>CM018696.1:14341974-15694474 GCA_009363875.1 Mikania micrantha | reverse complement strand
TGATGGCGATTGATATGTTGATTTCGGACCGGCTGACACCCGCCCAATTCCCTGTCCGACCGGTCGGTTCGGTTTTCAAAACAGTGTACCTAGCAATTAACATTTATATCGTCACACGCTTTTTAATCACCACTTATTTATAGCCTCGTCTTATAGTTGTCTCATAGAAGTGTTAAAAAGTGTCATATATAGAATATTGTTAAAACAAGGTCCAAATCTTTTCTGTGTATAATCATTGAATTGTTTAAGCTTTCAATTTAACCATTGTAAGTATTTTTACATCAAAAGTGTTTTTAGTCTGACAGTATTATTTTAGCTATTTTTATGAGAGGTCTTGAAATAAAGTATATATATCTGAGAACAATTTGCTCTAAATAAGCAAGTTTTTCTAGTAGATATAGCCTAAGAAATAAGTATCCTTATAATTAAGAAGTGTAAGAAACAAGTATCTTTGTGATTCATTGATCTTAAAGAATAAGAAAAGGTTACAAGTAAAACCAATCACAACTAAGCATCTGGTAATGCAAATGGTTCGGTTGTCTGTGACTAATAATAACTAAGAAAAAATTATTTGGTTTAACTTTTAAGAGTAGGCAACCTTATGACTTTCCAATGTGAAGATTAAGGTTCGGGTTTTACTTGAAACAATATGTTTTATATGAGCCAAAGGTTTTACCACCATGAGTCTTTGGATGGTGGGTTTCTTTTGGATGGTGGGCGTGTCTACTGTCGGGTTACCATCGTTGTCCGCGTTTCGCGGGCATGGGTGACTTTTTGCCATTAAATTCACCTTGTGATCGAACTTAAAATGTATTCGTTGGCCTTTATAATAATATTATGTCATCAAATTAGTGATTATAGTTTTATTTTTATATTGTAAGAGGAAAAAAATAAAGGATAATGTGTAACTATTCTATATAATTATTATTCTATATAATTAAAATGTATGAAAAGGAATAATGTAAAAATATTATTATATTGAAAGTGGGCTTCATTGATGATGATGATGATTATGATTAAGATTATTATTATTATTATTATTATTATTATTATTATTATTATTATTATTATATGTGTGTAAGTTTTGAGCCTAAAACAGTTACAATGCTGTAAATCAAAAACTTACAACGATGATATCTCTTAAATGGTGATGAATTTTCACAAACTCATAAAAGAACATAGTGTTCTAAATGTGTTACAATGATGTTCAAAAAAATCCAAGATTTGACTCTATCTTGGCAAAGTTATCTGGGTTATTGCTCTAAGAGTATGTTATTATTTGAACAATTCCCTATATATATATATATATATAATATTATTATACATTATATTATTTAGGTGTTAGATCCATGTAGTGACATTTTGAAAATTTGGACTTGAACCATCAGAAGTTTTTTTACTTTGAAAAGTATTATACAAAGATAAGGTATCAAATTTGACAGATTTGCTTAGAAATTTGAGTTTTTATTAAATTTGAGAGATTTGATTAGAGATTTGAGTTTTTCTTTTAATTCAAACAAATGGTTGCCGGTAAGAGGGATTTTGTGAGTAATTTTTCTATTATTTTTATAACATATTTTGTGAGGATTTTGTATGATTTTATGAAAATTTTGTATAGAGTTCGTGATGAGAGATTTGTTTTTGATATACAACTTATGATTCTGCAAATGATATATAATACATGTTCTCGCGAGTATATTGTGATAACCCGCCGCAACGCGCGAGGGAATAAACCTAGTTATTATTATGTACATATTAATTATGAGGAATGGAATTTTGTATATTTTTTTCTATCAAAATTTCTGAGTCTAACTTTGACATATGGTTTTGAAGTAGGCATTATAAAAGGAAAAAAAAATTAATAATAATACAGACACATAATTATTATCGTCATTACATTTGATTCTTGTTATTTACGTCTGTGAGTACTCAAATCTAGGGGTGTTTAAAATAATGTGAATCCAAAATTTTGAAAAATATGAAACCCTAAATATTTGGAAATTTAGATATTCAGAAATTCAGATTTAGATACCTATTTCAAAAATTTCGGATAACTCGAATATCTAAATATACAAAATTGTTTTTTTTTTTTAATTTTAAGATATTTCGGATAATTTTTTTAAATATTTTGGATATCCAAAGTATTTTTTTATTCGAATATTGAAATTACTATGCGAAAGTTTTGGATACCAAAATTCAGATATCCAAACTACCATATATGCAACAATGAACACCTCTACTCAAATCTTATCGAGTAGATGTAATATGTAAACGATACTTAAATCTTGATTAATAAGTTAAGATTTTGAGGTCATAAAACTTTGCATTCGATTCTTTAAATTATTCATCTTAATGTTGTATAAGAAACAGTAGTAAAATCTTAAATATTAAACTACCTAAACGGTCCATGAGTGTTTATAAAAAAAATTGTTTATTTTAGTCATTAAATAATATTTTTTTTTGTTATTTTGGTCTAATAATTTGTAAAAAATTGGCAATCAAATACCTACCACATATTTTGTTGGCAGTTTTGTGAATAAATTAAGGAATTTGATTGGTAGTACTTTACACATTAAGGGACTTGATCGCAATATTTTTACAAATAAAGGGATCAAACTGAAAAAAAAAACATTATTTAACGACTAACCAAGCAAATTTCGTATAAACATATTGATGATTGATGGTTCATTTAAATTAAAATACACTAACTTAAGTTTATTTTACACTAGGTTATAGACCCATGTAATATACAGGTTAGCGAATAAAAAATAATATTATTTTATAATTATGTATTCATGAATTTACATAATAAAAATAATTTTATTATTTTTTTTTAAATTTACATGATTATATTAATTCTAATAATATCAGTTATATCCTTTTTTATATAGAAAAACTTTAAAGATAAAAATTTATAAAAATTTTTTCTTAAAACATATATATATATATGTATATATAACATTAAACATAGATGTATTAAACATTTACACATGTTTAATATTTAATTTTCAAAATTATTTGTTTAAAATAACATAATACATATTTTTCAAAGACGTTTTATAAAAATTAAAGAATTAATTCATAATTTAATCATATTATTTACTAAGTTTAATAAAATCATTAATATTTAATAAGAGAGAGAAGATTAAAAAAATCAAAATTTAATAAATAATGGCATAGAAATATTTATTATGAGAGAGAGATGAGAAAAAAATCTTTAAGTGGCCTACAATATGACAAGTGACGTATCATAATATTTATTTATTATATAATATAGATTCTTATTTTAAGAATCAAAAATAAGAATTGAAAAAAAATCGAGAGAATGAGAGATATTTTAAGAATTTTTTATTTGAGTTAATTGCATTAATGATTTTTGTAATTTGATCAAATTTCTTGTTTCGTCCTTATAGTTGTTAATTGAAAATCTAGTTCAAACATTTATGAGAAGGTAAAAATACATAGTCCTATGGTTTGGTCAGATTGAAGGTTTGGTCATCAATGTTAAAAATTTTAGAATTGATTCAAAACATTTAAGAAAAGATTGCATAAATGATATTTTTTGGTTTGATAAATTGTAGATTTAGTCCCAAGATTAATTACAATTATATTTTAAATGTTAGAACCAAATTGTTCAAGATAGATTAATACAAATAATTCATTATTAAAAAACCAATTCGAACACATTCTCACATCGTGCCATTATAATACATGTACTAAATGAGAAATCGTGTGTGAAATGTTATTGGAATCGTCTTGAACTATTATTGTTCAGTTTAATTTGGCAAGGATTAATTATATTTGTGAAATCGGTAAAAAAAATTGTATTTAAATATGCTAAGAATAAAATGTTATATACTTTGTGATAAAAATTATGTCTAGTGGAAACATGTAAGGTGCATTAGTTGAATAAATTTGTGTACTACATAACTTAAATAAAATTTAATATAATATTATAATTTGTTAACACATATACTTGTTAAAATATATTTTTAAAGATATAATTAATTTTTAATATTTTTTAACTGGAAGTTATTTTCTTATGTAATCGATAGATATTAGTTATATTAAATTTTTTTAATTTTTTCTGCATATATTAAAATTAAGAACTAAAACTTGGCTTCTTAAATATTACCTTTTTTTATTATTTTACATAATTTTTTTAGCATGTAAATCATCCAATCAAGTTAAATATTTTAACATTTAATACTTAACAAACATAATTTTAATTTAATGATGTCTAGAAACTTAATTAGAAGCTTTAGATAAGAAAATAATTTTATTTAAAGGCAGAGAAATAAACTAAAACATGTTTCATTATATGACATGTGACAAACAAAAATCTTAATTTATAATATAAGATGTATTAGATACGAGGATTAAATCTACAATTTATCAAACTATAGGAACTGTTTGTGCAATCATCACACAAAAGTTTGTACTAAAATTGCAATTTTTAACCATGTGAACCAAACATGTAATTTGACCAAGTCATACGGATCATGCATGTAACATTTTACAAATGTTTGGACTAAATTTACAATTTTCAATTATGAGGACTAAACATGCAATTTGATCAAAATTCAGGGATTATTTATGCAATTATCTCCTTTCATATTTATTTAAATTATAAACAAAAAAAATAAAGAACAAAATTCGAAGAATGGGAGAGAGAAAGGGAAGAGAGATCTTAAATCTTATAAAGAGGGATATAGTGGGTTATGATAACGATTAATTTGTGATTTTGCTTTTGGGTGTTTATTTTCCTTTGTCTCAATTCATTTTTTGTTCCTGCACAGTGTTATATATAGTTGCAATGCAAACGTGGATAAATGTGTTTTGCAAAAAGGGAACATTTTGCCTTTAGTTTGTTGTTTGTGAAATAACATGTTGCGGCAAATTTTCGCCCATGTGGGTTAGCTTCTTCCATTAATTTTATTTTGATTTTTTGGGGGTGTCTAGAACACGGTATTTATTTTTCGAGTGAACTATTATTACTTTTATTGTTACTGTTACTATTACTGAGTTTTATTTTAGGTATTTTATTTATGTTTCTAGCACCTAAATTTCTTTTATTTTTTGACGATAGAAAGGTGTTGATTTTGATAGGCTACTATTTTTTTGATTGCATCAGTCAATTAGTTGACACGTTGCTAAAGGGAAGCTCGTAAATCAGCCGCATCACATATAACTCATTAATTTAGAAGAAAACCTACCACTGAAAGAACCTCTTGTTTATGTAGGAGCAATTGTTTCCAGATAAATTCGAACTCACAACCTTGATCCTCTAAAAATATTAAAGGAGTAACACTAGACTAGAAGTCATTTACATGATATATTATTATTAGTTCTCTTTGTTCATATGATGTTTTAGTGAGTAATTTTTTTTTTTATAAATAGATGCCATTATAAATCTAGATATACCAAGAAAGATATACGGTCTAATGAGGCTACTATGAAATATTTACTCATGGGTGGGGCAAGCTCTTCTATTCTGGTTCGTAATTTCTCTTGGCTATATGGTTCATCCGAGGGAGAGATCGAGCTTCAAGAAATAGTGAATGGTCTTATAGTCTTATCAATACACTAACGTATAACTCCCCATGTTGTGACACGTTTCTGATTTTTTTTAAGCTACTACCTGTTAATTAAACAAATTTAAGAGGATACACATATAGGGGTTAAATTAAGTAAGAAGATATTTTTGTTTAATAAGAGTATGAACTATTATGAATTTCACATGTGATATGTTAAACACATAAAAACCAAAATCAAGTACAAAAAACAAAATCTAACACAAAAATCAAGTATAAAAAAATAAAAATTCAGTACCAACAAAAAACAAAAATCACGTATAAAAAATTACTGAACAAAAAATAGAATCTAGACCAAAAAATAAAAATCTAATACAAAAATAAATTCTTTTTTAAGTATGACACGTGTCAAACTTTTATTAGTTTTTACTATTTTTAAACAAAAATCTCTTATAAATGATATTTCTCCTATAAATATTTGATATTATATTTGTGTATATGTGTAGGTATGTATATATATATAGAGAGAGGTTCAAATGTTAACCCTCCCTTATATCGTTAACCCGTGTTAACCCGGCATTTTTTGCCCGAATCTTCGTTTTTTTTTTCATGGTTTTTGTTATACATAAATAGGGGGGTTTCTTTTTTGTGTTTTTGCTAATTCATCACCGTTTAGAAATTATTTACAACCGTAAGTAAGTGTAAGTTACTTACATTACACTTAATGTAAGTAACTTACACTTACTTACGGTTGTAAATAATTTCTAAACGGTGATAAATTAGCAAAAACACAAAAAGAAACCCCCCCTATTTATGTATAACAAAAACCATGAAAAAAAACAAAGATTCGGGCAAAAAATGCCGGGTTAACACGGGTTAACGATATATATATATATGATTGTGATCTTATAATAACTCACTTTAAAGCAATAACACATAACTTTGCCAATATTAATCCAAATATTTGATTTTTTCTTTCAAATATCATTGTAACACAAGCAAAATAATTTCTTCTTTTATGTGTATGGGTGGATTTATCAACATTTAAGAGTTTACATCATTACGTGTTTTTGTATCTAAAATAGTTACATTGATCATTCATGTAAGCCAAAAATTTAAAATAATGTAAACTCTTAAATGATGATAAATATACCCATACACATAAAAGAAGAACGAATTTCACTTGTGTTACAATGATTGTTAAAGAAAAAAAATTCCAAAATTCGGAATGATCGGGTTATTGATTTAAGAGTGAATTGTTATTTGAACATTATCGTATGTGTGTATAAAAGAACGTACATGAAATTTTAACACATAAAAGGGCGTATAAGCGATCGATTTTACACAAATTTACAGATTTGAAGTCTTTTTATGTTGGTTGTTTTCCCATATTAGTTTCATTTTATTTTTTTATGCAAACAAATATTTTATTTTTTGTTTTTTCCATTGTCATTTCTAAGTAGCATTCCATTTCTGTAGTTTCTCATATATATATATATATATATATATATATATATATATATATATATATATATATATATATATAGTGAGGTTAATGTACAAAGTAATAGTTTTGTAAAAAGTGTAAAAAGCAAAGTGTTATTATAAATAACAAAGTGCTATTATAATATTAACACAGTGCTATTATAATATTTAACAGTTCCTTGTTAATAATAGCACATTGTTATTTATAATAGCAGTTTGCTTTTTACACTTTTTACAAAACTATCAATTTGTATTTGATCATAACACTATGTTTGTGTGTGTTATATACCATTGTAGTTTTGTTACAGGAGAGACCCCAGCAAAGCAACCAGATCCTATTTTATCATATTCCTCGACCCATATTTAGGGGTGTTAAACGAGTTAGGTTGGACGCTTGGCACGTCAATTTGATACAAATCCTGAAATTTAACATGAACTCGAACACAATTTGAATTTGAAAATCATGTCATGCGTATGTACTGCAACACAACACAAATATTCATGGTCGGTTGAAATGAACACGGCCCATTTAACCAAAAAAAATTTATTTTTTGTTTAGTTTTAGGATATTAATACTTATACAGATACAATTTTATAACAAAAAATATAAATATATAATAAAATATGATATTTAATTACAAAATCTCATGCGAATCTTTTTATTTTAAACATTTAGTATTAAATACACAAACAATTTAACATAAAACATATTTTAAAATAATTAAATACATAAAAATAGGTTAAACAGGTCAATCAATGAACCTATCCAACCTGACACGAAAGCGACATGTTTAGCTTAACGGATTCACAAGTGCAATCCATACCTAACCAGAACACATTCATATAAAATCCAAACTTCGTGTTAGGTTCTTGTCGTCTTAGAAAATCACAACTGCAATTGACTTGGTCGAGAGTAAGACTGACAGTTTTAGACACAGACACGTTAATATGACACGAATTTAACATGTTTCGTGTTTATCCTTAACATATTTCGTGTTTACCCTTAACATGTTTCGTGTATAAAACAGGTAAACATGTTAAGAATTGTTTATTTTTCGCGTCTAAACATGTAAAAACCGTTAGGATTTGTTAAGACCTATTTAAAATTTAAAATAAATAATATAATAAAATAGATGGGTAACCGGTTACCTTTTAAAGTTTCTAATTCTCTAATCCTACTTCCTTAACAGATTCTTTAACAGGTTCTCTAACGAGTCATTTATAGTGTTAACTGTTAACAGGTTCCTTAACATGTCATTTCGTGTTTATGTGTTTTTAACGGTTCGTTTCATGTTCGTGTCTACCAAATTCATGTTTCTTTCTTAATGGGTCATGTCTAACCCTTTATGATAGCCCTAGAGAGCGATCCATCGTTATTATGGCACATGTGGTGCTTTTTCATTTCGAAGATCCCTCCATTGCCGCTTTCATCAACACCTCCAACCCTGTGTCATCATCATCAAAATCATCTTCGTCGTCATCGTCATCATTATGTTATCTATACACATGTTGTATTTTTTAAAATAGTATGATTAATGCCTGATTTTAATGAATTGGATGATGCCCTACTAAATAAGCTTTACTCCATTTAATTTGAAACCTAATATTTAGATTTCCTTAGGTGAGGACACTGAGGAAGAAGCTCATCCAACTTTGAAGAAGTTGACTACAAAGATCAGTGCTCTTAATTTGGAGCATGCTACACAAATTAAATGTAGGTTGGTGTACATTACAAAAGGTGTTTATAAAGTTTTGTCAATTTGTTCATTTTTATTTTGGTGTATGCATGTTGTTTGTATTCATGTTTGTGATTGAATACTTGATTTAGGATATGAATGAACTAGAGAACTTACTTGATGATAATGAAGAAGACATGTTTCAAGTGTACCTTAGTGTAGGGTTGAAGCTTAGTAAGGGCCCAGGGTATGGGGAGGGGACCGTCCTCTTTTCTCAATCAATCGTATTAATTTTACGGTCGATATGTTCAAAATATTTATAGATATTGATTCCGTCACTGCTTTAAAATCCACTACCACTAGAGCAGCATCTTCTCCATGCTTTTGTCAACAAGCTTTATGATGTAGATGAACAATATATTGAAGGATGATAAGCACAAAGCACAAAGCCAAATGTATATGTTTGCAATATCCTAACATTTTGTATTACTTAGAATTCTACCAACAATGATGTAAAATAATATGTATTTGAACATGTAGAAAGTATGATTTAGACCAATTACAGGAGATACAGTCTTTTTAATACCAGGAAGTGAACATGATGTTTTTAAAAAAGCATCATTGACAGGACAAAGTCTAAAAAAGTCGCAACAAAAAAATAAAAGTTTGGTAATTTTTATAACATTTTTACTTAAAAAACTAATTTAAATTTGTGTGACTTTTAGGTGACACTTCATGAGAATTAGTATCTTGAAGAACTAAAAAGAGAAATCAAAGGAATGTCTTACTCATAGGCTTAATTGCATACATGTTAGCATGTTAAGTTGTGTCTAATATTACCTCGGTTTTTTCTTTTGAACTAATGAAAATGTGTTAATATGAATTTATTTTCATTAAATTTAGGAATTTATTTTCATTAAATTTAAGAATGTATTTTCAATAAGTTTTTTTTAAGCAATGGTTGAGTTTTATCAAGTCTTTCATAGTTATTTCTTTTCACAAACATTTTGATATTTGAGATAAAGTTTTTGTTTTGGTGTTAGAAATCATGATGAAATTCCTGCAAATGTATTTCATTAAGATTTTTGTATTTGATGCAACGTTTGTTTTATGGATATATTTCTTTTTTATTATGTGGTTTAATATTCGAGATCAAGTCTGTATTTTGACATTCGAGATCAGTGGAATTGTTGGCAAAATGTGCGTATGAGAAGCTTGCTTCTTACTTTAAAAGACAACATTAATGTCATGAAGTTACTTTAGGATTTGCCAATAAACTCATGTATAATCATTAATCACAACAACTGCACTTCCATTCTATTATGTTTTTTTTCTTTTTGTTATTAGTTTTTCTTTTTTTGCTTTTAACAGTGTAAAAAGTATTTTTTTTTATCATTCTCCGGATAAAAATATACATTTCATTTAACTATATAATTTTTGTTTAGAACCTTTTAAATTGGTTTGGATGAAGATTAATATTTCAGATTTTTAATTGGCTTTGGTTTCTACAATACATTTTGAATAATATAAAAATATATGAAAATTATATCTTAGTTTTTATTTAATTTTCATATATTACACCTAGGGTCGGCTCCGAGAATAAAAAAAAAATTCCGGGGCTTGGGGCGAGTAAAAAAAATAGGTCCCTCTTAAAAAATTAACAAAACCAAAATATTGTAGCATAATAATATATTTTATATATCTAATCAAACCGTGAGGCTATCCGAGTATTTTTTGAAGCAAAAGTCTCGTTCATCTATTTGGTATCCACATTGTCTAAGTTGTCGTTCTCAATAGAAATCATTATCAATATGTTAAGTAGGTCTTGCGACATTGACGATCGTAAATAAGACTTCAACAACTTCAACTTAAAAAAACCTAATTTCTGTTGTTGCCATAGTTACCGAAATAGTAAACAAAACTCTATATGCAATTAATGCATTAGAAAAAAACCTAAGCTGGTTCAACTTGTTTATAGCATCAAAAAGGGTGATAATTTTATTACACAAAAATATCTCAAACAGCTTCAACTCCAAATAAAATTCAACCGCATCCATATATGATTGTTCTCCATACTTCAATGTGTGGCTCGTTGGAGACTGCAATCGAAGTTGTGCTCGGTGGCTCGTGATTGTGCAATTTAAGCAGTGAAAGCTGAAGGAGATCCGCTTTGTTGAATTTGGAAGGTGGGACTGGAGGACTGGAGGGCTGGAGTTGGACGCTGGTCCGGCTGTTGGAGCACGTATGTGAATTGGAGCAGTGGAAAGTAAAACCAATTTAGAAAAAAATTAATAAAAACCGAATAAATTTTTAAATATGTGAGGATTTTTTAGAGGTAATTTATTACCAATTCAACTATGTTTATTATATCAAAACTTGTTGGGCCCTCTGATAAGGTTACGGAAGCATAGTGGTGATGTCTCATAAATGAGGTGTGACTTACTTGATCCGGTATCACAACACACAGATTAACTTAAAATAAATACATTACAAGGATCGTCGTTACAACCAACATTACAGTTTACAACTAAGTTTAATACACAAACTAACTTATTTAATTACAAATGTTGAAGTACAACCTCACCGTGGTCACTGTCTCCCTGCAAAAATGTTTGAGTTTGAAAGATAAGCACAAAGCTGGTGAGTTCGTGAAGTTCAAGTTAAACCATATGATATGAATTGATATACAAATTCTTAAGATATTCAATTACAGATAACCATGGGACCCATATCTAGCTCCTTTCGGACAATTCTGCGTTTTATGAAGATATTATCCGTCGTTAAATATCTTAATGCCTCATTATCTTAATGTCTATCACTAACATTAAGAAACTATTTAGGAAAAATGTAACAAACATTCACACCATAGGAGATGCAAACCTCACAGTGAATGGGTTGTCAGTCGATAGTAGTATCATTGATGCCTGTTCAGCCCCACGTGGGTTCACTAGATACAGTTTCGAGGAATGATGACTTTTGATACTGTGATAAAGATTCTAGCGGCAAAATCCCATGAAATCACACAAGAGTCACATGATATCACAAAGATAACAGTGATACATATCATATGTTCAAAAAATGATTTACAAAAGTACCCCGATGTTTATAAAACATTAAAGATAAAGGAGTTGTACGAAACTCACCTGATGTCAGAAGAGTGGTGAAATCACACGCAAATGATAATGGTAGCTAAATTCTGCATTAGTTTATGTTTATTGAGTTATTTATGTTTTAACTTACTGATTAGATCTTTCTGAATGTTCAATGTCAGAGACATTGCCTTGAAAGTCATCAAACCGATATTAGGTTTTTAATTAATTATTTTAATGTCATATCATACAATGTATGACAATGTAGGAGCCTATACTGATTCAGGTTCCTAATACAAGGTTGATAAGGTTGATGACACGTTAGATTAATCAGAATAATCTCAGATTAACCAAATAGTTAATGTTGTTGATTATGATGCTAAACCAGTTTCTAGATGAATTTATGGCTTAAGAACGATCAATCCTTCTTATTGAATACCCAAATATCACGAAATATCGCAATGTGACATTAGAATATGTTTAATAACCATGTTTAACATACTAATATGACTGTTATCATAAACATCAGATAATCATTCCAATGAGTATGTTAATGATTGTGATTAGTTTGAAACACTTGGATTTAACCTTGCATTTCAAAGATTAATCAAACTAATCACCTACATTGTCACAATCAAATGGTTTAAACCATTATAACCACTGTTATGATATCATGAAAACCGGGCATTACAACGGATCAAAACAAGGACTTATCCGTTAAAACATCAAGTTTTTCATTTCTAATCAATCCTAGCCATCATCTAGGCAATAATCAACAACCCTAACTATACCATTACGTTCAAAAACAAGATCTAATCAACCATTATCAAACTAGAAGGTTAAAACGAACCGTTACCTAATCTGACGGATTTCTAGCTGCAGATCAGAATTTGCAGAAACGTTACTTGGTGCGATCTGTAGGTTTAGAGGGCCTTAAAACTGAGTTTGGAAGCTAAAATGGTCGTCTAATGGAGTTTTCTGGAGCTGGTGTTCGAAAATTTGAAGTTAAGTTCGAGTTGCATGAAACTGATGAAGGAGCTCATTTTTCAAACCGCCACAGGCTAGGCGTACCGTCTAGCGTGGCTGCTTGACTCCAGGCGTACCGCGCGAGGTCTATAAAGGCTCATATATTTTTGCACTCGCGCGTACCGCCTAGCGTGGAAGACTGGGGCTAGGCGTACCGCCTGGAACGTTTGACTTTGACATTTTTGTACTTTTTCTCGTTTTGCGATTCTGAACACTCCGGAACTCTGTTTCGCGCACGGTTTTCGCCTATGTTCACCATTTCTCGCATACTATCAACATGTAATAATTATAATAGCTAAATCAACGTGGATTTCAAGCACGACCAAATGTGCTCTCGTCATTGGTGACGAAATTCTTAAATGCAATTGTCGCACAATCTACGTTTTACAAAAGCATAATTTATTATTTTTAATAAATTTCATTATTTGAAAATTCACATTAATAACTTCAAAGTTTTTTCGCAATCGTTTGGCAGCAAGTGAGATTTACGAAGATTATCCCTGGTTTTGATTTCTAGCTTGAATTTCTAGATTTTTAAACATGCATGAAATCAAACGATTCAAAATGAAATCTATTAAAACTATTGGATCGTATTACCATTTCCTTTTTTTTTCAACAAAGCTCAAATGTGATAGTCTTTGGAATACAACCTACAGCTACACTACCTCTGGACAGCAGTGAAACACGACTATAAATAGGGGTGTTCATTTTCGGATATCCGAAAATTTCGGACAGTGATTTTTGATATCCGAATCCGAAATTTTGGATATTCGATCTTCGGATATCCGTTTGGATATCCGAAATCAGGATTAAATAAAAAGAGTTCAAAAAATATATATTTCGGATATCCAAATATCCGAAAATTATCCGGATATCCGAAAAATATCCCGAATATCCGAAAAAAACTATTTCGGATATCGAATATCCGAACTATCCGAAAATTTTCAAAACAGGTATCCGAATCCGAAATTTCGGATATCCGATTTTTTCGGATATTTCGGATTCGGATACGGATTTTTTTGAACACCCATAACTATAAAGAGTGAAAGGGGTGGACATTGAGTTGGGGCGCGGGTGAGATTAGTTGCATAGTTACACCGGTGCAATTGCAACAAGTAGAAGTCTCGAGTCATGTTTATGGGTAATGATTAATGAAAACCAAACAAACCAAGCGGGTGGTGGGAGAATCTAGCCATTTGTGAGGGACAAGAAAGATTTGGGTAGCTTAGCTTAGGACTTAGCAGAGGTCTTGTCACGATTGCTTTATGATAAAAATAATATAACATATTGTTATTAGGTTTGGTAAAAGAAGCTCGGGTAGTATAGGGTTATGTTCCCTCTACTCTAACATTTGTTTGTTTAAAACTCACTTATATTTAAACCATCTTTTGTATCAATTTCCTCTTGTCTCATTAAATTTTTTAATTTAAAGCTAATAAAAACTATCATTTTTTTCATATTTATTTTTTTATCTACTTCGTATTTAAACTCTCTGTTTTTATCAAAATTATCATCGTATCTTTTCCTTTTATACATAAATTAGTTACTGAATTTATATTTAAAGAGTTTCTTTGTACTCGTATCCTTGCTTGAAAGGTTTTGGCATTGATCTTCGAAATGTCCTGTTTGCTTGCAGTTTAGAGGTCTAAATTAATCATTTAAGACTCAAATTACATAATCTTTATTATTCTTTTTTATTTATGTGCTTAACTTTGTTTAACATTGAGGATTTAAATATATTCTTTACACAATTATATTTTTTTTCGAATTAAATGATATTGTAAAATAATATCTTTGAACGATTGGTATTATCGTACTGAAAAGGCTATCTCCAATTAAGTTGTTTTTCTTTTCATTGTCCCTTTTATATAATAATAATTATAGACGTTTACTCTTTTTACAACTAGGGTGCTTACGAGAGTATACCCAACTACTATGGTCACGGAGACATGATTACGAATATCAAAATGTAGACGTTAAAAAGAGTCACAAAACAACCAACATTTTGCCTTAAAATCATAAAAACTCCTAAAACATAATCCGTCTTAAAAATGACTGTCACTTTACTATAAAATCCAAAAGCATACTACATTGTAAGATTAAGCGTCAAAAACTCGAATGAAATCACAGGCAAAACGTTAAGCTTAAAGAACCAAAATTAAAACATTAAAAAATTCTCAATAAAAAATCATAAATTTACTTTTTAAACATAATTATGCTCTGTCATAAAAGTGATCGTTACTATGCTGTATAACATGAAAGCGTGCTTTATCATATAAAATTGGAAATATACAGATCTTTTGAATAGATGAATGTTAGTATAAAGATATGAAATAAAAACTAAGATTTTAAAACATTCGAAAATTTCGAACAACCGTTTATTTAAGTGACAAAAATAAACATAAAATAAGATAAAATATATGACATTTATAAATAAATAACCGAAATCAAAACTGCAAAAAGATATCGTCATCTTTGAAAGACAAGTTTTCAAGAAAAAAATCATATTACACGTGATATTTTAGAAGCATATTAAAACAAAATAATAAAAAATTTTCAACTATCACATAATATTTACAAATTGTCTTTTAGTCAATGAACCAATATTTTCTCAACGTAACTTCAAACCTTAAATACTATTTTTTTCAACACGTTTTTAGTTTTACCATAAATATTTTGACATGACAATGAAGATATACAAACGTGTATATATACAAAGAAAAAAGTAGTATAAAAGTCATCAATTTATTTTTTGATGGCTAAAATAATTAATTATACTTGTTTGAATAACAATGAGAACTAAATTGCACGTCTTTGAAAGACATAGTTAACATAGTTTCTAATCACGTGTTACGCTAGGCATTCCACCACGATCCCAAAATATCAAGATGTAGCCCTAAATATTAAAACATATTACAACAGTTGTTTTTTTGACATAAAACCTTAAAATTTACTTTATCGTGGTTATCACCCTGTCAGGTTTAAAAAGAATAAAAAAATAAATAAGAGTAATTTGCTCCTTATTATTTGGTCAAAATAATGATTTTTATCCAAGTTCAAAATGTCTTTTTCCTTTCCGGCTTATATACGCATTTTGTCCAAATCACCTCAAACTTATTAACCTGTTTATTTTTTATGTTAAATAGAATGTCAATTAGTCTTTTCAAACACAAAAACTAGTTGTCATTTACTCAAATCACTAATAGAAAAAAAAAACCAATTAAAAACTAAATGTGTAAATTAAGTGCTAATATTTTTGTGGAATCAAAATAATCATTTACATTTGCAAGTCTTTTATTTTAAAGTTAAAATAATAAGGTTTTTTTATGTCTCTTAATAATATAACTAGGTTTATACCCGCCGCGCGTTGCGGCGGGTCATCACAGTACACTCCTGACAACATGTATTATATGTCATTTGCAGAAACATAAGTTACATAGCAAAATCAAATCTATTATCATGAACTCTATACAAATTTCTTATAAAAACATAAAATCATACAAAATCTATACAAATATGTTACGAAAATAATTAAAAAAAACTGAAAATATCCTTCTCATCTGCAACCAATTGGTTGAATTAAAAAAACCCCAAATCCCTAAGCACACATCGATTTTATATGAAAACAAACAAATAACAGTTGCTTTTTTCGAACACCACCAAAACCGTAGAAAGGACCACATTTTCACACTAATCATAGAGAGAAAACCCCTAAACCCTATTTGGGTCGTCGATTTCGAATCTTGAAAATAAATACGTGGTTCACATTAACCCACATTAAAGCTGATTTGTTTATTCAAAACCAATTTTTTTATTCATATTCAATGCGCATCACATTTTTATTTTCAAAATTCCAAATCAATGGTACAGATAAGTCTAGGTGACCCATTTTACTACTCCCCTTATCTCTTTTAATAATATACCAGTATATATAATATAATATGTGGGAGTGGGTGTATATATATAATATGTGGGAGTGTGTGTAAGAGAAAAAATAACAGTTGCTTTTTTCGAACAACACCAAAACCGTAGAAATGACCACATTTTCTCACTAATCATAGAGAGAATACCCCTAAACCCTATTTGGGTCGTCGATTTCGAATCTTGAAAATAAATACGTGGTTCACATTAACCCACATTAAAGCTGATTTGTTTATTCAAAACCAATTTTTTTATTCATATTCAATGCGCACCACATTTTTATTTTCAAAATTCCAAATCAATAGTACAGATAAAGTCTAGGTTACCCATTATACTACTCCCCTTATCTCTTTTAATAATATACCAGTATACATAATATAATATGTGAGAGTGGGTGTATATATATAATAGGTGGGAGTGTGTAAGAGAAAAAAAAAAAAAAAAAACCGTGGGGCCCACGTTACTATTCCCCCACCTTAAATTATATATAGAATAATATATAATATCCTTTTTTTAGTTTTTATAAATTTATTGGTTATTTTAATTCATCATTACATATATTCTAGAAATCTGAAGAACAATAGGACGATTGGCTATTTCTAATATATAATATTTTTTTTTAGTTTTTATAAATTTATTGGTTATTTAAATTCATCATTACATATATTCTAGAAATCTGAAGAACAATAGGACGATTGGCTATTTCTAATATATTCGGACAATTAGATATGACCAGACCAAAACCAAACCAACACGTGCAATGGCCTTTTTTTACTCATTCACTACTTTCTCAAATTACTTGCAAGCGTGTGGTGTTAACAGGTTTGAAATCGATAAAAGGACTATATATTGATGTGCGTTATTGATAGGAAATCTGGGTGACATAAAATTAAAATAGATATGAAATAGATATAAACGGATAATTCTAAGTGCTATTTGTTTGGATAAAAAAATCACCAATGTTGCTTCAATAACCTTCGGTTTCCTGCTCATGACCTGGTCCTGCTAAGATCACCACGAACACGCCGTTAGTCTCACCACAGGAGGGGTCTCCTGTGGTCGGGACTCTGGTGTGAGAATAAGAGTCGGTTGGAAGAAATGGATGATAATTGAGAAGTATAGAGAGTATTAGATAGTTGAATGTGTTGTACCTCGTTTAAGTTTCTAACTCCTCCTTTTATAGAAGCCGAGCTCTGGCTTGGCCAGATCATCTCATTCTCCTTCTGGACACTATCTTCCTTAAATCTCTTCTCCAGACTTTGATTATTGTAATGTTTCCAATTTGGTGTTAGTGTTTGACTTATCACCAATTGTTTCATTCACATCATGCAGTGGTCACCTTTATACTTTAGTCATCCAGTGATTTTTTTGCAGGAAGTTACATCAGAGTAGTTGACTGTTACTTTTTATACAAAAACACCTTTACAGACTTTTCTTATTTGCACAACCATCTGTTTTGTCCAACGGTCGCATCTTTTGTTTCTTTGTACTGGCCAAGCTTACCGGTGATGTTGGTGTCCCGGGTAAAGCTTGTCCGGACTGTGTGTAATCCGCGCTATAATTTAGCTGTGATGTACTTTAGCTCGAATAAAGGGGTGTACTTACGCCCGTCATCAACCACCAAACAAACAAACGATAACGTAGGTACGTAACGATATCAATCAAAAATACAGATAAACGTTATGCTATGTCCCTGATAAAGAAAGAACAGATCAGAAAAGAAAGGAAAATAAATGAGAGGGAATGAAAGGAAAAGAAACCATAAGAAATGAAAACTTAATAATTTTGCCTAGTTTTCCTTCTACTTTCCCCATTTCTCTCTTTAAATGAATCTCAGGAACACAACATCTGTAATTTTCCTTTTCATTCCTTCGTTAAATGAAACTTAGGAATACGAATATGTTTCTACTCTCTCATTAAATGAACTCGGAAACAAAGCGTTACTGTTAGATAATCAAGTCTAAAAACACTAGTCAAAACCCAAAACATCATGCCATAGACGAATCAATTTAATTCATAACCTAAAAAAAATAAAGTAAAACAAGACTATATTCTTTCATTCTAATACCTATTTCTCCTAATGCTTAAATAAGAAATTACAAGCCATGATCACTTGTTTTCTAACTGCTAGAAACGAGGAACTAAAACATGTGTAAAAATAGAAGACAAGAAACAAGCTGTTAATTAAAAGTTTGCATGGGATTAAAAAAATAAAAAGTAGAATAAACTAACGTGGGCATGCATGGAACCAGATCTCTTTCAGTTATAGACATACTCTTATCAGGGGTGGATTCATTGAAATCATTGCAATGTAAACATCGGTTGTATGGGTAATTGATGTGGGTTTTTAGGCCAAATGAGTTCTCTCATCCATCATACTAGTCTTTTGAGTTGAGTTCACTTGTTTGGTCTGTAATAGTGCTATTAGAGCCGATTCGGAGTGATGGACCACAGGTGCTAGCCTGGAAGGAGTCAACAATGACCAACGAGGGCGTTGGCCCTTAAGGAGGGTTGATTATTACGGATTGAAACCATTGCAAGGTATATGTGAGAAAGCTCTACCTAAAAGATCAGTCTGATGTGCGTGAGACCTCATTTGGCCTATAAACATATCAATTGCTCATACCTTACAATGGTTTCGATTTATAACAGCAATGGTTCATTGTTGAGGAAAAAACCAAACAGGCCCCCATGAACTTTTTTTACAGGCTCCCAATATCTTCTTGAATCCCTTGGTAAATTGAATGAACAACCATAAGATTACAATCCCTAATTGACTTTTGAAACTCGAGGTTCGAACCATGAGGCCCCATCAGTTTTGGCTTTTGTAATTGGCTTCTCTTTGATTTTCCAGTTTCTGTAAATATGTGATTTAATTTTGTGGGAAGTATGCAATTTTTCTTGATTTCTTCATTCTTGGTGTGGAATGTTGTGAAAAATCGATTACTTTTGTTGATTATTTTTAATTATGAAATGTTTTTCAATTAATTATATTATTTTGAAAGATAATGAAGATGTATACTTGTTTATAAAATTATACCAATATATCTGTTTCAAAATCTTGTGAAAAATAAATTAATATTTTTTTAAATAAATTTCTATATTTGTTGGGGTTTTTTTACAGAAACTTCGTGAAAAAAGATGAACCGTCATTTTATGGGATTTAATTTCCAAAAAAATAAGTGATTTTTTTTTTCACGAAATTTCTCAGATTGAAGAATTGCGTAATAGTTTGTGAAATTTAATTAAGAAAAAATTATGTTGACCCTAAATCCTATTTGCAAGTTTAGTAAATTTGATGAAATTGTATGTTGTGTTTATATTATGTGTGATATAATTGCTTCAGGATAAGTGATCAAGCTAATTGCTGGTTAAATTGACATATAATGTGTGAGTTGAATTGTTACTTGTTTAGGTGAAAGAATGGCATAAATTCAAGTAAGGCCAAACGGTTTTGTTGATAAGTAAATGAAAATGAATTGTCAACGTGTGACTATATTATTTGGTAGAGGTTTGTCTCTTATAAATGCTATAATGAGAGGTCATTGGTTCAATCTCATACAAGGCTGTAATTATGATTTAATTTAGGTAGAGAGTAAGTTTAGCCGTTCAAAAAAATGAAAATGAATCTTTTGACCCGACCCACCTTAAACTCATTTAATCCTTATTTAGTGCATGTTTGGATTCCATTTGAAATCAAATTTTTAATTTATTGACTTGATGAAAAAACTAATAAGTTAAAAATATGTTTAGTAATTTGGAAAGCACTTTTGGTTTTACCTTTTTGAGTATTGTTAAAAAAATAATTTGTAAGAAGCTAGTTTTTGTGGCTTTTAAAAGTGTTTTTTATTTTATTTTAATGGTTATAATCTTTTAATTTTTGTAAGAACTTACATATCCAAACAACTTACTGACTTATTGACTATGCACAATAACTAATCTAAACACATTTTTAAAATTTCATTTCAAAAAGTTATAAGTTTATAAACACTTTTAACAAAAAGTCTTTGTAAACTTAATAAGCAATCCCAAACATGCCATTATATTGACCCAACTTGTATTGACGAAGGATAATAGGGGTCGGTCGATCCTGCTCTTTTTTCCGTTCGTAGTATTAATTTTTCAACCGAAAGACTATTTTTTGTTTAAGCATTGGTTCAGCTTCCCTTTGTTTCAAGAAATTAACATCTATTTTGGTCACATAAATTTCCGCCTTCTTTTCAAAACGTTTAAGCTCCGTCACTGTCAACTTGTTTTAATCTGATCCATAGGCTAAATATATCCCTCATTCTGACTTGTTATACCCCCTCCTCCCAAACATAAAATACAAATTTGTCAAAATCAACCCTTCAACATTATAACACAACCAAAATGCACCAAACATTATTTCCACCTTAAATTATACTAAACATATCTCCTTCTTACTTGTCATACCCCCCTCTCTACAAAATATAAAATATAAATTCATCAAAAATCAGATTTAATCGTATGAACCCTAATTCACCTTTGTTCAAATTCGATTGAACTGAGGCCTTATCGTTGTTGCAAACATAGGGCTTTAATTCCTCGAACAAAAACGAGTGTAATGGTGTATGAAACACCTATCTTATCTAACTAATTCGTGTTCGTTGCTTGATGAACCGAAGTCGAACCGCTGAGCTCTTACAGACATTTTTCTTGATTTGTTAACATTGTGGATAGCTTTGGTTTACGTAGAGAGTTTTGCATAGGTTAAAAGAATGCTTGAGTTCAATTAATTTTGAGTTTTATACTCGTTTTAATAGAGTTTGAGTTTTCGTTCGACTATGGTTATTTAGGCTTACATTTCATATTAATTTGATTTTTAAACGATGAATTGATGATGATGATGATGATAATGATTCCGTGATATTTGTAGTTGTTTTAATTTTAAATGCTTATGAATCTTTTTAGTTAACAATTAAAAACATAAGATTTACTTGTATATATTTAAAAAGATTAAGAAGGGTGTATGACAAGTAAAAAAAATTACAAAAGAGGGTATATTTAGCATAACTCTTTGATATTTTACCTATTTTTTGCCCCCTTCACATAAATTCCTAAATGTATCACTAAATCTTACAACACATTAAAACTATGTAGCTTGATATATATGTTTGTCTAAACTGAAAATAAATATTTATGCTAAAATGAATTGTAATAAAGTTGTAACTCAATATCACGAAGTTTATTATTAAGAACGGAATGAAATTTCATCAGGAACAGTTTTTTTTTTAAACGACAATTTGGATTACTGGCGGATCACAAAATCACTCGATCACATTCACACCTAACTGAAGAAAACACACCATTGGTGAGAGAATCACATCTAATAGTTAAATAAAGGATAAAATTTAAAAAATTGTGCTTCATAATCGAAATCGCTCCTAAAAATACGAGTTTTGGATCGATTTAAACAAACCACATAAAAAACAGCATTTTAAAAGTGGTTTCACATAACAGCTCATAATAACCGTTTTTCTCGTGCCAAAACACAAAAACAACTCCTACAGATAACGTTACTTGTGGCGGTTAACTGAAACTGCACAAAAAAAAAACCAATTAAAAAAATCAGTGGCTCCAAAAACAGTTACTCAAAACTAATTTTTGAAGCGGTTTTTTTATAGTTTGGAGTGCTTCGGAACATTTAAATTGTTAGTCAAAACCAAAACCTTCTAGATTATTGATACGTCCACATGCATTTACGATTTATAATTCTGTTTTATTTTATATTTGATTCAAATTAATAAAATGAAAACCCTATTTTAGTGAGAAAACCGTGAAATTAAGCAAAAATCATGTGAAAAAACATATTTTTTTTGAAATTTTTTTACAGGTTTGTAATACTAGTGGACACATTTTTATAAAAAAATCAAAAAAAACGCCGAACAAATATTTTATAAACTCATGTAACGAGCTGATTTTTTCAAATTGTTCATAATTATACTGATGTAAGGAGATGTAACATTAGATACAGATCATTATACTGATGTAATGAGCTGTAACTTATTACAACTTTTTATGCTTTATATTAACGTAATTACAACTTTTTACGTAATGTTATGCTTTATATTTATGTTACACCTCATTACATTGATGTAAATTACATTAGCGTAATTGTAGCTATTTACATAATGTTATAATTTATATTTACGTTACAATTATCTAACTTTCTATCTTATATTGATATAAATTTATTTAATAAGCTAATTATAATAAAAAATAAGTTTGTAATATATATTTAAGATGGGAGAAAAAAAGTTTCAGATGGAAAATTTTTGAAAAAGGAGGAAAAATTATTGTACTTATTGTTTTTTACGTTAGTGTAATTACGAACGCTCGAAAAAAAATTTTGCATGACTATAATAGAATTAACGAGAAAAATATGACGAGTTTAATGATGTAATTTTTCTAAAAAAATAACATACTATAAAAAGTTATAAGTTTAGAAAAATCAAGGGGGAAAACTTTATTTTGAAAATAGAAAAATAGATGATTTTTTAAAAGTATGACATTTGTCACTATCTTATTAAATCTAATTTTTGATATTAAGTCAAATAACCAAAATACTCTTTTGTATTTAAAGTAATTAGTGACAACCATCTTATTAAAACTAAAATTTTGAACAATCGGATTTGAGTTATTGGGTTTACTCAATTAATGTTGGTTCTCATATGATCCCTTCCCTAGATTCAGGTTTGAGTAAAAAGGAATAAAATCATAAATAATATAGGAAGGAATATCAGTCGTGTACACGTGTTTTTTCAGTAATTTAATAGATATGTGCATTAACATAATTTTCCTGAATATTGTTAGCGGTTGTTTTTGGAAAACTCAATTGCAACCTATAAATTTACATATATATAATTCATATATGTAGCGTACAAGCTACATATATGTAATAACAGGAGTTACATATATTTTTTTATTTTTTTCTTTTTTTTAATAAATCTAACCTTATAATAAAACAAAATGTAAGACGAAAAACGAAATTAATTGATAATAATTGTGATTATTTTTCTAGGTTTTCTACAAAATGAAGGTTTTCATTGGAACCATATATACATATAGAGAGAGAGAGAGAGAGAGAGCGAGAAATGGTTCAAAAGAAAACTTCTCATTTTTGAGAAAACTAAGAAATTTCTACTAATAAACCAATTTTTTTAAAAAAAATCATGATCTTTTATTATTAGCTTAAAATATTATAAACAAAAATTTTTTTAACAAAAATATGTAAATCACAAAGTTACGTATATGTAACCTATAAAGTTACGTATAAGTAACTCATATATGTAATCAATGAGTTACATATATGTAATAACATGAGTTACATATATTTTTTTTATTTTTTTTCTTTTTATTAACAAATCTAAACTTATAATAAAACAAAATGTAAAACAAAAAATGACAACAAAATTGACTGATAACAATTATGGTTAGTTTTCTCTAAAATGTAGGTTTTCATTGGAACCCTCCCTTAGACCATGCGCAGCGAGTAGGCCGCTGGCTTTGCGGGGATAGCGGGCACCGGCGGGAACACCGCCCCCTCCCCCCGACGGGAAAGATTTTATGAGTTCGGTGGGTACCGCTCTGTAACACCCTAACTTTTATTCACGTTTACACATGTCAAATTTTGGTCCCAGTTTAAAACTTCACCACAAAATAATGTTCGGAAGCGTGAAATCACTATTTCATAAGTTAAACACACCATTTTCATCTATGATTAATAAAAACCAGTGTGTTTAATTTTAATATCACCAAAGATTTACATAACGCTCTGTCACACCCCCAAATTCCCACTCGTGGTGTCAGTCCACGTGGGTGTGACGTGGCCAGGATCACAGCTCATGGTCATATAGAACGACTCTATATGAGTTACACAATCACACAGGTATGTAAAATAACATAGTTTCATTCAATATGCAGCGGAAAGTGTTTTAACATAATAAGATAAATAAGTTGCAGCGGAAAGTAAATTGTTTAACAGACACTACATTGATCAAATTGTATTAAAACTACATTAAATGCACACAACGCCTAAGACATGAGTCTATATGAAAGCCAGACTCCTTAGCGTGTTCTTGTGCGTGTCCTTGCGTGTGCTCCATCAATTACCTGAGAATACATGCGGAAAGTGTCAACTAAAAAGTTGGTGAGTTCACAGGTTTAGACAGACACAAATAGTAAACAGATATATACTGGGTATGTTAAGTTTTGTTGTTGGATACTACAATCCGTGGAGTGTGTCAGTTCATCTTACCGAAACTAGACTGTTTCCGTTTGCCTCCGCAGGTCATCGCTGAACCTGCATTCACATCGAAATTACACTCGTTATGACCTCCAGTCAACATTGGTGCCGAGTGGGGCTAGTCAAACCCAGTAGTACTACGTAATTACGACTCGTTTGATACACAACTAACGGTAAGGATAAGTGAGGACTTTAAGCGATATAAGTTACACTCGAAAATGGTTTTCACAACATACCAGTGTAACAGCCGAAGATTTAGCACATTTGATCGCGCATGAAATCCACGATGATATTTGTGACAACCCAAAATTCACAGGTTAGAATCACAACTCGAAAATGAAGAGAATGAGTGTAAGCGAAATCGTGAAACGAGGCTCCGATTTCAAGATACACTGAATTGAATATAGCAATAGATTATAGGTCAAATATTTTGAACTCTTTAGGTCTTGAGATTATAACCATTGGAAAGAGCTCGAAAAATCGTGAACGTAGGCGAAAACCGTGCGCAAAACGGAGTTCGTATGCTCCCGGAATCGCGAAAGGAAGATAAGACAAAAATCTGGCCGCCATGGACCCGCGCGGTACGCCCCAATTCGGCGTCCCGAGTGGGGCGATGCGCCTGAGGTCATCAGATCGCGAAAATTGCTTAAAAAGTCAAGTTTCATCATGAAATCTCATTTTTTTGATCTTATCTTCGATAATCAGCTTCCCACACACGAAAATCACCTTCCAATCCATAAGAACTCCAATTTTGAAGCCTCTTAATTGCGTGGATCGCACCAAGGATCGTTAATACAAGTCCTGATCGTCTTGTTGCGCACAAAACTTCGTTTGGAAAGGTAACGGTTCATTCTAACCTTCTAGATTGATTATGATTGATTAAATCTTGTTTCTGAACGTGATGATATAGTTAGGGTTGTTGATTATTCTTCTAGATTGGCTAGGATTGATTATAAATGACAAACTCGAATTGTTAAAGGGTAAATCCTTGTTTTGAGCCGTTGTAATGCCCGGTTTTTATGGAATCATAACAATGGTTATAATGGTTTAAACCATTTGATTATGACAAGGTAGATGATTAGTTTGATTAATCCTTGACATGCACAGAGAAATCCAAGTGTTTCAAACTAATCACAACCATTAACATACTCATTGGAATGATTATCCGATATTATTGATAACAGGCAGATTAGTATGTTAAATATGGTTGTTAAACCTATTCTGATGCTATATTGGGATATTTCATGATGTCTGGGTAATCAACAACAAGGATTGATCATTTCTAAGCCATCAATCTGTCTAGGAACCTGTGTTAGCAGTTCAATCAACAACATTAACTATTTGATTAATCCAAGATTATTCTGATTAATCAAGTGTGTCGTCAACCCAATGTTGGTTTGACAACTATAAAGGCAATGTTTTTGACATTGAACGTTCAGTAAGATTTAATCTGTAAGTTAAAGTACATATAGCTAATTAACCGCAAACCAATGCAGAGTTATACTGTTAGTATCAGTTACGAGGGATCTTGCAGCAATAAAACATCAAGTGAGTTCTTTGTAGCCCTATTTTAAATGTTTTATCATTTTGGGCTGGTATGCATGTCATGAAAGTTATTTTACAAAAATGACTGTTTTAGCTGACTGCGGTCAGATAAAAGAATATTTTCAGATAAAGAATGTTTTATGTCTCAACTGCGGTTGAGAAGTAATTGATTTTTTTAAAGTCTCGACCGAGGTCGAGTAGGAAATATGGTTTTGAAGTCCCGGCTGCGGTTGGGCAGAATTTGAGCACTGCGGTGCGGTAAAGTGTTTATGTTTATGATGGTTTAAATGATTTAAACCATGTTATGTATGAATGATGTATGTAACGAAGTCTTGTACCGGTATGAGCTACCAACTTCGGTTGGTAGTCATAGAGTCCTGTGAAAGAACAGGCCTGTCGACTGCGGGTCGTCAGTGTCATAGAGTCCTGTGAAAGAACAGGCATGTCGACTGTGGGTCGTCAGTGTCATAGAGACTTGTGCTGCACAAGCAGGCTGAGCAGTTCAGGCTAAAGTTTTGCACAGTATGATTAATGTATGATGATGAGTAGGTTATGTATGGGATTATGTTATGACGATATGTATGTTAAAGGTTGTTGACTTTGGTTAACAGCAAAGTCTAAGGTCTTACGTATTGTATGAGTGATTTAACGAGAATATGTATGTAGTTGAAATGAATTATGTTCAAGTATGATTGAGATTGTTGACCTCGGTCAACAATGAATGCTAATGTTATATATGTGCAGTAAAGATTTTATGAAAACTTACTTAGAACTCACCAGCATAAAGCTGACTTGTTTTACATGCATGTCAGGTTGAATGGTAAAGAGAGATATTAGCTGGAGGCTCGTGGCATAGGTTGAAGATTACCCTAGCATAATCTGGCATAAACTGGCTATGTATAAAACCATAGAGTGTGGGCTATGTTTAACATTGTATAATAGGGGTGCCACGTTTTATGTAATCACCTGAAATTCCGCTGCCATAGTAATGTAAAATTTGGTTTAATGACTATGAGTTTGATGATTTGCCAACTGAAGGGACTCCCGGGGATTCGGGGCCTCTCAAGTTGGTATCAGAGCCATATTTTGAGAGATCTGGTCATCCCTAATGACTTGACTTAAACTGAAAATGGGACATAATGATAAGAATGCCAGTCAAGGGTAGTTTGATGCCACGAGCTGAATATTATGTATGAGTTAAGACATAGGTGTAAGGTTAGAAAGGTAGTTCGAAACATGCACGTTGGGGGTGACGGAATGGGAAACGTTTAGAGCCTATGAGTTGGGTAAATGGTTAATAACACCTGATCAACGTCATTAACGATTTACAAAGCTTAATTCGTGCTAAACTGATTTTGTACTGACTCATCAATTGTTGCATCTTGTAGGTAGTTAGATGGCTGGACAAAGGGGTAGACCACGTAAGCAGCCACAGGAACCTGAAGAACCCCGTATCGAGAATGAAGAAAACGTCAATGAAGACGACTACGAGCACAACGAGCAACCGGAAGATGAAATCGAGTTTACTCTAGAGCCTATCGTGGTGAAAGCCATTGCTGATGAGGTCTCTAAGGTTTTGGATGATAAGCTACCAGCCTTGGTTACAAAAGTACTAAAGGATGCTCTGAAAGACAAGTCTGAAGGAACTAAGGGGAGCACCAAAGAAGACGAAGTTGTGATCACCGGGACTAAGAATGGTGATTCTACGTCAGAGAAACTTAAGGGTTGTGATTACAAAGCTTTCAAAGGATGCAGTCCACCTTCCTTTGATGGTAAGAAGGATGCCGTGGCTACTTGCCACTGGGTCTCAGCTATGGAGGCGGTTATCGCTATCAGTGAATGCCGGGAAGACCAAGCTGTGAAATTTGCAGCTCATTCATTCACTGAAGAAGCCCTACATTGGTGGAACACCATCAAGCAGTCAAGGACCACTACTGATGTAGAGGGCTTGAAATGGGAGGAATTGAAGGAGTTAGTTATGAAACACTTTTGTCCAAAGAATGAAATTGATAAAGTTGAGCGAGAATTTCTGACACTGAAAGCTGGACGTATGAATCATCGGCAATATACGTCAAAATTTAATGAAATGTCAAGATTGGTTCCTCATTTGGTAAGCACGGAGGAACGGAGAATGAAATTATATGTGGAAGGGTTACCACTTAAAGTCCGAACGCATGTGAAGGCGCATGCTCCCAGAACTTTTGAATCAGCCGTAGAGATTAGCGGCATTGTCTGGGATGACGTTGCTGAAGCTGAACCAACAAAGGAGGAACCAAAGCAAAAGTGGGCATCAAAATTTAAAAGAAACAGAAATGAAAAATCAGGACCCCCTATGAAAAGGTTTAGAACGGAAGAAGTTGAAACATGCCCGAAGTGTGGAAGGAAACATGGAGGAGAATGTCATACGGGGACTACTTTGTGCTACCGTTGTGGAAAGATGGGACATTTCTCTTTTGATTGTCCGAGTAGGCCAAAGTGTTATAATTGTGGTGAATTGGGTCACATTAGCAATAATTGTCTGAAACCGAAGGCAATAATTAATAAATCTACCAAACCGGAAGGTAGCAAGGGTGGGGAGAAACAAAAGGCAAAAGCTCGTGCCTTTACTATGACTAGAGATCAGGCAGCCAAAGACCCTGATGTGGTGACAGGTACATTTTTGATTAATGATATCCCTGCTTCAGTGCTATTTGATTCTGGTGCAAGTATGAGCTTTGTGGCTATTGCTTTTTGTAACAAATTGTGTGCAAATGTTAAAAAGATAGAACAGGTCTTTAACATAGAAACTGCTCTTGGTAAATCGACTAGAGTAACGGAAGTCATTGAGGATGATTGTTACATGGATATAGAAGGTCATAGATTCCCTGTTAAGTTGTTTATGATTACGTTAGGAGGTTTTGATGTAGTTTTGGGCATGGATTGGTTGGCAAAATATGAGGCTAACATTGCTTGTCGACGAAATATGATTTTCTTAACGGCTCTTGATGGGAGTCCAGTAACGGTTTACGGGGATAAAGTGTTCAACGTGCCTAAAGTTATTTCAATGATTAAGGCAAGTGAATTTATGAGGCGAGGGTGTGGGGCTTATCTGGCCTATGTTGTCGATAAAGAATCTAAGGTAAAAGAGCTGGAAGACGTACCCGTGGTGTGTAGTTTTCCTGATGTATTTCCTGAGGATTTGCCAGGACTTCCACCTGATCGGGAAATCGAATTCCAAATTGATGTTGTGCCAGGAGCTCAACATGTCGCCAAGGCACCGTACCGTCTGGCTCCAACAGAGATGAAAGAATTAATGACCCAGCTACAAGACCTTCTAGACAAAGGTTTTATACGACCAAGTGTGTCACCTTGGGGTGCACCAGTGTTGTTTGTCAAGAAAAAGGACGGAATGTAACAGCCGATAATTTTGCACATTTGATCGCGCATGAAATCCACGCTGATTTGACAATCGAAATTATTACAGGATGGTAGTATGCGAGAAATGGTGAACGTGGGCTAAAACCGTGCGCGAAGCGGAGTTACGGATTGTCCGGAATCGCGAAACGAAGGAAAAATTTTCAATGTATGGAATTTTGGACTCGTCGCGGTACGCGACGAAGTGGTTGAGGATCCTTCGCGGTACGCGATGGACCAAAATATCTGAAATCCTCCGGATTTCGTCGCGGTACGCGAAGCTTTGTTTTGCTTCTGGTCGCGGTACGCGACGGGTGGAAACCGACTTTAAATTGATAAGATCATCAGATTAACATTTCAGAAGTTATTTTTCTTTCTTCCTCGAACTCAGACCTCCAAAATACGATCTGATCGAATTTTGATCATCAAAACCTTGATTTCAAGCTGTAGAAACATCATAAACGAGCTGGGAATAATCGTTACAACATCGGATCATCAGCTTTCGATCGAAAATTCATCTGAACAGGTATTGATTCGATTTCTTCTACTAGTTTGATAATAGTTGGATTAGATTTAATATTGGATTATTATTTAGTGGTTATTATGGTTGATTGAGAATATTAAATGAGAATAAACCTACGGGTTGTTGTCATGATCAAGATTCTCTTGATATGTATGACATCATTTAAGAGGATATTAACACATGTGAATGGATTAATGAGTTTTACGGGTATGTGTATAACCATGAAATTGGTATGATTATATATTATGTGATCATAGAACATGTGTGAATATTTATATAATCAAAGGGTTGTGGGTATGGAAAGAATTGAGAAAGGAAGCAAAGTAATGTTTTACGAAATCATGGGTGATATGATTGGGTATAAGGATTGATGTGAATTACCAAGGACATTGGTATGATTGAAAGAAAGTAAATGAGTGTTATGTGAACGAGAGTAAGGTAATGCATGAATGTCAAGTATGGGTGAAAGTGGTTAGGATAAGTCATGTGTGTAAAGACACGGTTTAATTTAACCACTAGCCCTATTAGGTTTATATAAGAATGCTTGAATTATGTGTTAAAGTAATAATGTTATACAGGTTATTAACAATTCCTAAAGCCGAGGCTAGTTGGGAATTTATTGTAAGTCAAGCTTTGGATTAAGGTGAGTTCTATGAGCCCTCTTTTACTATTTTAACGTTTTAGGGCTGATATGCATGCATGATAAATATCTTTGAAATGATTGTGAGTTTTTATAGCCCTGTTTTAAATGTTTTACCATTCTAGGCTGATATGCATGTTGTAAAGTTATTATATGAAAGTGATCTTAACCTGATTATGATCAAGTAAGGAATGTTTTCAGGAAAAGAACGTTTTCAAGTAAGGAATGTTTTAAAATGTAAAGAATGTTTTAAGTCTCAACTGTAGTTGAGAAGTAAATGATTTTAAGAGTCTCTTAGGAGACGTAATGAATGTTTGAGTTCTCAACCGAGGTTGAGAAGTAAATGATTTTAAGAACCTCAGCTGAGATGTCAAGGATGTTTTAAAGACTCAACTACGGTTGAGAAATGAATGATTTTAAAGGTCTCGGCCGAGGTTAATTAGAAAATGCGATTTTGAAGTCCCGGCTGCGGTTGGGCAAATGTTGAGCACTGCGGTGCGGATAATGATTTATGATTATGATGGTTTAAATGATTTAAACCATGTTATGTATGAATGATGTATGTCAAGAAGTCTTGTACCGGTATGAGCCGTCAATTTCGGTTGATGGTTTAAAAAGTCCTGTGAAAGAACAGGCAGAAGTCCTGTGAAAGAACAGGCATAAGTCCTGTGAAAGAACAGGCATAAGTCCTGTGAAAGAACAGGCATAAGTCCTGTGAAAGAACAGGCCTGTCGACTGTGTGTCGCCAGTTGAGGAAATCTGATGCATGCATAACGTGTTGACTTCGGTCAACAGGACAGGCTACATTTATGCACTGTATGATTGATGTTATGAGGTCATGTATGTTATGTATATGAAATGTTTTATGTTCAGTATGATTGAGACTGTTGACTTCGGTCGGCAGTGAAGGCTAATGTATTTGTGTACATTAAAGATTTTATTTTTATGAAAATTTAACTTAGAACTCACCAGCGAAAGCTGACTTGTTTTAGTATGCATGTCAGGTTGAGCAGATTATGATGAAGATATGATGACTCGTGGCATGGCATAAAGACTACCTATTCAAGAACTGGCATTCCTGTTAGGATTAAATGTTATGAAATGAATTCCGCTGCTATAGTATATGACAACTGTATAGTTTAAGAGCTATGCTTTTGATGTTTAACCAACCGAGGGACTCCCGGGGAACGGGGCCTCTCACGGAAGCATGAGAATGTGCATTGATTATAGGGAATTGAACAAGCTCACGATAAAGAACAAGTATCCGTTACCAAGAATTGATGATCTATTTGACCAATTGCAAGGGGCAAGTTGGTTTTCTAAAATTGATCTCAGATCAGGGTATCATCAACTAAAGGTAAGAGAACAAGACATTCCGAAGACAGCGTTTCGCACACGTTATGGACATTATGAGTTTCTTGTAATGTCTTTTGGGTTAACTAACGCTCCTGCAGCGTTTATGGATTTGATGAATCGGGTGTGCAGACCTATGCTAGATCGATCAGTGATTGTGTTCATTGACGACATCTTAATATACTCAAAGAGTGAAGGTGATCATGCGTGTCATCTTCAGGAAGTACTTGAGATGCTAAGAAGAGAAAATGTCACACCCCCAATTTCCCACTCGTGGCGTATGTCCACGTGGATGTGACGTGTCCAGAATCACAGCTCAAGGTCATATAGAACACCTCTATATGCGTTTACAAATCCAAGTTTGACACATACACTTGATAAAATAGTTTGCAGCGGAAATAAAGTAGTATTGCAGCGGAATAAGTAAGTCATAACATGCAGCGGAAAATGATTGTTTACACAGCGGAAATTGTAAGTAGTTTAATACAACAACGTTTTAAATAAAATAAAGTCAAATTGTTTTCAAAAGACACGAAAACAAATGCATGTGGGACCCTATGCTCATGTCCCCTATGTGCTTTCCTGCTCCACGAGCCTGTCATGCTAGTTACCTGAGAATACAAGTTTGAAAAACAAGTGTCAACACAATGGTTGGTGAGTTCACAGGTTTTGATATACATGTAGTAATGAAAAGTGTGTCATGCTGTTTATCAATGTTAGTACCGAGCCCTAGGCCCAAAGTGTCAGTGCGTCACTACCGAACTAGACTTGTTTGCTCTTGCCTCCACTATGCCTCGTATACATAGCAAGTTAGGTCAGAATTTGCACGGGTTATGACACTCAGTCAACATGGTGCCCCGTGGGGTTAGTCATTCCCTAATGGATCCATCCAAATCTACCACGTTGTTTGTACATTAACGGTAAGACTTTGTGAGGGCTTGTAACGAGTTCAACACTTAATGTTTGTCCAATAAACCAGCATACACAAAAATGTTTGTAATAGCAATAATGTTTGACTCGATGCAACTAGTATTCTCCCCCTATTTAAAAGCGTTTGAAAAGAGTAAAGAGGGGCCGTAAACTCACCTTAGTGATGAAAATGCAAATCAAGCGTAAGCTCCTGATGTAGTAGCACGTGTCGGTCACCGGCAACCTATATCGTACACTGTACGTGAGTTCGTGTATGTGACCGTGCTAGTGTTTGTGTTAGTGCTCGTGTTTGTATCCAACAACCCTTGGTTGTTCATGTTTGTCCGTGTTGGTCCACAATGACCGTGTTTGCTCGTGTTGGTCCACATTGACCGTGTTTGACTGTGTTGGCCCACATTGACCGTGTTTGACCAGAGTTGACCAAAGTTGACCGTGTCAAGTCAACGACCCGTTGGTGAACCGTGTGACGGTTGCGAATCGTGTAGCAATCGTGTAAGTGCTCGTCGTGTGCAAAACGCGCAAGTCGCGTCTATGGACAACTTACTATTTATAGTAAGTTTCCATTTTTGGAAAGTTCACAAAGCATAACAATTTTATAGTTCTAGCATGCTCATTAGCCCTACGTGATCATGTTAACACATAGCACGTCATCATACGGATTCACATAGGTCGTTTTCATCATGTTAGCACATAAAAGTTTCCTAAAATGGAAAGTTTCCATTTATAGCATACGTGACATCGGAAACCATCTAACCTAGCATCTAATCATCATATTATAGCGTAATAACTCATTTAGCATGCTCGAATCGTTCAACACGTTGACCAATCGGTTTTTGTAAAAATAAAGTTACTAAATATAGTAACTTTCTAGCTTTTCATGAAAATAACCATTCTAACACTTCTAATTCCTATTTTCTCATCATCCACCATCATAATAATCAATCTAGCATCACTTTAAACATACCAATATATTCCAAATCATTACTTAACATGATTTCAACAAATAAAGTTACTAAAATAGTAACTCATCTCATATGACCATAATAATCATTAAAAATCATAATCTAAACATTCAAATCGTCATATTATCAATCTAACAACAATTCTTCATACATGCATGTTCACCATTCCATTTCTCAACATCATTTTATAAACAAAAAGTTTCTAATAATGGGAAGATTCATAAAACTCATAGTTTTAACCATTCTAACATCATCTAAACATGAAATCCTCTTTCAATATCATCAAGATATATAACCATTTACTGAAAATCATTCCACATGCCATGGATCATACATGCATGGACATATAACATCATCTATTATCATTTTAAGCATCAAGACTCATACCCATCATCTTAGATCATCATAAAACATCCTCTAATCACTTTAGATTATCATAAAACACTGAGATATCAACAAACCCAGATTACAATAAAGGAAAATTCGTGCATGCAAGACCATGGGGCTTGCATGTGTGCTTGTAAGCGTGTAGGTGCGAAGTATGGTGGTTTTAAGCCACAAGAAGTGTAGGACTACCTTTCAAAGCTTCAAGATCCTGAGAAAATGATGAGGGCAGCTCCTAGACCTCCTGACTCGTGAGTCTTGACAGGAACAAGAAGGTGGTGGTGATGAATAGTGCTCTAGAAGACTTCCTTCAAGGTTCTTGAGCTTCAAGTGAGTGTTAATGGCTGCCAATGGAGGTTTACAGAGGTTGAAGATGAAGGTAGAGGGTGATAATGTCGATCAGAACTCGAGAAATGGGGTTGTAGGGTGGCTTGTGATGATGGGGTCTTGGTTTTATAAAGATTTGCCGTCTGACACCCGTCGCGTACCGCGGAGATAGGCCAGAAAGATGCTTCGCGCTACGCGAAGGAATCCGGGAGTCAACTCTTCGCGATGTCTGTCGCGTACCGCGACGATGCTTCTTGTTGGGCTTCCGCGTACCGCGATGGGCCTCTGAAGAGTCCAATAAGCCCTTTTTAATGGGTTTGATCCGTTCGTCGCCGTTTTCACGCTTCCGAACCATCGTTTGGCCTTGTTTGAACTTCCTAGTTCAATGTGTGAGTGTTTTCATGAAGTTTCGAGTGTTGTGCTACACAATGTGCTTGACGTTCACCAACGTTCGTGTGTTTTGACACGTGTGTGCTGTTTGCCGATAATTCCACGAATTATCCTGTTGTGTGTCAGTGTTTGTACTGTCGTGCCACGTGTCACACTAAATTAATCTAATTCTAGTGCCACGTGTACATAAAGTATTTAAATAAACATTTAAATAAAACCAAAGCTGACCTGGAAATTACGGGGTGTCACATCCTCCCCATGTTAGAAAGAATTTCGTCCCGAAATTCAACTTGTGTTGTTAGTGTTTGTCTGTTCCGTGAACAGGTGTGGGTACTTTTGTTTCATCTGGTCTTCACGTTCCCACGTGAATTCCGGTCCGCGTCGTGAATTCCATCGCACCTTTACTATCGGTATTTTGCTGAGTTTGAGCTTCTTGGTTTCCCGGTCCATAATCTCCACCGGTTCCTCAACGAAGTTCAATTGTTCGTCGATTCGTATCTCCTCGAGAGGAATAACAAGTGTTTCATCAGATAGACACTTTTTGAGGTTCGAGATGTGGAATACGTTGTGCACGCTGCTCAGTTCAACTGGCAGGTTTAGTTCGTAGGCTACAGGGCCTATTCGTTTCGTTATCTCGAAAGGTCCGATGTAACGAGGGTTCAACTTTCCTCGTTTGCCAAACCGAATGACACCTTTCCAGGGCGAGACCTTGAGCAACACTCTGTCTCCCACCTGGAACTCCAATGGTTTGCGTCGCTTGTCGGCATAGCTTTTCTGTCTGTCTCGAGCTGCTGCCATTCGTTTGCGTATTTGCACGATCTTCTCAGTTGTCTCGTGCACCAGTTCTGGACCAGTCAGTTGGCTGTCTCCAACTTCCGCCCAGCAGATGGGTGATCGACACTTACGTCCGTAAAGTGCCTCGAATGGTGCAGCTTGGATGCTTGTGTGGTAGCTGTTATTGTACGAAAACTCAACTAACGGTAGATGAGATTCCCAGCTACTACCAAAGTCAATGACACATGCCCGGAGTATGTCCTCCAGTGTCTGTATCGTTCGCTCACTTTGCCCGTCCGTCTGCGGGTGGTAAGCGGTACTCATATCCAATCTCGTGCCCAAAGCCTTATGCAAAGACTTCCAGAAGTGCGACGTGAATCGACTGTCGCGGTCAGATATAATCGAGATTGGCACTCCATGTCGAGTGACCACTTCCTTCAGGTAGATACGAGTGAGTTTGTCTAGCTTATCTGTCTCTTTGATAGGTAGGAAATGAGCAGATTTCGTCAGTCGGTCTACGATAACCCAGATGGTATCGCAACCACTTGCCGTCTTAGGCAGTTTAGTTATGAAGTCCATGGAAATTTGCTCCCATTTCCACATGGGTAGTTCCGGTTGTTGAAGTAACCCTGATGGCTTCTGGTACTCAACCTTGACTTTTGAACACGTTAGACACTTACCCACGTAAGTTGCTATTTCAGCTTTCATGTTTGGCCACCAATAGGTTGTCTTCAAATCGTGATACATCTTGTCAGAGCCTGGGTGTACGGAATACCGGCTCTTGTGAGCTTCATCCATCACTACTTCTCTCAATCCTCCGTAGCGTGGAATCCAGATTCGATCCATTAAATAGTAAGCTCCGTCGTCCTTTGCCTTTATTTGCTTATCCATGCCACGCATGGCTTCAAGAGTGAGGTTTTCAGTTTTCAGAGCTTCCTGTTGTGCTATCCGAATTTGATTCGGCAGTTCGGAATGGATCGTAAGTTGTAGTGCGCGCACGCGTTTTGTTGTTTCTTTTCGGCTCAACGCGTCGGCCACTACGTTGGCTTTACCGGGATGATACTTGATGGCGCAATCATAATCACTTATTAGTTCAACCCATCTTCGTTGTCTCATGTTCAACTCTTTCTGGTCGAAGATGTGTTGTAGGCTCTTATGATCGGTAAAGATTGTACATTTCGTGCCGTACAAGTAGTGTCGCCAGATCTTCAAGGCAAACACCACGGCTCCCAACTCAAGGTCATGAGTCGTGTAGTTGTTCTCATGCACCTTCAGTTGACGTGAAGCGTATGCGATCACTTTCTCGCGTTGCATCAGCACGCAACCGAGTCCTTGTTTCGAGGCGTCACAATACACCACGAAGTCTTCGCATCCTTCCGGTAGGGATAGGATAGGTGCAGTGCATAGTTTCTGTTTTAACAAGTTAAATGCAGCCTCCTGTTTGTCTCCCCAATCGAATTTCTTATCTTTATGTGTCAAGGACGTCAACGATTGGGCAATCTTTGAGAATCCTTCGATAAATCTCCGGTAGTACCCGGCCAGACCTAGGAATTGCCGCACCTCAGTCGGAGTCTTGGGTGCTTCCCAGTTTTTGATGGCTTCGATTTTGGCTGGGTCTACGTGAATTCCCTGCTCATTAACCACGTGTCCAAGGAATTGGACTTCGCGAATCCAAAAGTCGCATTTTGAAAATTTCGCGTACAGTTGCTCTTTCTTCAGTAGTTCCAAGACTAACCTTAGATGTTCGGCATGCTCCTCCCGATCCTTTGAATAAATCAGGATGTCGTCGATGAACACTATCACGAATTTGTCCAGGTAAGGTTTACACACTCTATTCATGAGATCCATGAATACGGCTGGTGCATTGGTCAGTCCAAAGGGCATAACCAAGAATTCGTAGTGTCTGTATCGAGTTCTAAAGGCAGTCTTAGGGATATCGTTTTCCTGTATCCTTAGTTGGTGGTAACCCGATCTTAAATCGATCTTCGAATAGTAGCTTGACCCTTGCAACTGATCAAACAGATCGTCTATTCGCGGTAAGGGATATCGATTCTTGATCGTCACCTTGTTCAGCTCTCTGTAGTCGATACACATACGGAATGATCCGTCTTTCTTCTTTACGAACAAGACCGGTGCTCCCCAAGGTGAGAAGCTTGGTCTGATGAATCCTTTGTCTAACAGCTCTTGTAACTGGTTAGACAGTTCCTGCATCTCCGTTGGTGCTAGTCGGTATGGAGCTTTGGCAATCGGTGCTGCTCCAGGTGTAAGGTCTATCTGGAACTCGACTTGTCGTTTCGGAGGTAGTCCAGGTAGATCCTCGGGAAACACTTCGGGAAAATCGCAGACTACGGCGATGTCCTCAATCTTCCTCTCCTTCTTCGGTTGTTCTGCGATGAGGGCTAGTATGGCAGTGTATCCCTTTTGCAGGTACTTGTTCGCCTTCATGCATGACATGATGTTCAGAGGTACTCCCCGTCTTTCCCCCTGAATCGAGATCTGTTCTCCGTTCTGCAACGTCACTCGTACGATCTTCTCGTTGCATACGATCTCGGCCTGGTTAGTGGATAACCAATCCATTCCTACGACTACATCAAAGCTTCCGAGAGTCACCGGCATCAAATCGATTTCGAGTTCGTGATTCGCCAAAACCATGACGCATCCTCGGAAGATGTGTTGTGTTTCAATCAGTTTGCCGTCAGCTAACTCTACAGTATACTTGTAGTCTAGTGGCGTTGGGGTAATATCTAGTAATTTGCTAAACTCACTAGATATAAAGCTCCTATCGGCACCGGTATCAAATAATATGCTAGCATAGACATTATTTAAAAGAAACGTACCGGTTACGATGTTAGGATCGTCCTTGGCTTCTCCCGAGCCAATCACAAATGCTCTTCCTTTGGCCGCTCCTCCTCCGGCCTTCTTCAATTGAGGGCAATCCCTCCTCATGTGGCCTGGTTTTCCACATTCATAACACCCTCTGGAGATGTTCTGGTTGTTGTTCTGGTTGTGGTTAGGGTTGTTGTTACTGGGAAATTTGGATCTGCAGTCTTTGGCCATGTGGCCATGTCGTCCACACTTCAAGCAACGATATCGTTCGCATTGCCCGAAGTGGTGATAAGAGCATCGGTTACACAAGGGGTATTTCCCTTGGTACACACCCTTCCCCTTGTCGTCGGGTTGGGTGGCAGTAAAGGCTCTGGCTGGTGCAGATCTTTGTTGTTGTTGAGGTTGATGAGATTGGTGGTGGCTGGGTTCCCACTTCCTCTTCTGGCTTTCTTGAGGCTTCAGATGTTCGCCTCGTTTGGGTAGCTTGCCTTGTGCTACCGCTTGGTCGGTTAGTTTGTGAGCCAGCCTGATCAGAGGTTGGATAGTGGTGAGGTCAGACGCAGTCACCATGCTCTGAATTTGTTCGGGTAGCCCACTGATGAACTGCTCGATTTTCTTGTACTCCGGCGTCACCATAGCCGGACATAGCTTACACAGCTCATGGAATCGAGTACAGTATTGCTCGATCTCAGAGCCCACCATCTTCAGTACCCAGAACTCAGCCTCTAGCTTTCTGATCTCATCACGAGGACAGTATTCCTCTTGCAGTAGTCGGGTGAAATCAGCCCATGGCATGGAGTTGGCACCGTCCAACCCCAGGGTTTGTACATGGGTATTCCACCATGTGAGTGCTGGTCCTTCCAGTGTACCAGTTGCGAACTTCACCCGGTTCTCTTCAGTACATTCGCACATAGCGAATACAGACTCCACTTTCTCCACCCAGCGGAGCATTCCCACGGCTCCCTCAGTCCCCTTGAATTTGTGTGGGTGGCAGTTCAGGAAGGATTTAAAAGAACATCCTTTGTTGTTGTTGCCTTGTGATCCTGTCAGTCAGAAACCAATGTCGTAGGTCAGAGCGTGTTAGCTATACTATGTTAGTCATGTTAGGCGAGTGTTAGTACCGTTGTTCGAGCCACTGGTTTCACTAGCAAGGCGGTGTGCCTCGTGCTCTGCCAGTATCTTGTTAACCCGTCTGTCAACCATCATCTTAATGACGGCTGCGTCCAGTGTTCGTCTAGGAGGGCGTACATGTGGTCCTCTTCCCGCCATAGATATTTTCTATACGGAAGGGATAGAATGTTAGTAAGTCAGAATGTTAGTCAGATGTTGTGTCGGAAGTCAGATCATATGTCATGTTAGTTGTCAAGTCAAAGCAATCATGGTCAATATGTAATAAGTAAGACAAAACATAATTCTCATTAATAATAAGTTGGAAGTACAATAATTTCAAAAGGAAATACATAATAAGTTCCTCGAGCACATCCCGCTCGTCTAGGCCAAAATAAAGAAAGTACAAAATACAACAGTCCACTAGTCAGAATCCATGGAGACATGTGAAATATCGCTAGCAGCGTCTCCGTCGTCATCATCCTCCTCCGGATCCTCATTAGGATCCTCATCAAGGTCCTCATCTTCGAGGTCCTCGGCCTCGAACTCGGGACCATCCTCCTGAGGTGGCTCCTCAATAAACTGTGCAGCCCATGCATTAAGCATGGCATCACTGGCCTGCACCATGGCCTGAGTCTCGGTGATGTCCGTCCGATTCTCGGTTATACGCACGTCGTGTTCCTGCACGACATCGACGACCTGTCCATGCTCGGTCAGTAGTTGGGACATTTGGAGTCGTAGGGCCTCCATCTGGGCTTCCAATCTGTTGTTGCGCTCCTCTAGCTGATCGTTTCGCCTTTCTAGACGATCGGTTCTCTCACGAAGAGTCCGGAACTCATCAGTTAGTTCCCTAGTCTTCCAGACCTCCCGTCGTGTACAAGCAACGTGTGCCGCGAAGGCCTGCTCCATCGGCACTCCAAGTGGTGGTAGTCGGTGTCCTGGAGTGGTGTCGCCGGGATATCGATATGGAGGTACTCTCTCCTCGACGATCCCACTCGTGGCGTATGTCCACGTGGATGTGACGTGTCCAGAATCACAGCTCAAGGTCATATAGAACACCTCTATATGCGTTTACAAATCCAAGTTTGACACATACACTTGATAAAATAGTTTGCAGCGGAAATAAAGTAGTATTGCAGCGGAATAAGTAAGTCATAACATGCAGCGGAAAATGATTGTTTACACAGCGGAAATTGTAAGTAGTTTAATACAACAACGTTTTAAATAAAATAAAGTCAAATTGTTTTCAAAAGACACGAAAACAAATGCATGTGGGACCCTATGCTCATGTCCCCTATGTGCTTTCCTGCTCCACGAGCCTGTCATGCTAGTTACCTGAGAATACAAGTTTGAAAAACAAGTGTCAACACAATGGTTGGTGAGTTCACAGGTTTTGATATACATGTAGTAATGAAAAGTGTGTCATGCTGTTTATCAATGTTAGTACCGAGCCCTAGGCCCAAAGTGTCAGTGCGTCACTACCGAACTAGACTTGTTTGCTCTTGCCTCCACTATGCCTCGTATACATAGCAAGTTAGGTCAGAATTTGCACGGGTTATGACACTCAGTCAACATGGTGCCCCGTGGGGTTAGTCATTCCCTAATGGATCCATCCAAATCTACCACGTTGTTTGTACATTAACGGTAAGACTTTGTGAGGGCTTGTAACGAGTTCAACACTTAATGTTTGTCCAATAAACCAGCATACACAAAAATGTTTGTAATAGCAATAATGTTTGACTCGATGCAACTAGTATTCTCCCCCTATTTAAAAGCGTTTGAAAAGAGTAAAGAGGGGCCGTAAACTCACCTTAGTGATGAAAATGCAAATCAAGCGTAAGCTCCTGATGTAGTAGCACGTGTCGGTCACCGGCAACCTATATCGTACACTGTACGTGAGTTCGTGTATGTGACCGTGCTAGTGTTTGTGTTAGTGCTCGTGTTTGTATCCAACAACCCTTGGTTGTTCATGTTTGTCCGTGTTGGTCCACAATGACCGTGTTTGCTCGTGTTGGTCCACATTGACCGTGTTTGACTGTGTTGGCCCACATTGACCGTGTTTGACCAGAGTTGACCAAAGTTGACCGTGTCAAGTCAACGACCCGTTGGTGAACCGTGTGACGGTTGCGAATCGTGTAGCAATCGTGTAAGTGCTCGTCGTGTGCAAAACGCGCAAGTCGCGTCTATGGACAACTTACTATTTATAGTAAGTTTCCATTTTTGGAAAGTTCACAAAGCATAACAATTTTATAGTTCTAGCATGCTCATTAGCCCTACGTGATCATGTTAACACATAGCACGTCATCATACGGATTCACATAGGTCGTTTTCATCATGTTAGCACATAAAAGTTTCCTAAAATGGAAAGTTTCCATTTATAGCATACGTGACATCGGAAACCATCTAACCTAGCATCTAATCATCATATTATAGCGTAATAACTCATTTAGCATGCTCGAATCGTTCAACACGTTGACCAATCGGTTTTTGTAAAAATAAAGTTACTAAATATAGTAACTTTCTAGCTTTTCATGAAAATAACCATTCTAACACTTCTAATTCCTATTTTCTCATCATCCACCATCATAATAATCAATCTAGCATCACTTTAAACATACCAATATATTCCAAATCATTACTTAACATGATTTCAACAAATAAAGTTACTAAAAATAGTAACTCATCTCATATGACCATAATAATCATTAAAAATCATAATCTAAACATTCAAATCGTCATATTATCAATCTAACAACAATTCTTCATACATGCATGTTCACCATTCCATTTCTCAACATCATTTTATAAACAAAAAGTTTCTAATAATGGGAAGATTCATAAAACTCATAGTTTTAACCATTCTAACATCATCTAAACATGAAATCCTCTTTCAATATCATCAAGATATATAACCATTTACTGAAAATCATTCCACATGCCATGGATCATACATGCATGGACATATAACATCATCTATTATCATTTTAAGCATCAAGACTCATACCCATCATCTTAGATCATCATAAAACATCCTCTAATCACTTTAGATTATCATAAAACACTGAGATATCAACAAACCCAGATTACAATAAAGGAAAATTCGTGCATGCAAGACCATGGGGCTTGCATGTGTGCTTGTAAGCGTGTAGGTGCGAAGTATGGTGGTTTTAAGCCACAAGAAGTGTAGGACTACCTTTCAAAGCTTCAAGATCCTGAGAAAATGATGAGGGCAGCTCCTAGACCTCCTGACTCGTGAGTCTTGACAGGAACAAGAAGGTGGTGGTGATGAATAGTGCTCTAGAAGACTTCCTTCAAGGTTCTTGAGCTTCAAGTGAGTGTTAATGGCTGCCAATGGAGGTTTACAGAGGTTGAAGATGAAGGTAGAGGGTGATAATGTCGATCAGAACTCGAGAAATGGGGTTGTAGGGTGGCTTGTGATGATGGGGTCTTGGTTTTATAAAGATTTGCCGTCTGACACCCGTCGCGTACCGCGGAGATAGGCCAGAAAGATGCTTCGCGCTACGCGAAGGAATCCGGGAGTCAACTCTTCGCGATGTCTGTCGCGTACCGCGACGATGCTTCTTGTTGGGCTTCCGCGTACCGCGATGGGCCTCTGAAGAGTCCAATAAGCCCTTTTTAATGGGTTTGATCCGTTCGTCGCCGTTTTCACGCTTCCGAACCATCGTTTGGCCTTGTTTGAACTTCCTAGTTCAATGTGTGAGTGTTTTCATGAAGTTTCGAGTGTTGTGCTACACAATGTGCTTGACGTTCACCAACGTTCGTGTGTTTTGACACGTGTGTGCTGTTTGCCGATAATTCCACGAATTATCCTGTTGTGTGTCAGTGTTTGTACTGTCGTGCCACGTGTCACACTAAATTAATCTAATTCTAGTGCCACGTGTACATAAAGTATTTAAATAAACATTTAAATAAAACCAAAGCTGACCTGGAAATTACGGGGTGTCACAGAAAAGTTGTATGCCAAGTTCTCCAAATGTGCCTTTTGGTTACGGGAAGTGCAGTTCCTAGGTCATGTTATTAGTCCAGAAGGCATAATGGTGGACCCAGCTAAAATAGAAGCAGTAATGAAATGGAATCCTCCAAAAACACCAACGGAGGTACGTAGTTTTCTCGGTTTAGCAGGATACTACAGAAGATTTATTCAGGATTTTTCTAGGATTGCTACACCGTTGACAAAATTGACGAGGAAAGAAGTAAAATATGAATGGGGTCCAACTCAGGTCCAAGCTTTTGAAGAACTAAAGAAGAGATTAACTGAAGCTCCTATTTTAGCATTGCCGGATGGTAATGAAGACATGGTTGTATACTCAGATGCGTCTTATCTGGGCTTGGGTTGTGTACTTATGCAAAGGGGAAAGGTAATAGCGTATGCTTCAAGACAATTGAAAAGCCACGAAGTTAATTATCCAATTCATGATTTGGAATTGGCTGCTGTGGTATTTGCTTTAAAAATTTGGAGGCATTATCTATATGGAGTTAAATGTACAATCTACACAGATCATAAAAGCTTAAAATACTTCTTTGAACAGAAAGACTTGAACATGAGACAAAGAAGATGGCTGGAGCTACTCAAAGATTATGACTGTGAGATCTTGTATCACCCAGGCAAGGCCAATGTGGTGGCTGATGCTCTAAGTCGCAAAACGGAACACCCTGCTATACGGGTTAAGTCTTACAGTTTGGTGATAACACCATATTTTCTAAATGAACTCAAGGATGCACAGAAGGAAGGATTAAAGGAAGAAAATATGGGATTTGAAAGAATCTTTGGTCAAGTTAAGAATCTAGAAGAAAATGAATTTGGTATTAAGATTCGATTTGGTCGAATGTGGGTTCCACGAAATGGGGACATCAGGTCAAGGATTATAGATGAAGCACATAAGTCACGTTACTCTATTCATCCTGGTGCAACAAAAATGTACCAAGACCTCCGAAAGGATTATTGGTGGCCAGGAATGAAGTTTAATGTGATGCAGTACGTAAATAAATGTTTGACATGTGCGCAAGTAAAAGCCGAACATCAGAAACCTTATGGTTATGTGCAACCTCTAGAAGTTCCAGAATGGAAGTAGGAACACATCACCATGGATTTTATTACCAAGTTGCCTCTTACGGCGAAACGTCATGATGCTATTTGGGTGATTGTAGACCGGTTAACGAAAAGTGCTCATTTCTTGCCTATACGTGAGACTTATACATCAGAGAAACTGTCAGAGTTATTTGTGAAAGAAATAATTACAAGACATGGAGTTCCAGTTTCGATAGTGTCTGATCGTGACACACGATTCGTTTCAAGATTTTGGAAACACTTTCATGAATCAATGGGCACAAGACTCAATATCAGCACTGCGTATCATCCTCAGACCGACGGACAGTCTGAAAGGACTATCCAAACTTTAGAGGATATGCTCAGAGCCTGTATTATTGATTTTGGTGTTAGTTGGGATGATCATTTACCACTAGTGGAATTTTCGTACAACAACAGCTACCATGCTAGTATTGGAATGCCACCATACGAGGCGTTGTACGGACGACGCTGTAGAACACCTGTATGTTGGGGAGGAGTAGGACAAAAAGAAATGGGGAGCAAAGCTGCAGTAATTGAATTAACTGAAAAGCTTCAATTAGTTAAAGCACGAATGAAAGCTGCACAGGATCGACAAAAGTCTTATGCCGATAAGAGACGGAGACCAATAGAGTTTGAAGTAGGTGATCAAGTACTGTTAAAAGTTTCCCCATGGAAGGGAATTATTCGATTCAGGAAAAGAGGGAAGCTGAGTCCGAGATTTATTGGACCTTTTCGGATAATAGCACGAGTAGGTAAAGTAGCCTATCGACTAGACCTGCCAGATGAACTGAGTGGAATTCATCCGACAATTCATGTTTCACATTTGAGAAAATGTCTGGCAGATAATGCAGCATATGTGCCGTTAAATGACATTGAGGTTGATGAAAATTTAAATTATATAGAAGAACCTGTTGCAATTGTTGATGCGAAAGAGAAACAGCTACGTAACAAGATGATTAGACTAGTTAAGGTTCAATGGAAACATCGAAAAGGATCAAAGGCTACCTGGGAGACTGAGGACGAGATGACACGACTCTACCCACATTTGTTTGAAACGTAACAGGTTTCGAGGACGAAACCTATTGTAAGGAGGGTAGATTTGTAACAGCCGAAGATTTAGCACATTTGATCGCGCATGAAATCCACGATGATATTTGTGACAACCCAAAATTCACAGGTTAGAATCACAACTCGAAAATGAAGAGAATGAGTGTAAGCGAAATCGTGAAACGAGGCTCCGATTTCAAGATACACTGAATTGAATATAGCAATAGATTATAGGTCAAATATTTTGAACTCTTTAGGTCTTGAGATTATAACCATTGGAAAGAGCTCGAAAAATCGTGAACGTAGGCGAAAACCGTGCGCAAAACGGAGTTCGTATGCTCCCGGAATCGCGAAAGGAAGATAAGACAAAAATCTGGCCGCCATGGACCCGCGCGGTACGCCCCAATTCGGCGTCCCGAGTGGGGCGATGCGCCTGAGGTCATCAGATCGCGAAAATTGCTTAAAAAGTCAAGTTTCATCATGAAATCTCATTTTTTTGATCTGATCTTCGATAATCAGCTTCCCACACACGAAAATCACCTTCCAATCCATAAGAACTCCAATTTTGAAGCCTCTTAATTGCGTGGATCGCACCAAGGATCGTTAATACAAGTCCTGATCGTCTTGTTGCGCACAAAACTTCGTTTGGAAAGGTAACGGTTCATTCTAACCTTCTAGATTGATTATGATTGATTAAATCTTGTTTCTGAACGTGATGATATAGTTAGGGTTGTTGATTATTCTTCTAGATTGGCTAGGATTGATTATAAATGACAAACTCGAATTGTTAAAGGGTAAATCCTTGTTTTGAGCCGTTGTAATGCCCGGTTTTTATGGAATCATAACAATGGTTATAATGGTTTAAACCATTTGATTATGACAAGGTAGATGATTAGTTTGATTAATCCTTGACATGCATAGAGAAATCCAAGTGTTTCAAACTAATCACAACCATTAACATACTCATTGGAATGATTATCCGATATTATTGATAACAGGCAGATTAGTATGTTAAATATGGTTGTTAAACCTATTCTGATGCTATATTGGGATATTTCATGATGTCTGGGTAATCAACAACAAGGATTGATCATTTCTAAGCCATCAATCTGTCTAGGAACCTGTGTTAGCAGTTCAATCAACAACATTAACTATTTGATTAATCCAAGATTATTCTGATTAATCAAGTGTGTCGTCAACCTAATGTTGGTTTGACAACTATAAAGGCAATGTTTTTGACATTGAACGTTCAGTAAGATTTAATCTGTAAGTTAAAGTACATATAGCTAATTAACCGCAAACCAATGCAGAGTTATACTGTTAGTATCAGTTACGAGGGATCTTGCAGCAATAAAACATCAAGTGAGTTCTTTGTAGCCCTATTTTAAATGTTTTATCATTTTGGGCTGGTATGCATGTCATGAAAGTTATTTTACAAAAATGACTGTTTTAGCTGACTGCGGTCAGATAAAAGAATATTTTCAGATAAAGAATGTTTTATGTCTCAACTGCGGTTGAGAAGTAATTGATTTTTTTTAAAGTCTCGACCGAGGTCGAGTAGGAAATATGGTTTTGAAGTCCCGGCTGCGGTTGGGCAGAATTTGAGCACTGCGGTGCGGTAAAGTGTTTATGTTTATGATGGTTTAAATGATTTAAACCATGTTATGTATGAATGATGTATGTAACGAAGTCTTGTACCGGTATGAGCTACCAACTTCGGTTGGTAGTCATAGAGTCCTGTGAAAGAACAGGCCTGTCGACTGCGGGTCGTCAGTGTCATAGAGTCCTGTGAAAGAACAGGCATGTCGACTGTGGGTCGTCAGTGTCATAGAGACTTGTGCTGCACAAGCAGGCTGAGCAGTTCAGGCTAAAGTTTTGCACAGTATGATTAATGTATGATGATGAGTAGGTTATGTATGGGATTATGTTATGACGATATGTATGTTAAAGGTTGTTGACTTTGGTTAACAGCAAAGTCTAAGGTCTTACGTATTGTATGAGTGATTTAACGAGAATATGTATGTAGTTGAAATGAATTATGTTCAAGTATGATTGAGATTGTTGACCTCGGTCAACAATGAATGCTAATGTTATATATGTGCAGTAAAGATTTTATGAAAACTTACTTAGAACTCACCAGCATAAAGCTGACTTGTTTTACATGCATGTCAGGTTGAATGATAAAGAGAGATATTAGCTGGAGGCTCGTGGCATAGGTTGAAGATTACCCTGGCATAATCTGGCATAAACTGGCTATGTATAAAACCATAGAGTGTGGGCTATGTTTAACATTGTATAATAGGGGTGCCACGTTTTATGTAATCACCTGAAATTCCGCTGCCATAGTAATGTAAAATTTGGTTTAATGACTATGAGTTTGATGATTTGCCAACTGAGGGGACTCCCGGGGATTCGGGGCCTCTCAACCAGTCATACATCTAAAACAGTTGCATAGTATTTCTCACCCCAATAGTTTAGCAAATCAGTTAAAGAGTAAAAGTGGGGCCGTAAACTCACCGTGGGTGGCCAAGAGGGCCATCAGGAATAGCCTACTCCAGGTAAATGCTCAAGAACCAACTATATGCTTAACACAAACTTTCTGGTCCTCCCTCTAGCACACGGGGATCGGCCCTACGCACCGGGGGCGAAGCGTAGAGGTCACTTTAGCTTGTTGTACCGGAGTGGTTCATCGTCATGAGTTTGTGAAATGCGTTTGCTCAAAAGAGAATAGTGTAGCTCGCCGGCTAGTAGTTACCTATATCATATAGGTACTATGAGTTTGTGTTCACATATGTGGGTCTCACCGGACCGTGTTAGTGTTCAACAACACTAAGTGGTTATGTGAGTCGAGTTGACCGTGTTTGACCGTGTCGATCGTGCTTGACCTAACGACCCGTTGGTGACGGTTTTGAATCAAGTGCTCGTGTAATGTGTGATTTAGTGTCGAGTGAAGTGTACGGATACCAAAAATCATTCCTTTGAGGAAACTTACTATTTATAGTAAGTTTCTATTTTAGGAAAGTTTCCAATTTAGGCAAGTCAAGCGAATCATATTCCGATTATTCTAGCATACGTATTTATCCTAAATGAGCATGTTATCACATAGCACATCGTTACACATAGCCGGTTTAGCATAGTTTGCGCGTAAAAGTTTCTAAATATGGAAAGTTTCTAAAATAAGCATATTTTATCAAGTTTATCAACCAACATCATTTAAATATCATTATCCTAGTTCTAAGAAGGCACTTAGTCATAACCGTGACGACTAGCATGTGACAAATCATTAACTTAGCAAAATAAAGTTACTATATTTAGTAACTTATGTAAATTTACACAAAATCAAGTCTTTCAATAACATCAATCATTCAATAGCATCATATTATCAACAAATAAACATGTTAGACTCATAACATTATCATACCTGTCAACCATTTGCAAACTTGCGATAAAAAGTTACTATTTATAGTAACGTTTACGAAATTCATACTTTGACCATTCTAATCATTCCTATTCTTCAAACAATCATCATTTAACTTCTAAACATCATTTTTAAACATAACATATGGATCTAAACATGCAAATGTAGCCCTTTCATCAAGAACACCTACTTAGTAACACTAAAGTTACTATTTTTAGTAATAACCACATCTTTGACATAGATAACCATTCTAGCTTTATAGAACATCTCAAATATCACATCTAACAACATTTCAATATCAAAATTTGCGTAGATCATCATGGATCATACATGCATGTTGATTAAAGTAACCATTTCATCATAAAATCAACAAATCTTTATCACATCTCATCAAAATCATCATTCATCATTGTGGAATCACCAAATCAGTAACAATATCACAAAATAATAGATCCATAACATAGAAATTTCGTGTCTAATGTGGTGATGGTGATGCATGTAGCCTAAAGGGCTTGCATGTGTGATTTATAGTGATTTTGTGACTAGATTGCATGTGGAAACTACCTCACAAGCTTCAAATCCACAAAATGAGACTGGAGCAGCTCCTGGAACGACTCTAGGGGGCTGAGATCGACTCAATGTAGAGAAGAAGGATGGTTGGATGTTCTTGGAGTCTTCACTACACCTCAATCTTCAACAATGGCCTTCAACAAGCTTGATGATGGCTTCTACAGGTGAAAAATGGTTGCAACAGAGTGATAATGGCCGAGTAGAGGATTTTCAGTCGAGAAATGGAGTGTAAGATCGACAGAAATGATTAACATTGGTTAAATAAATATTTCTGCGCAAATAGGCTCGTCGCGTACCGCGACACCTGGCAAAAAGCACCGTCGCGTAGCGCGACGAATAAAATAATCATTCTGTTCTCGAAACACGCCGCGTACCGCGATGGTGGAAGATGATCGGTCGTCGCGTACCGCGATGGTTTTCGGAGAATTCAAATTCTCCTGCTCGAGCTTCGCGTACCGCGAAGGCCCAATTGGGTGCCCATCGCGTACCGCGATGGGTCTCGGTTGAGCCCAATAGGCCCAATTTCATTGTTTTGAACCGAATTTTTCGTATTTCTCGAATACGATCATCGTTTCTCGACACATAAGCGTTGTTCTACTAACTTAGGTTCTCCGGAACCTAATTGTGCAGTGTAAGTGTACTGTGGTTTGATCCGTTCACCAACGTTCGTCATTCAAGACACGCGCGAGTTTCGTGCGATAATTCCTCGAATTATCGGTGTGTTTGGTCCGTTGTGCCACGTGTCACACTAAATGTAATTATTCTAGTGCCACGTATGAAATAATAATACACATTATTATTAAAATAAAATAAATGCTGACCTGGAATTTGCGAGGTGTCACACGCTCGATTCCGCTTCATAAGGTGCCCGATCTGATCGTCCGATGCATATCTATTTTTGACCTGTAACATCACATATAAGGTCACAATTAGTTCATAGGAACTAAGTAAGTAACCCCTTCCCCAAAGTTCCCAAAACTCATTCTAACATATCCACATACATATTATATGGATGTTTATCATGTTTAGATCATAATACGTCATATTCAAACATCTGATTGCACAAAACACACTTTTATGCATTTACTTTCCCTTAATGGGTCATTTTCATAAATATGATCATATGATCTAATCCAATTCTATTACCAGCACCTCTGGCTAATTTAAAACATCATAAATATCATATATACTCCATTGGCTACACCAATTATCCACACACTTGTGGTTTAATTTATGAGCAATTGAATCATTCGATTTATCCACACACCTGTGGTTTAATTTACAATACAATAATATCATAATATTATTCATCAACTATTATTTACAATAGTTTAATCATGATCATACTATGGTGTTCACACTCATGTTCTTCCATCATAGCTATTTGTCAACACCTTTGACTATCCCCACAACTGTGGTTTCATACATATATTAAGTCTTAAGATGTTCACCCACCGGTCCTTCCATCTAAGACATTTGCTAGCACCTCTAGCTATCCACACATTTGTGGTTTCATACATATTTTAAGTCTTAATATGTTCACCCACCAGTCCTTCCATCTAAGACAATTGCTAGCACCCCTAGCAATTCACACATTTGTGGTTTCATACATATATTAAGTCTTAAGATGGTCACCCACCGGTCCTTCCATCTTAGACAATTGTTAGCACCTCTAGCTATCCACACATTTATGGTTTCGTACATATATTAAGTCTTAAGATGTTCACCCACCGGTCCTTCCATCTAAGAAAATTGCTAGCACCTCTAGCTATCCACACATTTGTGGTTTCAACAATCTAGTTCCCAGATTAACCGGGTATCCACACTCTAGTGGTTCAATTGATCAATTTCACCGGCTCATCCGACTAAATTTTAATGCATTTATATTATGCATACAACTTAAGCATAACATTCATTTTGAAACTAATAATGCCTTCTCATAGGTCCTTTAACTCCATTAGTTTCACTAGTCAAGTTATGCACAATCATTATATAAACATCCAAATCATATTAATCAATCACCGGCTCATCTAGTTATTCTAATGCAAGTATATTGCATATATGTTTCTTATTGAAACTTAACAAACACAATCTAATGGATTTCTCATCCAATAGTTTCAATCACATATGTAAACATTATTTACATATTTCAAGCACGCAAATAGACTCTTTCTACTACTTATATATAATGTTACAGTAAGTTGGGTAACTTACCTGGTTCAAACGGTTGTTCACTTCCTACAACCACTTTTCCACTTCTGTGAATTGTCCCTTGACTTTCACTACCAACACCTAGTTGTAATTCACATATGTAAAACTAGTTTCAATACACACAACATCTATACATATAACACATTGATTCAAACTCATTTGAATCTCATTACTCATTATGTGGTTTTCATAAGTCAAGTTACTAGTTTACCCATTATATTTATGTCAAAATCATTGACTTTCAATTCTCAAGCATTTAATCAAATACTTGATGTGCACCCATTAATTTAACTAATCTTGGTGATATTTAAACACCAATTATCCTCCTTTTAAACTCCAAACTCACTAATTCATTACTATATACAAGATTAGTAAAAATTTGATGCATACCTCATTCCAATACCATTATTTTAATCACCCTACTAGTTATCAAACACAATGATATGGATGTCATAATAACTGGACATTATAACGGCTCAAAACCAAGATTTCTCCGTTAAAATATCGAGTTCTTCGTTTCTAATTATTCCTAGCCGTCATCTAGGCAATAATCAACTCCCATAACTATTATAATACCAGATATAATCCATATACTATCAAATCAGTAAGAGAGATCGAATCGTTACCCTTTTGAACGGATTTTTCGGATGAAAACGATGATCAGGAGTTGTAGAAACTATCCCTAGCTCGATCCATATGTTTGGATGGATTCAAAACACTGATTAGATGGTAGAAATTCGCCTTAGATCGTCTGGAAATCGAGTATTTTTGAACCAGAATGAGTTCTGATCGAGCAGATCAGATTTTTATGTCATCTGGGTCCGTCGCGTACCGCCAAGGATGGCAAAAGGGTCCTTGGCGTACCTCCACCGCCTTACTCAGATTTCGATTTTTGTTTTCGCGATTCCAGGAGCATACGAACTCCGTTTTACGCGCCGTTTTCGCCCACGTTCACGATTTTTCGAGCTCTTTCCAATGGTTATAATTTCAAGACCTGAAGAGTTCAAAATATTTAATCTTTTATTTAACGCTATATTCGACTCAGTGTATCTTGAAATCGGAGCCTCGCTTCATGATATAAAAAAATGCTTGTGACCGTCTAAAACCGGTCGTTACACGCTCCCCGTTCTCCCCCTCTCTCACATAGCTTTCTCCTCTCTCACAATGGGAAAGCTTTTCCGATGGGGTGACCACTGTGGGGTTTTGTGATTTTTAGTGGGGTGATAACGTGGCAAGAAATTTCAGTGGGGAGGGATTTTCAGTTGGACGACCGCTGTGGATAGCCTTATATATCTATAAATATATATATATATATATATATATATATATATATATATAATTTTTTTCAAGATCAGATCTTCATTTTTATTCGTGGCTAACAATCTTCATTTAGAGATTGGAGTTATTAATTTTTATTTTTGTTACAATTGGTGGAACAAAAGTGATAGCATTTTTTAATTTTTTTAACCCTACTTTTAAAGTTTGGTTTGCCATCTCTTTCAGGTTTTAACCCTCAAAATTTTCATAGGCTTACGAGGTAGAAAATTATAAACACTTGAATATTTTGCATGACCTAGTCATTGGGTTCGACCTAGAAAGTTAGAATATACCTTTCATAAAGTATAGTGTATATTTAGAATTTTATTTTTAGCATATTGAGTGCAAGGTCTTCTAAAACACAGTCTTGTTATAGCAAATTACTATACATATAAGATTTGTTTTATCTCATATTCAATTCCACACTAATTAGTTGGATCTTACTATATATGTTCTATTTATTATGGTTCATGAATTTTAATAGTCAATATCTGACATCAATGATATATTAGCAGACACGATAGTAACAGTGGCAGTTGTGGCGGTGGCAATAATAGGAGCTGCCGCAACATTCATTTTAGTTGTATATAGTGTGTAAAATCAAAGTTTGGCTCCAAAGTTGGATTTTATTCTACATATGAAAATTACAATTAATCCTTCTAGTTGTACATAGGGTTACACTGTATTAACATATAATAAGATATACATTTTGAGTCCTTACTAAAAATAAAAATTATCACAAGCTCATGACGTCTAGAGTTTGATCTCTGTATATCTAAATTCTAATATGAGGTCATTAGTGTCGGCATATATGCTATGTATGTATGTAAACAAACGCGCATATGAAGATTTACTTCTTAAGGATAATCATAATTTCAATTTGTGTACGTAACATATTACGTTATATAATGAAGGGCTTCTATACCCATTTACTTTTCTAATTATAGATTATGAGTTCACGTTTTGAATCAAAATACTTTAAGTTAAGCTAAGTGTTTTTCGTAGAGGCAGCTCTGAGAATTAAGATGCACAGGACGAGATGAGAAAAAAGTCTCTAACAAATACAAATATTATAGCAGGGGTGTTCAAAAAAAGCGAAAACCGGACGGTGTTCGTAACTGAAAAAGCATAATTATGTTCCTAACTATATCCAAATTCCGAATTAGGTTCCTATTCATATCCGAATTCAGGATTTTCGATTCGGTTACTGGTTCCAATTTTTTTTTGAAGTCGGTTTGTTCGGTTTATTTGGTCAATCGATTAAACTTAATTCATATTTAAATTTCTTATTTTACTAATAATATATAAGATATAAATCGATTTGTTTTTTAACCGGTTTATTTGATTTATAATAGATTTTTTTGGTTAAATTCGATTGCTACCGGTTTATTTAGTTTTTAATTAGTTTATTCGGTTATCGTATAGGGGAAAAAATGGAAAACGGATTAAACCGAACCAATGAACACCCCTATTTTAAAGGGCAAGATATTTATACTTTAAAGGGAATTACTTTTGGTATCTCTTAAATCACATATGTCCCGTTTGCGATGCGCGCATATAATGTATATATATGTCGGCCCTTAAGGGTCAAAAGTAAAGTTGCAACTAATGTTAACGTTATTTTATTTTGTTTTTGTGAAAATAACGTTAAAATCATTGGGTTAGTCGGTTAGTCAGGCATCATGAGCAGGGGGTCTCATTGGAAGCAACATCTCTATTGTTACAGAGTAGAAGTAAGGCTGTTTATATCTTACTCTTCTCAGACCCTACCTTAGCTTTGCTAATGGTGTGGTATACTGAGTACGATGATGATGATGATCTCTTAAATTACATGTCTATAAATAGTTTATTTTAGTTATCTACAACTTGTTGGTTTCTGTTTGAATGAATTTCTATGTATGCGTATATTTCAAAAAAAAATTGGGCCAAAAAAAAAATATGCTCGGAACGAAGGTGGGGCTTGCCCCTCCTCTGGGTCGGCCCTGGTTTTTTCAAGTTGTAGGTTTTCTCCTGAATAGTGTGAGCTCGGTCACTCTTGGCTTTTAGCAAGTGTGAACTGTTTGCCATGATAAAGCAAGTGGCGGAATCTTAGCTGGTAAAAAAATTGTGTTAAGCAAATAACAACTCATTTGTATTTATATCAGTGATGGAGCTTGACTCGAAACACAGGAGGGGCCGGAGAGACCGAACTCATAAATCTATGGGGCGAACTTAACACCTATTAAATTTTCTGACGAGCACAGCATAAAATTAGATTACGGGAAAAAAAACAGGACGGCTCCTTCGTCATTGTTTATAGTGTCGTTACAGATTTTGACAAGATATTCCATGAAATTGTTCGCATTTTCTCTCTTTTTTATTCTCGAAAATAGTATCTAAAAGTATTTTTCGAATAAGCAGTTTATTTGAATCCATAAAGACTACTTACTTTAACTGAAATATATTTTTCTAACGTAAAAATAATATTCTTACAACTTTATGCATAATATAAAGTAAGAGAGAAATAATCATCTTTTAAAACGTATAAACGTCATATTATCAGGGGCTGCCTTGAGAATTAAGATGCCTCAGACGAGCCAAGAAAAAAAAGTATCTACGAATTCAAATATTAAAGTAGTCGTGTTAACAAAAACGAAACTGTTTTAACGAAAAAACAAACCGAACTTTAAATACCGGAAACTATTGTTTATATAACATTAACGAAAGTGGTGCGGCTTAACAAGCCGTTGGAGATGACACTAAAAATGTTTAGGTGATCAATTTAAGATTGTATATATCTCTGTTATACTTAATAAATCAAAATAATTTTGTACACTTGTCACAAATCTAGAGCATGCTCATACTATTTTTCCCGCTCTCTCTCCTAATAATTACATTACTTTATTAAAAACTAATAACAATAATTCTATAATTATTTATTCTTTATACCTTTTTCCATTAAAAATGTTCTTAATATCAAAAAAATATATTACATAATAGTATTAAATACTTATTATATTATATATACATTTTATAATTAAAAATGATTTCTTAATATAATAAAAACTATTTTAACATTAAAAAGCACACTTTTAAAAAATCAAAATACTATAAAATATGAAAATTTTCTAATAATTTACAAATCATGATAACTTTTTATAATTTATAAGTCATTATTATTAATTATTTTTTCTTTATCAACATGTGAAATAATAGATAACATCCTATTATTTAGTAAAAAATGACATTTTTTAAAAAACAACTTTTTTTAAAATGAAATGTTTAAAAAATCAAACTTTGAAAAAGAAATTTTTTTTAAAAATAAAATATTATTATTTTATTTTATATGTAATGTTGATAATATTTTGAATCAAAAAATCATTTAAAGTTATTAAAGTTATATTATTAAATACTTATTAATTTTTATTCAACCCGTATAATACACAGAATACTAACATAATATATATATATAGGGGATGTATATTTTAAAACTGATAAAAACCATAAAAAAACCTGAGAAGCAATCCCGAACGTAGATCTCTGGTGTTTTACGGTCAAAAATGCGCGGTGGCAATTTTGTAATTAATATGGTGTTTGAAAGTCACGGGATGGGCATAAACGTAATTTGACTTTTTTAAAAATGAAACAGAAACTGCAACCTTCATAGTTGTATGGTGTTTTTTTTTGTTTGTGGTGTTTTTGTTAAGTTATGATGTTATAATATATTTCTTAGTAATCTATCCCGATATATGGTGTTGAACCTCTTTTAAATTTTATGCCGTTTTAGATTTTTTGATGTTTTGAACTTCATTAAACTTTAGTTGTGAGATTATTGGTGTTTTGAACATTCGTTAAATTTTATGTCGTTTTAGACTTATCAGTTCACATTAAAACACCGTAGCACATAAAATTATTTTGAAATATAGAATATTTGACTTAATTTATAAAAGGCAATAAACCGTTCATCCGAACAATTATAATCTTTAAAGCACCATAAACTCTAAATACGTATATAACCATCATTAAAACACCATACATGTGTATAAAATCAAAAAACAGAGCATTATTTAAAAAAAAACATAAAATTTTAAAATATAATGGTGATTAGGGCTTTTGGATTCAAAATAACTTGTAATACTTGGATTCAAAAACACCATACAATTCAAAAAACACAATACAATCTGAAAAAACATCATACAATTTGAAAAACATCATAATATCAAAAAACAGAGTATCATTAAAACGAAATATCAAACAACATACGAAATAACACCATACAATCTGATAAACACCATACAGTCTGAAAAACACCATAACCTTGCGTATCTTCTGTGTTAGATTCCATCACGTTGTTACCCCCAAAAAAAACTAAACGATTATTCGCCAGATTAAATTAGAATCATATAATCAATTACAATCTGTGATTTCTTCTTATAATCGATAATTATTGATTTGGATTTTTCAAAATTTTTAGCGAGAATCATGGTATGTTTCCCAAAATAACCGTTAACAATGATCAGAACAAATTACGTTAATACCTATATCTTGTAACCTTTTGAAAATACACGTGTAGGGCTTAGATTTCTTCTCACACTTTTTATGGTTTTATGACTTTGTAGCCAAACTTTAATATATATATATATATATATGTGTGTGTGTGTGTGTGTGTATGATTGTGAACAAATAAAAACTCATGAATAGATGTATAATCCAATAACTATCATCCAATGATTAATAAAAAAACCAAGTGAATAAGATAATGACATGTGTTATTTCTTTTTTTAATATAAAATGACATATTAGACATTTTGTTAGTATTAAAATGTTAAATTTATTATGGTGGTAACACTTGTCACCTTTTACTTTACTTTTTTAAAAAAAGTTTACCCTCTATTTTCTTTATATTCATAACTTTTTATACTATACTATTTTTTATTAAAATTATACCATTTTAATCGTTTCATTTTTCTCTTTAATTTCGTTATAATTTCGATTATGTTATTTTTTTTCGATCTCCATATTTACATCAATGTAACAAACATTGAAAACTTACAATTGACGTCGTATAAAAATTGTTTGCATTAATGTAACGACTCGCAACAAAATTTGAGTTTAAAATATACTAAATATCACGTTTGTCTTAAATTTGTAATGAGTTATAACATCTTTTTTATATAAAAAAGTTGGGTTATTGGAATTTAATACTCCCAACTTTCACCTTTTGGCCGGCAATACTCCCTACTGAATAAATGTTCATCAACACCCCCAACTTTCAACATATTTTCTTGTGGCTCTCCCCGATTAACGAAATGTAAACGGTGTTAAGTTTTTGATGATGTGGCATTGAGTTTTCCACCTCACCTGCTCATTTGGCTTTTTTTTCCCTTTTTTGTTATTTCTTTTACACACATGGCATCTCATTAATAACCCCCACAAAAAACATCAGAGCCCTAATTTGAGTGATAGAAGCTCTTTTCTGATCGAATTGAAGACTAATCAAATTGAAGACACATCGTCCTCCTCGTTGATATTCGAAGCCCTAATTCGCCTAATCTGATGACAATTGACAGCTAATTTTATAGCATCTGAGTTCTTGCCATTGTTTTAAGCCAAGCCAAATTGGTCTGCCAAAGACATACAGGGATTTGTTAAGGAGAGATACAAGATAATAATTGGTACGTGGCTGGCTTATAAGCAAAAACATGTGCACATAAGAAGCTTTATGGTTCCATGAAGGATCATTATAACAAACTTTGAAGTTACTTGACATGTTTAAGAAATGCAAATCCAACTTCTACATTTGAATTGTTAACTGTGCCAGCTCCACCAGGTTATGGAGATCAGGAAATTGGAACATTTTGCAGATTATTTGTTTGTTTTGATAGAGTCAAAAGGGGCTTTATGGCAGGTTGCAGGAAAGTATTGTGCCTAGATGGTTGTTTTTTAAAGACTTTTATGGGTGGCATGTTGTTAACTGTTGTAGGGAGGGATGCTAATGACCAAATGTATCCCCTAGCATGGGCAGTGATCGTGGGTGAAAATAGTGAAAGCTGGGAATGGTTTATGAGTGAGTTGTTGAAATGTTTGGAGATAAATGATGGTGGAAGTAACTCGACACTCATTTCTGACCAACAAAAGGTAAATTAATTTGTTTTTATGCAAGTATTGATGTAGTACTTAACTTACACAACCTGTTAACTTGTATGCAAGGATTGTTAAATGCCGTGTGTTTGATATGGCCAGATGCAGAACATAGAAACTGTGCAAGACACATATATGCAAACTGGCATAAAACTTTCAAAGGTGAGGATTTAAAGGAGCTATTTTGGAAAGCATGTAGATCATATTGTGAGGCTGATTACAATCAAGCTATTGAAGACATGAAGAGCATAAATGTTGATGTTGTTGAGCATTTACTTAAACATAATCCTAAGTGCTTTTCAAGGCGTTTTTTGGATACTAAAACAACATGTGATGTTATAGTGAACAACATGGCAGAAACCTTCAATGGTTTTATCATCAATTCCAGGTCAAAGCATTTAATTCACATGTTAGAAGACATTAGACTATCAATAATGACTAGACTAACCAATAAGAAGTATGAAATGTTGAAAAAAGATGTTCATGTATGCCCTAAGATACAAATGAAGGTAGATAAGAACAAACAACAAGCTTATAAGTGTGAGGTGTATCCTTCATCATTTGAGGTATTCCAAGTTAGGGAGTTTGATGATGTTTCTGTATATTTGCTTAACAGGACTTGCACCTGCAAAAAAATGGGATTTAACAGGCATTCCATGTAAACATGTTTGTGCTGTGGCTGGGGTTTTAGGTAAGAATGCTGAGGAGTTTGTTGATGAGTGTTACCACAAGGAATCATACATGAAGTCTTATGAGTGGACCATTCCTCCATTGCCTAGTGAAAAATATGGGCCTGCAGTAAATTGTCCATTAAATCCCCCACCAATAAAAGTAGCTCCTGGTAGGCTGAAGAAGAATAGGAAAAGAGATCTACATGAAGATCCTAAAAAACCAGGGATACTTACAAAGCATGGAGTTGTGATGACTTGTGGTAATTGTGGGGGAAGGGGCCATAACAAGAGGAAGTGCACTTCAAAATCCATTTCTGAACCTCCTGCTAAAAGGCCAATGGGCAGGCCTAGGAAAACAACTCAACAACAAGTACATTTCAATCTTATAATATTACTTTACTTACAATCAAGTCCACTTCTAAATCTCCTTTTTGGTTTTGTATGTTATACAGTTAAGTCAATGTACTCAACAATCAAGTCAAGTCAACAGCCAGCAAAACAGTCAACCTGCCAATCCGTCAAGTCAACAGTCAAGTCAAAGAGGAATAGGACGTGGAATGTCAAGGGGAAGGGGTCATGGATCAAGAGCCTGATATTTGATTATGTTTAGTCTACTTATTTTGGTTGTTAAATTGCTCATTTTGGTTGTTTAGTTTAGTCTAAGTCATTTTGCTTATGAACTCTAAGTCATTTTGGTTGTTAGTTTGGTCATATTGGTTGTTAACTCTAAATCATTTGGGTTTTTAATTTGATGATTATGGTAAACTGCTGTATTCAATTCCAATTTGAATGTTATGACTTCTATTCTCAACTTCAGTTTCCTATCCTGTCAAAATTTAGATGAAATCATAAACAAGAATAACTTTGAATAACCAAAACAATAACTTTCATTCATAACCCAAAAGATTACACTTGCATTTGAAACATTACAATTGCATTTGAAACACCTATGCTATTACATATAAAAGAAAAACCATATGCCAATGACAACAAATACTAATCCTAAAACATTTCTTATCTTATATTTAGCATTTGATTTCTGCAACATTTATTTCCTCTTCTGTCAATAGCATCTTCTCTAACTCTAACTTCCTCATCTTCATCACCTCATAACTCTTAGGATTTTCTGGCAAAAGACTTGTCATGCAACTTTCATGCTCTCTGAACATAGTATCTACATCTTCTTTCCATAAAAAAAATTTGCAATCCATATTCTACAATACAAAGCATCGTGTGAATTTAGAAACTTCAAATGTAAAAGAGAAAAATGAAATCAGGAACTTACAGGCCATAAAGGGCATCCATAAAATTCCTGCCCAATTCGAGAATTCTTGCGTTGAACAACACGACGAACAGCAATCAGATCGTGCTTACAGTACAGATTGCGATCCAAATCTATCTTAAAGATTTTGGGGTTTTTGTTCACGCTATGTGCAGTACGTGAAGTTGAGCTCATGATTGCTGCAATTGAAGGTGATTATGGTGTTAGGGTTTTGAAAAATCAATGCCTGTGGAACGAAAAGATCAAAAAGAAGAGAACTAGGGCTTCAATTTGTGATGATCAAATCAGATGATCGACTAATGGTTTTAGGTTATTAATGAGATGCCATGTGTGTAAAAGAAAGAACAAAAAAGGGAAAAAAAAAGCCAAATCAGCAGGTGAGGTGGAAAACTCAATGCCACATCATCAAAAACTTAACACCGTTTACATTTCGTTAACCGGGGAGTGCCACAAGAAAATATGTTGAAAGTTGGGGGTGTTGATGAACATTTCTTCAGTAGGGAATATTGTTGGTCAAAAGGTGAAAGTTGAGAGTATTAAATTCCAATAACCCTATAAAGTTTACCTCATTTTTTTAAACATTCATAACGTATTTACACCGTATTCTTATTTTTTTAAAAAATTAAACCATTATACTCGTCTCATTTTCCTCTTCAATTATGTTATAGTTACGACTAGTTTTTTTAGTTTTTTTTGGATGCCCCTATTTTTATCTTTCTAACGAGCATAAAGATATCAAATTAATTTGATTTTTTTCTAAAAAATGGTAAATTACATTACTATAAATTAAATCACTATATGTAACATCACTATAATTACTATTGTTAGAAAAAAATTAAAAATAATGTGTTATCTTTAAGCTCGCTACATCAACGTAAATAAAGGACATATGGGAAAAAATTAAAAAAATTAGTTGAAATTATAACGAAATTAAAGAGAAAATTGTATCACTGTAAATAATGTGTTACATTACTTTAAATTACATCATTGTAAATTACACTAGTTTAATTGCCTTCGTTAGAAAAATAAAAATAAAAATTGTGTTATGTTTATTTTACATCACTGTAAATTACTTCATTATATTATATTACTTTAATTTATCGTTTTTAGAAAAAAAAATTAAGATAGTGTTATGTTTATGTTAGTTACATCGATATAAAGCGGGATATTTGGAACAAAAATTAAAAAAACTAGTCTAGATTAAAATGAAATTAAAAAGAAAAAATTGCATCATTGTAAATAATAAGTTGCGTCTCTGTAGATAACGTGTTACATCACTGTAATTTATCATCTTTAACAAAATTTCTAATTAGTTCATTACAATGATTTAAATACGGTTAATTCATCTAAAAAAAATTAAAAAGCCCAGCCAAGAATATAAACGGAATTAAATAGAAAAATGAGACGAGTAAAATGATGCAAATTTTATGAAAAAATAATATAGTATATAAAAGTTATGAATGTATAAAAAAGAGGGGCTAAAGTTTTGATAAAAAAGTAATTATAATATATTAGATGGTGACAAATGTCACCACCATATTAAATTCAACTTTTTAATTAGAACAAAATGTCAAATATGTCCTTGCATATTAAAAAAAGAAAAATGTCACATGTCACAATCTTATGCATTTAACTTTTTGATTAACTATTATATGATAGTTATTAATTATAGCTCTATCTAAAGGTTTTCATTTGAACAGTTTCCTAAATATATAGTCTATATTTTGGTTTTAAGTAGTTTAAGATAAAAATGAGATGAAAATTTTTGATTGATTTAGATTAAAATATTTATGTTGAAGACGATTCCGTCCCCTCAACCTATGAGTTTACTTTCTATCACCATTAAAATGGTTGAGCAAATTATTTTTATTAAGATGAGATTACATTTTTTAGTTGTTTTTAATCTGCGTTTAGCATTAAATTTGACTAGATATGTTTTTAATTTTATTTTATAATCATATTTGAAAATTTGTCTAGTCACATTCTATGATTGTATACACGTTGAAACATAATTTTAAAAATCATTATATATATATACCAACATATGTTACATCATATATGAGATCACAAGTAAGATATTCCATTTTAGAGTTATTTGGTCATATTTTATAAAAAAAAGTTATAATGGAGATGTTAACGCAAGTTTGAACATAAAAAACATCTAAATGAACATCTGAATCATTCATATATTGAATCAAGTCTGAATGGAGAAAAAAGGAAAGGTCGTTCCCCGCTCTCTCGTCGCCTCTCTCTCTCTCTCTCGTTGCCTACCCCTCTCCCGTTGCCTTCCCCTCTCCCGTTGGCTCCACACGCCCCGTCGCAGCACTGATTTGGCTGCACCCACGCGGGGTCGCAACACCTATTCGACGATGAGACGCGACCGACGATGGGATGGGAATAGGGTTCGAACATCGATGACAGGGGGTATGGTACCATTCACATATCGATGACGATGGTTTTAGGGTTCGAACATCGATGGGTTGTGGTTTTGGGTCTGAATGGGGTGTGGTTCAGATGCTAAAACAAACAATTTTAACTGTTTCAGCATTTAATGATTTATACTCTCTTAACCATTCAACATTTAATGGTTCAGATGTTACTAAACGGCCACTAAGTTATATAACTAGTATCTCATTTGTATATGATTTAAGGGTTAGGTTCAATTGAATATGTTTTTTATATTAAAAAGTGTAAGAATGATTATTGATTATAGTATTTATCAGATCAAATTTGAGAGCAAAATTCAAAGTTTTATAGTGAAAAGTTATTGGAGGGTAATTTAGTCATGATCACTTTCTTCGCATTTTTTAAACGTTCATAATTTTTGCATACGATATTATTTTTTTTAAAATGCATCATAAAAACGAACTTTTTTATCTTTAAAATAAGTATAGTGTTGCTATATAAAATGAAAATAGTACATTGTGCATAATTATCGTCATTGTGTCTTTTATTAAACATTTGTGTATAATCATCTTTTTTGTGTTTTCTACAGGTAATTGTTTATTTCTTACATGTCATTGTGTCTTTCTTACATGGCATTGTGTCTTTATAAGTTAATATTGTGTCATTCGTACTCGTCATTGTGTCATCTTTGCTTGAAATTATGTATTCTGTAACATAATTGTGTCTTGAATTATTCAGGAAAACACAACATTAAGCAGAAAACACAAAAGGCACATGACATGTACAAATGACACAATGAATTGAAAAAACAAATTTTTTTCTATGACAAAAATATACTAATTTTGAAGATAAAAAATGCTTATTTTTATGGTGTATTTTTTGTCAAAAAAATAATGTCGTATACACGTGTTATAAACGTTTAACAATGTGGGAGAGCTTGATAAAAAGTCAACAACAATGATCACTCACTTTCCCTTGCTATAAAGGCCTTCTTGCTAGTCTTTTTAGAAGTATCCATACGAAAGAAGGGTCCATCCATAGGATCGAATCAAATTTTCTTTCTTCACCCAATCATGCAATTATTTATTTTTTTAGTAAAACAACTTGATTTAAATATAACTGTTAACTAATGATCTAATAGCTATTGCCTTTTTTACATTTTTTTTTAAGATAAGAAGCCTATTTAGTTTAACCTAACCATATGACTTAATTTTTTTTACTTAGTAGAAAAGTTAACAAAAGCTAGTGTTAATAGTTAACTCGTTAAAAATCAAAAGTAATAAACATGTAATTTCAAAATTGGAATAGAGAGCAAACCCCATTGACCATATGAAGTTATGAACCATTTGTTTGATTAACTTCACATTATATTTACTAAAATATTACAATGTATTAATTAGATAAAACTTCCTTATAATTAAAAAGACGTATAAAGTATGAAAATATATTTCACGAAATTGTTTGTCGATTTATCTCTTTTTCTACCTTTAAAATTAGTGTATTTACACGTGTTATCCCGTTTTATTTATCGTATGAACATCTTAATTGAATTGAATGGATGGGGTTACTTATGAAAGAGTTACGTTTTCTAGTGTGAAACCATTATTGTCACAACTTGATGCATGCTACTACTTTAATCTTCCGGAATTTTACAAGTAAAAGCAAAAATAATACATAAATCTATTAATACTAATAAATCAAAATAATTTTAAACACTTGTCATAATTCTATGTCATCTAAATTTTGATTTTTCCGTTTATCTCTCCTCTTTAATTATTTATATTTATTATTTAGTTAGAAAAATAGAAATAATAATTAATATATTATTAGTTATATGCATTTAAAATGAAATTAATTATGAAGCTTTTAAAAAAACCTATATTTTTATTTAATAGCTGATATTTAATTTTTTAAATAAATTCAAATTATATTTCTTAAAATATTTATAAATAAAACATTAATGATGCTGTTTGTTTTTTTATGAATGATTTTAAAATTTTTACAAACATTTAGTATGATTGGATGATTTAAATGAAAAAATACACTATATTGAAATAATAAAAAGTAAAATGATTTTAAAAAAACATGTCATATGTATATTAATATAAATTTTAAGTCAACCCGTGTAATACACAGGATTTTAACCTAGTAAATAAATAAAGAAATAAATAAATAACAAAAATAAAGCAGATTCAATATAATGATATAATGTAATTTCGTGTTTTAAGGGACATATTAAAAGAATAAAATAAAAGTAGAATAACATAAAATTAAATCATGTAAATTAAAAAAATAAGTAAATAAAAACGCCAATCGTTTGCCGTCATCATCAACTCACCAAACCTAGTCAATCAATAATATATTTATAGGGCACATGTAGCTTGTAAATGTATTATTTTATAATTATAATAATATAATGGTTAGACTTGGTTCTTGTTTTTATTAATCAAAATGCCATTATAATTTTATCCAAAGAAAAGGGACATTTCAATATTTGAGTCACTAACAAATTTCAAATTTTGTCTTACATTTTACTAGAGCATACATGTTGAAATAAACAGTTGACAATGATTGATCTCATATATGTTTCGTATGAGTATATACAAGGCGTATAAACATTTGATCATTAACACAAAGAAATTACAACAAATAATGATTGCCATAATATACGACTCGTATATGCATATACGATACATATATAGTATGAGACGGATGTAACAAATAACAAAGCACTGTAGTAAAGACATGTAATTTTAAAACCTAAACTCAAACTTACGCATACATCAAGTTATGAACTGGTATTCAGAAAATCAAAACAAATAACAAATTGAATAATCACAATTGGCAACACCCAAAGATCTTTATTATCAGCAAGAAACTTCATAAAACTTACTTTTCAATCCTATACCCATGCATGGTATATATAGCTCACAAACCATAACTATATTGCGGATTATTCTTGTAACATCATTGTATTTCAGGTTGTCCGTACATGTTTAATTGTACTGTTACGACCTGATATGATAATTATTAATAATGATGAATTATTGGATATTATTACTGATATTGGTATACATATTGAGAACATACTATTATATGCATAAACCATGGGAATTTAGTTGAAACACAACTAAACAGAACCAGAGAGTTTATCGCAGTTAAATTCACATATTATGGATTGTTGATTTGGAAGAGTTGTGGTTTAGGATTCTATAATCAAAGATAGACAAGGATATAATCATGGTCTATCGAAGAGGTGGTGGGACGGTGGCTGAGGCAGTTGCGACTGACCTCTACATATGCCCTATACATAAGCCATCTTCGGTTTATCATGATTATATCAGTATTGAGGCTTTGGTGAGGAGAATCCGAGGTTATGGTTTGGTTACTAAACATAGTCAAAGACACATGGTCATGGTTTATCGAAATAGCGGTGGGACAGTGGTTGGATAGGTTGCGACCTACTCCTACATATGCCCTATACATATGCATATTTCGGTCTATCATGGATGTGTCAGTGATATGGTTTAGTGGGATTTGGATTGGGAATTTAAAATATTAAAGATAATAAAATAGTGAAAGTGTTATTGGAAATAATTACGCGTTGGTGAGGTTACGATGATTAATTAAACGCGAATGTTATTTCAGAAATATTAACTTAATAATGTATTCGCGTGGGTGACGATTCACAGGAATATAATTATTAGGAATAATATTCTGAAAAGATATTCCATAAATCGTAAATCGAATCGAAATACGATACGAGCGTCAGATTCGAAAAGGTGACGATCTTTACGAATACGTACGTGAGTTATGCGTTTCGACGAGATAACGAAATACTATTTATACATAATAAATTAATAAATGGAAATTAATAATGTTTATTAGTAATCACAACCTAAAACAAAACCGAATAAATTGTTTTAATTAAAGAATTAATTTAACGAAGGTAACCGGAGACATTGTATTTAAACGATTTTAATTAAAATCATCTTATTAAAACGAAACTTATTTATTTAAACGTTTTATGTTTTAATTGTGTTTCATGATTAAAACCGAGCATCTAAGTATTTTAACGCGATAAAAACAAGACAGAGCACGTGGGAAACGATACGCGATATAAAGAAGAAGACTACCTTCTTCTTTCCCATTTCTCACACATCCTTCTCTCTCTAAACCCCCATTTCCGCCACCCCACTCTCTCTCTAACTTCTCTCCACGATATCTCTCTCGTTTCTCAACCGTTTCACGAGATCTTGGTGCCTAAACGACCGCGTGACCGAGGAGAACACAAACCCACGAAGAAATCTCACGTTTGGTCGACATTTAGAAGTAAATCTCGAGTTTTGTTTCTGTTTCTTACACTAACAACGATTGGGTTACATTTTTGCATTTAAACGACATTTACACTTGGAAAACCCTAAAATAAACTAGCATGGGGATAGGAAAGCCACGGTTGGGTCTGTAACCTGAAGAAATTCGAAGAAGATGATGATGAACCGATGGTGCACGAAGGTAACAGGTCGGGCGAACCTTTTTGATTTGGAGGAGAAGGTGACCGAACCTGTTAGCACAAAAGCTTCAGCCCCACGAACCCTTCTTAGGTGGCCGAACCTTCTTCCATCAGTGAGTCACGAACCTTGGAGGTGGGCTGCGAACCTGAGCCATGCGAACCTACCTCCATTTGGCTTGGCCGAACCTGCATGACACGAACCCCTTGGATTGTGGGTGACAAGCCGAACCTTATGACTGCATGTGGCTGAACCCTCAGGTTCCCACGAACCTACAAACTTTCCTTGCTAGGCGAACTTGGCCATGCAAAACCTTCAGCCGAACCCAACAAAGGGCCGAACCTAGAGCCATGCAACCCTGGACGAACCTTGACATGGAGCCTGGCCGAACCTAGGGTGGAGCGAACCTCTTTTCTGCATGCCGAACCTAAGGGGGGAAATGGGGTAGGTTCGCTGGAAATCAAGGATGGTGAAAACCTAAATATTTTAACCAACGGTTAAGGATGAGTTAAGAACAACATAATGAAGTATGGTTATGCATACATGAGAATTTTGAGTTACCACCTTTCTTTAATGATATCAACTCTAAATTATGAGATTTTGTATAATGTGAACATTTATGAAAATAATATGAATATAATCTCTTAAATTTCAAACTTGATTTTTATAACTTGGGTTAAGGTGGCCGATAAATTGATCATGCATGTATGTGTTAATGGATATATGATTAAGGTTATCACCTTGGAGTATATATATATATCCATGGGAACACACATAAGATAACACAACTGGTTATCATTGTTAAATGATTTAAACCGACAAGTTAAATTACATATTAATAATGATTAATATTAAAATCTTTAGCATTGTATTTTAACTTAGGCAAAATAAACTAAGTTAGTAAAATACTAGTGAGATTAAAGTAAACCTATATGGACACTAACTTGATATGGAAGCATATGCTCATGAATATTAAAAACACACTAATTACAGATTATTGAGTTGCTTTGATTTCACGTACGCGAGCGCCCATTCTACGAAAACACTGATTCTAAGGACTCAGGTGAGTTCTCATAACCTCCTTTTAAAACCATTTTGTTTTTAAACTCTGAGGTGGAACATGTATACCAATTTAAATATTGTTTTGATAACACATGGTTGACACCTGGATTATCAATATGATATTCATATTAATGGATTATTATTATTGATTATGGATTGAGATGGATTATTTCTTTTCTGTGAATCATTGTTGGTTGAGTTGACTTAGGTCCTCCGTAATGATTGAGTTACTGTTGGTGGAGTTGACTACGGTCCTCCGCAGTGCATGAAGACACTTATAGGAATATCGTTGGTTAAGTTGACTGCGGTCCTCCGCGATGATTCCGCCGTTGATTGAGTTGACTGAGGTCCTCCGCGGTAACTTATATTGATATGATTATGATGATTGATGCTTTTTGAATTGATGTGATTGGTTGAACATATGTGGATAATTATTTGTGATTATTGTGTATGTGATTACTTGGATTGTTGGAATGTTGTGTTTGTTGGATTTTGGCAGAGTTGGATTATTTCGCAGGTGCTGATGGGTTGTAAAACACATCCGGTTTTTAAGTGATTTTTAGTCAATTTTAAGTTGTAAATACGTTGTTTATGTTTATTTTTAGATTCTTTTTACATTTCGTGATTTTTACAGGTTTGTCGAGTGAAATGAGCGGAAATCGAGTTCGAAACCCGAAGGAATCGAGCCCTGGTTGAAATTGAGAGTAAAAGACAAATTTTAATCATTTTGCATCTGTCGCGGTATGCTAAGGAGGAGAAGAAAACCTTTGCGATACGCGAAGAAATTCGGGAGTTGCCCGCTTGTTTTGTCCATCGCGGTACGCTGAGATGGTTTGAATTGAGCTTCGCGGTACGCGACGAGGTTTGAATTTTGAAAAAAGTCAAGTTGAATGCGAGAATAAAGAGGAGACGCTCCCCAGCCGTTTCAATCATCATATTCGACCATTTTTGAAGCAGAGGAGCATCTCTGGAGCATTAGGGAAGCATTTGGAAGCATTGGAGAGCTAAGAGGCTAGGTTTTCATGTGAATCCATCTTGGTCACTTCTTGTTCTTACTTTTTCTTCTTTTTTAGTAGTTTATTACATTTCATTTTGGTGTTTATGATTGTTATTGACTGATGATGATGTATTTTGGCTAGTTCTTTGATTCTATTTAGGTTAGAATGAATGTTTGATGGATTATTGATGACTATTGACTATGGTTTTGATTTTTGATGGAAAACACTTTTGTAATAGATTTTATTATGTCATTTTGATGAGTTTTGCATATCTAATCTTGATTATATCAGTTCATATCATGTTCCATACGTGTTTATTGAATGTCTTTTGGTGTTAGACACGTATTAGGTCATTGACTTGGTGTTATGACTAGTTTGTGGCTTGTTTGATATCACTAGCCATAGGAAAAGATGTGATTGATGTTCTTAGGGTTCTATGTGTATCTAAGTTTAGAAATCCGGAAGGTGATAGACTTGTCGGGTGATCTTTAGCATTAAGGTTTTCTTAGTAATTACCCGGAAGGGATAATTCTTTGAAAGACTTAGTGTTATTGTCATTTCGTGTCAAATTAGACATTTTAAGATTATTTTTTGCATCTTTGGTGTATTGGAACAAGAAAATCAGGAATGTGACTGGTTCATTTGAGTACAAAAGTGTTGTTGGAAAAATCCGAGAGGTGATCTGGCTAACTAGTGTGTTTATTGCAAGATTAGGTTTTCTTAGTTGGTTACATCTGGTAATTGATCCAGAATCCATTAGGTTACCTATATTTTGCTTTTTATGATCCTAGTTCCATCGTGTCAAACAAAGTCAATAGTGTCAATAATCACAAACAGGAATTCTACCTAAGTAGAGTTTTTCCCAATTGTTTAAGTTTTTTTTAAAATAGTAAGTCATTTCTTTTAATTAAATCTGTTAATCTGTTTTTAGGGTTTAATATTAGTTGAATTGGATTTTTCTAATTTAATTAGGATAATTAGTTTAATTTAATTTAGTAATTGCCATTTTTATTCAAAACCCCCCTCTTTGTTTTAAATCATTTTCTAATCTTGTTTCGTTAAGTCAGTGTCTCGTGGGTTAGATATCCGGACTTTCATTAGCTATTCTACAATTGATAGGTACACTTGCCTGTCGTAGTGGTTTAGTTTAGGATTTTCGGTTTTAACTCGTTGTAATTAAGTTAAGTCAAGGTTAGTGTTTTTAGTTATTTCTTAGGCCACTTTTAGGAACATCAGTGCACATGTGGATTTTCTCGGGAAATTATAAACATTTTTGATACATAAAAACTTATGATTTCTCACCAACTACTTCGTAGTTGACACTTATTTTCTACATGTTTCAGGGAACGAGGAGAAGTAGGTAGAGCATGATAGCTCTACATCTTTTGGATATCATCACTTAGGGTCTTGGACTTAGCTAAAATAACTGAAATTCTGAAGACTAGAGTTTAGTTAATTTAGCTAAATCTTTTGTGTAATTGATGTAACTAGCTCATGATGAACATGATTTTTGATGTAATTAATTTGGTTGATTAATTGATATGTGATGATTTAATTAGATGCCCATGAGCTTATGAACAATCTACACATCCCTCGTGGCATCCCAACGTTTCCGCCATCGGTCGGGGTGTTACAATTCTTATATTATCTGAACATTTATTTCTAATCTATCACATTAGAAACTAGATAAACATAAACTTAAACCATATTTTATCCTTCACATAAATTATGGCCCTTTGCATATTCACTTACACGTGAATGGTATCCGATAATTTCCAACAATACAAACGTACAAACCTATGGAAATCACGTCAATAAGGCATCATCATCTTATATGTATGAGTTTTGACTATTAAATGATTATTTAAGGTGACACTTAGTCATAGAGGTGTGGATGGTATGGTTTGGTGTGATTGTGATTATTTCTATAATCATAAAAGCTGCTTTAGTTAATTCTAAATTCGTATTTAAATAATAACTTATTGATTGGTTTATTACCGGTTATGGTATGTTTTTGGTTAAATTCGGTTAATAATAAAATTGTTGAAAAAAAGAAAGACTTGTAAATTAGAGATATATTGATGATAAAAATCTAAGTAAAACTATGGTTTTGAAATGACTGATAACTAGTGAACAAAAAAGTAAAAATAACATTTTCACTAGTTAATTCTAAATCCGTATTTAAATAATAACGTGAACACTAACTAATATCCTAATATATTTAGTCTCATATGTAAGACATAATATTTTCACTTAATAAAAAGTTACATCTCACTTTATATACTTAAATTGTATCATAACTTTTTGAAAAGTAAACGAAACACACACACACACACACACCCATAAATATTAAAAAAATATATATACAATAATCGGTTCGATTAATGGCTTGGTTTACCAAAACTGAATAGGTCGGTTAATGGCTTAGCTTAACCCTAACCGTAGGTTAAAGTCGGTTTCAGTTAAGCAGATATGGTTAGAGGCGGTTATAGGTTATTTTTTTTATTATGGTTATATTATGCTTACTCATACTTGGTCATATCAATATAACATTTTCATCATATCACATATGAGCTTGACGATCCACAAAAGAAGAGAAGTGATCATAATTAACTAAGGGTTGTGTTAATCTCACACCCAATTTTATATTTTCACACACTTTATACGTGGCGTAGAAAACTCTGCGTCACTTACAACAACATTTGACACTAACATTATATACAATAATTGGGTGTTGTACGCTACGTAGAGGACTGTACGCCACGTATAAAGTGTAGCACAACAAGTACTGACACATGATGGGATGTTGTACGCCACATAGAGCACTGTACGTCGCGTACAAAGGACAATTATATGAGAGGAACGGTCTGCAAACTGACATGCTGAAAAAGTTAGACGTCACGTAGAGACGAATAATGACACAACCGACCAAAGTGAAAAAAAGTATGATGAAAAAATATTGGCTACGGTTTTTCCTTAGAAAAGTGATAAGAAACCGCCTGCTGTTAAGATAGACGTACGTGGGCGCCCTATTTCTAAAGTGTAACAACAAAAGAAGTAAGACTCACAACATAGCGTGGTTGATCAACCGAGACATAGTTCTTACACACATTCCAAGGTGAAAGATCAGAATGTCGCACTACAGCGTAGTCGGTCAACATCTTCAAGAGGGAAATGCAAAGCAAAAAATGACTCTATCCAATTATCACAAAAGTCTGCTTCATTCCAATCGATCGTTGAAAACGAAAGTATCTGGAATTTTAACAGATTTAAAAGCTTTAACCCAGATTTGTTTCACGGTCACACTTCATGCGTATAAGACGTAATGGCCGACGGCAACTGCGGTTTTCGAGCTGTTGTTGTGGGTTTAGGTTTTTATGAAAATATATGGCTTTACATTCGACAACAACTACTAAACGAGATGGATATTCATAGAGATGCATACCGATCGATATTTGAAAATATACAAGAGGGCATGTATAATTTCATTTATAACAGCATAAACGGGCAGCAAGTTCAAGCGGCACCACTATGACATTGGATGCAAATGCCTTACACCGAGATTCTGATTGCTAAAAAATTTGGTGTGATTGTTCACCTTATAAATGTAGAAAGCTCTCAGACATATTTCCCGTCGTGGGTAAGCGGGGAAAGTGCATCCATCAACTCTCGTCAAGTCGTGTCGTTCGTATTTGATAACAACAATCATTTTGTCAACATCAAGTTGGAAGGAGATTATCCGATATTATCAATAAGTGGGATTTAGAGAAACTATCACATGCCAAACGCGTCTTCTTGGGAATATATGTATAGACAACGTATACAAAAATACACAGAAATACGTCACGAAAGAGGAGAAATAGATTATATTGATTTATTTTAAATGTAAATGTAGTTAAACATCGATAACAATTTTTTAAAACAAATTCTTAACATTTCAAAATTTTTAAAATAATATATATATATATATGTATATATACACTTCAATAAGCTGTACGCCACGTATATCAAAAAAATATTTCAAATTCTAAACAATTTTTTAATACATGATCTTTTTTATTTGTACTGTCTGATTACAGGTCGTACCTACCAGCTTGCGCGCTGCCTCGCCGATTACTTTGCGAGTTATTACCACTGGCAGCAGTGCGGAGCCATATATGGCGGGGCCTACATCACTTTGATAGGCCGCACACTAGGTCATCTGTGACAGGACACGATTGAGAAGCTGGCTGATCCTGTATTAACAGTCAGACTCAATCGCCGGCCGCTCTTCGGTATGGAGATCGTCTGGGATTTTCTTGGTGTAGGTCTGAGGTTTTCCCTCAGACGAGGAGAGATATGGGTCCCTCCCCCGCTACAGATGATGGACGTAAACAGGGGGTTGGGGGAGTAAGGAGCGGCTGGTGAGGGTGTTGGTGATGAGGGTGACCACGATGGTGAGGCTGATGGAGGTGAGGGCGGCGGGGGTGAGGGGGTCGGAGATGATGAGGAGGGTGGAGGGGAGCATCCGCAGCGGTTGTACCGGACAGTGAGGCTTCCGGCACACGTTGAGGAGCTACTGTAGGATCTTTCTGCCCTATCCAGGGAGCATGATCGTATCCTAGCTCGACAGATCGAGATCGAGCGGTCTAAGTAGGCTGGCATTGAGCCTCCTCCCCTTCCTCAATCACCATCACAATAGGATTCGTACTTTTATTTTTTTCTTTTATTGTACAGACATTGTTTATGTATATATTATGTGATTTGTTTTGATTGGTTGTTTATTTGTTTATATATACATTGTGTTTTGCATCATACGTGTATTTGTTAAAACAAAATAATGAAATTAATAATAAAAAAGACAAATGTTAAAAATAAATGTTATTAATGTTTAAATTATTAAACGTATAAATCTTCAATGTTGAGATAAAAATCACTTATTTTAATCAGAAATACATATACGTCATGTAGAGAATTCTACGTGGCGTACAACTAAAAATGTAACCAATCACATCCAGGAATTTAGGGTTGCAGGTGTCAGATACATCACGTAGGGATCTGTACGTGGCGTACAACACACAGAAAAACGAGGCAACAGGGTTTGCTGTTCGTGTCGTAGAGAGCTATACGACACGTAATAGACTACAATATCTCCATAAACCATGTTTATTTCTTTTACTTTTTAAACCAATAATAATAATTCACACATTTTTAATAATCCGCTAACCATCACTTTGTTTACGTAACATCTACGTGACACGTGGTCAAACCACTTCGCAAATGACTATACATATAGTCTTATATATATTTTTAAGATGCTTTATTTTTATACAAATTATTGTTATTATTATTATTATTATTATTATTATTATTATTTTGAAAATATGCTTTAAAAGATAATTATATCATTTTTAAGTCAGGCATGCTTAGAATCAAGTACATCAAATCTCAAATGTATTTCATTAATAACTAATTATTCATCCAATTAATATGATTTTAGTCAAAGAGAATTTTCACTTCTTTTCACATAAATTTCTAGTTTTTTGGTCAAAATAATTTGTTTTTTTTAAATAAACAAACACACCTTTCTTTCTATATAATGTACAAGATTAATAACCCGTGTATTACACGGGTTAAAAACAAAAATAATATATAGTTATTAATAAAAATCTTTATAATATAAATTAATTTTTAAAATAAAATATGATTAAAATTTTGAAAAACTTAATACTTTAATTAATAAAATAATAATATTATTTTTTAAATATTACTTTTTCAAAGTTTGATTTTTAAAAATTTTATTTTATAAAACTAAATTTTCAATATTTCTTATTTTGATAATAATTTTGCTTTTGAAAAAACATATTTTATATATTAATATATTTTTTTAATGTCTTAAAAAATATTTCCAATTTAAAAATGTATAAACGTGTATTCAATATTTAATATTATTATTTAATGTATGACGTATTAAATAAGAGAGAGACGGAAAAATTATTATAAGAGTAGTTTAGATTAATGACATATGACATCTATTTATTATTTATTATATATAATAGATTTCTAAATTAGCTTAATGCTTATCTGGAGCAGGTTTTAAACTTATACCACTAAAATACAAAAACTTTAATTGTCTGAATTATTTATTGTCCATACTTTCTTCTAATTTTTCATTCAAATTTAATGTTTAAGCCTTTTGTTTGAATCAGGAGTGTTTGTCGGTTTGGTTAACAGTGTTTGGTTTATTCTGTTTTCAAATTCCCCCAAATCAATTTGGAAAGTGGTTATATACTTATATGAACCAAATTCAACGTAATTCAATTTGATTCGGTTTCGGTTAAAACCAAACAAACCGAATAAACCAATTAAAATCTAAATAAACTGGCTATAACTGAATAAAACAACTTCAATCTTATATATTATTAATAAAAATAATAAATTTGAATTTGAATTAGGTTTAATTAGTTAACTAAACAAACCGAATTCAAAAAAGAATTTCAAAACAATAACCGAACCGAAAACCGAATTTAGAATTCAGTTCGTTTTTTTACGTTTACGGATACTGTTTGGTTTTGAACGATTTTCAGTTTTTTGAACACTTTTAGTTTGGGTTAATGTTTTATTTATAAAACTAAATGTTAATTTTTTTTTTTAAACTTTTTTAGAATTTATTGCTTTCTTTTCATCTCACTTTTATAAGAATATAAAAAGATTGATTACATATTGAGCAACATTTAATCGAGGTCTAGCCACACTAGACTAGTACCACATCACAAATAGAATAGTGTAGATCAAGAAATCCCAAAAAAAAAAAATATTATAATAATTAATAAATTAAAAAAAATTAAAAAAAGTTGGAAAATATTAAAAAATCGAGAGATGAATCCCATCAACTTCTTCACTTCTCTCTCCTCCCTGTAAATCTCTCTCTTTCTCTCTCTAGAACCATTTCACATTCATTCTTTGCTTCCATCTTTCAATCACGAGATCCCCATCTACTTTCTTTTTTCTTTCTTTTTTCTTTCTTTTTTTCTTGTGTTCTATCAATCTTTCTGTTGTAAATTTCTAATCCGTCGGTGGTTGAATGTTAAATGCAATCACACCCGTTGCTAAATCTGAACAAAAGATTTGTGGGATTGAAAATATTTCAAACTTCAATTTAAACTTCTTCTGAAATGTCGCCGTCCGGTAAACAGATACCGGATTTAGGGTTAAATACACTTTCCGATCGTCTCCGGCAGTCACTCACTTGCACCGGCGATGACACCAATAAACCGGACTTCCGGGAACTTGATTTGGGTATGGGTTCTGGCTCGGGTTCACCCATTTCTCCTTTAAGAGTTGGACCCACAGTCAGTAACAGCTCTAGCTCATCCGGATCGGTTTCGGGTAGAATCGGAAACGGAATTCCGGTGGGTTCGGGAGGGACTACAAATCACCACTCCGGCGAGTTGTCTGTTGACAGTTCACCGACATCTTCCGTTGGTGGGTCTTGTGGGGTCAAATCAGGTCACACCCGGTCTGAATCTGGAGCAACAATCTTCTCCGGTGGGAGTTCCGCTACTTCTCCGTCGACCAATGTACTTCCGACCGGCAACATTTGCCCATCCGGCAGGGTTCTCAAGACGGGTATGATGACAAATCGAAGCTCAAAACCCGATGTTTTAAGTTTAGGCTCTGGTAACTACGGTCACGGCAGCATTATGAGGGGCGGGTCGGGTTCAGTTTCTGGTAACAAATCTGCCGTTGCCGGCGGAAGATCAGAAACCCATCTTCCGGCTACATCAAATTCAAGAAGATCATCAATGGATCCGGAAGATCTGAAGAAATTAGGGAACGATGAGTACAAGAAGGGGCATTATTTAGAGGCTTTAAGTTTCTACGATCGAGCAATTGCATTATCGCCTGCGAATGCAGCCTACCATTGCAACCGTGCAGCCGCATTGATGTGTTTGAAACGGTTGACCGAAGCAGTTAAAGAATGTGATGAAGCCATAAAACTGGATTCGGGGTATGTGAGAGCTCACCATCGGTTAGGATCCCTTCTTGTTAGGTATGTTCAAGAATTAAAATTAAAAATATTGCAATCTTGTCATGTTTTTTGCATTCTTTTTTTTTTTTTTTTAATCTTTTCTTTGATCATAACATCTCAAGAAATATTGGAAATGAAAATTGACCCATAACCCATTTGCTCAGATCTAGTTCATATCTCATTCTTGTGTTTTGCTTGTTCAAATTGGTGTAAAATTTCATGTAAATTATCGTTTTCTATGAAGTGTTGCTTACTTGATCTTGTGGTTTTGGATTTTTAGTTTATATTTTGTTAAGTATTTGTGGGTATTGTTATCTTGCTGTTCTTGATGATGATCCAAGATTACAATGACAGTTTAGGGCAGGTTGAAAATGCAAGAAGACATCTTTATTTTAAAGATTTCCAGCCCAACCCCAATGAGGCCCTAAAATTGCAATCAGTTGAAAAACACTTGAATAAATGTAGCGACTCCAGACGCCTTCGAGACTGGGGCAATGTGTTGAAAGAAACAGACGCTGCAATTTCATCTGGAGCGGATGCTTGTGCTCAGGTAAAACAAATAGTTTTCATGGTAGTTTACTGAAGGTAAACATTATTGTAATGGAACTGATTGTGTTTATTTATATGGAGTTTTTAGCTATTTGCATGCAAAGCAGAAGCATTATTGAAGCTTCATCAATTAGATTATGCAGATTCGGTTCTTTCAAATGCGCCTAAATTTGAGGCATGTAGCAGCAACCTATCCCTTTCTCAAGTGAAGCTTTTTGGGATGCAAACTGAGGCGTACATTTTGTTTGTTCGTGCTCAGATTGATTTGTCATTTGGAAGGTGATTTGTGCTAAAGATTTGATCTTAAAAGTTTTCTCATGCATGAAACAGTTCATAATGACATTTTTTTGTTTGTTTGTTTCTAAAGATTTGAGAATGCGATTACTTCTATCGAGAAATCAGGACAAATTGATCCTATGAATGTTGAGGTTGCGGTTTTGCTTCAAAGCATAAGATCGTTGTGTAGATCTCGATCTCGTGGCAATGATTTGTTTAAATCAGAAAGATACACAGAAGCTTGTTCAGCTTATTCTGAAGGACTTAAATGCGATCCCTCAAATCCGATTCTGTACTGCAATCGAGCAGCTTGTTGGTTTAAACTAGGGCAATTTGAAAGATCTTTTGATGATTGTAATCAGGCACTTCTTATTCATCCAAATTATACAAAAGCACTTCTTCGAAGAGCCGCCACATGTAGCAAGGTATATATATTCTATTTTTAATATCAAAATAAAAGTTAACTGAATAAGGAAGTACGTTTAAGATCATTGATGTTCCTTCACAAAAATTGATGGAAAAAATTTGTCAAATTCCATGTACCACTCTTAAATAGGAGCTAAATATAGGTTTGAATCACAAAAACTTAAATGTGAGTTAAACTTAGTTTCTTTTAGTATATTATGGTTTTTATGTTACAGATTGAAAGGTGGGCTGAAACCCATAAAATAAGTACTTCAAGATTGAGCTGGGGCTTTTTGTTTTTTTAAAGTTATTATTATTTTTTATAAATGAATAAAGGTTTTTATGTTGGGGCTTGAAGGGTGAACCAAATGTAATGAAATAAGTACTTAAAAATTGAGTTATGGGTGTTCTTATAGTGTAAGCTAAATAGCTAATTTCTATGAACAAAAAAAGGGTTTTTATGTTACGGATCGAAAGGTGAGCTAAAAGTCATGAAATAAGTATGTGTTTAAAGATTGTGCTGTGGCTGATTGTTTTATAAATAATTTCCATTAGTAAATTAAGACTTTTATGTTACAGCTTGAAAGATGGGCTGAATCGGTAAGGGATTATGAGGTTTTGAGGCGAGAGCTTCCAACCGATAATGATATAGCTGAATCTTTATTTCATGCTCAAGTTGCATTGAAGAAATCTCGAGGGGAAGAAGTGTATAATATGAAATTCGGTGGTGAAGTTGAATTGATAATTGATCTTGAGCAGTTTAAAGCTGCAGTTGTTTCAACTGGTCTGTTCTTTATTCTTCACATTATAAAATTACACGCGTTTCTTGTTAAAGTTTTGAACATTTTGTTGATATCTAATGTTAACCATGCAGGAGCTTCTGTTGTTCTTTTCAAAACTACATCTGATCTTCAATGCAAGCAGATATCCCCATTTCTTGATACCCTATGCTCGCGATATCCATCCATAAATTTTCTCAAGGTATTTTCATGTTTAGTGTACTATCTTTTAATAAAGTTTTGATTTTTATAATCAATAAACATACCATGATGGAATTATATGATCATGTAGAATTTTGATTCTTATTCATTAGTTTTAACAATTTTTTTAACATAAGGTTGATATTGAAGAGAGCCCAACCATTGCAAGTGTAGAGAATGTAAGAATTGTACCAACAATCAAGATTTACAAAAAAGGTAATCGAATGAAGGAACTGGTATGCCCGAGTCGAGAAGTGTTGGAATCATCTGTCCGCCATTACAGTTTCTAAATCAACCCGATGGTCGTCGGCTGGTGAAGGGCAGAACTGTAATTTCTCACCCTCCAATTATAGATGGAGGGCATAATGGTAATTTCCTCCCTTTCAATCACCATCAACCTTCTGTATCAGTACTACATAAAACATAATAATTTCATTATGAAGAGCCAAATTTCACAGCCAGTGCCAGTAGGAACCAGAGAGGGTTAGATTAGTAATTTCCCTTCTAAATTTCATTGATTCATCTCATCACCATGGCTCTTATGGATTTTTAGAAAGCAATTTTCAACAGATACCCTTCATTCTTTTCTTATCAAAATTGTAGCTTTTCTTAGAATTCCCATTTTACCCCTTGATCATAAGTCTATCATCCTCTGTTCTGTTGTGTCATCTTCCATTTCAGATAACATGTACCAATGTAAATTACAATTGGGCTTCCATTGCTTGTTCTGATTTTGGATATATGCTCTTTGTGTATATATGTGAAGATGAAGATATATAAAAAAAGTTCAAAAAAAAAAAAGAGAGAGAGAAAAGGGAGAAACTTTGGAGGAAGAAATTGGATGTGTAGGCCTTAGATATCTTGGACTAGTACTTACATTTTGGGGGATTATCTTTGTTTAAACCATTTCATCAATAATAGTTTTATTTTTTCAATTTTTTTCAATTTAATTTATTTATTATTATGTAATGGTTTATGTGTATAGTTGTTTTGGAGGGTGTGGGTATCTCTAGTGGTGAGCACATAAACTGAATAATTAAAATAATTGAAATGACCAAATCAATGAGAACTTGATGTCTTGATGGTTTGATTATGATTTTTTTTTATTAATCGATTTTGTGGTTAGGTTATGGTTATATCTGTACAATTAATTTTATAATTTTTTTTATAAATAAAATAAATTGGAAGGGTTATGCTATATTTTCTTTGAATATTGTTGCCATTCACTCCCCTTTACAAATGAGAAAGGCTTGCTAATATTTTAATTGATTTAAAGACATAATTATTTATATTTATTTAATAATTAGTTTCAATACACCCAAAATCTATGGTTAGCCAAATTAATCAAACAATATTTTCCAATAATCGAATCTTTATAACCAAAACTGATTGATTATGAGTATATATAAAACAAAACATAGGTAATAGGTTGAGACATAGAGGTGGGCAAAAAAAACTTATAATGGGACCAGAATAGACTACCGACCTGAAACCAGAATGGAACTATAATTACAAGAACCCATTATACCTTTAACTTGGCAAAAACCGAAATCGACTAAAACTATGCCTGGTAAAATGGGCGGGTTGGGTAACGAGTCAGAACGGGTTCCGGTCAGGATAGGTGCGGGTCAGAACGAGTTTTAAGCAAAATCAGTTCGGGTCTAAATGGAATGTTCTTTAAAAACATCAATTTAATTTAACTTTAGATGTGTTATAAGTAAACAAATAATCAATTTGGATAATTTTTAGTAATTTTCTCATCAAATATGTTATTAATCATTTCTTAAATGTTTGAATTCATTGTGTTTACATTCTTTTTTTGTTACTCGTTTTGATCCGCATTGTGTTCAAGTGTTACTTATCTCAATCTATTCAATATTATGATGTTATCTATTTCAACCTATTATACTACAATTATTTACCCAAACCAACTCATTTTTTTTGATATGGGTAAAAATTGCCACCTCTAACTAACACGCAATAAACCCTGGCAAAAACCTAAATCTAACTAGAATTGGTTTTTGACTTTGTTAACAAAAATTGAAACGACGGTTATAGTTCCAAAAAAATAAAATAAATAATAAGGATTTTTAAAACTTACACCTATTTGATAGAACTTTAATTGCAGGTTTGGTTTCTTAGATAAAAATTACAAACTTACCAAACATTTATGAAAGGATTGCAATAGATGATTCTTATGTTATGCTAAATTTTAGATTTTGCCTCCATATTAAATTATTATTATATTTAAATGTAAAAACCTAATTGGTTAAGATCGATTAATATAAATGATCTATGCACTCGAACAAATTATTTAAACACTACTAATAAAATTTAAACACTATTAGATTAATTTGTATGTTCTCATGAACTTCTTTAAAATAGTTATTAACGACACTTCGTTTAACAAACAAACGAATAAATAAATAAATAAAAAGTACCAAAAAATGTTAAATGACAAACATCAAGTAGACTAGACTTTTAAAACTTTTGAATTTGCAATTTAATTTAATAATGTTTGAATAATTTGTTTGATTTCAGATATTAATTATATAAATCAATCTTAAAGCTAACTAATTGGCAATGTTGATTTTTTTCAAGTTTTTTTTTTTTTAAAAAAATATGCATACCTTTTCATACAATATTATCTTTTTACAAAAAAATTGCACCATGAAATCAACTTTTTTATCTTTAATATGTTGTATTAATAGTTAAAACTGACAAATAAAGTTTTTATTTTTTTTTCTAAACTATACTAGATTTTTTGGAACATGCAAGTTATTTTTAAAGCATGTACTGAATTTTGAGAAAAATATACTCTATTAGCGTAATATGGTACATTAAATACATAATTAAAAATATAATAAAAAAATGTCAGAAGAATATAGTTTGCAAAAATATAACACAAAATAATACATTACATAAATATATAGTACAATTTATTAACATATTCAATTTGATAGAAAAATTTATCAACATTATACTCAAGTTATAAGGAAAAAGACACTTGATTTTATTATGTGATTCTTTAAAAAATATATCATGATACGAACAAGTTATAAACAATTTAAAAAAGCCAAAAAAGAAATATATTTTAATCATACACCTTTTTTTTCCTAACACTTCTTTCTTAACTTTTGGTTTGAAATTGAAAGTTCAAATTTTTTTCCTACACTTTTGGCCAAATATTAGGAGATTAACCTTTTATATATGTATATGTGTATGCATATGTTATATATGTGTGTTTATTTGTATTCTTCTTCTTTTTCTTTTTCTTTTCTTTTGTAAAGCCTCTTTTAAATGGCAAACCTGTGAAAATCCAACTCGATCAATAAAAAAAATTATAAATATTATTATTATACATGACAACGCTTTCATATTTTATTTGCATATAAACTCGTATGGGTTAAAACATCAACATATATGTAATTAGTACTTTTTGTAATTACAAATCACAAATGTGCTAGTTACAATGGTCACATGTGAGTTTTTTAACGTGTGGAAATAGACACATACAAATAAAAGACAAAAGCGTTATATATGTATACTAATAATATTTAAAAAAAATATTAATAGTTATATGTTTTTGTTAGTTTACAATATAAGAAAAGAATTATACATGTTTTTGTTCAATGAAGCGTGTTTAGCAAATATAGTTTTGAGTGTCATTGGTGAGAGGGGTAAAATGGTAAAAAGGATTTGGCAAACATGAGGGGATTTGGGGGGGTTGGGTTAAAAGTCAATGAAAAGGGTATGTTGACCAGATTTTATCTTGAAAAACAAGACATGTGAAGGCCACTAAAGAATAAGGGTGTAAAATACATGTGAATGCAATGAATAGAGAAAACCACTTTAAAGAAAACCATGTCCTCCACCATTTACACAATCCATTAAATACTGACCTTTTAATTTAAGATTCTTCATGGGTGTTGGTCCCCATTTCATGTTTTTGTTTTTCAATTTCTAGGGTTATTATTCATATCCTAATATTTTTGTAATTACAATTAAATAATTAATTACACACGTTAATTGATTATTTCATGCATTTTATCTAAACTCTTAACCCATAGTTTTATTGTTCATATACTTTTATTTGTTAACAACAAATATTTTATTAAACAACTCGGACATGTGTAACAAGTTAGTAGCCAGTGCACAACATCAAAGAACTAAACATATTTGTATCCGATATGAAAACTACAATGCAAAATTACACGATCCCACTTGTTTCAGTTCTTGTCTTGATGTTTGATTCTTAACCCATAAAAACCTATCTCCTCTATCAATCCTTTAACCAATGCCTTCTTCTTTTTTTTGGGTTAAACACTTCTTATTACGAGCCTTTCAAATATGTGGTACGTGTTTTAGAACTATTGCATGATTATAGTAGAGGTGTTCATTACTCAGGTTTGACTTTTTGTTGGCTCTATCTAAAAACTTACCCGACCCAAATCTATCCGAATTAGAATTTGGTTCGAATTCGGATATATCCTAAGGCTATGTGTTGTGCATCACTCTCCATTACTCCACGTAGGCGCCACATAATCACCAACACTATCACCCCCTTATCACTCCACATCATCTTTACATATGTTATCCATCAACCCCCAATCACTTCCCTATCACTCCACGTCATCACCACCTTTTTCGCCATTTCTTCTTCCCTTTCTTCTCCTTTACCGCGTGAAGCCCCTCACGGCTGACCACCATTTGGTGGTCACGCCCATGTATGTTATGGTGATGGGGGCGTGAGGGAGGATGGTCAAGCCCCCCTCACGCTCGACAACACATACCCTAACAACCCGAATAAAGCTGAATAAAAATTTTCTAATTTTTTTCTTGTTTTGTCTATTTATTTTTCCGATATTTTGGTTCATAAGAGTAAACATTTTAGGGGCCGTTGGGTCTGAATCATTAAATGCTGAATGGCTAAAATGGTCTGAACCATTAAGTGTTGAATTGGTTAAGATTGTTTGGTTGCACATATGAATGAAAATGAAAAAGAAAAAAAAAATTTTGTTAAAAACCCTAGCCGGTCATCATCACCGCCGCAACACCCCATCCCACGCCCGTTTCGAAGTTCCACCCCGCCATCCATCGCCGCAGCACCTCTGCAACCCCGATCTCCTCCTCTGCAGCCCCGATCTCCTCCGCCGAAGCCCCGACCATCGTCATCACCATTGATCTTGACGACCTTCGTCGCCATTGACCACCGTCATCACCATCGATCGCAACGGGAACAGTGGCGATCGGGAAGATCTTGACGAGGACAGTGGCCGATTGGGAAGATTGTGACGGGAACAGTGGTGCCATCGAGCTTGAGCGGTCGAGCAAGCTGCGGGCGGCGGTGTGGCCAACGGTGCCCCAGCCCTTTGTCTCACGTCTGAATGGTTCAGACCTCTATTCAGACATTTGCTACCATTTAGATGTGATTTTTTCGCGAAACAAACGGTCTGAATCTGAACCATTCAGATTCAGATCCATTCAAACATATTCAGATATTACTAAACAGCCCCTTAGTAATTTAAATTCATAGCCACTTGCTAATTTAAATTCATAACATAACATTTCAAAGTTCAAAATTAAAAACCATCACAAATCTATCTTATAAAAATAGTCTAAGTAATTCCAGGGCTCATAAATTTTTTTTTCCGAACAACCCGAATTACATCAAACTAGTTATCCGAATCCGACCCGAATAACTTTTTCGGATTTGGATTGATCCGATCCAAACCGAAATAAAGATTCGAATCGAGTTTTTTGGATTTCAGATGCGATTCGGGTTTCAATTTTTTCGGATTTCATATCTTTTAAACACCCTAATGCTTCTTTTCTTAGAGGGCTTATGCTTGCATGATTATGTATGTATCTCAAGAATGTCCCACAATGAGCTGAGAAAACACATATCGGTCTCATAGTACACAAGTTGCTCACAAATTGCATGGATTACAATCATGTCTTGTATATACAAAAGTATTTAACCAATTAGTTTTAATTACTAAATACAATTTATTTGCTGCACGTATGCATAAGACTATATGTAATGGTGAGTGGGTGACGTTCGAACCATTAGTTTTCTTCTGAACTTTTTGCAGTGCCACATGATCAAACAGCCATGTAGCTGTAGCCCCTCCTTTCCCCTCTCCTCTGGTGAACAGGAGCCGTACTACATCACCTTTTTCCCATTCTATCCCTTGCAGTCTTGCACAACACATACACACTTTGTGTGAGGAGCTCATTACGCATGGCCTAAATGGTCATCACCAAATAATATTTATGTCAATGGCACCAAATCCACAAATTATATAGATTTTGGCTTAGAATTAGTGTGTGTGGTACGTCATTTTCTTTTTTTCTTCTTTTAAATATAGGTGGTAAGTCATTGTTGAATATTAATTTGGTGAATAAGACTTACTTTAATTTTTGTATGCAAATGTTAATTATCTGAGGCTCTGATTTTAATTAAAAAATAATAGAAATTAAAAAAAATCCTTAAAAAGCAAACTAATATATTGTTGATTTTTAAAATTTTATAGAAATGCTCTCAAAGCATCTCTAATGGAATAGTTTCAGTCGCTTATAGTCAAGGTCAAGCCAGTCTCCGTATTAGATTTCTGTTCATCCTTAAAAAACATCCCTTATATCTCAAACACTATGATCTTTTCCGAACACTTTTTAAAAAAGATCGCGTGTGTGTGTAATATATCATGGTTGTATGAGAGCGTCGCACCACCATCACTCTGCATTCGTTTTGAACTTAAGATGAAGACACAAACGCATGAGACTGAACAACCTCATCAACACAGGCATCCTGATCTGACATCACTATGCTTTCGTTATACCTCAAACACTACGATCTTTTCTAAACACTTTTTTAAAAGATTGTGTGTGTAAGTAATGTATCATGGTTGTGCGAGAGCAGTCACCACCATCACTATGCTTTCGTTTTGAATTATCCTTTGACATCATGATTCTCTTGTTGTAAATGCTCCTAAAAAATGGTATTTTTTTCAAAAGAAGAATTGAGTACACGTTTTTCACCTTTAAACGTAGTTAGCATTGTTTAAACTTAAAAGAAAATAAATAAATAAAATAATATCTTGGTTATTAACTATTGAACAAATGGTTTGCTTATAAAAAGTAGTTAGGAGTTGAATGATTTTATATAAAAGAAGGAACAGGCAGAGGTACAACATGTTTTAAAGAGGGACTCAATTGAGACTTGTATATACATAATTTTAGTATCGTTCAAAAAAAGGACATACATGATTTCAGTAGAGGTCTAGAGCTACTGTTGTACAAAGTAAAAGGATATGTACTAACAGTTTACAATACTTCAAGGGGTAAAATTGCATTTTTAGTAAACTATCAGTTGAGAGTTGTCGGCTCCTCTTTGGGGCGTTACAGTTGAAAGGCCGGGAACATGTTGACCTGCGTTTGCTTTTGGGATATGTGTTCACAAAATAATTATGATTATATAATCATAAGATATGTTAATTTATTAACAAAATTTAATCTCATAAAATGTGTTTTATGTCTATAGCACAACTTGAACTAGGGTGAGCATCATATAACTATAACCGAAAAATAAATAACCTCCCTGAATCATAAATGATTTTAACCGAAACCGACTTTAACCGACGGCTATGGTTAAGCGAAGCCATTAACCGAACCATTCGGTTATGGTTTTGGTTAAGCCAAGCCATTAACCAGTTTTAACCGAACCAAACCGAACCGATTATTGTAGATTTTTTTTTCTTTTTTAAATTTATGTGTGTGTTTTTTTCATGAAGTTATGATGCAAGACAAGTAAAGTAGATGAATCATAACTTTTTACTATATGAAAATATTATAGATCACATGTGAGACTAAATATTAGAAAATGAGTTGGAGTTCACGTGATTTTACAGTTTGTTCACTCATTCTCAATCACTTCAAAGTTTTACGAGTTTCACTTATATTTTCATCATCAGTATATCTGTAATCCACAGGCTTATTTACAAGTTTTTCTTCTTTTTTTAATAATTTCATTATTAACCGAATTTAACCGAAACCGAACCATAACCGGTGGTCAACCAATCAATTGGTTATGGTTATGGATTTAAAATTAACCGAAGTAGCGGTTTTGGTTATGGAAATGGTCATAACCGCACCGAACCAAACCACGCACACCTCTAACTTGAACTGTCAACTATGAGTGTTCAAAAAAATCAAATTCCAAAATATATGTACCCGAAATATCCGAAAATTCGGTTACCCTCAAGTTCGGATTCCAACTCGGATACCTATTTTGAACAAATCCAAACTATCCGAAATAGTTTTTTCAGATAAATTTTAGATGTTCGGATATTCCGGATACTTTTTTCGGATATATTTTTTAGAATTTTTAAATTTTTTCTGACTTCGATGAAATTTCAGATATCCAAATCTCAATTCGGATTTGAATTAGGATATAAAAATTCACTCTCTGAAAATTTTATATATCCAAACAACCAAATATCCAACAATAAACTCCCTTATTTTCGACTTCACTAAAAGGTCAGATAGCATTGGACTACACGTTGTGTATATATCCGTTTCCGTTCACAAGTTATAATTTCTACGTATTAGAAGCCTGTCAAGTTTTTTTTTTTTTTTTTTTTTTTTTTATTGTTCCATTGCTATTAAATGTTTTTATAACTAAAATTTTAAATACATGAAACTTGGCTTCCTGACTTCCATTTAGCGGGTATTATTTAAGTTGATTTAAATTAAAAAATTATGCAACTTGATTGTTATACAGAGAATTTGAATTATTTACACCACCTCCTAGTTCAAGTTGAAATTGAAAAACTAATTACTATATAGTAAACAAGATTATAAAAGTAAACATTTTTTTATGTTTATTTTTTTTTCAGAAAAATCATTAAAACCAAAGTGGTTTTGTAAGAGAATATCGTGAATTATGTATAATTTCAGCCATAGTAAATGAAAACTATATATGTATGTATATTACCTCTGAGAGGTATTTTATGTAGTTTATTACAATTTACAATGGTACTGTTTTTATACATACCAAATTTTTTATTTTATCATCCCACCAATAACATACATCTTACATAGGCATTTATGAAGTGTATAACCTCCTATGACACCCACTGATTCAATAATAATAATTGATTTCGTATACGACTCATATAGAACATATACGAGACGTATAGGTTTATACGAGATATATAAAAGTTCAATAATTGAAACTGAAAAATTCTAACAAACAATAATTGTCCTATATACGCCTCATATAGACATACGAAAAATATAAAAGCCTATGTAAGGTGATAATAAGAATAGCAAGACTTTCAAATATCATTTTTCTGTAATGAATTAATTTGTTGAGTTAAATGTCGAGTTGCATCAACTTATTCCCTTCCAAAATTCTTGTCACTTCCATCATACGATCGAGTTTGATTGAACAACGTATTATTTATTGCAATCAATCAATTTATTAACTTAAATGTCTGAGTTGTATCAAAAATTATTCTCTTTCTTGTCACTTCCATCAACATGTGAAGTATGATTGTACCAAAACACCAGACCACTCATTGAGTTTGATTTAAACCTAAACGCTTTGGCTTATGACAACATGTAATGTTTACAAACCACCTCCTGTCAAGACCAACACATGCTTGACCGTATAGGAATTAAATACATGTTATCGTATCATACGTATCGCACGTACAGATGCAATTATTGATTGGTCCCCAGAAATAATTGGGGAAAAAAACCCCAAGACATTGAAAAGTGCTTGATTGGCTCATCACTTAAATTCATAAAAATACATCATACATATATTGGGACCAAAAAGATGGTGAAAGGAGTATAATAATCAGGACATGAAATATGTTGTAATAGAAATACATTTGTTATTTTTCTGGTTTTGTAACACAAGTTTGTTAGGCGCCACTTGCGTACAATCGAGTCCATTCCTTTGCTTCACTCGCATAAACAAATAAAAAAAATATTTTAAAAATAAATACAATGAAAAAATTCATATCAATGAATAGTTTTATGATTAACATAATTACCAGTTTCAACAGCTTCTGCTTCATTTGATTTCCAGTGCTTTGCTATGTTTTCAGACAGTGGGTCATCTGGGTTTGGAGCACTTAAAAGTGCTTGAATGCTACAAAATATATATGTAAAAATCCATATGATATAAATTGAAATAAAAGCTTTTTAATAAAACTACAAGTAAATTTTACCTCAGGAGCACGGTGCGAATCTGAAGAGCAGGGCTCCATTTATCTTTTAGAATATCAAGACATATTCTGCCAAGCTGTACATGAAGTAAAATATAAATAAAACCAAAAACTAAAAGAATTAAAGCGAATTTAGGGTCGACTGAAATAGTGAGGTGGGTACCACATGTTATACCTTATCAATGTTCGGGTGGTATATTTTTGTAAGGAATCGGACCTGTAACAACATGAATTAAATGATAAATTAAGTAGCACATTACATGCTAACAAATCAATTGAATGAGAGAAAATGCTGCAACAAATGGTCTAGTACAGTCTTAGTATAGAGTTGTAGTACTCACATGTGGATAGAGAGATTTTTGGATGACTTTTTAAAATAGTTTGTATGAAAGCAAAAAAAGATTGTTACTTTAAATTTTTAATGTTTATAGATAAAATAAATAGGATCATATATCGGTATTAAGGAGGTTTGATAAATGATGGTGGAATGATATTGTCAAGTCAAGTATAAAATTGAACATGCACATAATATTGGGCTGGGACAATATTAAACCTCATTTTGGGCTTCTTAATGTCAATGGACAACATGGAAACAGTGTGGCCCAAAGAAGAAACTAGGGACTTGGAATCATTAGTGATCATCAAGGCAAAAAATTTGGACTTTCCATCTTTAGGACAAGATGTATTTTGTGGAGGGAAATAAATGTTAAGTTTGCACTAATTACAGTGATTAGTAAAATGCGCAATTTAATAGTTTCTGTCATGCAAATTGGAACTTTTCATAATGACAAACAATTAATTTTTAAGATTTATGTGTTTTTGTGCATGTATCTGCCTATCTGCCCTGGTATTGTAAGGTTTATTGGGTCAAGCTTTTGAGATAGATCAACATTCAAGTGATGTATACTTTAGCTGATTCAGGGGTCTAACCACAGCACTCTGTATCTTCGTTTCCTCAATGCTGAAGATTAATTGAAAGTACCTTATTATTCCAAAAATAAAAAGTAAAAATTAAAATGACCTATATCACTTGATAGTTCGCATTCAACTCTATAAGAATACTAGCATTATAAACCCATGTATTACATGGGTTAAATAATTATAACATGTTATAAATAACAATTTTTATAAAAATTTATGTTAGATTTATCAATTATTGGTAAAATAAGAAATGTGTATATCTAAAAATTTTAAAACAAATAATAAATATATTCAATAAGTATATAATTATATTTTAAGATAATTTATAATTTAAATCTTATTATAGTTTACCAAGTTTTAGCATAGTAAATTATTAGAATAAGATATATATTTTTCAATATATAATATATAATTATTAAATAATATATAATCTATTACTACTTTATAATGTATTTTTCAATATATATTTTTCAATAAGTTTTAGCAAAGTAGTAAATTATTAGAATAAGATATATATTTTTCAATATATAATATATAATTATTAATTATTAAAAATTGTTAAAATAATTAGGAGAGAGAGGCGGGAAAACAAATCCCAGATATCACCAGGATGTGACACGTGTCTTCTAAATATACTCCTTTATTAGAGTAGGTAGATACTGTAAGACATGGTTTAAACATGATTGATTTGATAAATAATTACCAAATAGGCAAATACCAACATGGGAGCTTTGGATTTTTGCTCAGGGGTTTATTTATATTATAAATCATACCAACAGGCAGAACATAGATTTCAAAGAAGGTAAAGAAATTAAAAAATCATCTTGGATAACTAGAAAACAAGAAAAATAAGATTCAAGTCAACTGTTGCACTGATATTGGTCAAGTAAAGAGACTGGATGGTAAGTCTTCATGATCCACTAAATAAAAACCAAAGGGAGCAAAGTTCTTTATTAACATGCATAAGAATTAAGAGCATTAAAAATTATAGCAGGAAAAAACAAGAAAAAGTCATTTAAGGATATCTTTATTAACATTTATAAGACGTTCCCTGTACCTTGGGGGCAGACATTGGGTATTCCTCAGGCAAAAATAGCTCTAGCTTGAAGACTCCCCCTGTTTGAAAAAAAATATGCAGTTAGAAATAAGATATTTTTTTGGTTGGAATAGTGTTAATAATGAAACAGAACCATGATTAAGACCCTGCCCCTCTTTTTTTTATTTGACAACAATCAAGATATTAAAATTCAACCATAGGAAAGAGTATCAAAACTAAAAAGAAATGTTTTCGAATGAAAGCTCATGAAGTCAAGGAAATTAATAAAAACAACCTGAACCAGATGAAATATATATTCAAAATAGAGGTGCTCAAAATTCATTACCAAAAGTGAAGGGAAATCAGAGTGGGAGATGGATATAAAATTGAAATAAATATGAAACAGATATAAATGGACAGTTCTACGAGAAATCACCACCAGACGAACGCTAGGGTGACCATATCTAAACAGAGATACAGAGACACCACTAAAATTAGATAATTGGGCCTAAGAACACCACCCAACTCTCTCCTATTTCTCATAAAGCGGTCATGCTTAACTAAGGTGGTGTTTGTTTTTTCAGAGGTAAAACGTCTGCGGTCTGCGGACCACATCTGCAAACCTCTTTTGCAGAAGAGGTGGACCAAACCCCTGCAAGAAGAGTTTTTGATGGTGTTTGTTTTCCAAAAACCTTTTCACAGACAAAGAAAACCTCTTCCACCCCAACCTTTTCGAACCCCTGCAATCTCATCGTCCACCCCCTCTGATCTTCCACCCCCTCCGACCGTCGAGCCACCACCACTGTCAACATCACCTCCGATCGTCCACCACTGTCAACATCACCTCGAACCCCTGCAATCTCGAACCCACGCAGACCAAACCCTAGACGGCGGTGGAGCAGGGCGGTGGTTCTAAAAATCGCGAACCCTAGATTGACGAACCATCGATTGAAGACCACCACCGCGTATCTAGGGTTTCGTCCGACGAAGGTATGCGAAGGGTCGCGGCGCAGGGACGAAGGCGACGATGGTCGCGGCGCAGGGAAGAAGCAGCGGCGGTGGAGATGGTGGAGCTCTTGGTTGCCGATTGCCGCAAGCTTGGCGGCGCAGGGAAGAAGCAGCGGCGGCGGGATGCGGGAGACACCGAGCGGTGAGTGGTGAGCGTGATTTTGAAAAGCGAGAAGATGTAGGAAGAGGTGAGAAGAGGTGAGACCACGTCTGCGCCAAGAAGAGGACGCGCAGACGTTTTTTTAATGAAATGTCTGCGAGAAAACAAACGGTCTGTAGAGGTCAAACCTCTTCCCGCGTCTGCGCCGCGCAGACATAAGAGGTCACGCAGACCTTTTTGGAAAAAACAAACACCCCCTAAGAAATTACAAAGCCATGATTTCATATTTTCTAACTGCTAGAAACATGGAAATAAAACATGAATGAAAATGGAAAACAGAAACAAACAATTAATTAATAACTTTCACGGGATATAAAAAAACGTATAAATAAACATGGGCATGCATGGAACCACATCTCCAGCAAAAAGTACCAATGTATTTGTCACTTGATATACGAGTAAAATTCAGTTTCAAAAGGAGAACAAAAGTTACTTCTGTAAAATCTCATATTATTTTGCAACTCAAAATAGTAAATAACTCCAATTATTTTTTTTTATTATTGTCTTTTTAAACAAATTATTGAAAACTTAATGCATTTTTTATCTTTCAAAACTATTGTAACCGGTCGGTAACCCCAGGTTCAACCCCGACCAAAAAAGGCACAACATATAGTGGTCAGATAGATAAACAAGATATGGTGGAAGATATACTTCATGCATTCTCTATCTCCTGTGCTCTACACAAATATATACACACAAGTGTGTGTATAAATATATTTCCTCAGTGATCTCTTGCCCTAAGATGATTATTTAAATCTTTCACTACCCATGCCTACATATGTTCAAACTAACTTCTGATGTGACAGCATGCTGAGAACCCGGGGTTATGAACCCAAATTTTATGTTTGCAATGGAGGGGCATAGAATGGGGATTTTAAATCTAAATACAGTAGTTGTATAACAAACAAACATACCAGTGGCTAGAATATCCCACTATTAAGATAGAACCAATTTTAGTAATTTGTTTTGAAAACAAAACTTATAGGATAAAATCAAATCCAAAACATATTAAATTTACATGGCAACATAATTAAACTTCATAAAAAGTGCCATAAATAAATCTAACTTTTAACTAGTATATAGTTTAATGTGACTTGCTAACAATAAAATATTTAAGATATCATTCAATAATGTTATGTATAAAAGATCTTGTGTATCAAAATCAATCAACTCAATCTGTGATTGAACATTTACCAGAAAGAAGTGGTATAATGGTATTTATTATAGGATGTCCAGAAAAAGAATTTTTGCATTTCTCTAATATTTATCCTGATTAAGAAATTGTTGCATTTTGGAAGGAGCAATACAACTTGACAATTGTTGGACTAATCTTGTAATGTTAAAAGTTAAAGGGCTTAAGTTAGAAGTTTTGTTTAAATTAGTTTTGGATATGTTTGAGTATTTTAAGGTTTGGATTAGATTAGTTTGTTTTTCCAGCATGTTTTTAGAGATAAAGTTTGACTTTGTTAAGGTTGGTTTTCTTATAAATAGGGGTTAAGAGTTTAGGGTTAATTGTACCTCAATCTTGTTCAATAAAGTTTGTGTTTTTCTGGGATTATCTTCTGTTTATTGAGGTTACCAGCCATCAATTGGTATCAGAGCTATCAAAGCTCATCCCGTCGCCAACTGAAGGATCGTTCCAGACGAAGATTGAAGGTCTGTTCAAGAAGACGACCTGCTCCAAAATCGAAGGATTGTTCAAGCGACGACCAGTGAAGGTTCATCCAAGGCAACAAACGTTGTTCATCCAGGCGACGTTTAAAGGTCTCATCCCAGGCGAAATTGAAGGTCAATTCCAGGTAACGACGTGGTCTAGGTCGGAATTGAAAGACCGTCTCAAGCAACTGGGTTTCAATTGACGAAATTGAAAGCTTGTTCCAGGTATTCGAGAACCCAATTTCGTTTGCGGTTGAAATTGACACCCCGATTTCAGTAAATCGAACAAGGGTGTGAGAAGAAAAAAAAAACTCGAATAGTTCTGTATGTGAGAAAAAGAGGAATCAAGCCTGTGTGGGAGAAGAACATCCTTTGTGGGAGTAATCGAAACCTGTGTGGGAGAAGAGCAACCTGTTTGGAAGAATAAAACTACCTGTGTGGGATTTCTAAGCAGCTCAAGACCTGTGTGGGAGTAATCAGACCTGTGTGGGAGTAATCAAACCTGTGTGGGAAAGAATAGAACCTGTGTGGGCTGTTTTGGTGTGAGAAATAGAGAAAAAGTGTGAACCAAAGAAGACTATGGCAGAAGGTGCAATGGTACAGGTTAAAGAACAATCAAGTCTCTCTCTTCAATGTCCAAAGTTGACATCTACAAACTATACAACATGGGCAATTTAAGTTGAATCGATTTTGCAAGCGAATGGGTTGCACGAAGCTATTGACCCAATAACCGGAGTAACGGTTGATCAAAAGAAAAAGTTCACCGCAAGAGCTTTTATTCTCCAATCCTTACCCGAAGATATCTTGCTACAAGTAGCAAAGCATACCGAGGCTAGAGATGTGTGGGAGTCAATTCGGGTTCGTTTTCTAGGAGCGGATCGGGTACAAAAGGCAAGGCTCCAAACTCTTAAAACAGAATTGGAGAAGCTTCACATGGGAGAAAGTGAGACAATAGATGAGTTTTTGGGTAAGATCTTGGCGGTGGTAGCAAAGTTTAAAGAGCTTGGTTCATCAATCGAAGACGAGGTGGTGGTGAGAAAGCTACTTAGTGCGGTTCCAACAAAGTTCATGCCTATTGTGGCTGCTATCGAGCAATTTGCTGATTTGGATGATATGCTCTTTGAGGAAGCCGTGGGTCAATTGAAAGCTTATGAGGAGAGAGTTAAAGTGACAAGTGTTCATGATCAAGAAAAACTATTACTTGCTAAAACCGATGAACAAGAGAAGAAAGAAGAGACTTGTTGTGAAAGTTGTGGACGAGGATGCTCAAGTCAAAGTAACAATGGAAGAGGTAGAGGTCGTGGTCGAGGACGAGGTCGGTTTAGACCTAATGAAGACCGAGGTGAACGAGGTGCAAATAGGGACAAGAGCTACATTCGATGCTACAATTGTCAAGAATAAGGACACTATGCGTATGAGTGTCCAAAGTCAAAGCCAAAGGAAGAAGAAGCCAATTTCGTTCAAGATGATAAGTTTGGGCCAGCATTACTTTGAGTAAGGAATGAGCATTACAAGATTAGAGGGGTGATTGTTGGACTAATCTTGTAATGTTAAAAGTTAAAGGGCTTAAGTTAAAGGGCTTAAGTTAGAAGTTTTGTTTAAATTAGTTTTGGATTTGTTTGAGTATTTTAAGGTTTGGATTAGATTAGTTTGTTTTTCCAGCATGTTTTTAGAGATAAAGTTTGACTTTGTTAAGGTTGGTTTTCTTATAAATAGGGGTTAAGAGTTTAGGGTTAATTGCACCTCAATCTTGTTCAATAAAGTTTGTGTTTTTCTGGGATTATCTTCTGTTTATTGAGGTTACCAGCCATCAACAATGTCACCAGCAAGAAGAAGTGGTATGTATCTTGGGGCTGTTATGGGTTGTAGGCTTTGACCAGTTCGGGTCAAACATGGCTGTTATTTTACTACAATTAGATGGCAGAAGGGGGTTAGGGGCTGGCCGGCTCTAACCCTAATCCAGGCCAGCTGTTACACTTTTTATTTATGGAAATGTACCAAAGGTTAAACCTAATTGTAATCTATAAATACTCTCTTATTTGTACTTGTAATATCTGTCACAAAGTAATAAAAAGAAGAAAACCTGGTTAGTGCCTGTTGACGTAGGTCACCTTGACCGAACCCTATGTTGTCAAAAGCGATCGCCTAAGCGCCTAGGCGCAATAAAAAGGCCCAGCGCAAGCTTTACGCCTGTGGAAGAGAGAGGCGCAGCCATGGGAGGATTTTGTCATAGGCGGTGGCAGGCGGTGGCTTTATACCTAGGCGCAGCGGTGACAAGGCGGTGGCCCAAAAAAAAAGCGTTTTTTTATTATTTTAGGGTTTTATTTAATTAGATGTGGTTTATTATTTTTTAATTGATTGATTAAACAAATATGGGAAATTGGATTTTACGTATCTACTCTTTTACGAATTGAACTTCTTTTGCCGAGAGGTTTAACAGCCACGATCATCTTCCCAAACTTCTTCCAATCGTCGATTCTCCCAATCGCAACAGTGCAGCTTCTAGTTTCTTCCATTCAACTCCATTTGCTTGCAGATTCAGGTTAGTAAGTTCTCAATTTTTGATTCAATTTCGTATTGCATATTAGAATTCACGTTTTTGGTCAATCGTATTTCTCAATTTTTGGTTTCATTTTTACAGATGATCAAATTGGTCATGATATTTTTTATTTTTTGAATAAGTCTAATCGTTTTGCTCATTATATTGTTTAATAAATCCCTGTTTGGTTTTATGTCTTTTGTTTTACTTACTTTGAAATATTTGGTATTGATTTTGAATGTTTGGTTTTCAATTTTGAACATCATGAAATTGGTTTTTAACATTTGATATTTAGTAATATGAATTGGAATTTAGAAAGAAAGTATATAGTATAAGTGTGTAATTATATTTTATTTTTCTATTATATTTGCGCTTTTTTTTCCCAGGCCAGCGCTTTTTTTGCGCCTATCGCCTAGGCTCCAGGCGAGACCATAACGCCTTAAGTGCGCCTAACGCCTTTGACAAATATGACCGAACCACGTGATATCGTGTGCCTCTTTTACTGCGTTCTTTATATTCTCTGTTTGTGTGTGTTTGATTCCGCCGTGACCAGAAAAAGAACCAAACAGTATCCGGCACTAGCATTCTGATAGCTGACTACTGCTGTTTGGTTACTGCTGCCCAAGAAAACAAGAACAGCAGGTGTTTTCCTGTTGTTATCCATGCCCAGAAGACCAAAGCACCTGTTGGTGCAGTTTGGTGATTGCTAACCAGAAGAAAGAAGGCAGCCGACTGCTGCCATTATTCAAGCCACCGCCGCAGACCACCAGGCAGCCGCCTGGTAGTGCCGGCTGCCTCCAGGCTCTGTTCAGTCACTGTTACTTCGATCAGGTCCTATTTTACAGTTTTGGGTATTTTATTGGGTATGTTAATTAAATCAGTTCGTTTACTCCACTGTGGTTATTTTCTTGTATTGTTTTGTTTTAGTAATTGAATAGATCACATGTAAAGTTCTTAAGGCCCGAGTCGTAGGTGTGTTTCGATTACTATAGCCCTAACCGTGTCCTCAGGTCAGCCGCGTACACGTCATACCTAACAAGGGCATCCCAAAAAAGATATTTTTGCATCTTTCTATTCTTTATCCTAATTGTTGCATTTTTTCCCTCTAAGTTGAGGAAATAACCATGGACTGTGTTTGGGATTGCTTATTTAAACGCTTATATACTAATTAGATTTATAAAAGCAGATAAACACTTTCCAGAATTCAAACATTGTAACAAGAAACCTGTTTATGCTTATCTGCTTAACCTGTGTATATGATTGAAAATCTCTATGTAGTCAAGAACACCAACGTCACACAGTCACACAATTAGGCGCCCAGACATGCAAAACCACCTTGAGGGCAGCAAGGTGCACTGAATGACAAAAATCGGCCTGAATAAACAACAAAATGTCTGAACCAGCTAAAAATAGGATTAAAAGGTCTGAATCAGCCAAAAACCAGTCCAAACAAGCCAAATTCCAGTCTAAAAGTATAACAGTTAAAACCAACTGAAAACAAGTCTAGAACACCTAAATATTGCCTAGACAAGTCATATGCAAAGCTTATCTCTGGCTTGCAATTTCTAAGCGTGTTGCTACTAGGATCCAGGTGCCTTCAGTTCACATTGTGCCTTAGACTACCTAGGGTTGCAACTGATTATTTATGGTGAACCAAAAATACATGTTTAGGGTTTTCCTAAAGGTGAAATAGGCTGATTTCAACTTCTGCTTATAATCAATCATAAGCTGCTTAAATAAGCAATCTCAAACACCCCCCTAAACCTCTGAAACCCATAGACATATACATGTTAATAAACTAATAGATCAATCAACAAATAGCCAACAAAGAAGATAATAAAACTAAATTTGCACTTACAGAAACCATTACAAGGAATATAATAAACTAATCTCAATTTACCTTCATAAGGAGACTGTGTTGGGCCAAGAATCATGACATTAAAATACCGCATATTATCTTCCGATGGTGATGCGCTTATTCCAGGAGCTACATCACAAAATCACACGTATTTATATAAAACATAACCAGCAAATATGACAATCCTACAACATAAGTACCAATTTTATTGATCTTAACATTCACGCAAACAGTATATTATAATTAAAGTTCACCTGGTTCGCTGAGTAAACGCTGTGTTTCCTGGATCAAACAAACAAATCAAAACCCAAAATTAGGGTTTTCAGATACACAATTATGATAATCGATAATACGATCTTAAATAACACATATCAACGATGATACCTTGATAATTCTTCGAGGTAGGTTGCTGTTCGCCATGGAAGCTTAGGATTCACGCCAAGCAGATCTTGCCTTTTTAGAGAGAGAAGAAGAAAGTTTTTTAGAGAGAGAGTTTTGGGGGAAATGATGAAATCGATTGTATTTATTTCTATTTTATGAAATTTTTGTTTTACAGAATTCAACAATTTATTATTGGCGATTTTGACCTCTTACAATTTGTAAATCGACATATTTAGCATTCTGTTTTGAGTTTAATTCAGTTAGGCTCAGAGGAAGCGTTTATGTTTGCATAGGGTTAAATATACTTTTAAGAAATTTTGTCTAAAAAGATTAATAATTAATAAAAGTTTGACATGTACTATATTAAAAGTAATAAAAACAAAAATCCAGTACAAAAACAAAAGCCGGTACAAAAATCTAGCACAGAAAATAAAAATCCAGTACAACAAAATAAAAATGTAGTACAAAAACAAAAATATAATACAAAAAACACAAAAATCAAGTACAAAAAGGATTATAGTACAAAAATAAAAGTCTAGTATAAAAAACAAGATGTTATATCTAAATTATCATTTCACATGTTAAAATTATATTAGTTCTTACTCTTATTAGGAAAAAAATCTTTTCTTATTTGATATTTTCTCTCAATTCAAGACCTTGTGTTGCAAAATATGTTTTCTAATTTATTAATAATTTGTCTTTTGATTTATTGGTTGGTTGGTTCTTTTATAAATGTTGGCTTATGATTATTTAATAAGTATGAAGTTTAAGTGCTTATAGTCTAATTTTAACAAGTTTTAGGTCAAACCTTAAGCAATACTTTTTGTAGTTTTTTAATCTCTTTAAATCAAAACTATACATATGAAAAAACTTTAGAAAATCATTATTAAAGTTTGGTTTTATGGTTATAACTTGTTGTCTTTCGAAACATATAACCTTTTTTATTTTTTAAGGTTCAGGTTGACCTAAAATTTTAAGTATTTAATATATGGCATGATTAACTTGTGGGATTGTGTGACCAATTAATTGGCCTATTATATCATTATATATTGTGTGTGACTGATGATTATGTACGACTGAGACATGTGTCACATTTTTATTTGTTTTTATTTGTTGAAGAAAATTATGCATGTGAGAGAGAAAGCAAGCATGTTGTATCATTTCAAACAAAAAACATAAAGCCATGTGTGTGAAGGAGAGATGAGAGGGTTGGCCAGTCTACGGTCCCTTGAAGTGAGCTAGGAACCATGAGCAGTGGTGGTGCGAAGCTGAGTGGCAGTGATGGCAACGATGGTCTATTCGAATATGACATTGGTTTATTGTAAGTGTAGTGAGTGTCTTAAGTGGTTGAAGGCAATAGTTTGTGCCAGTTCAACCAGATATTGTTGGAAGGTTATGAAGGAGGTAGGGTGACGACACCAATGGTTGTGAAGGTTATGGCAGGCATAGCGATAACATACGATGGTGATCAGGCGATGGTGGTGGTGACTCTAATGATGTAGTTGTTACCTTTTAGAAAAAAGTTAATAAAGTTAGATTAAAAAGAGAAAGTGGAGAGAGAGGAGAGGTATGAAATGCATATACCTATATTTTCGAAATTCTTTCATTTTTTTCTATTTTTTTCTTTAAAATATTATTTTTCTATTACACCAAATATATCATGCTCGAACTCTATTTTCTTTGTAACTTTATTAGGGAAAGGAGAGTGAGGGGAAGAGGGGGCAGCCCTCGGCCCGATCATTTTCCACAGAAGCCGGCTCGAAATATTTGATCTTAGGTGCATTTTTCTCATGAATCTTATTGTTTGGGTTTTTCATTAAAGCTAGATTTTGGTACTTTACAATTTGTAATTTATTTAATAAAATAAATATGATTTTGCCTATAATTTAATTCAATATATTGATAAGATTATAATATAGAAAAACCCGATTACTATACATGTATATAATTAGTTAGTTTTACGTAGGAAACATAATTCTAACCAATATTTTCAGAACTAAATTAAATATCAAATTTGTCGTTTTACAGATTTACTAGTTTTGAGCAGCCGATAATTGAACCATATTTAAGAATTAGATGACTTTATAATAACTAAAATTAAAATTATATATATATATATATATATATATATGTATGTATATATTACATATACTTTAAAACACATTAGAACAAATTCCATGTTTTCATTTTTTTTTTTGATTTACAACTTAAAAAAATGCATCCACACTAATAAATAAAAAAATTTGAGGGATATATATATACATACTAGCAAGATGCCCGCGCGATGCGGCGGAAAACAAAACAATTAGACTGCTGATTTTGGCTCGTAAAAAGCTTAAACCACCTAATTTTTGTCAAATCAACTCTTTTAACTAAAAAATTTATTATGATAAAATTCATAATTTAAAATGTCAAATATGATAAGACAAAAGTGTCAAGAAGTAATTTATTTGATTTTAGATGGTTTTCTTTTATAGGTTTTTATATGACACTTTATTTTTTAAATGTATAAATGTGGGACAAACTAAAAAGTAAAAGAAACCATTTAATTTATGGTTCTTAACACTTTGTTGTACTTTATTTTATAAGAGTTGTAAAACTCTTAATTTTAAGAATTTTTGGTAAAAGACCATTGTTTTCTTTCTATATGTATTAAATAGTAGTATATATATATCACTTTATAGTGTTTACAATGATGTTCACGAGTGTTTATCGAGTTAGTTGTATCTTTATATATGGTTTTTAACCGGTTATTAATTTCTGTAAACTATTGACTATTGAGTTTTTCTTTAAATATTACAACATTAACACTTCCGAGTATCCAGTCTTGATAAAATGTAATCAAGGAAAGCATTAGACTTTGGGGAGTTGATTGCAATTTGCAACCCCGAGATTTAACCCTTGCTACAGGTTGCAACCCTTCTTTTTTATTTCGCAACTTGCAACCTTGTGATTGTAAAACACCTGCAACATGCACTCTTTCAGTTAAATTTGACATAACTCTGTTAGTTATTAAAGGGTAAAATTGTAATCTAAAAGATATTAACAACAAAGATATTGCATACATATGACAACAACTATTCGGTTTTCGATTCGGTTATCGGTTTTAATTTTTTTTTTTGAATTCGGTTTATTTGGTTGACCGATTAGACCGAATTCATATTTAAATTTATTATTTTTATTAATAATCTATAAGGTTTATTCGGTTTATTTGATTTGGTTTATTCGGTTGAATTCAGTTTATTCGGTTGAATTCAGTTTGTTCGGTTCTAACAGAAAAAAACCAAATTGAATTCGGTTTGGATAACCATTTCCCGAATTCGATTCGGTTCAGTTAACAGTTAGGGAAAAATTTAAAAACCGATTAAACCTAACCGAATAAACAGAACAAAATGTTAACCGAACTGATGAACACTCCTACATTTTAGTGACTTTAAAAGTCAAAACAGGGGCATCATGGGACAACGTCAAAGTATTATGGTTGACTTTATAAGTCAAAGTAGGGGGCATTATGGTCCCCCATATGTAATGACCAACCTCCATCTATAATGACAGGAAAAAAAAATACAATTGAGACAACTTGTTAACAGCATAACATCAAATTTATAAAAGATTCATAAAATGGTTGTTGTCATATATGTATGCAGCATCTTTGTTGCTAAACATTTATAAGATTACAATTTTACCCTTCAAAAATTAACATGGTTATGTTAAATTTAACTGAAAGGGTGCATGTTGCAGGTGTTTTAGAACCACGGGGTTGCAAGTTGCGAAAATAATAAAGGAGGGTTGCAACCTATAATAAAAGTTAAACAACAGGGTAGCAAATTGCAATTAAATCTACTTGGGGTCATAAACACATGGTAATCAAGAGTTGATCATGGTGATATTATTGTTCATATTTGCACTATCACCAAAGAGAAGATGAAATAAAAATAATAATAATAAAAAAAAAAACTTCCTATATTAACTAAAATAAAAGAAAATAGATTATTTTGAACATCAAATCTAAAGGGCCTGACATAACGTCCCATTTCCCGGGCATTTGCACAACTGTTACAAATTACAAGAACAGACGAAAACAATTACCGTGATTCTTGTATTAACGCTTACAAATACAAACACCAAAGGCCACATCTACTCCCTTCAACTCCAAGGTTGCAGAGAGTTACCCTTCAAATTTTACTGCATAATAAAATTTTAAAAATAATAAAAACATAAATTTGGGGAAAAAATTATATAAATCATACCAAGAAGATTGATAAGCACAATCTTCTATTTTATATTTAATTTTATTTTTGAAGCCGCGATTGATGGGAGTATGGGACTAACCTCAGCATCTTCTGCGCCAGATTTTGTGATCTCCATCTTTTGGTCTTCTGCAATGAAGAGACCATGTTAAAAGGTAAAAAAGCCAGATGAGAATAAATTGTCTACTGAATATAAGGAGTGTTTAAGAAAAACCCGGTATTAGACAGTTTTTATGTGAAACTGTCGCCCCATTTGCGGTGCACGCATATAATGTATATATGTGTGGGCCCTTAACGCCCCGTTAACGGTGCGCACATATAATGTATATGTGTGTCGACAACTCTTGAGGGGCAAAAGTAAAATTGCACTAATTTTAACGTTATTTTACTTATTCAGTGAAAATAACGTTAAAATCGTTTCGGACGGTTGATCAAGCATCATGAGCCGAGGGTCTCACTGGAAGCAGCCTCTCTACCCCTGTTGGGGTAGGGGTAAGGCTGTCTACATCTCACCCTCCTCAGACCCTGCCTTAGCATGCTAATGGCGGGATATACTGAGTACGTTGATTGATTGATATGTGTGGGCCCTTAAGGGCAAAAGTAAAAATGCATTAATTTTAACGTTATTTTAATTATTTTGTGAAAATAACGTTAAAATCATTGGGATGATCAACTTCAAACGATAACTTAGAGCCGGGGACTCTTTCGGAGCAGCCTCTCTATCCCAATTGGGATAGGGGTAAGGTTTGTATCTATCCTTCCCCCCAGACCCTACTGAAAAGTGGGAATATACTGGGTAAGCTTGTTGTTGGTTGTTGTTTATGTGATCCTGTGAGAGCAAAACGATTGGGGCCAATTTTTTTACCATTGCAAACCAAAACCGAACAATTGAAAACTAAAACCAAGCCAACAATATTATAACCAAACCATATCATTACTAACGGTTTGACTTGAGTTTAATGTCCGTAGTTCAGGCTTGTTGGGCCTTTGTAATAAAAAAGATGAACAATTTTTTTATAAAATACCAATTGTGAAACCAAACCGAAGACCGGTTTGGGTGGTTTCACGATTACAAACCAAACATGAACACCCCCAAGGTTATTGATCGATTTACCTCCATCCTCGGGTATGTCAGAAGTCCACAAAGTGAGGTTGTCCCTCAGGAGCTGCATGATTAAAGTGCTATCTTTGTATGATTCCTCACTCAAGGAGTCAAGTTCTGAGATCGCTTCATCAAAAGCTTGTTTTGCCAGGTGGCAGGCTCTGATAAGAACCAATGTTTAAGAAAACAAAATTTAGAATGAACTTTTTAGATCAATTATTGAGAATGGCAACAAAACTGTTAATAATTTTGGTACCTTTCAGGAGAGTTCATGATCTCATAATAGAAAACAGAGAAGTTCAAAGCCAAACCCAATCGGATAGGATGTGTAGGAGGTAAATCTTCTGCAGCAGTAGAAGCCGACTGGGGAAAAAAAGGTACATATATTTGATAAATCTAAAATAATTAATTATAAAACTAGAATCATTGGCATCACACAACCTGTTTAAAATGTAAGACTTACGGAACTATAGAATAAAAAAGCAACTTACTTGATAAGCCTTCAACGACTGATCAGCTGCTTCTTTTTTATCATTACCAGACTTAAACTCTGCAAGATACCTATAATAGTCCCCTTTCCTACATTCCAACAAAATCCGTTACAAAATATTTATAACCCAAGAAAACTCAAGGCTATCTGCCCATCCCCAGTTGAACTTGGTTTTATAAGTACGCAAGCGCACCGAGGTGATAGAGTCCCCAAGCAAGAAGCACAGGAGCATGCATCACATGAAACACAAAACATTTATATATCATCTTCTACATTTATCATATGTTTCTATCACGAGTACCCAAAATTTCGATATAAATAACATCTATATACAATCTAATAAAAAAAAACTATGTACAACCTAAAAGCCTATATGTACAACCTCATGATGCATAAAATTTACCCTTGTATAGGAGGCATGCCTCATACATACACTTCAAGAAAATTGGACCTGAGCCTCATGTATGTTTGTCAACTTACTATGTCGAAAGCAATGTCTCTCTAGCCTATGTGCAATGAGCCACACACCTAGATGCCCCTCAGGCGCTCTTTTAAACTAAGCAGTTAAGTAAAAGATATCCCTTTTAAATTATGTAAAGGTTCTATTCTTAGAACAAGTTGCTAGAATACAAACCCCACATAATAAAATAAGATAACAACAACCAGCAATCACAAGGAAATTGGACAAGAATGTTCTTTTAAACCTTTTACTCAAACTTAAAGTAAAACTCACATCTTGTAGTAGAAAACAGTTGATTCTCCAGCAGAGGAAGATGGAATCAGGTGCTCATCAATAACAGTCATGATATCACTGCAAATGTTAGACAGCTCTGTTTCAACCTTCTGTATGTAATCCTTAATCCGCTTTACATTAACTTCATTGCCTCTTGACTCCTCTTTTTGCTGAATGGAAGACAATATCCTCCATGATGCCCTACGTGAACCCACCACATTCTTGTATCCAACTGACAGCAAATTCCTCTCCTCTACAGTCAATTCAATATCCAACTTTGCTACTTTCTTCATGGCATCCACCATCTCTGAACAAAAAATCACCATAAGACATAACGCAAATTATATAAATATATTATAAATCATAAATCAATTTCTATTATTCTATAGTTTTATATGTAAAAATAATGCATCATGAACAATAATCCAGTCTTACACACAATGAAAAGGCACACAAAATGTAGTCTTCTACTCTTCTTTATTCAATTTGCCAATATAAATGCCAGTGTACTAAAACAAAACTTTTTTGATCCATCAACGGATATCAACTACAACGCATACGATTAATTGAGTTTATCAGTATTGTCTTGTACACTTTCAAAAAAGTTAACATCGGTTTTAATGTGTTTAAACACTAAAACAATAAAAATTTGAACTCAATTTCTGAATTCGATGGTCTATAATTCGTATAATCTCGAAACCCTAAATCGGTAAATCTAGCCTCTATGCCTCCCCCTTTTTGAATCATTCACTAGCTGGGTTTTGTTAATTGTTACCCCTACGTAATATCAACTAAAACAGCATCACAAACCATCTAACATCTTGCACCGATCAAAGCAGCGGATTTCAGAACAAAATACAAAAATCAACATGTAAACAACGGATCTAATAAAGGTGGTTAAATATGCTAACCGTCATAGCGTTCAGCTTGCTCAGCAAGCTTTGCGACGTAGATGAAGTTTTCTCGTTGAGCAGAAGCCGCCATGGATGCCGATCTCAGAGCTCAAACTGCTACCTTCACTCTCTGTGACAATGTTTTCGTAAAATAAGGAAAACGATGAAAGATGCGTCCGTGTGATCGTTAGCTGTGTGTGAGAGAGTGTGTATCTGTTCATATATTAAATGGAATATTACTCTTTCTACCCACCAAAGTTCAATTATTTACACTTTTAGGAAAAAAGAAAAGAAAGTTCAATTTAGCCACTAAACGAAGTGTATTTTGTGTCACCAATTGGTTAAATTATTCTGAAATCTATGAGAACATAATTACTTGAGTTTATCTAAATTAACTGATTTGAAATATATTTATCAAGATACTTGTAGTATTTTTACGTTAAGCTACGCTATAATTTTTTGGGTAAGTTCATTAACGTCTCGATTTTATATCACCTTTTGACATGAGTTTTTTTTAGTTTGTGAGCTTTGAAGCGAATAAGAATGCAAGAAAGATACAAATAAAATCTCCTTACTTTCTAATTTCATGGAAGGTTTGTATTTTATATATATACTAGGTTATAAACCCGTGTATTACACGGATTTAAGAATAAAAAAATTAAGTGATTTTATATCTATGTCTTCATATATTTACATAATAATTTTTTTATTACATTCTTTTAAATTTGCATAATTATTAAAACTAAAAATATTTGTCGTACCTTTATATATTAAAAAACTTTAAAAATAAAAATTTATATAAAAATGTTCTTAGTGTGTGTGTGTGTATAGCATTAGACATACATCATATTTATTATCATATTATAAATTATTAGTATTAATTTAGTGTATTTATATCATGGTTGGAGAAATCGCTAGACGCTGCCAGGTCGGCGGACTAGGGAGTTGCGAGTACTCGGCCTAGGCGGGGAGTACTCGGGGAGTACTCGGATATGATAATTTATAAAGAAAATAATTTTTATAAAATTATATATATGTTAAATATCATTAATTTACTAGTATTTATAACAAATAAAGTAAATATCAATAAAAATAAAAAAGATACATGTTAAAATCGGTAAAAAAAACAAGTGAAAATCCCGTCTTGCAAGGCATATTTATGTAAAAAAGTGAAAATCAAACAATAATTAGTAAAAAACAATGAAAATCAGTGAAAAACAGTAAAATTTGGTCAAAAATAGTGAAAATCGGTCAAAAACAGTTAAAATCCGAGTTACCCGAGTTGGACCGAGTTTCCCCGAGTTGGTCCGAGTAGACCGAGTACACCCGAGTAAATCCGAGTTGAACCATTTCCGAGTACAGTGGGCCGAGTTGCAAGAAATCGCCTCGGAAGGTGGCCGAGTCCCGAGTACTCGCCGAGTACTCGGCCGAGTCGGCCGAGTTTTACAACACTGATTTATATAAATAATTTATATTATTAATAACATTAATGTTGACCTTTTATATTTAAAAATAAAAATTTATTTTTGAAATAATAGGAGAATGCCATGTGGTATTTTCTTGGAATCAATTATTAGAAAAGTAGATAATAAAACTTTTGGTTTATTATTGTTGAGTTTTTTTTTTTTTTTTTTTTGACACGTGAATTTTTTTTAGTTTGTGAGCTTTGAAACGAATAAGAATGCACTAAAGATACAAATAAAAGCTCCTTACTTTCTAATATTCATGGAAGGTTTGTAGTTTATAAATATATAAGAAAACTTTTGGTTTATTATTGTTGGTCTCAAACCCGGATAAAAAAAGAGGATTTTAATGTAACCGCTAGTCCCCACCCCGCCCCGCCCAAAAAAAAAATTGAGTCAACTCTACATATAAAAGCATCAAATACGTTTCATAATCACCCATTTTTTGTGTTTGTGATCAATCCTTCTTTTTTTTTTTTTGGTCATTAAGGTGGGGTCAATGTCTAGTAAAACCAAGGTTTTTTTATTTTAAAAATGACCGTGAAGAATGGTAATTATGATATAAATATTGTAAGTTATTGTATTAAGATACACTCACACACACACGAATATACAAATACATATTAAAGCCAACAAGCTCAATATCTCTTCTCATACCCAAAAACACTATAATACAATATATATATATATATATATATATCATTTATTTACGACTAAGAAATTTCTCTATTTTGTTTGATATCCTATATAATAAATAAAGATTTTATATGCCACGTGTCAGTTTTTTAGGCTATCTACAATTTGGTTTTCCCGCCTCTCTCTCTTATTAATTACTTATAAACATCTTTTTATTAGATTTTGATTTATATTGCTTTTTTCTCCTAAATAATACTAATTTAATTTAATTTGTTAAATTATATGATTACATTATAATTCGTATTTTTAATTTTTTATAAAACATCTTTAGAAATATGTTATATGCTATTTTAAATAAATAATTTTAAAATTTATTTATTTAACACGTGTAGCATACGGGGTTTAACGTAGTGTACTAATATATTGAAATTTAATAAACAATAAGAATGATTCAATTATATTTTATCCTAAATATGATTTTATAATTTTTAAATATTTATTATTATTTAATGTTAATAAATTATATTTTTTATTATTCAACCCGTGTAATACACGGGGTTTAGGCTAGTATCATAATATACCTTTCTTTGTGTGTTTTTGTAACTATTAAAATGAATACTATATATAATAGTCTAGATAGCTTATAAAACTAGGGACATGTTTATTACAGATATACATTTAAGAAAGAAACTGTTAGAACCATATGATTACCTGTAGTCAATAGTCTTATGGTTTAATAACATGAAAAATGTGTGATAGAACTTGAGTTTCTTTAGGTATCAGCATCTAACCCTGACTATGAGATTTTTACCATTATAAGATCATGGGGTATGCCTTGAGGTTCTACTCACTCTACATAGGCGTCACCTAAGCTTTACCAAAACCACCCACTCAACCACTTAGGGGTGGAAATCCCAAGTGGTTGGGAAGAAGAAGGATGGTGTCCTACATGAGTTGAGCGAAGAAATTAAAATTTTCAAACGGTAAAGAAGGGTGGCCACAACCATGCCCAACACAACCACGCCCAAGGGGGCAGTGTTCCATGCCCAGCCACACCAAAAAACGCCCTCAACCACGGGCATACCCCATCGTCTAATAAGTTTTCTTTTGAATTTGTGAAATTTAGATGGTTTGTTCACGTGCTAGGGTCTTAATAAATCTAATATGCTAAATTGTAAAGATAAATAGTTAAGGGGTGAAAATGAAAGTTTAGAGGATTAATGATACACTACAAGTGGATAAAAGGAACCCATCACGCGTAGACATTAAGTATGAGTATGACTACCACTCATAGTGCGCTAGGACAGGCTGGCACATGCTTTTCTGTATATTTTGCAACTTGGTCCCTGTCGTGACGTCCTCATCATTCAATTGACAATTTTAGCCTGACTACTAATATTCGTACACACATTTTTATTTTATTTTTTATACTATATATACTCGGGTTAAATTCATGTTTGTAGAAGTTGCTAAGCGTTAGTCGGATGGTGAGGTATCGTGTAAGAATTAATCAGGATTAATCAGCACTAGATGGATTGGATTTTTATATGTAATTTTACAAATATATATTATACACACACTTCAATATCAATAATTTAATATAATACTTTAAATATTTAAAAAATAAACTTAAACATACTAAGTCAAGTAATTCAAAGTTCAAACCTAAACACCGAGTTCAAAGTTTATATATGAATTTCAATGTTAAATGATTGAATTTGATGTTTCAGAGACATATTAAGGATTTTGGGCTGAGAAATTTCTAAATAATATCATATTTGGTCATTTTTACTAGAAAAAATCAAAAAAAGTCAAAAAAGTCATTAAAAATCAAAAATAAAAAAATAAAAAAATTTGTGTAGGCCGCTTAAGCACCGTCTAGGCCAATATCGACACAGTAGAGCACCGCCTAAGCCGATTTTTACCAATATTTTTAATACACAAAATATCAAAAGTTAATGTTATTAATAAGGGGTTGATCAGGCCAATCCAATTGGATTTCAGATTAATCAGGTCAGATTAATCAGATTTTTTCTTGGAAAATATATTAACATGTAACCAGAGCCTAATAATAAGCGTTAAGTTTTGAATGTTAGACATTAAAACCTCTCAAATAAAAAGTGATAGCATTTTATATTTAAAAGTAGAAAATTAAAAAAATTATTTTTACAACCTTTTTTTTAAACGGCAGTTGATCCCGTCGTGCTATCATTTAGTTATCCTGACAGTTAGTAACTAAGAACGATTCCTCGATCACCGACTGTGAAACCATACCCTCCTGATGTGTGGTACTCCCGTGAAATATGTGAATCATCACCCCTATTGGTTCATAAACCCGAGATTAAGCTTAAGATTTCTCTCTTCACCTGGTATTTATTAAAGTGTCACAAGCGAGAGTTGAACCCTGATCTTAAAAGAGAAATGATCAAGCCTATAACAGTAGGCTAACTTTTTTGGATATTTAATTTTTCAACTGTCAAATAAATTTGTATATTCATTAAGTGAGATAACTCTAAATAAATTAAGGTTTAGGTTTGTGTCGTTTGAGATTATTTTTGAATTTTAAATTGTTCTATATTGATTGGTCATATTTGATGTATGCTTTGAAAAATAACTATAATGCTAAATCATTAACCATATTTGTTAATTTTGTTTAGGATTCATGAGAAAACTATGTATACAAGAAAGTAAGTAGTGTTAAAATAGAGTTAGTTCTGTAAAACAATTTCATTTCGTGAAGCATATATCTTGTTATTTTAAAGCATTCCCTATAGGATGCCTTTTTTTTTCTTTTTTTTTTTCGTCTTTCAAATTTAAAATTTTATGTTAACTCTATCTATATCAAGATCTTCATACTCATCTTTATTTTTATCTAAATCTTTAATATTTACAGTTTTATAGATAGTGATTGTCTGAATGTAAAGATTAATTCTACACAATCTTTATAGTTTTTTTTTTTTTTGAACGGCATTTGATCTCAACGTGTGAACCACTGATTTCCAGGCCACGTCACAAAGGTCTAGTTACCATGACATCCGTTGAGACCCACCACCACCCCAGGAGGAAACCGCACCGGAAAACCCCTGACCTCCCAAGGATCCCTATTTCGCTTTGGAAAGGATTTGAACCCGTGACCTTACACATGAAAGCCAAATGAGTAACCATTAGGCTAGAAGCCCTTGGTTTAGTTTTTTAGTTAATATCTAAGAGATAGAGAGAGAGAGAGAGAGAGAAAAAGATGTTTGTATTTAATCATATAGGATACACATATACAATTCTAGCTCATAATTTAACAGTAATCTCTACATTTTTTTAATCCCAAAGCTACATGATATGGTTTCACATTCCACATTTTCAGATACTACTGAAATCCACATTTGAGAGTGTCACACCCTGTATTTAACGAAAATACTAGAGTTGCTACGAAGCTGAATCATTGAGAGTATGGTTGTAATAGAAATAATAATGCATTCATTAATTGTAAAATATAACATCATAATGTTAGTCACTAATACAAAATAGGAGATTTCAAAACATCACTAGTCTAGAAATATAGGAAGCAATCTCTCCTTGTAAGCAAAAATCAACCTTGGATCTATCTTGGCTATGTATTTCCTTAAAAACATGAGATAAATAGTAAACTCGAAAGTTGGTGAAGGCATACGTTTTAAAACTTGGTAAACAATCGAGTAGGATATCCATCTAGTGTGCTCTGCTACTAAGTTACATGTAAATCATAAGTATGTTGTATGCAATCTACACGAGTCCACAACCAAGCATATGACTGAATGCCCATGGCTATTGCTAGTCAAATTTGTTTGTAGACTCATCCGAGTGGTGTAATCGCATAAGATGGAAATATTCATTCACGTGATGACAACATCATGAGGCGACTGTAGTTAGTAAGTCCAACCTAGGAATGAATGGTGGTATCAGCGTGAATAGTACTATTCAATATCATCAACTGGCTCAAACCTATGAGTTCATGGTTGTGTAGTCTGTGTAGGTCTTACATGTGTTGTACCAAGTATCTCATGCAATTTACAATCTGAGTAACATATGATTAACCATGAATATACATAGCATGGTAAAATATTTGTGTCATGTTTTTCACTAAAGTTTTGTAAACAAAATAGTAAAAGAGGTTATAAAACTCACTATTTGAGTAGTGTAAGCTGGGTACTTGATTTCTGAATTGACAATGAAACAATCCTACTAGCCTTTACAATGTCAAGGTTTTGTTTAGATTTATGAACTATGCAATGTATTTAAATACCATTTTTATTTATTTTTGTTTGTTGGTGACTTATTTAGTCTTCACTTTCTGGTAGGGATTTAAGTTAAATGATGTTACTTTCAACTTGACATGATATTAAAACCTTAAAATGATCATGTTGGAATATTTGAGTATCTTAGCTTTGAAATAGTCTATTTTTATATGGGTCAAGGTTCGTTGGTGTTTGTTGTTAGTATTTGTAACACCCCGACCGATGGCGGAAACGCCGGGATGCCACGAGGGACGTGTAGATTGTTCATAAGCTCGTGGGTATCTAATCAAATCATCACATATCAATCAAATCAAATTATTGTTTACACAAAAATCAAGTTTGCCATGATTTAATTACAATCAATTACACAAAAGATTAGCTAAATTAACCAAATACTAATCTTCAGTAATCCAGTTAATTTTAGCTAAGTCCGAGACCCTAAGTGATGATTGTCCAAAAGATGTAGAGATATCCTGCTCTACCTATTTCTCCTCGTTCCCTGAAACATGTAGAAAATCAAGTGTCAATTATGAAGTAGTTGGTGAGTAATCATAAGTTTTTATATTTAAAATTGTTTTACAAAATGAGTATAAAAGTTTATAGTTTTCTGAAAAAGTCCACATGAGTACCTGCGAGATAATCCAACACATAACCCAATCACACAATAACAAACACTCAATCACATATTTCAGATAATCATAGATAATCAATCACCTAAACATTCAACCAAATCTCAATCATCAATATTCTCAAATAGTATAAGTGACAATACATGGAATCAAAGTGATTAACATAAGTTAAAGACATGATTCATGGAGTGGTAGCAAACCACGTGACAATACATGCAATCGTTACGGATGACCTAAGTCAACAGTAACGGCTCATGGAGTTGTGATAATCCAAGTGGCGATACATGTAGTCATTGTCGATGACCGAAGTCAACAACAATGTCACACGGAGTTATAATAATCAGCGATAATCCATAAACAATGATAATCCCATAATATGAATATCATATTGATAAACAGGTATCACGCATGTGTTATCAAAATAATATTTAAAATTGGTATACATGTTCCACCTCCGAGTTTAAAACAAAATAGTTTAAAAAGGAGGTTATGAGAACTCACCTGAGTCCTTAAAATCAGGGTCTTTCGTGGAATGCGCGCTCACGTAAGAGAAATCAAAGTAACTCAATGACCTGTAATTATCGTGTGTTTGTGTTCATAATTATGCTTGTTTTACTTCAAGTTACTATCCACATGTGTTTAATATTACATATTGAGTGTTTCGTTATTAAATTTATATATCTTACGTTAAGTTGCAACACCCGAAATTTCATTAATAATTATCAATGAGTGGCATTTTAACTTGTTAGTTGTAACTATTTAATGTGATAACTAATTTAGGCGTTGGTATGTGTATCCCCGAAAATATGTATGCAACAAAGTATTATCAATATTCACACACACCTCCATTCACACATGCACAATTACTTAATTCCACCACCTTTATTTAGACTTATAAAATCCATTTTGTGTGTAAGAGAATTGTAGTTAGACTGTCCTCCAGAAAATTTTAGTTTAATACATCACATTCAATATCTATAAATTTTAATGAAAAGTTAGGTTAGGGTGTGAAAAGGTGGTGGTCATTGTAATACTCATGCATGCGTGTCTACATTTGATCTTACAATAGTCTTTGGCTACCCATTAACCCTAATTAGTTCTTAGGTTTAATTGCCATAAAAAAAAAACCAGCGAACCTATCCCCAATTTTCCTTAGGTTCGTCAGCCAAGGTTCGCCATCCCCAGGTTCGTGGCTCACATATAGGTTCGGCCAGGTTAAGGAGAAGGTTCGGCCCATGTTCAAGAGAAGGTTCAGCCAATGTTCAAAAGAAGGTTCGGCCAATGTTCAAGAGAAGGTTCGGCCCATATTCAAGAGAAGGTTCGGCCAATGTTCAAGAGAAGGTTCGACCCATGTTCAAGAGAACGTTCGTGAGTTGTTGGACAAGCAAGGTTCGTCTCATCTTGAGCTTGCTCGAGGTTCGGCTGATCATGGTCCTAGGTTCGTGGCACACCTCCTTAGGGTTCGGCCAGACTTGAAGAAAGGTTCGTGGAAGTAGGTTCGTAGCTCCTCAGACTTGCTGCTCAACGTTCGTGACACAGCAAGGTTTGTGGGCTTCGTAGGGCTCGGCCAGCATTCACCCTAGGCGAACCTCATTGACTCGTTGGCTGCATTGCAGCGAACCCTTCACCATGTTGCCGAACCTGTTAGCCATCATCAACCCATCGAGCTCCTTCCTGTTACAGGTTCCCCCAATGACTTACCTAGCCTCGTATTCATTTGTTTTAGGGTTTTCCATAGTGTAGATCTTGTTTAAAGGCATGAGTGCAACCGGTTATACCTAAGTGGAAAAACAGAGAAATAAAACTCGAGATTTACCTTAGTTCTTCGCCCAAAAGCTAGCTTTCTTCGTATCTTCTTGTTCCTCTCGTTCACGCGGTCGTTTTGGCACCAAGATCTCGTGATTTCGTTAAGAAATGGGAGAAATAGGCTAGAGAGAAGGTAGAGAGAAAAAGATGGACGAATTTTGTGTTTAGTGAGATAAAGTGTGTGTAATATGAAGAAGGAGGAGGTTCTTCTTCTTTAAGTACACCGCGTAGTCCTTGCATGCTCGGTCTCGTTTATTTCGCGTTAATCTTATAAAAAATGTTCGGTTCTTCTCGTAAATATATTTAAAACGTACTACATTTACATAAATAAGTTTCGTTTTAACGAATGATTTTAAATGAAAATCGTGTAAATAAAATACTTCCGTTTACTTTCATTAAATTAATTATTTAAATGAACAACTTGTTCGGATTTATTTTAGGTTGTGATTCCTAATAAATATTATAAATTCCCATTTATTAATTTAATATCGTTAGACATTATTTCGTTATCTCGTCGAAACGCGTTACTCACGTACGTATTCGTAAAGATCGTCACCTTTCCGAATCCAACGCTCATATCATATTTCGATTCGATTTACTATTTATGGAATATCGTTTCAGAATATTATTCCTAATATTATATTTGTGTGAATCGTCACTCACGCGAATACATTATTAAGTTAATATTTCTGAATTAATATTCGCGTTTAAATTATGTTCGTAACCTTACCATCGCGTGTTCATTTCCAATAAAGCTTTTCATTATTTTATTAACTTTAATATTATAAATCCAAATCAATAGCCCACTAAACCATATCACTGACACATCCGTGATAGACAGAAATATGCATATGTATAGGGCATATGTAGGGGTCAGTCGCAACTGCCCCAGCCACCGTCCCACCGCTATTTCGATAAACCATGACCATGTGTCCTTGACTATGTTTAGCAATCAAACAGTAACAACTCCTACTTTCCTTCCATCCAACCACAATCCATAATTCATGAATTTATCTGCGATAAACTCTTTGGTTCCGTTTAGTTGGGTTTCAACTAAACTCCCCATGGTTTATGCATATAGTAATAATATGTTCTCGATATGTATACCAATTATCAATAATATCATCCAACAATTCATTATCATTAATAATTAACACATCAAGTTGTAACAGCACAATCGTACATATGTACGGACAACCTGAAGTACAGTGATGTTACAGTCTCCCCTAGTTAAGGGAATTTCGTCCCGAAATTCAACTTGGAGTGAATTTAGTGAATAAATGTGGGTACTTAAGCTTCATCTGATCTTCCCGCTCCCAGGTGAATTCCGGACCACGCTTCGACTCCCAACGTACTTTGACAATTGGAATTCTACTGCGTTTGAGCTTTTTAACCTCACGATCCATTATCTCAACTGGTTTTTCAACAAAATGCATGGTATCATCGACGCGGATGTCGTCGAGTGGTACCTGAAGATCTTGATCAGCTAAGCATTTTCTTAAATTGGACACGTGAAACGTTGGGTGTATGTTGCTAAGTTCAGAAGGAAGTTCCAACTTATAGGCAACTTCTCTCAAAACCGGGATTTTACTTTCATTATAAACCATTTTCTCACATCATGACACCCAAAACAACTTGTCTTTGTATCTGAAACGAACCTGCAAAAGTTGGAGATGCTAGAGGTTGAAGAAGATGAACATGGATTTCGATACTATTAGTATCGAAGGGCTGGAAGCATCGTGTAACATCTGTACATTTAGTCATGGTAGTCTTAAACAGTGTTAGTACAATATGTGTTTAATTCAGTGTTTTCAATGTGATTCATATGTTCATGATTGTGTTTGTGTGTGATAGGATCTTAATTAAATAGGAACAAGTATGTATTATTTATTTACAGTCAATTACACTAAGCAAGAACAGTATTGTATTATATCGAAACAGTGGTGGGATGACGTCAGATAAGGCAGGTAGCCGGACTCTGGGGTATGCCCTATATATATACTGCGTTCGGTGTAATGGGATAGTGTTAGTGCGTAGTGATTAGACGAATAGTATGACAAGCAAATTAATCAAACAAAATCGTAATGCGTAAGTGAGACTGAGTATAGTTATGGGTGACGATCCATAATGATATGAATGTTGAACTTATAATTACGAGTAAACGACAATAAATAAATAATACGATCGAAAAACGTACGCGATTGCGGGTATACACGTAATTGTATTTGTTTAACGGTCTGTCAACGAACGAAGAGTAAAAATAAGTAATATAATTTATTTTACATTTTACAATTTTGAAACTCATCAAAATGATGAGAATAATAACTATTTTATGTAAAACGCGTAAAATGCGCGTTACGTTCCGAAAACGCGAACCGAGCAACCGGAACGAACCCGAATACCACTCGTACTATAAAAGCCTTGAAGAAGGCTTTTCCCCTCATTAATTGCAGCCAAACCCTCTCTCTCTAGATTTTCGTCTCCCACCTCTCACTAGAAAAAAAAACCAAACTTCAAACGCGTATATCTCCTTCGTTTCTTGACGGATTTAGGTGTTCTTGGTGTCCACGTGTAGCTCTTGACATCCTCTACACGAAAGTACAAGAGATCTGTGGATTTTTCCGGCCAAAATCGAGGTAATGATCCACGAAAATTCTGAAAAAGAGGGTTTTTGTTCTTGGATTTAGATACACACACATAGCCGGTTCCTAGTATCACCATTTCAAGCCTCGCTCCACTAGTAACCTATTACAACATGAGACAACCTTGGAAAGGGGTCTGAGACTGATTGATTTGAGGAAGAGGATGGGCTGAACCAGGGTTCGTGGGGCGCGGCTTTGGCCGAACCTGCGCAGCAGCTTGCCGAACCCAGGTTACGAACCTTCCCATCGTAGCGAACCATTCCAGATGACCCTTTGGTCTCGAGCGAACCCTTAGACAACTACCGAACCTTCTTGCTGAGCCACGAACCCACGATCTCACAAACCATTGGAACACGAAGCTGTTGCCATGTAGACGAACCCTGCGATTTGACGAACCTCCAGCACCAAACCCTTGTAGCCGAACCTTCACCACCATGCAACGAACCCTGGTTCCTGGCGAACCCATGATAGCTCAGACGAACCCCATGCATGTATCACGAACCCTACATCAGGAACGAACCCATGGTTCGTCGATCACAACCAGCCGAACCCTCGGACACCTAGCCGAACCCTACACATCAACAAACCTTAAGGGAGCTGCCCGAACCTGCATGGTTCGCTGATCACTAGCCAAACCTTTGCACGATGACGAACCATCCCATGCAGGAGAACCATCTTGTTGCAGTCGAACCATTTCCATCATACGAACCCTGAGCATACAAACGAACCTTAGCCGATATCCACTTGGCCGAACCTAGCCATGTTAACCGAACCCTTGGAAGCAGCATGGGAACGAACCTTAGCCGAACCAAGTCTATAGGTTCGCTGCTTGGGGTGGCCGGAACTATGGTTATGCAACTATTCTTTTGTATCGGCCCAACAACCAACCGCATTGGCCCACACATCCTAACCCTAGCCCAACTTTAAGTTGAATTGGCCCATAGGATTTCAATTTGGCTCATACTCATGCCCAATGCCCAATAACCAATGCTAGGCCCAAAAGGAAGAGACTGGCCCATGGGATTATATCCCGGCCCAATCTTGGCCTTTTAACTTATTAATTGTGAATTGATCTTATTCGGTTTAAGTTTAAAACTTAACATAATTAAGAGATCAATTCATAATCCCAAAGACTTAAAACAATTCGAACATCTTTTCAATTTACATGTTAAACAACGGTTATCAAGATCATCAACACTTGTTATTTTATGCATACAAGTTGTGCATAAAAGAACATGACACATCCTTTTCATGAATCAATTATCAATCAAGTGACTCAATCATGATTTTCAAATTCACACAACATTCCTAAACATGGGAACAAGTATTCAAGAGTTAATCAAGTTCAAGATAACACAAGTCAATCAATGAATCAAAGTCTATACAATCATAACTCTTATATTCTATGTATGATTACAATGATATAGGAACCAGTTAGAAGTCTTGTTTGCTACTTGCTACTTGTTATAGTTCAAAGTCTACTGCAGACATGTGAGAACATTAGCCCCTCTTTTACTGGTTTTACAACTGTTTTGGGGTGGAACACGTGATCAATTACTCCTATTACAATCATACTTCATTATACAGAATTTATGCTACTTTACAAACATTACAGGTTCATTGTACAAATTCAACGGATTCATCAACTGTTTTAAAGGATTTCATCATTTTTTTAAAGGATTTATCAACTATCTTAAAGGATTTTATAATCTGTTAAACATATTTTACTAAAAGGTTTTATAAAAAGTTCTCTAAACTATTTTATACATGTTTGACACACATAGTTTTATAAATGTTAAATTCTTTTAAAGAATAAGTTTTATAAACTCTTTTACTAGGAATTGTGCTTTTACAAGATAATATTTTATAAACCTTGTTATTACACAAGGACACTATTCTCAGTATTCAATCAAGGGTTCCAATACAAGTTTTTAAATCAATGGTTTTCATAGTGATATTCAATTAAAGGATTTCAATTCATGGTATTCAAGCAAGGTTTTCAAATCATGGTATTCAAACAAGGCATTCAATCAAAGATTTCAAATCCAAGTATTTCAAAAACATGGTGTTCATCGTTGTGAACAAACTTATACATACATCAAGTTACATATTCATTTAGCGTTAGTACTGGGTGATCACAACAAGGGAAAGCGGACACATTGGGACAGACCAAAGCTGGAGTTAGCTTTTAAATTTGTTTTAAAAGCTAACCGCAGAATTGGGTACATTACGGTAATATGGAATTGCTGCTATTTAAGTTTACCAGCATACGTCATATTGACCGGGTTACGTCAACAAGGAGTTGTCTTTTGAGTAAACTCGTTAGTACAGCTCGTGTTGATGCGTTTTGCTGACTTGTTTTCTGACTCCAAACGTAGTTTGGGACCTGATTATTTGTTGGTTTTTAGCAAACAGTCTGATGACTGTTTGGACACGTTTTACAGACTTGATGTTAGAGTGGGTTGCAACCATCCATGTATTTTCATTCACTGTTTATCACTAATGCCTTACAATGCAGATTCATGTTTACAACTGTTAAACCTATTGTTCTCACCAACTACTTTTGTAGTCAACAGTTACTTTTCATGTGTTTCAGGTAATCAGGTTTAAGGCATTCTAAAGGACAACTAAGGAGACCATTTAAGATAGAACAAGATGAAGAAACATGCTAGGATGGATTTAGAAACACATTAAAATCCTGATTGTTCAATTGTCTTGTTTGATGTCTTATTTTGTAAACTATATTTTGGGTCTGTAGTTGTCATTCTTTTGGTAGATAGTTTGAATGTCTGTAACCAAACAATGGTCTAAACATTATGAAATCTAGTAATACATTGTGGTTTTTCTTATTCAATACTTGTGCATGATTCAACCATATCGTCACCGCGCCGTGGATTCCGCACGCGGCTCAAGGGGTGTGACACATCGATACTAGTAGTATCGACGGCCTCCAAAATCTGCCAAGCTCACATTGGCACTAACAATATCGACATGGTTTCCATTGAACCTTATGTATTGATGGAAATGGAAAATCGGCTAAGGAATCTATCGATACCAGTAGTATCGATGGATCTAGTCTCGGCCAAGCCCCTTTGAACTTAGTAGTATCGATGGTTGTTTAAAAATGATGAAGGCATCTTCGATACTACTAGTATCGACAACCATGCAAAGTTGGCCAAGTATTGTATCGAACCTATTAGTATCAATGGACGTCCAATTTTACTAAGTACCATCGATACTAATAGTATCGATGGCCTCTAAAAGAAAACGATTAAGTACCATCGATACTACTAATATCGATGATCTCTAGGCTGAAAAACTCAAACGTTAACTGGACTTACTAATATCGACAAACCATACAAGGTTGACAAAGTGCCAAACCATCGATACTGATAGTATCGATGATGGTTATGGACTTGGACAATTTTTGTTAAGGCTTCATCGACTTTAATATTCTCGAAACTAACATGTTAACCATATTCCAATGATTTCGAAAACTAATAATAATAGGATTAAGGGACATGTACATGCTTGCATGAATACACACCCATAAGTTACCACATTTGGGTATGAGTGATATTAATCACCCATCCAAGGTTTGACAACTTGTATCCTATAAACACAATTACTTTCATAATAACATAACGTCGTAACACATCGAATGTATTCGAAGGACCACGACATGTTAATCCATATAACATATAACTCATATTATGTGTCTAAAACATTATAACAAGATCCAAGTAATATTTGCAACGATATTATCACACACGCAAAACGCTTATCACCCGTATAGATAGGTCATAACCCATTTTTAATTACTTATTTTAAACTTATGGGGTGGAACATGTCCAACAAAACCATACGCTATCACTTATGTGAGTAGCTTGAATGTTTTGAAGGATTTGAACATTGATATATATACATACATACATACATTGATAATCATTCCATGCTATTAACTTTCGCCATTGTTTGATTTACTCTTCGGGGGAAGCCTGTGGCGAAGGCTCGCCACTATGCTTGACTTACTCTTAAGGGAAAGTATGTGGTGAAGGCATTCACTAATGTTTGATTTGCCCTTCAAGGGAAGCCTGTAGTGAATTGCAGACATATTATCTTATATGTGATTTCTAAATTATTGGATGTGTTGAATTATATGTATTGGTAGATTGTTGGAACTCTTGAATGCTAAAGACTACCTGATCTGTATTTTATATGTGCTGTGTGATAAATTCTGAATCTCATTCATTTCTCTTAGTTTCATAGATGAAAGTTTATCCTTTTTACAATTACTCATAAACCTGTGAAAACTCACTAACTTTTTTTGTAGTTGACACTTGTTTTTGGGCATGTTTCAGGTGACGAACCCAACTTTATTTGCTTATTTATTGTAAAATTTGTATGTTTACAAGTGGTGTGTAGAAGTATGAATGATTCACAAGAGGTGTGAACTTCATATTTGAAATTTGACTGAAATTGGTCAAATGATACATAAGAGTTGTGAAGGTGAAACTAATTGGTGTTAAGTTACTTGGTGTTGACAATAACATGCAATATGTGTTTAAATTGCTTAGTTATTGTGATTTTCTTATGTTTATAAGGGGTGTGGTGAGATAAGAATGATTCACAAGGTGTGTGAACTTCTTATTTGAAGTTTGACTAAAAAGTAGTCAAATAATTCAGATGAGGTGTAAATGTGAAATGGGTTGAATCACAAGTGGTGTGATCTTCCCTTGGTGAATTTATGGAGTTTAGGTAAATCACAAGTGGTGTGATTACCTACTTTGAGTATCCTTGGTGAAAAAGGAAGTCTCTAAGGAGTGGTGAATATTTGTCTTTTAGTTGGTGATTATTTTTATGTTCTAACACTTTAATTTTGTTTTAAGGTGATTATAGATATGGATTTCATGTGTTGAAATGGTTGTTTTTATTGTGAAAAATGAGAATCCTTGGGTGGAAAGGAAGTTCCATTTGGTTTGGGTGAAATATGGTTGTTAAAGGGGTTAGGTGTAAACGACCCGTTTAGGTAATCGTTTGGTGTTAAACTTTATGATATCACCAAATTATGTTTGAAACTTGGTAGTTATGATTCAAGGGTGTTATGGAATGTATTTGGAGGTAACGGAAGGGTTAAAACGATTCGGGGTGGTCACAGGGGTGTAAAACGCGAAAAACTGAGACAAAAAAACTGCTGCTGCAGGAACCATAAGCCTACGCCTTGGGAGTAGGCCTATGGTAGAAGGGTTCTGTTAAGGTTGCCATAAGCCTACGGAGAGACAGTAGGCCTACGGCTGGGGGTGTCCAGATTTCTCCGTTTTGGTCGTTTTAACGCGTTTTAGGAGATATATACCTTCCGTTATGTACCAAATAGTATACATAGGTGTTCTTACTTAGTTCTAACGAACTAACGGTGATTTAAATGTTACGTTTTATAGGTGAACGTAAAGGGTGATGGCGCGCGTGATCGGGGATAATATGAAGGATCGGATCGAACATGTTTTGGTTTAAACTCAACAACTTTTGTAAATTGTTGTTAATTTTGTAATGGGGTTTTTAAAAGTACAATTTACCTAACGGTATATGTTTTGGTGAAACGTTGGGATATTTTGGTGATTTAAAATGGATGTTTTAAATTGAAAAATCTGGTACCTACACTCTGTTGTTGTTTTAAAACACGTGTCAAACGTGGGTGGATTTTGGGGCTTACACAGTACTGGAGCTCCCCATGGTGAAAAGCTAGGCCTGATGAAACCCTTCTCCAATAGTTCTTGCAATTGGCTTGACAGTTCTTGCTTTTCTGCTGGAGCCAATCAGTAAGGTGACTTGGCTATAGGGGCAGCTCCTGGCACCAAGTCTATTCGAAACTCCACTTGTCTAGGAGGAGGGAGTCCCGGCAAGTTTTCAGAGAATACTTTCGGAAACTCTTTCACCACTGGGATATCTTGTAGTTGTTTCTCCTTGCCCTTCTTGTCGGTCACATGAGCTAAGAAGTCTATGTATTTCTTCTTCAGGTATTTCCTTGCCTTCATGCAGGAGATTAGATGTAAGCTTCTCCCGGGTCGTTCTCCATTTATGAAGAGGATCTCCCCATTGTCTAACGGTACTCGAATGACTCTTTCATGACATATTATTTCAGCCTTGTGTTTGGATAGCCAATCCATACCAACTACTATGTCTAAGCTACCAAGGTCTATGGGAATAAGATCTAAACTAAGCATGTGCTTGTTTATATTCAAAGTGCAACCCTCAATTATGTTTCTTGTTTCTAAGGTATCCCCATTAGCTAATTCAATGATGAAACTATCCTTTAATTTTTTATGCTCCTTACCCAGTAATTGTTTGAACTAATTCGACACAAAACTCTTATCCGCCCCTGTGTCAAATAAAATAGAGGCATAATGATTATTAACTAAAAATGTACCCGTCACCACGTTCGGGTCATTTCTGGCTTCATTTGCTCCAATGACAAAAGCTCTTCCTCGGGCTGGGTTCCCTTGAGCTCCCAGACCCCTGTTCAGCTTTGGGCAACCATTTCTCAAATGGTCTGCACTTCCACATTCGTAACACGTTCTTGGTTTCCCTGGGTCAAATCGGCATTTCTTCTCAGTGTGCCCATACTTCTTGCATCTGTTACAAACATTGCAGTTTCCATGATGGTGATAATTGCATTTGTTGCATTTGGGCAACGGCCCGTTGTATGGCTTTCTTTCAGTAGTGGCCATAACAAAATTCTTGGTAGTACCATGATCCTTTCTTGCATCATTGTTTGTCTTCTTTCCCTGAAATTCCATCCTCTTACGCTTTCCTCCAGCTTGCTTCTTGATGAGTGTACCCGTACGTACCATTTCATCTGTCAGACTTGCGGCTAACAAGATAGCCTTCTCCAGAGTGGTTGGTTCAGCAGATGTCACCATTCCCCGTATTTGGGGAGTGAGCCCCCAAATATATCGATCAAATTTCTTTTATTCAGAAGGTACCATATGAGGTAGTAAACACGATAATTCATGAAATCGATTGGTGTATGCATGATGTCCTGCTTCAACCATCTTGAGGTTCCAAAACTCTTCTTCCAACTTTTGCATTTCATTCTTGGGACAATACTCTTTAATGAGTAGTGTCTTCAGTTCTTCCCAGGTCATTGCTTCCACTGCCTCTCTACCGCTAGCTTGAACTTGAGTATTCCACTATGTCAATGCCTTATTATGAAAAGAGCAGGTGGCATACCTAACCTTCTGGTTATCCAAACAGTCGCATATGCTGATAAGTTGACTCCATCTTCTCGATCCATTTTAGGATCCTAATGGCTCCTTCGGTGCCGTGGAAGTCCTTCGGCTTGCAGAAGACAGATGATTTGTATGAACAACCCTTGTGACTAGTTTCTCCAGTAGTACCACCCTCGACTAGGATGGGACCCTGGTGACTTCCACTTCCGTTGGTTCCTGTCTGTCGATTTGGAAAAGCCGTTTTGAGCTGATCAGCAACAATCCTTATCACATCTTCTGTGCTTAACGGGGTCTCGATGTGGGGTAGGTCGTTGTTTCCAGCATTTTCTCCGGACTGAACAGTCTTTGGCTTTCTCCCCCGACGTTTTGGTGGCATTTTCTATATAGTTATAGACACAAGTTTGAGAGATATGTACATATGTGTATATATAGAACAAGTGTATGAGAGAAACACCAATATAGCATAGCATAAGATAGTTCAAACATTGTCACAGATAGTAGTAGTACACACATTGTCTTAGGTTTTACATATCGGAATTGCCAAGCAAACTTCCGAGCTCTTGCTCTAAAACGAAAGAGAAAGTTGGCCTTGACTAACTACATTACATAAAAACATAGATAAATGCAGCTATTCCGATCATCGCCACCCAAGTGAGGGCTGCTGCTGCCATCGCCCACTTCTTTTCCCTCCGAATTTCTTCACGAACAGCGGCCAGCCCCATGTCGTTGTGAGCACTGTTTTTTCTAACCCCCCAGTTGTCAGTGAGCTCTTGGGCTTGGTGGGCAACATGGTTACATTCTTGTTGGTGGACGCTCCTCCATTCGTCAAATGCCCTTCGAGAGACGAAGTCGGCAACATTAATCCCGTGGGAAGATTCCCCACGTTCCACAGCAGGTGCTGATGGCCCTGAGTCTCTGCTGGCCAACTGATGCTGATGGGGTAAACCAATGGTCTTCCATGCTGTATACCTCATTCCATCTCGCCAAACACCTCTACCTCCTCCCCTTCCAGGGGGAAATGGTCGAGGTTGGCGTGTTTCTTGTTCTTGATTCTGACTGGAGTGCTCATTGGCATCCATAGTTTCGTTGTCATCGGAGTTGTCGGAGTGCTCCGACGGATCAGTGTCACTGTCGGAAAGAACCACGAGGGGAATGCGTTGGACGACATAGTTGTTCTCGTTGTTTGCCATGACCGCACATAAAGGAAAATATAGTTTTTGATAAATGATATATACATATATTACATCTTGTATAAAAACATTCTTCATTAAAATTATAAAAATACAATAATTAGAGCAATTATCCCTGAGAGTGCAGTGTGATCACTTGTCACTTCCTCACACAAATCAAAATGGGATTACATTGCTATGAAAAATCAGAACAACATGTGATATAGCATCCATGCTATGGTTAGGAGAATTCCTACGATTTTCCAACAAAACCCTAACTCAGCTATCAATCTAGTGTCCTCATGATGTCGGATGTTTTCCTCCTTATGGACCTTCTGTCGATGGTCCACTATCCTTAGGCTGTGGGTAATCTCGTGCATCAGTTGCACCAAGTCGTCCAGCTCTTCTTCAGTGGCGTCCAGTTTTGACTGAATGCGAAGGCCCTCGGCCGTTTGCTGGGCTTGGTACGCTCGAAGGGCCCTGAGGATGGTTTCGGTCGGAGGGTCTCTGACTCTTGAAGGCTCTCCTATCTCAAAGTGAGGCTGATTAGGCTATCCATCGGTATTCAGGGCTCCTAGGTTGACAGTCTTTAGCTGACTGGTGGCTTCATCCTCAGGGTCGGTGTCGTCTAGTGGTATGACATCCTCAGTACTGGTGAGGTCCACTTAGGTAACGCCATCGAATTTTTCTTCTTTCACCATTGCTGCAAACGATCACATGTTATGTAAAAAGCACTATCTTAGAGTTTTTAGCTTAAGGTTATAGTCTAGGCAATCCCTAAGGCATTTTCCTAGTTCTCTATAACCAATGGCTCTGATACCAATCTGTCACACCCTCGCCAACGGTGGAATAGCAAGGATGTAACGAAACTGTATATCTTGCGCTCATTGCATAAAAGAGAATTCTAAACATGTCATAGCATACTAAATCATGTCCACAAAAATAAGTAATAGTTATACAAGACTGAAGATTCAAAATCATAAAGCCTAATTTCGTCTAGGTATTATAAATAAATCTCCAGCTGTATCCAACAGACTTGCTTACTTCTTCAGCTACTTGCTTAGCTTCTAATTTCCTGAAATGCATGTTAAATCATAGGTCAACAAAATTGTTGGTGAGTTCGTAGGTTTACGACTCGATAAAACAGTGAAGTATGTATTGCTCATAAATAAGCACGAGATCTGGAAGCAATTTGCATAAGTCCACAACCATACCTACTGACTTCTTGTACACCCTTTCTTGTTAATGTCTTGTCACAAAACATTAATTCTTGTTGGAGATATACCATTCGTAAATCATGAATTAGTGGTTGGAGCGACCAAACCATGAATGGAGGTTTGTCAAACCCCGCTAGTACTAACTTATATTAATCCTTCGGCTCAACAACATGAGTTAAATGGTTGTGTAGAGAGTAGGGTCATTTAAGTGATAAATTCTTGTCTTATGCAACAACATCATAACCATGTGCAAATTATTGTATAAATAATTCTTGTAACATGCATAACACCCCAAAAGTTAAAATAGCATAAAAAGGGGCTACGAAAACTCACTTGTTCAAGTGACGAGAATAGATTCTTGATTTCTTGGGTTAACGAGTGCTGCTCTATGTAGGTCCTACAACAAAGTAGGTTTATGAGGTCAACGAACTACACATTATTGTTAGTAATTGTTGGTTAATTCTGGCTTACTTAATAGGATGTTTCCTTTGGGTTGAGAATCCCTACCTTAATTTTTATTATACTATATTTGTTCCTTTATTTTTTTTCTTTTCAAAGGTAAATTATATCGGTTTTGAGCCTCTTAGTTATCCTCAAAGTTTTATAATTGTATAATCAGTTGTTGAGGTTGGTTGTTCATAGCCTTATTAACCACCCTTCTTACTGATTACACGTTACCTATCTAATTTTTATTAGTTTATTATTCCGTGGTAGGCATTAGAAGTGTTTTAAGGAATTCCTGTTACTAATAACAGAAGATATCCATATATGCATGACTTTATAGAGGCTAATATTACCAAGATGTAATGTTTTCTAGTCCTTTGGTCTACTCCCAGGTTTTATTATGTTAATCATACATCCATGCATGCTTTCATGATGGACAAAGAGCTTATGCATGCATTTTATTTATATACATACATACATACATACATACATACATACATACATACATACATACATACATACATACATACATACATACATACATACATACATACATATATATATATATAAATAAATGGGTGTGTGTCTTGTACTAGTTTCTTATCCATGGTTTCCCATTTGTAGTCATGGACTTCCGATTTTGTTTATTTGTTTATCCAGGTTTGCTTTGTATTTACAAGGTTCCAACAGAAGATTATTTTAACAGCCCATGCATGTATACATGCATGGTCGTGACTTGTGATTCGTTTTATGAGATTTTAAGAGACAACCATTAATCCGATAACTGATTACTTTTATGTTCTTGATTTTTAAGGTTCTTAAGGGGGTTGATTATAGTGCTCAACAAGCAAGGAAGAATGCTTGAGTTTTGCAAGTAACTTACCGAAGCTACCAGAGATGAGGGTTAAAGCAAAGATTATGATGCTGATTCCCAATCGAGCTTGGTTCCCGTTGCTGATGCTGAGCGACTGTTTGTTGCTGGTAGGTCGAGAGGAGAGCTGTTGCGGCTATCGTTGATTTTCCTTCGGTTGAGGGTTCTTAGCAGAATGTTAAGAGGTTTTAGAAGTGATCGAAGTGATGGGATGAGGTTTGCTGTGGTGGCCAGAACTCACGGTGGAGTTAGAAATGGATAGCCGGTGAATAACAAGGTAAGGTGTTTGTGTGGTGTTTGTTGAGATTATGGTTCAGTATTTATAGAAGAAGAAAGGGATGGTCCAGGAGTGAGCACGTGCGTGATTGAGTAGTGAAAAGAGTGATGCTTGTGATAATCTTTCATCTCGGATGCTTGTTGATAACACCACCGTCTCCCATCCTTCTAGGTGTTGTAAAGTCCTATCATGCAAGATACTTATCATGTTTAAAATTTGATGTATTGGCAGCTCATTTTAGGGGGTTTAGGTGGCTGCTTCAGCCGTCAATTGCAGTGGTATCATGAGAATAGATTTCTTTTTGGTACACTTTTTAAGGTTAGGTTCTAGTGTACTAGGTTAATTTGTGATGGTTGAGATTTCTTGGAAAAAGGTGGTCATCGATGGGAGGGATTATGGCAGCTTAGTTGATGAAATTGGAGGGAAGATTTCTGGTTGAGGTTCTTGTTGAGTTCTAGTTGAAAAAAAATAGTTTTAGTTGAAGGAAGATGTAGGCTTTATAGGATTCTATTTGTAGGACATGAAGGTAATGTAGATTGATGGAATTGGTAGCTATTACATGTCCTATGGAAGACTAAAGTATTCGTAGGTTTGGAAGAGGAAAGCATGGCCTACATGACATGAGTTGTTATTATGTTCAAGGATTTCTTGTTGGGGATTTCTTATGGCTGCCGATCTAAGAAGGAAAAGAACAAACGGTGGAAGTTGGTAGTCCTTGTGGGTATGGGAAAAGGATTAGATCTTTGACAAAATTTTCTAGGAGAGGTACTCTTAGGATGAAGTGTGGTATCTTGTATTTAATTATTAAAATATTTACACATCCTTTTATTTTGATTTATATGGAGTGGGTGGATCACAAGTTCTAAAGAGACCCCTTATATATATATATATATATATATTCAATTATGAGAAGATTCCCAAATATATATCTATTTGTATGTGCATGCATGTTGAGGGTTGTAGGAATGAAGTTAGTGATAACCCATGTACCTATATACATGCATATGTATTCATGTTCGTAATTTGTATGTTTCTTTAGAATAATTAGAGGCTCCTTAGGTTTTATTTTACTTTAGTATATATATATATATATATATATATATATATATATATATATATATGTGTGTGTGTGTGTGTGTGTGTTCAAGTTACCTTATTCATTCGTTAATATATATGTGTAAAAATGATTGAGTATTATATGTTGAATAATTTAATACCTGATTTTTGCGTCATATGTTACAATAAGAGCCTTCAACACATTCTGAACCAAAAGGAACTAAACATGCGGCAACGAAGGTGGGTGGAATTATTGAATGATTATGAATGTGAAATCCGCTATCATCCAGAAAGGCTAATGTCGTTGCTGATGCATTAAGCCGTAAAGAAAGAGATAAGCCAACTAGAGTACGAGCTATCAGTATGGCTATTCAATCGAGTCTTATTCCCCAAATTCGCGATGCACAGAAGCAAAGACCATTATGAAAAGGAAGCATTACGGGGAATGGACAAACAATTTGAGGTTAAGGTAGATGAAGTATGCTACTTCATGAACCGAATCTGGGTACCTACCTTGGACGACCTGAGGCTGATTATTTTGAATGAAGCCCAAAAGACAAAATACTCTATTCATCCGGGAGCCGACAAAATGTACCAAGATCTGAAGGAATATTATTGGTGGCCCGAAATGAAGAAGGATATTGCCACATATGTAAGGAAATGCTTGACATGTTCAAAAGTTAAGACCGAACATCAAAAACCTTCAGGATTGTTGCAACAGCCTGAAATCCCTCAGTGGAAATGGAAGCAAATTTCTATGGATTTTATTACTAAACTTCCCCGAACTGTCGGAGGTTATGACACCATGTAACAACCGAAAATTTAGCAACCTAATAATAAACGTGCGAAATTTCGGTAACCGTTTATGTCCAAAATTTATATAAACGTTCGTAAAGTAGTTACGATCAAAATGATATAAATGATAAAAATATCTGATAATGTACGAACACGTTATAAAGCCTATTAATAACGTGCAAAATATCTGTGACCGTTTGGGTTCGAAATTTTTATGAAGATTCCCGAAATAATTACGATCGCATTAATATAAGTGGGACCGTTATACGATAAAGTATGAACACGATATAAGCTCGCGAATATTAAAAATATGTGAGCAAAGTAGAAGGGGGTTTTAAAAATAGAACCTCAACGTTCAAGGGCCATAAATGTAAAATTGGAATAAACTCATTTTGGAGATTACACAAATATGACGGTTTGGGATTGCAAGATATTTTCCATTTTGTGTGGTCATAAATTCATTACGCAATCAGCAAGAAACTTCGAATGGCCTGAATTTAAGCACGTCAATTCTCTTAGGTAAGTTTTAGTACATATATTGGCAGATCGTATACTCAATTTTCCCTTTAGAAATCTTCTGACCGTACGAGAAAAGAAGAGAATCAAGAATAATAGATCGATCGTTAAGGTATGTGTTTAAGATTCTCATCTCGTATTAGTTTTGTCTTGATTGATTAAATAAACCAACGCCATGTTTAGATAGAGTTTTGGTTTTGTATGGTGAACATGAACTTGATTCGGTTGGATCCCAATTACATCTAGATAATGATCAAGTTTTCTTGAGTTTTTTGAGGATATAATGTGTATGTGCTTCTGGTTGCCTTAAACCAATGTTACTATACAGTAAGTTTAGCAACGCCCTAAGACGAATTAATTAAATAGGAGAATACGCTTATCTAAGCCGAGCAAATAAGTAATCTTTAAGCATAACAAGAATGTAGAGATAAAAATGGTCAAAATGAGTGTAAGCGAAATTTTGAAACAAAGCTCCGAATGAAAGTTACGACATGCCGAAGTTTCGAGCGGTAATCGTAAATTTGAGCACTTTCATGATAAGGTTATAATCATGATAATATATTCATAGTAATAGGATATCATTCTGAAGTGAGAAAGTAAGGAAAGGAAGAAAAGCTAGAAAATTGTGCTTTACTAAGCTCAGGTGAGTTCTTTGTAGCCCTATTTTAAATGTTTATCATTTTGGGCCGGTATGCATGTTATGAAACTATTTTGTGAAAATGATTTTAACCCGACTTTGGTCAGGTAAAGAATGTTTTAAGTCTCAACTGTGGTTGAGAAGTAGATGATTTTTCAAAGTCTCGACTGAGGTCGAGCAGAAAATGTGATTTTGAAGTCACGGCTGCGGTTGGGCAAAAGTTGAGCACTGCGCTGCAAAGAACTGTTTATGATTATGATGGTTTAAATGATTTAAACATGTTATGTATGAATGAATGATGTTATGGAAATGAATGACTTATGTAAACTAATGTTATGTGAATGATTGTTATGTAAAGAAGTCTTGTACCGGTATGAGCTGTCAACTTCGGTTGATAGTTAAAGAGTCTTGTGGAAACACAAGTTGTCGACTGTGTGTCGCCAGTTGAGGAAATCTTATGCATACATGAGTTATCAACTTCGGGTTAATAGTCATAGAGTCTTGTGCTGCACAAGCATGTTGACTTTGGGTCAGCAGTTGAGGCTAACTTTTATGCACTATATGATTGATGTTATGATGATGTGTATGAGATATATTTACTTTATGATGACATGTATGTTCTGTATTTGAAATACGTTATGTGATGATATGAATGAATGAAAGTTTTTCTAAAAATTTAACTTAGAAGTCACCAGCCTATAGCTGACTTGTTTTACATGCATATCAGGTTGAATAGTTTGAGAAAGAATAACAGGATGGCTCATGGCATACCTTGAGGACTACTCTGGCATAGACTGGCTCTATTATTGAAAATTAGAGATGTGGGTTATGTGTAAATGTTTGTTTAGTATCTGTATAATATTTTATGTTGTCACCTTAAATTCCGCTGCTATAGAATGTAATTATAGTTTAAGAACAATGGGTTTGATGTTTTACCAAGCAAGGGGACTCCCGGGACTCGGGGCCTCTCAAGTTGGTATCAGAGCCATTTTTTGAGAGATCCGGTCATTCCTATTGCCTGGACTTAAACTGAAAATGGGACAAAATGATAAGAATGCCAGTCAAGGGTAGTCGGATGCCACGTGCATATGACCTTAGAGCTTTGTTATGTTTAAGATATAGATTAAAGTAGTAGGATGTTGCGAATGATAATTTTTCATGATTGGGAATGTTTAGAACTTATAAGTGAGGTAAATAGTTAATTACACTTGATCAACGTCATTAACAATTTACAATGCTTATTACGTCCTGAATTATTACCTTGATTGACACATGGTTGTTTGCAATATGTATAGAAAACTAAAATAGTAGGCGAAAAGAGAGGAGGTGGACGTGGTAGAGGTCGAGGCCGACCACCTAAAAATAAGAAGCAAACTGAGGAAGTACCAGTGAACAATGATGAAACGGAAGTCAACATTGAAGAAAGAAATGAAGAGGAGGAAATTAGGCTTGAACCAGTGGTGATAAAGGCAATATCTGATGAAGTCCGTAAAATTTTAAAGGATATACTTCCTCCAGATAGAACCAAAGCTGAAAAAGAAACAACTAAGGAAGGAGCTAATGAGGAAGGAGAGAAAGTCAACAGCTCTAACAAAGAGCAAGATGAAGAAGAAGTATTGATCCTCAATATTAAAGGCAAGGGTTCAAGTACAAATGTACCCAAAGGATGTGATTATAAAGCTTTTAAAGGATGCAGTCCCCCACCATTTGATGGTAAGAAAGATGGTGTGGCTACCTGCCATTGGATTTTGGCTATGGAAGCGGTTATCGCTATCAGTGAATGCCGGGAAGACCAAGCAGTGAAATTTGCCGCTCATTCATTTACTGAAGAAGCTCTACATTGGTGGAAAACCGTCAAGCAGTCAAAGACCACTGCTAATGTGGAAGGATTGAAATGGGAGGACTTAAAAGAATTGGTTACAAAACACTTCTGTCCGAAGAATGAAATTGATAAAATCGAGCGGTAATTTTTGACATTGAAGGCTAGACGTATGAATCATCGGCAATACACTTCAAAATTTAATGAGATGTCAAGATTGGTTCCTCATTTGGTAAACATGGAGGAACGCATGTTGAAGTTGTATGTGGATGGACTACCACTTAGAATCCGCACACATGTGAAGGCGCATGTTCCCAGAACTTTTGAATCGGCCGTAGAGAATTATTAGCGGCATTGTCTGGGATGATGTGTTGGAAGCTGAACCATTAAAGGAGGAACCAAAACAAAATTGGTCACCTTGATTTAAAATAAACAGAAATGATAAACCGGGACCCCCTATAAAAAAGTTTAGAACGGAAGAATTTGAAACATGCCCTAAGTGTTGAAGGAAACATGGAGGAGAATGTCGTATGGGGACTACTTTGTGCTACCGTTGTGGAAAGACTGGACATTTCTCTTTTGATTTCTCGAGTATGCCAAAGTGTTACAATTGTGGTGGATTCGGTCACGTTAGAAATAATTGTTTTAAACCTAAGACAATAACTACTGAAGCCAACAAACCTAAAAGTAGCAAGGGATGTGAGAAGCAAAGGGCAAAAGCTCATGCCTTTACTATGACTAAAGATCAAGCAGATAAAGACCCAGATGTGGTGACAGGAACATTCTTGATTAATGATATCCCTGCTTCAGTGCTATTTGATTCTGGTGTAAGTATGAGATTTGTGGCTATTACTTTTTGTGATAAACTGCGTGCTAATGTTAAAAAGATAGAACATGCCTTTAACATAGAAACTGCTCTTGGTAAATCGACTAGAGTAACGGAGGTCATTGATGATGATTGTTACATTGATATAGAAGGTCATAGATTCCCTGTTAAATTGTTTGTGATTACGTTAGGAGGTTTTGATATAGTCTTGGGCATGGATTGGTTGGCCAAATATAAGGCTAACATTGTCTGTCGACGAAATATGATTTTCTTAACGGCTCTTAATGGGTGTTCAATAACGGTCTATGGGGATAAAGTGTTCAACGTGCCTAAACTCATTTCAATGATTAAGGCAAGTGAATTTATGCGGCGAGGGTGTGGGGCTTATCTGGCAATGTTACCGACAAAGAAGCTAAGGCAAAAGAATTGGAAGACATACCCGTGGTGTGTAACTTTCCTGATGTATTTCCTGAGGACTTTCCAGGAGTTCCACCTGATCGGGAAATCAAATTCCAAATTGATCTTGTTCTAGGAGCTCAACCCGTCACCAAGGCACCATACCATCTGGCTCCAACAGAGATGAACGAATTAATGACCCAACTACAAGACCTTATAGACAAAGGTTCTATACGACCAAGTGTGTCACCTTGGGGTGCACCAGTGTTGTTTGTAAAGAAAAAGGACGGAAGCATGAGAATGTGCATTGATTACAGAGAACTGAATAAGCTCACAATAAAGAACAAGTATCTGTTACCAAGAATTGACGACTTATTTGACCAATTGCAAGGAGCAAGTTGGTTTTCTAAAATCGATCTCAGATCAGAGTATCATCAACTAAAGGTGAGAGAACAAGACATTCCGAAGACAGTGTTTCGCACATGTTATGGACTTTATGAGTTCCTTGTAATGTCTTTCGGATTAACAAACGCTCCTGTGGCGTTTATGGATTTGATGAATCTGGTGTGTAGACCTATGTTATACCGATCAGTGATTGTGTTCATTGACGAAATTTTGATATACTTGAAGAACGAAGGTGACCATGCGAGTCATATCCGGGAAGTACTTGAAATTCTAAGAAGAGAAAAGCTTTATGCCAAGTTCTCCAAATGTGCCTTTTGGCTACGGGAAGTACAATTCTTAGGTCATGTTATTAGTCCAGAAGGCATAATGGTGGACCCAGCTAAAGTAGAAGCAGTAATGAAATGGAATCCTCCGAAAACACCAACGAAAGTTCGTAGCTTTCTCGGATTAGAAGCTTATTATAGAAGATTCATCCAGGATTTCTCTAGGATTGCTACACCGTTGACAAAATTGACTAGGAAAGAAGTAAAATATGATTGGGGTCCAACTCAAGTCCAAGCTTTTGAAGAACTAAAGAAGAGATTAACCGAAGCTCCTATTTTAGCATTGCCGGATGGTAATGAAGACATGGTTGTATACTCAGATGCATCTTATCTGGGCTTGGGTTGTGTACATATGTAAAGGGGAAAGGTAATAGCGTATGCCTCAAGACAATTGAAAACCCACGAGGCTAATTATCCAACACATGTTTTGGAATTGGCTGTTTTGGTATTCGCTTTAAAAATTTGGAGGCATTATCTATATGGAGTCAAATGTACAATATACACAGATCATAAAAGCCTAAAATACTTCTTTGAACAGAAAGACTTGAATATGAGACAAAGAAGATGGCTTGAGCTGCTTAAAGATTATGACTGTGAGATTTTGTACCACCCGGGCAAGGCCAATGTGGTGGTTGATGCTCTAAGTCGCAAGACAGAACACCCTGCTATACGGATTAAGTCTTACAGTTTGGTGATAACACCATATTTCCTGAATGAGCTCAAGGATGCACAGAAGGAAGGCCTAAAGGAAGAAAATGTTGGATTTGAAAGAATCTTTGGCCAAGTTAAAAGTCTAGAAAAAAATGAATTTGGTATTAAGATCCGATTTGGTCGAATGTGGGTTCTACAAAATGGGGACATCAGGTCAAGGATTCTAGACGAAGCACATAAGTCACGTACTCTATTCATCCTGGTGCAACAAAATGTATCAAGACCTCCGAAAGGATTTTTGGTGGCCAGGTATGAAGTTTAATGTAATGCAGTACGTAAACAAATGTTTGACATGTGCGCAAGTAAAAGCTGAACATCAGAAACCCTATGGTTATGTGAAACCTTCCCAGAATGGAAGTGGGAAAACATCACCATGGATTTTATTACCAAGTTGCCTCTTACGGGGAATCGTCATGATGCTATATGGGTAATTGTAGACCGATTAACGAAAAGTGCTCATTTCTTGCCTATACGTGAGACTTATACGTCGGAAAAACCTTCTGAATTATTTGTGAAAGAAATAATTATAAGACATGGAGTTCCAGTTTCTATAGTGTCAGATCGTGACACGTGATTTGTTTCAAGATTCTGGAAACAGTTTCATGAATCGATGGGCACAAGACTCAATATCAGCACTGCGTATCATCCTCAGACTAACGAACAGTCTGAAAGGACTATCCAAACCTTAGAGGATATGCTCAGAGCATGTATTATTGATTTTGCTAGTAGTTGGGATGATCATTTACCACTAGTGGAGTTCTCGTACAACAATAGCTACCATGCTAGTATTGGAATGCCACCATACGTAGCATTGTACGGACGATGTTGTAGGACACATGTGTGTTGGGGAGGAGTAGGACAGAAAGAAGTAGGAAGCAAATCTGCAGTATTAGATTTGACTGAAAAGCTAAAACTAGTCAAAGCGCGAATGAAAGCTGCACAGGATCAACAAAGTCCTATGCTGACAAAAGGCGAAGACCAATAGAATTTGAGGTAGGAGATCTAGTATTATTGAAGGTTTCACCATGGAAAGGAATTATTCGATTTAGGAAAAGAGGGAAGCTGAGTTCGAGATTTAGTGGACCTTATCAAATAATGGCACGGGTCGGTAAGGTAGCCTACCTATTAGATTTTCCAGATCAACAGAGTGGAATTCACCCGACATTTCACGTTTCACACTTGAGAAAATGTCTAGCAGATGATTAGCATATGTGCCGTTAAATTATATTGAAGTTGATGAAAGGTTAAACTACATAGAAGAACTAGTGGCAATTGTTGATACGAAAGAAAAACAATTACGGAACAAGACGATTAGACAAATTAAGGTTCAATGGAAACATCGAAAAGGATCTGAAGCTACATGGAAGACTGAAGACGAGATGAAACCACTCTACCCACACTTGTTTGAAATGTAACAGGTTTTGAGGACGGAACCTATCGTAAGGAGGGTAGATTTGTAACAACCGAAAATTTAGCAACCTAATAATAAACGTGCGAAATTTCTGTAACCGTTTATGTCCAAAATTTATATAAACGTTCGTAAAGTAGTTACGATCAAAATGATATAAATGATAAAAATATCTGATAATGTACGGACACGTTATAAAGCCTATTAATAACGTGCAAAATTTCTGTGACTGTTTGGGTTCGAAATTTTTATGAACATTCCCGAAGTAATTACGATCGCATTAATATAAGCGGGACCGTTATACGATAAAGTATGAACACGATATAAGCTCGTGAATATTAAAAATATGTGAGCAAAGTAGAAGAGGGTTTTAAAAATAGAACCTCAAAGTTCAAGGGCCCTAAGTGTAAAATAGGAATAAACTCATTTTGAAGATTACACAAATATGATGGTTTGGGATTGCAAGATATTTTCCATTTTGTGTGGCCATAAATTTATTACGCAATCAGCAAGAAACTTTGAATGGCTTGAATTTAAGCACGTCAATTCTCTTACATATGTTTTAGTACATATATTGGTAGAAAGTATTCTCAACTTTCCCTTTAGAAATCTTCTGACCGTACGAGCAGAGAAGAGGATCAAGAATAATAGATCGATCGTTAAGGTATGTGTTTATGATTCTCATCTCGTATTAGTTTAGTCTTGATGGATTAAATAAACCAACACCATGTTTAGATAGAGTTTTCGTTTTGTATGGTGAACATGAACTTGATACGGTTGGAGCCCAATTACATCAAGATAATGATCAAGTTTTCTTTAGTTTTTTGAGGATATAATATGTATGTGCTTCTGGTTGCCTTAAACCAATGTTACTATACAGTAAGTTTAGCAACACCCTAAGACGAATTAATTAAATAAGAGAATACGCTTATCTAAGCCGAGAAAATAAGTAATCTTTAAGCATAACAAGAATTAGAGATAAAAATGGTCAAAATGAGTGTAAGCGAAATTTTGAAACAAAGCTCCGAATGAAAGTTACAACATGCCGAAGTTTCGAGCGGTAATCGTAAATTTGAGCACTTTCATGATAAGTTTATAATCATGATAATATATTCATAGTAATAGGATATCATTCTGAAGTGAGAAAGTAAGGAAAGGAAGAAAAGCTAGCAAATTGTGCTTTACTAAGCTCATGTGAGTTCTTTGTAGCCCTATTTTAAATGTTTTATCATTTTGGGCGGGTATGCATCTTATGAAACTATTTTGTGAAAATGATTTTAACCCGACTTTGTTCAGGTAAAGAATGTTTTAAGTCTCAACTGTGGTTGAGAAGTAGATGTTTTTTCAAAGTCTCGGCCGAGGTCGAGCAGAAAATGTGATTTTGAAGTCCCGGTTGCGGTTGGGCAAAAGTTGAGCACTGCGGTGCAGAGAACTGTTTATGATTATGATGGTTTAAATGATTTAAACCATGTTATGTATGAATGAATGATGTTATGGAAATGAATGAGTTATGTAAACTAATGTTATGTGAATGATTGTTATGTAAAGAAGTTTTGTACCGGTATGAGCTGTCAACTTCAGTTGATAGTTAAAGAGTCTTGTGGAAACACAAGCCTGTTGACTGTGTGTCGCCAGTTGAGGAAATCTTATGCATGCATGAGTTGTCAACTTCGGGTTGATAGTCATAGAGTCTTGTGCTGCACAAGCATGTTGACTTCGGGTCAGCAGTTGAGGCTAAATTTTATGCACAATATGATTGATGTTGTGATGATGTGTATGAGATATATTTACGTTATGATGACATGCATGTTATGTATTTGAAATACGTTATATGATGATATGAATGAATGAAATTTTTTCTAAAAATCTAACTTAGAAGTCACCAGCATATAGCCGACTTGTTTTACATGCATATCAGGTTGAATAGTTTGAGAAAGGATAACAGGATGACTCATGGCATACCTTGAGGACTACCCTGGCATAGACTGGCTCTATTATAGAACTATTAGAGATGTGGGTTATGTGTAAATGTTTGTTTAGTATCTTTATAATATTTTATGTTGTCACCTTAAATTCCGCTGCTATAGTAATGTAATTATAGTTTAAGGACTATGGGTTTGATGTTTTGCCAACCGATGGGACTCTCGAGACTCGGGGCCTCTCACACCATATGGGTCATTGTCGGCCGGCTGACTAAATCGGCTCACTTCTTACCAATACGTGAAGACTACAAGATGGAGAAGCTTGCTAGTGTTTACATCAAGGAAGTCGTTTCTAGACATGGAGTTCCTTTGTCTATCATCTCTGATCGTGATAGTCGCTTCACGTCAAGGTTTTGGCAAACACTGCAGAAAGCCTTAGGAACTCGTTTAGACCTTAGTACAGCATATCATCCACAGAAAAATGGTCAAAATGAAAGAACCATTCAGACCTTAGAGGATATGTTGAGAGCATGTGTGTTAGATTTCGGTGGTAGCTGGGATTCTCATTTACCTCTGGTTGAATTCTCTGACAATAACAGTTATCACTCTAGCATACAATGTGCACCGTTTGAGGCGTTATACGGACGGAAGTGTCGATCACCTATTTGTTGGACTGAGATTGGAGAATCACAACTCACTGGTCCAGAATTAATACAAGAAACCACTGACAAGATCTTTAAGATTCGTGAGCGAATCAAAACCGCTAGAGATCGTCAGAAAAGTTAACGCTGATAGAAGGCGAAAGCCTTTGGAATTTACTATTGGTGAAAAAGTCCTCTTGAAAGTATCACCTTGGAAAGGGGTGGTACAGTTTGGCAAAAAGGGAAAGCTTGCACCTTGATATGGTGGACCTTTCGAGATCCTTGAAAGAATAGGTTCGGTTGTTTACAAATTGAAACTACCACAATAACTAGGCAGAGTTCACGATACCTTTCACGTTTCTAATCTAAAGAAGTGTTTGTCTGATGAATCCTTATACATAGCCCTCGAGGAAGTTCGTTTAGATGATAAACTTCATTTTATCGAGGAACCTATTGAGATCATGGATCGTGAGATCAAGAAGCTAAAACAAAGCCGCATTCCCATAGTTAAAGTACGCTAGAATTCTAGGCGGGGACCAGAATTTACATGGGAACAGGAGGATCTGATTAAACAAAAATATCCTCACTTATTCAACAAGAGTTTGCCTTCCAACGACAAATGAATTTCGGGACGAAATTCAAATAACCGGGGGAGACTGTAACAACCATCATTAAATCAGGTATTGATTCCTCTAAGATAAAATTACTTTAAAACAAGGGTCCTTAAAACAAAACCATGGCAATATTTCTGTTACAATAATCTAAGCATACATATATAACATACATATATATACACATGTGGTGGTAAAAGACAATACATGCATGCAACCTTGCATGCATACGTAAGGTACACACATACACACAACTAAAGATATAACTAAACATCCCTAAGTGATCTAAGACAAAACCATTACCAAAGTAGTGAAACGTGTTCATCCTCAAGTTTAAACCTTGAACGTTCATTTCAAACCAAGAACCCGCAACAACACCTGGTGTAAACCATTCTTTTTATCAATCGAACACTACAAACTATATATGTATATATAAATACATACATATGAATATGTATGTAAATAAAAAACATCAAATGACCAAGGAGACTCAATAATATTAAAAATCTTTAAGGGAACTACAAGAAATTAATAATCCTAGAAATGGAATACCCATCCTTGTTGTCTTGATGGCAGACGTGGCCACAATCAGCCAAAGGATCGGCCCTTTGGGAGTTATTTGGAGCCAAAAACCTGCATCAAGGATAACTACACTAAGCCTTAGCACTCAAGGAAAACCTAGGACTAGATGGAGTAGGATCATGGGAGTACTAAGAAAAGATTTCAATGTCACATCCCCTCAACCTAAGACCTAGAAAGTGCTGAGAAAACCCTGCAATTCAGCCATCTATGAAGGATACAACCGTCATATCGCAAGAAACCAAGTTTCAAAGAGAGTTCCATTCCAACTTAATCGGTTTCCCCCTCATTTCTAACCTCAAAACCGATCCAAGTCCATCTATAAATACCCCTTAGTGCTGCATTTCAATCCACACCATCACACTCTCTTTGCTTTAATCAAGTAACATCCCCTTCACTCCTTAGAATTTTCGGCACAAGCATCACCCTCCAGCGAACCCAGCAACCTTCCAGCCTCAAGGATCCCTCGTATCAGCTTCAACAGAAGTAGGAGGCCAGCAGCAGTTGGAAGAAAGGAAGTCATCGACCACCAGCATCCTGACCGTTCTAAGCATGGCGATCGGACCAGAACCAATCAGCGTACTCCTCGACCTTCTCGCCCCCTCCAGCTTGCTTGCTTCCTGTAAGTCACTACTATAGCCACCATTCTAGTCCTTAATTAGTCATGCTCTACGGTTTAATAAACATAAATGTTCCTGTTTGTTTTGGAAAACAAAACCTATTAAAAACAGTAACAAACCGTGAACTAAATTGGGTAATGGTGGGGAGATCGAGAGTATTTTACATATCACACCCATGGTTGGTTACGTGTAAGTTATACAAGCAAATGGATACATACATAGCATGGGCTTGCGTAGGTAGGAAATTATTAAATCACCACCACTAAGAACCAAACCTCATGCAAGAAAATTATTTAATCGGTAATATAATAGTCAGTGGTCAAATAAGGGTGGGTTACTAAATGATTATGAGCATAGAATTTAAGCAGGAATTTAAAACTATAACACATGTATGTCATCTCAATCATGCATGCATATAAATAAATAAGTAACGTTAGAATCACCATTTTATCATAAAGTTGGTCCATCAAGTCTTGTGAATATATACAAGAAACCGTATATATAGATGGACCAGAATAATCCCATGAGACTCACTAATAAAGAAATAAACAAACATAAAACATATAAAACCTCCACTATTAAACAAGAATTACATGAAAACGTGAATATAATGTCCATACAAGTGTATGAAAGTCCCTTGTCCATGCATGGATGAACGACCCATGGTGAGGGATATATAGATGGGCGAAACAAGCTTCCTACGAAAGGATCGAAAAAAAAAAAGAATCATGTCACCTTTATGTTGTACCAGTAACTAAATAACACAGGTAGAAGGTGTTAACCTTGAGGTCATGGGTTCTACTCATGGGGGTGACAATTTCTCCACAAGGCCACCGACCCGGGTGCTTGCGCTCGCGGTTTACCCGTTCCCCCCGGTTAGTCGGGTATTGGGGGGGACCCGGGGTTTACCACGCAAGTGGGTTCCCCGGTCATCAAAAAAAAAAAAAAAAAAAAAAAAAAAAAAAAAAAAAAAAAAAAAATAACACAGGTAGAAGGAATGGAATCACTTAACTACTATTACATGTTAAATAATGAAATGGGTAGGAATCAATATCTAAGGATCTTGAAGTCGTTGGGGATTATATTAAATCCACAATGAAAACCAAGGTTGGCCGAAGGAAGCCTAACCAACCATGTATACAGTAGGCTACCCAAACTAGTGTATCTCACTTGAGTGTATAAAGAAATGAGAATACGTATTTTATAAACAATTTTGATGAAAACTTTAAGAGGTCTTGAGGGTTACAACAAGAAGGATTGATTTAATAAAATGTAACCATGTATAAGTAAAAGACATGGGATGTTATAACCACAAGGAATCAGTTGGGTAATATAAACCACCTAAGACCATGACAATAATAATAATATGATATAAATAAGGGAAAATTACCAAAATAGCCACTTTGACCAAAAAGTTATCCAAAATGTCCATTTGACTTTCCAAATGCCAAAATGTCCATAACCTTTACAGGCGCCGGCGCCTGTGTACACACGGGCGAGCGCCTGTGTAATATCCAATCAAAAAACGCCACGTTTTCTACACAGGCGCCCACGCCCCTTAAAAACCACGAACGCCCGTATAAAAAAAAAGTTGTCACGGGCGTCGGGCCCACACTGACACATCTGTCACGGGCGTCCGACCGTAAAGAAAAAAAAAAAAAAAAAATCCCGGGTCAAGTCACAGGCGCCCAGACCACCTACACAGGCGCCCGAACCGACCACACGGGCGCCCAAACCTAGTTACGGGCGTCCAAACTTTTTTTTTCGGAAAAAGTGCCACAGGCGCCCGCCTGTAACACACAGGCGCCCGCCTGTGTAGTACAGGCGTCCGCCCGTACAAGTTTTTTTTTTTTTTTTTTTTTTTTTTTGAATCTTTATTTTATAGGCGTCCGACCATAAAGACGGGTATATATATGCGTAAAGTGTCCCTACCTAAAACGCTCACTTTTTTTTTGCAAACAAATTTGAAAATGGATAAACAATTTTTTTCTCAACCAACAGATAAACCTTCGAAATGGATATTATCAAAATGGAGAACATTAAAAAGCAACACTGAAGGATCTAGTGATCAGAATCACCAAAATGCGGAACCTGTAAATGAACCGGTAAAAAAACGAAAATGGGCTATTCCTGACGATGAGTCTGACAATTGGTCGAACGACGTTGTTGAGTTTTATCAGAATGGCGACTCAACATATTGTTACTCAGCAGTGTTTTTCAAAAATGAAAGATTGGACGCCCGTAACTAGGTTTGGGCGCCCGTGTGGTCGGTTCGGGCGCCTGTGTAGGTGGTCTGGGCGCCTGTGACTTGACCCGGGATTTTTTTTTTTTTTTCTTTACGGTCGGACGCCCGTGACAGATGTGTCAGTGTGGGCCCGACGCCCGTGACAACTTTTTTTTTATACGGGCGTTCGTGGTTTTTAAGGGGCGTGGGCGCCTGTGTAGAAAACGTGGCGTTTTTTGATTGGATATTACACAGGCGCCCGCCCGTGTGTACACAGGCGCCGGCGCCTGTAAAGGTTATGGACATTTTGGCATTTGGAAAGTCAAATGGACATTTTGGATAACTTTTTGGTCAAAGTGGCTATTTTGGTAATTTTCCCTATAAATAATCTACAATGAAATTTAAACACTAAGGGATGCTTTGACATCCTAAGCCCTAACCTATGGGTATTTGGTGATTTAAAGATTCACAACTACACATATAGGGACTCGTTGAATATGACAAGGATGTTTGGAAACATAAAAAGAAAATGCATAGAGTAACTCGTGATTCTTGAAGGTTGATATAGAACTTGTAATGTTGTAAGGATTGTTTAGTGAAGTCCTATCATAGTCTGAAGTTCAGTGTTCAAACATCACTCAATTGTGAGTTTCACAACCCCTTTTATACTATTTTATTCTTTGGGATGAAAAGCGTGATAAAAATTTTTATGACTTTATGCTATGTATGTTATTGTTAAAACATGAGTTTGTCGGATGCAGATTTCATAAGGTTTGTTATTCTATTGTAAGTCCCTTTTATTTATGCCTAGACACAACCATTAACTCAGGGGTTTGAGCCAGGGGATATATTGGATAGTACTATCTTGGTTGACAGCCCATTCACCTATCGGGTGGTCTTTCTAGCTACAGTCACCCAAAGATGAGGCCTATACGGTGGATGAATATGTCTAACTCTATTGTATACTTTGAACTCAGGATGAGTTTGGTGATCATGAGATCATAACACAAGGGCAATCAGTCATAGGTTTGGTTGTGGTCTTATGTAAATTGCATCCATACTTACTTGTGAATAACATATAAAATGATTTACAGATATCATAACTCTTGGGGAGATGAACCCAAGGAATGATTTTATCGAGCCCTAAACTTGTGTGACTCACCAACATTTTGTTGACTATTTTTCTCATGCTTTTCAGGTCATTAATTCAAAACCTGAGGTTGGTGCATGTTTTTGGATATTACTCACGAAGATTCATTATTATAGCCTAGATGTTATACGCCATAATCTTTTGAGAATCTCTAAGTGTTGTAATAGTTTACTTTAAAACATTTTTGTTGATTGTTTATTTTGGAATGTTGAATTGATGATTTAGCATTGTTATAAACCATAAGACTATTGATTTCCACATCGTCTCACCGCCCGTGATTCCGCGGGGGTGTGACAGATTGGTATCAGAGCCAATGGTTATGGGAACTAGGGAATACATAGGATATACCTAGATTATAACTAACTGCTCTCATGTACTTTCTTATATATATTTGATCAATCTAACGTATGTGATACAGAAATTGGTTAAAGAATACAACTACGACAAGAAGTTGTATATGGATTTAACCACTACGGAAGAAACAGATTTGGGAAGTTATATCCCAATCGAGTACCCGGATACCGATGATAAGCTGTCCAGTCCCCCCGGCTCAAAAAAATTATTTAAATTATAAATATATATGTTTAATAAAAAATATTACTTAAAATCCTTTTTCTATCTCAATGTGAAGCACATCACTTCGTATTCTAAATTTTCGCCTATAATAATCTTCATCATGAACAATGTCTTCCTTTAAGTTTTTTTTTTTGAACGGAAATTTCATAAAACAATCCAGACAAGCAAGAAAGGTGCTAAAACTTGACAAGACCCAATATACAAAAACAAATACAAGATTCACCAAAACAAACACAACTATACCAAATAGAGAAATTATCCCAAGTCAATGAACTCCACCTAGCTCGATGTTTAACCCAACATAAGCTTAAGAATTTCACCTTAGTGGATGAAATCTGGAATGATCTCCTTCTTTCGTTGAATATCACCTCATTACGTTCATTCCATATTCCAGCAAGTCTTTGACAGAAAATGCAAAGATGGGATGAAGCTTACACCAAGAAGAGATACCCTGTCATATCAAGGAAGCCACATAACATGCGGAAAAAAAGACGAAAAGTAGATTCGTTACAATTACCAAACTTTGTTAGGCACCATTTGCTCCAATGTAGGACATAATGATTATTACTATTAAGGGCTTGCGAGCATAATAACCTTATGGACTTAACATTAGACAATCCATTAGGATCACCATGCCATATCCAACGATCCAATCCATTTCTTGGCTACTATTTGTGGTTGATCTCCGTGCATTTTTCAATCTCCTCCATCACCTCTTGAGTAGCTAGAAAATTGATCCCATTCCAATATAAAACCACAGACCCATCCACCCATGCAATACGGTCTAAGACTTTACACCTCTTCTTTCGATCCAATCCATATAGAGCAGGGAACACATCCTTTATTGGAGAATCTTCTACCTAGATATCAGCCCAAAATGCTTAAGTAGATCCATTACCATCTTCACGTCTGATTAATTTTTTCAAATGGATATTAAGATTTAGTAGTATGGAATCTATATTCACTATGTTCTTCCAAGTTCAAGGGATAAGAGTTTCGCAAGACATAAATTCTGGGACCCAAATAAACGAATGAATTACCTCAATGAACCTCCTCCATAATTTATCTGGTTTCGTCTTATATCTCCACCACCATTTGGCAAGTAGACCCATGTTTGCATCTCTTAAACTTCAGACTCCCAGCCCTCCGCTCTTTTTTGAAAGCATGAAAAGTTCCCATTTCACCCATTGGATTTTATGTGTTTCATTCGGACCCTCCCCAGAAAAATTCTCTTTCGTTTTTTTATCCAGAATGTCACACCGATCGGAACTTTAAATAATGAGAAAAATGTAATGGCAGACTATTCGAAACAGAATTGAGCAAAAAGTAAGCCAATCGCCCATAGATAATACCACAACTTTCCATAGTGACAATTTGTGTTCAAATGAATCCACAAGCCGGAACCCCTAAATAATTGAAATGGAATGTACCCACCTTACAATGTATTAACTCAGCCATACCAGAAACACAGTTATCAGATAGATTAATCCTGAATATATTACACTTCCTCAGAATAACATGAAGACCTGACACCAAATGGCAGCATTGGAACATTCGAGAAATTCCGATGACGGATTTCGACACGCAATTTTGACACATCTCAAAATCAGAAAAATTACGTGAATTTTTTTTTCATTCTAACTATGTTACAACTCCTAAATATGTTTTTATGTACATTTTATTAACAAAAAAAATGAATAGAAGATTTAATTAATTGAAATTAATTAAGTTGTATAAAATGTAAGGTTATAAATGTTAAAAGTAAAGTGTATAAGTTTTTATAAATGGTTTTAACTTAAAAAGTTATACTACAAAATTTAGCGGGCCAATCTTACAGTTTTTGAGACTTAAACGTAAACATAACCTAAGAATATTTGGATTAGAAATGAGAGAAAGTCATAACCATAGGGATGAATCCTACCAAATTTCATCTTCCTTTCTCCTTCTCAATCAGCCTCTGGTTCATCTATCTTGAACCAACTATCCATCTCTTGAGGACTAAGACTTAGGTTGATCGAAAATGTTGGAGATTTCATGAGCACACCTAAAACTCATATACTTTCCATTTTATCATCCAAATTACATTATATACATATCCTATGATAGGACATTCTGTTTTGTAAGGCTTAGATGTAAAGGATAGTAAGTAAAAAGCTCTACATGTTGCATTCTTAGTTTTGACAAAAGATAACTTTCAGGTGACTATTTAGCCAACATTTCCCCATCCTCGAACTAACATTTTGGATCACCCAAATATCTGGATATAATAGTATACTAAGGAGCAACTAGGTTCAAACGGTGCATAAAATTGAGCCCAAACGAAGCAATAATCACAAACAAAAGTTTAAGAATGTAGCCCTTGACTCACACCAAGATCCAAAGTTTAAAATCAATTCTCGAAACCATGAATGTTGGATTACTCCCTTCCATATGATAGTACTCTGAAAACAATGAACATGGGAGAAAACCGTGTGCGAAACGGAGTTATAACGAAACGGGAATCATGAAAACAAGTTTGATGTTTATTGATGATTTGCATGTCGCGACCAGCTCTCTTAAACTCATCCCACATTGCCCAAAAACCAATATTTTGCCCCTTTAAACACCTATAAATATCCGTTCTTTGGTCCCTTATAACTTAGATATTCTAATTGAGTATAAACAAGTGAAATAACCAAATTTTAGTGGTTCTACAAGTACAAAACCCCTTGAGATGTTGAACATTGTAGTTTTATTTTATGCTCTTCACGAGAAGGTTCTACCTGTCACACCCCAACCTATGGCGGAATACATTGGGGCATGATTGTGATTGTTTATAACTCATAGTGCAACTTTGTATGTTTCAATAGTTAATAATCCAATTTAAATTCAACATAACATCCATTCAAACATTCAAAATATCCCAAACAACCAAACATAAATCCAACATTACAATTCCAAACAAACCAAAATAAATAACATTGTCGTTTTATTTAACTAGGTCCAAAAACCTAAATTTGTCTTCATCCAAGCTACTAACCTGTTACACATGTAAAATAAAGTTTTGATCAACTATTTGGATAGTTGGTGAGATTCTTATACAATTTGATATATGTATATAAGAAATAAGATGCAATAATAGTCTAATAAGAAATGATCTAAATATATATATGTTCCACAATATTTGTTGATATGATTTTGGCATTTTCACCTTTGCTAACATAATGACACAAAGTCACTATAGAAAGGATACTAGTAATACTAAATGTTTTTGGCAATTTCACCTTCAATATAAACAATGACATGAGTCATGTTAATCAAATGCTACTAGTACTAATGTATTGTATATGATAATCCCCATAATAATAACACATATATATACAAATAAGTAGGCAACACATAGCATTCAAATCAAATTCTACCTTAAACTAAACTACTGCATCATTGATTTTGTTTATGACTCAAGAATAACATATTTGATAAGACATGTATAACATTCCAAAAATTACAAAAATGTAAAAAGGGAGTGTAAGAAATCACAGGTGGTTGATATAGAATTTCTGAATAATGCTTGATTATGTTTAGGAAGAGATGAATCAAAGATCAACCTAAGTATATAGAAAATATATCTTAGATCCTTCTAAATATATGTTTATGTTTGTCCATGTAATTCCCTTCTGATTTGTATTTATTATAATACATAATAATGCTTTAAAAATATTTTTTTGACTTTTGTTATACATGAATTTGAAATATCAAAGTTAAAATAAATATAAGGATGATGGCCAAATGTTTATAATTGTTTTCTCACCATAAAATAATAATTTACAAATGTTTATAACTTATGAATTTAGAAAATAATTTATAAGTTTAAAATAGTTTTAAGGAACGGTATCTTTAAAAATATATATATGTTTGTAAATAAAATTGTAGTTATATTATCATACAATTAATCTCAGAATTTTAAAATTAATTTTCTGTCTTTTTAAATTACATTTATAAACAATACTTATATTTTTTTAAGGTTTATTTAAACAACAAAATAGCAAATTTGTAAAATAATATTCCAAAAATTATTTAAAATTTCTAGAATGTTATTATAGTTAAATTATAATTTTTGGAATTTTTGCAGAATTTTTAGAAATGTTTTAGTATTTTTTTTATATATTTAAAACCATTTAAATAACATTTAAATAGAAAAATAATATATTTATTTATGAAAAATTCCCAAATTTTTATAGAATATTAGAAACATTATTTTAGAATTTCAGAATTTTTTTTAGAATTTTCAGAGTTCATTTGGTTAGAAAAATAAAAGAATAAAAAGGGAAAAATCCAAAAACACGGAGAGCTTGTTTCGAACACCCGACCCTTCGTTCAAACTCCTGAGGTTTAACCAGTATGCTATGTGGATCATATTTCTTTCATAATTGTTTTAATTATACTAATTCACAAACCCATTTGCTTGTCTTGATCATAAGAACCCTAGAAATTCAAATAGATCAATCCGTTGATTCTGAGTTGTAAAAACCATAAAGCAAATGATCCCCATGTAAAACCGAGATTGGGAGCGATTCAGAAGATGTTCTTTGTGTCTTTAGTTTCAGAATCAAGTCTCCTAGCTTCCAGTAAAAGGAATTTGATTTTGGTTGTTGTTTCAGTCGAATTGAATTAAAGGTTATGTTTCGCTTGTTGAATGAGATCCAAGAACCGGTCAAGATGAATGTAGGACCTCGTAGGAGCTCGGAAACAACCCGGTTCCAAAGTAAATCTGCTTGACAGCCTCTGGGATAGTGCGGAATCCTATTCCAGGGTTTTCCAATCGAAATCAACAGCAACCGTGGTGAATCGAGTGAGTAGAATCAACGTGCGAGTGAGAATCGATCACCATGGGTTGAAAATCGAAGTTGGACATGAAGAATCGCTCAAAACTTCAAGGGTTTGACACTGGAGTACACTTGGAAGAATGAGGACCCAGAAAAGTTAGGGTTAAAATGATTTGAACTTGTATTTATATGCTGTAGTCATTCGGCCGAATGAGTGGCTGAAACAACTCATTCGGCGAATGACTAGTCCGAATGGACATGTCAGACGAACGAGTCATTCGGCCGAATGACTCATTCGATCGCCTATGTCATTCGCTAGGGCGTTCATTCGGCCGAATGACTTTATTCGTAGAGTCATTCGCCCGAATGGTCAGAATTGATACTTAAACATTAATGAACCATGTCAAACAATCATATAATCAATAGTAAACATTACGAGCAATATATAAAGACAACTCTCATTAATATAATTTGAATCTATACATGATGGTTAATACAAAATTGAACTAGGGACATTAAGTGCATCTACAAACTCCCCCTTGGACCTAGTTCACTCGTTGGAAGCGTCTTTCTTGAAATACTTTTCAGAAATGGCTTTCCAATCTGCACCAGCATGAATCTTTAAGCAGATGCAGATACGGATAACCCTCATGAACTGAAGTGCGTGTACCACGTCCTGTACACCAAAGAAAATCTGATGATGATAAAGTGATAGGACATCTTTGTGGGACAATTTAGTCAACCACATTGGTTCAAAAATCCTTACTGTCTCCCACTTCTTATCCTTGCATAAAACAATCACTGCCTCTCCATTCCGTCCATCATAATACCACCATCGGAAGCCTTCCATAAAGTCTTGACGCATCTTCTGTAAAAGAATCTTCTTCAAGACTTTAGGAGGAAGCCACTTCAGGATAACCTTATGCTTTCGAGTATCTCCATCAATATCTGGCAAATAATAACGTTCAGGCTGTTGGGGCTGAAAGTTCACCCATCTCTTTCTGTACTCGTATTGGATTTGCCGAGAGAACCAGGCAGACATTCCTGAATCTTCACTATACAACATCTTCAGACATGCTAATTGATTAACTTCAAAGCCTGGCAACGTCTTAAAATCATGAGGATGTTTGAAGTAATCAATTCCTCTCTCTCTCTCTCTTCACCGCATAGCACCCTAGATCATGAAAGTATGCCCAGCTCAAGATTTGACCTCTAGCCTTGTAGCCTTTGGTCCTGTAGACTTTCTTGTGTGTGGCTGGCATCTTCATCATGCTTTCCCTTTTCAGGACTACCCAGTAGGCCTGACATTCTTCTTTTCTTTTCTTTTGATCATCAGCTTCGGCTTTGCTAACCTCAACATGTTCTTCTAAGTATTGGATCAGCAGATCTTCAGTTGCTTGATCAAACTGATCAGTAAATGCAGGTTGCTCTTCCTCAGCTGATGTGTACTTGGGATATTCCTCATTTGTAACGTCTTCAAGAATAACCTCATCTATATCATCAAAGGCCTCTGGAGTAGGCTCATCAGTAACAGGAACATAGGTATCCTCAGTGATAACCTCATCAGGATTTAACCTGAATAACTCAGCAATTTGCTCCTTAGATAAGCAATGTATAATCTCTCCCTCCTCCTTGTCGTAGCTAACTGAGTGCTGTATAATGCCTTGAGCGTCAAGAATCATAGTGAGAGTCTCGTCAAGTAAAGTCTCACAGGCACATCATCTACTTCCTCAGTAGCATCTGGTTCAACAGTCTGTTTGGGAGGATATGGAGGAGGAGCCTGTTTCTTCTTGTCATTTGCCTTTTTGGACCGGGTCTCAGATGTAGAAGGGGCTTGATCATCATCATCATCAGCACTTGATGAACCAGAAGACCCACTTCCTGATCCGTCCTTATCATCATCATCAGATTCATCATCTTTCTCTGAATCCTCACAGTCTACCTTTTCCTCCTCAGACTCCTCTTCTTCTTCTTCACCTTCTTATGTTTCTTCCTTGTCTGATTCATCGGAATGAGCAACAGTGCCTTCTATATTTCAGCTAGTCTGGCATTTTCAGTCTTAAGGGACAGGATCCGATCACTGAAATCAGTGACAGTTAATGCCAACTGATGATGCTCATCAATATATTTCAGCAACTGCTCCTCTTGCTGAGCAGAACGTGCCCGTAGATCAGCTCTCTGATCGGCAGCTTGAAGAAGCAAGGTATCCTGCTCCTCCACTCGTTGTGTAAGCTGAGCAATGATCAATTCCTGCTCTTTGTTCTTCTTTTCATGTTCAAGACTCCTCTCCATCAATATAAGTACCATACTGTTCAGTGTGCTCAGCTGATCAACAACTGAAACAGTAGGTATGAAAGTGTCAGCCCGTGAGATGGAGGGACCAACAAAGGCAGCAGTAAAAATGGGAGCCTGGGTCATAGAGGTGGTCAGAGGGGCAGTGGTAGCACTAACATGAATGGCCCTTGACCTTGTAAGTGAAGAAACTGCAGTTGATGCCACGGATATAACAGTAGATGTGGCAGCACCTGACAGTTCTGACCTCCTCTGAAATGAGAATCTTGATCTTTTCCTCCATCCAGCAGGAGATGAAGTATATTGAGTAGTAGCAACAGAAATGCAGTGACAGGAGCAGAGGACCGAGGAGGTGGAGAAATGTCAAACTCTGGAATAAATGAAGGATCAGTGATCTCTTCCATCTCTGCTTCACTTCTCTTCCTCTTTCTCTTTATCAGCCTGCCACTAACCCAGACACTCTCAAACTCCTCATCTGGTGTATCTTCTGAATCAGAACTACCAGCCTCATCAGCACCAGCTTCACCTTCATCTTCACTTGAGTCCTCTGACTCATCTTCATCTGCTGCAGATGCAGTGACTGTAGTATCAAGAGGAGTAGTCACTATGGAGGTAGTAGTGGTCATGAAATCTAGCTCCATCAGTGAGTCAATGTCAACATCCTCATCAGCAGCCAAGGAGGTGCTAACTCCAGCATCTGTACCAACATCAGCACTAACACCAACAGTGCTCACCATAACTGATCTAACACCAGCATCACCAACACCACTTCCACCTTCACCTGCACCACCTCCACCTTCACCACCATGATCATCACCACTATCTTCTGGCACAACAATATCTTCTACATCCGAATCAGAATCATCATGTCTCCATCTTCGACCAACAGGAGCTATGTAATCTGGCCTAGAAAGATGAACAAATAAAGATCGAGTTGCTGGCTTCCTTTCCTTGCCTCTGCATGACATCACTCTGTTTAGAGTAATGTCATTCATGTGCTCCAACCTGAGGATGTCTGCATTAATCTTTGGCAAATTCGGCAACTGTGCATCAATCAACTGCTGCAAGAAACGAGGATACATCAAGAACTTCTTATCCCCTTTCAGAGTCACATTCTCCTTCATATGTGAGAAGACCATTTCTGAGAAGTTGAATGGCAGGTTCAGCACTAGTGCAACAAAGGCACACTGAATGGTCTCTATCATGTCATAGAATCCTCCTCTCCTTGACCCAAGGCAATGTATAAGTACATGTGCTAAGTACTTAAACTGAGGAGACGTGTATGCTTTGTTCAGGATCCCAGTTCCAAGATCTCCTTCATACTTGCACCTCATGAAGCAGCCTCGAACCAAGTAACGATCCAGAAGATACGGCTGATCAGGTGCATCTTGAAAACCACAAACTCTTCGGATGTGTTCAGCAGAAATGACCACGTCCTGTCCTAGAACTTTGCCTCGAATGACTGTAGGCTTAGCTTCACAGTCAATATCAGCAGATGCCCAAAAATCCTACTGATATGAAATATATGGCACATGCAAAGTAGAGATGGCCGTAAAGATCCTCGAACGCCTGAGAAATGTGATGATCTCTGTGTAATGCTTGGCGTTCGGAGTGGTGAGATCCACATGAGCACAGATATTGTTCTTCGTCACTGATTTATAACCTGCCATACTGAACACCAAAGAATATACATGTTAGTTCATTTCAGTTGATCAAAATATATAAATCAGATTAGAAAATCAATTGCAACAATTTGGTCTAATGAGACTGATTTAGGCGAATGGGTTCTTTGGCCGAATGAGTCATTCACCGAATGAGTTTCATTTGTCGAATAGACTTCATTCGTCTAATGAGTCCTTCAGTCGAATGAGTCATTCACCGAATGATCTTCATTCGCTGAATGAACCTCATACGCCGAATGAACCACATACGCCGAATGACCCTCATTCGCCGAATGAGCCATTCGCCGAATGAGCCATTCGCCGAATGGCGTCATTCGGCTGTCTGTTCAAGTTTCAACCACTTTTAACAAAAAGTTCAAATCAACCTATAAAAATCATATATCCATGTACAGAATCGACCGACTAACAAGTTTAAAACAAAACATATTTGATTTTAAGTCCATTTTGATCATTTATTTGAAGGGCGAAACTGAAAACCCTAAAATCCTAAGATATAAACTGTTTTTGATGATTCCATGGTCAAGAATTGACAATCTTTGATCCATCTGTACCTGAGATGATAAGAAACAGGATTATCAGTGGTTGAGTCAGTAACAATGATGAAAAATAAGTGAGTTGAGGAGAGAGAGTGATTCGGGCGAATGTCGCACACACAGTATCAGCCGAATGAAAAATGGGAGAATGAGGGTAGTTCGGCCGATTGAATGCTTATATAGGGTTACTCATTCGCCGAATGAGTCATGCGAATGAGTTGTTTCGCCCTAAAGTCATTCGCCGAATGAACTTATTCTGTCATGAGTCATTCTCCGAATGAAAGTGACGAATAAGTCATTCGGCACTAGTCATTCGCAGAATGACTCTTTCTCCGAATAAGGTCATTCGGACGAATGAGCCATACTCCATACAAAACACAACAATTTCAAGGTTTGACAATTTTAATTATAAAACCCAATACCCTTTATGAAGATTAGTCTGGTTGGTTCAGGATTTAGATCAGACAGATATCTGAACCTACAAATGATCATCTAAACTGAAGTTGAACATATAAAATCTTTTTGTAATTTTCTACAATTAGCAACTAAATACAAAGAAACACATGTTTTTGTGAGAAGTCTTCTAAGAAACTAACACATACACCTAATCACATCAAATTAGTTTCACTGAATGTTCCACTTCAAACACACTTGTCCTATAATCATGATTACTGATATATTTGTCCAATCTTAAGCCTGACTTTACATAACTTCTAAACAAGATTTATGATCACTCATTTTTCTGATTGCGTTACCCATTTCATTTAACCATTTAAAGATCAAAATCAGTTTATAGCTCATTTCAACATATCTTAATACCAGTCATCACAAATTCTATAAGATTCCATTTTTTTATTATCTTTTTGTATTTTTCTTGTTCTATCCAAATGGACGGCTTCAGTTAGGTTCGTCCTAGCAATGTGGCACGTGTATGGAATCGAACTTATTTTGTTTAAGTATTTCTCAAGCTTAATACCAGCTTGCTTTAATTTTTCTTCAAGCTTAATACCAGCTTGTTTTTGTTTTTCTTCAAGCTTAATACCAGCTTGTTTATGTTTGAAACCTCATTTGATTCTATGATGACCGGTGTATGCTTGATTTAAGTCAAAAACTATTTCTCACTCAACTGGTTTACTAAAACAGATCCCACCAATCAAAATTTCAAAGTCATCACAAATTGTCTATTCATTTTGTAAAATAGGCCTATCAGTACATCACATTATGATTCTCATGTGTTTTCAGCTTTAACATTTACTTTAGCTTCTATGACATGATAGATTAACGTATTACTTTCTTAAAGAGGACTTTTTCATTTTTCATAATTTTTTAATGCTTTTGGTTTTTCAAATTTTTAATGTTTTTGGTTTTTCAGATTGCATACTTTCTCCCCCTAAAAACCTAAAACAGAAAATCTTTTTGTGTTTTTGATGAAGAAAAGAAACTATACAATAAAACTTGAATGAAAGAAATAGACAAAACAAAAACTACCTAAGAAAGGCAATGATCATTTGTTAGATTCAGATGAAGGTAGGACTTCATTCTTGTTGAAAACACCATTAGCCGATAACAGATATAAAAATCTGGGTTTATCAAAAACTTTTGTGAAAAGATCGGCTTTCTAGTGATCAGTGTGAATTTTAACAACATCGATTGATTTCTTTTCAAAACAATCACGTATGAAGTGATATTTAATGTCGATGTGTTTTGTTTTCGAGTGCTGAACAGGATTTTTAGTGACAGCTATGGCGGCAGTGTTATCAACATATATAGGAGTATTAGAAAAGTGTAACCCATAGTCCCTTAGTTGCTGTTGGATCCAGATGATCTGAGAACAACAACTAGCAGCAGCAATGTATTCAGCTTCACAGGTTGAAGTAGACACAGACGTCTGCTTCTTGCACTGCCAGGTAACTAATCGGGTTCCAAAGAACTGACATCCCGCAGATGTTGACTTGAAATCTCTCTTGTAGCCACCATAATCTGAGTCACTATATGCAGTAAGTTCAAAATTATCATCATTAGGGTACCATAACCCAAGATCAGGTGTACCCTTCAGATAACGCATAATCCGTTTCACAGCAATCAGATGAGACACTCTTGGTTTTGATTGATAACGTGCACACAAGCATGTAGTGAACATGATGTCTGGCCGAGAAGCAGTAAGATACATAAGAGAACCAATCATTCCTCGGTACATAGTGGCATCAATTAACTCCCCCTTTTCATCTGGTGTAATCCCATGATTGACAGCCAGTGGGGTACCAGCAGGCTTTGCATCAGACATACTGAACCGGCTCAGTATGTCCCCAACGTATTTGGTTTGATGAATGAAGATTCCTGCCTCAGACTGATCCACTTGTAATCCCAGAAAAAAATTTATCTCTCCCATTGAGCTCATCTCGAACTTCTCTTTCATAACCATCTCAAACTCTTTGCACAGAACATCATTTGTCGAACCGAAGATAATATCATCCACATAGACTTGCACCAAGAGTAGATCACCATCCTTTTCTCGAATAAACAGTGTATAGTCAATGACACCTCTTCTGAACCCGTTGTTCAGAAGGTGAGTAGACAGCGTCTCATACCATGCTCGCGGCGCTTGATGCAATCCATATAAGGCCTTGTCTAACTTGTAGACTTGGTCTCGATGCAATGGATCCTCAAACCTGGGAGGTTGACTGACATATACTGTTTCACTTATCACACCATGAAGAAATGCACTCCTGACATCCATTTGATAAACTTTAAACTTCTTGAAGGATGCATAAGCCTAGAAAATACGAATTGCTTCAAGTCGAGCAACTGTTGCAAATACTTCATTATAGTCCAAACCTTCAACTTGTCTGAATCCTTGAACAACTAGACGTGCCATATTTCGCACAATGATCCCATGATCATCCTTCTTGCAACGAAGAACCCATCTGGTGCCTATGACTTTCACACCTTTTGGTCTGTCAACAAGTTGCCAGACACCTAACTTCTTGAATTGTAGGAGTTCTTCTTGCATTGCATCAACCCAAGATTCTTCCTTGAGAGCTTCAGTGACAGTACGTGGCTCAACTTGGGAGATGAAACATGAATGGGCACAAAAGCTTCCATCTGCAAAATCAAGAATGTCTGCTAGTCCCCCTGAAGAAAGTTGGTTTCTTGTCTTAACCCCATCTAATGGACTTCCAATAATGTTTTCTTGAGGATGAATCCGATTAATTCTTCCAACAGGCTGAGCAGGAACTTCAACCTGTGGATCAAGATTGTTCAGATTTAAATCCTCAAGACCTGGTACAAGATTGTCAACATTTGGTTCAGGGGCAGCTGGAGGAGCTGGGTTGTCGTCTGTGTCTGAGCTGTCATCATGTGTCTGTCCTGTAGGAATTGAGGTGGATGAAGGTTGCACAGGTTCATCAGGTGCATTTTGTACATCATACATCATCTGAACAGCAACGTCTTCATCAGTATACATGGGAGACATATTGAAGGAGTCAAATAGATCAGAGTAGTTGAACATCCAATCAGGACCCTTCCCAGGTGGGGGCATAGAATCTCTCTGAACATCAACATGGTACCACTCTTCAACATTTTGAGTTGATCTGTTATAAACTCTTTTATTTGGAATGTTGTACCCAAGAAAGTACCATTCTTCCACCTTCTCATTGAACTTGTCCTGCTCGTGTTTCTTAAGCATAGTGCATGGTGCACCGAAAGGTTCAAGATACTTAAGATTTGGTTTTCTGTTATGAAGCAGTTCAAAGCAAGTTTTCCCATGCCTTTTCACTACCAAAACTCGATTCAAAGTGTAACAAGCATTTGCTACAACCTCGTTCCAAAATTGAACTGGAAGAGAAGAATCAGCAAGCATTGTCCTAGCAGCCTCAATCAAAGTCCTGTTCTTTCGCTCAGCAACACCGTTCATTTGCGGGACATAAGGGGCACTAAATTGTTAAATAATTCCCCGTAAATTACAGAAATTCTCCATGTTGTGATTCTTGAATTCTGTCCCATTATATGTTCTGAGTATACGAACCTTGAGCTTATAAAGAGATTCAAGTTTGGTAACCAATACTTGAATACAATCAAACGTTTCAGATTTCTCCTTTAGAAAGAACACCCAAGAGTATCTAGAAAATTCATCGGTGATGACAAGACAGTACTGATCTCCAGCTATACTCCTGCGGTTTACAGGACCAAAAAGATCCATATGGAGAAGCTCAAGAGGAACAGTGATTGAATGATACTTCTTTGGCTTGTGAGACTGCTTGGTTTGCTTTCCTTCCTTGCAGGATACACAGACATCAGACAGCTTGAAATTTTTTAGAGTAACCCCCTCAACCAAATTGTTATGTACCAAATGATTCATCTTGCGTAGACTCAAATGACCCATCCTCTTATGCCAAAGGATTGAATCTTTCTCAGTTGCCTTTGTCATAAAACATGAAGCTCTAGAGGATGTTGTTGAAGCTGTGGCCATGTTGAGTACATACAAGTCTTGCTTTCTAGGAGCTGACAATAAGATCCAATCTTCAGGGTTAACCACACCTTCCTTAAGAATGTAGCATTTGGAGTCATCGAAGAGAACATTGTACTGTTTATCACAAATCTGTGATACAGAAAGAAGATTATTCTCCAATTTCTTGACATATCTGACTTTATCAAATGAAACTTGCCCATTTGATAAGATTCCCTCTCCCGTGATAAAACCACCTTTGTCACCGGCAAAAGCTACATATCCACCATGAGCAGATTGAACGTTTGAGAGCAGAGAAATATTGCCAGTCATATGCCTTGAAGCCCCACTATCAACAATCCAAGAGCTGTTTAGAGCAGCTGTTGGGACATTCTGCACAAAAATAAAACAATTAGTTCAATTTGGGAACCCAAGCCTTTACAGTCTTGGGTTGACCCAATGAGTCTCGTATCAAAACATCGATCCATTTACCATTTGAAACAACCTTGTCTGAAGTGGGTGGAACTGAAGTCTCAGTCTTTACTTTCCAGACTGCATTTTTACTGAAAGAATTTTTCAGATAAATGGATGATGATTTAACTTAATCAACATTAACCATCTTGGGAACATTCAAGTTCACCAGTTTCCCTTTACCATTGTCCAAAGATTTAACCTGATTTGGTTGTTTGAGTTTTGCCTGAATTGACTTGGATTCAGATTTGACAGGTTTAACAAAAATATGAGTTTGTTTTCTGGGTGGTGCAATCTTTGGTCTGATCAACTGTGGGCAAGATCTAACAAAGTGCCTAGGTGCACCACACTCAAAGCAAACCGGTTCTCCTTTTTTTTGGAAATGTTTTAATTCAGAAAAAGATTGCCTTTTTGGTTTGAAGACATTTATTTTAGGCGTGTTCTGATTAAAACCCAAACCCTTTTTCCCATTTGGAACAAGATTGTCAATCTTGTTAGATACACAAGCTTCATTTTCTTTTGAAGCTTTCAGAAAACCTAAGGCTTGATAAATTTTTGAGGATGAGATTGGGTCGCCCTTTTTGATAACAGGGATTGGATTCTGAGCAATACCACAATCAGATGAATCATCAGATTCATCTTCAGAATTGGAAACCCAATCCTCTACAAGTCCATCCACCGAAGATTCCTTTGACAAAGAGGAACCCTCATCAGTAATCATCCCAATCGGATCAATTACTAACGGATTTATAACTTGAAAATCTTTAACATCTTTGTCATTTGGTGAGTTGACAAAGCTCTTTAAGATTGGTGGAGGACATCTTTAATAACTCACTGTTCCCTTACCCTTATGATCAGCTCCTTTGCTGATCATGTGCTCAATGATATAAGATGCACTCTCATAGCTCTTGAGCTTTTGTCCTAGGGTTTATAATCACACTCAACTATTGCTAACTTCTTCTTTACCTCATTAATGGTATTGAGATAAGAAGTTATAGCATCTTGCTTGTTAAGAACAGCAATCTCAGCCTCATGAAGTTGTCTATTTAAAAGTTCAATTTTAGCTTGAAAATCTTTTTCATTAGCTTTTAAAACTTTGTTAGCATCCATACACTGGTTGAGATCATTGATCAAAGCAGCATTGTGATTTTGATAGGAAAGGACTTTTCTTTTAAGGTCAACACAATTAAAACAGATAGAACAAGAAGATGAACAATCATCAGATACCTTATCAGACTGTGAAGTTGCAGCAGGAGTAGCAGATGAGTTTACCATCAAGGCAAATTGAGTAGGAGATTCTTCAATATCAGCATCAGAATCAGATTGAGTGTCAGAATCAGTCAAGCTTTCAGACTCTGATCCAGATGTTTCTTCTATCTTGAGCTGCGCTCCTTCAGCAGTACTCTCTTCAAGTTGATCATCTATCTTCTGGATCTCAGCAACACATGCTTTATCTTGCCCCCTTGTTCAGAATTGAATCTGAAATCCCAATTGGTTCATAATCATATCATGGTGTTCTGTACCAAATTTGGTACTTAGATCTGGTCTAAATCGAAAGTTATTGCGATTTTAGTTGCTAAAACCCTCAGATCGGCCGAATGAGCATGGCGGCCGAATAAGTTTGGCCGAATAAGTCTCATTCGCCGAATAGCACCATTCGCCAGTGTCATTCGCCGAATAGCTTCATTCTCAACTCTCATTCGGCGAATAGCTTCATTCGACCCTTCATTCGCCGAATAGGTTCTTTCGCCCGAATAGGGGGAGTTTGGACAAAAACACCACAAAAATCTCCGAATTTGGAATGTAACAGTAACTTTTTGGCTAAGGCAATCAGGGTTTTGTGGATTTCGAAAATACAGACTGAGACCTGATGATTTTGAGTGGAAATCAAGCAGAATCAAGAGCCAAAGCTCTGATACCACTTTGTAGGACCTCGTAGAAGCTCGGAAACAACCCGGTTCCAAGGTAAATCTGCTTGACAGCCTCTGGGATAGTGCGGAATCCTATTCCAGGGTTTTCCAATCGAAATCAACGGCAACCGTGGTGAATCGAGTGAGTAGAATTAACGTGCGAGTGAGAATCGATCACCACGGGTTGAAAATCGAAGTTGGACGTGAAGAATCGCTCAAAACTTCAAGGGTTTGACACTGGAGTACACTTGGAAGTATGAGGACCCCGAAAAGTTAGGGTTAAAATGATTTGAACTTGTATTTATATGCTGTAGTCATTCGGCCGAATGAGTGGCCGAAACAACTCATTCGGCGAATGACTAGGCCGAATGAACATGTCAGACGAATGAGTCATTCGGCCGAATGACTCATTCGATCGTCTATGTCATTCGCTAGGGCGTTCATTCGGCCGAATGACTTCATTCGTAGAGTCATTCGCCCGAATGGTCAGAATTGATACTTAAACATTAATGAACCATTTCAAACAATCATATAATCAATAATAAACATTACGAGCAATATATAAAGACAACTTCCATTAATATAATTTGAATCTATACATGATGTTTAATACAAAATTAAACTAGGGACATTAAGTGCATCTACAATGAAGGTCTCTAACGTGGCTGTAGAAAGTACAGGAAGAAGAATATAATATTTACATTTCTGGTCTTTTTTATTTCGAATTTTGTTATCTTTTGACCAAAAACTTATTAACACTAATCAAACTTTTAGTATTTAACAATATTACCCCTTAAATTACTTTGTATTATCCTTTTATATAAAACCATACTATAAATTTATAACAGTTATAATAGATACAAGTTCTTTGTGATTTTTAACTTTAGACATCTTAGTAATTCTTAAGATTTTTATAAAACTATTAAGATTAATAGATCATGTAAAGTTTTAGTATTATTAATGTTTATTTTAAATAATAATTTGATATAAATTTATTTGTATATTTATATAATAAGTTTTATGATACATATATAAACTAAAACTATAGTTTTTAAGTATATAAATTTTATCTTGAAAATATATCATTTAAGTTAAATAAAATTCATTTTGAACAGCTTATATATATTTTTAATATAAGATAAAGCTATATCGTGAATATATATATATATATATATATATGTGTGTGTGTGTGTATGTATGTATGTATGTATGTATGTATATGGTTTAAACTTTTTGAATCGAGTTAACAAAACCATATCAACTTTCTTTTATTTTTAAACACGACACCATTACAATTTAATTTAAATAACAAAAACCCTAAAGATTACACCGCCCTTCGAGATCTTCTCTTCTGTAAAGCTTCTTTGAGGAATATTTCTTTTTCCTTCTTCTGTTCATTATTCATTTATTTATTGATGTATTATTCTAAGTAGCTGAGCTTAGGTTCTTAGTTTTCGGGCATTAGGATCGTATATGTAGCCTTGTTTAGGACGCCTTTAGAGTTGGTGTAGCCATGTAGAAGCTCGTTAGGCCCAATGAGTCCGGCCTATGATGTCCTTTCATTTAACTATGCCTAGTGTAATCTCTAGGGTTTTTGCTTCTAATTCAATTATGTTAATCACGTCAAATTCTAATAATACAAAGTTGGAGCCATATTTGAATATATATATATATATATATATATATGTATGTATTTATTCCTTATCTCCATTAATATAATAGACTTTATAAAAAAATTGAAACGAACTTAGGATAAATGTTTGTAAAATTAGAAAATAAAGATCCAAAGTTTTAAAAATCATTTTGACATAAAATGATAAATTTAGAAACTAGAGGGACTTAAAAGGGTATTATATAAAACTGATTTGTGAGAGAAGGGAAGTTTAAAATAAATTGAAAAGAAAAAGAAAGGGGAAGGACTGAAGATGTAAATACCTGAAATCTCTTTTCCTCTTTCACTCGTTCGCCCCATCGGACTTAATCCAGACCCGATCTCAACTCGATAAGAGCACATCTCATTCCAGCGAGATAACAACTAATTCGGAGACTGATGAGGCAAGGATTGGAACACGTTAACTGACTGCAATCAACAATTAATCGAAATAAATCCTTAAAAGCGTTATTTGGTTACCAAATATACCGACTAATTGACGAGATTTGAACTTGATTAGAACCAGTATAAAAACCCAATTAAACAATTGAATATCGTTCCTTTGATCCTGAAAAAGCTTTCTGAAAACAAAAATTCAATTCACAAACACTTCGGAATATGATTGGAATTCAAGAAACTCGATATAGCCTCGTCTCACTCAAACTACACTCATGAGAACTCGAACCAGGTAATATGATACACCAATCTACTCTAAATCATTCAAGGATAAAAGCCTTATGCTTACAAGGGCTTATAATCTGTAAATCGTTCCAATTCGATCGACCAAAAAACTAGGGTTCGTATGAAATAGGGTGAATCTGTTAATTGGTATAAGGTCAATTCAAATCGAAAATATGCAAACCCTCCTCAGCCCAGCAAAGCGGTAGACCACGTGCGCTGGGGTGCAGGGACCCGAGTCCAAGCCTTAACGGCTGCACTAGAAACCGGTTTTGTGCTTCTTTCTACCATCCAGTCCATTTTTTTATAAAATTAACTTCAAAAATATTTGAAAATTCATTTTTTACAACCTATTAAATTTTATTAAATTTTGAAAAGGTTTTGAATTAAATTCTTTTATAAAACTAATTTAAATACATATTTTATGAATAACAAAGCATGTTATGTGTTTTAAAATATTATAAAACATATTGAAAACTTTCTAAATACATATTTAGTAAATATCAAGTGTTAATCTTATTAATTCTTTTAACATAGAAATTATTTTGAAAATAATGATAATAAACATTTCAAAATTTACAAAAACATATAATTTTGTATTTTAAAATCCTAAAATCTTAAAAAATGTGTTTTGTTTTTAAGAAAGATTATTATTATTTTTCAAAAGGTGTAATCTAAATTGACTTTAAGAATATAAGAATTATTTTAATACTAAATACAATTTTGAAAACAAAATGTTATTTAGAATCAAATGACTATTCAAATAAATTATATTTTATTTGCAAAGTTTCAAAATGATTTTTAAATAAAATAACTATCCTAAATTATTAAACCAAACAATCATAAGTTTTACACACAAATGTTTTTAATAAACATTTATAAAAGGAATGAATTGGGATTAACATATTATTCTTAGAAATTCAAATACAAAATAATAAATAAAAAGAATATTCAATATTCTATTTTATTTATTATAAGAATATATTATTAGATATTATCAAAATATTATTCTAGTTATTCATACAATTATATTGGGAAAAATAAATAAAAAGAATGTTTTATATTCTATTTTATTTATTCATCAATATTATAAGAATATTTATTTAATAAATACTCCAATTGATTCATTCAAACTTAGACATATTCAATTAGGACTTCCATTAGAATGACATAGTTTTAGGGTCTTGAACTTTGAACTTTAGGATGTTAAATTTGTTACTCAAACTTTAGGGTGACTAGAATAGTCTTGCTTCCTCAATTTCAATTGAAGGACCATGGAACTAGCAAACATTCAAACATGTGAGTTTCCTCACACTCCATTTTACATTCTTTGTTTTTGGAATGTTAAAAATGTACCTATTCAAATTTATTTCATTTGATCATTTTATGATGCATGTCTTAGGCCTAGTTAATTTTATGTGTTAGGTGCTATGCTTTATACAATGTGTTGATTCTATGTGTGTTGCCAATCAAACAAGCTAGTACTTAGTGGCCTAAAATGTGTTAGATACCATCTTCGCTTTGGCTTTTGCCATTGTGTGAAAAAGGTGAAAAGTACACCTAGCAAACTTGTTGAAATACAAATGTTAATTTATAGTATGGCCATAATTGAAATAACAGTTTGTATGGATATTTTTTTGGACACAAGCTATGGTTATTCATTTATTTATTCTATTATTAAAACTTGTATGTATGCTATGCTTATGATACATATTCTAGTTAGGTTGTAGTTTGCATCCTTTTAATACATATTATTTAAACTTGGTTTGTGAACTCACCAACTATGCAAATAGTTGACAGACTCTATTTTACATGTGTGACATGCTAAGGAAGCTTGGATGAAGACATAGGATAGGTTTAGAGACCTAAATTAATTGTCAAAACAATGTTTAGACATTTTAATTGTAATAATTGGAATATACAATTCATGTAATGTTTGTTTGTAATTCTTTGAATTTTGTACTTGTTTTGTAATAATGATGCATTAAATATTTAAATTTTATAATAGCACCATGAGCTAATGCACGGTCGAACTCGCGCCTCGACGTATTCCGCCGTCGTTTGGGGGGTGACACCTAGCATAATGCTTTTACATCCTCGTTGCATTTGTTTAACCAAGTTGAACCAAGATTACATTCAGATCGTATACTTATTCCTTTTAGCTGTCGTCTGACCACAGACGTTCAAACCTCAGGGCATCTAGTTTGATACAACTATTGATCTTGATTCTTCTTCATTATACTAATTTTCTCGAGCACCATTAATGTGAGTTAATTCTTACTCCCTTTTTAGATTTAGTAAACTTTTTGGGATATTACATATGTCTTATACAAAACATATTCATAGAGTCAAAAGCATATACATGATGCATACTCTTAAGCTCAGTAGACATGATTTAGATGCTATGTGAACTTATGTGCTAAATGCTAATTGGGAATTAGGTTAGAAGACGTTTCATACACCAAACATATACTAGTACATAGTAGCCTAAAAATGTGGCTACATTCTTCGCAGTGACTTATGTCTTGTGTCAAAAAGGTGAATTGTACATAAAGATAAGCATTATGATTTACATTGTTTAAATCAAAGACCTAGCTAGTTTTGATTAAATATTTGTAATATCACTTGTGTGGATTCTTGCTTTATGCTTAATCATGATACTTGAAACTTACATATGCTTTAGATCTAGTTCTACATAGTTTAATAGATTTGCATCTTTTTATACGTATTATATTAAACTGTTTTGAATTGCTCACCAACTATGCAAATAGTTAACCCTTTTATTTTGCATATGTAACAGGTTAAGATGAAGACATATGATTAAGACAAAGATTAGGTTTATAGGACTTAGTTAATTAAAACATTGTTTAGTATTTCATTTGTGATTTGTTTTGAACTATTGCATGTTATTGAATGTGTTGTTTGAATAAATTAATATGGATGTTTTAAATATTGAAACCTTAACATAGAACCATGAGATTTTGAGCATTCACAATCGCACCCCGACGTATTCCGCCGTCGGTTGGGGTGCGGCAGATTGGTATCAGAGCCATAGTTATAGGATTTAGGTTATTAGAAATGGTGACCTAAACTATAACTAAGCTAACCTAAATGTGAGTTATCTCATATTATTATTGTATGATTATGTGCTACGTGATATACTACGTGCTATATACATTGCTTCCCTAGAGGAAATCCTTAGAAAACTCACACATACATAAGATGGTAAATTCGTGAACTTCCGTTTGATACATTAGAACATTATCCAAAGTTCCTCCCCGTTTAATAATTTTTTAATTCCATGGAAGTTAATTCTTGGTCTTAGTCTCATGGGTTCCTTGAATTTATTCCTAAAAAATTGTTGCGCACTTCTTTTAAGAATACTTGGGGTGCCTACACCAGATACCATCAATTATCATCCTATTAACTATGTTTGAAGCATTATGAGATCGGATCATGCTATGGAAAATGGATGAATTTTCATCCCCTTCCACAACCCACCAGACCCTTGACTTTTACTTATCCATCAACTTCTTTTGTTATGAAATAGTGAGATAATTCTTACAAGCCATCAGTATTCCTTATCTTGATTTGTTAAAAAACCCAATTCTGCCAAGGTTTCAAAATGAAGACATTCGTCCATATGGGAAATGATCTAAGGATTCTCCAATTCATGTCTGTTATGATTACATTCTTTCAATGTATCCTTAATGTTCTTTAGCTTTGCCATTAGTATTACATCTGGCCTGCCAGTAACTACCCACCCATTAGCAACTTTTGTTACCAGTTCATCAATACCTTGAAAATTTAACCACGATGAATAAATTTAATCGGAGCAGGGCCATAATCCACCGAAATAGTATACAATGTTAATTGATAATAATCATACCATTTTCTAGGGTGTGTAAATAGTACCGCGTCAGGCCATTGTTGAAAAAATTGTCATAGACAAGAATTCTATCAATTTTGCTAAATTTATTCCCATCGGATGACATATAAGGGAACTTCTTCCCGCATCCTATATTCGTGTAATCCAGTACTGAAAATAAAATCATTAAATTTCATTTCTCCTCGATGATCAAATTGAGAATTTAATCTCTCGGAGAAATTACGGACTACATTGAAGTCACCTAATAAATTCCGCATGCTTGCAAAGTTGCTCATTAGATCAATTAACAATTCCTATAACAATATTTTGAGCGCACATACTGAGGCACATATATATTAACTATATTAATTGGCTCATTTAAACCCATGGCTGAACCATGCACAAATAGGAAAGTGTCACCCTTTATAACTTTGTGCTTGCATAAGAGGCCAGGATCCCAAATAGGCAGCAAACCCTCGGAACTTCCTCGAGCATTAACAAATTCATAATCCAAATGTATATATCCACAAATTTGCTTGAGAGGAAATCTTTGACCTGTCAGCAAATTGAGTTTCCTGAATACACAGGAAGCGAAGTTTTCTTTTTATTTTTTTTAGATATAATCCATTGAGCAATTTTTTCCATCACCAAGACCCTAATATTAATAGAAAGGAAATCCATTAAAAATATTAATATTGACCTGCACTACCAATTGTATTTGAAATTTGTTCCGTGAAACCTTCTACATTTATCCAATCACATTCCCAACCCGAATCGTTTCATTAATTTCAGCGTTGATATATATTGTTGTAGTTGACAATTAATTAAAAAATAATAATAATAAGAATATAGATGTGTGTGTATGGCGTAGGCAAAAAAAATGTATATATAAATATCTATTCTATCTATATGTGTGTGGATAAGTGAAAAAAATATAATAATAATAACAAAACAAAGATCAAAGTTTGAGGCGGTGGAGCAAACAACAAATTTGGGGGATGGGGGGGGGGGTTGGGTCATTCGACAAAAGCCAGAAGAGAAAAAAAAGAAAAAAGAAGAAAGAAAGGAAGAAAAGAAGAAGAAAGAAGAAAAAGAGAAGAGGGGGAAGATCCGAACAACGATCCATGATTCCGAGCTTAGATCGTGAGACTAGGTCGTGAACATTTTGATGTAATCACATTTCTTATCCTTGAATCATCATAGAAGGATGTGATGTGGGTTATGAACTAGGGTTCTAGAAACGTGAAATTGAGTTGAGTTTTGAGTAGTTATGGGATCCTAAATTCGTGTATAGTTGTTTTGGTATGTTTTAAACATATCCTGTGGTATGGATCATGATTTATGCAAAGAACTCAAGTTAGGGTTCATAAGAGTGAGATGAGAAAAATGACTCATTTGGGGTGATTGTTGTCTAAATCTAAAAATATGTATAGAGATGAAATTGAGGTGTTGTACTGTTAATAGTTGTTTAAAATTCATATGATGAGATTAATATGAGTTTAACCTAAATGGCTCAAATGGGTTAATTTGATCAAATTAGTATAAATATTATCCTAGAAAGATTGAAACCTGAAGATTGGGTGAAAGGTGATCAGTATGAGAAATCATACAAAATATGATAAATATGTTAAACAAATTCAAACGGGTCGAATATGTATAATATATGAAATACACACACAGACATATATGAGTGTGTATATATATTCATGCAAATGTTTATATAAACATTTCGAAACAGAAGGTTATTGACTCGTGAGAGTTTAACAGGATATCAAGATTTTAATCAAGAAGATAATCGAGCAAGATCATCTTCTAGTCGAGGTAAGTAATATAACCGGATTACTATATGATAAATGATGTAAGCATGATTCGATGCAGAGTCATGTGTTGGTGAGTTAGAGTTGTTATGGTGGTTTAATAATGGTTGAACATGCTTAATGTATGGATATAGTAGTTTATAAAATATATGGTGGATTCATAGTAGTTTTTAAAATATATGGTGGATTCATAGCAGTTTATAAAATATATGGTGGATTCATAGTAGTTTATAAAATATATGGTGGATTCATAGTAGTTTATAAAAGATATGGCGGTTAAATAGAGGATAAACCTCTAAAAATGGTGGTATTTTATTTATTGATGATTGAATAGAGGATAAACATCTAATGCAGTGGAATATAAATATATGGTGATTTGTTAATATATGGTGGTAAAATAAATGATAAACATCTAACATGATGGTGTATTAAATATATGGTGGTTGAGTAGGGGATAAACCCCTAACATGGTGGTATATACATTGGGTGATAAAATGTAAGGTTATACCTTACTTATGGTGGTATATGATTATGGTGGTAAAAATGTAAGGTTTATACCTTACTTATGGTGGTAAAAAAGGTAAGGTTTATGCCTTACTTATGGTGGTAAAATATATCTATATATATTATCTTTATGGTGGCTATGTAAGGGATATTCTTCCTCATTATATTATAGATGGTGGATATGTAAAAGATGATTTCTCTTACTATATGATAGATGGTGGACTCTGACTAATATCAGTTTAAACAAAATGATGGCAATTATTAATTAACGTGGGTGGTGATAACTATTCTTTTGTACAAATATGGTGGCTCGGATTACTTACTTAGCGTTTTGCTAATTTAAATCGTTGGGTGTGATTTGTAGGTAAAGCTCCAATGCAATAAGAAACGGAACAAGTCTCGGATCGGTTATCTAATATGTCGCATGACCCGTTGCTAAATGGTTTTGGTGAAACTTAAATTTTATAATAGGTGTGATATCGTTTTGGGTTTCTGTGGATAAATAAGTTATAACGAGTCGGAGGTTTCTATAGTATTATTGTCAAATAGTACTAGTTACTATGACATGAATTAGTGATGGCGGTAATAGTTTGCTAGTGTGTAAATTGTTGGTTTTGAACAGGTTTATTTCGTAAGGAAATAGATGTTTTAAAATGGGTCATGTCGAAATTTTGAAAAATCTGGGACCATATTTCCGCACGTATTTTAAATAAAGCTATTATAAAGTGGGTGTTACAATTGCATTGGATTGAATTAGGTTGTATTGGTTTGTACACAGTTAGTATTGTTTTGTACTCGTTTGTGTGCTTTATTGATGTCTATTACAGTATAACATATCTAAGAAATGTAGAAGAACAACATTGTTATTTATTACATTATTCAAATGAAAAGTAAAAGACCATGAAAAATAATTGAATTAACTACTATGTCATGTGTATTAGTCAATTATCACGATCTTCTGTTATACCAGCTTGATTATCAGAAACAACACCATCTATTTTCAACTTACAGCTTCGTTGATTATACCGACTCTTTCCACATATAAGACAACACCTCTGTTTCTTCCACATAGATTTCGATGAAGAAGATATCTCACGAAACGACTTATAACGTTTATGACTACCAGACCCTTTGTTTCCTATTCCAATTGGTCTACGAATAGTAACAGAGGATGGCTGATCACATCCAACAATATTTTGAAGCCTATCATTCTTCATTATTGGTTCAAATCCGGAACCGTATGGCAGCGGCTCGGGATCGACAGAAGAGTTATGCTGACAAACGTCGTAAGCCGTTGGAATTTCAAGTAGGAGACCGAGTTCTTCTAAAGGTATCACCTTGGAAAGGTGTGATACGATTCGGCAAGCGCGGGAAGCTTAGCCCACGTTACGTAGGACCTTTTGAGATCCTGAAAAGGATTGGTCCGGTTGCGTATCAACTCAAACTACCGGATGAACTCAGTGGAGTTCATGATGTCTTTCATGTATCGAACTTAAAGAAATGTCTTTCTGATGAGACATTGATTGTACCATTGGAAGAAATACAAGTGGATGAACAGTTACGATTCATTGAAGAACCAGCAGAAATCATGGACCGAGAGGTCAAACAACTTAAGCAAAGCAAGATTCCAATAGTCAAAGTTCGGTGGAATTCAAGACGTGGTCCTGAATTCACATGGGAACGAGAAGATCAAATGATGAAGAAATATCCTCATCTGTTCAAAACAACAACTACAAACACTGAGAGCGCACGTTAAATTTCGGGACGAAATTTCCTTCAACAAGGGGATGACGTGATGCTTCACACATCAACACTTCAGATTTTAAACGGTAAACACAAACATTTGGTGGTCTCGGAAAATGAAGAAGAGGATGAAGAGGAGGAAGGGGAAGAACCAGCACCAGCTGTTGATTATGATCCTGAATCCACTATTGAGGATGTTTGATTTTCTTTATTTTGTTTAAGCTTATTAGGGGCGGGTTGTGTCCCTACATTAGAAGTTTGAAAACTTATGTTTTGATTTTGAAAGTATTGTACTTAAATCAGATTATTATCTATTGAAAGCTATTATTTACTGACAACAGTTGTGTTGATTTCTACATTACATGGTTGTTGTTTGTTGTATTGTTTACACATGTCACATTGGACGTTGATAACACTTTAATGTTTCTTTTAACTAGGAAGATAATGGCCGGAGAGAACGTACAAATGACAGTTGCTGAGCTCAATGAGCTGATCAATAACAGGGTCGCGGAGGCAATCGCGAACTACGTTCAGACACACACTACAGGGCCACATGGTCCAGCAGGGGGATTGGTGAATCCACCGGTGTGCACGTTCAAGATGTTCTTGGACTGTAAACCACATAACTTCAAAGGATCGGAGGGGGCCATTGGACTCCTTCGATGGATTGAGAAGGCTGAATCAGTGTTTGAAATGTGCAACTGCCCTGAGGAGAATAAGGTAAAGTATGCCACTGGAACGTTGGAGGGTCCAGCATTGACTTGGTGGAACTCGAATGTCCAGACTTTGGGATTGGATGAGGCTAATGCCTTGACTTGGAATGGTTTCAAGACTTTATTGCAGGAAGAGTACTGCCCTCGCAGTGAGATGCAGAAACTGGAGGAGGAGTATTGGCATCTTAAGATGGAGGGGTCAAACATTGAGGAATACACGACCCGGTCACATGAACTTGCCAGACTTCTACCTCACATGGCTACTCCAGCCAGCAAGTGGATAGAGAGGTACATCGGGGGATTGGTGCCTCAGATCCAGGGGTTGGTTACATCTGCAAATCCCACAACAATTCAACAAGCTGTGCGACTGGCGCACCAATTAACTAATCAGGCAGTGTTGCAAGGAACTCTGCCTAAGCGAACATCAGCTACTAAGGTGGGAGACCACAAAAGGAAGTGGGAGAGTAGCAACACCAAGAACTTCAACCAACAGCCGTTTCAGCAGAACTGGAAGCAAGACTCAAACAAGTCTTACCACAATTCGAATAGTGGTCAACAGTCATCATCGTCAGGCGGTTATATTGGTAAACATCAAAAGTGCAACAGGTGTGGATTTCATAATGCGGGAAATCAGTGTGATAAAGTTAAGTACCAACGGTGTGGTAAAGTTGGACATGCAGCTAAGGATTGACGTGGGGAGCTGCAAAACAATTCCAACAATCAGAATAACAACCAGAACAACGCACAGAAGGGTTTTTTGAATGTGGTAAGATGGGGCACTTTAAAAAGGATTGCCCACAACTCAAGAAAGGTGGGGATAACAATACAAATGGCAACGGCAATGGCAACGGTAACGGCAATGGCACCAATAACAACAACAACAACATTGGTGCTAGGGGCAGGACGTTTGTGATTGGAGGACGTCAAGCACGGGAGGATCCCAACATTGTTACGGGTACGTTCCTCTTAAATAATCACTATGCCTCTATGTTATTTGACACTGGTGCCGATCGGAGTTTTGTATCTAGTTCACTTGTTAAGTTGCTAAATGTTAGTCCCACTGCCTTAGATAGTCCATACACTGTAGAATTAGCTGATGGCAAGTTAGTTGTAGTGGAACATATTCTTAAGGGATGTATCCTTGATTTGATGGGTCAAACATTAGAAATTGATCTTATGCCTATTGCTTTAGGCAGTTTTGATGTAGTCATTGGCATGGACTGGTTGTCCAAACACCAGGCTGAAATAGTATGCCATGAAAAGATCGTTCGTATACCTCTTTCGCATGGAGAGACATTGTATGTACAAGGCGAGAAGAGCAGTACGCCAATGCGTCTCATATCTTGTATGAAAGCACACAAATGTCTGCGTAAAGGTCATACGGCAGTTATAGCACTTATAACTGAAAAGCCGGTAGCTGAGAAGAAGATTGAAGACATTCCAGTAGTTTGTGAATTTCCGGAAGTATTTCCAGAAGACTTACCGGGATTACCGCCTATCAGACAGGTGGAATTCCGAATCGACCTTACACCAGATGCAGCACCGATAGCAACGGCGCCTTATCGACTTGCACCGTCAGAGATGCAAGAGTTATCTACACAACTACAAGAGTTGTTGGATAAGGGTTTCATACGACCTAGTTTTTCACCGTGGGGAGCTCCAGTTTTGTTTGTCAAGAAAAAGGACGGGACTTTCCGTATGTGTATCGATTACCGGGAACTTAACAAGGTTACTATCAAAAACCGGTATCCGTTACACAGAATTGACGATCTGTTCGATCAGTTGCAAGGTTCGAGTTACTACTCGAAGATTGATCTCAGGTCGGGTTATCATCAACTCAGAGTTCAAGAAGAAGATATTCCGAAGACAGCATTCAGGACGCGTTATGGCCATTATGAGTTCTTGGTCATGCCATTTGGGTTGACAAACGCTCCAGCTGTATTCATGGATCTCATGAATCGTGTTTGTAAACCTTACCTTGATAAGTTTGTCATTGTTTTCATTGATGACATTCTCATCTACTCTCAGACTGAGGAAGAGCATGCTGAACATCTTCGATTGTTGTTGGAGTTACTGAAACAGGAACAATTGTACGCTAAGTTCTCGAAATGTGATTTCTGGATGCGAGAAGTACAATTTTTGGGTCATATAGTCAATGAAAAGGGCATACACGTTGATCCAGCAAAGATTGAAGCAATTAAGAATTGGGAAGCACCAAAGACCCCTACCGAGGTACGACAATTCCTTGGTTTGGCGGGTTATTACCGACGATTCATTGAGGGTTTCTCAAAGATCGCTCAACCACTTACATCTCTTACGCACAAGGGAACGAAGTATAACTGGACGGATAAACAGGAAGCTGCATTCCAGTTATTGAAACAGAAACTCTGCAGTGCACCGATTCTGTCCTTACCGGAAGGGACGGGAGACTTTGTGGCGTATTGTGATGCATCTGCACAGGGTTTGGGATGTGTGTTGATGCAACGTGATAAAGTAATTGCTTATGCTTCAAGGCAACTACGGCCACACGAAAAGAATTACGCTACTCATGACTTGGAGTTAGGAGCAGTGGTTTTTGCTTTGAAGATTTGGAGGCATTACTTGTATGGAACTAAGTGTACTATTTACACTGATCATAAGAGTTTACAACATATCTTTGATCAGAAGGAGCTTAATATGAGGCAGCGACGGTGGGTTGAGTTGTTGAACGACTACGAATGCACGATTAAGTATCACCCGGGAAAGGCTAATGTAGTAGCTGACGCTCTGAGCAGAAAAGACACATCAACAAGACGGGTTCGCGCACTTATGATGACAATACATACTGACTTACCTGACAAGGTACGCAGTGCTCAACTCGAGGCCTTGAAAAGGAAAACTTGGTACAGGAATCTTTACGAGGAATGGAAGAACAATTGGATGTTAAACCTGATGGAATTCGTTATTTCATTAATCGACTGTGGATACCTTTGTACGGAGGTTTAAGGGAACTCGTGATGGATGAAGCACACAAGTCTAGATATTCAGTCCATCCGGGATCAGACAAAATGTATCATGACTTGAAGGCACTGTATTGGTGGCCTCACATGAAAGCTGACATTGCTAGATACGTTAGCAAGTGTTTGACTTGTTCGAAAGTCAAAGTGGAATATCAGAAACCATCTGGTTTTCTGCAACAACCAGAAATACCCATGTGGAAATGGGAACAGATTTCGATGGATTTCATTACTAAGTTACTCCGTACACCGAGTGGTTGTGATACGATATGGGTAATTGTCGATCAATTAATGAAATCTACACATTTCTTAGCAATAAAGGAAACAGACAAGATGGAGAAACTGACTCGTATTTACATCAAGGAAGTGGTAGCACGGCATGGCGTGCCAATCTCTATTATATCGGATCAGGATGCCCGATTTACTTCCAACTTTTGGAAATCACTCCATAAGTCATTGGGAACTCGTTTGGATATGAGTACCGCATATCATCCACAGACTGACGGTCAAAGTGAACGTACAATTCAAACGGTCGAGGATATGTTACGAGCTTGTGTAATTGACTTTGGTGATAGCTGGGAAAACCATTTACCGTTAGTGGAATTCTCTTACAACAATAGTTATCATACAAGTATTCAGGCGGCACCGTTTGAAGCTTTGTATGGTCGCAAATGTCGTTCACCAGTTTGCTGGGCTGAAATTGGTGACAGTCAGATTACAGGTCCTGAACTAGTGCACGAGACGACCGAGAAGATAGTTCAAATCCGGAACCGTATGGCAGCGGCTCGGGATCGACAGAAGAGTTATGCTGACAAACGTCGTAAGCCGTTGGAATTTCAAGTAGGAGACCGAGTTCTTCTAAAGGTATCACCTTGGAAAGGTGTGATACGATTCGGTAAGCGCGGGAAGCTTAGCCCACGTTACGTAGGACCTTTTGAGATCCTGAAAAGGATTGGTCCGGTTGCGTATCAACTCAAACTACCGGATGAACTCAGTGGAGTTCATGATGTCTTTCATGTATCGAACTTAAAGAAATGTCTTTCTGATGAGACATTGATTGTACCATTGGAAGAAATACAAGTGGATGAACAGTTACGATTCATTGAAGAACCAGCAGAAATCATGGACCGAGAGGTCAAACAACTTAAGCAAAGCAAGATTCCGATAGTCAAAGTTCGGTGGAATTCAAGACGTGGTCCTGAATTCACATGGGAACGAGAAGATCAAATGATGAAGAAATATCCTCATCTGTTCAAACAACAACTACAAACACTGAGAGCGCACGTTAAATTTCGGGACGAAATTTCCTTCAATAAGGGGATGACGTGATGCTTCACACATCAACACTTCAGATTTTAAACGGTAAACACAAACATTTGATGCAATGGGTTTTGTTACAAATATTGTGCTACATTACATTTTATGTGCTACATTTCATATGTTACATGTTATAGTAGTACATACATGATTAGTTACACACATTTTGCTATGTGTGGGGTTGCATAGTACAAACAGTTGAAAACACTCACTATGTGTGAGGTTACATATCACAGTACGATCAAACACAAACAGTCACAGTTAGGTGAACTAACTAGTGTACATGCAAACAGTCACATTGAACGATCACATTTAGTTGTGATGTTGCAAGCTTTAGATTTTGTGTGTGAGTACACACAAGCACACGGAATGATCAAACCACACTAACACGTACAATTTAAACTCGCAAGTAGTTTCCTAACTGCTCCTAACATTTACTAATTTTCGGGACGAAAATTCTTTTAACAAGGGGATGATGTGACAATCCGGTATTTTCGAATTAACCTCGTTAACTGAAAGTAACGAAATCACAAATATGAGGCCCAAGGTAGGCCCAATTGTACCTTATGAGGCCCAAATGGATAGAAGGTAGGCCCAATTGTATTTATGAGGCCCAAAAGGATTAACCTAGCCAATAATGGTTCAATTGGCCCAATTAGTGACAATTCGGGATTTTTGGTTCAACTTTGTAAACCGAAATGTTATGTAATTGAACAAAATCAAACCTAAGGGATTAGTATTAGCTGAAATCAGTCCTAATACACTTTAATTACAAGTTTAGACTTGTAATTAGTTAAAAAAGGTTCAATTTTGACTTTAGGAGTCAAAATTCGAGTGTTTAGTCAAAATAAGTTCGAAATTCAAATCATCAAGCAATTGTAGCCGAATTAAATCGGTTATACTCAACACATTAATGATTAGTAGCAGTTACCATCTGTTATTAACACAATTATTAGTCGAATTAAAGGCCAAATGATGCCAAAAGTCGTAACCGTTGCATGGTAGCATCAAAACCGCAAAATTCGACTTCACTTATCACAATTGAAACTCCTAAACCTTTAGTCGACATCTTTAGAGTGTTCTGCATATCACAATTGCATCTCAGAAGCTGTGGATTGAAGAGCTTGAACGAGGGACGGCCGAAGAACACCTCCAAGTCGATCCACTACGATTCAAGATCAATCCGGGTAATGATTATCACCTACACATTCTAAAATTGCCGATTAAGAAAAGCCATATCATAATTTGTGCTTTTATTATAGAATTGGATGAGTTCGAATGATTAGGGCTCACATCAAGAACAATTTGGGGTTTGTTAATCAATTGAGTTTAAAAACTGAATTAAACTTCGCAGAGAGTTTCGAAATCACCTGTTTAAAGAATGTACTAGGATAATTTTAACTAATTATATCGAATTGGATCATCTCGAATTCTAGGGTTCATTTTAAGAATGGTTTTGGGGGAAACGGTTGAAATGAGGTTGAGATTCAAATTGATATACATGAATAGTTTCATAAGATACCGATTAATGAAATACACAAATCAATTTCATGAGATGATAGCGAATTGTAAATGATCGAGTTCTAGGGTTCATCATTTAAGTTGTTTTGGGGATTTTGATTTAAAAGGGTTCAAAAATCAAATTAATTGTTATGGTTAGTTTCAGAATGTTCCGATTGAGGGTAAGCATATGATAATTTTATCAAACTATAACGAATTGATGGGTTTCCTAATCTAGGGTTCTTGAGTTAAAACATTTGGGGGTTTTGATTAGAACGAGTTTAAAAATGAAGTTAAACAACCCAGACAGTTTCGGAATTGGTTGTTTATTGATAACCCTCTATCAATTTTATAATGTAAGAACGACTTTGAGTTGGGGTTTGAGAACTTGAGTTCGAAACTGTTAATGTCCGATTAATCAGGTTATGGTGGATTAGGGTTCTAATTAAGACCATATACAGAGTCGGTTAAACCTTTACAAGCAAAGCCCCATTGTCTAAGGGTTTATCAGGTTCGAAATCCGGACTAATTGAGGGTTAGTTGGTTCGGCTAAGAGTGAAACAAAGGGGAACCAATCAAGTTGTGTTTAAAACCAACTGAAACAGATTCATTATCAAATGTTGAAGCAGTTGAGTTGGTAGGGTGTGTGTGTTATGAGAGAGGGGTCGCGGGTTCGAGCCCGGCTCCTACTGGTTTTTGGGTTTCAAAGTATTTTCCATATTTTTATCATAACTTCTTCGTTTCAAGTCCGATTCGAGCCATTCAAATTGCGTTAGAACCAGAATTCAGTCCGGAATGTTTTAGAATAATAAAATTCATATTTTAATCCGAAAACGAAATCGCGTATAATTACGCTTGTTTAAATAAAATCATTAACGATGATATGATTCTATTAAACGATTTCAAGGGCACGCGTACATACGTATGCATATTCTTAACACTCTAACATACGTGTGTCGACACGTATGTGATTTCAAGCATAAAATGACATTCCGAATAACACTAGGTTATTATTACAACACAGGTTCTTCGTAGGAGGACTTTCTACACGAGTTTAAGTGTGTTTGATCATTCTGCAACAATCAAAGGTGCGTACGCGGCCCCATTCTTATTTTAATCTGTTTTGGGGGAGAAAACATGTGCAACAAACACTTTTAGATACATATCACTTGCATGAGTTAGCTGTTTACATTATGTGACAACAGTGCATTTACAAGTCCTTACACTTCGAACCGTTTAGTTTGCCGTAGCGCAAAGCGTGGTAGTTGGAAATAGATCTATTAGGTTTGACAAACCTCACTTGGTAGATGGGATCTACGCAGGTGTTTGACTGACCAAACACTCATTACTATTGTTTGTGCTAGACAATAGTGGCAAGGCAAAACACGCGATAGCATGCACTAGTCAGCTTCGGTGTCGACCACTTATGTAAATAGTATAAATGACTAGCTATCATGACTATGCATGTGTGATTATGTTATCTGCAAACTTTATATTCCAACTGTGGTTTCAACATTTTTGAATTCTTAAACCTGTGTAATGCACCAACCTTTGTGTTGACTTGATTTACATGTTTTCTTAGGACGCTAAAGTACACAAGAAGCGGGCATGGACTAGGAGATTGAGTCGCATGCATGTCTTTACATTATAGTTATTTGAATTTGAACATTTGAAAACTTTGCATTGTAATTTACATTTTACAACTGTTATTGTTTTAAAACGCTTCCGCAAACTTTGAAAATTTTGATGTTACAGTTTTAGACCAAAGTATGTTTTGAAATTCATATAGAGGTCTTCGTTATGTCTAATGATCTGAGATCCTGGTTTGTCATGTTCCCAAACGGTATGATTCCGTTAGTTGAAAATTGGGGGTGTGACAGATTGGTATCAGAGACATTGGTTATAGCGAACTAGGTTTGCATTTGTAGACTTAGACTATAACTGTTAGACATTAGACACGCATGCTTACATGTATCACTTAGAAATTACATATGGCATTATGTAATAGACTTGCTTACACATTCCATGGCACTGCACTTACATATGGTATTATGTAACAGGCATGGCATCTTCATCATCAGCACCATATATATGCATTGATGATTCGAAGGATGAGGAGCCAGTAGTTCCAGTACCACCATCATCACCAGCACCACCTATCACATCTCCTCCACCATCTGAGAGAGATGACTCAGACCCTGAGGAGGATCCAGAGGAGGATCCGGATGAGGACCCGGAGGAGGATCCGGATGAGGATCCGGAGGAGGAGCCAGTGGAGGGTACTCAGGAGATTCCTGCTGAGGGACCTTCTACTCATCCACCACCTGTATTGGATGTTCCTGAGCCTAAGAGGCAACGGACTGACTCTGAGGAGATTGCCAAACTACGTGAGGACTTGTACTGGGCAAATGATAGGATTGCGTACAATGTTTGGGAACTCTGGGATGCAAATGAAAGAGAAGATAACCTTGCCCACCTGGTTAATGAGATGCGAGATGAGATCATCCATTTGACTGGTCGTCTTCAAGCTTCTGATAACCGAGCTGAGATTCTGGAAGGCAGACTTGTAGCCTTGGAAGACTTGGTGGTCTCGGAAAATGAAGAAGAGGATGAAGAGGAGGAAGGGGAAGAACCAGCACCAGCTGTTGATTCTGATCCTGAATCCACTATTGAGGATGATTGATTTTCTTTATTTTGTTTAAGCTTATTAGGGGCGGGTTGTGTCCCTACATTAGAAGTTTGAAAACTTATGTTTTGATTTTGAAAGTATTGTACTTAAATCAGATTATTATCTATTGAAAGCTATTATTTACTGACAACAGTTGTGTTGATTTCTACATTACATGGTTGTTGTTTGTTGTATTGTTTACACATGTCACATTGGACGTTGATAACACTTTAATGTTTCTTTTAACTAGGAAGATAATGGCCGGAGAGAACGTACAAATGACAGTTGCTGAGCTCAATGAGCTGATCAATAACAGGGTCGCGGAGGCAATCGCGAACTACGTTCAGACACACACTACAGGGCCACAGGGTCCAGCAGGGGGATTGGTGAATCCACCGGTGTGCACGTTCAAGATGTTCTTGGACTGTAAACCACATAACTTCAAAGGATCGGAGGGGGCCATTGGACTCCTTCGATGGATTGAGAAGGCTGAATCAGTGTTTGAAATGTGCAACTGCCCTGAGGAGAATAAGGTAAAGTATGCCACTGGAACGTTGGAGGGTCCAGCATTGACTTGGTGGAACTCGAATGTCCAGACTTTGGGATTGGATGAGGCTAATGCCTTGACTTGGAATGGTTTCAAGACTTTATTGCAGGAAGAGTACTGCCCTCGCAGTGAGATGCAGAAACTGGAGGAGGAGTATTGGCATCTTAAGATGGAGGGGTCAAACATTGAGGAATACACGACCCGGTCACATGAACTTGCCAGACTTCTACCTCACATGGCTACTCCAGCCAGCAAGTGGATAGAGAGGTACATCGGGGGATTGGTGCCTCAGATCCAGGGGTTGGTTACATCTGCAAATCCCACAACAATTCAACAAGCTGTGCGACTGGCGCACCAATTAACTAATCAGGCAGTGTTGCAAGGAACTCTGCCTAAGCGAACATCAGCTACTAAGGTGGGAGACCACAAAAGGAAGTGGGAGAGTAGCAACACCAAGAACTTCAACCAACAGCCGTTTCAGCAGAACTGGAAGCAAGACTCAAACAAGTCTTACCACAATTCGAATAGTGGTCAACAGTCATCATCGTCAGGCGGTTATATTGGTAAACATCAAAAGTGCAACAGGTGTGGATTTCATAATGCAGGAAATCAGTGTGATAAAGTTAAGTACCAACGGTGTGGTAAAGTTGGACATGCAGCTAAGGATTGACGTGGGGAGCTGCAAAACAATTCCAACAATCAGAATAACAACCAGAACAACGCACAGAAGGGTTTTTTGAATGTGGTAAGATGGGGCACTTTAAAAAGGATTGCCCACAACTCAAGAAAGGTGGGGATAACAATACAAATGGCAACGGCAATGGCAACGGTAACGGCAATGGCACCAATAACAACAACAACAACATTGGTGCTAGGGGCAGGACGTTTATGATTGGAGGACGTCAAGCACGGGAGGATCCCAACATTGTTACGGGTACGTTCCTCTTAAATAATCACTATGCCTCTATGTTATTTGACACTGGTGCCGATCGGAGTTTTGTATCTAGTTCACTTGTTAAGTTGCTAAATGTTAGTCCCACTGCCTTAGATAGTCCATACACTGTAGAATTAGCTGATGGCAAGTTAGTTGTAGTGGAACATATTCTTAAGGGATGTATCCTTGATTTGATGGGTCAAACATTAGAAATTGATCTTATGCCTATTGCTTTAGGCAGTTTTGATGTAGTCATTGGCATGGACTGGTTGTCCAAACACCAGGCTGAAATAGTATGCCATGAAAAGATCGTTCGTATACCTCTTTCGCATGGAGAGACATTGTATGTACAAGGCGAGAAGAGCAGTACGCCAATGCGTCTCATATCTTGTATGAAAGCACACAAATGTCTGCGTAAAGGTCATACGGCAGTTATAGCACTTATAACTGAAAAGCCGGTAGCTGAGAAGAAGATTGAAGACATTCCAGTAGTTTGTGAATTTCCGGAAGTATTTCCAGAAGACTTACCGGGATTACCGCCTATCAGACAGGTGGAATTCCGAATCGACCTTACACCAGATGCAGCACCGATAGCAACGGCGCCTTATCGACTTGCACCGTCAGAGATGCAAGAGTTATCTACACAACTACAAGAGTTGTTGGATAAGGGTTTCATACGACCTAGTTTTTCACCGTGGGGAGCTCCAGTTTTGTTTGTCAAGAAAAAGGACGGGACTTTCCGTATGTGTATCGATTACCGGGAACTTAACAAGGTTACTATCAAAAACCGGTATCCGTTACACAGAATTGACGATCTGTTCGATCAGTTGCAAGGTTCGAGTTACTACTCGAAGATTGATCTCAGGTCGGGTTATCATCAACTCAGAGTTCAAGAAGAAGATATTCCGAAGACAGCATTCAGGACGCGTTATGGCCATTATGAGTTCTTGGTCATGCCATTTGGGTTGACAAACGCTCCAGCTGTATTCATGGATCTCATGAATCGTGTTTGTAAACCTTACCTTGATAAGTTTGTCATTGTTTTCATTGATGACATTCTCATCTACTCTCAGACTGAGGAAGAGCATGCTGAACATCTTCGATTGTTGTTGGAGTTACTGAAACAGGAACAATTGTACGCTAAGTTCTCGAAATGTGATTTCTGGATGCGAGAAGTACAATTTTTGGGTCATATAGTCAATGAAAAGGGCATACACGTTGATCCAGCAAAGATTGAAGCAATTAAGAATTGGGAAGCACCAAAGACCCCTACCGAGGTACGACAATTCCTTGGTTTGGCGGGTTATTACCGACGATTCATTGAGGGTTTCTCAAAGATCGCTCAACCACTTACATCTCTTACGCACAAGGGAACGAAGTATAACTGGACGGATAAACAGGAAGCTGCATTCCAGTTATTGAAACAGAAACTCTGCAGTGCACCGATTCTGTCCTTACCGGAAGGGACGGGAGACTTTGTGGCGTATTGTGATGCATCTGCACAGGGTTTGGGATGTGTGTTGATGCAACGTGATAAAGTAATTGCTTATGCTTCAAGGCAACTACGGCCACACGAAAAGAATTACGCTACTCATGACTTGGAGTTAGGAGCAGTGGTTTTTGCTTTGAAGATTTGGAGGCATTACTTGTATGGAACTAAGTGTACTATTTACACTGATCATAAGAGTTTACAACATATCTTTGATCAGAAGGAGCTTAATATGAGGCAGCGACGGTGGGTTGAGTTGTTGAACGACTACGAATGCACGATTAAGTATCACCCGGGAAAGGCTAATGTAGTAGCTGACGCTCTGAGCAGAAAAGACACATCAACAAGACGGGTTCGCGCACTTATGATGACAATACATACTGACTTACCTGACAAGGTACGCAGTGCTCAACTCGAGGCCTTGAAAAAGGAAAACTTGGTACAGGAATCTTTACGAGGAATGGAAGAACAATTGGATGTTAAACCTGATGGAATTCGTTATTTCATTAATCGACTGTGGATACCTTTGTACGGAGGTTTAAGGGAACTCGTGATGGATGAAGCACACAAGTCTAGATATTCAGTCCATCCGGGATCAGACAAAATGTATCATGACTTGAAGGCACTGTATTGGTGGCCTCACATGAAAGCTGACATTGCTAGATACGTTAGCAAGTGTTTGACTTGTTCGAAAGTCAAAGTGGAATATCAGAAACCATCTGGTTTGCTGCAACAACCAGAAATACCCATGTGGAAATGGGAACAGATTTCGATGGATTTCATTACTAAGTTACTCCGTACACCGAGTGGTTGTGATACGATATGGGTAATTGTCGATCAATTAACGAAATCTACACATTTCTTAGCAATAAAGGAAACAGACAAGATGGAGAAACTGACTCGTATTTACATCAAGGAAGTGGTAGCACGGCATGGCGTGCCAATCTCTATTATATCAGATCAGGATGCCCGATTTACTTCCAACTTTTGGAAATCACTCCATAAGTCATTGGGAACTCGTTTGGATATGAGTACCGCATATCATCCACAGACTGACGGTCAAAGTGAACGTACAATTCAAACGGTCGAGGATATGTTACGAGCTTGTGTAATTGACTTTGGTGATAGCTGGGAAAACCATTTACCGTTAGTAGAATTCTCTTACAACAATAGTTATCATACAAGTATTCAGGCGGCACCGTTTGAAGCTTTGTATGGTCGCAAATGTCGTTCACCAGTTTGCTGGGCTGAAATTGGTGACAGTCAGATTACAGGTCCTGAACTAGTGCACGAGACGACCGAGAAGATAGTTCAAATCCGGAACCGTATGGCAGCGGCTCGGGATCGACAGAAGAGTTATGCTGACAAACGTCGTAAGCCGTTGGAATTTCAAGTAGGAGACCGAGTTCTTCTAAAGGTATCACCTTGGAAAGGTGTGATACGATTCGGTAAGCGCGGGAAGCTTAGCCCACGTTACGTAGGACCTTTTGAGATCCTGAAAAGGATTGGTCCGGTTGCGTATCAACTCAAACTACCGGATGAACTCAGTGGAGTTCATGATGTCTTTCATGTATCGAACTTAAAGACAAGTCTTTCTGATGAGACATTGATTGTACCATTGGAAGAAATACAAGTGGATGAACAGTTACGATTCATTGAAGAACCAGCAGAAATCATGGACCGAGAGGTCAAACAACTTAAGCAAAGCAAGATTCCGATAGTCAAAGTTCGGTGGAATTCAAGACGTGGTCCTGAATTCACATGGGAACGAGAAGATCAAATGATGAAGAAATATCCTCATCTGTTCAAAACAACAACTACAAACACTGAGAGCGCACGTTAAATTTCGGGACGAAATTTCCTTCAACAAGGGGATGACGTGATGCTTCACACATCAACACTTCAGATTTTAAACGGTAAACACAAACATTTGATGCAATGGGTTTTGTTACAAATATTGTGCTACATTACATTTTATGTGCTATATTTCATATGTTACATGTTATAGTAGTACATACATGATTAGTTACACACATTTTGCTATGTGTGGGGTTGCATAGTACAAACAGTTGAAAACACTCACTATGTGTGAGGTTACATATCACAGTACGATCAAACACAAACAGTCACAGTTAGGTGAACTAACTAGTGTACATGCAAACAGTCCATTGAACGATCACATTTAGTTGTGATGTTGCAAGCTTTAGATTTTGTGTGTGAGTACACACAAGCACACGGAATGATCAAACCACACTAACACGTACAATTTAAACTCGCAAGTAGTTTCCTAACTGCTCCTAACATTTACTAATTTTCGGGACGAAAATTCTTTTAACAAGGGGATGATGTGACAATCCGGTATTTTCGAATTAACCTCGTTAACTGAAAGTAACGAAATCACAAATATGAGGCCCAAGGTAGGCCCAATTGTACCTTATGAGGCCCAAATGGATAGAAGGTAGGCCCAATTGTATTTATGAGGCCCAAAAGGATTAACCTAGCCAATAATGGTTCAATTGGCCCAATTAGTGACAATTCGGGATTTTTGGTTCAACTTTGTAAACCGAAATGTTATGTAATTGAACAAAATCAAACCTAAGGGATTAGTATTAGCTGAAATCAGTCCTAATACACTTTAATTACAAGTTTAGACTTGTAATTAGTTAAAAAAGGTTCAATTTTGACTTTAGGAGTCAAAATTCGAGTGTTTAGTCAAAATAAGTTCGAAATTCAAATCATCAAGCAATTGTAGCCGAATTAAATCGGTTATACTCAACACATTAATGATTAGTAGCAGTTACCATGTGTTATTAACACAATTATTAGTCGAATTAAAGGCCAAATGATGCCAAAAGTCGTAACCGTTGCATGGTAGCATCAAAACCGCAAAATTCGACTTCACTTATCACAATTGAAACTCCTAAACCTTTAGTCGACATCTTTAGAGTGTTCTGCATATCACAATTGCATCTCAGAAGCTGTGGATTGAAGAGCTTGAACGAGGGACGGCCGAAGAACACCTCCAAGTCGATCCACTACGATTCAAGATCAATCCGGGTAATGATTATCACCTACACATTCTAAAATTGCCGATTAAGAAAAGCCATATCATAATTTGTGCTTTTATTATAGAATTGGATGAGTTCGAATGATTAGGGCTCACATCAAGAACAATTTGGGGTTTGTTAATCAATTGAGTTTAAAAACTGAATTAAACTTCGCAGAGAGTTTCGAAATTACCTGTTTAAAGAATGTACTAGGATAATTTTAACTAATTATATCGAATTGGATCATCTCGAATTCTAGGGTTCATTTTAAGAATGGTTTTGGGGGAAACGGTTGAAATGAGGTTGAGATTCAAATTGATATACATGAATAGTTTCATAAGATACCGATTAATGAAATACACAAATCAATTTCATGAGATGATAGCGAATTGTAAATGATCGAGTTCTAGGGTTCATCATTTAAGTTGTTTTGGGGATTTTGATTTAAAAGGGTTCAAAAATCAAATTAATTGTTATGGTTAGTTTCAGAATGTTCCGATTGAGGGTAAGCATATGATAATTTTATCAAACTATAACGAATTGATGGGTTTCCTAATCTAGGGTTCTTGAGTTAAAACATTTTGGGGGTTTTGATTAGAACGAGTTTAAAAATGAAGTTAAACAACCCAGACAGTTTCGGAATTGGTTGTTTATTGATAACCCTCTATCAATTTTATAATGTAAGAACGACTTTGAGTTGGGGTTTGAGAACTTGAGTTCGAAACTGTTAATGTCCGATTAATCAGGTTATGGTGGATTAGGGTTCTAATTAAGACCATATACGGAGTCGGTTAAACCTTTACAAGCAAAGCCCCATTGTCTAAGGGTTTATCAGGTTCGAAATCCGGACTAATTGAGGGTTAGTTGGTTCGGCTAAGAGTGAAACAAAGGGGAACCAATCAAGTTGTGTTTAAAACCAACTGAAACAGATTCATTATCAAATGTTGAAGCAGTTGAGTTGGTAGGGTGTGTGTGTTATGAGAGAGGGGTCGCGGGTTCGAGCCCGGCTCCTACTGGTTTTTGGGTTTCAAAGTATTTTCCATATTTTTATCATAACTTCTTCGTTTCAAGTCCGATTCGAGCCATTCAAATTGCGTTAGAACCAGAATTCAGTCCGGAATGTTTTAGAATAATAAAATTCATATTTTAATCCGAAAACGAAATCGCGTATAATTACGCTTGTTTAAATAAAATCATTAACGATGATATGATTCTATTAAACGATTTCAAGGGCACGCGTACATACGTATGCATATTCTTAACACTCTAACATACGTGTGTTGACACGTATGTGATTTCAAGCATAAAACGACATTCCGAATAACACTAGGTTATTGTTACAACACAGGTTCTTCGTAGGAGGACTTTCTACACGAGTTTAAGTGTGTTTGATCATTCTGCAACAATCAAAGGTGCGTACGCGGCCCCATTCTTATTTTAATCTGTTTTGGGGGAGAAAACATGTGCAACAAACACTTTTAGATACATATCACTTGCATGAGTTAGCTGTTTACATTATGTGACAACATAGCATTTACAAGTCCTTACACTTCGAACCGTTTAGTTTGCCGTAGCGCAAAGCGTGGTAGTTGGAAATAGATCTATTAGGTTTGACAAACCTCACTTGGTAGATGGGATCTACGCAGGTGTTTGACTGACCAAACACTCATTACTATTGTTTGTGCTAGACAATAGTGGCAAGGCAAAACACGCGATAGCATGCACTAGTCAGCTTCGGTGTCGACCACTTATGTAAATAGTATAAATGACTAGCTATCATGACTATGCATGTGTGATTATGTTATCTGCAAACTTTATATTCCAACTGTGGTTTCAACATTTTTGAATTCTTAAACCTGTGTAATGCACCAACCTTTGTGTTGACTTGATTTACATGTTTTCTTAGGACGCTAAAGTACACAAGAAGCGGGCATGGACTAGGAGATTGAGTCGCATGCATGTCTTTACATTATAGTTATTTGAATTTGAACATTTGAAAACTTTGCATTGTAATTTACATTTTACAACTGTTATTGTTTTAAAACGCTTCCGCAAACTTTGAAAATTTTGATGTTACAGTTTTAGACCAAAGTATGTTTTGAAATTCATATAGAGGTCTTCGTTATGCTAATGATCTGAGATCCTGGTTTGTCATGTTCCCAAACGGTATGATTCCGTTAGTTGAAAATTGGGGGTGTGACAGATTGGTATCAGAGACATTGGTTATAGCGAACTAGGTTTGCATTTGTAGACTTAGACTATAACTGTTAGACATTAGACACGCATGCTTACACGTATCACTTAGAAATTACATATGGCATTATGTAATAGACTTGCTTACACATTCCATGGCACTGCACTTACATATGGTATTATGTAACAGGCATGGCATCTTCATCATCAGCACCATATATATGCATTGATGATTCGGAGGATGAGGAGCCAGTAGTTCCAGTACCACCATCATCACCAGCACCACCTATCCCATCTCCTCCACCATCTGAGAGAGATGACTCAGACCCTGAGGAGGATCCAGAGGAGGATCCGGATGAGGACCCGGAGGAGGATCCGGATGAGGATCCGGAGGAGGAGCCAGTGGAGGGTACTCAGGAGATTCCTGCTGAGGGACCTTCTACTCATCCACCACCTGTATTGGATGTTCCTGAGCCTAAGAGGCAACGGACTGACTCTGAGGAGATTGCCAAACTACGTGAGGACTTGTACTGGGCAAATGATAGGATTGCGTACAATGTTTGGGAACTCTGGGATGCAAATGAAAGACAAGATAACCTTGCCCACCTGGTTAATGAGATGCGAGATGAGATCATCCATTTGACTGGTCGTCTTCAAGCTTCTGATAACCGAGCTGAGATTCTGGAAGGCAGACTTGTAGCCTTGGAAGACTTGGTGGTCTCGGAAAATGAAGAAGAGGATGAAGAGGAGGAAGGGGAAGAACCAGCACCAGCTGTTGATTCTGATCCTGAATCCACTATTGAGGATGATTGATTTTCTTTATTTTGTTTAAGCTTATTAGGGGCGGGTTGTGTCCCTACATTAGAAGTTTGAAAACTTATGTTTTGATTTTGAAAGTATTGTACTTAAATCAGATTATTATCTATTGAAAGCTATTATTTACTGACAACAGTTGTGTTGATTTCTACATTACATGGTTGTTGTTTGTTGTATTGTTTACACATGTCACATTGGACGTTGATAACACTTTAATGTTTCTTTTAACTAGGAAGATAATGGCCGGAGAGAACGTACAAATGACAGTTGCTGAGCTCAATGAGCTGATCAATAACAGGGTCGCGGAGGCAATCGCGAACTACGTTCAGACACACACTACAGGGCCACAGGGTCCAGCAGGGGGATTGGTGAATCCACCGGTGTGCACGTTCAAGATGTTCTTGGACTGTAAACCACATAACTTCAAAGGATCGGAGGGGGCCATTGGACTCCTTCGATGGATTGAGAAGGCTGAATCAGTGTTTGAAATGTGCAACTGCCCTGAGGAGAATAAGGTAAAGTATGCCACTGGAACGTTGGAGGGTCTAGCATTGACTTGGTGGAACTCGAATGTCCAGACTTTGGGATTGGATGAGGCTAATGCCTTGACTTGGAATGGTTTCAAGACTTTATTGCAGGAAGAGTACTGCCCTCGCAGTGAGATGCAGAAACTGGAGGAGGAGTATTGGCATCTTAAGATGGAGGGGTCAAACATTGAGGAATACACGACCCGGTCACATGAACTTGCCAGACTTCTACCTCACATGGCTACTCCAGCCAGCAAGTGGATAGAGAGGTACATCGGGGGATTGGTGCCTCAGATCCAGGGGTTGGTTACATCTGCAAATCCCACAACAATTCAACAAGCTGTGCGACTGGCGCACCAATTAACTAATCAGGCAGTGTTGCAAGGAACTCTGCCTAAGCGAACATCAGCTACTAAGGTGGGAGACCACAAAAGGAAGTGGGAGAGTAGCAACACCAAGAACTTCAACCAACAGCCGTTTCAGCAGAACTGGAAGCAAGACTCAAACAAGTCTTACCACAATTCGAATAGTGGTCAACAGTCATCATCGTCAGGCGGTTATATTGGTAAACATCAAAAGTGCAACAGGTGTGGATTTCATAATGCGGGAAATCAGTGTGATAAAGTTAAGTACCAACGGTGTGGTAAAGTTGGACATGCAGCTAAGGATTGACGTGGGGAGCTGCAAAACAATTCCAACAATCAGAATAACAACCAGAACAACGCACAGAAGGGTTTTTTTGAATGTGGTAAGATGGGGCACTTTAAAAAGGATTGCCCACAACTCAAGAAAGGTGGGGATAACAATACAAATGGCAACGGCAATGGCAACGGTAACGGCAATGGCACCAATAACAACAACAACAACATTGGTGCTAGGGGCAGGACGTTTGTGATTGGAGGACGTCAAGCACGGGAGGATCCCAACATTGTTACGGGTACGTTCCTCTTAAATAATCACTATGCCTCTATGTTATTTGACACTGGTGCCGATCGGAGTTTTGTATCTAGTTCACTTGTTAAGTTGCTAAATGTTAGTCCCACTGCCTTAGATAGTCCATACACTGTAGAATTAGCTGATGGCAAGTTAGTTGTAGTGGAACATATTCTTAAGGGATGTATCCTTGATTTGATGGGTCAAACATTAGAAATTGATCTTATGCCTATTGCTTTAGGCAGTTTTGATGTAGTCATTGGCATGGACTGGTTGTCCAAACACCAGGCTGAAATAGTATGCCATGAAAAGATCGTTCGTATACCTCTTTCGCATGGAGAGACATTGTATGTACAAGGCGAGAAGAGCAGTACGCCAATGCGTCTCATATCTTGTATGAAAGCACACAAATGTCTGCGTAAAGGTCATACGGCAGTTATAGCACTTATAACTGAAAAGCCGGTAGCTGAGAAGAAGATTGAAGACATTCCAGTAGTTTGTGAATTTCCGGAAGTATTTCCAGAAGACTTACCGGGATTACCGCCTATCAGACAGGTGGAATTCCGAATCGACCTTACACCAGATGCAGCACCGATAGCAACGGCGCCTTATCGACTTGCACCGTCAGAGATGCAAGAGTTATCTACACAACTACAAGAGTTGTTGGATAAGGGTTTCATACGACCTAGTTTTTCACCGTGGGGAGCTCCAGTTTTGTTTGTCAAGAAAAAGGACGGGACTTTCCGTATGTGTATCGATTACCGGGAACTTAACAAGGTTACTATCAAAAACCGGTATCCGTTACACAGAATTGACGATCTGTTCGATCAGTTGCAAGGTTCGAGTTACTACTCGAAGATTGATCTCAGGTCGGGTTATCATCAACTCAGAGTTCAAGAAGAAGATATTCCGAAGACAGCATTCAGGACGCGTTATGGCCATTATGAGTTCTTGGTCATGCCATTTGGGTTGACAAACGCTCCAGCTGTATTCATGGATCTCATGAATCGTGTTTGTAAACCTTACCTTGATAAGTTTGTCATTGTTTTCATTGATGACATTCTCATCTACTCTCAGACTGAGGAAGAGCATGCTGAACATCTTCGATTGTTGTTGGAGTTACTGAAACAGGAACAATTGTACGCTAAGTTCTCGAAATGTGATTTCTGGATGCGAGAAGTACAATTTTTGGGTCATATAGTCAATGAAAAGGGCATACACGTTGATCCAGCAAAGATTGAAGCAATTAAGAATTGGGAAGCACCAAAGACCCCTACCGAGGTACGACAATTCCTTGGTTTGGCGGGTTATTACCGACGATTCATTGAGGGTTTCTCAAAGATCGCTCAACCACTTACATCTCTTACGCACAAGGGAACGAAGTATAACTGGACGGATAAACAGGAAGCTGCATTCCAGTTATTGAAACAGAAACTCTGCAGTGCACCGATTCTGTCCTTACCGGAAGGGACGGGAGACTTTGTGGCGTATTGTGATGCATCTGCACAGGGTTTGGGATGTGTGTTGATGCAACGTGATAAAGTAATTGCTTATGCTTCAAGGCAACTACGGCCACACGAAAAGAATTACGCTACTCATGACTTGGAGTTAGGAGCAGTGGTTTTTGCTTTGAAGATTTGGAGGCATTACTTGTATGGAACTAAGTGTACTATTTACACTGATCATAAGAGTTTACAACATATCTTTGATCAGAAGGAGCTTAATATGAGGCAGCGACGGTGGGTTGAGTTGTTGAACGACTACGAATGCACGATTAAGTATCACCCGGGAAAGGCTAATGTAGTAGCTGACGCTCTGAGCAGAAAAGACACATCAACAAGACGGGTTCGCGCACTTATGATGACAATACATACTGACTTACCTGACAAGGTACGCAGTGCTCAACTCGAGGCCTTGAAAAAGGAAAACTTGGTACAGGAATCTTTACGAGGAATGGAAGAACAATTGGATGTTAAACCTGATGGAATTCGTTATTTCATTAATCGACTGTGGATACCTTTGTACGGAGGTTTAAGGGAACTCGTGATGGATGAAGCACACAAGTCTAGATATTCAGTCCATCCGGGATCAGACAAAATGTATCATGACTTGAAGGCACTGTATTGGTGGCCTCACATGAAAGCTGACATTGCTAGATACGTTAGCAAGTGTTTGACTTGTTCGAAAGTCAAAGTGGAATATCAGAAACCATCTGGTTTGCTGCAACAACCAGAAATACCCATGTGGAAATGGGAACAGATTTCGATGGATTTCATTACTAAGTTACTCCGTACACCGAGTGGTTGTGATACGATATGGGTAATTGTCGATCAATTAACGAAATCTACACATTTCTTAGCAATAAAGGAAACAGACAAGATGGAGAAACTGACTCGTATTTACATCAAGGAAGTGGTAGCACGGCATGGCGTGCCAATCTCTATTATATCGGATCAGGATGCCCGATTTACTTCCAACTTTTGGAAATCACTCCATAAGTCATTGGGAACTCGTTTGGATATGAGTACCGCATATCATCCACAGACTGACGGTCAAAGTGAACGTACAATTCAAACGGTCGAGGATATGTTACGAGCTTGTGTAATTGACTTTGGTGATAGCTGGGAAAACCATTTACCGTTAGTGGAATTCTCTTACAACAATAGTTATCATACAAGTATTCAGGCGGCACCGTTTGAAGCTTTGTATGGTCGCAAATGTCGTTCACCAGTTTGCTGGGCTGAAATTGGTGACAGTCAGATTACAGGTCCTGAACTAGTGCACGAGACGACCGAGAAGATAGTTCAAATCCGGAACCGTATGGCAGCGGCTCGGGATCGACAGAAGAGTTATGCTGACAAACGTCGTAAGCCGTTGGAATTTCAAGTAGGAGACCGAGTTCTTCTAAAGGTATCACCTTGGAAAGGTGTGATGCGATTCGGTAAGCGCGGGAAGCTTAGCCCACGTTACGTAGGACCTTTTGAGATCCTGAAAAGGATTGGTCCGGTTGCGTATCAACTCAAACTACCGGATGAACTCAGTGGAGTTCATGATGTCTTTCATGTATCGAACTTAAAGACAAGTCTTTCTGATGAGACATTGATTGTACCATTGGAAGAAATACAAGTGGATGAACAGTTACGATTCATTGAAGAACCAACAGAAATCATGGACCGAGAGGTCAAACAACTTAAGCAAAGCAAGATTCCGATAGTCAAAGTTCGGTGGAATTCAAGACGTGGTCCTGAATTCACATGGGAACGAGAAGATCAAATGATGAAGAAATATCCTCATCTGTTCAAAACAACAACTACAAACACTGAGAGCGCACGTTAAATTTCGGGACGAAATTTCCTTCAACAAGGGGATGACGTGATGCTTCACACATCAACACTTCAGATTTTAAACGGTAAACACAAACATTTGATGCAATGGGTTTTGTTACAAATATTGTGCTACATTACATTTTATGTGCTATATTTCATATGTTACATGTTATAGTAGTACATACATGATTAGTTACACACATTTTGCTATGTGTGGGGTTGCATAGTACAAACAGTTGAAAACACTCACTATGTGTGAGGTTACATATCACAGTACGATCAAACACAAACAGTCACAGTTAGGTGAACTAACTAGTGTACATGCAAACAGTCACATTGAACGATCACATTTAGTTGTGATGTTGCAAGCTTTAGATTTTGTGTGTGAGTACACACAAGCACACGGAATGATCAAACCACACTAACACGTACAATTTAAACTCGCAAGTAGTTTCCTAACTGCTCCTAACATTTACTAATTTTCGGGACGAAAATTCTTTTAACAAGGGGATGATGTGACAATCCGGTATTTTCGAATTAACCTCGTTAACTGAAAGTAACGAAATCACAAATATGAGGCCCAAGGTAGGCCCAATTGTACCTTATGAGGCCCAAATGGATAGAAGGTAGGCCCAATTGTATTTATGAGGCCCAAAAGGATTAACCTAGCCAATAATGGTTCAATTGGCCCAATTAGTGACAATTCGGGATTTTTGGTTCAACTTTGTAAACCGAAATGTTATGTAATTGAACAAAATCAAACCTAAGGGATTAGTATTAGCTGAAATCAGTCCTAATACACTTTAATTACAAGTTTAGACTTGTAATTAGTTAAAAAAGGTTCAATTTTGACTTTAGGAGTCAAAATTCGAGTGTTTAGTCAAAATAAGTTCGAAATTCAAATCATCAAGCAATTGTAGCCGAATTAAATCAGTTATACTCAACACATTAATGATTAGTAGCAGTTACCATGTGTTATTAACACAATTATTAGTCGAATTAAAGGCCAAATGATGCCAAAAGTCATAACCGTTGCATGGTAGCATCAAAACCGCAAAATTCGACTTCACTTATCACAATTGAAACTCCTAAACCTTTAGTCGACATCTTTAGAGTGTTCTGCATATCACAATTGCATCTCAGAAGCTGTGGATTGAAGAGCTTGAACGAGGGACGGCCGAAGAACACCTCCAAGTCGATCCACTACGATTCAAGATCAATCCGGGTAATGATTATCACCTACACATTCTAAAATTGCCGATTAAGAAAAGCCATATCATAATTTGTGCTTTTATTATAGAATTGTATGAGTTCGAATGATTAGGGCTCACATCAAGAACAATTTGGGGTTTGTTAATCAATTGAGTTTAAAAACTGAATTAAACTTCGCAGAGAGTTTCGAAATCACCTGTTTAAAGAATGTACTAGGATAATTTTAACTAATTATATCGAATTGGATCATCTCGAATTCTAGGGTTCATTTTAAGAATGGTTTTGGGGGAAACGGTTGAAATGAGGTTGAGATTCAAATTGATATACATGAATAGTTTCATAAGATACCGATTAATGAAATACACAAATCAATTTCATGAGATGATAGCGAATTGTAAATGATCGAGTTCTAGGGTTCATCATTTAAGTTGTTTTGGGGATTTTGATTTAAAAGGGTTCAAAAATCAAATTAATTGTTATGGTTAGTTTCAGAATGTTCCGATTGAGGGTAAGCATATGATAATTTTATCAAACTATAACGAATTGATGGGTTTCCTAATCTAGGGTTCTTGAGTTAAAACATTTTGGGGGGTTTTGATTAGAACGAGTTTAAAAATGAAGTTAAACAACCCAGACAGTTTCGGAATTGGTTGTTTATTGATAACCCTCTATCAATTTTATAATGTAAGAACGACTTTGAGTTGGGGTTTGAGAACTTGAGTTCGAAACTGTTAATGTCCGATTAATCAGGTTATGGTGGATTAGGGTTCTAATTAAGACCATATATGGAGTCGGTTAAACCTTTACAAGCAAAGCCCCATTGTCTAAGGGTTTATCAGGTTCGAAATCCGGACTAATTGAGGGTTAGTTGGTTCGGCTAAGAGTGAAACAAAGGGGAACCAATCAAGTTGTGTTTAAAACCAACTGAAACAGATTCATTATCAAATGTTGAAGCAGTTGAGTTGGTAGGGTGTGTGTGTTATGAGAGAGGGGTCGCGGGTTCGAGCCCGGCTCCTACTGGTTTTTGGGTTTTAAAGTATTTTCCATATTTTTATCATAACTTCTTCGTTTCAAGTCCGATTCGAGCCATTCAAATTGCGTTAGAACCAGAATTCAGTCCCGAATGTTTTAGAATAATAAAATTCATATTTTAATCCGAAAACGAAATCGCGTATAATTACGCTTGTTTAAATAAAATCATTAACGATGATATGATTCTATTAAACGATTTCAAGGGCACGCGTACATACGTATGCATATTCTTAACACTCTAACATACGTGTGTCGACACGTATGTGATTTCAAGCATAAAATGACATTCCGAATAACACTAGGTTATTGTTACAACACAGGTTCTTCGTAGGAGGACTTTCTACACGAGTTTAAGTGTGTTTGATCATTCTGCAACAATCAAAGGTGCGTACACGGCCCCTTTCTTATTTTAAACTGTTTTGGGGGAGAAAACATGTGCAACAAACACTTTTAGATACATATCACTTGCATGAGTTAGCTGTTTAGATTATGTGACAACATAGCATTTACAAGTCCTTACACTTCGAACCGTTTAGTTTGCCGTAGCGCAAAGCGTGGTAGTTGGAAATAGATCTATTAGGTTTGACAAACCTCACTTGGTAGATGGGATATACGCAGGTGTTTGACTGACCAAACACTCATTACTATTGTTTGTGCTAGACAATAGTGGCAAGGCAAAACACGCGATAGCATGCACTAGTCAGCTTCGGTGTCGACCACTTATGTAAATAGTATAAATGACTAGCTATCATGACTATGCATGTGTGATTATGTTATCTGCAAACTTTATATTCAAACTGTGGTTTCAACATTTGTGAATTCTTAAACCTGTGTAATACACCAACCTTTGTGTTGACTTGATTTACATGTTTTCTCAGGACGCTAAGGTACACAAGAAGCAGGCATGGACTAGGAGATTGAGTCGCATGCATGTCTTTACATTATAGTTATTTGAATTTGAACATTTGAAAACTTTGCATTGTAATTTACATTTTACAACTGTTATTGTTTTAAAACGCTTCCGCAAACTTTGAAAATTTTGATGTTACAGTTTTAGACCAAAGTATGTTTTGAAATTCATATAGAGGTCTTCGTTATGTCTAATGATCTGAGATCCTGGTTTGTCATGTTCCCAAACGGTATGATTCCGTTAGTTGAAAATTGGGGGTGTGACAAAAGAAATAGGTGCCTCATCCACTTTTGCCATAAGTTTTTTATTTCATCTCTGTAAATTGTTACACGGTTGACGTCTTTGACAAGTCAGTTGATAATATAATCATTTGAGTATGTAATGTCAGGCACGATCCTGTGAACACACTCAGAATTGTCAGCACAAACATCCAGAACAGTGGCAATACGAGCTGATTTTTTTGGTGCAGCATCTCTAGTCCATCTTTTCATAACATTTTGTAATAGTACAAAGTTTTAAACTAAAATACAAAAGATCAGAGTTACTTTAAAATTACACACTTTTTTTATTGCAAACTGAGATTTCTTACAAGGATTTTGAGGCATTCTTTGGTGGAGGGGTTGTGTTGTGATCTTACAATGAGAACCTATTTATAGACACGATACGGGTGGATATCTTTGAATATGATTGGGACATATACCAACCATTCGACAAAGACAAACGACTTTAAACATGACATGGACACATACCAAACCTTTAAACAAACAAACAAACGACTTTAAACATGACATGGACACATACCAAACCTTTAAACAAACAAACGAATTTTAACACGGATTCCACCACGCTTTTGCTCCTGATGTGGACATCAGAGGCGGCTTTGTAGGAGGTGCGCTGTATGTGGTCCTCCGGGTTCAAAGCACCATTTGTCAATATCGCATAAGTGGAACCATTTTTTTTTTCGTATTAATTATTTTGTGAATAATTATAAAGTGTCTTGTACTTATTGTCTTTTTGCGTACGCTTCTAGAATATGTACGTCATTTGCTGCATCAGCTTCTAGATTCCGGGCTTGGGTTTTGAACATTTGTTGGGTTTTATATTTGGATTCGGCCCAACTTGTTGCATAGGGTCTCAAGTTCAGTGAGCAGTTTTCTAGCCTGTTGATTTTGCTCGTGGATTTCTGGCTAATGGTCTCCCCAGTAGTTATCTTTGCTGGACTTTGAAGAACAGACTTGGGCTTTGAAGTCCAGAACTGTTTGGAGACTTCGCATTGCTTTAACGACTTTTCTCGCGGTTTATCGTTCAACTTGTCTTGCAACGTCACTGTATATGCTAGATTCATCAATGGAGATTGGAGTTTTGTTTGCCTTGATTTGATAGTGTCGATATAGTGCTCCTGGCTCGGTAAATTCAAATGCTCCATCAAATATTCTAGGCACTGGCGTGAAATATGGATTATTTGCTCTGAGCCATCCTTCTCATTCTTTAATAGGGCATCTTCTTCCAATATATCTTTTATTATAGTCAAACTCTTTGCTAGTATCTCCTTGTTCTACCCTATACATTCTGCAAAACAGAAATTGATTAGTCTAGATAATGAGTCTGCGAGGACATTATGTTTTCCATTGATGTGCTCTATGTTTATCTTGACCCCTGTTCCTGTTATGATGTCTGCAAACTTCAGCCATCTAACCCTGGATGACTTATTACTATTAGTTTTGTTGTAAAAACTAATAATAGCTTGACAGTCAGTCCTCAGGGTTATTTCCTTTTTATCAAGATAGTATATCTTCAATTTCTCCAGTGAATTGATGCATGCATTAATTTCGGCATCAATTGTTGATTGTGTTACTTTGAATTTCCCACTGGCGTATGCACATACTTTTTCTTGTTGCTTTGAATCTTCTTTCTTTTTCTTCCATTTACAGACTCCTCCCCATCCTTCCATACAGCCATTGGTTTCTATAAAAATATATGCATCTTCTGGGGGTATTTGCAGATCTGGCAGTGACTGAACTTCTTTCTTTATTCTCTTGACCAGTTCATAATCAGATGGTTTTAACCGTTTATCACCATGTGGATTTTTTTTCTCGGACAAATGACCAAGAAGTAAACTAAGCCTTGGAATGTAATTCCTAGCATAGTTTAGGATTCCTAAGAATGATCTTAGGCCTGCCTTTGTTTTTAATTTTTCTTCGTCAAAGTCACATATCCTTTTGATGATATGTGGTTGTAACTTTATCTTAATTTTTCCAATTATAGCTCCCAGGAATTCAATTTCTGGGACTGCTATTTTCATCTTGGTAGGGGAGAGTATCAGCCCATTTTCTTGGCAAAATGTCCTTTTCCGCAAACATAGCACTTACATTTGCTTACTCGCCCTCGATCATCTTGATACTTTCTTTTGAATACTTTTATATGGGATTTGTCATGTGGCTTGCCTTTATATGTTCTTGATTTTCGTATACCATACTTCTTTCTTGGCTTATCATAGTAGCCTGGTATTGGTATAGCAGAACACAAGGATAAGTCTCTGAGTTCCTTTTGTAGGGCAGCCTCAATACACATTTCAGAAATGTAAGTATGTGTGAATTTGATTGTTGGTAGGACTCCAGCAGTAAGCCCTGGATACTTATTTCTGAATGCTTCTTCAATTTTCTTGGATATAATAGGCGGCAATTTTGTAAAGAACTTATCCATTGTTGCTGGGAAGAAGAGTCTTCCAGACTGGCTGGCTAGGATTCTAAATTCATTTAAGAATTTCCAGAGATCCTTAGTGCTTGAACAAGTTATCCTTTCTAGGTTTCGATATGCTTTGTCATGTTCTTCAGTGGATCCTCTATAAAGGTCCTCCATAAGGATAGTTTGCCTTATTTGGGAAGTTATGTTTTGTGGATCATCAGCCATGGATTCTAGTGTCGTGTATGCTTCTGGATAAGTTGTCCTCCATTGTTGCCACATATTTTTTTCATTTTCCCCCAGAAGGTTTTCCACGAACATTAGCTTAGCTTTGTTATCAGACCATGTTGTATCATTTAACCTGTTGATGGTAATTGATTCCCATCGTGATATTACGTCTGGCCATAAGCCAGGGTCTGATGGAAGAACTAGCATAGCTCCTGTGCTTAGTAAGGCTGGGGGTAACGTCCATTGAGAATTGTAGTACTTACCAAACTCCCCTTTAAAGCTACCTCTTTCATAAGGGAATTGGTAATTTGGAGTGTAAGCATCTTCTCTTGCTGGTGGATATACCGCTGGACCCATGATTGGTTCCGGAGGAGGGTTGTAAGCACTTGTTACTTCAGATGTTGAAGGGAGTACATAATCTTCCCTTTATATTCTTCCGATAAATTCCTTGAATTCTCGGACCTTTGGGTAGTCCAGTTCTTCATTCTGCTTTTCTTCTTCTTCAAGGGTAGTATGAAGTACTTTTTCATCCAAGTCATTACACGGCTCATCTTTCAGCTCGCTGTTTATGACTTGGTTCCTCTTCTCATGCTTTTTCCACCATCTTAGGTCAGCCTTTTTTTTATTCCTTAATCCTGCTTCTTTTGATGTTTCTTTCCTTCCCAAGACCTCCCGCCTTTCCAAGGATAACGGGTTGTTGTAGTTTTTCTGGAAATGTTATTTCCATTGGCCACTGTTAAACATAGGATGGTATCCTTTAGGTCTGGAAAACTTGATACTTTGGCTATCATCTAGTGAAGGCTTGATTTGTGTTTCTTCAGCATGTGACCTTCTTTCTTCCTGTATAAGGGGGGATGCTATTGTGTTAAGCATCTCAACTTTTTCTTGTAAGTCATCTGAATCTGATTGTTCAATGTCTTCTTCTTTGACCAAGACCTTTCCTTCATTGAGGTTATCTCTAAAGGGATCATCTTCATAATCATCCCATCCTGTGGCAATTATTTGTTCAATTGGAGTGGTTTCTTTTAGTGCATCATAGCAGACATAATAGTCCCACTTTCCTGAGTGTTCATCGAGTGTTGACTATTTTTCCCAATTCTTCCTTTGTTTCTTCTTGGGTTTATTTCCACGCTTGGTTCTGTTTAAAGGTTCCTCCTTTACCTTTTGTGCTTCATTAAGACATGATGTACAATTGCATATATCAAATGGGTTATGAGGTTCTTCTCCCTGAACACATAGTCGTATGAATTGTTCTTCATCTTCTGATAGGTGTTCATTATCGTGAATTTCCCTGTCATGACTATCTACAGAAAACCTTGGTAGTTGTGGGTTATTACGATAAGATCTGAACCAAAGGCTTGTAGTTCTGTCAAGTCTTGTATTAACCTCTACCCTTGCAGGAATTCTGACCGTTGTTAGTGAGGCTGGTCTGAGATTCCATCTTGATCCTTCTAAATCTTGAATAATCCTTCTTTCTCCCGGGATTGCGGTTATACCATTAGTGGAAAGGTGGTCCACAACATTTTCTACACTATATATTGAATACCAGTGTAACTAGTATTTGAAATTCTTCCTATAAGACCAATTGTAATTAGGAGGTTACTTTCTTCATCTTGCCAATCATCATAGCCATGCGTTTTTACAACAACTTGTATATGATTATGGAAATCTTCTATACTTAATACCATGTCTAGTACCATATAGATTAGCTGAGTTCCTGCTGAAAGATCAACTTCCATGGTTCCAATAATCTGCCTATCATCTCCCCACCTTGTTTCTCTTAAAACAATTAAGGCGGTAGTTCCGGCTCCTCTTCTGTGCATGGTATGTATTCTGATCATGAACATTCCAAGATGGATATGTTGCATACCGGAACTCCTAAGTTGCTGGTGACTTTGCTGATTACAGAGCCTTAGGTCAACTTGTGTTTCCCCTACACAGAGTATTCGTTGTTTTGAGTAGTGCTGATAGACACGATGTCTAACTGTCTGGTTGTTGCTACCATAAAATACCTCAGCTGGTACTAGCTCGGCTCGCCTCTGCCTGGAAATTTCCAGTTGTTGGTCTGGATTTAGCTCCATTTCAAGATTCCTTTTGTTAACCTCTTCCGAGTCTGTTTCTTATGGCTCGGTTGAAATTATAGATTCTTCTTGCAGTTGTTCTATAGTCACGTATCTGATCCTCCTGCGTCGGAAGATCTATTTGAGTTTGGGTAGATGTTGATCTACCTAGAACACTGGGTCTTTGTGACATACTCACTTTTTTCTTTTAGAAGGAACTTCCTTTGCGTATTTCTCCTGGAAGATTTTGTTAGGGTCTTTGAATACGTAAATTGGCCCTTGTTTTACTTTTGTTGGAGCATTGATTGACAGGTTGTCAATTATTTTTGTAAGACCTTCAATTGATTCTTCTAAATTTGCTGGACCTGCTTCTCTTTTTCCTAAGGCTTCTATGTTTCGACTTAGCTTTCCAACTTCTTCTTCAAAATCTTCAAGCCTTTGTGCTTGCTTAATCAGAAGGTATATAGATATTATTTTGTTTTATTATTGTAGAACTTAGGGATGTTGCTCCTGTCTTGTAGTCAGACGGTTTGACAAAGCCCAACGATGGTGACTCTATCTCTTCAGTTGCTCTAACAGCTTCTTGATATTCTGAGCTAGCCCTCTGCTCATCCAGCTATGAGAGACTTGAATTCGTGCAAAAGGTGTTCTACCTTTTATTACTTTTGATTGAGTTCTTCTGAATGTTTTAGGGCTTGTTCCCCGATCAGCTTCGGTTGTTAAGATATTTCACTAACTAATTCTAGAACTTGTTTTTAAGTGAGTGGTTTGGATTCGTGGATCTCCAAAGAGATCTGCTTGAGGCTTTTTCTGGTTTCACTCTGGGTTTTTCTTAACTCTTCCTCACACTTTTCTATACGTTGGTCTATCTTTTCAAGGTGCTGACTAATTTTATGAAAATTTTTGATTGAAACTTTTGCAAATAGAAATAGTTTATCAAAAATACAAGCAACGTTATTATGTATAATAGAAAGTTGTGGTTTTTGTTTTTCTAATAGGTTTATAAATTCAAGCTTAGCGGTTTGGGAATGATCATACCAATCTTTTATTGTTTGTTCAAAACGATCTGTCACAGAAAACTTTTTATTTTTTTGATAAAACCCTGTGATTTTTAAAATTCCATAGTTTGATACCAATCCCCAAGACAAATCCCTACGCAGCTTTCCGATAACACGCCTTCTTCGACTTAAACTTCGTACTTGACCTTTTGCAGGGGATAAAGGGGGATACCCTTATATGGTTTTCTAAAAACTGTATGAACTTTTATTTTTGAAATAAAAATGTCTTGTTATGAGAAAACATTTTGAAAATTCAAAAAAAAAAACTTTATGATCAAACATTCACCGGTTACCTTGAATAAAAGGCTTTAGCCTGACATGGAGCTCATAAAACTTTGTTTATAAGCTCTGATACCATAAAAGAAATTGACACCAGGAAATAGACTTTTGTAATAGTACAAAGTTTGACACCAGGAAATAGACTTTTGTAATAGTACAAAGTTTTAAACTAAAATACAAAAGATCAGAGTTACTTTAAAATTACACACCTTTTTTATTGCAAACTGAGATTTCTTAAAAGGATTTTGAGGGATTCTTTGGTGGAATCCTTGTTAAAAGTCTTTTGATTGTTTAAAGGTTTGGTATGTGTCCATGTCATGTTTAAAGTCGTTTGTTTGTTTGTTTAAAGGTATATTTGAGGGAAGTCTTATAGGCCACAAAGATCGTAAAACATGAAAAATATGGCGACATAGCAAACCGTACTGCTCGTATCTGTTGCAGCTACATTTATTGGTTATATCTGCTTTCCTAAATAGAACCTGCAATTGATAAAATTGAAATGAGAAAAACAACACAAAGTAATATGAAACATTACAATGACAAAAAACAGTACAATGTATATAAAATCAGTACAAATAAATAAAGTAAACCATTATAACAATTAATAAAAAAAAGTTAGCATGATTGGAATACCTGGTACGTGTCACTAACTTCAACATCTAACTCCTTTATAGAGAGTTAGACAAAATCACCAACTATTTCATAGCACTTATATAATCAATCATGAATTGAAGCTAAGATTTCATCTTGAACATCATAAAAAATATCTCTTGTATAAATCAAATCAGCTTGATGTTCCAACTCGTAATTTGTTTTCATGTGAGGTGTCGTGTACATTGTATTATGATCATTTTTTTCTATGAGTAAACCTTTGAGCTTCAATACAAGTTTCAAAATGACAAATAAACTCAACCAAGGACAACTCTGTGTTGTTGGCTTGACAAAAAAAAATGGTTTTCACACTCAGACCGAGAAGTAGTACGCATAAGGCGAGACATAGGTTCATTACGGCAGTATGATGGTATCAAATCAGATCTCAACTCATACATATCAGTCAACCATTTGTTGTTAGTTAAGTTAAACTTCATCATTATGTTTGCCCAACGTTTCTCAAATTCAGTAGGTTCAATGAAATCAGTCCATACGATATCACATATATTATGCTTAAACAACTCATCTTGTGATAAATTGACTCCAACCTATTAGAAAGACAAGTAAGTTTGCAAGAGCAGATAAAAGCAACATATTTCAAAAAGAAAACAGTACTTTATGTAGTATATTCAACACATTATGTAATAAATCCGGTACATTATTAAATATAGTACTTGTTTTGGTTGTAATTGTTTGTACTGTAAAATACAGTACAATATGTATACTAGTACAATTATGTAAATGTAGCACATGTAATATTTAGTATACAATGTAATCCAACACAGAAAAATAATTAAGTATAAAAAAAAACCTTATCAGCAACTTTTGTCATAATATGCCACATGCACAACCGATGTCTACTATTTGGTAAAACATGTTTAATAGATATCTTCATTGCAGGGTCCTAATCAATAACGACTTTAGGTGCAATACCAAATGATTTCAAAAACTTGTTAGTACAAAATATAGCATCAAAAGAAATATCAGTAAATGCTAGATAATCTAGCTTCATATCCTCATCGGCCCAAAATAAACCACCAAGAGACTCATCCTCTCCATTAAAATACTCACAACTAAAATCTTGAAGAAACCTCTTCTTCTTTAGAAGAAGACGTATAACCATTTCAACATCAAACTCACCAATAAACAAATTAATATCTCTCCGGAAATTTTTGCAATCAACTGCTGTTGCTCCAACATTTTCGAAACCACCACACATTACATTCATGATATTAAATGCCTTGACTGGTCCAATGTTGACTTTAGAAAAATCAGGAACAAGTTGTTGTTGAGTGTATGTCAAAGATCTTGCTGCACATAACAAATGATAATCCTTTTTATCAACAAATTTATGATTATGCTCCTCTATGAAAAGATATATCCTATATCTCTTACATTCGGTTATCCCTAATCGAATTTGAGCATTGCAACCTGTTCATTTAGATGGTCTACACCTTCGATCTTTAGACTTTATATTACCATCAAGAGAGTCAACAACTGTATCAATCTGATTGAATGTCTTATGACCTTTCACACAAACAAAATACTTAATTTTTATAAGACATTTTGCTCCATATTGAGTATGTTTGGATGGCTCAAAACCTGCTAACTTAGCATAGGTCTTGTAGAATTCAAATGCTTCATCAACTGAAGAAAAAGTCATACCAACAATAGGTTTAGATTCTAGAGGAATATTATGTACATAATACTTCTTACCAGAATCAGGACATATACGCACACCTAAAACACAATATGATCATAATATAACCAATACAAAGGTAAATCAGTACAATAAAGAAACCAATACAATATGCAAACCAATACAAGCACAATTAGAGACGGGTGCTAAACATAATTTGATAACCAGTACAATTTGAAAACCAGTTCATATACTCAGAATATATAAATTCAATACAATAAGGAAACCAGTACAATATGCAAACCAATACAAAACAGTACAATATCTATACATCTACATATACCTAAAACAGTACAATTCAGATTTATACAAACAAACCAATACTCATACATTACAATATATAAACCTGGACATACAGTTAAATGCCAGTACAATTTATAGACATATACATATACCTAGAACTATACATATACTTAGTTACTCTATATATTCATATCATAATTCAATACAATATATAAAGGTAAATAAGAAAATATGAACATGAATGTAACACAAAGGAGGTCGATTATAGTTTCAGTTAATCCAATAACATAATTAAGATGTATACCTGAATTGATTGTATTCGTAGACATTATCAATATGCTCAAAGATGAGGAGCTTCGAATATAGTTCAATTTTGGAAAAAAAAATCGTTAAAATTAACATAAACTTGCAGGTTCAAATCCAATTGAAGAACGATCATATCTGATAATGCAATTGAAGATTGAAACCTATCATAATTGATCCTCACTATACAAAATTGAAGAAATCATGATAACATTAATGCAAAAGTATATGTTGTTATTGAAGAAATTGAAGAAATCATAATTGATCTACGCCCCATTTGTGGTGCATGCATATAATGTATATATGTGTGGGCCCTTAAGTGGCAAAAGTAAAAGTGCACTAATTTTAACGTTATTTCAATTATTTTGTGAAAATAACGTTAAAATCATTGGGATGATCAACTTCAAACGATAACTTTGAGCCGGGGACTCTTTCGGAGCAGCCTCTCTATCCCAATTGGAATAGGGGTAAGGTTTGTATCTATCTTTCCCCCTAGACCCTACTGAAAAGTGGGAATATACTGGGTAAGGTTGTTTGTTATTAATGCAATTGATCGTATATTCTGATGCAATTGATCCTCACTTTACGAAATTGAAGACCGAAACCTATCAAAATTGATCATCAGGTTACGAAACTATCAAAATCGATCCTCAGGTTACAAAATTGAAGAAATCGTGATACAAAATTGAAGAAATAGTGATGTTTACCAGATTATCTCTACACCAGTCGAAGAAGAGAACGAAAATTTGATGTTAACCGCCACAATCGAAGGTCTGCTAATTTTTTTTGTTTATTGCCAAAACTAACCTTGATGTTTAAGAATTAATCTTGCCACATGTCACCTTGTAATTGCTTCTTAGGCTACTTAGAAAAAATACCCTTTTTATTTGAACCTATCCCTATATATATATATATATAATTGTGTCGTTGGCAACGGTCAAAACCGTTTGACATCTCCACAACCGTGGAGTCCTTTACGCACATGAACTATGCATAAGTGCGTGGAGTTTCACGGCTTATTTGATCCCTTCCACCTATTCCTCCACGGGACCACGTCTGATGGCCTAATGCAATATCATAATGATTTGTAGATATATAACAAAAGACTTGTAGAATGAAAAGAAACTTGTAAATCACTTGTAATCAAGTGTACAAGAAGTTATTAGTATCACGGATAAACCACCATCGATGATGCATACATCAAAGATACACTCTAAAAAGCATGTAGTAAACAAGGCCGTGACAATGTTCAAAAAGCATGGATAAAAAAAACAAAAAACAAGACGGTTGCATAATGGTTAATCGGTTTAACCAGTGTTCTGCATTCCTGCAGCAATCCCCTTCATCGTCAAGATGAGTGTGTCCTCTAGACCCGGTGCATACTCACTGGTTGGGTTCAGGTGGATGAGTTCATCAGCCGGTTTGCTTGGCTCGGCATATTCTTTGGAAATATGAGGCCTTAGGGTTACATGATAATTTGGGTCACGGGTCCGTTTCAGGGTGTAAGCTTGACAGACATTTAGGGTTGTGATGTAGGAGTCACGCAATTTAAGTCTTTGTTTTAAGTAGGGATCACCCTCGAGCAGGTCCTTATGTCCAGCAATCTACATATCAGAGACAAGAAACCAAAATTAGTGGTAGCAATTTTGACCCGTTTACTTGTTTGGATGGGCTGATTTGAGCCATGTTTTAGTTTCATGTTATTCTGCTTTTTGTAACATATACAGATCATTCATTATAGAACTTTTAATATGTCCAGTTTTAGTCATTACAATAACTTTTTACATCTGATTCATTAAAAGATAAATTTGTTTCTTCATAAAATATTGAAGAAATTGTACCTTGAGGAGATAATCTTTAGTTTCTTCATAGTTTGCTCTTAATGATTCTCCAAAGGACCATAAATCTTCAGAAACTAGGAGCTTGTCATTCAGAGCAGCAATGCCAGGGTCGCCTTTAGCAAACACCATTTCAACTAAATCAATGGTGACCCGAAAGAAAGGCCAAGTTTTGTACATTTCTTGAAGCATTTGAAGATTCTTGCTGTCTTGTTGAATGGCTTGTTTGAATGCAGCCCCGAACCCAAGCCAAACCGGTAGATGGAACCTGGTTTGGGTCCATGCAAAGATCCATGGGATGGCTCGAAGTGATTCTATGCCGCCACTTGGTTTTCTTTTTGATGGCCGGCTTCCTATATTCATACGCCCGTATTCCAGTTCTGGTGTAGCCTATAAAATCATAAAAATGTTAGTTATACTAACTTTTGGAGTCCTTGAGTTAGACTTTTTTTCTCTTTAACTAAGTTAGAAACCTATATATTACACGGGTTTAATAAAAAAATATTATAAATTGAAGGAGTAAAATAAGAAACCCGATCAGCTTTTGAGATGTTATCAAAACCGTTTGACCCTGCCCGTTTTGTCTAACTTTAGCTAAATCATTAACAAGTAAAATAAGAGAAACAAGATGTGTATTGAAGTAATAAAATGAACTATGGAGATACTCACAAGGCGGAAATACTCGACAAAACGTGGTTCCTTGAACACGATAGAACGATATTGTTCGGTTGCAACAACCGCCATCTGGTCCATAAGTGCACGCCACTCGGGCCTTGGTGAGATTGGCGGGTTCATTCCATGCTCAAGTGTAGCTGCACAAAACCTTTGAAGAGTTCTAAAACACAAGTGCTCCTCACCAAAACATTGCTCTATGACCTCACCCTGAACTGTGACTCTCAACGATCCATGAATGGTGTCAGGTGGTTGGGACAAGATAGCCAGATGGGTTGGTCCGCCACCTCGACCAACGGTCCCACCACGCCCATGAAACATAACCAGTTTAACTCCAAATTCCTTTGCAACATTTTTAAGCTCTTCTTGAGCTTTGTATAGCTGCCAGGCAGCAGAAAACCGACCTGCGTCTTTTCCTGAATCAGAGTACCCGATCATGACTTCTTGTTTACCGTTAATTCGGTTTTTGTACCAGTCAACTGAAAAAAGGCGGGCCATGGCAGCAGGGGCAGCTTCCAAGTCAGCAAGTTTTTCAAAGAGTGGGACCACACGTAAAGGTTGTTTCACATGACATTCACGTTGAAGAAGCTCGACAGCAAGGACATCAGAGGGTGATGTGGCCATTGATATGATGTAAGCACCAAAACAATCAGACGGGAGTTCGGCCAAAACATTAAACGTGTCTAAAACATCCTTAATTTCCTCAGTTTTTGGGAGATCTGAACCAAAAAGTGGACGTTTTCCACTGAGTTCAGCTAGAAGCCATTCTTGGCGTTTTTCTTCAGACCATTCACGGTAGGACCCAATTTCCAGATGTTGAGTGATGGCATCAAGGACATCTGTGTGGCGATCAGATTCTTGTCTTATATCAAGTTTCACTAGTGAAAGCCCGAATGTTGATACCTGTCTTAGAAAATCTAGGAGGCTTCCATCAGCAATCACACGGTCACCACATGCACATAGTGATCTGTAACATAGCTCCAGAGGTTCCAGGAACTGCAGAATTTTACAAAATAAAAAAAATAACTAAAATGTGCCTGACAGATTAGGTAACAGGCCAAAACAACTTGAGGATGGGTTGAATTGAAATGTAGCTTTTTCAAACTTTTTATGTATTTCAATACAACGACTCACAGGCGTGTCAAACATGGTTACATCAATGATAACCTAACTTTTTTCAGTCCATTTCCTTTTAAGATATTTTTTTACCCATCAAAGATAAAACATAGCACGGACTGATCCATTAATAAGTAAATGGATCAAACTTTTCAGTTTTCACCATATCTGTTATATGGAAGTAATTTGTGATACCTGCTCAACATTGGTGTATACTGCCTCTTCTGGAATGTCAGATATATCATGGGCTAATAAATGACGAGCACGTTCACGTGTATTATATAACTTGTCCCTAACATCACCAAGAATTACACGATAGGGTTCAGTGGGAGGAACCTGTTTCCAGAACTCTAGATAAAAAACCAAAAAAAACCGGTTAGTATTTTAAAATCATCATATAGTAGTGAATACAAAACATCATTATCACTATAATTAATAAATTCAATACCTATGTAGTGCTTCACATCTCTTCTTGCTGTTCTAAAGAGTTCTTCAGCTCGAACACGAAGTTCATCAGTACAACGCCACATGGACATCTAACATATACACAAATACACAATGTCAGATTACGATCACTAATTATTAATCACAATGAGAAAATACACAAATCTAAAAAAGATTTATTCAAATACCTCAAACATTAGATCCTCTATCTGGGAAAAATACATGTTTGCAGCCATCATTCTTGCTAGCAAGCAAACATCCCTGGTTACCTCTGGAGTTACTCTTGGATTGCCTACATTCATAACAAACAAATGTTATTTAAGAACACACACATACAAACATGATTACAATTACAGGCCGAAGCAAATCTACTTTTAGTTGAGTTGGGTTGAACAGCAAGGATTTATGTCTGTTAAGTTTTTTAATTAATAGTTTCTAGACTGCGATTACAAAAACATTATTATTACAATAATAGTAATGAAAATATTTGAATCAAACGAGTTAAGAGATTGACTGTTTAAAAGTAGACATTGGGTGACTTCCAGCCTGTTTGTCTAATCTTCTTCTCACTGTCTTTTTGTTTGACTCATTTGATATAAAACACAACCTAGATTGATCCTTTTATAGGTAAACAGGTTAGAACCGCCAGCTTTTAGTTTTGGCCATTCATCAGTTTTGGGTTTTCTAGGAACCAGATACAAGACAAGACTTTAGATCACATTTACTTGATGCATAGAGAAGTCAAGATTAATGTATCAACAATAAAAATCTTGATAGTTTTCCCGATTACATATTGCATTTAAGTTTATATAGTGGCTTAAAATTGTGTTGTCTGGGGAACATACCATCGCGATCACCTCCCATCCATGAAGAAAACTGAATAAGAGGGGCATTATAGGGAACACGTTCATTAATCCCAATATTCTTTAAAGCAGTGTCAACACGGCGTAAGAATTTAGGAACACCCTTCCATATTGTTTCATGAAAGTAACTCATTCCAGCCCTCATTTCATCTTGCGGGGTTGGTTGGGTCCTTCTGATCTCATCGGTACGGAAAGCAGCTTGAATCTACAAAATAGCATAAATATATCACATAAAATTAATAATGCAGACAATGTATCTTGAATTTTAGGGTGTTTAAAAAAAACCAAACTCCGAAACATATCCGAAACCCAAAAAACCCAGTACAAATTCTTATTGGGGTTATTCGGATAGATTCGGGTCGGATATCTATTTTTCTTATTCGGATCGGATATCCAAATCCAACCATAATAAACCAAATAAAACCTATATATTCGATTATTCAAGTTGTTCAGATGTGAAAGTCAAGCTTATTTGGGTTATCCAGATGGATTTAGATCAGATAAGCATATTTCTTATTCGGTTCAGGTCAGTTTCGGATAGCGTCTAAAATTATTCAAATCCGAATAAACCGTTATCCGACCTGAGGAACACTCCTAGTTGAATCTACCAATATTTTAAATCAGTACTTACTTCTCTATGCAAGGCCTCATCTAGTTCCTGTTTGTCATCAGGAGTGATGTCTTTTGCATATAACTGAGCCAGACAGTTTCGAATCCTACAAAGATCAATGGTCAATTTTGAAGTTTAGTCAATTGAAAACCAGATGCAAATATCAATATACACATAACAGCTTGGTTTTAAAATGCACACTACAGGAACGCATAATGTGATGATGTGTTGATGAGATCTTATCACAACAGTTAATGTGGTGTGATCCCTTGATGTGTGCATTAGGATCCCTTAACACTCTGATGAGATAGGATGTGTGATGCAGAATAATGTGACGCTACATGACTGCATCATGCAGTTGACCAGTGATTAAACAAACCTGACAATTGATTGCATTAGTTGAGAGGTTTCCAAATCTTATTGAACAAATTAGACCATCAATTGTAAAAATCTCATCATCGATTGAGCAATAAGTTTAAGTATTTAAACAAATTAAACCCTCGATTGTACAGAACTGACTAGAGATGATTAAATGGTCATATTTTAGTGTTTAAATGCTAACAATCTAAAATATTATCTGTAAGTAACTTTTAGTAAATGCCTCACATATGTGATGATCAGATCGTGCATAGCCATCATGCATTGAATTTTGGGATAAAAACTAATAAGAGCGCCACAAACTTCTTAAAACCAAGGATTAGAGGACCAAAGGGCATACCTTCCATGCTTCTGAAGTAGAGATCTGCGGACAGATTGAGTTGGATGGGCGGTCAAAACCAAGTCAACGGTTTGATTCTTGAGTGCATCAAAAACCTCTTCAGGGGACTTGTTAAGCTTATGCACAAGTTTCTTGAGAGTTTCTTCAATGTCTGATTCAGTTGTTGCATTAGCCTCATCACCAAAATCACCTTTTTTCAGCTTGATTCTTCGGCGGTAAGCAATCTGAACCTCTTCAGCCAGATTGGCTAGATTAAGCATATGAGAGAAAGCTTTTGCAATGACAATCGAATCCCCAGGATCCAAACTTGTCAGTACATTTCCTAGTTCTTCCAGCTTCTTTGGGTCTCGCTTTCCTTCATATTCAGCTGAAAGCTCATAGCATTCTTGAACCTTCACAAGCAAAAATGGTGATCCGTAATCAGGTTAATCGATCTATTCCATAAGATTGAGCTTAATAAACTAACAAAGACCAAAAGAGTGAGTAAATTTTTTTGGCACATTTTGTCGAACAGTTGGCGAGCAATCATTATATGAAGCACACGAAACCAAATTTTATGAACACTTATCATCGTATCCATCATATATGAACAGAAAGATCAAACTATGAAGAAGAACAATAAATCAGACAATGATTCAGTTTACATACCGTTTCCTTGAGATCCTCTCCATGCAAGTCTTGAAGAATGTCTAGAAACTTATCCAAAAGCAACGCATCATACTCGATAAGCTTATCATCCTCGGAAACTTTTCCCGGAACCAAAAGTCTCAGCTGAGCGTCGATCGACGCCAATTTCTCCAAATTCCGATTAGCCATTACACAGATCTTTGGTTAAGTTTCCCCCAATCCTGAAAAGTTAATATAAAAACAACCCATTATAGCGGATGAAAGACAACATCACAAACTTCTGATCGCAACCCATAATTCCATATAACGAAGCATAAATCAATCCAACAAATACTGCAAACCCAGAAGAAATTAAAGAAACAGTCATGTTGTTATTGAAGGTATGTAATAACCTGAACAATGAAGGACTGATGGATTGATCAGACAGAAAAAATGTGTGTTGATCAGTAATGAGAGCTAAAGATAACGAATTGGGGGTCGGGTATTTATAGAGTAACTCTGTGAATTCAACCAGCGAAAATATAGAAAGTCTTCTCAAATCAGGCGAAGTTCACGCCGAGTGGAAACATTTTTTTTTATTGAAATCACTATATATACACGGTAGATTCATGTACAAAATTGTTTTTTTTTTAAAATGGTAGGAACCAATCATATGTTGACATTTGTCATTTTAGTTAATTAATAAAAAGTGGTAGTTTAGGAAATTTAATATTAACGGATATGTAATTGTCTATTAAACAAAGAAAGTGGATAATCATTTATCTGAATCAAATTTATTCCAAAAATCCAATTATATTCGAAAAGAAATATTCAACAACAAATATGAATTCATCAGAAGAAAAAAAATCGTGGGATTTGAGATAGTGATTTTAAAAGAAAAATTATTGTGATAGTATATGTTGTTATTTATAATAATGTCGAACATGAGTGTTAATATGTGCTGTTATGTGATAGCACGTGTTATTTTATATAGAACGATGAGAATAGGGAGTTTTAATAATTTGATATATTGATAAATCGTTAAATAATTTGCGGATATGTGCTTGTATGAATGATAGGATAATTGTTTGACACATTTTTAGTGTTATTGTGTGCTGACATGATGTAATTTAAAATGCCAAAAGACATTGATTTTTGTAGTGCTATTATATGTTGATATGCATTGATATGTGCTGATATATCATGTACGAATATCGCATATTATGTATATGAGCTGATATATGCTTATATATATTAATAGCACATTATATGAATGTGCTGATATACGTTTCATGCACTAATATCATGTATTAGCACATATCAAAAAGGAAACCAACTTATTCCTTAAAAATAGCAACTGTTCTTGATTTAATAGATATCATGATATCTGCAAATATGGAAATTCCTTTTGTGCCCTTATTTCCATTTTAAACAACATATTAATTACGATCATGGCACTGGTTCGTTAATGACCATTGATCTTAACACATCAAAGGTTCAGATCATTTCTCACTATTTTACAAAAATATTATTTTGTACAATAACCTTACTATATATATATATATATATATATATACTAGGATATTACCCCGTGTATTACACGGAATAAATATACAATATTAAACAATTATAACTATATTTTAAAAATTATAAAACAATATTTTGATGTCAGATGATCATGGTATGTATTAACAAATACTCTAAGCATTAAAACAATAATTCGAAAGTTTAGTAACTACATAATTGATATTTCATAGGTAAAATACTATTTTTATAATTATTAAAGTTATTTTGAACGATCAAATGAACACCTAAAAAAGTTTAATATGAATTGACTAAATTTATTTTGTTATAAATCAATGGCATTATAAAAATTTGTATGTTGAATATCATATCAGTTGTTAGTGAAAATAAGAAATTAATTAAGATTTAAAAATTATAAATTATATTTTAAAATAAGATATAATTGAAATCTACTTATAACTATTAAGAATACTAAATATTTATATTTTTGCATTTAATTTTACAATTTAATTATTTAAAATTATTAACCTTAAATAAAAGAGAGAATTGGTAAAATATAATTAAATGAGAGATTAATATAAGAGTTACAAGTGTCAAAATTTAACAATGAATGTATATAAAATAGACATGTGGCAAAAATTGATGATGCATGAATATAAAAGTGACAAGTGGCATATTTGTTATTACTTTATTAGGTAGTATAGATATATATATATATATATATATATATATGATGAAATTTTTAATTTTTTTTTGAACGGCAAATATTATCTCCTCCTAAACTACTCGACAATAATTACATCAATGCATGGGTTAGAACCCATGACCTCCCATTCTAAGAGGCAAAGCCTCTACCAAGTGGGCTAGTCCCACATTGATAATCCTTATCTTTTGTTACAACTCATTAACTATCATACAATGGTTACTTTAAAAAGGTAAGTGCATAGGATCGTGACACGTGTCAATTTCCTTTTTTTAATAAGAATGACATTTAGGACATTTGTCATTTATGTAAAGTTTACCTCCTTTTTTTTTAAACATTCATAACTTTTTTATACTATATTATTTTTTTAAAAAAATTGCACCATTATACTCGTCTCATTTTTCTCTTTAATTTCGTTATAGTCTCGACTAATTTTTTTTATGTCATGTATTTGCATCATTGTAACGAGCTTAAAGATAACAAATTTAATAGAAATTTTTTCTAACAATGTAAATTACAGTAATGTAACACAAAATGAAGTAATTTACAATGACATAATTAACGGTGACGTAACACATTATTTACAGTGATGTAATTTTCTCTTTAATTCCTGTTATAATGTTGACTAGTTTTTTTAATTTTTTTTCTCATTGTCCATTATTTACATCGATGTAATGAGCATAAATATAGTACATTATTTTGAATTTTTTTTCTAACAATGATAAATTACAATGATGTAATATAACACATTATTTTATTTTTTCTCTAACAATGATAATTACAATGATAAATTACAGTGATGTAATATAACATATTATTTTGATTTTTTTCTCTAACAATGATAATTATAGTGATGTAATTTATCATTGTTCGAAAACAATTCAAACTAATTTGTTGTATTTAGGCTCGTTACAAATTAGGGATAAGCAAAAAGCAAAAAAAAACCGAACCGAAACCAAATTAACCGAACCGGAATAGAATTAACTGAAAAAAACCGAAACCGAATTTTACGTTAATGTAAATTACATCACTGTAATTTATCATTGTTAAAAAAAAATATCAAATAAATTTGTTATATTTAAGCTCGTTACAATGATGTAAATATATGGCATCTAAAAAAAGTAAAAAAAATTAGTCGAGACAATAACGGAATTAAAGAGAAAATGAGACGAATATAATGGTGCAATTTTTTTTAAAAAATAATATATTATAAAAAAGTTATTAATGTTTAAAAAAAAGGGGGGGAAACTTATAAAAGTAAAATGATTATGATGCCCTTTTTAATATTTTAATGAAAAGCTTATGTGTAAGTTTATTATTGGTTGAAATGAGTTATGCAGTTGTATCAAAAAAAGAGGATTATTTTTTATACCTTTCCCTGGGTATGGTTAAAATGAAAATCACATCTCAATGAGAAAACCGCGAAAACCATGCAAAAATCACGTAAAAAGAACTTTTTTTTTAATTTTTTTTACAAGTTTGTAACATTATTGGGCACATTTTTATAAAAAAAAATAAAAAAAGCGCCGACCAAATATTTTAAAAAAATATATTTTATAAACTCACGTAAAACCTACGTAACAAAACGTAATTTTTTTTACGTTTTGTTACGTAGGTTTTACGTTGATTTATAAAATATTTTTTTTAAATGTTTGGTCGGCGCTTTTTTGATTTTTTTATAAAAATGTGCCCAATAGTGTTACAAACATGTAAAAAAACAAAAAAAACGTTGTTTTTAAATGATTTTTGCATGATCTTCGCGGTTTTCTCATTGAGATGTGGTTTTCATTTTATCTTTTCCCTATATATATATATAGGGAAGGGTTCCATAGAAAACCTCCATTTTTAAAAAAACTTAGAAAACTAATCCCAATTGTTATCAATCAATTTCGTTTTTCGTTTTTTATTTTACATTTTGTTTTATTATAAGGTTAAATCTGTTAACGAAAATAAAAAAAATATATGTAACTCATGTTATTACATATGTGTAACTCATTGATTACATATATGTAACTTGTAAACTACATATATGAGTTACATATATGTAACTTTTTTGGTTACATATACGTAACTTCGTAATTTACATATTGTTATTAAAAAAATTTCTTTTTTATACCATTTCTAAGCTAAATATAAAAAATCATGAATTTTTTTTTAAATTGATTGTTTAGTACGTGTTTTCTTAGTTTTCTCCAAAGTAATGAGTTTTTATTTGAACTCTCCCCTGTATATATATAGGGTGGGGTTATAATAAAAAGGTTTATATTGGTGAAAAATGTGAGAAAGATTGTGGGCCATTAGATATATAATTTAATGATTGAGATCAAAATTGTATTAAAAAAATTAGTGAAAGTATATTTTAGTCATAGACACTTTTGTTAACTTTTTATCATGTTCCCCTCATTTTTTTAAACGATCATAACTTTTATTTACAATATTATTTTTAAAAAAAATTACACCAAAAAAACGAGCATATTTTTTTCTTTAAAACGAATATAGTATTGTTATATAAAAAAAAACGCTTTCCTCTACCTTTTATATTTGTAATGCGTAATTGTGTCTAATTGTCTATTATTGTGTCTTTTTGTTTGTGAGTATTTCTTTTTATCGTCGTAGTGTCTAACTATGTTTTTTATAAATTCATGAGCTTTAAAATTAATATTGGTGAAACAACAAAATCACGTACTTTTTATACATAAATCATAATGATTAAACAAAACAAATTCATTTAATACAACAATGTGTATATTACACAATGACCTTAACGTAAAACAAAATAATGACTATTACACAATGACCCAACTGAACGTAAGACACAATGATGCTATATTAGACAATCATCTGAAGATAAAAAACAATGATGAATATATTACACAATGACCTGAATATAACACACAATGATGATTATATTACACAATGTTCTGACGATAAAACACAATGATTAATATATTACACAATGACATAAACATATATACAATGGCGAAAATGTATTTTTCAAAAAATAAAAACAATTTATGTTTTTTAAAATTATATGTTTTATAAACATAATGGTAAAATAACACAATTATGTAATTTTAATACATAAAGCATAAAAAATAAGTAAGAACAATTTATTTAATGCATAAAAAACAATAACAAAATAACACAATATGATATAAAAAATAAAACAAAATAATAAAAATATTAAACACAATGACATGAGCTTTAAACACAATAACTTGAAGCATTAAACACAATAACCAAAATACATTTTTTATAAAATTAGAGTAATGTCACTTGTCAAATCCACAATCTTTCTCACCCTTTTCACCAATTTCACTATTTTTACTTGAACTTAATCCTATATATATACTATTAAATTTTATGAAAAAGGAATAGTAATTATATGTATAATAATAATATGTATAATAAAATAGTGATAGTGGGTCCCAAGATCAGACACACATACATATATATAGGGCTTATATTATGTGAAAACCCTATCATAAAGAGAAAACCCTTAAACCTTATATGGGTCGTCCATTTATAATCTTGAAAATAAACATGTTGTAGATATTAACCACGTTAAAATTGATTTATTTATTGAAAACCCTAATTTTTTATTCAGGTTTAATGTAGGTACATATTCTATGTACTGACATTTTGATAATTTAGACTTGGACCACCAGAAGTATTTTTAACTTCGAAAAGCTGGTAAATAGACATGAAAGTATTAAATTTGAGAGATTTGTTTAGAAATTTTGGTTTTATTAAATTTGAGAGATTTGCTTAAAGATTTGAGTTTTTGTTTTAATTCAAACGATTGGTTGTTGATAAGAAAGATTTTGAGAGCATGATGAGAGATTTGATTTTGCTATGCAACATATTTTCTACAAATGATATATAATATTCGTTTTCGAGAGTGTACTGTGATAACCCGCCACAACGCGCGGGGGATTAGACCTAGTTATTATTATAGTAGTTTAGGCAACTACTCTTTTATATTACTTACTAGCTTAGTATCCGTGTATTATACGAGATAAATATACAAATATTATTAATTAATAAAATAATTATATTAACTTTTTACACACTAATTTTTTCAAAGTTTGTTTCTTTAAATATTTCGTATTGTAAAACTATTTTTAAAAATTCTATATTTTATAATAATTTGGTTTTTAAAAAAATTGTGTTTTTTTAATATTAATATATTTTAATGTACTAAAATAGTATTATTTTTAATTTTATAATGCGTTAAAAGTATATTTAATATTTAATATATGATATATTTATTAGGAGAGAGAGAGGCAAAAAAAAGAACATCAATATGCTCTAAGAATTTGCCAAATGTCATTAAAAACCTTTATTTATTAGTTAAGTAAGAGTAATATTTTATAATGATACCTTTTAACAAAAAATAGTTACAGAAAAAAAATTTAAAATTAGTTTATAATAGAGTTCATCCTTAAAATTACATAAATTGTTTTTTACACCAAAAAAAGGATGAATTCCATTATAATTTTTCACTTTTAAGGCTAATTTCTGCAACTATTTCTAATAAATAACGTTATCCATAAAATTAGTGAATATAAATGATGATTTATATAATTTACTCTTATTATTATTAACACTAGTTTTATGTAGTAAAACATAATAATAATAATTATTAATAATGATTATTTTGTAAATAATTAAACAATATAATAAATGATAAATAAAATTTTGAATTTAAAAGTTTGTAAAAAACATTAAAACATATTGTTAATCTATTTGTCTAAAATAATAAAAGTTTATTAAAATGTAAAATCAATATTGATTATAAAAAAATTATACATAATGCAAATTTTTATTTAAAGTTATATGTAATATATAAAATTATTATTCTATTACGTTTATTTATTTAATGATATACTAACAATTCATAATTATATTTATATTAAATGTATAAAAATATTCTTTTAATAATATTATTATTTAATAAAAAACAAAATCTAAAAAATAAGAGAGAATAAACAACATAAAGTGACAAGCCTACTTTTATTTATTTAGAGAGGGAAGAGAAATACAAGAAAAAAACTAAAATTTAACCATATGATAATGTGACATCCCGCAAAAATCCATGTCAGCATTTCGTTTAATTTAATAATATTTTGAATTATTAAATCATACGTGGCACTTAATTTGATTTAGTTTAGTGTGACACGTGGCACGATAATACAAGCACAAACATATCGCACAGTAATTCGAGGAATTACCGGAAACGCACACACGTGAACTCACGAACGTTGGTGAATTATCGAACAAATAATCCAAACGAACAATAACGAATGAGGAGTGATCATGTGGCAAACAAAAGTCAAGAAACAATAAACGATTACGAAAAACGGACTGAAAAACGAATCAAACAAATCAAAATAGGCCATTACAGCCCAGGACCTGTCGCGGTACGCGAAGGAGCCCAGCGAGACCCTTGGCGGCACACGACAATGGATTGACAATTTGAATTCCCCAAAATCCTTCACTGTACGCCACAACCGATCATCTTCTCCCTTGGCGATACGCGGCATGTATCAGAGGAGCACCTGATTATTTTATTCGTGGCGGTACGCCAAGACGGGGCACGCTTGGCGGTACGCGAAGCCCCCCAAAACACTAAAACTTTATAACACTCAACCGAACTTCATTCCTTTCACTCTTTACCCCTCACCTTCGAACACAGAAGCTTCAAGCCCGTCCAAACCCGGTCCTTCCTTTCTATTCCTCGGTAAGCGGAAGCCACCCACCTCATTTTCTTTAAAGACTTAGAGTTTGGGAGCTAGAAGGAAGCTTGGAGTAGTTGCTACAGACCATCAGTAGCTGATTTTCTCCTCACCAGCCACACCCTATGCCATCTAGACTCTGTTTAGGCATCATCTCAACCTTCTTGAGCTTTGGGAGGTAGTTTTAGCAACCCCTATGCACTAAAACACCATTAAAATACACATGCAAGTACATCCACACACATGCAACATCGATCCCCTTACATGCACGAAATTTCTTGATTGAGAACTTGAATCTATGGCTTTGATTTACTGATTTAATATGTTCGATCATCTATTGTGAGTATGTTGTTAGTTGGTACCATTTTGATGAGGATTTGTGTAAGTTACTATAAATAGTAACTTTTATAATGCAAAATGATGTTAGATGATGTTATAAGCATGATGAATATATTCAAATGATGATTTGCGGTAAATAATGTGAGGATTAATGTGCCAGAAATGCTAGATTTGATTAATTGGGTGATTTGGTCATGAGTTTCTATATATAGAACCTTTGGTTAAGAAATTAGGCCATGCATGTTGATTTTGGATGTGTATAAATTGTTTTGATGATGTTAAAGGCCTTGTGAACCCATTTGGAAGATTTGATTATGGTTAAAGTGATTTTTATGACACACTTTCCATTAAAGGAAACTTTATTTGGGGCTTTTGTAAAATAAAGAGCATTGACATAATTAAAGGATGAACTATGAGTATATATGCTTTATTATGATAATATGAAAGTTGTTGCATGATTGTTGGTGTGAAAACCCGATAAATTTAGAAACTTACTATATTTAGTAACTTTAGTTGCCAAAAATGGATCATGTGCATAATTGATAACTTGTGACAATGTGCTATATGATAAAATGACCATATAGAGAAACGAGCATTCTTAGAATGGTAAAATGTTATTTTATGTAAACTTGCTAAATATAGAAACATGCCAAAAGTAGAAACTCACTATGGATAGTAACTTATTTGATGAACATACGTGACAACTACCATGATTAGTAACATGTTCGATTGAGACATATTATGCATACTTTCCAGAATTGAAAAGATTATGTGCTATAACATGCTTATGTGCAATAACTACTAATTGAGTAAACTTGACAAGCACTAACAAACAATAACTACAAACATATCACTAACAGGTCGTTGAGTCAACACGGTCAAACACAGTCACATATTCAAACATAACAACTTGGAGTTGTTGGGCATGAACACGAATGTGAATGAGAACACAAACTCATATTACCTATGTGATATAGGTAACAGTTAGGAACAGACAGTTCACAAAAAGCAAAAAAGCGCAACTCAGGTGAGTTCACGGCCCCCTTTTCTCTTAACTGTTTATAAACTCAAACCAGGGGGGATACATGCAAATACTTTTGACAAACAACTTGGACAAACGCTTTTGACAAACATTTTATACAAACCTTTGACAAATATTTTGTACAAACCATTTAATAAACACATTTGACGAAGTATCGTGCAAACATTTGACAAACGTTTTGACCATCATCTGGGTCAACAAACTAGACAAACATTTTTGACCAACATCTGGGTCAACGAACTGGCCATACATTTTTTACCAACATCTGGGTCAACAAACTGGGCAAACATTCTTGACCAACATTTGGGTCAACACAACTGGGCAAACATTATGACAAACATATTTTGATGTATTACTGGTTATGTTGTGCAAACATTTGAGTGTGACAATATCGTACAAGTCCTCACAAAACTGTACCGTTAATTAACGTAAGCGAGGCATTATTGGATAGTACTATCGGGTCTGACAAACCCCGCTCGACGACAACTCTGACTAGTGGTCAGGACAGGCGTAATATCGGCCTAAGGCCATTGTTTTACTATAGCATGGCGGAGGCATCTAACAATTCATTTTCGGTAGTGGTGCAACACTTAAACTCGGGACCATTTGTCTACGACTTTAACATTTCCAGTATATGTCATGCAAACTATTTACTGTTTACTTATATCAAACATGTGAACTCACCAACTTTATGTTGACACACTTTAGCATGTATTTTCTCAGGTACTCAGCACGCTTAAGAGTATATGATTGCACTTAAGGAACCTTAGGGAGAGTCAAGCAATGCATTAAGAATGTTTTTGAACATCTCTGTGTTGGTTAATGAGATGTGTAGACAATTTACACTTCTATACAAGTTTCCGCAACATTTTCTTATTTCCGTTGTAAAACTATTTATTTTATTTTGGATATTTTTAAGCAATATCCACGTATTTTCAAACTCATATGGTGTCGTTCTATATGACCAACGTATCTGATCCTGCCACACCACACCCAGCGAACTGACGTCGCAAGTGGTTATTTGTGGGTGTGCCATATAACATGTGTCTTTTTATGATTTATTTATTAATATAAATTAGTTTAGTGTCTCGTGTATTACCCATGTTAATAAAAAGTACAAAAAATATTTGCTAATAAAAATAAATATAAGATAATTTTTAATATTCACGATTAAAATTTTAAGTAATAAAATAATTATATTATTATTTTAAACATAATTTTTTACAGAGTTTCTTTTTTTAAATATTTTTTTTAAAAAAAAACCGTTTTTTCTTGACAATTTATATTTTATAATAGTTTGGTTTTTTTTAAAAAGTATGTTTTTCAATATTAATATATTTTTAATATAATTTTTTTTATTTAGAAATGTATAACAAATATATTTAGTATTTAATATGAGATTTATTTTATAGGAGAGAAACAAGAAATAAAAGTTAAGGTGTTTTAGAAACATGACATGTATTCTTATAAACATTTATTTATTATGAGAGAAAGATGATAAAATAGTTATTACTAAAATACTCTTTAAACAACTTAGTACATTTTTTATTTTTGTACTAGTTTTTTATTTTTTTACTATATTTTTGATTTTTTGTTTTTCTGTGCTAGCTTTGGTTTTGTACTTGATTTTGGTTTTTGTACTGCAATTTTTGTTTTTATGTTTTTAGCATGTCACGTGTCAAACTTTTATCGGTGACTTCTCTTTTTAGGTAGAATTATATTCCTAGTAGATCCAACCCCTATGTATGTATGTATGTATGTATGTATGTATGTATGTATGGGGATGTAATGAATTGAGAACTAATAAGTTATAAAAAACTAAAAAGAACAAATTCTAACCATATGTTTTAAAGGGTATAAAAGTAATTTTTCTTTAAAATATGAGAAGTTACTTTTATACCATTTTAACTTATGGATATAAATTGGTTTTTTAGTATTCAAGTAACAATGGTTCTCATTTGAATATCTCTAGATATACACACACATACACACACTTGTAACGTGGTAACCCAACAACCACTCCTAAAATAAAGCTAAATATTTGGTTTTTTTCATGAACTTTATTAAAAATGTATAAGAATATCTTTTTTTTGGTGTGTTTATGCTAATTCACAAGCATTTGGGATCTTACATCAATGCAAGTTATCATTACAACAACAAAATATTTACAGTGTAATACAAATTTACACTTTATTTAAATTATAAACTGTGATTAATTTGCAGAAACACATAAAAAAGATATTCTCGTACATGTATAATAAAAATTGTAAAAAACTAAAGATACATGTGAATTAACAACCGAACCTTACCCTCTATATATGTGTATAGATTCAAATAAAATGACAAAAGAGAAAATAAAGTCTTTTTCACCTTTATTAGTTAGTTTGTTTGTATTTGTGTGGAAGTACGGCTCTACGAACACTCCCTGGTCAAGTGGCAATAACACATGCCTTTTCGTGATACGAAAAATCAAATTTGTTTTCCATTTCCTCTTTGCATCACAATTTTTTGATGAGTTTTCATAAATGAAGCTTTACTATTTCTTGGTTTATTTTCTGTCCACAAAAAGAGTAGCGTACAATATGGTCCTACCTTACAATCAATTTTATTGGAAATTATTTGATTCTTTAAGATGAAAAAAAATATTCCAACATAAGAAATCAATTCTTTATGTCGTGGTATGCCTTTTTCATTTTTTTTAAAATTTTTTTTTTATTACTAAAGTTAATTTATTCACCTATGATACATGAAGTACGACTTTTTTTTATGTAATTACATTACATCAATTTTTAAATGTCTTTACTTAGTTTGTAAAGATAAACCATAGTATTGTATTTGTTTGTATTAGCGATTAGTTCTTGCATTTTATATTTTTTTAAAGTAAACTTTGTTTTCATCTGACGTGTTTTGCTTCAAATAACGTTTTTCATTGTACTGTTTCAAATTATTGTTTTTGCTCTTTATGTGATCCGTCACAATTAACTCTAACATTATAACATCATTAATTTTTTTTTTCTTGTTTTATAAAATGAAAGTTTAGTCATTTTCTGGTAAGGACTAATATTGTAATTTATTCAAACACTAGGTTATTAACCCGTGTATTACACGGATTTAATATAAAATATTAAATAGTTATTAATGAAAATTTTAAAAATTATAAAACGATATTTTTATATAAAATGATTAATTTACATATTAATAAATATTTTAAGTAATAAAAAAATAATTAAAAAATTTAATCATTATACAAATGATATATGACCTTTTAATGTGTAATAATTGATATATTTGAAATAACTAACATTAAAAACTTCATTTTCTATTATATTAAAAACTAACTTTTATAAATCAATAATATAAAATATAATTTTTGTAATTATTAAAGTTCAACCACCCAATTTAAATTATCGTTAAACATAACGGACCAAAAATGTAACTTTTTTTTATTATTTTTATTACTTCAGATTTTAAATAAATTAAAAAACGTCATTAGATGATAAAAATCTCATTGTTTAATAACTCCTTTTATAATATATTTTCTTTAAAAAAAACATTTTTTAAGATAACTTGTTTTTTACATAAATTTTGTATTTTGAAAATATAATATTTCTTAATTTAAAATTTTTGATTTTGGAATTTAATTGTGTTTTATAATAAAAAAGATAATTAATATATTAGTTATTAATATTATAATTATTTAATAAGAGAAATAATTTATTTAATAAGAGAGATAATATGATTATTTAATATGAGAGATAACTAAGTGGAATGATAAGGAGTTAACATGTGGAAATAGTAGTGTAAGAATATGACATGTGGCATTGGTGATGTAAGAGGGTGACAAGTGGCAAAATTGTTACTCTTTTATTATAGAGTATAGATAGTGTATTATATTGAATAGCTTATTTATGTAAATTACTTAAATAATATTGAAAACTTATTAATATCCCATCCCCTTACGTTTAAGATCTAACTTCTAAGACCCCAATTTACACCAACACCACAATGCCACCATTGTCATCTTTGTCTTCATCAAAACGATACCTAGCCCGACCCACCACAACATTCAAGACAAAGAACCCTACCATTGTCATCTTCATATATCTAAACACTACAATTAGAAAAACCTTAATCAAAGATTTTTCCAAAACCATAGATGAGAAACACCAAATTGTGTTTGCCTTTTCCATTCGTGTTCCGTTTTCTCCTCCTACCATAAAACCATTATACCAGTGATGTGTGTGTTTATAGATGTATGTGTGTGCGTGAATCTAGGGATTATGGTTTGAATAAGGAGGCTATTATGATAGGGACGGGTTTGATTAGGGTTTTGATTCTTATAGTTTACAATAGACACATGACAATGAGTGGTTAAGAGTGGTACGTGGTAAATGGTTAATGATGGTTAGATGATGATGATAATGATGATTATGGTTGTTGGAAATTTGAATTATTTGAGTAATTATCAAATTTAATATGAATTAAAATCAAGACTATTCATATTACTTAATTAAATCAAGACTCTTCAAATTACATGTATTGATTATATGTATTATGTCAAGACTCATCAAATTACACGTATTGATTATATGTATTATGTCAAGACTCTTGGAATCACCATCATGTAGTATAAATACAAGACAATTAGTGTCTTGTTTTTTTGGTTGAAAAGGATACTACATACAATCTCACACAAACTTTGAAGAATTTCCAACTTTCTTAACACTTCAAGCTCTTGTTTAAGATATCTTTTTCAGGTGCTAGGTTAACTCCGACAGTAGACAAACTGTTTTGGTTGTTGTACCCTTGGAGACAGACGCGTTCGTCTTGAGAAGAGGCGTGAAATCTGTTTTAAGGGAAACATATTGAATACGTGTCTCAACCATAATCATCAACATGCTATTATATGTCAATAAAGAATAGGTGAAAGACATAAGTGGTTAAAATCTAGCAAAGGTATTCTTGAAGCATTTGTTACCGGCTCGTCAAGATGGTTGATTGAAGACTCAACATTAATCATTCTCTAATCAAGAAGGATATTTGGAGTACCCAACAAAGACATGGATGAAAACAAGTTTGGTATATAAATTAGTAATTTATATTCTTTATTTTAGTCTTGTAACCGGTAATGTACTAAATTATTTCTTACTAATAATGAGAGAATCGTTATTATTTATATTTGATTATTGTTTTATAATAAAAATATGAACCCAACTCCTACAATGGTTAGATGATTGGTTATATGATAGAGAAGAAGAAGAAAACAAAGACATACGTGGAGTAGCTTTGTGGCGACTGGCGGTGTTGTTAGAGGTAGTGGGCGTCATTGTTGGTGGCAGTTCAGGTGACTAGTCAGTTGATGATGGGGGAAAAAAGGGTTTATATACTTTTTTTCTTATGGGTGTTGCTATTGACAGTGATTAGAGGTGGTTTGGTTTTGATGGATGGTGAACAACATAGATAGAGAAATATGATAGGGATGGTTAAATGATGAAAATGATGGTTATATGATGATGGAAATGATGGTTATGTTGGCAATGTAGTGCCATTTTTTTGAATTTTATTATCAAAGTTGAATTAATCCAATTAATTATGAAATCCAATTTACATGAGTGGAAGCATGGTTACAAAACTATTTGATTCAAAATCAATTCCTAATTCAGGTATCCAATTTCAAAGGATTAACCAATAAACATAAACTATAACCAAAGGGTATTTAGAAATAAACTGTAACGAAAAAAATCCAAACCAACACGATATAAGTGACAACAGTCTCGTTGGTGACATGATCACAAACCACGACGATTCATGAACTCGTCCAATGATTCTCAAAAGAAACCAGGATGCTGCTGCATGGAGGAAACGACGGTGTTAGCGACGTCCGGTGGCAAAAATTGACGATGGTGTAGTGGCGACGAATGTAACAGTACCAAACAAACCGACACGAGTTCATAAGATAATGACATCTGAATAAACGAGTAGACCTGAGGACTACCCAAGGATAGCTAAAAGGATGCGATTTGGAGCGGTTTTCATTTATATGAAATATGGACATTTGCTAATGGATCTATAAAATTAAATCAAATGGGTTTTATGTCACACATCGACCGACGACGGAATACGTTGGGGCGCGACCTCGACTACTCATTAGCTTATGGTGCTATTATTACGTTTCAATATTTAAGGCTTCATTATTACAAAACAAACACAACATTCATTGAATCACAAACATACATTACATGAATTGAATATTCGAAGTATGACAATTGAAATGTCTAAACAATAGATTTAGCATTTTTCAACTAAGTCACTAGCCTATCTTATGTCTTCACCAATCTTCCTTAACCTATCACACATGTAAAATAGAGTTTGTCAATTATTTGCATAGTCGGTAAGCTCACACACTAAGTTTGAATACTAAATATAAAAAGGATGCAAACTATAGCCTAACTAGAATATGCGCCATAAGCATAGTATACATACAAGTTTGAATAAGAGAATGAATAAATGGATAACAATAGCTTGTGTCCAAACAAGTATCCTTACACAATAATTCAAGTATAACAATACAAGAATCATCATTTGTAATTCAACAAGTTTGGTAGGTATGCTTTTCACCTTTTTCACACAATGGCAAAAGTCATTGCGAAGATGCCATCTAACATATGTTAGGCTACTAAGTACTAGCTTGCTTGACTGACAACACATGAAGAATCAACACATTGTATAAGCTTAGTGTCACACCTCGAGCCGGCGGGACGGATCGTGTTCCCTGCCGGGCGGAAGGTTCTTGGGGTGCGATATCGTGAGTGATAATCGTGATGATCAGATTGTTTACATAGCATCAATGTTAAGAATAACTAAAGCACAATAAAGCATTAAACTAGGGTTACAAAGTTAAATTACAATATCAATGTTCAGTAATTTAACTAAGTAAACCTATCAAAAGAATCAAGTGTTTTCTATCTGGTATTGGAACAAGATATCAAAATAGCTGCACAGCGTTCATCAAAATATGTGCTTTTCAAAGTATACCAGGTCCTCTAACTGGGCATCCTAGTATGCATTCCTTAGCCTTGGCTTAATCCTGTACGTCACCTGAGAAAGCATGTAAGAAAAACAAAGTCAACACAATGGTTGGTGAGTTCATATAGTTTTAGTATTTGAAAAATAGTTTTGCAGACCTCTTCGGTAAAACCCTAACCTCATTAACATCACATGTATCATCCAGCTCGGCATGCTTATATATAGGGCATACCCTTGAGTCGAGCCTACAACCCGCCCAGATGCCGTCCCACCACATACTAAGCCACATAGGACATTGCTGTTAATGATAATTAAGCATTTTACCTACCATTCAATTCCATCATAGTTTCAAGCATCATGTTTAGAAGTTTAAGTTATCTACCCAATAGCATTCCCAGATCCCTTCGGTAACAACCTTAATCTCATTAACATCACCTGTATCATCCAGCTCGGTATGCTTATTATAGGGCATACCCCTGAGTCGAGCCTAAAACCCACCCAGACGCCGTCCCACCACATACTAAGCCATATAGGACATTGTTGTTGATGATAATTAAGCGTCTTACCCATCATCAAATCCCATCATAGCTTTAAGTGTTCTGATTATGAGTTTCAACACGCATAAAGAAACATCTGAGTATCAAGTTTTGAGAGTCACCGATATGGACAGCTGAACACCCTAGGGGATTCAGCATCCATCCATAACGGTACTAAATATGACTCGCGACGTGTTATGATAGAGAAATCCTCAAGCTGACACAAAGTCAGCTAGAAGAACTCAAAATCATTCTAGTCACTTATCATAACCATGGATGAATTAAGAAGGACACTGAATGACTAGTAGGGCTTGACCATTGTCAAGACGCGTCGGCTAATCGGTCTGCCTTACATGATTCCGACAAAGAAGAGCACTGATGACTAGTAGGGCTTGACCAATGTCAAGAAGCGATGGCCAACAGTCGGTCTTACGATGTCCGACAACGAAGAACACTGATGACTAGTAGGGCTTGACCAATGTCAAGACGCGATGGCCAACAGTCTGTCTTACGATGTCCTATAGCTTAAGCATACAAGTTTAGAGCATTCCCATAGTTTAACTGATGACTAGTAGGGCTTGAAAAATGTCAAGACGCGATGGTCAATCAGCCTGTTTTCAAGCATTTCAAGTTTATCAAGCATTCAAGTGTTTCAAGTATTCCAAGCATATCAAGCATTCAATTGTTTCAAGCATTTCAAGCACACCGAGCATTCAAGTGTTTCAATTATTTAAGTCTTTATAGCTTTTTGAGCAAGTGAGTCTTTTGAGTTTAAGTTTTCAAGCTTACATAGGTATAGTTTTCAAAAGCATTCTCAATTTTAGTATTTGTCTTTCTTAAGCAATTAAAAGTTTCGAGAGTTTTAAACAATTAAGTATTAGTGTAAACTAAATTAGCATTTAAAAATTTAGAGTGTAAGATATTAACTTTTTAAAAGAATTGTATAAAGTATTAGTATTTAGAATATGTATTTATAGTATTAGCTTTCAGATCGAGTGTATCAACTGTTAGCACTTAGTGTCAGTGTTTCAAAGCCATAGCATCGAGTATGTAGTTTAAGCATAGAGTTTGTAGCATAAGCATCGAGTGTATAGTTTAAGCATCAAGTTTATAGCATAAGCATCGAGCATAAAGTTTAAGCATAAAGTGTATAGCCTAAGCATCGAACATAAAGTTCAAGCATAAAGTTTATAGCATAAGTATAAAAGCATTTATGAATCATTTAAAACATTTCAATAATTGTTTAAAATGTATAACATGCTTCTCAGTCTCGAGGTAAAACAAATATGTTTAAAAGGGACAAATGAACTCACCTTGTGTTTGAAGCAGTTGACTTATCTTAACTAGAATGCACGCGCTCTTTGTAGTATTTGTTGTTGTGTTCAAGATCCTGTATTGATTTCACGTGTTTTGTAGCTTATAAGCATAAATTATAGGAATTTGTGAATGTGTATGTGTGCGTGTTTGTGTTAGCCTTAATTTGACTAACACCCACAAGCCTCGTTCATTATCCGACCCGTAATTCACTACATTATGTACGGTAGTGTTAAATCTCCTTCCTTGTTTGTAAGTTCTCAATTTAGATTTTAATTTACAAGTCACACTTTTAAATTTAAGATTTTTAAACCCTTGCATCATTTCAAAGCGTTCGTTCATGTGATCGTTACATCTTGAATTCATTGGGTCGGATAACCCCTTGGGCCATTTATGTGTATGTGGTACTATTCTTCATGTGTTTGGGCCGAGAGTGAGTGTGGGCCTCATGCACTTCGTAATTGGGCCGGCAGCTTTATTCGGACCCAGCGAAGTTCCTGGATTTAATAACGAGTAATTGTGCTGAATAGAAAGGTTTGGGCTGAAATGTCCATGCTGTTGGGCTTAGTCAAAGAGATGTCTTTAGTTAACTATTTGAGGTAAGGTGGTGATCACATGGGTCTGGTTCCAGTCACCAGTAGGTTTTGGCGAACCTGTTAGTCTCTCCCACCAGGTTCTTTTAGTCACAACCCTACCAAGGTTCGGCTAAGGGCATGGTTCACTCGAGGTTCGACCCACATTAGGCCATAGGTTCGCTCAACTGGTCCCAGGTTCGCGACTCACACAACGGTTTGAAAGGTTCGCCATGCACAGTTTCCCCCAGCTTGGCTGGGTTCGCCGGTGGTAGGGTTCGCAGCCCCTTGAGGGTTCGGCCAACACAGCTGGGTTCGGCTGGAAAACGATTCGGCCAGCTTGGTTAAGAGGTTCGGCCACCTGAGAAGTCAGCCTAGAAAGGTTCGGTCGTAGAGTACAAAGGTTCAGACCCTAGTGTTGGTTCGGCTGTGGCGTGAGAATAGCAGGGTTCGGTCATTCCCCACGAACCCTAGTTCGACCATCACCATCTTCATCGACCCACACAGTCCTAGTCCATACCCCTAGCTAAGTTTATACCACCGAAGGTCCTCAGAGGTGCGAGCTGTAGGAGGTTATGCCTAGGAACGATTTAACGTGGGTGGGTTAAACTAATGCCAAGAAAACCCTAGATTTGTGAGATTCCTAGATCCATACCTCGAATTCGGCTGGACAAATCCACAGATCGCTTGTACTTCCTTGTAGAGGGATTCGAGAGCTTCGTTTGGACACCAAGAACTCGCGATTTCGTCAAGGATCGAAAGAGTTATGATGATTTAAAGTCTTGAACTTCTAGAGAGAGAGAGGAAACGGTGGAAGCTTGTAGAGAGAGATGATAGAAAAATGAGAGGGAAAGCCTCTTTCAAGGCTTTAAATACCCCGAGGGTATTCGGGTTCGTTTCGGTTGCTCGGTTTTCGTCTCCGTTGCATTTCTGGCACGTTACGCGCGTGTTTTATAATTTAAATTAAAAGACTTTGTTTCAAATATTTGGAAGGTGGTTATTCTATAATAATTATTTCAAATATCATTTTCTTGAATTATTTATCGTAATGTGTTATTTTAAACGTTTCGTAAATTCGTTCGCATATTAATTAAAATAGTTTTCTTTCCAATTTATTTCTGATGAGTTTCAAAATTTTAAAACAGGAAATATTGTATTTCCTTAAATTTATTATCGTTCATATCGTCTTCGTTTTCATTTCGTCAGAAAACGTCAGTTACACGCGTTTTCGTAAAGAGCGCTAACTGTACAAACACGATCGTACGTTTCACTTCCTGACTTTGTTTTCTATTCTTTAGTCATCATTTCAGATTGTCAAACTTTCAAATATATTCGTACAGATCGTCACCTATACGAATAGTCCGTCGGTTTAGCATTCTATAACAACAACTGTTATGGTTTTGTTCTGTTTATCCTCACATACGTTTATACATAATAGCATCAAATCAAGCATGTGTGTACCTGTTCAGCATAGTCTGATGTGTTTCTGACTGTTAAACCATGCGGTTTAATTCAGATTTCAGAACAATAGCATAATAGTTTAGTGTTTAACATTAAGCGTCAATAGTATATACCTAGTTCACATAGTTTGTACTTGAGGTACTGTGCAATCTACTGTGCAACTTACTGTTCCGGTAACGATTCCGGCACAGATGTTACACTTAGCATCTAACATATAAAACTAACTAGGTCTAAGGCTTGCGCCATAATTTGAATAAATTCTAGAATGAAATAAAGTTTGAAATAGGAACATGTGTAACATCCCTTAAAACAAAGAATGTAAAAAGGGAGTATGAGAAACTCACTTGATTGTTTTAGCAAATCCAACTCTTCTAATAAAGTGTGAGGGATATGAATGTAATACACCTCAACCTGTTTTGATATCGAATTCGGGGATTTCGAATGAAGAACAGCTCGACTTTGACTTTGAATCCAATACGCTATTACAAGGGGTGTTAAAGAGATATTTTAAGTTCGTTTGATTCTGAATACCATTGTGAATGTGTGCATGTAACTAATTTAGTTAATGGTTTTCTAATTTAGTTAATTAGTGATTTCGTTCATCAAGTTGTTAACGCTATAGCTGCACACGTTAAACCTTTGTATTTTAGGAATTAAATCTGTAGAATGATTTGTAATTGAGAGGTAGACACGTTAGAATTTGAAATTTGAAATCAAATAGAGCTTTGATCGGGATTGGAATTGGACCGTCGTGAGGGGATTCGAACCTTGGATCTGTGAAGAAGAAACAAGAATCAGAAATTAACTTTCTAGTCCTTGGGGTTTTGGATCTTTACAACTCTAGTTAAACTTCCTTAAATCTCAAACAAGTTTATGTGATTACAACTATGGCACTTCCAATTTTATGTATTTATTATTCTATGTATTTAGGCTTACAATGCTTATAACTTTTATTATTTGTTACATACTAAAGAACTTGTAAAATTTTAATAGTTTTTGTATCTCTTTCCAACTATTATTATTTTATGAGAACTTGTTTATATCTAGACATATATTCATTACAAAACTTTTGAGTTATATATAGTAAGGTTATTGTACAAAGTGTTACTTTTGTAAAAAGTGTGAGAAACAATCTGGGCTATCGATGTGCTAAGATCAAGGGTTGGGATTAAAGATTGGTTAAAAAATTAATTAAAATGGATTTGCGGCTATCAAAAGGGCAAATTAGGGATTTTTTCTTTTTTATTTTGCTGATATCACGGTTTAACGAATAAAATGGGATTCAGTTTCTAAAATTAAAGATTCAATCGGAATGTAACAGATTACGTTTTGATTTTGTAATCGGGATGTGCTATTAACATTTAATCATATTGTTCTGATATGCTATTATGTTAGCTGTAATATTGTGATGGTGTTAGTTTGTTGTGACAATTGCAGTTGAGAATTACGTCATCAAGGGCATTAGCACGTTTGGTTGTTCTAGAAATCCACTTTGATTTGATTATTGTAATTATTACAAGTTGATAGTATGAGAAAAATGGTGAATGTAGGCGAAAACCGTGCGCGAAACGGAGTTACGGATTGCCCGGAACCGCGAAACGAAGATGAAATCAAAAATTTGACGAAAAAGTGCTGGGGAGGTACGCCCCGGGCCACACGCCGACTTGGGGCGGTGCGCCCGGCGTGGTGTGAGGTGGTGGAAAGCTTTTAAAAGATTAGATCGCATGGGGAAAAACATATTTCTTCTTCTACTCGTTTTTGATCAAACTCATATTTTCACCATTAAATCATCATCTTGAAGGTTTCTAATCGCGTGGATCACACCAGGGATCGTATCTACAAGTCTAGATCGTTGTTTATGCTCAGATATCCGTCAGATCAGGTAATGGTTCGTTTTAACCTTCTAGCTTGATTTTGATTGATTAGATCTAGTTTTTGAACATAATGAGATAGTTAGGATTGTTGATTATTGCCTAGATGATGGCTAGGATGGATTATAAACGAAGAACACGATGTGTTAACGGGTAAATCATTGTTTTGATCCGTTGTAATGCCATGTTTGCATGACCCATGATTATAATGGTTTAAACCATTTGATTATGACAATGTAGGTGATTAGTTTGATTAATCTTTGAAATGCAAGGTTAAATCCAACTGTTTCAAACTAATCACAATCATTAACATACTCATTGAAACGATTATCTGATGTTTATGAAAACAGTCAGATTAGTATGTTAAACATGGTTATTAAACCTATTCTAATGTTACATTGTTATATTTCATGATATTTGGGTATTCAATAACAATGATTGATCATTCCTAAGCCATTAATCTGTTTAGAAACTGTTTTAGCATTATAATCAACAACATTAACTATTTGGTTAATCCGAAACTATTCTGATTAATCAAGTGTGTCATCAACCATGTATTAGGAACCTAATTCAGTGTAGGTTCCTACATTATCATACATTGTATGATATAACATTAAATTAACTAATTAAATACTTAATATCAGTTTGATGACTGTTAAGACAATGTCTTTGACATTGGACATTCAGAAAGATCTAATCACTAAGTTAAAACATAAATAACTCATTAAACATAACTAAATGCAGAATCACTCTATTACTATCAGTCGTATGATATTCTGCTACTTCTAAGTTATCAGGTGTGTTTCGTACAACCCCTTTTTCTTTTTAATGTTTTATAAACTCAGGGGTCTTACTATGGAATTTTATTGAACATATGATATGTATCACTGTTATCTGCGTGATTTCATGTGATTGTTGAGAACTTGTGGATTTCATGGGATTTTGCTCAAAGAACAGAACTTTATCACAGACTAAAAAGTCCTCATTTATTGAACTGTATCTAGTGAACCCATGTGGGGCTGAACAGGGAACAATGATAGTACTATCGGCTGACAACCCATTTGCTAGGAGTCTGCAACTCCCCGTGCTGTGAATGTTTGTTACCTGTTTTTAGAACTTCTTAATGTAGTGATAAACATTAAGACAATGAGGCATTAAGATGTTACCTACGTGTAGTATCTTATAGAACAAGAACAAGAACGTCCGAAAGGAACTAGATACGGGTCCCATGATTATCTGAAACTGAACATTTTGTGAACTTGTACATCATATCATATTGTTGAACATGAACTTTACGAACTCACCAGCTTTGTGTTGACTTTTTAAATCTAAACCTTTTTGCAGGGAAACAGTGACTGCCGGGTGAGGATGCTATATATATATATATATATATATATATATATATATATATTTGTAATTAAGTAAATTAGATAAAGTAATAAACTTGGTTTGTAAACTATAATGGTGATTGTAATGATGAACCTTGTAATGTAATTACTTTAAGTTAATCTGTGTGTTGTGATATCGGATCAAGTAAGTCACACCTCATCTCTGAGACATTACCACTATGCTTCCGCAACCTTCTCAGAGTGACGAATTACATCATCTCAGGTGACGAGAGGTGGGGGTGTGACATTTGTGCTGATATGTTAAATGTTAGATTGTAATGGTGTTGTGCTATTATGTGTTATTATGTTATCTGTAGTATTATGTTATGTTAATAACCTATCATATTGTCCAGATATGTGCTATTATGTTAGATGTAATATTGAAATGGTGTTAGTATGTGCTGGTATGTTAAATGTTAGATTGTAATGGTGGAGTACTATTTTGTGCTATTATGTTTGCTATAGTATGTTGTCCTCATATGTGCTATGTTAAATGTTAGATTGTATTATGTGCTATTACGAAAAACACAACCGTAAACTCAAAACCTGCAAAAAAATTTTTTTTCGGTATTTTACTGATTACGAATTCAATTGGTTTTGAGATTTTACGTAAAATAATTTTAATTATGGAATATGTTCAATGAGTATACTGATTAACAAATTTCCTATTTTAATGCAAGATTTAAAAATCATTTCAAATGCAATTACCTATATTACCCTTTTCTATTAAATACTAACAATGCCACATGTCAACACATTATTGGTTCCTACCATTTTTACAAAATCTTCTATTTGTATGTGAACCTACTCCTATATATATAGGGGAGGGATATTCTACAAATGATGAATACTTTAGAAAGTATAAGAAGCAACAAGAAAGAGACACATGTACATTAGGTTAAAGGGTCTGGATGTCAAAATAAAAAAAGGAGGTTGCACATGCAAGTCACATGCAACTTCCACCGTTTTTTAAACGTTTGTAACTATTTTATACATTAACATGTTTTTAAAAAAATTACACCATAAAATCAAGCTTTTTTTTACCTTTCAAACTAGTATAATATTGCTATATTAAAAAAACCAATAATAGGTGTTCATGAAACTTGCGTTTTTATGATTTTTTTTGTTTTATGGTATTTTTGAATACTAACAGAACATAAAAGACCACAAGTCATTTTATGTTGTTTTTAACACGAAAAACCTTATAAACATTTAAGTTTATGCATGGTGTTTTTCAAACTTAGGTTTATGGTGTTCACGAATAAACATATTGAACACTAAAAACACTATAAACATTTAATTTTGTGACGCATCTATACGTTTTGTGACTTTTACGTTTTATGTTGTTCACGTTTTATGGTGTTTTTCGAGTTATTTTATGGTGTTTATTGTGTTCAGATACTAATGAAACTAAAACAGGGCTTTTTGTAGTGTTTTTGAACACTAAAAACACCATAAACACTTTTATGGTATTTCTTATGTGACGCATCCATACATTTTATGGTGTTTTTCTGTAACACCCCGACCGATGGCGGAAACGTCGGGATGCCACGAGGGACGTGTAGATTGTTCATAAGTTCGTGGGCATCTAATTAAATCATCACATAACATTTAATCAACCAAATTAATTACATCAAAAATCATGTCTATCATGAATTAGTTACATCAATTACAAAAAGATTTAGCTATCTAACTAAATTCTAATCGCCAGAATTCCAGTTATTTAGCTAAGTCCAAGAACCTAAGTAATAATGTCCAAAATATGAGAGATCATCCTCCTCAACCTACTTGTCTTCATTCCCTGAAACATGTAAGAAAATCAAGTGTCAACTACGAAGTAGTTGGTGAGTAATCATAAGTTTTATATTTAAAAATGTTTTACAAAAATGGTTTTATAAAATGATTATAAAGTTTAGAGTTTCTTGAGAAAATACTCATGAGTACCTGTGAGAATATCCAACACAACAACCCAGCACAGAATCCAAACACACAAACAAACACATAATCACATATTCAATTTAATCATAGTTAATCATAGACAATAATAGATAATCAACCACATAATCATTCAACCAATCTCAAACAACAATATTCTCAAATAGTATATGTGACAATACATGGAAATTATGTGATTAACATAAGTTAATGACATGATCCATGGAGTGGTGGCTAACCACGTGACAATACATGAAACCAATGATTCATGGAGTTGTGATAATCCAAGTGGCAATACATGTAATCATTGTTAATGACCGGAGTCGATGACAATGTTACAAGGATATATGATAATCAGAGATAATCCATAATCAATGATAATCCCATAATGTGAATATCATGTTGATAAAACAGGTATCATCCATGTGTTATCAAAATAATATTTAAAATTGGTATACATGTTTCACCTCCGAGTTTTAAAACAAAACGGTTTAAAAAGGGAGGTTATGAGAACTCACCCGAGTCCTTAGATCCGACGTTCTTGTAAAATGCGCGCTCACGTATGAGGAATCAAAACAACTCAACAACCTGAATTTAATAGATATTCGTGTTCATAAATATATGCATTTCTTGTCAATTTCGTGTTCATATGTGTTTACTTTAAATACTTACGTATTTCACTTCTTAGTTTATTTTGCCTAAGTGAAAATAACAAATAATGATTTCATCAATAATTATTATAAAAACGGACTTTCACTTGTTAATTTAATTATCTAATAGGGGTAACCAAATCATGAGCTTTTAGGTGTGATTTCCATATATGAGTATGATTTAAGGTGATAACCTTTATCTTACACACACACCCACACATATATACGTATGTATTCACATGCATGTTTAAATCAAGGCGTTCACCATGAGTCGAAATATAAAACTTAGTTTTTGATTTATTACTCAAATTAGAAAGAGAAAAGGTGATGATTTAGGTCATTCATGCATGCATGGATACATCCATATATATTTACACCTATATACATGTTTATGTTTCCTTAATTACTTATTTTAAATGGACTTAGGTTCACCCACCTATGACCAGTGAACTTTAATCCCATTGTACCCTAGGTTCGGCTGTAACATGGCTTAACACCCCTAGGTTCGTTAGCCTAGGTTCGGCCAACATCATTGTCTAAGGTTCGGCTAGAAAGTTACGGCCAAGGGTTCGCTTAGTACAAAGGTTTGCTGCTATTGTACACCCGAACCCCTAATGGTTCGTTCACCATGGTTCGGCTGCGAGACTGGTTCGGCTACGAGACTGGTTCGGCTAAGGCTGAGGTTCGTGAACTATCTGAACACAGGTTCGCCATTCTTAACCCACCCTAGGTTCGTGACTGCTACAAGGTTCGGTCCTTGAGGGTTTGTCATGAATCTAGGTTCGGCCCTAGTGTTTATGAAGGTAGGGTTCGCCCCATCATGGGTTCGGCCACATAAAAGGCTCGGCTAATGTGACACCCCGTAAATTCCAGGTCAGCTTTGATTTTATTTAAATGTTTATTTAAATGCATTATGTACACGTGGCACTAGAATTAGATTAATTTAGTGTGACACGTGGCACGACAGTATGAACACTGACACATGACTTGATAATTCGTGGAATTATCGGCAAACAGCACACACGTGTCAAAACACACGAACGTTGGTGAACGTCTACCACATTGTGAAACACAGCACTCGAAACCTCACGAAACACTCACACATTGAACTTGGAAGTTCAAACAAGGCCAAACGAAAGTTCGTAAACGTGAAAACGGCAACGAACGGATCAAACCAATGAAAATGGGCCTATTGGGCTCACCAGGGGATCTGTCGCGCTACGCGACGGCCCACAAGGACACTGTCGCGATACGCGACAGGTGGCGGGGGAAATTTGAACGCGGAACATCCTCGCGCTACGCGAGGGGAACTCTTGAAGCTGTCGCGCTACGCGAGGAGACCCAGTTCGCAGAATCTTTATTTAACCAAGATGTAATCATCACCAGCCAACCTAGCCTCTCATTTCCGATTCCAAGACACTCAAACTCGTCTCCTACACCTGCAAATCACCATTTTCATCAGCTGGAAGCCATTGTTGAGGAGATTGAAGCTCAAGAACATTGAAGCAAGCCTCCTAGACCACCACCCATCACCACCATCTTCTTATTCGTTGAGGAACCTGCTGTCCAGAAGCTCTTAGAAGCCTTCTAGCTCGATTTTATCATCATCTCAGCCTTCTTGGAGCCTTAGAAGGTAGTATTTACATTCCTCCATGGCTAGAACGTCCATTTCTCACCACCACACGCACATGCATGTGTTAAAACCCACATGCAAGCACCCATGGCTCACATGCACGAATTTATAATATGGGTTTGTTGATTTTAAGATGATTTATGATGATCTAACATGATTAGAATGCATTTGGTGATGATCTATGATGATGTGTATGTAAGGATTTCATGTTTTGTTCATAAAGTGTTGAATGATGGCCATGCATGCATGATCCATGATGGTAGGAATGATCTTGAGTATGTTGATATGCTTATTGATAATGTTAGAAGGATTACTCATGGTTGGATTTGTTTAAAATGATCAAAATGTTGATTTTTAGTAATCTTTCCATTATTAGTAACTTTTATTTGCAAAATGATTGTTGGAGATGAATTCACGAACATGCAAGTATGTGGACTTGCTATTAGGATGATAATATGATGATTTGATTTGTTAGAATGTGGTTTCGATAATGAGTATGGTCATTTCTAGCAATATTACTAAATATAGAAACTTTTGTGAATGAAATATTGATGGATGATGATTTAGACTATGTTGACATGATTAGATGATAGTAAATAGCATATTATGATGAATGATGGTATGAAAAATTGCTTGGAAATGTTAAATGGTCATTTTTATGCAAAAACCACAAAGTTACTATTTTTAGTAACTTTATGGTTACAAAAACCGACTTAGGAATATGTTGAATGACTTGAGCATGCTAAATGATTTATTATGTTATAATATGATGTTTAGATGCTAAGTTAGATGGTTTCCGATGTCACGTATGCTAAAAATGGAAACTTTCCATTTTAGGAAACTTTTGTGCACTAACATGCTATAAACGACGTATATGAACTTGTATGATAATGTGCTATGTGCTAACATGACCCCGTAGGACCATTGAGCATGCTAGAACTCGAACACCGTCATGCTTTGTGAACTTTCTAAAAATGGAAACTTACTATAAATAGTAAGTTGTCCATAAACGCGACCTACGCGTTTTGCACACGACAAACACTTACACGATTGCTACATGAGTCACAAACCGTCACACGGTTCACCAACGGGTCGTTGACTTGACACGGTCAACTTTGGTCAAACACGGTCAACTTTGGTCAGACACGGTCAACTTTGGTCAAACACGGTCAACTTTGGTCAGACACGGTCAACTTTGGTCAAACATGGTCAAACACGGTCAATGTGGACCAACACGAGCAAACACGGTCATTGTGGACCGACACGGGCAAACATGAACAACCAAGGGTTGTTGAGCACAAACACGAGCACTAACACTAGCACGGTCACCTACACGAACTCACATACGATCTACGATATAGGTTGCCGGTGACCGACGTGCTACACGACAACTCGGGAGCTTACGCTTACATACATTCGTTTCACTAAGGTGAGTTTACGGCCCCTCTTTACTCTTTTTCAAATGCTTTTAAATAGGGGGAGAATACTAGTTGCATCGAGTCAAACATTATTGCTATTACAAACATTTTTGTGTATGCTGGTTATTGGACAAACATTAAGTGTTGAACTCGTTACAAGCCCTCACAAAGTCTTACCGTTAATGTACGAACAACGTGGTAGGTTTGGATGGATCCATTAGGGAATGACTAACCCCACGGGGCACCATGTTGACTGAGTGTCATAACCCGTGCAAATTCTGACCTAACTTGCTATGTATACGAGGCATAGCGGAGGGCAAGAACAAACAAGTCTAGTTCGGTAGTGACGCACTGACACTTTGGGCCTAGGGCTCGGTACTAACATTGATAAACAGCATGACACACTTTTCATTACTATATGTATATCAAAACCTGTGAACTCACCAACCATTGTGTTGACACTTGTTTTTAAACTTGTATTCTCAGGTAACTAGCATGACAGGCTCGTGGAGCAGGAAAGCACATAGGGGACATGAGCATAGGGCCCCACATGCATTTGTTTTCGTGTCTTTTGAAAACAATTTGACTTTATCTTATTTAAAACGTTGTTGTATTAAACTACTTACAATTTCCGCTGTGTAAACAATCATTTTCCGCTGCATGTTATGACTTATTTATTCCGCTGCAATACTACTTTATTTCCGCTGCAAATTATTTTGTCAAGTGTATGTGTCGAACTTGGATTTGTAAACGCATATAGAGGTGTTCTATATGACCTTGAGCTGTGATTCTGGACACGTCACATCCACGTGGACATACGCCACGAGTGGGAAATTGGGGGTGTGACAGACTGGTATCAGAGCCTTGGTTATAGAGAACTAGGTTTGCATATAGTAAGCTTAGACTATAGCCATTGCTCAACTTTAGACACTACACTTAGAACTTGCACATTGATGATATTATTGCTTATGTTAAACTATTACTTACTAACGTGAAACTTACAGGATGGCCGACAACAACAGCAACGCTAACCGGAGCGCAGCTAGACCCACGGGCACAGATGATTTGGCGGCAGAGAGTCGGCGACGGATCGACGACATAGTATCACAGGTTGACGCCGAGATGGACCGGCGGGCGAGGGACGCAGCACGGGCCAGATATTGGGGATGGCTTCCCACCATACTCCAGAGTTGGATCGTCGAGGAGAGAGTACCTCCATATCGATATCCCGGCGACACCACTCCAGGACACCGACTACCACCGTTCGGAGTGCCGATGGAGCAGGCCTTCGCGGCACATGTTGCTTGCACACGACGGGAAGTCTGGAGGGGTAGGGAGCTAACAGACGAGGTCCGAGTTCTTCGCGAGAAGAGCGATCGATTGGAGAGGCAGAACGAGAGACTGGAGGAGCGCAACAACAGACTGGAAGCCCAGATGGAGGCTCTACGACTCCAAATGTCCCAACTACTGACCGAGCATGGACAGGTCGTCGATGTCGTGCAGGAACACGACGTGCGTATCACCGAGAATCGGACGGACATCACCGAGACTCAGGCCATGGTGCAGGCCAGTGATGCCATGCTTAATGCATGGGCTGCACAGTTTATTGAGGAGCCACCTCAGGAGGATGGTCCTGAATTCGAGGCCGAGGACCTCGAAGAAGAGGACCTTGATGAGGATCCTAATGAGGATCCGGAGGAGGATGATGACGACGGAGACGCTGCTAGCGATATTTCGCATGTTTCCATGGATTCTGACTAGTGGACTGTTGTATTTTGTACTTTCTTTATTTTAGCCTAGACGAGCGGGATGTGCTCGAAGAACTTATTATGTATTTCCTTTTGAAATTATTGTACTTCCAACTTATTATTAATGAGAATTATGTTTTGTCTTACTTATTACATATTGACCATGATTGCTTTGACTTGACAACTAACATGACATATGATCTGACTTCCGACACAACATCTGACTAACATTCTGACTTACTAACATTCTATCCCTTCCGTATAGAAAATATCTATGGCGGGAAGAGGACCACATGCACGCCCTCCTAGACGAACACTGGACGCAGCCGTCATTAAGATGATGGTTGACAGACGGGTTAACAAGATACTGGCAGAGCACGAGGCACACCGCCTTGCTAGTGAAACCAGTGGCTCGAACAACGGATCACAAGGCAACAACAACAAAGGATGTTCTTTTAAATCCTTCCTGAACTGCCACCCACACAAATTCAAGGGGACTGAGGGAGCCGTGGGAATGCTCCGCTGGGTGGAGAAAGTGGAGTCTGTATTCGCCATGTGCGAATGTACTGAAGAGAACCGGGTGAAGTTCGCAACTGGTACACTGGAAGGACCAGCACTCACATGGTGGAATACCCATGTACAAACCCTGGGGTTGGACGGTGCCAACTCCATGCCATGGGCTGATTTCACCCGACTACTGCAAGAGGAATACTGTCCTCGTGATGAGATCAGAAAGCTAGAGGCTGAGTTTTGGGTACTGAAGATGGTGGGCTCTGAGATCGAGCAATACTGTACTCGATTCCATGAGCTGTGTAAGCTATGTCCGGCTATGGTGACGCCGGAGTACAAGAAAATCGAGCAGTTCATCAGTGGGCTGCCCGAACAAATTCAGAGCATGGTGACTGCGTCTGACCTCACCACTATCCAACCTCTGATCAGGCTGGCTCATAAACTGACTGACCAAGCTGTAGCTCAGGGCAAGCTACCCAAACGAGGCGAACATCTGAAGCCTCAAGAAAGCCAGAAGAGGAAGTGGGAACCCAGCCACCACCAATCTCATCAACCTCAGCAACAACAAAGATCTGCACCAGCCAGAGCCTTTACTGCCACTCAACCAGACGACAAGGGGAAGGGTGTGTACCAAGGGAAATACCCCTTGTGTAACCGGTGTTCATACCATCACCTCGGGCAATGTGAACGATACCGTTGCCTGAAGTGCGGAAGGCATGGCCATATGGCCAAGGATTGCAGATCAAGATTTCCAACCAACAACAGCAACCCTAACCACAACCAGAACAACAACCAGAACACCTCCAGAGGGTGTTATGAATGTGGAAAACCAGGCCACATGAGGAGGGATTGTCCTCAATTGAAGAAGGCCGGAGGAGGAGCGGCCAAGGGGAGAGCATTTGTGATTGGCTCGGGAGAAGCCAAGGACGATCCTAACATCGTAACCGGTACGTTTCTTTTAAATAATGTCTATGCTAGCATATTGTTTGATACCGGTGCCGATAGGAGCTTTATATCTAGTGAGTTTAGCAAATTACTAGATATTACCCCAACACCACTAGACTACAAGTATACCGTAGAGCTAGCCGACGGCAAGTTAATTGAAACACAACACATCTTTCGAGGATGCGTCATGGTATTGGCGGATCATGAACTCGAAATCGATTTGATGCCGGTGACTCTCGGAAGCTTTGATGTGGTCGTTGGAATGGATTGGTTATCCGCTAACCAAGCTGAGATCGTATGCAACGAGAAGATCGTACGAGTGACGTTGCAGAACGGAGAACAGATCTCGATTCAGGGGGAAAGGCGGGGAGTACCTTTGAACATCATGTCATGCATGAAGGCGAACAAGTACCTACAAAAGGGATACGCTGCCATACTAGCCCTCATCGCCGAGCAACCCAAGAAAGAGAGGAAGATTGAGGACATCGTCGTAGTCCGCGATTTTCCCGAAATATTTCCCGAAGACCTACCTGGACTACCTCCGAAACGACAAGTCGAGTTTCAGATAGACCTTACACCAGGAGCAGCACCGATTGCTAAGGCCCCATACCGACTAGCACCAACGGAGATGCAGGAACTGTCTAACCAGTTGCAAGAACTGTTAGACAAGGGATTCATCAGACCGAGCTTCTCACCTTGGGGAGCACCGGTCTTGTTCGTAAAGAAGAAAGACGGATCATTCCGTATGTGTATCGACTACAGAGAACTGAACAAGGTGACGATCAAGAATCGATATCCCTTACCGCGAATAGACGATCTGTTTGACCAGTTGCAAGGGTCAAGCTACTATTCGAAGATCGATTTAAGATCGGGTTACCACCAACTAAGGATACAGGAAAACGATATCCCTAAGACTGCCTTTAGAACCCGATACGGACACTACGAATTCTTGGTTATGCCCTTTGGACTGACCAACGCACCAGCCGTATTCATGGATCTCATGAATAGAGTGTGTAAACCTTACCTGGACAAATTCGTGATAGTGTTCATCGACGACATCCTGATTTATTCAAAGGATCGGGAGGAGCATGCCGAACATCTAAGGTTAGTCTTGGAACTACTGAAGAAAGAGCAACTGTACGCGAAATTTTCAAAATGCGACTTTTGGATTCGCGAAGTCCAATTCCTTGGACACGTGGTTAATGAGCAGGGAATTCACGTAGACCCAGCTAAGATCGAAGCCATTAAGAACTGGGAAGCACCCAAGACTCCGACTGAGGTGCGACAATTCCTAGGACTGGCCGGGTACTACCGGAGATTCATTGAAGGATTCTCGAAGATTGCCCAATCATTGACGTCCCTGACCCATAAAGACAAAAAGTTCGATTGGGGAGACAAACAAGAAGCTGCTTTCAACCTGTTGAAACAGAAACTATGCACTGCACCCATCCTATCCCTACCGGAAGGATGTGATGACTTCGTGGTGTATTGCGACGCTTCGAAACAAGGACTCGGTTGCGTGCTGATGCAACGCGAGAAAGTGATAGCATACGCTTCACGTCAACTGAAGGTGCATGAGAAGAACTACACGACTCATGACCTTGAGTTGGGAGCCGTGGTGTTTGCCTTGAAGATCTGGCGACACTACTTATACGGCACAAAGTGCACTATCTTTACCGATCATAAGAGCCTACAACACATCTTCGACCAGAAAGAGTTGAACATGAGACAACGAAGATGGGTTGAGCTTATCGGCGATTATGACTGCGCTATCAAGTATCATCCAGGCAAAGCTAACGTAGTGGCCGACGCGTTGAGTCGAAAAGAAACAACAAAGCGCGTGCGTGCACTACAACTCACGATTCATTCTGAATTGCCAAATCAGATACGAAACGTACAACAAGAAGCTCTAAAAGCTGAAAACCTTACTCTTGAAGCCATGCGTGGCATGGATAAACAATTGAAGGCAAAGGGCGACGGAGCTTACTATTTAATGAATCGAATCTGGATTCCACGCTACGGAGGATTGAGAGAAGTAGTGATGGACGAAGCACACAAGAGCCGGTATTCCATACATCCGGGCTCTGACAAGATGTATCACGATTTGAAGACAACCTATTGGTGGCCAAACATGAAAGCTGAAATAGCAACTTACGTGGGTAAGTGTCTAACGTGCTCAAAAGTCAAGGTTGAGTACCAGAAGCCATCAGGGTTACTTCAACAACCGGAATTACCAATGTGGAAATGGGAGCAGATATCCATGGATTTCATCACTAAACTGCCAAAGACGGCAAGTGGTTGCGATACCATCTGGGTTATCGTAGACCGACTGACGAAGTCTGCTCATTTCCTACCCATTAAAGAGACTGACAAGCTAGACAAACTCACTCGGATTTATTTGAAGGAAGTGGTCACTCGACATGGAGTGCCAATCTCCATCATATCTGATCGCGACAGTCGATTCACGTCGCATTTCTGGAAGTCCTTGCATAAGGCTTTGGGCACGAGATTGGACATGAGTACTGCTTACCACCCGCAGACGGACGGGCAAAGTGAGCGAACGATACAGACACTGGAAGACATGCTCCGGGCATGTGTCATTGACTTTGGTAGTAGCTGGGAATCTCATCTACCGTTAGTGGAGTTCTCATATAACAATAGCTACCACACTAGCATTCAAGCTGCACCCTTCGAGGCACTTTACGGACGTAAGTGTCGATCACCCATCTGCTGGGCGGAAGTTGGAGACAGCCAACTGACTGGTCCAGAACTGGTGCACGAGACAACTGAAAAGATCGTGCAAATACGCAAACGAATGGCAGCAGCTCGGGACAGACAGAAAAGCTATGCCGACAAGCGACGCAAACCGTTAGAATTCCAGGTGGGGGACAGAGTGTTACTCAAGGTCTCGCCCTGGAAAGGTGTCATTCGGTTTGGCAAACGAGGAAAGTTGAACCCTCGTTACATTGGACCTTTCGAGATTACAAAGCGAATAGGCCCTGTAGCCTACGAACTAAACCTGCCAGTTGAACTGAGCAGTGTACACAACGTATTCCACATCTCGAACCTCAAGAAGTGCCTATCAGATGAAACACTTGTTATTCCTCTCGAGGAAATACAAATCGACGAACAATTGAACTTTGTTGAGGAACCGGTGGAGATTATGGACCGGGAAACCAAGAAGCTCAAACTCAGTAAAATCCCGATTGTAAAAGTACGATGGAATTCGCGACGAGGACCGGAATTCACGTGGGAACGTGAGGACCAGATGAAACAAAAGTACCCACACCTGTTCGCGGAACAGACAAACGCTAACAGCACAAGTTGAATTTCGGGACGAAATTCTTTCTAACATGGGGAGGATGTGACACCCCGTAAATTCCAGGTCAGCTTTGATTTTATTTAAATGTTTATTTAAATGCATTATGTACACGTGGCACTAGAATTAGATTAATTTAGTGTGACACGTGGCACGACAGTATGAACACTGACACATGACTTGATAATTCGTGGAATTATCGGCAAACAGCACACACGTGTCAAAACACACGAACGTTGGTGAACGTCTACCACATTGTGAAACACAGCACTCGAAACCTCACGAAACACTCACACATTGAACTTGGAAGTTCAAACAAGGCCAAACGAAAGTTCGTAAACGTGAAAACGGCAACGAACGGATCAAACCAATGAAAATGGGCCTATTGGGCTCACCAGGGGATCTGTCGGCTACGCGACGGCCCACAAGGACACTGTCGCGATACGCGACAGGTGGCGGGGGAAATTTGAACGCGGAACATCCTCGCGCTACGCGAGGGGAACTCTTGAAGCTGTCGCGCTACGCGAGGAGACCCAGTTCGCAGAATCTTTATTTAACCAAGATGTAATCATCACCAGCCAACCTAGCCTCTCATTTCCGATTCCAAGACACTCAAACTCGTCTCCTACACCTGCAAATCACCATTTTCATCAGCTGGAAGCCATTGTTGAGGAGATTGAAGCTCAAGAACATTGAAGCAAGCCTCCTAGACCACCACCCATCACCACCATCTTCTTATTCGTTGAGGAACCTGCTGTCCAGAAGCTCTTAGAAGCCTTCTAGCTCGATTTTATCATCATCTCAGCCTTCTTGGAGCCTTAGAAGGTAGTATTTACATTCCTCCATGGCTAGAACGTCCATTTCTCACCACCACACGCACATGCATGTGTTAAAACCCACATGCAAGCACCCATGGCTCACATGCACGAATTTATAATATGGGTTTGTTGATTTTAAGATGATTTATGATGATCTAACATGATTAGAATGCATTTGGTGATGATCTATGATGATGTGTATGTAAGGATTTCATGTTTTGTTCATAAAGTGTTGAATGATGGCCATGCATGCATGATCCATGATGGTAGGAATGATCTTGAGTATGTTGATATGCTTATTGATAATGTTAGAAGGATTACTCATGGTTGGATTTGTTTAAAATGATCAAAATGTTGATTTTTAGTAATCTTTCCATTATTAGTAACTTTTATTTGCAAAATGATTGTTGGAGATGAATTCACGAACATGCAAGTATGTGGACTTGCTATTAGGATGATAATATGATGATTTGATTTGTTAGAATGTGGTTTCGATAATGAGTATGGTCATTTCTAGCAATATTACTAAATATAGAAACTTTTGTGAATGAAATATTGATGGATGATGATTTAGACTATGTTGACATGATTAGATGATAGTAAATAGCATATTATGATGAATGATGGTATGAAAAATTGCTTGGAAATGTTAAATGGTCATTTTTATGCAAAAACCACAAAGTTACTATTTTTAGTAACTTTATGGTTACAAAAACCGACTTAGGAATATGTTGAATGACTTGAGCATGCTAAATGATTTATTATGTTATAATATGATGTTTAGATGCTAAGTTAGATGGTTTCCGATGTCACGTATGCTAAAAATGGAAACTTTCCATTTTAGGAAACTTTTGTGCACTAACATGCTATAAACGACGTATATGAACTTGTATGATAATGTGCTATGTGCTAACATGACCCCGTAGGACCATTGAGCATGCTAGAACTCGAACACCGTCATGCTTTGTGAACTTTCTAAAAATGGAAACTTACTATAAATAGTAAGTTGTCCATAAACGCGACCTACGCGTTTTGCACACGACAAACACTTACACGATTGCTACATGAGTCACAAACCGTCACACGGTTCACCAACGGGTCGTTGACTTGACACGGTCAACTTTGGTCAAACACGGTCAACTTTGGTCAGACACGGTCAACTTTGGTCAAACACGGTCAACTTTGGTCAGACACGGTCAACTTTGGTCAAACATGGTCAAACACGGTCAATGTGGACCAACACGAGCAAACACGGTCATTGTGGACCGACACGGGCAAACATGAACAACCAAGGGTTGTTGAGCACAAACACGAGCACTAACACTAGCACGGTCACCTACACGAACTCACATACGATCTACGATATAGGTTGCCGGTGACCGACGTGCTACACGACAACTCGGGAGCTTACGCTTACATACATTCGTTTCACTAAGGTGAGTTTACGGCCCCTCTTTACTCTTTTTCAAATGCTTTTAAATAGGGGGAGAATACTAGTTGCATCGAGTCAAACATTATTGCTATTACAAACATTTTTGTGTATGCTGGTTATTGGACAAACATTAAGTGTTGAACTCGTTACAAGCCCTCACAAAGTCTTACCGTTAATGTACGAACAACGTGGTAGGTTTGGATGGATCCATTAGGGAATGACTAACCCCACGGGGCACCATGTTGACTGAGTGTCATAACCCGTGCAAATTCTGACCTAACTTGCTATGTATACGAGGCATAGCGGAGGCAAGAACAAACAAGTCTAGTTCGGTAGTGACGCACTGACACTTTGGGCCTAGGGCTCGGTACTAACATTGATAAACAGCATGACACACTTTTCATTACTATATGTATATCAAAACCTGTGAACTCACCAACCATTGTGTTGACACTTGTTTTTAAACTTGTATTCTCAGGTAACTAGCATGACAGGCTCGTGGAGCAGGAAAGCACATAGGGGACATGAGCATAGGGCCCCACATGCATTTGTTTTCGTGTCTTTTGAAAACAATTTGACTTTATCTTATTTAAAACGTTGTTGTATTAAACTACTTACAATTTCCGCTGTGTAAACAATCATTTTCCGCTGCATGTTATGACTTATTTATTCCGCTGCAATACTACTTTATTTCCGCTGCAAATTATTTTGTCAAGTGTATGTGTCGAACTTGGATTTGTAAACGCATATAGAGGTGTTCTATATGACCTTGAGCTGTGATTCTGGACACGTCACATCCACGTGGACATACGCCACGAGTGGGAAATTGGGGGTGTGACAGCTAACCCTAGGTGCGCCGTGATGAAAAGGTTCGGCCTCCAGGTTCGTTCGAGTGAGTTGGCTAAGGGTTTGTGGCTCATGCAGAAGCAATAGGTTCGTCGTGATTAAAGATGGTTCACCTGTGTATACGAAGATTCGGCAATTAGGGTTTTCAGGGCAAGGTTCATGAACCTTATAGGTTCGGCCCAGCCCTGCACGTGAATGCAGGTTCGTCGACCTGTTTCAGTCACCACCGAATCCAATTGCCATTATTTCCAAGCATCCTTTATGGTGACCTGTTACACCCGTTATCCTAGCCTTTATACTACTCGATTTAATGATTTAAAGTGATAACTTCATATTATACAAGCCAAACATATACCCGATTATCTTAGAGAGAGAAACCGAAATACAATACAAGATTTACCTCAAAATATTGATTGAACGCAAGATTTCTTTGTACTTTCTTACTCACTTCGTTTGTGGTCGTTTAGCCTCCAAGATCTCAAGAAATCGTCAAGAATCGAACAAGATAAGCTAGAGAGAAGTTGGGTGTTATGTGGGTGACGAAAATGGCTAGGTACAGAGAGAGTGGGTGTAGGAAAAATGAAGAAGGAAGAAATGTTTCTTCTTTATTATACCGCGTTTTGTCCCCGTGTGTTCGGTCTCATTTTTATCGCGCAAATATTTTAAATTGCTCGGTTATTCTTGTAAATATAACACGTGTAAATAATTATCTTTCATTTTTATAAAACGAATTTTTATTTAAATCGTTTCGTAAATAACGTAAATCATTTCAGTTAAATATGTTTTTGTTGTAATATAATGATTTTAGAGAAAATCGTTTAAATAAAGTGTCTCCGTTTATTTTCATTAAATAAATTATTTAATTAATACGATTTGTTCAGTTTCGTTTTTAGGTTGTAATTCCTAATAAATGTTTTTAGTTTTCATTTATTAATTTAATATCGTTAGATATTATTTAATTATCTCGTCAAAACGCGTTACTTACGTACGTATTAGTAAAGATCGTCACATTTGCGAATCCGACGCTTGTATCGTATTTCGATTTGATTTACTAATTATGGAACATCGTTTCAGAATATTATTCTTAATAATTATATTCGTGTGAATCGTCACCCACGCGAATACGTTATTAAGTTAATATTTCCGAATTAATATTCGCGTTTGATTTGTGTTCGTAACCTCGCCATCGCGTAAGTGTTTCCAATTATACTTCTATTATTTTATTAACTTTAATATTATCATCCCAATCCAAAACCTACTAAACCAAGTCACTAACACATCCATGATAGACCGAAATATGCATATGTATAGGGCATATGTAGGGGTTAGTCGCAACTGCCCCAGCCACCGTCCCACCGCTATTTCGATAAACCATGACCATGTGTCCTTGATTATGTTTAGCAACCCGAAACATAACAAACTCCTAATTCTTTTCATTCCAACCCAAAATCTATGATCCGTGTATTCATCCGCGATAAACTCTCTGGTTCTGTTTAGTTGGGTTACACCTAAACTCCCCATGGTTTACGCGTATAATATGTTATAAATATGTATACAAGTAACAGTGATAATCATCAAATAATACATCATCATAAATAATTACAAATCTATGGTCGTAACAGTACAATCGTACGGATGACCGGAAATACAGTGATGTTACAGTCTCCCCTAGTTAAGGGAATTTCGTCCCGAAATTCAACTTGGAGTGACCGTAGTGACTAAATGTGGGTACTTAAGCTTCATCTGATCTTCCCGCTCCCAGGTGACTTCTGGACCCCGCTTCGATTCCCAACGTACCTTGACAATTGGAATTCTACCGCGTTTGAGCTTTTTAACCTCACGATCCATTATCCCAACTGGTTTTTCAACAAAGTGCATGGTATCATCGACGTGAATGTCATCGAGTGGTACATGAAGATCTTGATTAGCTAAGCACATTCTCAAATTGGACACGTGAAACGTCGGGTGCACGTTACTAAGTTCAGGAGGAAGTTCCAACTTATAGGCAACCTTCCCTATCCGTTCAAGGATCTTAAAAGGGCCAACATATCGTGGAACAAGCTTACCTTTCTTTCCGAATCGCACAACGCCCTTCCATGGCGAAACTTTAAGTAATACCATATCTTCCACTTCAAACTCTAAAGGTTTTCGTCGTTTATCCGCATAACTCTTCTGTCGAGTGCGTGCAGCTAACAGATTGTCACGGATCTGGAGGATCTTGTTAGTCGTCTCCTGAATAATCTCGGGACCAGTGATCTGCGACTCGCATATCTCGGTCCAACAAATAGGTGACCGACATTTTCTGCCATATAGAGCTTCAAACGGCGCCATACCAATACTCGCGTGATAATTGTTGTTATACGAGAATTCGACCAATGGTAAAAAGCTATCCCAATTGCCACCGAAATCGATGACACAAGCTCTCAACATGTCTTCCAATGTTGGAATCGTCCGCTCCGTTTGACCATCCGTTTGAGGATGATAAGCGGTGCTAAGATCCAATCTTGTTCCAAAAGCTTCATGAAGTGACCAAAATCGTGCCGTGAAACGAGCATCACGATCTGATATTATGCTTAAGGGAATTCCATGTCGGCTAACGATCTCATCAATGTAGATTCGCGCTAACTTCCGCACAGGGTACGTTTCGCGTATCGGTAAGAAATGAGCCGACTTGGTCAATCTATCAACAATCACCCAAATGCTATCTTTACTGTTTGCGGTTCGTGGGATTTTGGTAATAAAATCAATGGAGATATTCTCCCACTTCCACATGGGTATTTCTGGTTATAATAACAATCTCGAAGGTCGCTGGTGTTCTGCCTTGACTTTAGCACAGTTAAGACACTTGGACACATACTCAGCAATATCCTTCTTCATTCCAGGCCACCAGTACAAGCCCCTAAGGTCTTGATGCATCTTATCAGCACCTGGATGGATTGAGTAACGAGACTTATGAGCTTCATCCATAATCATCATCCTAAGATCATCCCAGTTCGGTATCCACAACCGATTCAAATAATACATCAAACCATCCTCCTTAGTTTCCAGTAAGATCTCAGCCCCGCAAGACATCTCATTTTTCAAATTATCTTGAGCTAACGAGTGTTGTTGGGCTGTGAGAACATCATTACGGAGATTAGTGCGCACTCGGAAACTATGGATCTGAACTTGGCTTTTGCGACTAAGCGCATCTGCTACTACATTCGCTTTACCAGGATGGTAGCAAATTTCACAGTCATAATCGTTTAATAGTTCGACCCATCTCTGTTGTCTGGTATTAAGCTCTTTCTGATTAAGAATGTGTTGCAAGCTCTTATGGTCAGTAAACACTACACACTTAATGCGATAAAGATAATGTCTCCATATTTTCAAAGCAAACACGACTGCACCAAGTTCCAAGTCGTGTGTAGTGTAGTTCTTCTCGTGAATTTTCAATTGTCTTGATGCATATGCCACAACCTTTCCCCGTTGCATGAGGACACAACCGAGACCTAGGTTGGATGCATCACAGTAAACCACAAAATCATCATTTCCATCAGGCAGTGTCAAGACAGGAGCATCACAAAGTTTCTGCTTCAAAGTCTGAAACGCCTCTTCTTGCTGTGGTCCCAATCGTATGGTTTATTCTTCTAAGTCAAAGAAGTGAGAGGGACAGTAATCCTGGAGAAATTCAAAATAAACCGCCGATAGTAACCGACAAGTCCAAGAAACGGTCAAATCTCCGTCGGTGTCTTCGGTGTACTCCAATTCTTCACCGCATCTATCTTCGCAGGATCCACGTGAACACCATTTTCATTGACTATGTGTCCCAAGAATTGAACTTCCTTAAGCCAAAATTCACATTTAGAGAATTTGGCATACAGTCATTCCTCTCTTAGGATCTCCAAAACCAACTTAAGGTGTTTCTCGTGCTCTTCCTTGGTCTTTGAGTATATCAAGATATCGTCAATGAATACAATGACAAACTTGTCCAAGTATGGCCTGCACACACGGTTCATAAGATCCATGAAAACTGCTGGTGCATTGGTAAGGCCGAAGGGCATTACCAGAAATTCATAATGGCCATATCTTGTTCTGAAAGCTGTCTTGGGAATATCATCATCATGTACGCGAAGCTGATGATACCCAGACCTAAGATCGATCTTTGAAAACCATGCCGAGCCCTGAAGCTGATAGAAGAGATCATCGATGCGCGGCAGTGGATATCGATTCTTAATAGTCAACTTGTTCAATTCGCGGTAGTCGATGCACATTCGGAATGACACGTCCTTCTTCTTAACAAATAGGACAGGTGCACCCCATGGTGAATGGCTCGGGCGAATGAATCCTTTATCAGTCAATTCCTGTAATTGGCTCGCCAATTCTTGCAACTCTGAAGGCGCAAGTCTGTAGGGAGCTTTGGCGACTGGATTCGCACCAGGTACTAAGTCGATTCGGAACTCTACTTGAAGTTCTGGTGGAAGACCCGGCAATTCATCTGGAAATACTTCTAGAAAATCTCTGATTACAGGAACGTCTTCAATGCTCTTTCCTCTCTCCTTTTTCTTCACAATATGAGCTAAAAATGCTATACACTTCTTCCTAAGGTACTTGTGTGCTTTAGTGCATGACATCAACTTAAGACCTTTGCTAGAAGTTTCCCCAAAAACTCTTAAAGTTTCACCCGAAGGTAAGGGAATACGAATGTATTTTTCGTGACAAACTATTTCCGCTCTGTGGGTGGCTAACCAATCCATGCCTATGATAACATCAAAGCTACCAATATGCATAGGTATAAGATCAATCGGGAAAACGTGATCATTTAAGTTCACAGTACATTCGATAATAACAGTGTCAATATCAATGGTGTTTCCGTCAGCCACCTCCACGTTAAACGGTTTATCTAAATGTGTACGTGTTCTACCAAGCATGCATTCAAAATCATATGAAACGAACCTCCTATCGGCACCAGAATCAAATAAGACAGATGCATAAGAGTTGTTGATCAGAAATATACCGTTGACCACGTCCTGGTTGGCTTGAGCAGCTGGGGCATTCAGTTGAAACGCCATACCTCTTGCCACCCTCTGATTGTTTCCAGTCAACTTTGGGCATTGATTTCTGAAGTGACCCACTTCGCTGCACTCATAACAGGCTCTTGCCTGTGCAGGTACCTGGCGAATGGGAACAGCTGGAATAGGTTGTGCATGTGGAGCTGGTAGTGCAAGCGGAGCAGGTTGCATCCTTTGTGCTTGCTGAGCACTCCGATAGACATTGGCAAAATGACCATACTTGCCACAGTTGTTGCAGACGCGACATGGCAAGTTAGGTGCATGGTGATATCGGCAGGTATTACATTGGGGAGTGTTCCCAACATAATTCCTGGAAGTAGTGTTGTTTGACGATTGTTGCGCGGTAGAGAGAGAGTGCGTGTAGGAAAAATGAAGAAGAAAGAAAGGTTTCTTCTTTATTATACCGCGTTTTGTCCCCGTGTGTTCGGTCTCGTTTTTATCGCGCAAATATTTTAAATTGCTCGGTTATTCTTGTAAATATAACACGTGTAAATAGTTATATTTCATTTTTATAAAACGAATTTTTATTTAAATCGTTTCGTAAATAACGTAAATCATTTTAGTTAAATATGTTTTTGTTGTAATAAAATGATTTTAAAGAAAATCGTTTAAATAAAGTGTCTCCGTTTATTTTCATTAAATAAATTATTTAATTAATACGATTTGTTCGGTTTCGTTTTTAGGTTGTAATTCCTAATAAATGTTTTTAGTTTTCATTTATTAATTTAATATCGTTAGATATTATTTAATTATCTCGTCGAAACGTGTTACTTACGTACGTATTCGTAAAGATCGTCACATTTGCGAATCCGACGCTCGTATCGTATTTCGATTTGATTTACTAATTATGGAACATCGTTTCAGAATATTATTCTTAATAATTATATTCGTGTGAATCGTCACCCACGTGAATACGTTATTAAGTTAATATTTCCGAATTAATATTCGCGTTTGATTTGTGTTGGTAACCTCGCCATCGCGTAATTGTTTCCAATTATACTTCTATTATTTTATTAACTTTAATATTATCATCCCAATCCAAAACCCGCTAAACCGAGTCACTGACACATTCATGATATACCGAAATATGCATATGTATAGGGCATATGTAGGGGTTAGTCGCAACTGCCCCAGCCACCATCCCACCGCTATTTCGATAAACCATGATCATGTGTCCTTGACTATGTTTAGCAACCCGAAACATAACAAACTCCTACTTCCTTTCATTCCAACCCAAAATCTATGATCCGTGTATTCATCTGCGATAAACTCTCTGGTTCTGTTTAGTTGGGTTACAGCTAAACTCCCCATGGTTTACGTGTATAATATGTTATAAATATGTATACCAGTAACAGTGATAATCATCAAATAATACATCATCATAAATAATTACAAATATCTGGTCATAACAGTACAATCGTATGGACGTACGGACGACCAGAAATACAGTGATGTTACATTTTCTGAGTTACAGTGTAAACATTTTATGGTGTTAATAGTGTTTGGATATTAATGAAACTTAAATTGGACAATTTATGGTGTTTTTAAAGTTCAGACATATGAACATCCGAAAACACCATAAAACGCAAAATTCATATACAATAATTCAGGCCGGTTTTTTTATAGCAATATTATACTCGTTGAGAAGATTAAAAAATGCACGATTTTATGGTGTAATTTTTTTTAAATAATAATAACATATAAAAAAGTTATAAATGTTTAAAAAAAGAGAAGTTGTTAAAAAGTCAGCAATAATCACAATACCCATTATAACCCTCCAGCCATTTAAGTTTCACCTTAATTCTCTCTAATGATGTGACATAATTACAACCATCTATCTAAAAATAAATGACCCAAATCTCTTCCTACACTTTTAAAGTTTTTCTTCTTTTTAGCATAACCATATATTATTTACTATATATATATATATATATATATATATATATATATATATATATATAGGGGAGGGATATTTTAAAAAGGATAAAAACCATGAGAAGCGTGAGAAGCAATTCTGAACTAAATATGTGGTGTTTTACGGTCAGAATTGCTCGATGGCAATTCTGTAATTAGTATGATGTTTGAAAGTCGCGGGAGGGGCATAAACGTAATTTGGTGTTTTTTGAAAATGAAACAGAAACCGCAACCTTCATAGTTGTATGGTGTTTTTTTGGTTTGTGGTGTTTTTGTCAAGTTATGGTGTTATAATGTATTTCTTATTGATCTATCTCGATATTTGGTGTTGAACATCTGTCAAATTTTATGCCATTTTAGATTTTATGGTGTTTTGAACTTCGTTAACTTTTAGTTGTGAGATTATTGGTGTTTTGAACATTCATTAAATTTTATGGCGTTTTAGACTTATCAGTTCACGTTAAAACACCGTAGCACATAAAATTATTTGAAATAAAGAATATTTGACTTATTTTATAAAAGACTTCATCCGAACAAATATATAATCTGAAAAACACCATAAACTCTAAACTACATATATAACCACCATTAAAACGCCAAACATGTGTATAACATCAAAAAACATAGCATTATTTTAAAAAATACACCATAAAATTTTAAAATATCATGGTGATTAGGGCTTTTGGATTCAAAATAAGTTGTAATACTTGGATTCAAAAACACCATACAATCCAAATAACACAATACAATCTGAAAAAACATCATACAATTTAAAAAACACCATAATTTCAAAAAACAGAGCATCATAAAAACGAAAAATCAAACAACATACGAAATAACACCATACAATCTGAAAAACACTATACAATCTGAAAAACACCATACAATCTGAAAAACACCATAACCTTGCGTATCTTCTGTGTTCGATTCCATCACGTCGTTACCCCCAAAAAAACTAAACGATTATTCGCCAGATGAAATTAGAATCATATAATCAATTACAATATGTGATTTCTTCTTGAAATAGATAATTGATTTGGATTTCTAAAAATTTTTTAACGAGAATCATGGTATTTTCCCAAAATAACGTCTAACAATAATGAGAACTAATTACGTTAATACCCATATCTTGTAAACATTGAAAAATACACGTGTATGGCTTAGATTACTTCTCACACTTTTTATTGTTTTAAGACTTTTTAGCCAAACCTTAATCATATATATAGGAAAGTATTCAAATAATAACCCACTATTAAAGCAATAACCCAGATAACTTTGGCAAGATGAAGCCGAATCTTGAATTTTTTTTTTGAACATCATTGTAACACAATTAGAACACTATGTTTAAAAGTCATGTTGTTTTTCATTATGATTTATTGCACAAATATTTTGTTTTGAAATTTATTTTTGTACCCATATATTTAAATTTTTAGTTATATCAAAAAATTGATTTGTTTATCTTTATAACTCTTACAAATTCAAATTTTGACATTGCTTTTCAAATTTAAATTTTGTACTGAAACCTGGGGATTACATCTTAATGTAGAAAAGCCCACAAAAGAGGCATGGTTCGATAATAAAGAAACGGGTTGCCCTTTTTCTTCTTGTTCTTCACGTTCACACAAAAACGTCTACACCTCTCTACGGTCTAAGTGCACTCCAAAATCAACTTCATCACCAAGAGGTAATTCTTCAAAACAAGCCCTAGTTTTTTACTTTCTTGGTTCAACTCTGATTGAGAGGTGTTGTTGAGTTTTCAAAATTATGCAGATTTTCGGAAGTTTAAGGACATTGGAAGACACCTTTTATCATTTTCAAACTTATAAGAAGGTAGATCATTCGAACATGTCATTTTCATGAAGTAAGTTTAGTCTCGTTCATTAAGGCCAAAACATAGCCTATGATAGGTTGTTAAATGGCTGAAATTATGGCTGTAATCAGCCCTAAACCAGTTTTATTTGGGAAATAAATGGCATAAATTAAGTTGCAATATGATCGGGTCAATAAGGTTGTAACAAGACATTTATAGGGCTGGTATAAGGCTGTTACAAGGTTGCAATCAGCTCTAAACTAGGTTAATTTGGAAGATTTAATGGCTTGAATTTAGTTGAAATTTGGGCGGGTGAATAAGGTTGTAACTAGGTCGTTACAAGACTGATACAGGGCAACAAGGTTGTTACAGGGCTATAATCAGCCCAAAACCAGGTTAATTTGGAAGATTTAATAGCTTAAATTAAGATGCAATTTGGGCGGTCAATGAGGTTGTAACAAAGCTGATAAAGGGCTGATACATGGCTGTAATAAGCCTAAACAAATTTAATTTGAATGATATAATGGCTTAAATTAAGTTGCAATTTGAGCGGATCAACAAGGTTGTAACAAGGCAAATACATGGCCATTATAGGGTTGTCATAGGACTAAGTGTAGTTGTAATCAGCCCTATACGAGCTACTAATCGCAAGGATTAATGGTTGTTAATAAGTTGCAATTTGAGTGGGTCAACAAAGTTGTTAAAAAGCCAAACAGGGTTGTTACAAGGCTATCACAGGGCTGGAATGCAGCTGTAATAAGCTCTAAACAAGCTGGCACTCGCGAGGATTAGTTGCTATTTATAAAGGGAAAATTACACATTTGAACATTTATGTTTGTAAGAAATAAAAAATATGAACCTTTAACTATCTTAATTACGCTAAACAACCTTTAAGTATTTAAGTTTTTTCAACTTTCAACCTTTACATTAACCCTGGTTAGATTTACAAGTTAAATCTAGTCATGTGCAAAAAATGTGATGGATATTCTAGGTATTTTGATCTTTTGTTATTTTTAAATATAAAACCCACTATTCACGTATTATTGTATCTTATTCAATAATTTACTCCAAATTGGGGTGTTCGAAAATTATGGCTAAAACCCAACCAGAAGTTCACGTGGTTCATCCATCTTCAGTTAGTGTTCGAAACATAGTGTTGTAGTTGGATAGGATTTACCATTGTTACTACTGCCATTGTTACATAATTATAAAAAGAAAAATGATAAATCCTATCCAACTACAACCTTAGGTTTCGAACAGTAACTGAAGATGGATGAACCACGTGAACTTCTGGGTGAACACTAACCGAAGAGGGAGGAACCACGTGAACTTCTGGGTGGGTTTTAGCCCTAATTTTCGAACACCCCAATTTGGAGTAAATTATTGAATAAGATACAATAATACGTGAATAGTGCGTTTTATATTTAAAAATAACAAAAGATCAAAATACCTAGAATACCCATCACATTTTTTACACATGACTAGATTTAACTTGTAAATCTAACCAGGGTTAATGTAAAGGTTGAAAGTTGAAACAACTTAAATACTTAAAGGTTGTTTAGCGTAATTAAGATAGTTAAAGGTTCATATTTGTTATTTCTTACAAACATAAATGTTCAAATGTGTAATTTTTCCATTTATAAATTACTTGGGCAGGTCAATAAGATAATATCGGGGATGGACAAAGGTTAAAACATTGTTGAAATTAGTCCAATACAGGTAGTAAATTATGAGAAAAAGTAAACCATAACAAGACTAAAAATTAACTAAAAAGAATGAGAAACACGTGGTTGTTTTGACAAAAAGGTCAATGACCAATTCTAATAAAAAGTATAAGATAGGGCATCTTAAAATGTATAGTTATATTGTAACAATATTGACATCTTAAAATGTCTAGTTATATTGTAACAATATTGACATAAAAGTGATGAAATACGTTGAAGGACTTGTTAATAAATAAACCAAGAGGAAGCAAGAAAATAAATTACCAAACACAAGGTGAGTCATGCTACTCATTTTTTCTTGTTTTGTTTTAAAATTTGGAGATGCATACAAGTGTAAATGTTTTAAGATGAGTTCATGATCTTACATCTTTATTTTAGTTCGATGAACTTTGAGTTATTTTTGGATTTGGAATTTCAGTATTATAATGTTTTTAGTTTATTGTAGTATATTGTTCATTTATTAATTTTTTATGAAGGTGGGTTTGAATGTACGACGTTACTAAGTGGTTCGTCCAGTATCGGTCGGTGCTACTTACTCAGGTAGATCATTAAGGGTAGCATAACCTCGGGATGAGTGCACGTTTAGTCAGTACTAAGTAATGTATAGAAACCTCGGCTGAGAAGTGGTATCACGGTCTGAGACGGACACAGTACATTACTTTTGAAGTCGAAGGCATGAATCTCACGTCAAGGACAAGTGAAGCTTAGGTAACAGTAGTTAAAAGAAAATTGAAATTCATAAAAATCTAAAATCCAAATTGTATATGAGACCCCAAAAACTCATTCGAATTTTAATTTAGATAGTTGGATAAATTTGGGATAGATATTCATTTTTTTAATTCGGATAAGAAGAATATGATATCTGAATTCAACCCGAACAAACCGAATAAAACATGTATATACAAGCTATTTGGATGTTAAAAATTATGCTTATTTAGTTATTCAGATGTATTTGGATCGGATAAACATACTTTTATTCAGGTTAGGTTGGATTTCAAATAAGATTTTAAAATTTTTAAATCCGAATAAACCGTCATCCGATCCATCCGATTTGATAAACAACCCCAACTAAGGTAGAGGCTTCCACTTAGAATGGATGGTCATGGGTTCAATCACATACAAAGGTGTATTTATAGTGTAATTTAGGTAGAGAGTAAGATTAGTTGTTAAAAAAATTATAGAATGGTGATGTCAGAATGCGTAAAGAAGAGACATGAGGTGTGTGTGTGTAATTGATACAAATTGTTAGTGAGTTGGAGACTTGGAGTTAATTGAGACACAATATATTGTATGAAGTAAAATTGACATTTTAATATATTTATATAAAATTATTTGTACCAAATCACATAGAACAAAAACAAAGATTTACTTTTTTAGATAAGCTTATGTGTTATATTTTATTATCTACTTTAATAAACTATATTTTAATAATCTTAATAAAGGTAATAAATTATATTTAAAATTTTAATAGTACATACATCATAAATTTTAAACGAAATGCTGATAATTAAACACAATGCTGATAATTTTAATAGGGAAAACTAAGGTAATTATTAAAAGTAATCAATATATAAATTTATTTTTTAATAGAAAAATTAAATTAGTTCTAAACCAATTAAACCTTTGTCTAGATTTAAATTCATAACCTAGTTGTCTTGCTAATCTTACATTTACTATAAATTTAAGGGATTTTTACATATATCTCCCTATTAAAAACAGTTATTACATATTACCCAACTTATAAAATTAATTACATATTTTCCTTTGGGAGGGAAAAATATGTAATTGACTAATTTTTTGAAAGGAGAAATATCTTTTAAAAAGAGAAAATATATAATTGACTTTTTTACTTGGGTATATATATAACTAGGTTAGTACCCCATGTATTACACGTGTTAATCATTATCAACGAAAATAATTATACTAAATCATGCTATAAAATATTGTTTTAAAAATTGTATATTTTATAATAAATTGGTTTTTAAAATGTGTTTTTTTAATATTAATATATTTTTAATGTATTAAAAAAATATTTTTCTTAATTTAAAAAAATGTATAAAAAAGTATATTTAAGATTTAACATTATTATTTAATATGAGGTGTATTTAATAGGAGAGAGAGACGAGAAATCAATTTGGTGTGCTCTAAGAACGCGCCATGAGGCATTAGAAACTTTGATTTATTAGAATAGATAGATAAATGATATTAATAATGGGAAATATGTAAATGCCTTAAATTTAATAATGTCATTTAAAAAAATTTACGTTTTGAGGACTAATTCTATAAAGTAATGACACAAATTTCACTTTTATTTGTTTCATTTAGGTCAAGTTGGTAATTTTAATAGTTGATTGGCTAACATATATATATGAAGAGGGGCTTGTACAGCAATCAGATCACCTATATCTTATCAATACAAGAGAAACCTTACCGTTGTGAGATTTAAAATTGGGATTTAACTTGATCATCAACTAAAAGGCTTCTAGTCTAGTGGTAGCCCATTGACTTCTCTTATGAGAGGTATTGGGTTGGAGTCTAACATGGAGCAAATATTGTTTTGGGTTGAGCCAGGGGGTTTTCCTAGTTGTAGGTTTCCTCCTGTACGGGTGAGTTAGGTCACCACGCTCTGTTATTCGTGCGAAAGGGTGATCTATTTGCAAGGGTGATCCCGGGTGACCGGACGTTTGTTGTTCAACAAAAAAAAAACTTGAATCATCAAAAATCTTAAACTCTTGCCTCTTATTTTTAATGACATTACAAGAAAAGAACATTGGCTAATATGAAATAAGTATAGAGATGGTCTCTATATCAAAATTTTTGGATTTGGTTCACAACTCACAAGGATTTGAAGGTACACTTGCAGTCTTAACTTTTATATAAATATAACGTATTGATTCCTGGGTTGAATGAATTATATTAACTTTCATATATATTTTGGCATTTTGCTCTTCATGTGAATCCGAAGCTTTAGTTTTCTTTAATACGAACAAAATACATTACTTTTGAAGTTGAAGGCATGAATCTCACGTCAAGGACAAGTGAAGCTTAGGTAAGAGTAGTTAAAGAACATTGAAATTCATAAAAATCTAAAATTCGAATTGTATACGAGACCCCAAAAACTCATTCAAATTTTTATTTAGATACTTGGATAGATTCGGGATAGATATCCATTTTTTTAATTCGGATAAGATCAGATATCAGATATACATATCAAATATGATATTTGAATTCAACATGAACAAACCGAATAAAATATGTAGATACAAGCTATTTGGATGTTAAAAAGTATGCTTATTTAGTTATTCAGATGTATTTGGATCGGATAAACATTTATTTAGGTAAGGTCAGATTTCAAATAAGATTTTAAAATTTTTAAATCCGAATAAACCATCATCCAATCTGATAAACAAACCCAACTAAGGTTGCATACTTCTAAAATTTAAAACTTACATTAGTTTAGATTATGTTTTTAACATATATGAAGGATCAAATACATATGTTTTTTTGTAAGAAGGATAAGAATGATTATCAATGGTTAGGTGTTTCAATAAGAAGTAAAGGTGTTTAAAACTCATAAATCTGAAAAAAAAAAAAAAAAACCAAAACTTGAATGATTCGAATTCCCAAAAATCAATTCGAATCTTGATTCGGGATGTCCGTGTCGGATATGTCCAAATCCAAAAAAAATATTCATATATTCGGGTCGGATTCAGATTTCCGGTTTTTAGTAATTCATGTTGTTGGATATCTGAATAATTTGATTATGAGCCAAGAGATCCTTGTTAATTTCGAGTTATTCAAGTGTTCGAGTGGTTTTTTTTATGAATCATAGAATTTATTTTACTATTTTATTATAACAAATTTGTGATCTTTTCTGCATCTGAAATTTGAAGTTTTGTATTATGAATCTAAATTAATAAAATGTTTAATTCTATAAACCAAAAAACAGGAAAAAATAAATAGCAAAATATGAACAATAAATTAGGAATTTTTTAAGTTTTATTCGGGTTGTTCAGATTTATCCGAATCCAAACCAATACGTGTTGGGTCGGGTTCAGATAGATTCAAAAAATTTTACATAAAAATAACTTTATTCAATAACTTGTAATTTGACCTGATGAACACCTCTAACAAGAAGATTTATCTTTTATTAATTTTTTGGTTTTAATTATTTTTTAATATTATGTACTTATGTTTATCGTTACACATGCGTTTAGGTCCCTTTTTATAATGGAATATGCTTTAGAATTATAGGCTTGAGTTACACTCATTAATATTTTTGCATATGTATTTTAATATTTAAGATCATGTCTAAGTTTTAATACTTATCATATATAATACGTGTAGTAGTGTACTATTTTAAATAATAAAATAAAAACCTTTGGCAGATAGGTATGGTAAAACAGATCTCAATGCATCTCACATGGCATTTGTTAACCTCAGGTTGGTTTATTTAGCAAAGTCTCTCTCTCTCTCCTTTAAGTGAAGAGTTTAAACCTAAGATATAATTAATTAATTTAGGCTAATAACCAAAGGCTTCTAGCCTAATGGTTATCCCTTTGGCTTCTCTGTGGGAGGTCAAGGGTTCAAATCTCTCCCAAAGCGAAATAGGGGTCTTTGGAAGGTCAGGGGGTTTTCTGGTGCGGTTTCCTCCTGGGGTGGTGGTGGGGTCTCAACAGAGGTTATGGTAACTAGACCTTGGTGACATGGCCTGGAAATCAGTGGTTCACATGTTGAGATCAAATGTCGTTCAAAAAAAAATAATTTAGGCTAATTTAGGCTAATTAATAGCAGTATATATTTATCAGGGAAAGATCAAATAAGAAGAGATTTTTGTCTAAGAAGAGTAAGAACTAATAATAATTTGAAATTTGGCATGATAATTTACGTATAACTTCATATTTTTTGTACTAGATTTTTATTTTTTATATTATATTTTTATTTTATGTTTTAGATTATTTTTTTGTTCTTTATTTTTCTTGTACTAGATTTTTATGGTTTTTGTAATACATTTTTATTTTTTTGTACATGATTTTTATTTTTTGTACTAGATTTTTATTTTTTGTACTAGATTTTTTATTTTTTATGTACTGGATTATGTTTTTCGTATTGAATTGTGTCACGTGTCAAATTTCTATTGTTTCTTACTCTTCTTAGGCAAAAATCTCTTCTTACTGGATCCAACCCCTATATTTATCATAAAAGTAAAAATAAAAAACCTTAGACGAGTTTAATAAAAATAATAAATTAAATAATGATAATTATTAATTAAGATTTATGTTTTGCACAATGATATTATAAGATAAGATCTGCTTCGGATTACATGTAAGGGGCTGTTTGTTTGGGTCTGAATGGATCTGAATGAGTATGAATCTGAATGGGTCTGAATCTGAATGGTTCAGATTCAGGCCGTTTGTTTTAACATATGAATGGAGGTCTGAATAGAAGACAACATCTGAATGGAGGTCTGAATCAGACCTCAGAGCATGTCTGAATGAGAAAATAGAGAGAGGGGCCGTCTCCCCCATTGCTCCCGTCGTATTTTTTCCAATCCTCCCTGTCATCTTCCCTTGCTCCCGGTCGCCCTCCCCACAGCTCTCGTCGCCGCCGGAGCACTAAGTTCGTACCCTTCGTCGCCGCTTGAACCCTTTGCCGCCTGCTTCAGCCGATTCAACCACCGATGTCGATGGTGATCGGCTCCAAAACCTTGTTCAGCCGCCTGCTTCGTCGTCGCTTGAACCCTTCACCGGCTTAAGAAGGCTTACGAAGGTGATCAGCTCCAAAAACCTGGTTCAGCCGCCGCTCCCACAACCACCAAGGCTTACGAAGGTGATGGCGAGGTCGATTGGCGTTGGCGATGGTGACGACGGTGGTTAGGTCGACGACCGTGGTGAGGTCGACGGCGGCTACGGGAGGTGAGATCGAATGGGGTTTATTTTGATTTTCTAGGGTTTTTCTAATTAAATGGGTATTTTTATTCAGACGTGTTATCAAACAATCTTAACCGGTTCAACACTTAATGATTCAGACCCTCTTAATTATTCAGACATCTTAACTATTCAGCACTTAATGGTTCAGATCCAACTAAGCGACCCCTAAGTAACAAATAACACCGTAACAAATAAAAAATTAAATCAAATACTATGAAAGGCAAACAAGACCAATCCTGTAATCATTTAAGGAAGCAATTTAAATCAAACACGATAACAACTTCATAACATCTTCCTCCATGATCCAAATAACAAAAGAATAAATAAATTCCATTCAAAGCGCGCATATTTCAAAATCATTTGCCGACTTTTTATTAATGTCTTAAGAGCTGAGTCTGAATAGGTTTGAATCTAAATGGTTTAGATTCGTGAAAAAAAACACATTTGAATGGAAAAAAACGTCTGAATGATTCAAACTGGTGTGGAGTCTGAATGAGAAAATGGTATGGGAAGAGGGGACGGTTGAAGGAGTCCGAAGGAGTCTCCATGTCTTAAGGCCTCTTCACTGCCGCCTCCGCTCCACCGTTGTCGCTCCACCGCCGAAGGCGATTGAAGCTAACAAAGGCGACCAAAGGGTGAGATGTAACATCAGTGCCGGAACCGGCACCGGAATAGTGATCTCTACAGTAAAACGAACAGTAATCAGGTACGAACTATATGTGTTTCATTGCTTATCATATTCATATCATGTTTCATTGTCATTTCATGTCATCAACGAACAAATTCAGAATCAATTCAGAACTATGGTTCACCAGTCAGATAATTATCTGGCATTACAGAACCATCATGTGATTATGTGTTAGGATTTTATTACGTATAAACGTATGTGAGATTTTACTGAACAAAACAACAGCGGATGTCGTTACGTGAATGCTAAACCGACGGATTATTTCTATAGGTGACGATCTATACGAATATATCTGAAAGTTTAACATTCTGAATGATGTCCAATAATTAGAAAACCATATTGGAAAGCTTAGTTATTGTCGTGTTCGTACGGGTGACGATCCGAACGAACGCGCGCAACAACTACGCGATTCAATTTAAACTGTTAACTAAATATTTCTGAAAATTTAAAATAAACAAAAGATATTTAGTTAATTTATTAGGAATCACAACCTAAAAATAATTTTATAAATTCTATTTTAAAACTGGATCGTTTCGTTACGAAAACGACGAAAAACCGACGCTTTTACGCGAAACCGAACGAACCCGGACATACCCGGGTAAACCCAAGCCATTTAATATGGCTTTTAATGCCAAACCAACCCCCATCTACCAGCCTCCATCATCATCTTCGTCCACTTTCTCTCTCTAGTTTCTCTCTCTAGAAAACCAAGCAAGAACTCTCTCATTTCTCCACCATTTCAAGCCATTTTGGTGTCTAAACGACCCCCATTACTTGTAGATCACGAAAGTACAACGGATCTAAGGTTTTATCCAGCCAACTTGAGGTAAAGATCATGTTTTTGTTGCGTTTTTAGGGTTTCCTAAACCCTAAGATCGAACCCCATTCTTGTCGGTTTTAAACCACTTCCAACCTTAGAACTCACACAGAAACACCTTAGTAAGTTGTAGGAGCAAACCCTACTCAGCTCCTTAGTCGATTAACTTAGAAAATAGGGACTGCACACCACCAGGCCACGACCGGCCGAATGGCGACTAGCTGGTGGTCGAATGTGCCACCTTCGGCCGAATGGCCAACCTTCAGCCGAAGAACTCTATTCGATCGGCACCCATTCGGCGAGACTCATTCGATCGACCTCTACCCTTTCGGTCAAGGCCCATACGGCCTTCATTCGATCCAGCTTCAACCAAGCCTCTTTCGGCCAAGGGTACTTTCGGCCACCTTCCTTCGGGTCAGCGCTCATTCGATCGGATTGTTCATTTGCTGGTCAGGATGGTTCGATCGTGAGTACTGGAATAGGGTAGGGTTAGAATCAGGGTGTGCATGGATTTGCTACGTAAATCTTGCGCATGCGTGATGAGTTGCATGGGGTTAGTAGAGTATGTGTATGTATGTATGGAAAAGGAAATTAGGGTTTTCATTTCCATGCAACCAACTTTGAGTGAACATGGGTTCATCATGAGGAAAATAATCTAAGAGTCTATTCTAGTGATGATGGGAGTTAAATTTGGTCATAAATAATTGATGATAAGCGAGCTCAATTTGAGAAGATAAGAAATTAGGGATTTCTAATGAAAAATGGGTTTCTTAGTCATGCAAACAACTAAATATGAGTTGTTAACATTTATTAGTTAAGCCTCACACATCGGGAATTCATTGTAAAATCATAAGGATCAAAACAATGAACTAAAGCTAAGGGTGTTAATATAATTATCAACCCCAAAACCTTAGGAAGATCTATAAGATGTGTAGCTAATCTAGATAATTTAATTAAATTATCTAGGTTTAGTGAGTCAAAGTATTGCTAAGAAATCAATTGGAAATTCAAAGACTAGTCATGGGCTCGAGACTGGCCTAATGGGCTCAACTCAGGTCCATCACGTGTAAGTTCCATACTCTTAAAGATTTATTATACTTTAATAAAAGTAAATGATTCATAAACTTTATGTGATTAAATTAAATGATTTTGTTGAATGTTTCAAACTTAATACGAATTAATTTAATAACATTTTAATTAAAGACTTGTGATGAAAAATCTTGGGGTACGTGTTATCAACGGGTAATAAGTTAGTTTAGATAGAAAGAATTCTAGAAACATACTAGTAACCTAGGACACTTAGTTGCACACCGAGACCAAACCTTAGACCCAACGTCTATTATAAATACTTATCGTATTCGAATATCTTAAATCAACTCAGGTGCTAAATATATATAAGCAACAATCAAAGAGCGCGCATTATCTTCTGTGATTCATTGGCACAACAACACAGGTGAGTTCATAGCCCCTTTTCTAACATTTTTGCTTTAAAACGCGGGGCTGAGAAGCATGCGTAAACTGTTTTATTTAAATTGTTTACTTAAATGCTTTTAATTTGTATATGTTTTACATGTATAACTGTTATTCTAGACTTTTGTCTAGGTAAACTGTTTATTGGACTTAAAACGAGTTATCTATTCGTCATGAGTAAATAACTCTTCAAATCAAAGAACTCTTTTCAAAGAACTATTTTCAAAGAACCAAAGATCTAAAACAAAGAACTATTTTCAAAGAACTAAAGATCTAAAACAAAGTACTATTTTCAAAGGTCTATTTCAAAGAACTAACGCTCTATTACAAAGAACTATTTCAGGGGTGTGTTGTCAAAGAACTAACGATCTATTTCAAAGAACTAAGTACAAAGAACTATTTCAAGGGTCTAATCGGGAAATATCAAAGATAGCATATGCCATTATCAGGTTTGAAAGATGTCCTAGCTAGACTGATCGAATATGAGACGATCTAAAGAACTATAAAAGCCTATATATCGAAAGATGTCCTAGCTAGACTGATTGATTATAGGTCACATGTTTGATGAGGTTTACAGATCTCCTTTACTACTAAGTACCTGATTGCTATACTAGTCTACTCGAGTTGACCAAGGCTCAATCATTAAGACTTAGATTTTATTAAATGTTCATTATTTATTTAGTTAAGCATTTATTTAACTGTTTCTACAATTGCTGTGGGTGATCATGTTTGTGTGATGAACTCAAGGAATCCATAGAGATTTCAAATTGTTGTATTTACAGGAACAAAGAACTGAGGAACTAATGGGTTAATGTTAGGGGTAAAATGCTTAATCATCATTAACAACAATGTCCTATGTGGATTAGTATGTGGTGGGACGGCGTCTGGGCGGGTTGTAGGCTCGACTCAGGGGTATGCCCTATATATAAGCATACCGATCTGGATGATACATGTGATGTTAATGAGATTAAGGTTGTTACCCGATGGTTTAACAAATGTTTTGAGTGTACATTAGAACTATAGTGGAATGGAAGTGTATGGTAGGTAAAAATGCTTAATTATCATTAACAACAGTGTCATATGCGTATTAGTATGTGGTGGGACGGCGTCTGGGTGGGTTGTAGGCTCGACTCAGGGGTATGCCCTATATATAAGCATACCGATGTGGATATTACATGTGATGTTAATGAGGTTAGGGTCTTTACCGAAAAAGGTTGACAAATCATTTTCAATTACTAAACTATGTGAACTCACCAACCATGTGTTGACTTTATTTTTGCATGACTTCTCAGGTGACGAACATGTCAATTAAGAAGCTTATGCTTTTGGACTAGGACTTCAGATAGAAGACTTAGTATTTTTGGACCTGCATACTTTTGGAACATCATTATACAATTATTTTGTATATCTTGGGCAGTTACAAGATAGAAATCCCATGATGTTTATGATAGATTTACATTGTTAAATTATGAACGATACGGATATAATTTAACTTTGTAATTCTATTCTATTTAGCATTTCTCATTTATGTCATGTGCAATGTAAACAATCTGATCACTTTGATTATCATTCACGATATCGTGCCCCGGGAACTTTCCACCCGACGGGGACTCCGATCCAACCCCGCTGGCTCGGGGTGTGACATAAGATGACCGAAGCGGTTGAAGGCTGACATCGATCGACCCAGGTTCACGTCGATCATCCACAACCATCGCCGCTCCCACAACCGCGAAGGTCTGAATATGAGGTCGATGACATGAGGCAGAGGCAGCGACGGGATACGGAGACCGTGATGAGGCGGTGGAGGCCGAGGTTGCGGCGAAGGAGAGGCGGCGGTGGTAGGTGGAGGCTGGCTGCGGTCGACGAGGGTTGATTTGATTTTGTAGGGTTTTAAAATAAAAAGGGTAATTTTTTTTTATTTTACATTCATACGTGGAACCAAACAGTCTTAACCAGTTAAACATTTAATGGTTCAGACACTTGTTAAGACATCTTAATCATTGAACACTTAATGATTCAGACCTAACCAATCGGCCCTTAGTTCTTTTAGCTTCGTTATCCAACATGATCTTATAAAAATATTTGAAACATTATGTACCTTTTTTTTTCACGCCAAGTTCACCATAGTAAATGAAATCAAATAACATTTAGGTTTTGCTATGATGTATGGTAGTATACGTAGAACAATAAAGGAAATATCAACTGTCGCGCTTAACAGGGCTGCACGTCAATGATGTGGAGGGAGCATGTCGGAAGGGCGCGATGGAGAGGAAGAAGGAAGGACGCTCGTGGAAGGGTTTGCACATTGGGACGTGCAAACACATTTGGGTTTTGTAGGACACATGCTTGAACGGCATTTTTTTTCTTTCTTTTCTTTTTCTTATTTTTTAAATTTTAAGCCTAAACAACTCTATATTAAATATAATTTTTTTCTAACACATATATATTAAAAAAACGAATAGTTTTTCCAAGCCTAACAAAATGGGCGGGGCGGGTAACGAGTTAGAACGGGTTCACATTAGGATGAGTGCAGGTCAGGACGGGTTTTAAGCAAAATCAGTTCAGGTCTAAATGGATTGTTCATAATAACATCAATTTAGTTTAATTTAATATGTGTTATAAGTAAACAAATAGTCCATTTGGATCATTTTTAGTGATTTTATCATCAAATATTTTATTAATCATTCTTAAATATTTGATTTTTAGTTGTCTATCTTGACCCACATTGTGTTTAAGTGCTACTCATCTCAACCCATTCAATATTATGATGTTACCAATTTCAACCAATTATACTACAATTGTTTACCCAAACCAATACAATTCCTTTGATACAGTAAAAATTGTCACATCTAGTTTTTTCCCTTATAAATAGTTATTCAAACCAACTATATCTCCTTTCTTTCATATACTAACGAATTTTACATTCTTCATTTATTCAAAAAATTGTTTTTAGTAGGATTGGATTTGCAATTCAAAAGGGTTGCGACGCAACTAGTTGAACGCTTACCTACCAGTTTATTGTAATCTTTCACTTTTGTTAATGGATAAAGGTATATTAAAGATTTAAAAAAATTATTCAAAATTATGAAATATCACACTATGCAACGATCTTATATATAGAACATTTTTGGTCTATCAAAAAAAATTAGCTTTAATATTATGTAACTTTTGTTTTTAATTTTGGTGTTGTTTTTATATTATGTAACTTTTATTTTAATGTAAGGCAACTTTATTTTTTTTATATGTATTTAGTTATTTAAGTTTCATTTTTATTTAATTAATTGTTGCTTTTGTTTATTAAATATATTTGTAAATTAAAAATAAGATATGCCTTAAATAAAAATAAAAAAAGAAATGGTAATGTGAAGAAAAGATGATACTTGTTCGACAAACAAGTATTTTTAGTGTTAGAGCCTTAGAGGTAAAATGTGTTTATTAGAAAGACTTGTAAAAAAATTGATATGAGAGGCTAACTAAAATACATGTTATAAATAGTCTTTCAAAGTTGCAAGTAATCTAAACTAGGTTTTTTCCCGCCGCTCGTTGCGGCGGGTTATTACAGTACATTTTCGATAACGGGTATTAATATCATTTGCAGAAGCATAAGTTACATAACAAAATCAAATCTCTCATCATGAACTCTATATAAATTTCTCATAAAAATATAAAATTATACAAAATCTATACAAATATGTTACAAAAATAACAGAAAAAATACTCACAAAATCTTTCTTACCGATAACCAATTTGTTGAATCAAAAAAACACAAATCTCTAAGCAAACATCAATTTAATATACAAACAAATAAATCAACGTTACCTTCTCTGAATACCACCAAAAACCCTAGAAAGGACAATCACTTTTCCAATATAATCACTTTTCCAATATATATATATTGGAAAAGTGATTGTCCTTTCTATGGTTTTTCACATATTTATTTTCAAGATTTCAAATAAATGACCCGGATAGAGTTTAATGGTTTTTTTTCTAAGATCAGGTTTTATATTATGTGAAACCTGATCTTAGAAAAGAAAACCATTAAACTCTATCCGGGTCATTGATTTGAAATCTTGAAAATAAATATGTGATACATAGTAAACCTGAATAAAAAATAATGTTTGAATAAACAAATGTGGATAGCATATTTGTTTTTCAAGATTTCAAATGAACAACTTGGGTTTAAGAGTTTTATCTCTAAGATTGGATTTTCAAATAATACAATCTTCATATACATAATAATAATTATTATTATATTGGGCATTATATTATAAACTTAAATACCAAAAAACATAACAAAGCAAATGTGTTCAAAGTGAGAAAACATAAAACTTGGTTATTCATTTTCCATGATTTTTAATATATATAATAATATAACAATCTATTATATTATATAATAAATCAAAATGTCTTGGAGACACTTGTCATCATTCTAAGCTATCTCTATTTTTGTTTTCCCCCATAAAAATTTAATCTGAAAAACTAAACACGCGGATTTTTTTCAGATTATTTTATTTAATTTTTTAAATGGATTTATTTCTTTTACTAACTTTCTATAATTAAAATTAATAATTAATTATGACATATTTTATTAAATTACGTATAAAAATCCTTTCCAATTTCCAATTGTTTAATTACATATAAATCAATTTCAACTACCATTAAATTGATTGTTCCTTTCCATTTCTAAAACGTAAATAGTTTAATATATATAGATCAGACCTTCAAGTATTATTTTTATATCAACTTTCTCTTCATTGTTAACTAGGTTAAAACACATGTATTACATGGGTTTAACATATGTAATTTGTTAAAATGTTAATTTTTCTCTCTTATTATGTAGGTTGAATAAATATAAGTTTTGAAGTTTCTATTTATATATTTTATTATTATTTCACTTATGTTAATTTTTTTAATTTTGACTGTTTTTTTATTTTAATTGTAGCTTTTATTTATTTAAGTAGATAATTTTATTATTTTAAACATAATAATTCATTATTTAATAAGAGGATAACATTAATTGAAGAGAGAGACGGTAAAATCACAAGTTGACTTCACCAAAGAATGACATGTGCCTAAACAAAACTTTTATTTATTATAACACATATATATTACCTTCGTGAATCTTTCAAGTAAATGTATTGACAACACAGTCATACTCATCTTGAATGTTTCGAACCTATATCGTCGACAGATTGTACTTTTCTAACCAACTAAAATAATATTAGTTGTATGTCTGGTGAGTAAAATATTATTAAACAAGTGTATGTAACAATCTTTTTTTTACTACAATTATATTTTTTGTTAAATATATTATAATTTTATCATTGACGTTATCACTTTCTATTATTAAAGAACATTGATAAACAACATATCTTAGAAAACTAAACTATAACACATCAAATGTTTGAATTTTGCACACATTCATGTTTTCAACCCATGTAATGTTTTAATCCAAAGAATCGTAATAAGTTAATATTTTTTAATCTTTTATAGAATTCAACTTGCAGACTAATATTTTAATAAATAATTTTTTTTTAAAATCCAAGCTATATATATTAATATAAATTTTAGTTAAAGTTAATTTAATGTGTTAAAAGGAGAATAAATATACTTTAATTAAATTATTATGAATTACATTACATAAAAATATCAACACATTGTTAAAAAGAATAAAATTAAAACATAATTTATAATTATTACATAAAATATTTTAAGCATATTTTGAAGAATTTATGCATTAACAAATTATATCATATTTTATTCAATCTTTGTAAACATGAGTTTAGTAAAACTTTATAATGTAAATGTTTTTTTAATTACATAATTTTTTGTCAATAGATTTGTATATGTAACATATTATTTTTTCAACACGTGTGACACACGTGATTTCAACCTAGTTAATATATATAATAATGCATAGAGTAGTTGTAAACCACAAAAATCTAGTTTACATCACCTTTCAATCATTTCATAACCTAAAATAAATAAGATAATGACCCAAAATGGATGATTTTTAAAATCTAAAAAAATGTTACATCTTGATTCTAGAGTCTTTCTTGAACTTTTTATGACAAGATAATTTTTAAATGAATATAACACTCTCATTTAATGTTATTTTTAGTAAATAGTAATATTGTTTTAAGAAAAAAAAATGTCGAAGAAAACATGAGCAATTTGTCAAAGAAATAAATGTTGACTTGGCTACCTTGTATACAATCGGAGATCTATGTAATGTTTGACTTCTATCTATCTATAAACACATTGCATAATAATTGAATCTTTAACTTTTTATTTTATTTTTTTATTTTTGGTTATTTTTTTTAATCTTTTTTGTACGTTTTAGATGGAGATAAATAATAAGATAAGGGCTCAATTAGTAGTAGATGGTGATCTCATTTCTAACAAATGGTGTATGTTTAAATGTTAGGGTGATAATATTATTCTGTATCATTTATTTGTTGTCTATTTAATTTGAAATATCTAGAAGTTGCTGTTAAAAATAAATTAACAAATAACAAGATACAGCTTCTACCACTTGTCTAATATATATTTGATATAAGTTAAATATATTTTTCACAATTATTTATCAATTAGAAGGTTGTAGTTAAAGTTTATAAATTTTTAATTAGACCAACATGTTTTTCTTAAATTTAAATTTTAAAAGTCAAAAATCATATTTGATAAAAATAATCATAAAAAGAAACTTAAAAGTCAATAACTTTTACTGTAGTTTCTGAAAAGAAATTAAAAAAATGACAAACCTTCGTAATGATTTTTTTAAAGAAAAATTAAGAGTCAAAATAGAACCATCATTTTATGATACTGAAATTTCTAATAGAGTCATCAAAGTTTAAAAATATTATTTTAGCCGCTTAACTTTATTCATTAATATTTAATGGGTTGTGTTATTATTACACTCCATTTTCTAAAAATACACCCCTGAGACGGCCCGTGCTGTCCAGTACAACTCATCTCAGTACTTGGTCAAACATTCTCCCTGGCAACCTATGACAATGATTGGGAGCAAGACGGGCCGTACTGGTCAGTACGGCCCGTCTCATTCATCGTACAGACATTCTCTGAAACATAGGACAATGATTTGAAAGCAAGATGGTCCGTACTAAGTAGTACGACCCGTCTTGTTTCTTTAATTCTGATACTGCTGATATGGAAGGACATTGATTTGACCCAGTACGGGCCATATTGACCAGTACGGGCCGTATTGAACCAATTTGAAATTTGTATATAAGCTTGAATCGTTTCAAACGAATGCATAAGTTTCAAATATATCTCAAGATAATTTAGATTTGTAACGATGTCGTTCTGGGATGGGAGTTTTTTCAACTATTACGTGACAGGTTTGAATGAAGAGCCTCCTGTTGAGTATTCATACGGCACGATAGATCTTAATGATGTACCTAACGCTGATGTCAGTTTTGATAGTCAAGCATCGTATGCGCAACAAAACGATTGTGGGTTCGTTTATGATGACAGTAAACAAAGTAACCCGGAGGAAGCTTATGAAGAAAAGCCGGTGGATTCAAACATTAACTGGGAAACCAAAGAGGTAACTTAAATGAAACATAAATATTGATGATTGTATATTATCGCTACCCATTTATGGTATTTATTATTATTTTTATATGTCAGGAGTTTATGTCCGAAGAAACGCTGGTAGGGTGGGGGAAAAGTAGAGTACTAGACAATGGTTACATTGTAGTCAAAAGAAGAACGAATAAATTAAAGACAACATGCAGTGTCATCAAAGTCTGGCTCATGTGTGACCGTGGTGGCGAGCATAATAGCATCGCAATCCTTAGACGGTCAGGCAGCAAGAAAATCGGTTGTCCATTTCAACCGATATGGTTATACAATGAAGTTTGTGAATCCTGGAAATTACAGTTTATTGGATCAGAGGCATGGTTGACATGCTTCAGGATTTGCCGGCGATCGAGCCTCGTAAGCTCGATCGTCGGACGATCCTGAGTATGAAACTTGCCGCCGACATTGTCACAGCCCCACCTCTCGTCACCTACTGATGATGTCATTGAAACGGTCGCGGAAGCATAGTGGTGATGTCTCAGAGATGAGGGGTGACTTACTTGATCCGAAGTCACAGCACACAGATTGTCTTAAAATAAATACATTACAATGGTTCATAATCACATTAACATTATAATTTACCAACTAAGTTCATACACAACAATCTTATTTAATTACAAATGCGTGGTGTGCATCCTCACCCGATAAATCACTGTCTCCCTGCAAAAAGGTTTAAGTTGAAAACGTCAGCACAAAGCTGGTGAGATCATACAGTTCAAGTTCCACAATATGATATGATATGTAATACAAGTTCTCAAAAAGTTCAGTTCAAGATAACCATGGGACCCGTATCTAGTTTCTTTCGGACAGTTTCCGATCTATAAGATACTACCCGTCGTAACATCTTAATGCCTCATTATCTTAATGTTTATCACCACATTAGGAAGTTCTAAAAACAGGTAACAAACATTCACAGCACGGGGAGTTGCAGACTCCTAGCAAATGGGTTGTCAGCCGATAGTACTATCATTGTTTCCTGTTCGGCCCCACATGGGTTCACTAGATACAGTTCAAAAATGAGGACTTTTAAGTTCTTTGATAGAGTTCTCGATCTACGGAAAAATCCCATGAAATCCACTAGTTCTCAACAGTCACATGAAATCACGCAGATAACAGTGATACATATCATATGTTCAATAAAAGTTCCACAGTAAGACCCCGGAGTTTATAAAACATTAAAAAGAAAAGGGGTTGTACGAAACTCACATGATAATTTATAATTAGCAGAATACCACACGAATGGTAGTAGTGAAGTGATTCTGCATTAATTTTATGTTTAATTAGTTATTTATAGTTTAACTAAATGATTAGATCTTTCTGAACGTCCAATGTCAAAGACATTGTCTTAAGAGTCATCAAACTGATATTAATTAATTAATTAGTTAAATTAATGCTATCTCATACAATGTATGTGAGACGCCCCGTTTCCCGGGAGTCCCTCGGTTGGTTAAACATCAAAAGCATAGCTCTTAAACCGTACCATTGTCGTATACTATGGCAGCGGAAATCATTACATAATCTTTAATCTTAACAGGAATGCCAGTTCTTGAAGAGGTAGTTCTCATGCCATGCCACGAGCCATCATATCCTTGTCAAAACCTGCTTAACCTGACATGCATGCTAAAACAAGTCAGCTTTCGCTGGTGAGTTCTAAGTTAATTTTTCATAAAAATCTTTACTCATTCATATCTTTAAATAACATAACATAAGTCATAACATGTATAGCATCATAACTTACTGCTGACCGAAGTCGACAGTCTCAATCATACTGAACATAAAACATTTCATACCCATTATCATAACATCAATCATATTAGACAGAAAACTTAGCCTCAACTGTTGACCCGAAGTCAACAGGCTTGTGCAGCACAAGACACCTCAACTGACGACCCGAAGTCGACAGGCTTGTATAAATACAAGACACCTCAACTGTCAACCCGAAGTTGACAGGCTCATACATGTATAAGACTTCCTCAACTGGCGACACATAGTCGACATGCCTGTTCTTTCACAGGACTTCTGCCTGTTCTTTCACAGGACTTCTTAAACCATCAACCGACATTGACGGCTCATACCGGTACAAGACTTCTTGATATACATCATTCATACATAACATGGTTTAAAGCGTTAAACCATCATAATCATAAACGGTCTTTCGCACCGCAGTGCTCAGGTTTTGCCCAACCGCAGCCGGGACTTCATTATCACATTTCCTGCTCGACCTCGGTCGATGTCTTTCAAAAATCATTTTCCTTCTCAACCTCAGTTGAGAATTCAAATATTCATTATACTCTCAACCGCAGTTGAGACTTAAAACATTCTTTATACTCTCAACCGCAGTTGAGACTTTAAATCATTCTTTACACCTTAGCTGAGACTTTTAAAATCATTCATTTCTCAACCGTAGTTGAGTCTTTAAAACATACCTGACATCTCAGCTGAGGCTCTTAAAATCATTTACTTCCCAACCGTAGTTGAGACTTAAAGCATTATTTACTTTAAAACATTCTTTACTTGAAAACATTATTTACCTGACCTTAATCAGGTTAGCGTCACTTTCATACAATAACTTTACAACTTGAAACATTCTTTACTTTAACATATTCACTTATCTGACCGTAGCCAGATAAAACAATCATTTACGTAAAATAACTTTATAACATGCATATCAGCCCTAAAACGTTAAATTAGTAAAAGAGGGCTCATAGAACTCACCTGAGCTAAAACACAATTTGCTAGCTCCTCTTCCTTTCCTTACTTTCTCACTTCACAATGATATCCTATTAATATGAACATATCATCATGATTATAACCTTATCATGAAGGTTCTCAATTTACGATTACCGCTCAAAACTTCGGCATATCGTAACTTTCATTCGGAACTTTATTTCAAAATTCCGTTTACACTCATTTTGATCATTCTTATCTCTACAATCTCGTTATGCTTAAAGATTGCTTATTCGTTTGGCTTAAATAAGCGTATTCTCTTATTTACTTAATTCGTCTTAGGCGTTGCTAACTTACTGATTGAATCTTTCTGAACGTTCAATGTCAAAGACATTGCCTTGATAGTCATCAAATAGTTAATGTTGTTGATTATCCCACTAGACAGGTTCCTAGACAGATTAATGACTTAGAAATGATAAATCCTTGTTATTGATTACCCAAATATCATGAAATATCACAAGGTATTATTAGAATATGTTTAATAACCATGTTTAACATACTGATCTGCGTGTTATCATAAACATCAGATACTCGTTCCAGTGAGTATGTTAATGACTGTGATTAGTTTAAAACACTTAGAATTAACCTTGTATGTTCAAAAATTTATTAAACTAATCACATACTTTGTCACAATCAAATGGTTTAAACCACTATAACCATTGTTATTATCTCATGCAAACTGGGCATTACAACGGCTCAAAACAAGGATTTACCCGTTAACAGTTCGAGTTTTTCGTTTATAATCAATCCTAGCCATCATCTAGGCAATAATCAACAACCCTAACTATATCATTACGTTCAAAAAATAAGATTTAATCAATCATTACCAATCTAGAAGGTTAGAATGAACCGTTACCTCTTCAAACGAAGTTCTGCGGGTAAAAAGATGATACAGACTTGCAGAAACGTTCCCTGGTGCGATCCACTTGATCAAAATGCTTTAAAATTGAAGGTTTGATGGATTGGAGGCTGATTTTTCGTGTGTGGTGGCTGGAATCGTCGAATGGAAGGATAAGGATTGCATTTTCTTGACAAAACTGACTTTTTAAGCCATTTTTCCGCCTTGCTGACGTCAGGCGCATCGCCTGACTCGGGACGCCGAGTTGGGGCGTACCGCGCGGGTCCATGGCGGCCAGATTTTTGTCTTATCTTCGTTTCGCGATTCCGGGAGCATACGAACTCCGTTTTGCGCACGGTTTTCGCCTACGTTCACGATTTTTCGAGCTCTTTCCAATGGTTATAATCTCAAGACCTAAAGAGTTCAAGATATTTGACCTCTAATCTATTGCTATATTCGATTCAGTGTATCTTGAAATCGGAGCCTCGTTTCACGATTTCGCTTACACTCATTCTCTTCATTTTCGAGTTATGATTCTAACCTGAGAATTTTTGAGTTGTCACACATATCATCGTGGATTTCAAGCACGATAAAATGTGCTTATTTCTTTGGTAACGCAATTCTTCGAATATCAACAGTTACCGAAATCTCGCACGTTTATCATTAAGCTGCTAAATTTTCGGGTGTTACAAATCTACCCTCCTTACAGTAGGTTTCGTCCTCGAAACCTGTTACGTCTCAAACAACTGTCGATAGAGTTATTTCATCTCGTATCCAGTCTTCCCTTGTAGTCTCAGATCCTTTTCGGTGATTCCATTAAACCTTAATTTGTCTGATCGTCTTGTTATGCAATTGTTTTTCTTTCCTGTTAACAATTGCCACAGGTTCTTCTAAGTAGCTTAGCTTTTCACTAACTTCAGTGTCCTTTAAAGGAACAAGTTCCTGCTCGTCTTCCAGACACTTCCTAACTCTTCTACAACATAACATAATTCTTACACGTAACATACATGTCTTCACATGACATAACTCAAACACATAATATACCTCTCCTCTTACATACTTACATAACCTATATATCATCATACAACCACTGCTACTGAGCGTAACAATGGGCTTATGCCGGCACAAGGCTCCATAACCGTTGATCTGACCCGCCGAAATGTTCTGCAGATCCATACTTACCCAGTAACAAGTACTGGAGCAACCATACCTACCCCATAGCACTTATAGGGACCTCATTCATTCATCATAGATGATACACTAGCATCGTATCACCATTGATCATAATCATCATACATTTCATGCTAGCATCATAACGGCATTCATCATAGTCACCATGATATCCCAAACCTGTTATGCTAGCACTACTTCATCCTATCAATTTCCTAGTAACATAGGATTACTCATAACATGCTTTATTGGTATCATATCATCATAACATCCTAGCATCATACCATGTCATGCTAGCAACATATCATCATATCATTCATCATGGCATCGTGAACACGTTATGCTAGCATATAATCATCATAGCATCATACTGTCATCCTAGCAGCCTAGGATTTCATCATAACACCTATAATTGTCATCATACCATGTTATCATACAATTCATCATCATAACTTACTAACATGCATTCATCATGCTTAGCCGACTTTCATGCATAAATCGTGCTAAAGCTAAACGTACATACATAGTCATGGTATATCATCATTCATCATTCGTTCATCAGCATCATAAGCACAGAACAACGTAAACATAACAATAAGCATGCTTTAATCACACGTTGAAGATCACATGGTAACAAATCGTCTTCCCCTTTATGTCATACTTTAGCTATGACAGGTAGCTTATTATGACACTTAATCCTTACGTCCTTATCTTTTCCTAACTGTATGTTATCACATGTCATATTCTTTAGCTACATCATGCGTTATTCTTTACTTCGTTGACTGTGCTAACATTTTCACATTTAATCTCTACCAACACTTATCTCTCTTGGCATTAAGCCATTTACAAAGCACTTGTTGGAATTTGGTCATAAATAACTTTTCTTACCATAACTTACATACATATCTTAACACATAAGGTTGTCAATGCATAAAGTCAACCAAATTTTTCATTACATAAAACAAACCAAAACCCAGTCTTGGTATTGTTACAAGATTCTATTAATTGCCTTATAATGAGGATTTCTTGTTTCTCTCAATATATCATTTGTCTCATTAAGAGGACTTCATCATTTTCCCTTATTAAGAAGACTTTATCGTTTGCCTCAACAAGGAAACTGCATCATTTGATCCACTTTATGCACGACAATCTTATCATAAAACCTTCCTTTGATAACATACGTATGCACACTATCACATAACAATACCATGAATTTTTTTTTTTTTTTCTAATACATAAGACAGTGGCAATTATCCTTTATAATTAAGCTTGTATTAATACAAAGCTACTTAAGCAGTTTCTTGCAATAGATGCAAGACTCTCTTAACACCTGTACCCGTATTAAACCCACGTTCTACAATCTATACTTTAAGCTCTATACATATTCTATGCATGTTCAACATCTGTCATCTTGTGAAGACAAGATAGTTCATTAAACGATAACCATGTTGCAACACTTATGTATCCTCCTCTAGCATAAATAGCTTTCCGTTAGAGTTATTAAAATCATCTCTAACATCTTTAGCATACCAGTTCTTGGTTCAATTGGTCTTCACATCCCTTCTTGTCAAAAGCAATTCGTATTATTTCAACCTTTCATAGTCTTCGAACTTTCTTGATGGTTTAACATTTCTTTTCATTCGCATTTGACATAAAACCAACTCTGTACTTTTCATTCACTTATACCTAATGCTAGGCATGCATTCATTTACCATCATTTATCTTTGCTTATCAATCCCTAATCACACCTTTATCACCTTTGTTCGTGTAGTCAGCTTTAATATCTCACTTTAACGTTTAGTAAACATCAGTGCAATTTCCAAATCCTAATGTCAACATGCATTTCCCAACCTAGTGGGACCTTGTCAGGATTTAGGATACTAACAAAGCATTATTATTCATAACATAGAGAATAATCTCATCTAATCTCTAGGTCAAATTTTTTAACTTACATTACCTCAATCGGATGTACTCATCCTTACTTTATAATATTATTCATTCACAAGTGATGAATAATTCATCCCTAATAAAGTTCCTTAGTTCCTTTGCAAGCCATTTCCTTCATTCGTACGTTGGTGCTCTCATTCGTAAGCCAATTAGATCACCTACACATAAACTCATGCACCCGTACTAATTCTCTTCATACATGATTGGTTTCCTTCATTATCGACCTTTTAGTTAGCACGTTTACCATTCCTTAGGATATGTCATTCAGCATTAACTTCCCAATAACTTCAATAATGCAATCAACATGACCCTAATGCAATTTAGGATATATAAGGTATGTGTATGATAGACAATAATACAAACTCAGTTGTATAGTAAATCATTAATAACAGTGTCCGGAATGTCATTAATCATTTACTTTTCCAACCTTGTTTCTATTATTCTCATTTATACTTTATACCTATTAATCCATGAATCTTTGTCAAACCAATAAGGTAAGACCTTAACCAATATTCTTCTGACCAAACAAGCATCCTCAATTGTTTTCACAACTCTTTCAACCTTTATAATCGCACTTTGTTCTTTGCCTTTGTTGGTATCAATTCGTTCAGACATTGAATCCTTCCTTTTGCGTCCAAGTCATATGACAGATGAAACCCGAGCATTAGTCATATAGATAAATCCGTAACCGCAGTAGCTAATTGCGGTCCCTATTTATCTGTACTCGTGTGTCTAGGGTTTCTTCCACCACATGCTTAGTTCATTTCCTAATAAACATTATTATCAAAAATAGTCTAAACATTCCAACATATTCATACATCTCAACACATATAGGCACATATACATGTATTTTACTTTAACCATTTCACATTAACTTTCAGGCATATATATACATTAAATCTATTTCAACTATATCATAACGTATATTCTTTACTTTAGCATGACGCTCGTGGCATTTGACTACCCTTAATTGGCTTCCTTTGCTTTGGTCCCATTCTCAGTTTAACTTCAGGCATCAGGTTATGCCCGAATCTCTCAAACTATGGCTCTGATACCAACTTGAGACGCCCCGTTTCCCGGGAGTCCCTCGGTTGGTTAAACATCAAAAGCATAGCTCTTAAACCGTACCATTGTCGTATACTATGGCAGCGGAAATCATTACATAATCTTTAATCTTAACAGGAATGCCAGTTCTTGAAGAGGTAGTTCTCATGCCATGCCACGAGCCATCATATCCTTGTCAAAACCTGCTTAACCTGACATGCATGCTAAAACAAGTCAGCTTTCGCTGGTGAGTTCTAAGTTAATTTTTCATAAAAATCTTTACTCATTCATATCTTTAAATAACATAACATAAGTCATAACATGTATAGCATCATAACTTACTGCTGACCGAAGTCGACAGTCTCAATCATACTGAACATAAAACATTTCATACCCATTATCATAACATCAATCATATTAGACAGAAAACTTAGCCTCAACTGTTGACCCGAAGTCAACAGGCTTGTGCAGCACAAGACACCTCAACTGACGACCCGAAGTCGACAGGCTTGTATAAATACAAGACACCTCAACTGTCAACCCGAAGTTGACAGGCTCATACATGTATAAGACTTCCTCAACTGGCGACACATAGTCGACAGGCCTGTTCTTTCACAGGACTTCTGCCTGTTCTTTCACAGGACTTCTTAAACCATCAACCGACATTGACGGCTCATACCGGTACAAGACTTCTTGATATACATCATTCATACATAACATGGTTTAAAGCGTTAAACCATCATAATCATAAACGGTCTTTCGCACCGCAGTGCTCAGGTTTTGCCCAACCGCAGCCGGGACTTCATTATCACATTTCCTGCTCGACCTCGGTCGATGTCTTTCAAAAATCATTTTCCTTCTCAACCTCAGTTGAGAATTCAAATATTCATTATACTCTCAACCGCAGTTGAGACTTAAAACATTCTTTATACTCTCAACCGCAGTTGAGACTTTAAATCATTCTTTACACCTTAGCTGAGACTTTTAAAATCATTCATTTCTCAACCGTAGTTGAGTCTTTAAAACATACCTGACATCTCAGCTGAGGCTCTTAAAATCATTTACTTCCCAACCGTAGTTGAGACTTAAAGCATTATTTACTTTAAAACATTCTTTACTTGAAAACATTATTTACCTGACCTTAATCAGGTTAGCGTCACTTTCATACAATAACTTTACAACTTGAAACATTCTTTACTTTAACATATTCACTTATCTGACCGTAGCCAGATAAAACAATCATTTACGTAAAATAACTTTATAACATGCATATCAGTCCTAAAACGTTAAATTAGTAAAAGAGGGCTCATAGAACTCACCTGAGCTAAAACACAATTTGCTAGCTCCTCTTCCTTTCCTTACTTTCTCACTTCACAATGATATCCTATTAATATGAACATATCATCATGATTATAACCTTATCATGAAGGTTCTCAATTTACGATTACCGCTCAAAACTTCGGCATATCGTAACTTTCATTCGGAACTTTATTTCAAAATTCCGTTTACACTCATTTTGATCATTCTTATCTCTACAATCTCGTTATGCTTAAAGATTGCTTATTCGTTTGGCTTAAATAAGCGTATTCTCTTATTTACTTAATTCGTCTTAGGCGTTGCTAACTTACTGATTGAATCTTTCTGAACGTTCAATGTCAAAGACATTGCCTTGATAGTCATCAAATAGTTAATGTTGTTGATTATCCCACTAGACAGGTTCCTAGACAGATTAATGACTTAGAAATGATAAATCCTTGTTATTGATTACCCAAATATCATGAAATATCACAAGGTATTATTAGAATATGTTTAATAACCATGTTTAACATACTGATCTGCGTGTTATCATAAACATCAGATACTCGTTCCAGTGAGTATGTTAATGACTGTGATTAGTTTAAAACACTTAGAATTAACCTTGTATGTTCAAAAATTTATTAAACTAATCACATACTTTGTCACAATCAAATGGTTTAAACCACTATAACCATTGTTATTATCTCATGCAAACTGGGCATTACAACGGCTCAAAACAAGGATTTACCCGTTAACAGTTCGAGTTTTTCGTTTATAATCAATCCTAGCCATCATCTAGGCAATAATCAACAACCCTAACTATATCATTACGTTCAAAAAATAAGATTTAATCAATCATTACCAATCTAGAAGGTTAGAATGAACCGTTACCTCTTCAAACGAAGTTCTGCGGGTAAAAAGATGATCCAGACTTGCAGAAACGTTCCCTGGTGCGATCCACTTGATCAAAATGCTTTAAAATTGAAGGTTTGATGGATTGGAGGCTGATTTTTCGTGTGTGGTGGCTGGAATCGTCGAATGGAAGGATAAGGATTGCATTTTCTTGACAAAACTGACTTTTTAAGCCATTTTTCCGCCTTGCTGACGTCAGGCGCATCGCCTGACTCGGGACGCCGAGTTGGGGCGTACCGCGCGGGTCCATGGCGGCCAGATTTTTATCTTATCTTCGTTTCGCGATTCCGGGAGCATACGAACTCCGTTTTGCGCACGGTTTTCGCCTACGTTCACGATTTTTCGAGCTCTTTCCAATGGTTATAATCTCAAGACCTAAAGAGTTCAAGATATTTGACCTCTAATCTATTGCTATATTCGATTCAGTGTATCTTGAAATCGGAGCCTCGTTTCACGATTTCGCTTACACTCATTCTCTTCATTTTCGAGTTATGATTCTAACCTGAGAATTTTTGAGTTGTCACACATATCATCGTGGATTTCAAGCACGATAAAATGTGCTTATTTCTTTGGTAACGCAATTCTTCGAATATCAACAGTTACCGAAATCTCGCACGTTTATCATTAAGCTGCTAAATTTTCGGGTGTTACAAATCTACCCTCCTTACAGTAGGTTTCGTCCTCGAAACCTGTTACGTCTCAAACAACTGTCGATAGAGTTATTTCATCTCGTATCCAGTCTTCCCTTGTAGTCTCAGATCCTTTTCGGTGATTCCATTAAACCTTAATTTGTCTGATCGTCTTGTTATGCAATTGTTTTTCTTTCCTGTTAACAATTGCCACAGGTTCTTCTAAGTAGCTTAGCTTTTCATTAACTTCAGTGTCCTTTAAAGGAACAAGTTCCTGCTCGTCTTCCAGACACTTCCTAACTCTTCTACAACATAACATAATTCTTACACGTAACATACATGTCTTCACATGACATAACTCAAACACATAATATACCTCTCCTCTTACATACTTACATAACCTATATATCATCATACAACCACTGCTACTGAGCGTAACAATGGGCTTATGCCGGCACAAGGCTCCATAACCGTTGATCTGACTCGCCGAAATGTTCTGCAGATCCATACTTACCCAGTAACAAGTACTGGAGCAACCATACCTACCCCATAGCACTTATAGGGACCTCATTCATTCATCATAGATGATACACTAGCATCGTATCACCATTGATCATAATCATCATACATTTCATGCTAGCATCATAACGGCATTCATCATAGTCACCATGATATCCCAAACCTGTTATGCTAGCACTACTTCATCCTATCAATTTCCTAGTAACATAGGATTACTCATAACATGCTTTATTGGTATCATATCATCATAACATCCTAGCATCATACCATGTCATGCTAGCAACATATCATCATATCATTCATCATGGCATCGTGAACACGTTATGCTAGCATATAATCATCATAGCATCATACTGTCATCCTAGCAGCCTAGGATTTCATCATAACACCTATAATTGTCATCATACCATGTTATCATACAATTCATCATCATAACTTACTAACATGCATTCATCATGCTTAGCCGACTTTCATGCATAAATCGTGCTAAAGCTAAACGTACATACATAGTCATGGTATATCATCATTCATCATTCGTTCATCAGCATCATAAGCACAGAACAACGTAAACATAACAATAAGCATGCTTTAATCACACGTTGAAGATCACATGGTAACAAATCGTCTTCCCCTTTATGTCATACTTTAGCTATGACAGGTAGCTTATTATGACACTTAATCCTTACGTCCTTATCTTTTCCTAACTGTATGTTATCACATGTCATATTCTTTAGCTACATCATGCGTTATTCTTTACTTCGTTGACTGTGCTAACATTTTCACATTTAATCTCTACCAACACTTATCTCTCTTGGCATTAAGCCATTTACAAAGCACTTGTTGGAATTTGGTCATAAATAACTTTTCTTACCATAACTTACATACATATCTTAACACATAAGGTTGTCAATGCATAAAGTCAACCAAATTTTTCATTACATAAAACAAACCAAAACCCAGTCTTGGTATTGTTACAAGATTCTATTAATTGCCTTATAATGAGGATTTCTTGTTTCTCTCAATATATCATTTGTCTCATTAAGAGGACTTCATCATTTTCCCTTATTAAGAAGACTTTATCGTTTGCCTCAACAAGGAAACTGCATCATTTGATCCACTTTATGCACGACAATCTTATCATAAAACCTTCCTTTGATAACATACGTATGCACACTATCACATAACAATACCATGAATTTTTTTTTTTTTTTTTCTAATACATAAGACAGTGGCAATTATCCTTTATAATTAAGCTTGTATTAATACAAAGCTACTTAAGCAGTTTCTTGCAATAGATGCAAGACTCTCTTAACACCTGTACCCGTATTAAACCCACGTTCTACAATCTATACTTTAAGCTCTATACATATTCTATGCATGTTCAACATCTGTCATCTTGTGAAGACAAGATAGTTCATTAAACGATAACCATGTTGCAACACTTATGTATCCTCCTCTAGCATAAATAGCTTTCCGTTAGAGTTATTAAAATCATCTCTAACATCTTTAGCATACCAGTTCTTGGTTCAATTGGTCTTCACATCCCTTCTTGTCAAAAGCAATTCGTATTATTTCAACCTTTCATAGTCTTCGAACTTTCTTGATGGTTTAACATTTCTTTTCATTCGCATTTGACATAAAACCAACTCTGTACTTTTCATTCACTTATACCTAATGCTAGGCATGCATTCATTTACCATCATTTATCTTTGCTTATCAATCCCTAATCACACCTTTATCACCTTTGTTCGTGTAGTCAGCTTTAATATCTCACTTTAACGTTTAGTAAACATCAGTGCAATTTCCAAATCCTAATGTCAACATGCATTTCCCAACCTAGTGGGACCTTGTCAGGATTTAGGATACTAACAAAGCATTATTATTCATAACATAGAGAATAATCTCATCTAATCTCTAGGTCAAATTTTTTAACTTACATTACCTCAATCGGATGTACTCATCCTTACTTTATAATATTATTCATTCACAAGTGATGAATAATTCATCCCTAATAAAGTTCCTTAGTTCCTTTGCAAGCCATTTCCTTCATTCGTACGTTGGTGCTCTCATTCGTAAGCCAATTAGATCACCTACACATAAACTCATGCACCCGTACTAATTCTCTTCATACATGATTGGTTTCCTTCATTATCGACCTTTTAGTTAGCACGTTTACCATTCCTTAGGATATGTCATTCAGCATTAACTTCCCAATAACTTCAATAATGCAATCAACATGACCCTAATGCAATTTAGGATATATAAGGTATGTGTATGATAGACAATAATACAAACTCAGTTGTATAGTAAATCATTAATAACAGTGTCCGGAATGTCATTAATCATTTACTTTTCCAACCTTGTTTCTATTATTCTCATTTATACTTTATACCTATTAATCCATGAATCTTTGTCAAACCAATAAGGTAAGACCTTAACCAATATTCTTCTGACCAAACAAGCATCCCCAATTGTTTTCACAACTCTTTCAACCTTTATAATCGCACTTTGTTCTTTGCCTTTGTTGGTATCAATTCGTTCAGACATTGAATCCTTCCTTTTGCGTCCAAGTCATATGACAGATGAAACCCGAGCATTAGTCATATAGATAAATCCGTAACCGCAGTAGCTAATTGCGGTCCCTATTTATCTGTACTCGTGTGTCTAGGGTTTCTTCCACCACATGCTTAGTTCATTTCCTAATAAACATTATTATCAAAAATAGTCTAAACATTCCAACATATTCATACATCTCAACACATATAGGCACATATACATGTATTTTACTTTAACCATTTCACATTAACTTTCAGGCATATATATACATTAAATCTATTTCAACTATATCATAACGTATATTCTTTACTTTAGCATGACGCTCGTGGCATTTGACTACCCTTAATTGGCTTCCTTTGCTTTGGTCCCATTCTCAGTTTAACTTCAGGCATCAGGTTATGCCCGAATCTCTCAAACTATGGCTCTGATACCAACTTGAGACGCCCCGTTTCCCGGGAGTCCCTCGGTTGGTTAAACATCAAAAGCATAGCTCTTAAACCGTACCATTGTCGTATACTATGGCAGCGGAAATCATTACATAATCTTTAATCTTAACAGGAATGCCAGTTCTTGAATAGGTAGTTCTCATGCCATGCCACGAGCCATCATATCCTTGTCAAAACCTGCTTAACCTGACATGCATGCTAAAACAAGTCAGCTTTCGCTGGTGAGTTCTAAGTTAATTTTTCATAAAAATCTTTACTCATTCATATCTTTAAATAACATAACATAAGTCATAACATGTATAGCATCATAACTTACTGCTGACCGAAGTCGACAGTCTCAATCATACTGAACATAAAACATTTCATACCCATTATCATAACATCAATCATATTAGACAGAAAACTTAGCCTCAACTGTTGACCCGAAGTCAACAGGCTTGTGCAGCACAAGACACCTCAACTGACGACCCGAAGTCGACAGGCTTGTATAAATACAAGACACCTCAACTGTCAACCCGAAGTTGACAGGCTCATACATGTATAAGACTTCCTCAACTGGCGACACAAAGTCGACAGGCCTGTTCTTTCACAGGACTTCTGCCTGTTCTTTCACAGGACTTCTTAAACCATCAACCGACATTGACGGCTCATACCGGTACAAGACTTCTTGATATACATCATTCATACATAACATGGTTTAAAGCGTTAAACCATCATAATCATAAACGGTCTTTCGCACCGCAGTGCTCAGGTTTTGCCCAACCGCAGCCGGGACTTCATTATCACATTTCCTGCTCGACCTCGGTCAATGTCTTTCAAAAATCATTTTCCTTCTCAACCTCAGTTGAGAATTCAAATATTCATTATACTCTCAACCGCAGTTGAGACTTAAAACATTCTTTATACTCTCAACCGCAGTTGAGACTTTAAATCATTCTTTACACCTTAGCTGAGACTTTTAAAATCATTCATTTCTCAACCGTAGTTGAGTCTTTAAAACATACCTGACATCTCAGCTGAGGCTCTTAAAATCATTTACTTCCCAACCGTAGTTGAGACTTAAAACATTATTTACTTTAAAACATTCTTTACTTGAAAACATTATTTACCTGACCTTAATCAGGTTAGCGTCACTTTCATACAATAACTTTACAACTTGAAACATTCTTTACTTTAACATATTCACTTATCTGACCGTAGCCAGATAAAACAATCATTTACGTAAAATAACTTTATAACATGCATATCAGTCCTAAAACGTTAAATTAGTAAAAGAGGGCTCATAGAACTCACCTGAGCTAAAACACAATTTGCTAGCTCCTCTTCCTTTCCTTACTTTCTCACTTCACAATGATATCCTATTAATATGAACATATCATCATGATTATAACCTTATCATGAAGGTTCTCAATTTACGATTACCGCTCAAAACTTCGGCATATTGTAACTTTCATTCGGAACTTTATTTCAAAATTCCGTTTACACTCATTTTGATCATTCTTATCTCTACAATCTCGTTATGCTTAAAGATTGCTTATTCGTTTGGCTTAAATAAGCGTATTCTCTTATTTACTTAATTCGTCTTAGGCGTTGCTAACTTACTGATTGAATCTTTCTGAACGTTCAATGTCAAAGACATTGCCTTGATAGTCATCAAATAGTTAATGTTGTTGATTATCCCACTAGACAGGTTCCTAGACAGATTAATGACTTAGAAATGATAAATCCTTGTTATTGATTACCCAAATATCATGAATTATCACAAGGTATTATTAGAATATGTTTAATAACCATGTTTAACATACTGATCTGCGTGTTATCATAAACATCAGATACTCGTTCCAGTGAGTATGTTAATGACTGTGATTAGTTTAAAACACTTAGAATTAACCTTGTATGTTCAAAAATTTATTAAACTAATCACATACTTTGTCACAATCAAATGGTTTAAACCACTATAACCATTGTTATTATCTCATGCAAACTGGGCATTACAACGGCTCAAAACAAGGATTTACCCGTTAACAGTTCGAGTTTTTCGTTTATAATCAATCCTAGCCATCATCTAGGCAATAATCAACAACCCTAACTATATCATTACGTTCAAAAAATAAGATTTAATCAATCATTACCAATCTAGAAGGTTAGAATGAACCGTTACCTCTTCAAACGAAGTTCTGCGGGTAAAAAGATGATCCAGACTTGCAGAAACGTTCCCTGGTGCGATCCACTTGATCAAAATGCTTTAAAATTGAAGGTTTGATGGATTGGAGGCTGATTTTTCGTGTGTGGTGGCTGGAATCGTCGAATGGAAGGATAAGGATTGCATTTTCTTGACAAAACTGACTTTTTAAGCCATTTTTCCGCCTTGCTGACGTCAGGCGCATCGCCTGACTCGGGACGCCGAGTTGGGGCGTACCGCGCGGGTCCATGGCGGCCAGATTTTTGTCTTATCTTTGTTTCGCGATTCCGGGAGCATACGAACTCCGTTTTGCGCACGGTTTTCGCCTACGTTCACGATTTTTCGAGCTCTTTCCAATGGTTATAATCTCAAGACCTAAAGAGTTCAAGATATTTGACCTCTAATCTATTGCTATATTCGATTCAGTGTATCTTGAAATCGGAGCCTCGTTTCACGATTTCGCTTACACTCATTCTCTTCATTTTCGAGTTATGATTCTAACCTGAGAATTTTTGAGTTGTCACACATATCATCGTGGATTTCAAGCACGATAAAATGTGCTTATTTCTTTGGTAACGCAATTCTTCGAATATCAACAGTTACCGAAATCTCGCACGTTTATCATTAAGCTGCTAAATTTTCGGGTGTTACAGTATGATAATGTGGGAACCTATACTGATTTTGGTTCCTCATACACAGTTGATGACATGTTTAATTAATCCGAATAATCTCAGATTAATCAAATAGTTAGTGTTATTGATTATGATGATGAAATAGTTCCTAAATAGATTAATGGCTTATGAATGATTAATCCTTGTTATTGATTACCCAAATATCATGAAATATCACAATGTAGTATTAGAATAGGTTTAATAACCATGTTTAACATACTAATCTGACTGTTATCATAAACATCAGATAATCGTTTCAATGAGTATGTTAATAATTGTGATTAGTTTGAAACACTTGGATTTCACGTTACATGTCAAAGATTAATCAAACTAATCACCTACATTGTCACAATCAAATGGTTTAAACCTTTAAAACCATTGTTATGATTTCATGCAAACCGGGCATTACAACGGATCAAAACAAGGATTTACCCGTTAAAACATCGTGTTTTTCGTTTATAATCAATCCTAGCCATCATCTAGGCAATAATCAACAACCCTAACTATATCATTACGTTCAAAAACAAGATTTAATCAATCATTATCAAACTAGAAGGTTAAAACAAACCGTTACCTAGTCAGACGGAGTTCTGCGGGTAAAAAGATGATCTGGACTTGTAAAAATGTTCACTGGAGCGATCCACACGATCAGAAGGCTTCAAAACGCGAGTTTTATGAATTAAATGATAGAATTTTCGTGTAAGGTGGTGGTGTCGTCAAAGTGAAGGAAGAAATGATGATGATGGATGCAATCTGATCTTTTAACCAAGTTGCCGTCGAACTTGACCCCAGGCGTACTGCCCCAGACCGTTGCTTGGCCCGGCGCGTACCGCGCGAGAAGAGGGGAACCAGATATTTTCGTGGTGATCCGCGCGCAACGCCTAGGTCGGCGTGTGGCTCGGGCCGTACCGCTCCAGGCCCTTTTCATCCATTTTTCGATCGTATCTTCGTTTCGCGATTCCGGACAATCCGTAACTCCGTTCTGAGCACGGTTTTCGCCCACGTTCATCATTTCTCGCGCTCTATCAACCTGCAATAATTACAATAGCTAAATCAACGTGGATTTCAAGCACGATTGAATGTGCTTACGTCATTGATGACGTAATTCTTCGAACTCAATTGTCACAGACATCCCGGGTCTGGGATTGCGGTTTAATGGATCCGAAGGCCGACCGTTTCAGGCCGCGCAGGTCGCCGTCATACCGGAGCAGCAGCAGTAGCCTGAGGATGATGGTTCGATGCCGGAGCCCGAGCCGATTCGGGAGGAGCCAGTTCGATCACCGGCTCTCGAGGAGTCACCGCCGCAGCATCCACAGCACGTTTACCGTGCGGTGCGCCTGACCGAGCCGCTCGAGGCGTTTTTGCACCATATTGCGGCCCGGTGCGACGAGATGGCTCAGGCGGATCGTCGTCGGGCCGCCTGGGAGACACGAGTCGAGCGACGGCTCGATGATTTGGTCCAGTGGTCGATTGCGTCAGAGCATGCGCGACGGGACGGATCACAGCTTCCACCGTTCCCGGAGCCACGCGTCTACACAGATGATGGATCGTCCACTGGACCATCCGGAGGTTCGTAGTTACTTTTGTATTTTGTTTCTTTGTATGTAAAACTTATGTTGTGTATATATGTATGTTTCTTTCTTCGTTTGTATTGTTTCTGTTTGTTTCTGTTTGTGTTGTTTAATATTTGCGCGACAAACTTATATCGTTTAAATTATTTAAATTAACGTAAACAAACTAATTATAAAATGAAATATTTAGTTAAAACGATTTCGTAAATAATCAATATCGTTAAAAATGATAACGTAACAAGATTATCACGTTTAATTAAAATAATAGACGTATATCGTTCAAATAATTCACGTACTAAACGTATATCGTTAAAAATTATTTAAATACGTAAATTAAGTTTAAATAAAATAAATAACTTCAAGACGGCTCGTACTGCCCAGTACGGGCCATATCAAGCGACTCAAACTGCTTGACACCTAAAAGTGGCTTGGAAAAATAAGTCAAGGCCAAGACGAGCCGTACTGATCAGTACGGGCCGTCCAACCAAATGTTTCACTGAATCCAAGGAATACCTTGAAATGTTAGTCTGTAATCAATACGGGCCATACTGGTCAGTACAGACCGTCTTGGACTGCAGAGGTGTTAAAATATAAAAGTGGGGTGTCCAACTAATTCATGTGGGCTATGATTTAGACATATTTGATTTGCTGTGAAGCTATCACACGTTAAAACACAAACGAAAAAAATATTTAATTCATTTAAGCTATGATTTGTTATATGTACAACACACTCTTCCCTAAAATTTCCAAAATTTTATTTATACATATTTAATAATAAAAAATATAATAAGTTTTCAAAGCAATATATACGTTTGTGAATCTTAGTTATTAAAGGCAATTTTAAATTATACATATATATATATATATACATAGGGGATGTAATTTTTGATAACCCTTATCTTTTGCTACAACTACATAACCATCATCCAATGGTTACTTTAAAAATGTAAGTCTATAGGATCGTGACACGTGTCAGATTCCTTTTTTTAATATAAAGGGCATTTTAGACATTTGTTTTTAAGTAAAGTTTACCCTTTTTTTTTAAACATTCATAACTTTTTTATACTATATTATTTTTTTAAAAAAATTGCAATATTATACTCGTCTCATTTTTCTCTTTAATTTCGTTATAGTCTCGACTAGTTTTTTTTTTTATGTCATGTATTTAAATCATTGTAACGAGCTTAAAGATATCAAATTAATTAGAAATTTTTTCTAACAATGGTAAATTACAGTAATGTAACAAAAAATGAAGTAATGTAACACAAAATGAAGTAATTTACAATAACATAATTAACGGTGACGTAACACATTATTTTATTTTTTTCTCTAACAATGATAATTACAATGATAAATTACAGTGATGTAATAGAACACATTATTTTGATTTTTTTCTCTCACAATGATAATTATAGTGATGTAATTTATCATTGTTTGAAAAAAAATTAAACTAATTTGTTGTCAATATAAATTACATCACTGTAATTTAAACCAAATTCACCGAAAAAACCGAAACCGAATTTTACGTCAATATAAATTACATCACGATAAATTACGTCAATGTAAATTACATCACTGTAATTTATCATTTTTAAAAAAATTTCAAATAAATTTGTTATATTTAAGCTCGTTACAATGATGTAAATATAGGGCATTTAAAAAAAGTAAAAAAATTAGTCGAGACTATAACGGAATTAAAGAGAAAAATGAGACGAATATAATGGTGCAATTTTTTTTTAAAAAATAATATATTATAAAAAAGTTATTAATGTTTAAAAAAGAGGGGAGAAAACTTATAAGGGGTAAAATGACTATGATGCCCTTTTTAATATTTTAATGAAATGCTTATGTGTAAGTTTATGATTGGTTGAAATGAGTTATGTAGTTGTAACAAAAGACGAGAGTTATTTTTTACACTTTGTCCTATATATATATATATATATATATATATATATATATATATATATATATATATATATATATATATATATATATTAAAATATACCAAACTACTAATATATAATTAAAATCAATAAATTAAATTTAATCTTTTTTGACAAACTAACTATCAACTAGTTGCTAACCAGAAAGCCAATTAGTCTCGCACTAATCACATTACTTTCATTACGAGAAATCATGGCTTGAAGTCTTGTTTAAAGTAAAATTTGCTTCGAGCTTAGCGAAAGTAAATTCCTATTTATAGGTTTTCAGCTAGACGGATAGACTAAGTTGTAGGTTTTCTTCTATGTGTGATAGACTGATAGACCAAGTCACCACATTATTGTTATCCATTTGCTTTGATATTCTTCAAAAAATTAAAAAAAAAAAAAAAATCTTTGAAAGTCACTGGCGTTTTCACCGGTCCTTTCAATAATGAGCCCAAACATGTGACAAATGAAGTGGCATGAGGTGATCAATCACGCCTACTTTTTTTTTTTTTGAACGTTAGAACCCATGATCAATCACGCCTACTAAGTACTATTTATTTAATTAATTATTCTCTCCATATTAAAAACTTAAGAAAGCGAATCAGTGAAGGTCACTTGTGCACATTCACTCATTTTAAATCTTTTATATATCCCGACAAAAAGAAGCACAAGAAGTTATAAGGAAACCTCACAAATGCACCTCAACTTTCAAATATGAAATCTAATCCCAAAGACTATATTATTTTACTTAGGGGTGTAATCGGGTTGGATAACGTTTTATTCGGATTATCTGGATTTGAAAATCTGACCCATCCTGAACAAGAAAATTGGATATCCAAACCGAATCTATCCAAAAAACTTGAAAAAGAATTCGAATCGGTTTTTTTGGATTTCAGTTTATTTGAACACCCCTGAATCCATGATGTTACGTACTAGTCTAGTATCCCTCATTTTAAATCTCTTATATATTTTTTTAAATATTTTAGACAAATTTCGCTGTTTAAGAAGTCTGGGTCTGATTATTTTTGTTTTTCAAAGTTGGTTTTATAAGGTTTTTTGTTTGAAAAACAACCATTTTTAAAATAGTTCTTTGTTTTAGAAAAAAAGTATGTATTTTATGAAATTTTAAAAATGCGTTTATTAATTAAAGGACATTTTAATATATTAGTAATATATTTTTTAATATGAGAAAAAGTATAAATAATATCTTAATATTTGATATTATGATAGAAATGAAGATTACTACTATATATAGGGAGAGTTTAAAAGAAAACTTTTCACTTTGAGAAAACTAAGAAAACTCCTACAAACCAATCAATCTTTTTTAAAAAAATTTCATGATTTTTTATTATTAGCTTAGAAATATTATAAACAAAATTTTTTTTAATAAAAATATGTAGATCATGAAGTTACGCATATGTAACCAATAAAGTTACATATATGTAATCAATGAGGTACATGTGTAATAAAATGAATTGCTTATATATTTTTTATTTTTTTCTTTTTGTTACAAACCTTATAATAAAACAAAACGAAAAACGAAATTGATTGTTAACAATTGTGATTAGTTTTCTTTGTTTACTCCAAAATGGTGGTTTTCTTAAAAATTTTCCCTACTACTTATTATATATACAATTTTGAACTCTAATCATGAGCAATGAATAGTAATATTGTTTTTTTTATTAAGTAATAAATTGTTTTTAGCTTCAATCGAAGACTTTCAAATTTCAATTATTTCTAGAAGGTTTAATTAATTTCAAAATTTTCGTTTTAAACCCTAAACTTAAAGTATTATTTTTAAATTCTTCTCTCACTTTACTCATATATTATTAACTCGGTAAAATCCTGTGTATTACACGGGTTTAAAACTAAAATTTTATATACTTTGTAAGAAACTTTTTTTTTAAGAAAACTTACTTTTACAGAACTTTTATTTTTCTAACACTACAAATTTAAAATAATTCTTACTTTTTTTAAAAAAAATTCATTTTTAGAAAATTTTCATATTTAGTAAACTTTGTTTAAGTGTGCTTTTTAATAAAAAAAGATTTCATTTTTATTTGTTAGAACTATTTTTTTAATATGAAAAAAAGTATATAAAGTAATTAGTTATTAGATCTAAAATTCTTTAAAAAATTAAAGTATATAATTATTATTATCATTTAATATGAGAGATAATGATTGTAAAGATTAAAAAATGACATGTGACAATAATTCTTTTAAAAAATGACATGTGGCAATGATAGCTTAATAAATTGACATGTGACAAAATATTTACTCTTTTATTAGAGAATATAGATATAGATGTTCATATGCTTTTAATGGGTTGTTATATTATCGAATAATAGTCATTGTTATATTAATTTGATCGTAATCACCTTACGAACATTTATATAAATTTAAACCCAAATGATTGCAGAAATTCCGTGCATTATACGCAGGCGTAACACGTCAGTGCATTATTGTTTTTAACCGTAAAAAGTTTGAGTTGCATTTTGTGATAATTTTTGGGTATTTTAGGCAATATTTTTAGCCATAGTTTGTGATAGTTTTACACAGTTTTAAGTTGTGATTTCTAGCCGCGGTTGGTGATATTTTTTATGCGTTTTGGGCGTGATTTTTAGCCATGGTAATTTTTTTTCACTGTTTGATATTTGTGATGAAATATATAATATGAATAATTAATTAAATGATAATAATACAATGCAATATTTGAAAAACTGTTGCGATAGTTTGATTTATTGTTTTAAGATGAATTGACTCTAATCGTATTAGGGCAGTATACCTTAACCTTTTTTTTATGAGACACAAATTTTAGAGTATTTTTATCTTTTTACTCTTCTTTTTAAAACCTTTGTGTTTTATGATTCTTGATATTGTCATCGCGGTTGACCACTTTTATTTTTAAAACTTTGGTGATTTACGAGTTATGGTTTATTTTTCAAACTTTTGAGTTTTACGATTTATGGTTTTATGACAAAATGTCAAACTTTTATCTGATTCAAGTTTTGATATTTGAGATTGTGTTTTTATCTTATTCTGTCACACCCCGAGCCGGCGGGGTAGGATCGGAGTCCCCGTCGGGCGGAAGGTTCCCGGGGCGCGATATCGGGAGTGATAATCGGAAGTGATCAGATTGTTTACATTGCACATGATATAAATGAGAAATGCTAAATAAAATAGAATTACAATGTTAATTTACATCAGTATAGTTTATAATTTAACAATGTAAATCTATTGTAAAACATCAATATATGACTATCTTGTATTTACACAAGATATACAAAATAATTTATATCATGATGTCTTCAAAAGTATGCAGGTCCAAAATACTAGTCTTCTATCGGAAGTCCTAGTCCAAAAGAAATGACTTCCTAGTTGACCTGTTCGTCACCTGAGAAGTCATGCAAAAATAAAGGTCAACACATGGTTGGTGAGTTCATATAATTTCGTATTTGAAAATGATTTGAAAATGATTTGAAAATGATTTGAAAACCTCCTTTGGTAAAGACCCTAACCTCATTAACTCCACATGTATCATCCAGATCGGTATGCTTATGTATAGGGCATACCCCTGAGTCGAGGCTACAACCCCGCCCAGACGCCGTCCCACCACATACTAATCCACATGGGACATTGGTGTTAATGATAATTAAGCATCTTTACCTATCACACACTCTTGTTCACAATGACTCAAATGTTCTCACAAAACCTTTGTTTAACCCACGGGTAACAACCTTAATCTCATTAACATCACATGTATCATCCAGATCGGTATGCTTATATATAGGGCATACCCCTGGGTCGAGGCTACAACCCCGCCCAGACGCCGTCCCACCACATACTAATCCACATGGGACATTGGTGTTAATGAAAATTAAGCATTTTACCCCTATCTTTAACCCAAATGATTCGTCAGTCCTTTGATCCTGTAAATACAACAATTTGGAATCTATGTTGATTCCTTAGGTTCATCACAATAGTGATCAGCCACAGAAATTGTAGAAACAGTTTAATAAATGCTTAATTAAACAAGTAAATAAACATTTAATAAAATCTAAGTCCTTATGATTGGGGTCTATGGTCATACTCGAGTAGACTAGTCTGTCAATCTAGGTACTTAGTAGTTAGGGAAACTGTAAATATCCTCAAACATACGACCTACAAGTCAAACGGTCTAGCTAGGACTTCTTGAAATGCAGGATTTTATGTTTCGTCAATGTTTTTGGCGTATGCTATCTCTGATATTTCCCAGACTTCCCTTAAAAATGATTTAATGATCGTCTGATTCTGCCACAAGATGTACTTGATGTGTTGATCATAGAATACAAGATTCATTGATCGGTTGTACACTTGATTCATTTTCCAACAAACACTTGGTTTGTAGAACATTGAATGTTATCTTTGCAAAGATTGTTTTGTTTGATGTCTTGAAGTCCCACACTTGTTTTGTCAAACTGTTTGATTTGATTTCTTGAATTCACCCACTTGATTTCCCAAAATGTTTGATTTGATTCACTTGAATTCACCCACTTGATTTTCCCCAAAATGTTTGATTTGATTCACTTTGAAATGTTTTGACTTATTGAAAAGTTTAGTTTAACTCGTTTATTCACTTAATATATAAGTAAATAAGCTTAGTAAAACTTGCATAAAATCTTCCTAGACATGATCTAGGATAACATTTATATATATGTAAAACATATAATTTAAAAGCATTCAAGTAAACAATTTAAATAAACAGTTTACGCATGCTTCTCAGCCCCGCGTTTTAAAACAAAATGTTAGAAAAGGGGCAATGAACTCACCTGTGCTGCTATGTAATTTGATCTAACACAAAATGCGCGCTCCTGTATGTAAGCTAAGTTTCTTCGGTTCCTGAGTTATTTTATAAGAATTCGAATATAATAAGTACGCGTAGTAGTCGTTGTGCCTAAGACCTTGAGTCTTGTTGTGTGTGCAACTAAGTGTCTTAGTACTAAGTGTATCTAAGATCTACCCTATCTTAATTACCCTTCTTATGATCCCAATTCCCATGATTAGTTACTAACTTACCTTAAAATTTTAGAAAATTTCGGCAGAGTTTCCTTTGTTTTTAATTTAAATTCCAGACAATTATATTGTCTATTTTATAACAAAATCCCAAATCAATTATAATACTAACTTTAAAGAAACCAATGACATTTATAAAATATAACAATGAGCTACTAATTAAAATCATCACATTTTATTTAAAACATAAAATATTTTCATGAAACATATAAATTAAACATGTTAGACTTTGAATTACCCCATTTAGGTCAATTCCAAGCCCTTTGGTAGTTCTTTGTTTCCCAACTTGATTCTTGCTCTTCCGAGTTTACAACTTAATTTGGAGTGCATAATTGAACAATCCAAATTAGTTGTATACATTTGAATAGGATTTCTAAGTGTTAAGTATAGATGTTGTGATTAACACCAACACTTTATGCATGTTCCTTAGTTCATTTCAAAGCTTTGAGTACTCATATCATCATTTCCTTGCTCTTACAACTAATTTCAATAGCCCTAGGTTCTGAATTTCCTTAATTGACCAATATTTGAGTTCAATCACACTTAGGGCAGCGAACCTATTAGGATATGGGTATAGGTTCGGCGAACCTTTAAGCATTAGGTTCGGCGAACCTTAACTGATTAGGTTCGTGATCCAAGGTTCGTTGCACTTAGGTTCGTCTGACACAGGTTCGTATGACCCAGGGTTCGGCTCGACAGGTTCGTAGCTTAATTCATCCTAAGGTTCGGTAGTCAGAGCCTGGCATGGTTCGGCTAGAAGGTTCGTGTGCCCTAGGTTCATGCTGTTAGGGTTCGCTACATGCTAACAGTTTCGGTCGAGACTCGTTCGTGAGGCCTAGGGTTCGGCCAGTCAACATTGCAGGGTTCGTTACCCAGTCTTACAGGTTCGTTGCAGGCTTCACAGGGTTCGGCTCCCAGAAGTTTGCAGGGTTCGTTGCATTTGGTGAGTTCGTGTAGGGTTCGGCTAGATCAAAGGGTTCGGCCGATCGAAATTGTCCACGAACCTGCATCATCTTCATCCCATTTCAATCCTAATCTGTTACAGGTTAGTTTCTAAAGCATTCTAGTTACTCATACGTGTTTATCCATGTGTTTTCTAAGTGTTTAGACCGAACAAACTACCAAAACGAAATGGGTTCGTGATACCCACTAGAACCGAAATTAAAATGAAGATTTACCTCAAAATCAACGGGTAAAAGCTTGATTTCTTTGTACTTCCTTGATCTACACCACAAGATGATCGTTTTGGCACCAACTATGCTTGAATCCGTTGAGCAAGGGCCACGAAATCTTAGAGAGAAGTTTGAAAATTTTAGAGAGAGAAAGTGACGGGGTTAGAGAGAGAGAGAGAGAGAGGTTGGTGAATGAAGTTATGGCCATTAATGCCATAATAAAGCTTTCCACGCTCGGGTTCGTTCGGTTTTTGCCCGGTTTCGCGTATCGTGCCGGTTCGCGAGGATTTTCGCGATGAAATGACACGGTTATAAAAATAGAATTTATAAAATTATTTTAGGTTGTGATTCCTAATAAATTAACTGATATCTTTTTGTTTATTAAAAATTTAAAACAAAATTAACTGTTTAAATCGAAATGTACGGTCGTCGCGCGTATTCGTTCGAATCGTCACCCGTACGAACACGACGATAACTATACTTTTCAATCTTGTTTTCTAATTAAAGAATATCATTCAGAACGTTAAACTTTCAGATATATTCGTACAGATCGTCACCTATACGAATAACCCGTAAATTTAGCATTCACATAACGATATTCGTGTGTTTTGTTCTGTAAAGCCTCACATACGTTTATACATAATAAGTCCTAAGCAAATAATCACATGATGGCTCTGTATTGCCAGATAATTATCCGACTCAAGAACCATTGTTCTGAACTGTGTTTCTGTTAAATGTGTCTGAAACTGTTCTATGACAACTCACCATGATAATGATAAAGGTCATGAATATGAAAATTACTGAAATGTGTATGATTCATACCTGTTTCACTGTTCATGTACTGTAGAGATCACTGTTCCGGTAACGGTTCCGGCACTGATGTTACAGTCTCCCCTTGTTAGAGAAATTTCGTCCCGAAATTTAAGAGTTGTTATCAGGTACCGCTTCCTCTTCGAATAGTTGGGGATACTTTAACTTCATGTGATCTTCACGTTCCCAAGTAAACTCGGGCCCGCGTCTTGAATTCCATCGAACCTTTACTATAGGAATACGGCTTCGCCTCAGTTGTTTAACCTTGCGATCCATAATCTCTAAAGGTTCTTCAATGAAATGTAACTGTTCATCGACTTGAGTCTCTTCTATTGGAATGACGAGAGACTCGTCAGCAAGGCATTTCTTCAAGTTTGAGACGTGAAATACGTCATGCACACCACTGAGTTCATCTGGTAATCTCAGTCGATAAGCTACAGGACCTATACGTTCGATGATCTCGAACGGTCCCACGTATCGTGGTGCCAATTTGCCTTTCTTTCCAAAGCGTACCATGCCTTTCCATGGGGATACCTTCAACATTACACGATCTCCCACTTGGAATTCCAACGGCTTGCGCCGTTTGTCGGCGTAGCTCTTTTGTCTGCTCCTGGTTGCTTGTAGTCTTCTTTGGATCTGAGCTATCTTGTCAGTGGTTTCTTGAATTAGTTCTGGCCCCGTTATTCGGTTGTCTCCAATTTCAGTCCAACAGATCGGTGATCGACATTTCCGGCCATAAAGAGCCTCGAATGGTGCACATCCGATACTGCTGTGGTAACTGTTATTGTAGGAGAACTCAATCAGTGGCAAATGGGAATCCCAGTTCCCACCGAAATCCAAAATACAGGTTCTTAACATATCCTCCAGGGTTTGGATAGTACGTTCGCTCTGACCGTCCGTTTGTGGATGGTAAGCTGTACTCAGATTTAACTGTGTCCCTAGAGATTTCTGCAATGATTGCCAGAACCTTGATGTGAATCTGCTATCTCGATCAGAAATAATAGACAATGGCACACCGTGGCGTACCACTATCTCGTTGATGTATAATCTTGCCAGTTTATCCATGGTGAAGTTCTCACGCATGGGCAAGAAATGAGCAGATTTTGTCAAACGATCAACGATCACCCAAATTGTATCGTGACCACTGGAAGTGCGGGGTAGCTTGGTAATAAAATCCATAGCTATTTGTTCCCACTTCCAGAGCGGAATCTCAGGCTGTTCCAGTAGACCAGACGGTCTCTGGTGTTCCGCCTTTACTTTCGCACACGTAAGACACTGTCCGACATACTCGGCTATGTCTTTCTTCATTCCCGGCCACCAATAAAATCCACGCAAGTCTTGGTACATCTTATCAGCGCCTCAATTCATCTACCGCAGGGATCCATATACGTTCCTTGTAGTAGATCATACCATCAGGCCTCGTGTCAAACTGTTTCTCTGCTCCGCAATCAAGTTCTTTCTTCAGATTTCCTCGGTCTAGTGCTTCTTGTTGTGCTTGAATGATCTTGTCACTTAAACTGGTCTGCACGGTTATCCCCATTGCTCTAACACGTAGGGGTTTGACCCGTTCCTTCCGGCTCAAGGCATCAGCTACAACGTTCGCCTTTCCCGGATGGTATTTGATCACACAATCATAATCATTCAGAAGTTCAACCCAACGGCGCTGTCGCATGTTGAGCTCCTTCTGATCAAAGATGTGCTGCAGACTTTTGTGATCAGTGAATATGGTACACTTAGTGCCATATAAGTAATGTCTCCAAATCTTCAAGGCGAAGATCACCGCTCCCAGTTCAAGATCATGAGTAGTGTAATTCTTCTCATGAATCTTTAACTGTCTTGATGCATAGGCTATGACTTTGTCCCGTTGCATTAACACACAACCGAGTCCCTGATGGGAAGCATCACAGTATACAACAAAGTCATCACAGCCTTCTGGGAGAGATAGAATTGGAGCATCACATAACTTCTGTTTCAAGGTCTGAAAAGCATCTTCTTGTTTCTGCTCCCAGACAAACGGTTCACTTTTCTGGGTTAGCTTAGTGAGAGGTAAAGCTATCTTAGAAAAGTTTGAGATAAACCTTCTGTAATAACCCGCCAATCCCAGAAAAGACCGTATCTCCGTCGGTGTCTTCGGAGTGTCCCAATTCTTTATCGCTTCAATCTTGGCAGGGTCTACATGAATTCCCTCGCTGTTGACCACATGGCCCAGAAATTGAACTTCTCTTAGCCAAAACTCACATTTAGAGAATTTGGCATATAGTTTCTCTTCTTTCAACAGCTCCAAGATCTTTCTAAGGTGTTGCTCATGTTCTGTTTTGGTCTTGGAATAAATCAGTATGTCATCAATGAAAACAATGACAAACTGATCCAAGTACGGCTTGCACACTCGGTTCATGAGGTCCATGAAAACCGCTGGTGCATTTGTCAATCCGAAGGGCATCACCATAAATTCGTAATGCCCGTATCTGGTTCGGAAGGCCGTCTTCGGTATGTCTTCATCTTGAACTCTCAACTGATGATATCCAGACCGCAAGTCAATCTTAGAGAAGTATTGAGCTCCTTGCAGTTGGTCAAACAAGTCATCAATCCTCGGTAATGGATACCGATTCTTGATGGTTAGTTTGTTTAGTTCACGGTAATCTATACACATTCTGAATGATCCGTCTTTCTTCTTCACGAACAAGACCGGAGCTCCCCAAGATGAGTAGCTCGGTTTGATGAAACCCTTGTCAAGTAGCTCCTGTAATTGATTAGACAATTCCTGCATCTCTGAAGGTGCTAACCTGTAAGGAGATTTAGCAACAGGAGTTGCTCCAGAAATTAAGTCAATACGAAATTCTACCGGTCGCGCAGGTGGCAAACCAGGTAGGTCTTCGGGGAATACTTCAGGATATTCTTTCACTACTGGTACATCTTGAATCTTCTTCTTGTCTTTCTCTTTTTCCAACACATGAGCCAGGAATGCTATGCACCGCTTCTGTAGACACTTACGCGCCTTTATGCAAGAAATGATTTTGACACTTCGCTTTGCTTGATCCCCTTTAACTTCCAATATACGATCACTCGGCAATGGAATTCGAAGCAGCTTCTCAGAACAGATGACTTCCACTCGGTTAGATGAGAGCCAATCCATTCCAACAATGATGTCAAAACTACCCAGCTCCATCGGTATCAAATCGATGGTAAATGTAAAATCATTTAGTGTCAATGGGCAGTTCCTATAAACTGTACTAACTGTGATCTGTTTCCCGTTAGCTACTTCTATAATGTAAGGGGGGTCTAACTGTTCCTCTATGGAATCTAGTTGACACGCAAAGTCGGTAGAGATAAAACTCTGATCCGCACCAGTATCAAATAAGACAGATGCATAAAAGTCATGTAAGAGAAACGTACCAGTGACCACATTTGGGTCCTGGCGTGCAGCTGGTGCTCCGATAGCAAAGGCTCGTCCACGGGGTGCTTGAACTGCTGGTTGAGCCTTCTTTGGGCAGTTCTTCGCAAAGTGGCCTTGTTCACCACAATTATAGCATCCACCATTGTTCTGATTTGCTGGTGGAGGAAGAGCCAAAGCAGCATTGTTGACTGCTTGGTTAGGTGTCATCCTACAGTATTGGACCCAATGGCCCTTTCTTCCACATCCTGTGCAATGTTTACACGGAGCGTCAGCAGGGTGATGATACTGACACTTGGCACACAAAGGAAATGTGCCAGTGTAAGGCTTGCGGTTGGGGTTTTGTGGTGCTGCTATTACTTGTTGGAGAGGTGTGGCCACCGTGTAGTTCTTAATGGTCTTCTGTTTCTTCTTCTGATGGTGGTGGGGTTTCTTGGAAGACTCAGACTTGTTCTTGATGGGTTCGGCCTCTTTCTTTAAAACTCCAGAGGCAACCATCAAATCAGTGAGTTTGTCAGACAATCTCACTGCTGATTCAACAGTAGTAGGGTTGGCTGAAACAACCATCCCCTGAATGCAGGCGGGAAGTCCACCTACATAACGGTCTATCCTTTTCTCTAAAGTTGGTACCATGTCAGGTACCAAAGCAACCAACTCGTGGTAACGAGTTGTATACCCCATGTGATCAGCTCCCTTCATCACATGGTTGGATAGTTCAACCTCCAATTTCTGCAGCTCGTTCTTGGGACAGAACTCTGTTCGCAGCAGTGTCTTGAAATCTTCCCATGGCATGGCCATGGCTTCTTCTCTTCCTCGAGCATTAACCTGACCATTCCACCAGGTCAGAGCCCGTTTGTTGAATGTTCCCGCTGAGTAACGGACCTTGTGGTGTTCGGGGCAGCTGCAAAGATCCAATGTTGCCTCAATCTTCTCAATCCATTGGATTAATCCAACGGCGCCTTCAGACCCACTAAAACTGGGTGGTTTACATCCTACGAAGGACTTGTAGGAGTAATGAGATGAATCTCCAGTATTCCCACTGGCTTCTCCTGATGTGTTGCCAGTGTTGAGGATCTCATTACGAAGACGAAGGAACATCTCCGGTATTGCCTCTTTCATCTGATTCGTCATCTGGCTACTCAGTAACGTCACCAGAGCGATAGTAGCAGGGTCCATAGTCGGTGTTGTGCCTGAACCAGATGCTTGAGTAATCAATGGAGGAGGGGGAGGAGGAGGTGGAGGAGGTGGTGGTGGAGAGTCATTCGGAGACGGTGTGGAGGAGTGTGGAGCCAAGTCTTGAGGTGGTAGCTGTATCAAGAGAGGTTGTCTTCGTGGAGGCATTCTGATCATAACCAATAAAGTCATCGGTTAGTGCAATGATCGAATATAGAAGACAATATGCAAATAAGTCTTAAGTCTTACTTTCTCTACATGCAGGGTCCTTAGGTTATAGTCTAGGCCAAACCATTTAAATAAGTGACCTATATTTCTCTATAACCATGGCTCTGATACCAATCTGTCACACCCCGAGCCGGCGGGGTAGGATCGGAGTCCCCGTCGGGCGGAAGGTTCCCGGGGCGCGATATCGGGAGTGATAATCGGAAGTGATCAGATTGTTTACATTGCACATGATATAAATGAGAAATGCTAAATAAAATAGAATTACAATGTTAATTTACATCAGTATAGTTTATAATTTAACAATGTAAATCTATTGTAAAACATCAATATATGACTATCTTGTATTTACACAAGATATACAAAATAATTTATATCATGATGTCTTCAAAAGTATGCAGGTCCAAAATACTAGTCTTCTATCGGAAGTCCTAGTCCAAAAGAAATGACTTCCTAGTTGACCTGTTCGTCACCTGAGAAGTCATGCAAAAATAAAGGTCAACACATGGTTGGTGAGTTCATATAATTTCGTATTTGAAAATGATTTGAAAATGATTTGAAAATGATTTGAAAACCTCCTTTGGTAAAGACCCTAACCTCATTAACTCCACATGTATCATCCAGATCGGTATGCTTATGTATAGGGCATACCCCTGAGTCGAGGCTACAACCCCGCCCAGACGCCGTCCCACCACATACTAATCCACATGGGACATTGGTGTTAATGATAATTAAGCATCTTTACCTATCACACACTCTTGTTCACAATGACTCAAATGTTCTCACAAAACCTTTGTTTAACCCACGGGTAACAACCTTAATCTCATTAACATCACATGTATCATCCAGATCGGTATGCTTATATATAGGGCATACCCCTGGGTCGAGGCTACAACCCCGCCCAGACGCCGTCCCACCACATACTAATCCACATGGGACATTGGTGTTAATGAAAATTAAGCATTTTACCCCTATCTTTAACCCAAATGATTCGTCAGTCCTTTGATCCTGTAAATACAACAATTTGGAATCTATGTTGATTCCTTAGGTTCATCACAATAGTGATCAGCCACAGAAATTGTAGAAACAGTTTAATAAATGCTTAATTAAACAAGTAAATAAACATTTAATAAAATCTAAGTCCTTATGATTGGGGCCTATGGTCATACTCGAGTAGACTAGTCTGTCAATCTAGGTACTTAGTAGTTAGGGAAACTGTAAATATCCTCAAACATACGACCTACAAGTCAAACGGTCTAGCTAGGACTTCTTGAAATGCAGGATTTTATGTTTCGTCAATGTTTTTGGCGTATGCTATCTCTGATATTTCCCAGACTTCCCTTAAAAATGATTTAATGATCGTCTGATTCTGCCACAAGATGTACTTGATGTGTTGATCATAGAATACAAGATTCATTGATCGGTTGTACACTTGATTCATTTTCCAACAAACACTTGGTTTGTAGAACATTGAATGTTATCTTTGCAAAGATTGTTTTGTTTGATGTCTTGAAGTCCCACACTTGTTTTGTCAAACTGTTTGATTTGATTTCTTGAATTCACCCACTTGATTTCCCAAAATGTTTGATTTGATTCACTTGAATTCACCCACTTGATTTTCCCCAAAATGTTTGATTTGATTCACTTTGAAATGTTTTGACTTATTGAAAAGTTTAGTTTAACTCGTTTATTCACTTAATATATAAGTAAATAAGCTTAGTAAAACTTGCATAAAATCTTCCTAGACATGATCTAGGATAACATTTATATATATGTAAAACATATAATTTAAAAGCATTCAAGTAAACAATTTAAATAAACAGTTTACGCATGCTTCTCAGCCCCGCGTTTTAAAACAAAATGTTAGAAAAGGGGCAATGAACTCACCTGTGCTGCTATGTAATTTGATCTAACACAAAATGCGCGCTCCTGTATGTAAGCTAAGTTTCTTCGGTTCCTGAGTTATTTTATAAGAATTCGAATATAATAAGTACGCGTAGTAGTCGTTGTGCCTAAGACCTTGAGTCTTGTTGTGTGTGCAACTAAGTGTCTTAGTACTAAGTGTATCTAAGATCTACCCTATCTTAATTACCCTTCTTATGATCCCAATTCCCATGATTAGTTACTAACTTACCTTAAAATTTTAGAAAATTTCGGCAGAGTTTCCTTTGTTTTTAATTTAAATTCCAGACAATTATATTGTCTATTTTATAACAAAATCCCAAATCAATTATAATACTAACTTTAAAAGAAACCAATGACATTTATAAAATATAACAATGAGCTACTAATTAAAATCATCACATTTTATTTAAAACATAAAATATTTTCATGAAACATATAAATTAAACATGTTAGACTTTGAATTACCCCATTTAGGTCAATTCCAAGCCCTTTGGTAGTTCTTTGTTTCCCAACTTGATTCTTGCTCTTCCGAGTTTACAACTTAATTTGGAGTGCATAATTGAACAATCCAAATTAGTTGTATACATTTGAATAGGATTTCTAAGTGTTAAGTATAGATGTTGTGATTAACACCAACACTTTATGCATGTTCCTTAGTTCATTTCAAAGCTTTGAGTACTCATATCATCATTTCCTTGCTCTTACAACTAATTTCAATAGCCCTAGGTTCTGAATTTCCTTAATTGACCAATATTTGAGTTCAATCACACTTAGGGCAGCGAACCTATTAGGATATGGGTATAGGTTCGGCGAACCTTTAAGCATTAGGTTCGGCGAACCTTAACTGATTAGGTTCGTGATCCAAGGTTCGTTGCACTTAGGTTCGTCTGACACAGGTTCGTATGACCCAGGGTTCGGCTCGACAGGTTCGTAGCTTAATTCATCCTAAGGTTCGGTAGTCAGAGCCTGGCATGGTTCGGCTAGAAGGTTCGTGTGCCCTAGGTTCATGCTGTTAGGGTTCGCTACATGCTAACAGTTTCGGTCGAGACTCGTTCGTGAGGCCTAGGGTTCGGCCAGTCAACATTGCAGGGTTCGTTACCCAGTCTTACAGGTTCGTTGCAGGCTTCACAGGGTTCGGCTCCCAGAAGTTTGCAGGGTTCGTTGCATTTGGTGAGTTCGTGTAGGGTTCGGCTAGATCAAAGGGTTCGGCCGATCGAAATTGTCCACGAACCTGCATCATCTTCATCCCATTTCAATCCTAATCTGTTACAGGTTAGTTTCTAAAGCATTCTAGTTACTCATACGTGTTTATCCATGTGTTTTCTAAGTGTTTAGACCGAACAAACTACCAAAACGAAATGGGTTCGTGATACCCACTAGAACCGAAATTAAAATGAAGATTTACCTCAAAATCAACGGGTAAAAGCTTGATTTCTTTGTACTTCCTTGATCTACACCACAAGATGATCGTTTTGGCACCAACTATGCTTGAATCCGTTGAGCAAGGGCCACGAAATCTTAGAGAGAAGTTTGAAAATTTTAGAGAGAGAAAGTGACGGGGTTAGAGAGAGAGAGAGAGAGGTTGGTGAATGAAGTTATGGCCATTAATGCCATAATAAAGCTTTCCACGCTCGGGTTCGTTCGGTTTTTGCCCGGTTTCGCGTATCGTGCCGGTTCGCGAGGATTTTCGCGATGAAATGACACGGTTATAAAAATAGAATTTATAAAATTATTTTAGGTTGTGATTCCTAATAAATTAACTGATATCTTTTTGTTTATTAAAAATTTAAAACAAAATTAACTGTTTAAATCGAAATGTACGGTCGTCGCGCGTATTCGTTCGAATCGTCACCCGTACGAACACGACGATAACTATACTTTTCAATCTTGTTTTCTAATTAAAGAATATCATTCAGAACGTTAAACTTTCAGATATATTCGTACAGATCGTCACCTATACGAATAACCCGTAAATTTAGCATTCACATAACGATATTCGTGTGTTTTGTTCTGTAAAGCCTCACATACGTTTATACATAATAAGTCCTAAGCAAATAATCACATGATGGCTCTGTATTGCCAGATAATTATCCGACTCAAGAACCATTGTTCTGAACTGTGTTTCTGTTAAATGTGTCTGAAACTGTTCTATGACAACTCACCATGATAATGATAAAGGTCATGAATATGAAAATTACTGAAATGTGTATGATTCATACCTGTTTCACTGTTCATGTACTGTAGAGATCACTGTTCCGGTAACGGTTCCGGCACTGATGTTACATATTCAATCTAGGATTACCGCCGCAAAGTGGCAGGAAAATTAGTATGAAATAACTTAGATTTATATCACATATACATTATGATTTTTATTATCATATCTATATGTTTTTTTTGAACGGTAGATGGTCCTGTCGTGGTGGTAACTTCAGTTATCCTGACGGTTGGTAATTAAAATCGATTCTTCGATCGCCAACCGTGAGACCGTACCCCCATGATGCGTGGGAACCCTGTGAAATAGGTAAACACTAGCCCTCATTGGTTCAGAACCCAAGATTAAGCTCAAGATTCGTCCACTCACATGTTATCCATTAAAATATTACCAGTAAGACTTGAAATCTGATCTCCAAAAAGAAAGAACCAAGTCTTAGCCACTAGATTAACTTTGCTGGATATGTTTTTTTTTTCTAACTTAAAATAAAAAAAGAATACAACAGTCATACGTGTATTCTGCAACGTACACACTTTCTAATTTAGTAATTTTATACTCTACGGACATATGTCGACAATCCATTATAGGTGTCGCATTTATAATGACATGTAATTCATATATAATGGGTGTGTTTTGTAACATTAACATAGTTTGGGGGTGTTATTTGCAAGAGAACAATAGATTCTTTTGACTTTTGAAAATAAAAAAATAATGAAATTATGTATTATTGACTCGTGGTGGTTTAGAGGGAAAGGTCCGAATATCATCTGTTAGATTCCAAAGAGATATTCTTTTCCAGTTAGTTTGATGCTATTTTAATTTTTAATTTTCAAATGTCAAGTCAATTTGTATTTGTCTTCCTTTCAATAATATCAATTTCAATTCTCCGTATCATATAATTTGGACTTAATTTAATATTAAAAAATGAGTCACTATCCACGTTTTGAAAACCAAATCCTTTAATAGGATGTTAAAAAAACTAAAAACTATTTAAAACCGATAATTGAACCGTATACGTAACTGGAAAAATCAAACTGAATTGTAAATTTATTTTTCGGTGATTATTGGTTCCATATGTTTTTGAATTCGGTTAAATGATTAAACAAAACTTATATATAATTTTACTTAATAATATATAAAGTTAAATTAAATTTATTTAGTTGATTTCAGTTTATTCGGTAGGATTTAGTTTATTTGGTTTATTTGATTAGGTAATCGGTTTATTGTGTTTTTAATTGGTTTATTTGATTTTTAATCTAAATTCTGAATTCGGTTGGCTCAATTTTCGATTATGGAAAAAAAATTTTAATAACCGAATCAAATAAACCGAATAAACAAATAACAAAACCAATGAACGCTAATCGACTTAATCAATTAAATAGGAAATAACGGGTGTCGCTTTTCTCAATGTTTCTAAAACCGGACCAGACGTCAAACCGGTCTCTTTATTGGTCAGCGGTCGGACTGAATTTAAGAACCGGATGACGTCATAACTATTATATAAATATATATAATATATTTTTATATATTTACATTATATCTATAATAAAAATATTAAATATTAAAAAAACGGTTTGACCGCCCATTTTCCAGGTTCGACTGCCCGATTCATTCAAAAACGTTTCCGAGCACATAACCAGCAAGCCTGATACCAAATCCCGGTCGGATTTGAAAACATTGGCATTTCTAGTTACCAACTAATTGATCATGTAAAGTTACACCAATCAACTTTAAACGAGAAAAAAGGAGCAAAATCTTGCGTAAAACATGTTAGGACAACGATTTCATTGAATGATAAACATTAATTTAACATAATTATATCTTTTAAGTTAAATATATTTTCAATTTAAAAAAATATAAGTTTGGTAAAAAAAAATAAAATCATATTTTTATAGATGATCTTTTATGTTTTGTTTTATTTTTCTATAAGATATATATATATATATATATATATATATATATATATATATATATATATAAAGTATATAAATAGTATCTCCTAATTACTTAATTATTTATATATATTTTTTCCAATATAAGAAGAAATAAAAATATCTTAGTTAGCCACAACGTGGATCAAGTAGTTGATACAAATTTGATTCCAGGCCAACTCCTGGCTATTTCGCTGCTCTTCTTATGATTTGCTTTTTAATAAACACATGCAATTTATAACTGTGTATTTTAATTTAAAAATTATTTATTATATGTCACAGTAAAACTCATTTTTAAAATAAGATACGTTTTAAGGTTTTATAATAAAGAAACAACTGCATCAAACTGTTTTCTAATTTGCGTTTTAACATTTTATGATTAAGCCACCATCGTAACGTGATGTGTGCGCCCCACTAGTTACTACTTAGAAAACTAACTCTCATTATGAATAGTAAACTAATTTTATTCATTTATTTCTTTGTTTACACGTTTGTACGTATTTATTACAAGTTTGACGGGATTGAATGCTAAACAAGACCGGAACAATCAAAAACTAATAAAAACAATATGAATAAAAATTTTTCTTTTTATTTGTTTCTATCGTGAAGACCTATTACGGGAGGAATTAACGGGACTTGTTAATACTCTGTTAACCAACAAGATCAGGTAAAAAAACAATTTGTTTAGGGCAGGTGGGTTTCAATGGGATGAGAACAATTGAGGGTGTAGTCTATTATATTATCAAATAATAGACTAATGTACAGTTATATTTAAGTAGTAGTTTTCAATTGGTTATGACCAACATTCTAGTGTTGAATGTTGGCTTCGCGTTGATTATGATTAGTGTTAAAGTATTTTGAACATAGTAAAGTAATGTTCTACTCAAATGTTGGTTTAACATTTACAATGACCAACATTCAAGTAATATGAATAAATTAAAGTAGTATTTTAATTAGTATCGTTTTTTTAGGTTAGCTATCTAATTTTTTGAAATTTACCACTTTATATACATATAAGTAGTATCGTTTGAATTGAAATATGATCATTTGTGACAATTTCTAAGCATAATAATTCAAATGGAGCAAAAGTAAGTAGAGTACAAATGAATCTATCTTGTTGCGAATCAAATAATGTTATATTAAACTTTGACTAAATAAATTATATTAGATTTCTGACATGTTCGAGGTACAAAGCCTACGTTTGTTTAAGTTCATTATAAATATAAGCATTAAGGATCTCATTGGCGCTTAAGCCCATAAGCAATTGGATCTCAAGAAGCAACGACTATGAGAGCAAGTACACCTATGGCTAGGGTTAAAAATTTATCAAAATTTTATTTTATAATTCTTGTTTGAATTTATGCCTATTTGTGAAAATCTAATAGTTTTCTGTCTCCCAAATTTGAATACAAAAAACATTCATTTTGGTCACCAAACTGGTTCACGAACTCAAGCACATCATACATACTTGTCTTTAAAGAAACTTTATCCGGTTGAAAAATCTAAAGTAAACAGGCAAAATGATTTTAATATGAAACTGTTATACGACTCTTAAACTATCCCGTATATCTACGAATTTCTAACAACTTTTCACTATCAGGATTTTTATATACAAAGAAAATAAAAAATATATATATAATCAAATTTAAAATCTTTGACAATAATATGATGAATTTTGCCGGTTGAATTTGGGGCCCTTGTCGCTTTGTCATATGCGAGCAGTTGACTATCAAACAAATTTAAGAAAAAGGGGGGCAGGCGTGATAAGCTATAATATATTGGATGTAAAGTCCCTCTTGATTATCGGAACACACATGCCTTATCACCCAACTCCAACGTCGGTGGCGTGATTGATCACATCATTAATTGACTTATCTCATTAATATAAACACTTTTTTTTTAAAAAAAACAACTTCGATATGACGACGCCGTGTTGAAAATTTCAATCGTCTTCTTAGATTTAACCCTTTGGGATGTATCTTTGATCCCACTTCAAGAGGAACCATATAACTGTGTAAACATGTAAACCCGCTGACATTATCTTGGTAAATATGTCTCTGCTCGGATTTGAACACGTGACCTCTTGTACAAAAGTCAAATGGGTGACTATTAGGCTACCAACCCGTAGTTTAATATAAAGCTAATCATGTCTCAGCAAATATGTATCCGCCTAGATTCAAACATATGACCTCTTTTAAAAAAGTTGAAGGAGGCAACCATTAGACTATAAGCCCTTTGTTTAATATAAACACTTATCATGAGTAAACATGTAAAACCACTAACCTTATCTTAGCAAATATGTCTCTGTCTAGATACAAACCCATGACTTCTTATAGAGTCAAAGGGGATAACTATTAGTGTCACACCCCGATCGACGACGGAAGACGTCGGGGCGCGATTGTGAACGCTCAAAAGCTCGTGGTTCTATTATAATGTTTGAATATATAATGCATCAATATTACAAAAGAAATACAACATTCATTGAATCAAATAATCATTACATGAATTGAATATACAACAGTTACATTTGCAATGCTAATACATTGATTACAATTTAACTAGGTCACTAATTCTTATCATATGTCTTCATCATGCTCCTTATCATGTTACACATGTAAAATAGAGTTTGTCAACTATTTGCATATTAAATAATAAGTATAAAAAAGATGCAAACTATAGCCTAACTAGAATATGCATCTTAAGCACAACATGAATACAAATTTGAATAAATAGAATAAATAAATGAAAAACAATAGCATGTATCCAAACAAGTATCCATACAAACTGTTAATTCAAGTATGACCATACTATAAATTAACATTTGTATTTCAACAAGTTTGCTAGGTATATTTTTTACCTTTTTCACACAATGATAAAAGCTAATACGAAGATGGTATCTAACACATATTAAGCTACTAAATACTAGCTTGCTTTACTAACAACACACATATAATCAACACATTGCATAAGTTTAACATCTAACATACAAAGCTAACTAGGTCTAAGGCATGTATCATAGACTGAATGAATAATAGAATGAATAAAGTTTGAATAAGACATGTGTAACATCTTCAAAACAAAGAATGTAAAAGTGAGTGTGAAGAAAACTCACAAGTTTGAATGCTAGCTAGTTCCAAGCCCTTGATTAAAGAATAAGGAAGCAAGGCTATCTACTCACATATAGTTTAAGTAATCAAGTCTTAGCAATCCTATAATTCAAGCTTAAGGATCCTAAAACTATGGCATCCTAATGAAAGTCTTAGTTTGATTGAATCTATGTTTTGAATGAATACTTAGAATAACTAAACTTATAATATTAATTTAATAAAATAGAATATCAAATGTATTCTTTTTGTTTATCAATATTGTTTTATGAATAGCTAAACCAATCGATTAAGAATATTTAATAATATTCTTATAATAAATAAAATTGAATATTATTATTTTGTAATTCAATTCCTAAGTATGCTAATTGAATTGATTTCCCATCCATTTAATCATATATTTGTATTTAAAAGCTTGCATTTACTAATTAAAATCATTGTAATATGTTTCTTTTGGTAAAACATATTTTTAATGTGTTAAATAAACTGTGTTTAACTTCAAAAAATTTTTAACAACATGTCTTCTAAACAAATTCTTATTTTAAAATCTTTTATTTTAGTTTTAAATCAAATTCAATAATTTTTATAAAAAAAGAATTAATTAAATCCTATTTAAAACCGTTTTATTTAAATTAAATTAAATAACTTTGTAAAAGAGATTAATTTATATTCAAAATCTTTTGATTTAAATCACAGAAAGTTAAAAATTTATTTTTCTCTAAGTTTAGGATTTTTAAACATAAAATATAATTCTTTTAAACTTCTTAATATATTTATTAAATTAATTTTTTATTAGGATTTGATGAAAATCAGGATACAAATTAACTGAATTTGATTAGACTTATAAAAATGATTTTTAGAATTTTTTTGATATAATTTTTATGAAAAACCTTGAATGATTTCGAGTAGAATGGTTTATTGTATTACCTGGTTCGAGTTCGAAGGGGTGACGTTCGAGTAATAAGAGGTTCGGTTGATGCTTGATTTCAAATCGTTCTCATGGAGGCTTGTGAACGCTCGTGTTTTGCTCAGACTTGCTCGAAATGATGAAAAGAATGATATGGACTAGGTTAATTTGGTTTTTATACCGGTTGATTACGATTTTGAATTCTAAGTTGATGGTGTAATTTTTGGTAACCAATTACACGTGATATTAAATGATTGAATTATTGATTCCAATCAATTACACGTGATAATCCTTGCCTAACTTGGCCACGAACTTATAGGTTAATTTGGTTTTTATTCTAGTTTTTTTTTTTTTTTTTTACGGCAACTTTCATTAAAAAACACCAAAGACGAGCCAGCAAGGCGCTAAAACTCGAAAAGGCCCCAAAAAAAACAATCCACCGGATAAGAACTAAACGTAAAAAGGAACATAACAAGGCAAAACAAAATTAAAAGGAAAAACTCTGCCAATCCTCCCAAGATAGTGTTTCCCATTTAGCACGGTGTTTAACCCAAAAAAAGCTAAGTGCTTGGATCTCCTTAAAAATTTTTTGATGAGAACTTTTCCTCCGATTGAAGACTGCATCGTTTCTCATCTTCCAAATACTCCAAATAGTTGTTAAAATAATTGCATGAATGGCCTCCTTTTTCCGATGGTTCCACGATCCCATTCTATGAAAATCCAACAAGTCCGTAATAGAGAAAGCATAAATTGGTGATACCTTGCACCAAGAAGAAACTCCTTGCCACAACATAGTCGCCACGAAGCAGGAAGAAAACAAATGGAGAGCCGATTCTTGAAACTTCCCACAATTAACGCACCAGGGACAGTGAGTTCGAATCCCCTTTTTTTCCAAAACGTCCATGGTCGGAACACGCCCAAGTTGCACCTTCCATGCCAAGATATTAACCTTGATGGGAACCCAATTACTCCATTTCAAGACATAATGAACATCATGATTCCTATTATCAATGCAAAGCCTCCTAATTGATTTAACATCAAAGTTTCCATTAGAATTAGCCCCCCATATCCATCGGTCCCGCCCACCACAAAATTGAACCGAATTGATAGTATTAATGCAGGATTCTAATTCATCCAACTCCTCACAACTAGCCGGATGTGATAGCCAATCCCATATAGGAGACCATCGCCCATCCCTCCATTCCAAGCGATCCATAACTAAGCATTTTTTATTTCTATCCAAGTCAAATAATAATGGGAACATCATCGCAAGAGGTTCTTCACAGGCCCACGTATCAAACCAGAAGGCAATTGAATTGCCCTGCCCAACCACACCACGAATTAGAGATCGCAAATTTAGATTAAGATCCATAAGGGGACCCTCAATTTTCACAATGTTTCTCCATACACCAAAGAGGATCGATCTACACGGAATGAAATCCGGAACACGAATGGATACATGCAAAGAATCAATAACTCTCCTCCATAATCTTCCTTGTTCAGTCTTGTACCTCCACCACCATTTAGCCAGAAGGGCCAAATTAGCGTCCCCTAGGCACCCAACTCCCAACCCCCCATATTTTTTAGGCAACATTACCCGATCCCAGTTAACCCAATGAATTTTATTGGACCCAATCTTTCCACCCCAAAGAAAAGATCTTCGAATTTTATCCAATTTTTCAATGACTCCTATTGGCACTTTGAACAACGAGAAGAAATATAAAGGAAGACTATTCAATACCGAATTAACCAAAGTAAGCCTCCCACCCATGGATAGAGTCCTAGCTTGCCATAAAGACAGCCTTTTCTCAAAAATATCGATTACCGGCTTCCACATCGCGATCCGATTCATATTTGCACCCACCGGAACCCCCAAATACGTGAAAGGGAATTCCCCAACCCCACAGTGAATGATACCAGCCAATTCTTGTAAAGACTGCTCATTTATATTAACCCCAAATAAATTACATTTGGCCAAATTTACCTTGAGTCCAGAAGCCAGAAAGAAGCATCTCAATATTCGAGCAATATTTCTAACATTATTGATCGACCCCTCGCCCATTAAAATAACATCATCTGCGTACATAAGATGGGACAAAATCAGCCCCCCCCTTAGGAAGATGAATCCCATTCAATAATCCCACATTAACAGCTTTGTTTATAACACAGTTTAAAGCCTCCATAGCGATGATAAATAAAAAAGGTGACAAAGGATCACCTTGCCGGACCCCCCTGAAACATTGGAATTCCCAAGTCGGCGAACCATTTACCAAAACCGAAGCCCGAGAGCACTCGAGGCAGCCTTTCACCCACCTTCTCCAAACAGGAGGGAAATTCATCTGGGCTAGAACAGAATCAATAAAATCCCAGGACACCGAATCAAAGGCTTTGTTAAAATCAAGCTTGAATAACATAGCCTCAACATTTTGCTTCTTTAACCATCCATATACCTCGTTTAGAATTAGCGGCCCATCCAATATATACCTCCCAGAAATAAAAGCCATTTGCCCTTCTGAAACAACCGACTCAATGACCGAGCGAATTCGATTAGACAAGACCTTTGATATCAATTTGGGAAGAGTACCCATTAAACAAATAGGTCGAAATTCATTAAAAGATTGAGGATCCGACGATTTAGGGATTAAATGAAGAAAAGATGAACTGCAATTCCTATGGATGGAACCATGCTCAAAAAAATGCAAGAAAACATTCAACACATCAGCTTTGAGCAAGTCCCAATATCGCCTTAGAAACGAAAAATTAAAACCATCCGGACCAGGGGCCTTATCACCACCAATATCCCAAACAGCCCGTTTAATTTCTTCTAAAGTAAACGGACTTGTAATTGCTTCGACTTCCCAACTTTCCAGCCTTTTAATCCCATAGCAATTAATGTCCGGTCTCCTGGAGATCGGTTCCATAAACTTGTTCCTAAAAAATTGCCAAGCATGCCTCTTAATAATAGAAGGATTCGACACCCAAACGCCATCAATGAACATACCATTTATACGATTTGTGGCATTATGAGAGCGAATCAGGCCATGAAAGAAGGCAGAATTCTCATCCCCATCCACCGACCAACGGACACGTGATTTTTGTTTAAGATCGCAAAGTCTACCATGCTCCAATAATTTAAGATCATTTTTACATCTGCTCCATCTCATATGCTCCAGTTCGTTAATAAAACCAAGTTCAGCAAGAGTTTCAAGATGGAAACATTCATCCTCCAAAGCAACCTGCATAGCACTTTCTTTTTCTTTTTCCACCAACCTCCATGCTTTTATTTTATTTTTTACATTCCTCAAGATATTCATGAATACAATATCCGGCCTACCATTTCTATCATAATCCACAACAGCATTAGACACAATTTCATCAATACCATTCATATTCAACCAAGAGGAAAAGAATTTGAAAGGCGAGGGACCATAATCACTAACTTTTGTGGAGAGGGAAAGAGGGGAATGATCCGACCATAGTCTCGAATGTGCCATAAGCTTAGCACCCGGCCAACGATGGAGAAAAGTACTACAAACCAACATCCGATCAATTTTACTAAATTTTTTTCCATCCGGAGTCATAAACGTGAATTTCATACCCCCCATGTTGTATTCGTGCAAACCGGACCTGAAAATAAAATCATTGAAATCCCTTGCCCCTCTATGATCAAACTCAGAGTTCATTCTCTCCTCCCTGAATCGCACAACATTAAAATCGCCCATAAATATCCACATACCAGGAAAAGCATCCATCAACCCACCCAAAGACTCCCATAGAGCCCTTTTACCCACAGCATCCTGGGGGGCATAAACATTAACGATATTAATCTGTTCATCGCATCCCACCATCGTCCCATAGACAAGAAGGAAATTGTCTCCCTTTTCAACTCCCAGTTTACTAAAAATCTTAGGATTCCAAACTGAAAGAACTCCTCCAGATCTACCCCTTGCATTTACATAGTCAAAATCCAAGAAGTAATTTCCCCAAATTTTATGTAAAGAAACTTTAGCAGTATCAACAAGATGGGTTTCCTGAATGGCCAAGAAATGAATTTTAGATCTCAACTTTAAAGACTTAATCCAATCGACCTTGTACTCGCTACCCAGCCCCCTGATGTTTATTGATAAAAAATCCATTAAATTAATTTGCGACACCTTCCTCCCCAATTGCATCATGAATTTTATCTCGAAAATCAGCGACATTAATACCGACCAAATTACCTACCGCAATCGTTTCATTGATCTCAGCCTGAATAGGGTCCTCCAAATGACCCCCTGGCAACGTTTCATTCAGCATAGAAGGATTGGGGATCGCATTCCCAAAGCAAAAAACTCCATCCGGAGATTGTGAATCCACACCCCCTAGAGTACCACCAGAAAAGTTATTCACAACACCAGATCTCATCCTCCTATTTTGCTTGGGGCTGAACACAGGTGGAGGAAAATTTAGATCAGGAGCAACAGATTGCAGAACAGATCCACCAAATCCCTGATTTTCCATGCATAAGACTGAGTCCGCCTCCGTATTTTGTTCATAGTCAGACCTGGGCCTTTTTTTAGGTCTAGCATCAACCAGGCCCAATTCACACCTCGGTAACATCGGCCCACTTTCGTTACAGATTTCCTCAATAATCGGCCCATTGCTTTCTTCCATATCCACATAAACCGGCCCACCGATTGGATTCAAATTTGAATTATTATCCGTTATTATGACGTCCGCCGATCCGTGCAACTGTTGACCTCCATCAGAAGCAACAATATTCGGAACATCATAATTATTTTCTTGGATTTCCCCCTCTTCCAATTCCCCATGAATGTGACTATTCTCCTTCCATTCATGCGGCCCTTTCTCCGGCAGACCTTGCCCAGTCCAACTCCGATGAGCATCTATCTCCGACTGCTTACCCAGGAAAGCCGGAACCCAATCTTCAACACCTTCGGAAACATGAATATTAAAGCACCGATCATCCCAAACCACAGAGACATCACCCAGGATCTTATCGAACCTTGACGTAAGGATCTTATCGAACCTTGACGTAAGGATCAATAAATTTATTCTAGTTGATTACGCGTTTGAATTCTTAGTTGATGCTGTAATTTTTGTGTAAGCAATATATTTATAAGTCTTTTTTATAAATGGATATAAATACGTATCTATATTTATATTTATTCAAATATTTCAAAACACTGCTCCAAACTTTGCTTTTATTTGAATTTGAACACCAACGAAATCATGGGGATTACAATTAGGGTGTTCAAAAAAATCCGTATTCGAATATGAAATATTTGAAAAGTTCGGATATCTGGAGATTCGGATTCGGATACCTATTTTGAAAATTTTCGGATAGTTCAGACATCCGATATCCGAAATAGTTTTTTTCCGATAATTTTTCGAATATTCAGATAGTTTTTTGGATATTTCAAATATTTTTTTGTATATCCAGATAATTTTTCGAATTAACAGTTCAAATATCTGATTCCAAAATTTGGATATCGAATCACCATATATCCAAAATGAACACTTATAGTAACCATTAGCCTAGAAGCCTTTAGTTTAATATAAACACTTATTATATGAGAAGAATTAAAAAGTAAACGATCACCATTGAATCCATTAGTTAAAAAAAAAGGAATAGAATTAAAGATATGATAAGATTACAATTAAAGGTAAATGAAACCAGATTCTATTCCATGCACGAGTTTTTTTTTTTTTTTTTTTTTTTTTTTTTTTTTTTTTTTTTTTTTTTGGGTCTAGAGGAAGTTTAGATTCTTTGTTTCTTCAATAACATTTATTAGAGAGGCTCGTTTGCTAGAGAAAACAATTTCATTTCTTGCACGCCAAATACACCAATAAGCCGTAATTACCGGCCATCGCGCCAAATACACTTAAGCAATCGGTTGGTTGGGTTGTGTTGTTTAGACGTACTTATTATTTCGTAAGGATTTAACTGATAAAATGCCATTTGGATCATTTTCCATTGTGAAAGCCACACCATTAATTAAGGCAAGCAAGGAGTTGAATTCTTTGCAAGTGTTCGCCTGTTCGGTATTCAAAACTTGTTTGAAAATCTCAGAATTCGATTTGAAAATCTCTAACTCGAAATTAGGTTTGAAATTCTAAAGTCAAATTTAATTTATTTCAAAGACTTGTATTGAAATTTGAATTTGTGTTTTTCAATTCGAATTTCAAATTAGAAATATGTGTGTGCATAATTAGTTTAATATAGATAATAGTCTGGTGCCAAAAATCTAGGAAGCACAAAAACGTCCAGGGTAGTGTCGTACCCGTTTCGGAAACATTTTGGAAGCGGAAACACGTGGGAAACGCCGGGGAAACGTCTCCACATACCGGAAACGTTTCAGAATACGATTCCTTGCCGTTTCGAATCAATTTTAGGGTTTTTAAAAAACTTTCAAATTCTAAAACCATGTTCACACTGAACGTCCGTATTCATATTACATACAAACGGTTGCTGCCTATATTCGACTTAACGTTCATGATTTCAGGCTTCTGCGATCTCTCACTAGAAGAACCGGAATTTAAAAATAATTTGATTATTGATAGTTAATTATCTTTGAGAAATTTAGTACTTTTGAAATTTAGACTTACATCAATATATTCTACTTGGAATTTGTTTGAAGTATTTTTTTATATTTTTTTTATTGATGTACCATTGCGTACCCGTATCTTGAATTTTTTAATTTTGGCGTTTCCTAGTTTCCGCACCGTACATGTACCCCAGTCGCGTACCCGTACCAGTGCTACCTAGCCAAAGTCACTACAACCCAGTGACTTGATAGTGAATATGATCGAATGGCATCGTTGATAGTACGATGATATTCCAGTGATCCGTCAGTGATCCAAATTAGTCGTAAAAAAGAATAAAGTTAGGTATGTTGGACTATTAAGTTTAAGTGATCGAATGGTATGTTGGACTATTAAGTTTAAGTATTAAAGAGTGGAGACACAAATACCGAATCCAATTGTGAAATACCTAAATTCTAACACTTTTAATTTTATAATGTCACAATGATATGAAATTAGATTTTAATGTTATCACAATACCACTTGACAGTTTGAAATTCGTTTCCTTTATTTTTTTTATGTTGTGTCGGTCACCATATTTTTTATTTTCATTTGATATTTGAATGTTTTTGTCTAGTTTTGAAAATGAAGTTTAAAGTAAATTATGTAACTAAATACAAATCGATTCAAATCGTAATTGAACAAATATGAATTTCAAATTCAAATAGAATCATATTTTGAATTTGAAATTGAATCAATTTTTAAATTAAAATCGTTGTGTTCGATTCTATTTCGCATTTTAATTCTTATAAACTTGTGAAAGATCTAATCTTGTGAAAATATATTGTGACAGTTGCATACGAGAATTACGTCATTAATGGTGTGAGCACATTTGATCGTTCTAGAAATCCACGTTGTTCTAATGATTGTAATTATTACAGATCGATAGTAGGCGAGAAATGATGAACGTGGGTGAAAACCGTGCACAAAACGGAGTTCTGGATTGCCCGAAATCGTAAAACGAAGAAAAATTTCTAAGTATCGGACGACTGGACTCATCGCGGTACGCGATGGAGGGGTTGAGAGTCCTCCGCGGTACGCGATGAATGCAAAATATCTAAGATTCCTCCGGAAATCTTCGCGGTACGCGAAGCTCTTTGTAGCTTCTGGTCGCGGTACTCGACGAATGAGGTGGTGCAATAATATGATCTTCTTTATCAGATTTTCATGCAGAATTTAAAATTTTATTCATCTCTCGCACAAACTCGCTTCACAGACACAAAATACACACAAACCACCATCAAAACTCTATTTTGAAGCCATCAGAAGCCGTGGATCGTACCAGAGATCATATATACAAGTCCTGATCGTTGTTTTAACCGCAGATATCCGTCAGATCAGGTAATGATCCGTTTTAACCTTCTAGTTTGATTTTGATTGATTATATCTTGATTTTGAACGTAATGACATAGTTAGGATTGTTGATTATTGCCTAGATGATGGCTAGGATTGATTATAAACAAAGAACACGATGTTATAACGGTTAAATCCTTGTTTTGATCCGTTGTAATGACCGGTTTGCATGAAACCATACCCATGATTATAATGGCTTAAACCATTTTATTATAACAATGTAGGTGATTAGTTGGATTAATCCTTGAAATGAAAGGTTAAATCCAAGTGTTTCAAACTAATTACAATCAGTAACATACTTATTGGAATGATTATCTGATGTTATGATAACAGTCAGATTAGTATGTTAAACCTGGTTATTACACCTATTCTGATGCTACATTGTGATATTTCATGATATTTGGGTAATCAATAACAAGGATTGATCATTCCTAAACCATTAAATTATCTAGAAACTGTTACAGTATCATAATCAACAACATTAACTGTTTGGTTAATCCGAGATCATTCTGATTAATCAAGAGTGTCATCAACCTTGTATTGGGAATCTAATGCAATGTAGGTTCCTACATTATCATACATTGTATGATATGATAACAAATTAATCAATTAAACATTTAATATCGGTTTAATGACTTACAAAGCAATGTCTTTGACATTGAACGTTCATAAAGATCTAATCAGTAAACTAGAACATAAATAACTTATTAAATATAACTAAATGCAGAATCATCTCTTGTTATCAGCTTCGAGATATTTTGCTACATTTATATCATCAGGTGAGTTTCGTGCAACCCACTTTTCATTTTAATGTTTTATAAATATCGGGGTACCTCTGTAAATCCTTTTCTGAACATATGATATGCATCACTGTTATCTGTGTGATTTCATGTGACTTTTGTGTGATTTCATAGGATTTTGCCGTTAGTATCTTTATCACAGTATCAAAAGGCCTCATTTCATGAACTGTATCTAGTGAACCCGTGTGGGGCCGAATAGAAAACATTGATAGTACTATTGGCTGACAACCCATTTGCCGGGAGCTTGCAACTCCCCTTGGTGCAAATGTTTGTTATCTATTTCCAAAACTTCTTAATGTAAGTGATAAACATTAAGACAATGAGGCACCAAGATATTTACCGACGGGTAATATCTTCACAGAACAAGAACATATCAGTCCGAAAGGAACTAGATACGGGTCCCATGGTTATCTTGAACATAACATTTTGTGAACTTATATCACATATCATATTGTGAAACACGAACTGTATGATCTCACCAGCTTTGTGCTGACGTTTCAAACTCAAACCTTTTTGCAGGTAAACAGTAATCGCCGGTGAGGATGCACTTTTGGAATACTTGCACTGGAATAAATTAGTTTAGTAATTAAATAAACTTAGTTGTAGACTGTAATGTGGATGTTAATGACGAACCTTCTAATGTATTTACTTTAAGTTAATCTGTGTGCTTGTGATATCGGATCAAGTAAGTCACACCTCACCTAAGAGAAATCACCACTATGCTTCCGCAACCAGTTCAGTGACATCATCAACAGGTGACGAGAGGTGGGGGTGTGACATATATCATCAAAAGAAGAATTATTACTAGAGTCATTTTGATTTGCACCTAAGTTTCCAACTTTGTGTTTTTCAACTTGACTTGTCACAACCTTCCGTATCATGTTCTGACAACACCCATCAACCATATTTGAATTATTGTTATCTTACTGTTATTTTTTATTTTATCAAGGGAGAGGTTATTTGGACACACCTATGGATCAGTTGACACCACCTAGGTTCATACGAGTCGTATGATCCCATACGACCCGTATGAGTGTCAGATTTTGTTAGACCTTGTCAGGTTAATGTCTGACTGTTGAAAGTACATACGGGCCGTATGACTCTATACGGCTCGTATAGGACCAAAATAAAAACCAAAATCAAGCAAAACCAAAATCTGACCAAAATCAAAACCAAAGTACATAATGCTCCCAAACAGAAAATTCCAAACAAATCCGGCTACAAGTTTAGCTGGAAAAACCATCATCACTTCCAGTCACGTGGTTCAAAGATATGTTCTTTTATGATGGCAAAAATAAAAAGTAGGTGTCTGTCTGTTCCGACTTCCAATAAAGAAAAAGTAGGCTATGTGTGGTGTTGATGTGATGTCTCGTCCGCATAAGTCAAAGCAGTAGGCAAAAATAAAGATCAATACGGACCGTATGGGTCCGTACGACCCGTATGGAAACGTGTCAAAATTGTGATTTGACGTGTCAGAAACGTGATTTGATGTGCCAGTTATTGTCGGAAATAAAATATCCATACGACCCGTATTGGCCCATACAGGTCGTATTGATGGTGTATGTTGAACTACCTTTATTCTCATCACATAAAACATCTCCACCAATGATAACTTTCCTATTAGTAGGATTGAATAACTTGTATGCTTTGCTATTTTCACCATTATATTTCACAAAAATATGCTATGGAGAGGTGGATATAAAGCAAGATTAGTTGTGAAGGGTTAATTACAAACATAAGTATTGTATATAATATCAATATTTTTTGCACTATTAATCATAATTGAAACAATTACTCATTTTGGTCATTTTTACTCAGTTTGATTGGCATATTCACCAAATGGATGTTAGTGGATTGCTATAAGAAATGGTATATATAGAGCAACTGCTTGAATATTTAAGGGAAAAAAAAGAAGAGCATAAGGGATGTTTCTTGAAAATGGCTTTTTATGGCCTCAAACATGCTCCTAGATAATTGAGGTATATTTTTGAAGAATAAATTTAAGAAAATACACATTTGAACATACTCTTTTCATCAAGAAGCTATTAAGTAGATCATTTACTATTATATTAATTGTAAGATAGCTAGAAGCTTCTCTTGTGTTGTATATAATCTTCTATTGAAAAATATGAATTCAATCAATTGTAAAACATTATTATGGTATCTGATGTGTGTTTGATTTTCATGCTCTTTAACAGTTTAAAGTTGTGTTTTTATGGGCATTTTATGTGGAATGATGATACTTTGATATACAATTGTGAATTGCAGGTAAAAACACATTAGAGGGATGCCCGGGGGTGGTAACGAGGTGAAAAGATGCACAGACGGATCAGAAACTGTCGAGAAAAGCTCAAAACTTCGGAAGCGCATATCTTGAGCTAGAGGAAGAGTTACGGAAGCCATAATATATGAAAACCGAGTTTCTCGACGAGACGAAGCTGTTGGTGAGATCAGATTGGGCGTAGGCTACGTCCAGGTCAGCGTAGGCTACGCCCAAAAATTCAGCGTTGACAGAAAAAGTTCACCGTTCCGTGTGGCCCAGCGTAGGCTACGCCCAAATTGGGCGTAGGCTACGCCCAAAACGCGGAAAACGAGTTTTTAACCCTATTTTGCCTATTTTCAAGCCACATTCCATCCAAGTCGAAAGTTAAGGTTTTTGGGGCCAATTGGGGACGATTTTGGGCAGTTTTTGAGTGGATCCAACCCTCCAAATCAAGATTCAATCCAAGAATTCATCAATGGAATCAACAATTGAAGATCAAATCGCGATGAGGCAAGGCTAGTTTCTTCGTAATCGCTTCCGGTTGATTAGGGTTGTAAGTGAAACAATGTTTGAATGTTGAATCTAGGTTTTTGATTGTAAACTTGATACGATTTCTATTTGGTTGATTTAAACAATAGATTTATGTTTTCGTATTGTTGCGCTACCATCAGTGATTCGGTTTTCTTGCATCGTTTACTCATTGGTAGTCGTGTGATGCGTTGTGTATGTCTATTGGTAATTTTGTGAATGAGCAAGTCTTAAACGTTCGTTCCATCTTTATCACTTTAATCGAATTGATTGACAACATCAATTTTATATGATTTCAATCTAGGTTTAACTTACATTCATTGTGGATCTTACAACCTAAAAACCGGAAGTGATTACCTTTTTCATTAATTGTTTTCAAATCAAAAGTTAAAGTTTGTTTCTTTTAAACAATTCTCTTAATCCAATTCAATCAAGTTTTCATTTTTCTTAGATTAATTAGTTTGTAGTCAAGATTAGCACTTTCCACTGATTCCCTGTGGAGACGACCTTACTTGCCCTTGCTATAGTCAAAGGTAGCTAAGTTCTTAATTATAAATTGTTTTTTGATTGACCTACGACACATCGATCAAAATGGCGCCGTTGCCGGGGAATCAACGCGCAAAGTGCTAGTTTTTAGTTTAGTTTTAGTTTAAGTTTAATTTTAATTGCATTTGCTTTTCAAAAACATAAAAATACAAAAAGATTTGATTTTTCTTTTATTTTTGTCTTGTTTTGTTTTGTTTATTGTGCGGATTTACGTGTGGGTTTTCTTTGTTTGTGTTGTGCAGGTAATCTTACAATTGCATGCATACCCGTTATTCAAAGAAGACATCACCGTTGATCTTCGATCCTGAAATTGAGAGAACCGCAAGGCATAATCGGGTGTTGCATAGATCCGGTTTGATAGTACCTCCAATTCAACAACAAATTGATCAAGAAGCATCAACTATGAGTCATCACAGTGATCATGGAGCACCACCAAACTACCCAATACCACCACCACCACCTCATCCTAGACCACCATCTAACTACCAAGAGGATGATGATTTTCAACCTTATCCCGAACCACCTCAACCACCGCCTCAAGCACCACCTCAAGGTCTATATAGAGGGGGAAACTTCCAACCTTTTGGACCACAACCAAATCCCATTTTTGGGCCACCACCAAATCCACCACCTCCACATAACCCACCAAGGACTCCACAAAGATCTAATCAGGGGTCATCTGACACACAATCTACTCATTTGAATCGTCATGATGTGCCTTCTCGTCGAGCAAATAGTTTGCATCAAGAGGACAACATAAGAGGAAGGGTTGATGATTGGGATGATGGAGTGGTCAATGAAGGAGATCAACGATATCAAGGAGGGTGGGATAATGAAAACCATGATGATGGATATGGATATCAAGGCCATCAACATTATGATCATCCTAATCAAGGATATCAAGGTCAACCAAGTATTCATAGAAGGCCTAATGTCAATCAATATCCTGATGGAGGATATGACCATTTTCATGATGGTGTGCCAAGGCCACCTAATCGAGGCCTAGTTCAAGGTGTGGAAAGTCATTTTAGACCACACATAGCAGTGAATGCTTCACCTATTGTCCGTCCTGAGGTGAGAGGAAGATCATTTGAAGTAAGGCCACAGTTCTTGAACGTGTTGCCCAACTTTTATGGAAAAGCAAGTGAGGAACCGTATTTACATTTGTCTGAATTCGAAGCGGTTTGTGGTACAATAGGAGGGCAAGGCTTCACACCTGATCAAGTGAAGTTAGTTCTGTTTCAATTCACTTTGAAAGATGCAGCCAAGTTGTGGTTTTTAGCATTGCCATCTGCTAGCATTTTCACATGGGAAGATCTACAACAACAGTTCCTTGATGAATACTTTACTCCTCAACGAACTAGTGATGCTAGGCATGCTATAAGGACTTTTCAGCAACAATCGGGAGAGTTATTCTATGAAGCTTTCAAAAGATTCAAGCAATTGTTAAGGACTTGCCCACATCATGGGATTTCCAAATGGGAATTAATTACTGCTTTTCATGATGGGTTGTCTACTGATGACATAAGGGATGTGAATTCCACTACAGGTGGAACATTTTTGTCCAACCCAGTAGATGTGGATTGGGATTATTTGGAAAAGATGGCAGTGAATTCCAAAAGGCAAGCACAGTCAAGTAGAAGAAAGAAATTTGCCACGGTGAAAGCTTCGGGAAGCTCTTATGATAAAGTGGAGAAATTGGAGAGAGCAAATCAAGCATTGGAGCGAGAGTTGGCAAGTTTGAAGATGGGTGGAAGCAAAGGTGCTGCAAGAGAGAATCAAGTGTTTCATGTGTGCGATGGATGTGGAGAGTTAGGCCATGCTACTTTGGATTGTCCCGGTCAAGGTGGAAGGGAGGAAGAGGTTAACCAAGTCTATGGAGACCGCAAGCCATATGATATGAATTCCAATACATATCATCCAGGTTTAAGGAATCATCCCAATTTTCGTTATGGTAATTCTTCTAACCAATCTAATCCTAATTTTCAGGGATCAAATCAAGGAAGCCAACCATACCAGAATATGCAGTCTAACTACAACAACCAAGGGTATAATCAAGGTGGAAACAGAGGTTATCAAAGGAACTATCAAGCAAATCAAGATCAAGGAGCCTCATCCGGTAATTCTGACACTTCCAACAAGGAGATTATGGACTTCCTGAAGGAGATGAGAAAGGACAATGAAGTGAGGGACAAAACTGTTGAAGCTTTGACAAAGCAAGTGGGTCAATTGGCTGAGGAGGTAGCAATTTTGAGGAAGGATCCAGGCAAGCTACCAAGTGACACAAAGGTAAATCCACAACATTAGTCAAGCAGTTCTAAGCCTCAGAAATCAGCTCAACTTCATCAGGTAAGTATTCTTAGAAGTGGGAAAGTGTATGACAACAAGGTTGTCCCTCCACCACAATTTGTTGAGGGTGTGGTGGAGGATGTGAATGAGAGTGATGAGAGTGAATGTGAAACTGAATTTGCACCAAACAAATTAAACAAGAAAGTAACTTTCAAACTGCCACCACAAAATGATTTTCAAAATGAAACCACTAAGGTTATGGAAAAGGAGATGGAGGGTAATACCATTCCTTTTCCAAAAGCCTTAGTAGATCCATCTAAAGTCTCAAATGTGAACAAGAGAGGCCCACAACAAGAGGAAATATGGGAGGTTTTTAAACAAGTGAAAATTAATCTTCCTCTCATTGATGCAATCAAACAAATCCCATCATATGCTAAGTACTTAAAAGAAATGTGCACTCAGAAAAGAAATCACAAAGTTCCTAAAAAGGTTGATTTGACTGAAAATGTGAGTGCGGTTTTGACGGGTATTCTTCCACCCAAACTTCAAGATCCGGGAACGCCCTTGATGCCAATTCAAGTGGGTGACTTTAAAATACAAAGGGCTTTATTGGATCTTGGAGCGAGTGTAAGTATTCTCCCGGGTAGCTTGTACGACCAATATGATTTTGGTCCATTACAACGAGCCGACACCACCGTGGTGTTGGCCGATTTGACTTCCAAGCTCCCTAGGGGAATTGTTTCTGATGTCATTGTGATGGTGGAAGGTTTTTATTATCCGGTTGATTTCTTGGTTTTGGATTATGCCATTACTGATCCATTAAGGCAACCCACCGTGATTTTGGGTCGTCCATTTTTGGCCACTTCTAATGCTTTGATTAATTGTAGGACGGGAACAGTGGACATGACTTTTGGCAACCGGAAGCTCCAATTGAATGTTTTTTCTAATATTGCTAATTCTCGAGTCAACGATGAATGCTTTATGGCGGACATTGTTGACGGGTGTTTATCCCACGAAAGTGGAGGAAACACCATAGAGATGTGTTTTGCTTGTGACAGGGATGAGTTAAGCATGGTAGAGGACATGGAGGAAGAAGATCGGAAGATGGAAGTGCTAATGGCGAGTGATGGTCGCCCACCATGGACGATTCAAGTGGAGAGTCTTCCGGATAGCATAGACTCCAAACTCAAGCCCTCTTTGGAAGAACCACCAAAATCTGAACTTAAGGAGTTACCTAAACATCTTAAGTATGCTTTCTTGGGTGAAAATAACACTTTACCTGTTATCATTGCAGCAAATTTGGATGAAGCACAAGAGGAAGCTTTGATGGAAGTGTTGGTGACACATAAAGCTGCAATTGGATGGACCATAGCTGATTTGAGGGGAATAAGCCCCTCCATTGTGATGCATAAGATCATTACGGATGAAAAGATCAAGCCCTCACGAGACACTCAACGAAGATTGAACCCGAACATGCGTGAAGTGGTGAAGAAGGAGGTTCTTAAGTGGTTAGATGCTGGAATCATTTACCCAATCTCAGACAGTACATGGGTAAGTCCTACACAAACGGTTCCAAAGAAAGCGGGGATTCAGGTAGTCAAAGATGACAAAGGTGAGGAGATTGCAACCCGGCCGGTAACCGGGTGGCGGATTTGCATTGATTACCGTAAGTTAAATTCAGCCACTTCAAAGGACCATTTTCCTTTGCCTTTCATTGATAAAATTGTGGAAAAGCTCGCAGGTCAGAAATTTTATTGTTTTCTGGATGATTTTTCAATTTTTGGTCCTTCTTTTGAAACATGTCTTGAGCAATTAACAAAAGTTTTAAAAAGATGTGTTGACACCAACTTAGTCTTAAGTTGGGAGAAAAGTCGTTTCATGGTTCAAGAAGGAATTGTGTTGGGTCATGTGATTTCAAGTCGTGGGATAGAGGTTGATCATGCTAAAGTTCAAGTCATTTCAACGTTACCTCCTCCCACGAATGTTAAGGGCATTAGGTCATTTTTGGGACACGCGGGGTTTTATCGAAGATTTATCAAAAATTTCAGTGTCATTACAAAACCCTTGTGTAATTTGTTGCTAAAAGATGTTCCATTTGTTTTTGATAAGGATTGTGTCGATGCTTTTAATGTGCTTAAACAAAAGTTGGTTGAAGCCCCAATTTTGCAATCACCGGATTGGTCAAAACCTTTTGAAATAATGTGTGATGCAAGTGATTATGCAGTCGGGGCTGTTTTGGGTCAACGGGTGGATAAGAAGCCCGTTGCAATCTACTATGCAAGCAAAACCCTTTCAGATGCTCAGTTGAATTACACCACAACAGAAAAGGAATTGCTTGCTATAGTGTTTGCTTTAGATAAGTTTCGGTCATATTTGTGGGGTAGCAAGGTTATTATCTATTCTGATCATACTGCTGTTAGGTACCTCATGGATAAGAAGGATGCGAAACCGAGATTGATTAGATGGATTCTTTTGCTTCAAGAATTTGATTTGGAAATCCGCGACAAGAAAGGGAGTGAGAATGTGGTGGCGGATCATTTGTCACGTGTCATTCACAATGAGACCGAGGAGGGAGTTGCTATTAAAGAAACATTTCCTGATGAGCAATTACTACATGTTTCTACTGAGCCATGGTATGCTAACTTTGCAAATTATTTGGCTGCAGGTACACTTCCGGATCATTGGACAAAGAGAAGGAAGCAACAATTCTTAGCTCAAGCAAAGCACTACATATGGGATGAGCCGGATTTGTTCAAAGTTGGAGCGGATCAGTTGATTAGAAGATGCATTCCAGATTCAGAGATTCCTTCGGTGTTACATCACTTGCATGCATCTGCATGTGGTGGTCATTTCAGTGGCTAGAAAACGGGACATAAAGTGTTGTCTTGTGGGCTTTATTGGCCTACAATTTTTAAAGATGCTTTTGAGTTTGCTAAGAATTGTTTAAACTGTCAAAAGATGGGGAGTATTTCAAAACGAAATGAGATGCCTATGCACCCCATTCTTGTTGTGGACATTTTTGATGTATGGGGCATCGATTTCATGGGGCCATTCCCTAATTCTTTTGGGAATTTGTACATCTTAGTAGCGGTGGATTATGTTTCAAAGTGGGTTGAAGCAATCGCTACTAAGACGAATGATCATACCGTTGTGTGCAAGTTTGTCCAATCTAACATCTTTTCAAGGTTTGGGCTCCCTCGCGTGATTATAAGTGATGGGGGATCCCATTTCAAAAATTTTCACTTTGGCAAACTTCTTAAACGGTATGGCATAGACCATCGGATTGCCACTCCGTATCATCCTCAAACAAGTGGCCAAGTGGAAGTGTCCAATAGACAAATTAAAGAAATTTTACAAAAAACCGTGCGAGCCGACCGTAAGGATTGGTCAACTAAGTTGAACGATGCCTTATGGGCGTACCGCACGGCATACAAAACTCCTATTGGCACTACACCATATCGGTTGGTTTATGGGAAAGGATGTCATTTACCGGTTGAACTTGCACATCGGGCATTATGGGCAATTAGAAATGTTAACTTGGATTATGATAATGCAGGTAAGGAGCGGAAGCTTAAATTGTGTGAGTTGGAGGAATTGAGAGATGAGGCATATGAATGTGCTGCAGCTTACAAAGCCAAAACCAAAGCGGTACATGATGCAAAGGTTCGTTTGAGTAAGTTTGAGGTAGGCCAAAAAGTATGGCTCTACAATTCAAGATTGAAGTTATTTCCGGGGAAACTCAAAAGCAAGTGGATGGGACCGTATTTAATCGTCCGTGTGGGAAACTTTGGAGACATAGAAATTGAAGATTTTGATGATCATTTACGACAAGTTGTGAACGGACATCGGTTGAAGCCTTACATGGAAGCTAGTGATCTTAACGGAGCAAACAAGCAGTTGGAAAGTGGCTGTTGCATCTTTCTGATTAACATATCCGAGTAAAAGGGCCAGGTATTGTCGAGCTAACGACATTAAACATAGCGCTCATCGGGAGGCAACCCGGTTTCGTAACATTTTCTTTGTTTTGTTTTTGAATTCGTGTGCTTTGGTTTTATTTTCTTCATTTTTTTTTTTGTTTTCGTGTTCTTTTGTTAGTGCTAAAGCCATAGGCAATTTTGAAGCGTGGGGTGTTGTATGGGAGTTGAGCATGCATGAGTGCAATTGTGGGCAATGCACGAATGTTGGGGGTGTGGAAGGTCGCGAACCGAATAAAAATAAGTTTTATTTTAATACATTAGTTTTTTTTAGGATAACTAAAATTTATTTAGTTATTTATTTATTCATTTTTTTAGTTAGTTAAATTGTTTTCTAAAAAAAAAAAAAAAAAAATTTGGTGTTCGGCGTAGCCTACGCCCGAAAACGGCCGTAGGGTACGCTGGTCGACGTTCCAACGCCCAAAACTTGCTGTCTACGCTCGATTCATACGCCCAAGACCTTCAGCGTAGCCTACGCCCGGCCCGGCGTAGCCTACGCCCACGAGAGGTTCGACCCAGATTCAGAAAAAAATCGATTTTAACTCGTTTTTTTTTTCACTTTTTCACCCCGAAACCCGACCCATTCACCTCAAATTCGGGATTTTCACCTACCCATCTCACTTTTCATCCCCAAATTCATCATCTTCTTCATTTCTTCTTCTCAAGAACTTCAAGCCCTAGTTTTCTAACTTTCTCATTCTTCCACCAAATCCAACGATTTTAGAGTCTAACTTGCATAATTTTTCGAGGAGATCACAACCCTTGTCTCAGATTTTTACAAATCACACCGATTTGTGAGATCCCGTGAGTGGTAGGTACGAAATTTTGGGTATTCATTGAAGGTCCAAGTAAACGTTTGCCTCTCTCCTCCATTTTCTCTTGCAAAGGTATGTACTCTACTGTATGTTTTCAGCAAAAGGAAGGAAGGCTTTGGTATTTGTTGTTTTTATGCTTTGTTGATGCATTAGGATGATGGGTTAGAGGGTGTTGCACATGAAATGCTGGTAATTCTGTTTGGAATGTGATGTGTAACAAATTGTTGAATTCATAACTAATCACCAACATTGTTTAAGGTAAAACTTTGGTTTACAAATGAAAATGTGGAAAGTTACACAACTATGGAACTTTCAACAGTGAGAATTTTAATGATGTAGCAAATGGGTGGAGTTAAACATGTTGGAAAGATATTGCTAGTGGTTATTGTAACAAGTGTGGGGATGGGATATAGACTGTTACAATTTTGTTCCTCCATACTTAGAAATGGTCATTTTTGTCAATTTCAGGTACCATGTTTAGCAGGTTCTCAAGAAGCAAGAAAGGTAAGAAAGCACAGGAAGCATCTTCCTCCCGTGCACCATCACCACCAAAACAAAAGAAAAGAAGGACGCTTTTGGTGGATGAATCGGAATCTGAAGATGAACGAGCCTCTCAAATGGGAGAAGATGTGATGGAGGTTGAATTTGAGGACATTCCCAAACCCGTGTGGAAACGAGATGAAAAGTTATCAATGCATCATGAGATATGGCAAGCTGATCTGTACAAAGAAAAGATGAACACCTTGAAATCGAAAGCCAATGCGATGGTCACTGAACGGGCAGTGGTGATGCCTGAGTTTGTAAGTTTGGGGTTGGTGCCATATTTTACTCAACTGGGATGGGAAGCATGTTTGACCTTTCATGACAAAGACGGTGGTGATCGCATCCCGGTCAATGCTATTATCGAGTGGATGTCTACATTACGACGGGAATTTGGAAATAATCCACCTCAGACAACCACTCTCACTGGGACTGTTGGAGATGTTTCAGTGGTTATGTCTTTTGCAACCATCCGACAAGTTGCTAACTTTGACTCAAAGCCGGCTCGCCAATATGTATATCCATCTGCCGAGAGTTTATTTGATAGCAAAGTAGAGGGACCACAGAAAATTGCCATTCTGCAACTTTTATTTAGAGATGGAGCAGGGGGAGAGATGTATAGGCGTGATTTGAATATTATGGCTAAATTATTGTCAATGATTGAGGGGTACAACATTATTCCTAGAATGGGGGATTTAGTCAAAATCCATCATTATGAGTTGAAGGTGCTTCATGCATTAGTTTCAGGTCAAGAGATGCTATCGTTTAGGCATCTAGCAATGTTGAATGTTTGGGCAAGCAGAGAAAGCAAAGTGAGATGCATGGTCCCCCACTGTCGGTTGATAACTGCATTGATGAGAAACCAGGGTGCATTGAACCCGGATACTCGAATCGTGAAGAAGCAACACAAGCCATTTTCAGTTGCAAAGCTCACCAAGGAAGATTGGAGGTTTGAGGTGACTACTAGGTACTATGTTTTGAAGGATAAGAAAACAGGTCAAATGATTCGAGGCTTGAAGCAAAATGCACCCCTATTGCGAAGGGGTGAGCAAGAAGAACCGTTGGGAGTTCTACAAGGTGCTGTTGAGGGGAATGTAACAGATGATGTTGAGGAGATGGAAGACGATGATGGTGAAGAAGAGGATTCTGATCATGAGGGTAGTAGGGACCAAAGGGGACATGTGAGGCAACGAGGGTGAATGGATGATGATGTTATAGAGGCTATGGTTCGATCAACGAGGCCTCAGGAGTTTGATGGGTGGCCGATGTCCACTCGAATGATGTGGGATAGGAGTTCCAAAGAGAGCATTCTGGCTCGGGAGGGACGAGAGAGAGAAGATAGGCAATCACGTGCATTGGCCTATAATATGGAAGAGTTGAGGAATGATTGGTTTAGGCAAGAGGAAGCAGTCCGCACTAGGACTGATTTTATTGCAGGTCATCCCTATCAAGAATGGCCTCAACAGGTGGATTATCGCACTCTACCACCAATGATGCCGGAGGACATGCACCCGCGGTACCCACAACAGTTCATGCCATCAAGGTGGGTGCCTTACCAACAACCACCACCACCAGAACAGGGTTCTAGCACAACCGGAGCTTTTAACATGCGGGACATGAGGGATAGCTTGATGGAGGAGTGGTTCGGACCACCAATGCCTTACCCACCACGAGATGACTATTTTCCAGGCACTCACTGATCGCCTGTGATCAGGTCCATGTGCTCTTTCTATGCTTCTTTAACTGTTTGTTTGAACTATTTTTGACACTTCGTGCTTGTCTTATTTGCTAATGTTTGTTTGAAGTTAATGTTTTGTTGAAATGGAGTGTAAAGGTAATTGCAGGGGGCATATGGGTAAATCATTACATCATACTCATTTCACACTCGTAATTAGTGGAAAAAAATTACATTGGGGACAATGTAAGGTTTAAGTGTGGGGATGAGGGAAACTTTGAAATTTGAAAAATTGTTCCAAAAGAGGTCTTTTTGTGCACGAAAAACAAATTTTTTTTCAAAGAAAATTGTGAATGCGTCTGTAACCGGTGTATATGTGTAACTTTCTAATTATGCCTAGTTCTTTAAGTTGCGGAATAAAGTGTTCTTAGCAAGTTGTAGAAAAATTTGGTAGGTAGGTCTCAATTAATGATACACGGCTAGACAATGGATAAACATGCATGCTTTACATCCGAAACCCGTTACCACCGTTTTTGTGAGAATTTGAGCCTATGTGGAGCAGGAAATAGATGTAGAATTTGATGCTCAATTTCATTTGATGTGTGATAACCTTAATGTTGTTATCATTTCAGAACTTGCATAGTTAATGCATGTTAAAACCATGAGCCAAAGTGTGCACAAACGTGATAGAGGCATTAGGATAAACCCTTGTTTTAGCCTTATGTCTTTGTTTCACCAACCCTTGACAAAATCCCCTAGTCGCCATTTTTGAGCCAATTACCCATTTCTTTGTTAACCCATACCCATTCCATTAGCCAAAATCAGCCTTTATAGCCATTTCAATTTAGACCCATGTGGCGATTCCAAGTTAAGTAGTGTTAATGTCAAAAGAAAAAACAAAAAAAAAAAAGAGAAAAATTTGTTCGTAGTGATGATATTAATGTTTAGAAATAAAAAGTAATCCGATAAGGGTACAACTTACCCTAGTGATTATGTGTAGTAGTTGTTTATGTGAATTTAACTTGGATTTCGCATGTTTTAGCCACTTATATCCCTTTCCCATACCTTAGCCTTAGCCAACATTACAACCTCGAAAGACCTCTTGATTTGTGTATACTTCGTGCATAATGATGGAGATTTGATTGCTTTGCAAGCTTATGATAATGATGCATCATTAGTGGATTGAGAGTTTATAAATACTAGTGCATCTTTGTTAGTTCAGATATAAAGCCGAGTGGAGTGTTCATTGTGAGAGGTGTGAATATGTGCATGTGAACCATTTGAAGCTAAGTGTCCTTGATTAGAGGTTTTCTTGTCAAATTTGTAATATTGCTTGTTGGGATGTAAATCTATTGCACGTTGTAAGTCTTAGGAATTAGGTGTGGTTTTGAAGTTTTGCTATTAACCGGTAATGAGATGTTTAAGCAATTGTTTTTGTTGAATCATTTGTTATCGTGTGTAAAGGACTTTGCTTGGGACAAGCAAAACATAAGTGTGGGGATGTGATGTGTGTTTGATTTTCATGCTCTTTAACAGTTTAAAGTTGTGTTTTTATGGGCATTTTATGTGGAATGATGATACTTTGATATACAATTGTGAATTGCAGGTAAAAACACATTAGAGGGATGCCCGGGGGTGGTAACGAGGTGAAAAGATGCACAGACGGATCAGAAACTGTCGAGAAAAGCTCAAAATTCAGAAGCGCATATCTTGAGCTAGAGGAAGAGTTACGGAAGCCATAATATATGAAAACCGAGTTTCTCGACGAGACAAAGCTGTTGGTGAGATCAGACTGGGCGTAGGCTACGCCCAGGTCAGCGTAGGCTACGCCCAAAAATTCAGCGTTGACAGAAAAAGTTCACCGTTCCGTGTGGCCCAGCGTAGGCTACGCCCAAAACGCGGAAAACGAGTTTTTAACCCTATTTTGCCTATTTTCAAGCCACATTCCATCCAAGTCGAAAGTTAAGGTTTTTGGGGCCAATTGGGGACGATTTTGGGCAGTTTTTGAGTGGATCCAACCCTCCAAATCAAGATTCAATCCAAGAATTCATCAATGGAATCAACAATTGAAGATCAAATCGCGATGAGGCAAGGCTAGTTTCTTCGTAATCGCTTCCGGTTGATTAGGGTTGTAAGTGAAACAATGTTTGAATGTTGAATCTAGGTTTTTGATTGTAAACTTGATACGATTTCTCTTTGGTTGATTTAAACAATAGATTTATGTTTTCGTATTGTTGCGTTACCATAAGTGATTCGGTTTTCTTGCATCGTTTACTCATTGGTAGTCGTGTGATGCGTTGTGTATGTCTATTGGTAATTTTGTGAATGAGCAAGTCTTAAACGTTTGTTCCATCTTTATCACTTTAATCGAATTGATTGACAACATCAATTTTATATGATTTCAATCTAGGTTTAACTTACATTCATTGTGGATCTTACAACCTAAAAACCGGAAGTGATTACCTTTTTCATTAATTGTTTTCAAATCAAAAGTTAAAGTTTGTTTCTTTTAAACAATTCTCTTAATCCAATTTAATCAAGTTTTCATTTTTCTTAGATTAATTAGTTTGTAGTCAAGATTAACATTTTCCACTGATTCCCTGTGGAGACGACCTTACTTGCCCTTGCTATAGTCAAAGGTAGCTAAGTTCTTAATTATAAATTGTTTTTTGATTGACCTACGACACATCGATCAGTATCAAAAGTTTACTATCAAGGATCTTGGGGAGCTTAACTACTTTCTTGGGTTAAAAGTTTCTCATACAAAAGAAGACCTTTTTCTGAATCAATCAAAATATGCACGCGAGATCCTTGAGCGAGCCAACATGTCTATTGCTAAGCCAACACAAACACCACTTGCAACCAATGCTACTTTTACTTCCAATGGTGAACCATACCCAAATGTTACTTACTATCGTTCTATTGTGGGTGCCTTACAATATCTAACTATTACTCGACCATATTTGTCTTATGCAGTTAATCAAGTTAGCCGATTTTTACAACCTCCAACAGTCGACCATTATCAGGCAGTCAAACGTATTCTCCGCTATTTTAATGGGACTATTGACTATAGCCTTTATTTTTCTCGTCCAATTAAAGCTTCCCCTACTCGGATTCTATGATGATGATTGGGCTAGATGCCTTGAAACACGGCGTTCTACTTATGAATATTCTATCTTTTAAAGGGGAATCTAGTGTCTTGGAGGGCCAAGAAACAACCTACTGTTTCTAGATCCAGTTGTGAATCAGAATACCGAGCTATGGCTAACACCGCAGCTGAAATGATATGGATTACTCATCTTCTCATCGAATTGCATGCCTTACCGCCGGAACGTCCTACTTTGCTATGTGCAGAGACGGTTCTTATTGAGGGCCTGGGGCCCCGGGCCCCCTGTTTTTCCAGTCAGAATGATCGATTTATTCCTTCCTAAAAATCCCTCGGCCTCCTCCGTTTTCTTCCTAAAAATCCTTCGCCCCCTCTGTTTTCTTCCTAAAAATCCTTTGCCCCCCTCTGAGCTTTTTTTCAAGCTCCGTCATTGGCTATGTGACAATCAAAGTGCACTTTTTCTTACACAAAATCCTGTTTTACATAAATGAGTTAAACATATTGAGCTTGACTATCACTTTGTTCGTGAGCTTGTTTCTTTGGGAAAATTACCCACTAAGTTTGTTCCTACCAAGCTTTAGGTGGCTGATATTTTTACCAAGAGTCTACCATGGTCTCAGTTCGAGTTTTTCAGATATATGCTATGCCTCGGACCACCACCATCTCGCTTGAGGCGGGATATTAAGTAGATCATTTACTATTATATTAATTGTAAAATAGCTAGAAGCTTTTCTTATGTACTTTATAATCTTCTATTGTAAAATATGAATTCAATCAATTGAAAACATTGATAAACACATTTTGGTAATATGCTTATATGTCGATGAATTAGTTATTACGAGTATCAATTATGATTTAGTTGTTCGGTTTAAAGAGTCAATGAAACATGAATTTGAAATGATGGGCACGAGTCCTTTACATTATTTCTTGGGTATTGAAATTAAGCAAAGTCACAAATGTTATTTCACAGCAAAGATACGCCAAGGGCTCTTACTAAAAAGATTTAATATGGAAAAGTTCTCTTTTTCTAGTACACCTATAGAGTTTGGTTTAAAGGTATCCAAGAATTCTGAATAAAAGGGTTTTGACAATCGTATGTTATGAATATTAATACATGTAAAAAACTAAGAATTAATACTTGGATTTTTTTTAAGAGAATAAATTACTATAATAATTGGTCAAATTTATTAATTGTTACTATTAATGAAGGAATGTTAAGAAGTGAATTAGTTCTTTAAAGTTAAGGCGGAAAAGTAAATCAAAACATGCTTCATTGCATGACTTGTGGCGAAAAAACCTTAATTTATTATATAAGATAGATCTTAATAATCCCAATAATCAAAATTATAATTTGTCTATGAATTTGAACAAAAAAAAAAAAAAACTGCTGGTGGATACAACGTGTATACATTATAAAAGGAATATGTATATAATACAACATATACTATACATAAAAGCAGCCGATATATAAATATTACTATACAATACATTAATTGTTAAATGTATAAAGGTGTAAATTACATGTAATGTATCCTATTTAGCCAGCATGGCCGGCTCTAGTATGTTAAAAAAAGCTTTAGCTTAGGGCCTCTAAAATATAAGGGTCTCAATTTTTTGTGTAAATCAATTTTTTAGTTGTAACGAATTATGATTGGGGTAAAAATTCTGAATTTTTTAATATTTGTAATTAATGTAAACGATTAGTTTGTGATTTATACTTTTTGTAGTTTTCTCTTTCGACTTTTATGATAATATATATTTTCTCTCAAACTTGAGGAGAGTTTTTATTTATGGTCGAAAGAGGGCCTGGTTTTTATCCTTGCTTTAGGCCCCTAAAAAACTTGAGACGGTTAGGTTTATGAAAGTATCAACCTAACAAGTAATTTAAAAGTATAATATATTTGCTATTAGAAAAAAGAAACTAAAAAGTACTGATAATATTAGCTCGTAATGAATGTATTTACATGTGGTCTTATAGTCTGTTGTCTGTTACAAATTTAATTTGAGCATCGTATTTAAAATAAAAAAATTACTGTCCCAAAAAAAATGAATGCTTTAAGTTTAAGTACATTTTATTTTTAAATAATTAAAGTAAAATAAAATACAGTTTTTATTTAGTTTTGTTTAATGGATCATATCTAGCTTTCACTACTCACGCACTCACACAAGATGTTCGTGAGACGGCATGCTTCCTGTGTTCAAGCATGCAGCCTTTTATTTTGTTTTTTATTTTGTTGGGCTATCTACTACCCAATCCTATGGTCCATTCTTGGTTTAGTCTTAAATTCTTGATCAAAGCTTTCAATAAATTTTTAATTTAAAAATATTTTAATTAATTTATAATATAGTTTAAATTATACATGCTTGTCAAAAACCTAAATAATATTTTTATAAACTTCAAAAACCTATGTAATTTTATAACGCTTACTGAAAAATTCTATTACATAAACCAATCTAAATTAAAGTATATTTACAATTTTAAAAATATCTACACTTTGTTTGTACAACACATGCATTTGTTATTTTGTTTGAAGCTAAATAATTTGTTAATGTGTTTTAGCTTATATTATTAATTTCAAATTAAAAAAAGTTGTTATCAATTGATAAATTTTGTAATTTATTCTTAATAGAATTAATATTTATAACAAACTTTGTTATAATTTGATATAAAACATCATATTTGATTATATATTTTTATAAAAAGGTAATATTATTAAGATTTAAAACATTATTATAAAAAAAGATTTTGAAATTAAAAATTTATTAAATTTCGTTATGCTTGTTGAGTGGATAAATAGATTCCTTATAGTTCAAGAAATGTCATCAGTTAGATGTTGCATCAAACCAAGGGCTTTTAGCCTAATGGTTACCCCCTTGACTTCTCTATTGGGGGTCTTGGGTTCGAATCCGAGCTGAGGCATATTTGCTGAAGCAAGGTCAGAGGGTTTACCCAGTTATGGGGTTCCTTCTGGAGTGGGCTCGGGCATACGCCCCAGAGCGTCAAATTCGAGGGGACGGTTGAAATCCCGTCTTGGGTGTCGTTGTACCAAGCCGTTCAAAAAAAGTTAGATGTTGCATCAATACAAAGAAATTAAAGACCACTTTATCGATGGACTGGTTTTATACGCTTACATTAATTTTTTTTCATGGTTTCTGACTTGGATTCATTTGTTTTATTGCTGCTAAAGTTGTTTTAATCGACTTTAATCACAAAATAAGTAAAAAAAAAACTTATAAAAAATCTACATTAAATAAGTTAATAGTATTTCTAAGTGGGTCTTTTTTGGTTAATTATGATAGGGTGTTAAAGGAACATCAACTATAAAGTTTAATTACGACTTCTTATATGGAAATTTGTTTGATTTAAGGTTTTTCTTACTTATACTACGGGTTTTGAAAAAAATGAAACGTGTTTTTGGGTGCGAAAAATGACATTTACAAACTAAAAAACTTTCGTAAACACCACTTCATGGCAGCCTTTAAGATTGATGTTATAGCTAGTGATGAAGCTTAAACGTTTTGAATGAGACGGAAATTTACGATACCCAGGATACATATTAATTTTTTGAAGCGAGTGGTAACGAAACCAATATTTTTAACAAAAAATAGCATTTCGTTTAAACAATTAACACAATGATTGGAAAAAAAAGAGAGTTCCCCTCCCCCTTTTGCCCCCCGTGTCCACTTCAATTTTACCTAAATACCTAGAAACGTACACTCCTGGTGTTCAAAAGAAAAAGGACCCTAGAAACGTACACACATTTTAATTATCTTGAAAAAAAAACATTTTATTATGTAAAATTCATATTATTTTTTTTTTGATTTGCCATGCATTATGCAAAATAACTTAAACAGGAGACTAAGATAATGGTGATTAAGATGGAGACAATGGAATCCTAGGGACAAACTCAATCTCGTACGCACGACACCAGTCTAGAGGTGACAATTTTTACCAAAATTAAAAAAATAGGCTGTTTGGGTAAACAATTGTTGTATAAGGTGTTGAAATTGATAAAATTATAATATGAAATGAGTTGAGATGAGTAACATTTTAACACAATACGAGTCAATATAGGTAACCTAAAAATTATGTGAATGAAATGGATTCAAACGTTTAAGATTGATTAGTAACATATTTGTTGAGAAAAATCACTAAAAATTATCCTAATGGACTATTTGTTTAGTTATAACACATTTTGACTTAAACTAAATTAATGTTTTTTAAAAACAATCTATTAAGACCCAAACGAATTTTGCTTAAAGCCCGTTTCACTCGCACTCATCCTGACCCAAACCCGTTTTGACACGTTACCAACCCGACCAAATCCGACCCATTTTACCAAGCTTGGATACCGCCATTAAGTCAGAGGGCTTGTTGGCAGAGAGGACTCAGAGGAGAGATAAATAAGAGACATCTAGATGCATGAACAATCTACTCATAGGTGTAATTTGATAAATTATTATTATTATTATTATTATTATTATTAATTTTCTCAGTTTCGTCCAAAAATCATATCTGAATAATGAAAGCCCTGTTACTTTTATTTAATTAATAGAGTGACATTTAAACTATAATCCGCTTTAAAAAAAACTATTTTGTTAACAATATACCTTTTTCCTACCGTAACGTATGGGTCAAATTTGCTGTTAACAAACTAAATTTAAGTATTCACACTTCAATGTATCAAAAATTCTATGAAAAAATCTGTACAAGAACGTATTGAGAAAGTTAGAAGCTTAGAATTCAAATCAGCCTTATTTGGTGGTAATTGTGCCCTAAAATCGATTTTGCAATGCATTTGCTACAAAATCGAGCGTCACAAATTTTTATTTTTCTAGTAGTGTCTATTATTGATTTAAATTTTAAATTTCTATTTTATCTTAATTGTTTCTATTTTATCTTATTGATTAAATCTTAAATTTCTATTTTAAATTTACCATGATAATTTAGTTAGTTTGTTGATTATGTTTGATGAAAGGATTTACAAGCTTTAAGCAATTGCACACCGAACTAATCGGGTTCAAATAGTTGAATACCATCATTTGTTTCTTGAGCTATTTGAGTAGCTTTGGCGTCCACATCAAGTGGTATCAGAATTTAGAGCTTTGGTTTTTCAAATGGCTTTGTATGAAGGAAAGTGCCTTTATTTTCCTAGATTCGTTAGAACTTAGAAGAGGCAAGACGGAAGCATCCGTGATCATATGCTCAAGGATGAAATGAATTTTCGATTCATAGAACCACCTAATGAGGCAACAACCAAGTGTTGTACCAAAAGGCTTATAACTTAACGGTACCTCCTTGAGTTCCTGAATATGAGGTATTGGGTTCGAGTTTCACCTAAAGCAAAAAAATGCTTTAGATTGATATAGGAAGTTTTTCCGGTGTGTCTTCTTGCTAGATGGTGGTGTCGATGCGCCCATCTAGTAGAAATAGTAGCTTTAGACGCAGTTAATATTGATTTTTAGAGGCGCTTGCCTTCTAAACCGCATTTAAAAACCATTAGGAACTTATATAAAATTCAAATAAAGGATTTTTGTTTATTATTTTTTCTTTGTATCTTTAGATGCGGTTCCTATATTTTAGTCGCTGTCAGGCTTGTTTTGGATGTAAATTTACTCGTATCTTTAGCTGCGGTTAAATAGTATATTTGACGCGGCTATATATTTTTTGTTTGGATAATTTGACGTTTTTTTTCAACGTAAGTAAATTTTTTTTCCAACAACTTAACGAACAATAGTAGAAACTGAATTCATCAACTTTCATGCCTAAACATCTACATTCGTCGTTTCTCAATAATTCATCATACCCTTCCGTATATGCTGAGTCGTTCTCAATAATCAGAGGTTCTTTGGCAATGATTTATAGTTATTCGGTTGAACAATACAATTTTGGTAAACAAATCAGGTTGGTAAACATTTTATATTTATAATTAATCTATGTATGTGTTATATATATATATATATATATATATATATATATTATATATATATATGGGAAAGATCAAATAAAAAGTCTATTTTGCCTAATAAGGCTAAAAAAGACTTTTAAAACCTAGAAAACCGACTTAAACGAACTCCGATTGAACTCATTTCGATGGCGTTGGAATCGTCTCATCGAACCCTACAATATTAACTTTTAAGTTTTAACTTTAATAACTACTTTTAAAGTTTAGATTTTAGGGTTTGGTTTTTGGCTTTTTAGGTTTTATCTTTAGGTTTATGGTTTGTTTTTAAAGTTTTGGTTTTAATATTTGGGTTTTATTGTTTACAATTTAATGTTTGTATTTTAGGGTTCAACAAGCCGATTCCAATGATGCAAAAATGAATTCAATTGGAGTTTGTTTGGGTCGGTTTTCGTGTTTTTGAAAATCTTTTTTAGCTTTCTTAGGCAAAATAGACTTTTTAGGGGAACCTTTCCCTACACATACACACACACACACACACACACACACACACACACATATATATATATATATATATATATATATATTACCTACTTCTGGTATTTTGAATTTTATTTAGTCAAAATATCTTATATTGTTTCTCAGGATAAATCCAATCCAAAATCACTCTTATTTTGTTCCAAGAGTATTCTCAATCAAGATGAGTTGATCTATTATTTTATTATTTTTTTTAAAGTTTAGTATAGTGATATTATAGAATTTTAAATGTGTTATTATTTGATTTTCAGTATTTGTTTTATTATTAAAAATAAATGTTTTTTATTAAATTTAATCAAAGTTAATAGCTTTTTAATCTAATGTTTATTGAGTCTTATATATGGTAATAGGATTATGTTAAACTAAAGAAGGCTCTTAACCTAAAAAGTGTAAGAAAGATCTTGAGCTATTAAATCATTAATCAATGACTATGATTAAATGATGTTGTTGGAGGTATTTTAGTAAATACTACTTTTCTTGACTATTTATAAAATTCCACCACTTTCTTTAAACGTTCATAGCTTTTACATACAAAATTATTTTTTGAAAAAAAATATACCATAAAAAATGAGCATTTTTTTACCTTCAAAATTAGTATAGTATTGCTATAAAAACATTTTGATTTTTAATTCATTGTGTCTTTTATACATGTTATTGTGTCTTTTGTATAGGTCATTGTGTCTTTTGTGTTTCTGCTCATTGTTATGTTTTCCTAAACATTTTAAGACACAATGACGTCACATAATACATGATGTCAAGCAAGGATGATGCAATGACGAGTATGAATAACACAATGATCTTTAAAAAGATACAATTACCTGTAATAAAGACAAAATAACAAGTATGAGCTATTTTTGTACAGGTAGTCGATCAATTTAGACAAGGATAGCTCGCAGAACAACTACCAATATATGAATCATGAAAGTGACGTTATAAAAGACAATAATGATCATTTTAATGACATGTATAGTGATTTAGATACTAATGTTGGAGATAATGAACATGAGAAATTAAAACACATGTTTGAAGATTCAGAAAAACCATTATATACCGGTTGCAAGGAATTTTCTAAACTTAGTGTTGTATTGAGGTTGTTTACTTTAAAGTAAAGAAACGGATGGAGTGATAAAGGTTTCACAGATTTATTAGTTTTGTTACATGATAAACTACCGGATGATAATGAGTTACCAATTTCGTTATGCCAAGCAAAAAAATTGACGTGTCAGATGAGATTAGAAGTTGAAAGAATACATGCATGTTCAAATGATTGTATGTTATATAGAATGGAGTTCAAAAATGATCATAAATGTTTTAACTGTGGTACATCTATGTGACAATTGGGTTCGATGATTACGTCGTTATCGAATGAAATCACATATCTTCGTGCTTGAGATCCACGTTGATTTAGCGATTGTGATTATTACAGGTTGAAAGTATGCGTAAAATCGTAAATGTAGGTGAAAACCGTGCGAAAAACAGAGTTTCAGATTCTCTGGAATCGAAAAAACGAAGAAAAATTTCTAAGTATTGAACTCTGGGAGTCTTCGTGGTACGCCAAGGCTCAGTTGAGCATCCTTGGCGGTACGCAAGGGATTAAAAGATCTGAAGCCACTCCGGATTTCTTTGTGGAACGCCTAGGAAAAACTTGCCCTCTTGGCGGTACGCGACGAGTATGGCAGTTCAGAAACATCTCAATTTTTTCAGAATTCATGCAGAAAGTTGATATCTTTCTTTCTCTCGACTTCAAACACTCGCATAGACGTTTAGATCATCTGTTTACCTCAAATCTCAGTTCTAAAGCTGCCGAAACCTCCGGATCGTACCAAGGAACGTATCTACAAGCGCTGATAGTTGTTTTGCGGCTAAAAATTTGTCCGATTAGGTAACGATTCATTTTAACCTACTAGTTTGATAATGATTTGATTAGATCTTGTTTTTGAACGTAATGCAATAGTTAGGGTTGTTGATTATTGCCTAGATGATGGCTAGGAATGATTATAAACGAAGAAATTGATGTGTTAACGGGTAAATCTTTGTTTTGATCCTTTGTAATGTCCAGTTATCATGAAACTATACCTATGTTTATAATGGTTTAAACCATTGGATTGTAACAATGTATGTGATTATCTTGATTAATCTATGAAATGCAAGGTTAAATCCAAGTGTTTCAAACTAGTCACAATCATTGAGATAATCATTGGAATTACTATATGATGTTTATGATAACAGTCAGATTAGTACGTTGAATATGGTTGTTAAACATATTCCAATGTCACATTATGATGTTTCATGATATCTGGATAATCAATAACAAGGATTGGTCATTCCTAAACCATAAATACATCTAAAAACTGTTTCGATAATATAGTCAACAACAATACCTAATTGGTTAATCTGAGAATGTTATGATTAATCAAACGTTTTATCAACCTTGTATTATGAACCTGAATCAGTATAGATTCATACATTATCATACATTGTATGATATGAAAGTAAATTAACTAATTAATCATCTAATATCGGTTTGATGACTTTCAATGCAATGTCTTGGACATTGGACGTTCAGAAAGATCTAATCAGCAAGTTAAAACATAAATAACTCATTAAACATAAACTAATGTAGAATCACCCTATTATTACTAGTTTGTGCGATATTCTACTATTAGTGAGACTTCAGGTGATTTTTGTACAACCCCCTTTTCTTTTTAATGTTTTATAAACATCGGGGTACTACCGTGGAACTTTTCTCAAACATATGATATGTATCACTGTTATCTGTGTGATTTCATGTGAACTTGTCACGAACTTGCGGATTTCATGGGATTTTTGCTTGTAGATCAGAACACTATCACAGTATTTAAAAGTCCTCATTCCTTGAAACTGTATCTAATGAACCCATGTAGGGCCGAACAGGAAACAATGATAGTACTATTGGCTAACAACCCATTTTCTAGGAGCTTAAACTCCCCTTGCTGTGAATGTTTGTTACATGTTTCCATAACCTCTTAATGTTGTGATAGACATTAAGATAATGAGGCATAATGATGTTACCGACGGGTAGTATCTTCATAGAACAGAACGGAGTAGTCCGAAAGGAACTAGATATGGGTCCCATGGTTATCTTGAACTATATATATATCGAAAACTTGCATATCATATCATATTGTTTAACTTGAACATTACGAACTCACTAGCTTTGTGCTGACCTTTCCAAACTCAATTTTTTTGCAGGTAGATAGTGAGCACCGGCAATGTTGCACTTTTAGACACTTGTAATTAAATAATTTGACTTATGTAATAAACTAAGTTTGTAAACTGTAATTATGGTTGTGATTACGAAACCCTTGTAATATGTTATATTTAAGTTAATCCGTGTGTTGTGATATCGGATCAAATAAGTCACACCTCATCTCGAAGACATCACCACTATGCTTCCGCGACCTTCTCAGTGTGTTTAATGACACCATCAACAGGTGACGAGAGGTGGGTGTGACAATCTAGGTATAAGCATAAAAACGAAACAGATGAACTTCACGACGATGTGACAAAAAATGAGCCATTAGCTAAAATATTGTGGTATTTACCGATTATACAGTGGTTGAAAGGATTATTTTCTAATGAGAAAGATGCAAAATTATTATGTTGGCATTCGGATGATCGTTTAAGAGATGGAAAGGTAAGCCATGTTATGGATTCACCTCAATGGAAAAACATTGATACTATGTATCCATAATTTGGTAACGAGACAAGAAACATACGATTTGGACTTAGTTTAGACGAGATCAACCCTTTTGGAAACATGACTAGTCGTCATAGTACGTGGAGAGTTCTTTTGTGCATATACTATTTTCCACTGTGGTTATGTATGAAAAAAATACATCATGAGGTTGTTGTTGATTCAGGGTCCAAAACAACCTGCTAATGATATTGATGTTTATTTGTCTCCAGTAATAAGCGTGTATGTTTCTTATAAGAAAGAAAATTTTGAATTACGAGCCATGATTTTTTGTACCATAATTGATTTTGTGGCATATGGTAACTTTTCATAATACTGTACAAAATGTAAGTTAGCATGTCCTGTTTGTGAAGATAAGACAAGTTCGATGTGCTTAAGTAATTGAAAAATAAATGTATACATGGGGCATGGAAGATTCCTTCCACATACTCACGATTACCGAAACAAAAAGGAGGAACGTTGATGCATATTTGGGTGTCCGCTGCTGGTCGAATAGTATTGATTAGTTTTTGTTGAATTGTATTCGCTTGTATGTATTTGTATGTTGTCACACTAGGAACTGAGTCATTCGCATGGGCATATGCGAATGGATTTCATGTGCATGGGTCTTTTCGTACGAATGGACATACGAATGGCTCCATTCGTACGAATGGAGTGCATCCCCATATATATATATACATAAGTTCTCAGTGTTTGAAGGTTAAGGTTTTGAGTATTCTTAGGGTTTTGAGTAGAGAGGGGGAGAGATCATGCTCGATCTGTTCCTGGCAATGACTATGTTCTTTTATGTGTATGGATTCAATCATGTAATCATTCATTTATTCAATATACAATTTACTTGGTTCATACTCGTGTTTTGTTCTTGCCCTAAACCTTCCGTCCATCACAGAAATTGTTGGTCCTAAACGTCTTTTCAAGGAGTTTGACGGAAATATAGAGCACCGAATGGTAAGGAAACAATTTGATGTATTTTCACGAGTTAGAAATTTGAATGTTGTGTTAGGAAAAAGAACTCATGTAGAGAAAGGAAACAATTGGAAAAAAAAGTCAATATTTTGGGATTTTCCTTACTAGAAGCATTTACAAGTTAAACATTGCCCACATGTTATGCTTATCGAGAAAAATGTTTGTGATAGCTTTCTTGGTTTGTTGTTAAATATTCTTGGAAACACTAAAGACGATATTAATCTTCGTAACGACATGCAAGAAATGAGAATCTTGCTCCTGTTGCAACACCCAAGGGTTTTATTTTCCACCGGCATGCTATACATTGTCATTTAAAGATAAAAGAGTGTTTTGTGAATGTTTACATAGTGTCATTCGTATACAAATCATCAAAAATGCCCTTTTCCCAAAAATAAAGTTTCCATTTATAGTATGTGGTCGTTTAAGAATCCGTTTTCACAAATCAAAGTTCCAAATATACTTTTATATCATTTCTAAACATTTCCCAATATCAATAAATCATCAAATCATGATAAAACATCTAAATCCCTCTTTTGATTTTCAAAAGTTTTAAATACAGTAAGTTGTTAATAAAACCATATCTTTCACAAATCTAACAAATCCAATATGTTCCAAAAAACTTTAGTGGACTTTTATCATCATCTAAACAGACCTAACATGTCTAGATGATGATAAATCAACAACATGCAATACAAAAGTTTCCTATTTTAGTAACCTTTGCAATACAAAAGTTTCCTATAATTATTAATGTTCTGCTTGAATTAAATTAAACTAGAACGCACACGTGTTGCGAATTTCAGTTATGTTGGCTAGTCATAAGTGGAATTCGTACCACATGATTATCCAGGCTTAATTCAAAACAAGTTATGTTCATTAGTTATGTTCGGTGCTCTCTGTGTCACTATTCGAGCCTATGGTTATAGTCTAGGTCTCTAAGTCAACCTAATTCTCTATGACCTGTGGCTCTGATACCACCCTGTCACATCCCCACCTCTCGTCACCTGTTGATGATGTCACTGAGAAGATTGCGGAAGCATAGTGGTGATATCTCAGAGATGAGGTGTGACTCACTTGATCCGATATCATAACACACAGATTAACCTAAAGTAAACATATTACAAGGATGTCGTAATCACAACCAACATTACATTATATAAACTAAGTTTATTACATTATTTGATTTATTTAATTATAAGCGTTTAGAGTGCTGCCTCACCCGGTGGGTCACTGTCTTCCTGCAAAAATGTTTAGATTTAAAACGTCAGCACAAAGCTGGTGAGTTCGTAAAGTTCATGTTCAACAATATGATAAGTAATACAAGTTCTCACAATGTTCAGTTAAAGATAACCATGGGACCCGTATCTAGTTCCTTTCAGACGTTCTGTTCTTGTTCTATAAGATACTACCCGTCGGTAACATCTTAATGCCTCATTGTCTTAATGTCTATCACTACATTAAGAAGTTCTGGAAACAGATAACAAACATTTACACCAAGGGGAGTTACGGCTCCCGGCAAATGGGTTGTCAGCCGATAGTACTATCATTGTTTTCTGTTCGGCCCCACATGGGTTCACTTGATACAGTTCAAAAATGAGGACTTATAAGTTCTGTGATAGTGTTATGTTCTACAGGCAAAATCCCATGAAATCCACAAGTTCTCAACAATCACATGAAATCACGCAGATAATAGTGATACATATCATATAGTTCAGAAAAGTTCCACAGTGCTACCCCGATGTTTATAAAAGATTAAAAAGAAAAGGAGTTGTACGAAACTCACCCGATAACTTAGAAGTAGCAGAATATCACACGACTGATAGTAACAGAGTGATTCTGCATTTAGTTATGTTTAATGAGTTATTTATGTTTTAACTTACTGATTAGATCTTTCTGAACGTCCAATGTCAAAGACATTGTCTTAATAGTTATGACAGTTGCATACGAGAATCACGTCAGCAGTGACGTGGGCACATTTGATCGTTCTAGAAATCCACTTTGATTTAATGATTGTAATGGTTACAGATCAATAGTATGCGAAAAATGATGAACGTGGGCGAAAATCGTGCACAAAACGGAGTCCTGGATTACCCGGAATCGAAAAACGAAGAAAAATCACTAAGTGTTGGTCGACTGGACCCATCGCGGTACGCGATGGAGGGATTTAGAATCCTCCGCGGTACGCGATGCATGTAAAATATCTAAGATTCCTCCGGATTTCTCCGCGGTACGCGAAGCCTTTTTGGGCTTCTGGTCGCGGTACGCGACGGATGTGGCGGTCCAGTGATCTGATCTACTTCATCAGATTTCATGCACTCCGAACGCAAGGATCGCACCCGGGAACGTGTTTTCAAGTACTGATCGTCGTTTTAGCCGCAGATATCCGTCAGATTAGGTAATGATCCGTTTAAACCTTCTAGTTTGATTTTGATTGATTAGATCTTGATTTTGAACGTAGTGACATAGTTAGGATTGTTGATTATTGCCTAGATGATGGCTAGGATTGATTATAAACAAAGAACACAAAGTTTTAACGGTTAAATCCTTGTTTTGATCCGTTGTAATGCCCGGTTTTCATGAAACCATACCTATGATTACAATGGTTTAATCCATTTGATTATAACAATGTAGGTGATTAGTTGGGTTAATCCTTGAAATGCAAGGTTAAATCCAAGTGTTTCAAACTAATCACAATCATTAACATACTCATTGGAACGATTATCTGATGTTTATGATAACAGTCAGATTAGTATGTTAAACTTGGTCATTATACCTCTTATGATACTACATTGTGATATTTCATGATATTTGGGTAATCAATAACAAGGATTGATCATTCCTAAGCCATTAAATTATCTAGAAACTGTTACAGTATCATAATCAACAACATTAACTATTTGGTTAATCTAAGATTATTCTGATTAATCAAGAGTGTCATCAACTTTGTATTAGGAATCTAATGCAATGTAGGTTCCTACATTATCATACATTGTATGATATAACATTAAATTAACTAATTACATAACTAATATCAGTTTGATGACTTTTAAGTCAATGTCTTTGACATTGAACGTTCAGAAAGATCTAATCAGTAAACTAGAACATAAATAACTCATTAAATATAAATAAATGCAGAATCACTTCTCTATTATCAGTTTTGAGATATTCTGCTACATCTATACTACCAGGTGAGTTTCGTACGACCCCTTTTCTTTTTAATCTTTTATAAACATCGGGGTAGCGCTGTAAAACTTTTCGAAACTATATGATATGTATCACTGTTATCTGTGTGATTGCATGTGATTGGTTGGAACTTGTGGATTTCATGGGATTTTTGCCCTGAGAACAGAACACTATCACAGAACTTAAGTCCTCATTTCTGAACTGTATCTAGTGAACCCATGTGGGGCCGAACGGGGAAACATTGATAGTACTATTGGCTGACCACCCATTTGCTGGGAGGATTGCATCTCCCCTTGTGTGAATGTTTGTTTCCTGTTTCCAAAAGTTCTTAATGGTGTGATAGACATTAAGATAATGAGGCATTAAGATATGTACCGACGGGTAGTATCTTGTAGAACAATATCGTCATAAAGGAACTAGATACGGGTCCCATGGTTATCTTGAACTGAACATTTTGTGAACTTATATTACATATCATATCATATCATGGTGTGAAACCTGAACTGTATGAACTCACCAGCTTTGTGCTGACGTTTTCAAATCAAACCTTTTTGCAGGTAGACCGTGACTTCGGGAAGAATGCACCTCACAAAAATTGTAGTTAAATAGGTTAATGTTGTAATGTAAATTGTAATAACGAAATCCTGTAATGTATTTATTTTAAGTTAATCTGTGTGCTTGTGATATCGGATCAAGTAAGTCACCCCTAACCTCGGAGACATCACCACTGTGCTTCCGCAACCGTTTCAGTGACATCATACATGAGGTGACGAGGGGTGGGGGTGTGACAGGGTGGTATCAGAGCCACAGGTTATAGAGAATTAGGTTGACTTAGAAACCTAGACTATAACCATAGGCTCGTATAGTAACACAGAGAGCACCGAACATTAATATTGAACAAAACTTGTTTTGAATTAAGCCAGGATAATCAGGTGATACAAATTCCAGTTATGAGTGGCCAGCATAACTGAAATTTGCAACACGTGGGCATTCTAGTTTGATTTAATTCAAGCAAAACACTAACAATAGTAATGACGAATAGTTGTGTTAAGATAGGAGGACGTCTCATATCATGTGTATGTTGAATGTTATTATTCAATATATTTTTTCATGATACTGATTAGAGATTTTTATTGTACAGCGATGGCAGATCGAGGCGAACAGTATCAGCTAGCTCCTCATGATATGAGGGATGGTACTCCGAGCTCTAGCTCAGCACCGGATTCAGATTCTTCGGAGGCATTGACTGCAGCCTCACGAGCTCCATCTGTAGTGCCACAGGCACAACCAGCATTACCACATTCACTATTAGAGCCTAGACCAGTTACACCACCACCACCATCACTCCCTATCATACCTAGTCCTCCTCACTCACCTCCGGCTGATCCCGTTGCGGATCGGATGCAGAGTATATCACCTCCTAGAGTACCCACTTGGGACGGGTTGCGACGTATGCGGGGTCAAGCCCGCAAGACCACAGGACTACCTCCCCGGAAGCAGCTGGCTCCCAGGGACGAGTTTCATGCCATACACGAGATGTGAGAATCCTCCCATCAGGCAGAGCTGAGAGCACAGTTGCAGCAAGTTACTCAGAACTTGCAGGGGACACAGCAGAGTCTACATCAGTGTCAGGCTACAGTTGAGGATACACGTATGACCATATTAGAGATCCTCACTTCTCACTTGACCCTGATGGATCAAGTGAAGGCGTTGGACACCGATACTCGAGCCTGGAGAACCGCGATGGATGATAGACTGAGGATGACATGGGGACATATTATGCTTGCTGTATTTTGGCGGCAAGTGGCATGGATGACTGAGGGATGGAGTTGGGTGAGAGAGAGAGCGACAGAGTTTTTGGCATGGTTTGGAGTGGCGAGTACCGAGACCAGGATGATGATCCTGGCAGTAGTCATGGCAATAGTGGCCATGATACTTTCCTTCTTATCATACTTTATGAGATGAGTATGTACAGAAGATCAGTTTGGGATTTTCAGAGCATCAGGGTGTAGATAGGGGAATTCTTTTCTGTTCTTTTCTTTATCTGATGGTAGTGTCTTGTGTTGTTTGGTGGTCTGTATAAAATCAATAATGATAATGATGAAATAAAATGGGTGTTTTGTGTATCGATCTGTGCAATGTACTATTTGGGTGTTGTGTGAACTATGATTATATCAATAGGAAAACATATCAATATCAGAACATATCAATACGAAAACGTATCAAAGTCCCTTGTGGCAACATATCAAAGTCCCTTGTGGCAACGTATCAAAGTCCCTTGTGGCAACGTATCAAAGTCCCTTGTGGCAACGTATCAAAGTCCCTTGTGGCAACATATCAAAGTCCCTTGTGGCAACATTTCAAGGTCCTGAGTGATCGTATATCAAAAACATGGTTAAAAACATATCTTTTGCTGAAATACAGTACGGGAGCAATACTGTATGCGAATATATCTATTACTAAAGTACAGTACGAGAGCCATACTGTACGAGAACATATCTAAACGAGAACATATCTATTGTTTGTATGAGAACAAATCTAGTACATGAACTGAGAACATATCATGGAACATGTATGAGAACGTATATCTGTATGGGAACATATCAATGTGAGAACTTATCAATGTCCTGAATCTGAATTTATCAAAAACATGGGTAATCAAATATTTATATCACAGTACTGTGAGCTGTGAAATATTTTAACATGTTTTTGAATTAACAGGACTGAGTATAACTACGAACATCTGTGTGATCTGTGTGTACTGAAATCATGTCTGAACTAAATTCATGTAGTTATACTGTATTCTTTATCTTCACATTTCAATATAAATTTTCAGTGTAACTGAATATGATTGAATTTATGTGATAAAACGGGCTATATCTTTAATGTTCTTGAACTGACCTGAGTTTTGTCTGCTTGTGAGCAGAATAATGGCTCCTAAACGAGGTCGACCAGCTAAGAGAGCTACTCAGAACATTACAAACCCTGAACAAAATCAAATTCCACCTTTGACTGTTGAATCAAATCCGGATCCGCGTGTTAATCCGGAAGTGAACGTCGTTCCACCTGGGAACTTGGAAACAAATACTGCTCCACCAGTGAATCCGGGAGCAAGCACTGTTCCACCTGCTGGTACAAGCGGATCCGAAACAAACGAAGCTATGATAGCACGAATTGTGCGTGAACAATTATCTGCTTGTGGTGTTCTGTTACAACACCAACCACATATCACCGCAGGTTCGGGTGGGGAACACGATCATACTGAACATAATGCTACTGGTGGTCACGCTGAAACTCATACTACCACCGGTGCAACAATCACAAAAACAACTGTTCCTGATCCACCACAGCAAGGATGTACATATAAGTACTTTGCTTCCTGTAACCCTCCTACTTTCACTGGCAAGGAAGGAGCGGCTGGTCTTTTAAGGTGGATCAAGGGAATGGAAACCAAACTCAAAATCAGTCAGTGTTTGGAGGAGCACAAGGTGTCTTATGCTGCCTGTTCTCTGAAAGACTCAGCTTTGACCTGGTGGAATACCCAGGCCAAGACTTTGGGTTCAGCCACAGTTGACTCGATGGGCTGGAATGATTTCAAAACTCTGATTAGATCAGAGTACTGTCCCATCACTGAAATTCAAAAACTCCAAGAGGAATTCTGGAATCACTCCATGATCGGTGCTGATTGTCTAGCATATACCGATCGTTTTCATGAACTCACTTGCTTGCTTCCCGATATGTTTCCCACGGAAGCAGCCTTAATCGAGAAGTACATTAAAGGTTTGATTCCCCAGATTCGGGGAATGGTAACTGCAGCTGAACCTACAACTTTGAAACATGCAATTCTGTTAACCACTAAACTTACCAATGAGGCGGTAAGGAGTGGTACTTTGTTGTTGAAACCTCCGACGGCTCACAGCCGTAGTGATATCGGTACCTCGAATGTTTCAAAAGGTACTAAACGAAAGTGGTTTGGCAAAGCCAAGGCAAAAGCTCCGGCTGAGATCACCCAGAGCAAGCCAACTATGAAAAACTATGGTGCCGCAATTCCGGAGAGGAAAGTTTATACTGGGCAGGCGCCCAAATGCAATAAGTGTCCTTTCCATCACACAGGACATGTGTGACCATGTCCTGTTTGTGCCAACTGTAACCGAGTAGGACACTACTCTAAATATTGCAACTTTCCTGCTCAACCATCAAACCAAGCACCACAACAAACCACTCAAAACAATCGATCATGTTAAAAATGTGGGAACCCTAATCATTTCATGAAAAATTGTCCAAACAACAACAACACCAATCAAGGGAATGAAGCTAGGGGGAGAGCTTTTCAGATTGGTGCTACCGAAGCAAGACATGATGCAAACATTGTCACTGGTACGTTTCTTCTCAATAATCTATACGCATCAGTTCTGTTTGATACAGGAGCAGATAAGAGCTTTATCTCACCTGAATTTGCATCATTACTTTCGTTACCTACGGTAGATCTAGAAACTCCTTATGTTATTGAACTTGCTAACGGCAAGTTGATCAAAACAAACAATGTTATTCAAGGATGTTCCTTGAATTTGAATGATCATCTTTTCGATATTGATTTACTTCCTATTGAGCTTGGGAGCTTTGATGTCGTTGTTGGTATGGACTGGCTTTCTAATAACCAAGCGGAAGTTGTGTGTCAAAACAAGGTGATCCGTATTCCATTACCTAACGGTAATACACTAATAGTTCAAGGAGAACGAGCAGGTAGAAAACTTGGTATCATATCTTGTATGCAAGCTCAGAAGTTCTTAAGGAAAGGCTGTTATGCTTTCCTAGCACATGTGATTGAGCACAATTCTTCACCCAAACAAATCACAGATATCCCAGTAGTCAAGGATTTTCCTGAAGTTTTTCCTGAGGATATATCAGGATTACCCCCAGTGAGACAAGTTGAATTTCGGATTGACTTGATTCCAGGTGCAGCACCTGTTGCTAAAGCCCCGTATCGGCTTGCACCATCAGAAATGCAAGAACTTTCAGGTCAATTGCAAGAACTGTTAGACAAAGGTTTTATCAGACCTAGTTTCTCACCCTGGGGAGCACCTATTCTTTTTGTGAAAAAGAAGGATGGTTCATTCAGAATGTGTATTGACTACAGGGAACTCAATAAACTGACAATCAAGAACCGTTATCCACTACCTCGTATCGATGACCTATTTGATCAATTACAAGGTGCTACTTATTTTTCAAAAATCGATTTAAGATCTGGATATCATCAGTTGCGTGTTCATGAGGATGACGTTCCAAAAACTGCTTTTCGAACTCGATACGGACATTACGAATTTTTAGTAATGTCGTTTGGTTTAACCAATGCACCTGCAGTTTTTATGGATCTTATGAATCGAGTATGTAGACCTTATCTGGATAAGTTTGTGATTGTGTTTATTGATGATATTCTTATTTATTCTCGAAACCAACAAGAACATGCTCAACACTTGAAATTAATTCTAGAACTTTTGACACGTGAAAAATTATATGCCAAGTTCTCCAAGTGTGAGTTCTGGTTACGAGAAGTTCAATTTCTTGGTCATGTAGTAAATCAAAACGGTATTCAAGTGGATCCCAGTAAGATTCAGGCGGTGAAACAGTGGGAGACACCATGAACCCCGACTGAAATACGTCAATTCTTGGGGTTGGCAGGTTATTATCGCCGATTTATTAAGAACTTTTCAAAGATAGCCTTGCCACTGACTACATTGACACAGAAAAATCAACCGTTTGTATGGAATTCTCAACAAGAGGAGGCGTTCCAACTGTTGAAACACAAACTCTGTAATGCACCTATCTTGGCACTACCGGAAGGTACTGATAACTTCACAGTGTATTGTGATGCTTCACGTCAAGGTCTTGGGTGTGTTTTAATGCATAACGACAAGGTAATTGCTTACGCTTCTCGACAACTGAAAGTACATGAGAAGAACTATACCACTCATGATCTAGAACTTGGTGCAGTGGTGTTTGCACTTAAGATTTGGAGGCATTATCTATACGGAATTAAGTGTATTATATACACTGATCACAAAAGTCTCCAACACATTCTAGATCAGAAAATGTTGAACATGCGACAGAGGCGATGGGTTGAACTATTGAACGATTACGACTGTGAGATTCGTTATCACCCAGGCAAAGCAAATGTTGTAGCTGATGCTTTAAGTCGCAAGGAACGAGTCAAGCCTTTACGTGTGAAAGCGTTAGGTATGACTATTCAAACCAGTCTAATTCCTCAAATCAAAGACGCTCAGCAACAAGCTTTACAAGCAACGAACTATTCTGCTGAGGGACTGAGAGGATTAGATAAGAAACTCGATACCAAAGACGATGGACTGTTGTATTTCAAAGACCGAATGTGGGTTCCTCAATTCGGTAAATCTCAAACAATTATCTTGGATGAGGCGCACAAATCCAGGTATTCTGTTCATCCAGGTGCTGATAAAATGTATAAAGATCTTAAAGATTTTTACTGGTGGCCTGGAATGAAGAAACACATAGCTGAATACGTGAATCGATGTTTAACATGTCTCAAAGTTAAGGCTGAACATCAACGACCTTCTGGGTTATTGCAACAACCTGAGATTCCCATGTGGAAATGGGACCAGATCTCTATGGATTTCATTACTAAATTACCCAGAACATCACGTAATCATGACTCTATATGGGTTATTGTTGATCGCCTTACGAAATCTGCGCATTTCTTACCCATCCGAGAAGATTATTCTATGGATCGACTCGCTAAACTCTATGTTAATGAGATTGTATCTCGACATGGAGTACCGATCTCTATCATTTCTGACAGAGATAGTCGATTTATGTCACGATTTTGGCAAACTCTTTAGAATGCTCTGGGCACACAAATCAATATGAGCACAACTTATCATCCACAAACTGACGGGCAAACCGAATGAACAAATCAAACTCTTGAAGACACACTCAGAAGCTGTGTGATTGATTTCGGAGGTGGTTGGGATATTCATCTTCCACTTGTTGAATTCTCATACAATAACAGTTACCATACCAGAATTCAATGCGCTCCATTTGAAGCACTTTATGGACGCAAGTGTAGATCACCTATCTGTTGGTCAGAGGTAGGTGAAAGCCAAATCATAGGCCCAGAATTCATTCAGGAAACAACTGATATGATCGCACTCATTCAGGAACGAATCAAAGCAGCTCGCGATCGTCAAAAGAGTTATGCTGATAATCGCCGTAGACCACTCGAATTCCAAGTAGGTGATCGAGTAATGTTGAAAGTGTCACCTTGGAAAGGCATTTTCAGATTCGGAAAGAGAGGTAAACTTTCACCAAGATTTGTAGGGCCATTCAAGATCCTAGAACGAATTGGATCAGTATCCTACAGACTTGAATTACCTCTTGAACTCAGTAACATTCATGATGTATTCCATGTATCCAATCTGAAGAAGTGCTTAACTGATGAATCATTGATCGTACCTCTAGAAGAGATTCATATTGATGAAAAACTTCTGTTCAGCGAAGAACCAGTGGAGGTAATGGATCGAGAAATGAAAGTGCTAAAACGTAGCCGTATACTAATCGTTAAAGTGCGTTGGAACTCGCAACGTGGACCCGAATATACTTGGGAACGTGAAGATCAAATGAAATCAAAGTACCCACATCTATTCTCATAAACGATTGTCATAATGTAAGTCTTCACTAAATTTCGGGACGAAATTTCTCTAACAGGAGGAGACTGTGACAGTTGCATACGAGAATCACGTCAGCAGTGACGTGGGCACATTTGATCGTTCTAGAAATCCACTTTGATTTAATGATTGTAATGGTTACAGATCAATAGTATGCGAAAAATGATGAACGTGGGCGAAAATCGTGCACAAAACGGAGTCCTGGATTACCCGGAATCGAAAAACGAAGAAAAATCACTAAGTGTTGGTCGACTGGACCCATCGCGGTACGCGATGGAGGGATTTAGAATCCTCCGCGGTACGCGATGCATGTAAAATATCTAAGATTCCTCCGGATTTCTCCGCGGTACGCGAAGCCTTTTTGGGCTTCTGGTCGCGGTACGCGACGGATGTGGCGGTCCAGTGATCTGATCTACTTCATCAGATTTCATGCAAAATTAAACTTTTATTTCATTTCGAACTTAGACGCAAACCAGATGAAGAACACGACCAAAACACCATCTAAATTCCTATTTCAAGCCCTCCGAACGCAAGGATCGCACCCGGGAACGTGTTTTCAAGTACTGATCGTCGTTTTAGCCGCAGATATCCGTCAGATTAGGTAATGATCCGTTTAAACCTTCTAGTTTGATTTTGATTGATTAGATCTTGATTTTGAACGTAGTGACATAGTTAGGATTGTTGATTATTGCCTAGATGATGGCTAGGATTGATTATAAACAAAGAACACAAAGTTTTAACGGTTAAATCCTTGTTTTGATCCGTTGTAATGCCCGGTTTTCATGAAACCATACCTATGATTACAATGGTTTAATCCATTTGATTATAACAATGTAGGTGATTAGTTGGGTTAATCCTTGAAATGCAAGGTTAAATCCAAGTGTTTCAAACTAATCACAATCATTAACATACTCATTGGAACGATTATCTGATGTTTATGATAACAGTCAGATTAGTATGTTAAACTTGGTCATTATACCTCTTATGATACTACATTGTGATATTTCATGATATTTGGGTAATCAATAACAAGGATTGATCATTCCTAAGCCATTAAATTATCTAGAAACTGTTACAGTATCATAATCAACAACATTAACTATTTGGTTAATCTAAGATTATTCTGATTAATCAAGAGTGTCATCAACTTTGTATTAGGAATCTAATGCAATGTAGGTTCCTACATTATCATACATTGTATGATATAACATTAAATTAACTAATTACATAACTAATATCAGTTTGATGACTTTTAAGTCAATGTCTTTGACATTGAACGTTCAGAAAGATCTAATCAGTAAACTAGAGCATAAATAACTCATTAAATATAAATAAATGCAGAATCACTTCTCTATTATCAGTTTTGAGATATTCTGCTACATCTATACTACCAGGTGAGTTTCGTACGACCCCTTTTCTTTTTAATCTTTTATAAACATCGGGGTAGCGCTGTAAAACTTTTCGAAACTATATGATATGTATCACTGTTATCTGTGTGATTGCATGTGATTGGGAACACTATCACATAACTTAAGTCCTCATTTCTGAACTGTATCTAGTGAACCCATGTGGGGCCGAACGGGGAAACATTGATAGTACTATTGGCTGACCACCCATTTGCTGGGAGGATTGCATCTCCCCTTGTGTGAATGTTTGTTTCCTGTTTCCAAAACTTCTTAATGGTGCGATAGACATTAAGATAATGAGGCATTAAGATATGTACCGACGGGTAGTATCTTGTAGAACAATATCGTCATAAAGGAACTAGATACGGGTCCCATGGTTATCTTGAACTGAACATTTTGTGAACTTATATTACATATCATATCATATCATATCATGGTGTGAAACCTGAACTGTATGAACTCACCAGCTTTGTGCTGACGTTTTCAAATCAAACCTTTTTGCAGGTAGACCGTGACTTCGGGAAGAATGCACCTCACAAAAATTGTAGTTAAATAGGTTAATGTTGTAATGTAAATTGTAATAACGAAATCCTGTAATGTATTTATTTTAAGTTAATCTGTGTGCTTGTGATATCGGATCAAGTAAGTCACCCCTCACCTCGGAGACATCACCACTGTGCTTCCGCAACCGTTTCAGTGACATCATACATGAGGTGACGAGGGGTGGGGGTGTGACAATAGTCATCAAACTTATGTTAAGTATGTAATTAGTTAATTTAATGTTATATCATACAATGTATGATAATGTAGGAACCTAAACTGATTCATGTTCCTAATACAAGGTTGATGACACACTTGATTAATTAGAATAATCTTGGATTAACCAAATAGTTAATGTTGTTGATTATAATGCTATAACAATTTCTAGACAGTTTAATGGCTTAGAAATGATCAATCCTTGTTATTGATTACTCAAATATCATGAAATATCACAATGTAGCATTAGAATAGGTTTAATAATCATGTTTAACATACTAATCTGACTGTTATCATAAACATCAGATAATCGTTCCAATGAGTATGTTAATGATTGTGATTAGTTTGAAACACATGGATTTAACCTTACATTTCATCGATTAACCAAACTAATCACCTACATTGTCACAATCAAATGGTTTAAACCCTTATAATCATAGTTATGATTTCATGCAAACTGAGCATCACAACGGATCAAAAGAAGGATTTACCCGTTAAAACATCGTGTTCTTCGTTTATAATCAATCCTAGCCATCATCTAGGCAATAATCAACAACCCTAACTATATCATTACGTTCAAAATGAAGATCTAATCAGTCATTAACAAGCTAGAAGGTTAAAACGAATCATTACCTAATCAGACGGAGTTTTGAGCGTAGGACAACGATCTAAACTTGCAGATACTATCCCTAGCGCGATCCGTGAGTCTTGGCAGCTTCAAATTGAGGTTTTGATGGTAAAATATCGTCTGGTGTGTGTTTTGAGCGTATATGTTCGAGAAATGTAACAAAAATAATTTCTGCATGAAATCTGATGAAGAAATCTGATCCATTGCACCGCCTCATCCATTGCGTACCGTGAAGAGAAGCAAAGAAAGGCTTCGTGTACCGCGAAGAAATCCGGAGAAGTTTCAGATATTTTGTTCCTTTGCGTACCGCCAAGAGCCCTTAACCCAGCCTTGGCGTACTGCGACGACCCCCAGAGTTCAATATTTCAAGATTTTTCCTTGTTTTTCGATTTCGGAGAACCCGGAACTCCGTTTCTAGCGCGGTTTTCGTCTACGTTCATCATTTCTCGCATTCTATCAACCTGTAATAATTACAATAATCAAATCAACATGGATTTCTAGAACGACCACATGTGCTCATGTCATTGATGACGTAATTCTCAACTGCAATTGTCACAGTCTCCTCCTGTTAGTGAAAATTTCGTCCCGAAATTTAGTGAAGACTTACTTGATGACAATCATTTATGAGAATAGATGTGGGTATTTTGTTTTCATCTGATCTTCTGGTTCCCACGTGTACTCAAGTCCCCGTTGTGAGTTCCATCGAACTTTGATGATTGGTATGCGTCCACGTTTTAATACTTTTACTTCTCGATCCATTACCTCTACTGGTTCTTCGCTGAACTGAAGTTTTCAATCAATTTGAATCTCTTTGAGAGGTACGATCAATGATTCATCAACTAGGCACTTTTTCAGATTTGATACGTGAAAGACATCATGGTTATTACTGGGTTCAAGAGGTAACTCAAGTCTGTAGGCTACTAATCCAATTAGTTCAAGAATCTTAAATGGTCCTACAAATCGTGGTGAAAGCTTACATCTCTTCCCAAATCTGAAAATGCCTTCCCAAGGTGAAACTTTCAACATTACTCGATCACCTATTTGGAATTCTAGAGGTCTACGACGATTATCAGCATAACACTTTTGACGATCGCGAGTAGCTTTAATTCGTTCTTGAATGAGTGCGATCTTATCGGTTGTTTCTTGAATGAATTCTGGGCCTATGATCTGATTTTCACCTACCTCTGACCAACAGATAGGTGATCTACACTTGCGTCCATAAAGTGCTTCGAATGGAGCGCATTGAATTCTGGTATGGTAACTGTTATTGTATGAGAATTCAACAAGTGGAAGATGAATATCCCAACCACCTCCGAAATCAATCACACAGCTTCTGAGTGTGTCTTCAAGAGTTTGATTTGTTCATTCGGTTTGCCCGTCCGTTTGTGGATGATAAGTTGTGCTCATATTGATTTGTGTGCCCAGTGCATTCTGAAGAGTTTGCCAAAATCGTGACATAAATCGACTATCTGTGTCAGAAATGATAGAGATTGGTACTCCATGTCATGATACAATCTCATTAACATAGAGTTTAGCGAGTCGATCCATAGAATAATCTTCTCGGATGGGTAAAAAATGTGCAGATTTAGTAAGGCGATCAATGATAACCCATATAGAGTCATGATTACGTGATGTTCTGGGTAGTTTGGTGATGGAATCCATAGAGATCTGATCCCATTTCCACATGGGAATCTCAGGTTGTTGCAATAACCCAGAAGGTCGTTGATGTTCAGCCTTAACTTTGAGACATGTTACACATCGATCCACGTATTCTGCTATGTGTTTCTTCATTCCAGGCCACCAGTAAAAACCTCTAAGATCTTTATACATTTTATCAGCACCTGGATGAATAGAATATCTGGATTTGTGCGCCTCATCCAAGATGATTGTTCTAGAGTTACCGAATAAAGGAACCCAAATTCGGCTTTTGAAATACAACACTCCATCAGTCTTGGTTTCAAGTTGCTTGTCTAATCCCCTTAGTTCCTCAGCAGGATAGTTCGTTGCTTGTAAAGCTTGTTGCTGAGCTTCTTTAATCTGAGGAATTAGACTGGCTTTGAATAGTCATCCCTAACTCTTTCACACGTAAAGGTTTGACTCGTTCTTTGCGAATTAAGGCATCGGCTACAACATTCGCTTTGCCTGGGTGATAACGAATTTCACAGTCATAGTCGTTTTGAAGTTCTACCCAGCGCCTCTCTCACATGTTCAACATTTTCTGATCTAGAATGTGTTGAAGACTTTTACGATCAATGTATATGATACACTTGGTTCCGTATAGATAGTGTCTCCAAATCTTGAGTGCAAACATCACTGCACTAAGTTCTAGATCATGAGTGGTATAGTTCATCTCATCTACTTTCAGTTGTCGAGAAGCATAAGAAATTACCTTGTCATTCTGCATTAAAGCACACCCAAGACCTTGACGAGAAGCATCACAGTACACTGTGAAATTATCAGTACCTTCCGGTAATGCCAAGATAGGTGCATTGCTGAGTTTGTGTTTCAACAGTTGGAATACCTCCTCCTATTCGGAACTGATGTGTTGTAAAACACATCTTTTTCTCCAATTGTTTTTGTTAGTTTTTGTACAGTTTTGTTTAGTTTTAGAATCGATTTTAGCTAGGTGCTTCATAATTTGGTAATTTCATGCTTGCAGGTAATAAACATGCATATTTGGTGCTAAAGTACAAAGAAATGAGCTCCCGGTTGGGTGAGGACGAACCTGGAATCAAAGAAGGCCAAAAACTGAAATCTGGAACCCCTCGAGCTACGCGACGGCCAGTTGAAACCCTGTCGAGCTACGCGACAGGTGGGAAAGACGAAAATGCCCTCACTTATACCCCTCGAGCTACGCGACGGATTTGGAGGTAACTGTCGCGCTACGCGACAGGATTAAAATAGTAGAAAATCAGTTTTAAACCAAAACGTCGAAAAACTGAAGGGGGAGACACGATCTGGAACGGCTGGAGGCGACTAGGAGGACGAAGAAAGGCTATTTTCAGGTGAATCGAAGTTTGGGAAGGCGTAGGATCGAAGAATCAAGACATAGGATCAAAGATATCGGGTGTTCTTCATTCGGTTTACTTTGTTTCTTTGTTTCTCTTTGATTTTCATGTTTCTCCTTTACTTTAAACAGATTATGGATTGTATTCGTATGATGTTTCTTGGCTAATCTTGTAGAACTACCTAGGTTATGATGATTGCACATGTTTAGCATTAGTTTTTATCGGTTTTGGATTATGTGTATGTGATGAACTCATGATGTAACAAACTTGGTTTGGATTATTGGATGTTTTATGTATGTTTATAATTGTTTATGGATTGGTGATTTATTCCTGGTGTGCCTTGGTGAATGTCTTTCATATAATAGGTGCATGCTAGATCAATTACTGTGTGTTTTTGATTAATAGATGGTTTACTATGTACGATTTTACCATAGGAGTGATTATCTTGATATAGATATATTAGATGTGCAAGTAATCTTGATTGCCGTGAGGTGAGAGATTATCGGTTTGTCTAAGGTGTTAGATGAACTAGTTTAGAGACTATGTGAGAAGATCTATCTATTTGTTTTTCATCTGTGTTTACCGAATCCAATAGGAAAATCCTAGTTATCCCTTACACTTAGGTGTTCGAGACTTTCGCGCTGTAAGGTAGATTGTCTAGCGGATACATTTTGAGTATAACTGGATAACTGTGAGGGAAATCCATGCAACCGGTGGTTTGACGGCTTTTAGGACTCTTAGTTGACAACCCTTGAGAAGGGTCGAGGGTGCTCTAGGTTTTTTTTTAGTCGGTATCACATCGTTTCCATTACCGATAGATCCTTTGTTGAGCATGTGTAGGATTCATGCCTAGGTAGTGCTCTTTCTTCGTTTGATCTTCGTTTCTATCTTTGTTTCAGTTTGGTGTTTTCTCTTTAGCCTTTCTTTTAGATATTCTTAGTTTTGTTAGCAAAACCCCCTTCCTTATTAATATTTTATTTAAGTGCAAATTTTGTATAGATAAGTCTTTTTAGTTTCTAGTTAGTGCTTTCTGTAGAAGTCTTTGGGTTCGATATCCGGACTTACTTTTGCTTTACTAGTTTCGATAGGCACACTTGCCTGTTAGAAGTCTTTGGGTTCGATATCATGACAGCCATTAACAATTCTCAGTTTAATGGTCGTGATAATGAAGATGCTCCCACACACCTTGCTAGGCTCACTCGCATCTGTGGTACATTTAACCTTCAAGGTGCCACTGAAGATGTGTTTTTTCTTCCGCTTTTTCCCTTTTCACTTGTGGGAAGAGCAGCCACTTGGCTTGACTCGCATCCTCCAGGCACCTTCACAACTTGGGCCAGCCTTAGGGATGCGTTCCTTAAGAAGTACTTTCCTCCAGCTAAGGCCGCCCGCTTGAGAGTTGAAATCCATTCGTTTCGAATGGCCCCTGATGAGCCCTACTATCTTGCTTGGGAGAGGTTACAAAACGTTCTAAGACAATGCTCCTAGCATGGTTTGTCTGAATGGGCTCTTGTACAGAAATTCTACAATGGGCACACATATGAGACTCGCGCCTGATTTGACACTTCTGCAGGAGGCCACCTCATGGGTAAGAGGGATGTGGCTAAATGCAATGACCTTTTTAAGAGTTTTGCTCAGGCCGAGTATGAGCAGCGGTCTGCAAATAGGAATTCAACTCCTATTACTGCTCTTGAGTGTTTAGTTAGGGATGTTAGGGATTTGAAGATGAGAGTTAATTGGTGTGAGATTTGCAGAGGTGGTCATGCCACGTTTGAGTGTTTTGTATGAGTAGGATTGAAGAATTACTAACTCAGTTAGTGGCTAAGGATGCCACTACACAGAAGATCCTACATGAGCATGATGTCCTCCTCAAGAACCAGCAATCTGCGTTCTTGGATTTACAGCGAACGGTTGATGACATAGACAAACGGTTGGATGAACGGCCCCATGGCCTGTTCCCGGGTCAGCCACAAACCAACCCAAACGCCCACGTGAAAGCGGTCACCACCCGCTCTGGAGGAGGTGAGGGAGATAGATTCATACCACCGGTGCTTATGGAAGTTGAGGAGAGTAAGAGAGTGGTCCCACCGGTTGATTTAGATGAGGAGGAACCGGTGGATGAAGAAATTGAGATGGACACTCCTGGGAGGGTGCCCGTGAGGCTAGTCCTAGCAAGTACTGCACCTGACAGTGAGTCTCCTGTTGAGAAGTCGGTAGTTGGTAAGCCAGTCATGTTTAAACCCACTTTGGAGATTGATCTTTCCCGTGTTCCTTACCCAGCGCGTTTAACTAATCAAAAACATGCTAAGGAATAATTGCATTTTCTTGACATGTTCAAACAACTCAAGATCAGTCTCCCATTTGTTGAGGCCCTACAACGTATGCCTAAATACGCTAAGTTTTTGAAAGATCTGTTGAAGGGTAAGGACCGGTTAGGCAAGTTAACTGAGGTCCCGTTGAGTAGAGACTGTTCTGCGGTGATAACGAACAAGCTATCGGAGAAACTGGCGGATCCGGGTATTCTCACGATCCCGTGTTTGTTTGGTAGCGATGTTTGTAGTCACGCGTTGGCAGATTCAGGTGCTAGCATCAATCTGATGCCCTATTCTCTTTATGAGAAGCTAGCACTTGGTGACCTTGTCCCAACGCGCATGACACTCTCCCTAGCGGACAGGTCTGTGAAGTGTCCACGTGGCATCTTGGAAAACGTGCTGGTGAAGGTTGATAAGTTTGGTTTCCCCGTGGACTTTGTGGTTATGGATATGGAGGCGGATACCACTGTTCCCATCATTTTAGGACGTCCGTTTCTCCGCACTGCCAAGGCCGTCATTGATGTTTTTGACGGGAAGCTCACACTTAGGGTCGGTGACGAGATGGTCACTTATGTGGTAGCCAAATCCATCAAACAAGGAAGGAGTGGTGAGGGTGTTGATAAACCCAAGTGTGGGGAGGATGAGAAGAAGCCGGAGGTGATGAAGAGTGTTGGTAGTGGTGAGATGCGGGAGGCGGTTGAAAGTGGCTCGTTTTCGAGCGAATGGGAGGAATTTTCCCTTGACCCTCCCACATAGCTGAGGTTTGTGAGTGTCTTGGGTTAAACTCCCAAGTGTATAGTTTGTAGAATTAGTAATTTCTTAATATCTTTGGTGTGTTTTTCATTTTTCGTTATTGTTTTTCTTTTTTGTTTTTGTATGTTTTAATGTGTTTTGCAGGTTTTTAAACCATTTGATGCCATTAAGAGGAACTAAAGCCACCAGGTATGTTTTCTGTGCCTTAGAATGTTTCGGTATGGTTTGGTGTTTTTGGGGTGTAAAAATTTGGCTAAGGCATGGAAAATCTGGAAAATCTCTGGAAAATTGACATCGTCGCGTCACGCGAGGGCCATCTGCCCGTCTATCGTGCTACGCGAGAGAATCTGGTCAAAAGCTGGTCAAACTTGCGTCGCATACCGCGAAGGGTTTCTAATGGGTCGTCGCGGTACGCGACGAGTCCTTGATTGTGTTAAAATGCTTCCAAACCCTAGTTTTCAAAATTTACCCCCAAATTACCTCTCCTACGCCGCGTTCACCACCATAAGTGGCTTTCTAATTTCATTATTGTCGCATTGAATTGATGTTTTTCAAATTTTTATTTTTTTCTTAATTTTCTTTTGTTGATTTGTGTTTTTCTTTGTTAATTTTAGTTAAATGGTTCTTTGTTAATTTTATCATTATTATTATGTTTTGGACGGGTTGATGCTTGTTTGATCTTTGTCTTTGTGTAGATCTTATGTGTATGTTTGTAGCCTGTGGAGCAAAATTGTAGATTGTGGGGCCACTTGGAAGGACTGACACTTGACAATCTTCTCGTTAACCAGCTAAGTCATTTTTAGTTTTTATTTTTAGTTCTTCTTTGGTTTTCTTTTTCTCTTCATTGGGGACAATGTACAGTTTAAGTGTGGTGATGGGAAACTTAGTTTAATTTTGTTTTAATAATTTTTGAATTTTGAATATTAGTTTAGTTATTTATTTGAATAGAAAAAATTTATTCTATTTTAGCTTAGATCTTTCTTGTCTTTGCTTAAATCGGTTGCAAAAGTGTGATGGGAAATGATAGAAATGTTAGGTTTGATGGTTTCATTCATGTTTAACTTGTTGAATTGGGATCAATGCCTTGGTTATAGGATGTGTGGGTAGACACAACTGATTTTTCTGTTCCTTAGGATTGATATAATTTCACTTAAATGCATGATTTTCGTGGGAAACATATTGGGGATTTGGAATTAACGAAACTGTTTTCTGGTTATTAAAAGAGCCTTTGCATAATAAAAAATTAGAGTTTTGAAAATTTGATTTTTCTAATTGGCACATAAGTACTCTTTTTATGAGAATAAATCCGAGTCTTATGGCGCCCTCATTTCACAAAATAAGCAGAGCTAAAAAAAAGATAAAAGAAAAGAAGTTGGGCTAAAAACTTATGTGTCACACGCCGGGTTGCAGCCTGGTTGAAACACTACTAAGTTAAGTTCAATGAAAAAAAATAATAAATAAATAAAAGAAAAATGCTCACGCTTTCATCTGCTTTCATTGTAAAAGTCTCATTTTAAAAATTTCTTGTTTTGTTTATATGTGAGGGTAACTTGAAAGCTGGAATTCATGATTGATTTGGTTTTAAATGTCCTAAGTGTGGGTCTCATGAGATGAATGTAGAATGTTAACATAAAAGAACCAAGACTTAGGGAACTAGATAATCAGTTTATGAGTTTAAAAGGATAAAAATACTTTCAATCTTTTCCAAAGCATCTGGTTTTGATTTGATAAGTTTAATTGTGTAGAAACCATTTTACCTAGCTATGATCTCGGATTTTTGCATAAGCCTTTTTCAGGGACGAAAAAGAGATAAGTGCGGGGATGTGATGTGTTATAAAACACATCTTTTAATCCAATTGTTTTTGTTAGTTTTTGTACAGTTTTGTTTAGTATTAGAATCGATTTTAGCTAGTTGCTTCACAATTTGGTAATTTCATGCTTGAAGGTAATAAACATGCATATTTGGTGCTAAAGTACAAAGAAATGAGCTCCCGATTTGGTGAGGACGGACCTGGAATCAAAGAAGGCCAAAAACTGAAATCTGGAACCCCTCGAGCTACGCGACGACCAGTTGAAACCCTGTCGAGCTACGCGACAGGTGGGAAAGACGAAAATGCCCTCACTTATACCCCTCGAGCTACGTGACGGATTTGGAGGTAACTGTCGTGCTACGCGACATGATTAAAATCGCAGAAAATCAGTTTTAAACCAAAAAGTCGAAAAACTGAAGGGAGAGACACAATCTGGAACGGCTGGAGGCGACTAGGAGGACGAAGAAAGGCTATTTTCAGGTGAATCGAAGTTTGGGAAGGCGTAGGATAGAAGAATCAAGACATAGGATCAAAGATATCGGGTGTTCTTCATTCGGTTTACTTTGTTTCTTTGTTTCTCTTTGATTTTCATGTTTCTCCTTTACTTTAAACAGATTATGGATTGTATTCGTATGATGTTTCTTGGCTAATCTTGTAGAACTACCTAGGTTATGATGATTGCACATGTTTAACATTAGTTTTTATCGGTTTTGGATTATGTGTATGTGATGAACTCATGATGTAACAAACTTGGTTAGGATTGTTGGATGTTTAATATAATTGTTTATGGATTGGTGATTTATACCTGGTGTACCTTGGTGAATGTCTTTCATATAATAGGTGCATGCTAGATCAATTACTGTGTGTTTTTGATTAGATGGTTTACCACGTACGAGTTTACCATATGAGTGATTATCTTGATATAGATATATTAGATGTGCAACTAATCTCGATAGCTGTGAGGTGAGAGATTATCGGTTTGTCTAAGGTGTTAGATGTACTAGTTTAGAGACTTTGTGAGAAGATCTATCTAGTGTGTTTTTCATCTGTGTTTACCGAATCCAATAGGAAAATCCTAGTTATCCCTTACACTTAGGTGTTTGAGACTTTCGCACTGTAAGGTATATTGTCTAGCGGTTACATTTTGAGTATAACTGGATGACCTGTGAGGGAAATCCATGCAACCAGTGGTTTGACGGCTTTTAGGACTCTTAGTTGACAACCCTTGAGAAGGGTCGAGGGTGCTCTAGGTTTCTTTTTAGTTTAGTGATTTAAGATCCCGGTATCACATCGTTTCCATTACCGATGGATCCTTTGTTGAGCATGTGTAGGATTCATGCCTAGGTAGTGCTCTTTCTTTGTTTGATCTTCGTTTCTATCTTTGTTTCAGTTTGGTGTTTTCTCTTTAGCCTTTCTTTTAGATATTCTTAATTTTGTTAGCAAAACCCCTTCCTTACTAATATTTTATTTAAGTGCAAATTTCGTATAGATCAGTCTTTTTAGTTTCTAGTTAGTGCTTTCCGTAAAAGTCTTTGGGTTCGATATTCGGGCTTGCTTTTGCTTTACTAGTTTCGATAGGTACACTTTCCTGTCAGTAGTTTAGTTTTAGAGAGTCTAGAGTATTACTTAGTGTCTAGTTTAGTTTTGATTTTGCTTATTCTAATCAAACTACTTTGAGCACATCAAGTGTTTGGCGCCGTTGCCGGGGACTTCTTAGTCGATTGTGCTTATTAGTTCTTGTTCTTATCTGTGCATATTTGTGTCTTGTTTGATTTCAATTTTATTTTATTTTGTTTTATTTCTTTTTGATTGATTTTTGTCATTTACAGGTTTGGTAGTGTATGCCATACTTAAGCTCACACGGACTGCCACATGAGCTTTCATTGCCATCATGGAGCGATTCGCGGGACTTTTTTGAAGGTTCTACGAGCGAGGTAAGTGCTTCTACTCCCATTTCTGCTGATTTTGTTGAGCATACACCACCACCTTCTTCTAATTCTTCTACTCATCCCAGTCCACGTTTGCACTTTGTTCCACCCATGGCAAACCGTCGTACTGTTCACCAGCAGGCCACTGCGGGATTCACGGGACTTAACAATCCCATTACTGTGCCAAACATAACGAATGAAAATTCGTGGCAGATTCCTTCTTACATCATGACAGCCATTAACAATTCTCATTTTAATGGTCGTGATGATGAAGATGCTCCCGCACACCTTGCTAGGCTCACTCGCATCTCTGGTACATTTAACCTTCAAGGTGCCACTAAAGATGCGATTTTTCTTCAGCTTTTTCCCTTTTCACTAGCGGGAAGAGCAGCCACTTGGCTTGACTCGCATCCTCTAGGCACCTTCATAACTTGGGCCAGCCATAGGGATGCATTCCTGAAGAAGTATTTTCCTTCAGCTAAGGCCACCCGCCTGAGAGTTGAAATCCATTTGTTCTGAATGGCCCCTGATGAACCCTACTATCTTACTTGGGAGAGGTTCCAAAACCTTCTAAGCCGATGCTCCCAACATGGTTTGTCTGAATGGGCTCTTGTTGAGAAATTCTACAATGGGCTCACATATGAGACTCGCGCCCGATTTGACACTTCTGCAGAAGGCCACCTCATGGGTAAGAGGGATGTGGATGAATGCAATGAATTTTTGAGAGTTTTGCTCAGGCCGAGTATGAGCAGCGGTATGCAAATAGGAATCCAACTCCTATTACTAGTTCTTCCTCGTCATTGAGGGGTGTTCACCATGTGAACACGGACACTAGTGTTGCTGCAGCTCTTGAGTCTTTAGCTAGGGATGTTAGGGATTTGAAGATGAGATTGGATCGGTGTCAGATTTGCAGAGGTGGTCATGCCACGTCTGAGTGTTTGGTGAGCAAGGAGCTGGCTAACTATTTAAGAGGACAGGGTAGGTTCGGGCACTCATACAACCCTGGATGGGGAAATTTCAGAACCCCCAGCCTTTTAGATCTTCAAGTAACCCCCTGATTTTCATTCTGGATATCCTCAGAATCAGGGACATAGTCAAGCTCCTAGTGGTGGTAATCAGGGTAGCACTTCGGGTGGTGGTGGTGGTAGTATGAGTAGGATTGAAGAATTACTGACTCAGTTAGTGGCTAAGGATGCCACAACATAGAAGATCCTACATGAGCATGATGTCCTCCTCAAGAACCAGCAATCTGCGTTCTTGGATTTACAGCGAACAGTTGGTGACATAGCCAAACGGTTGGATGAACGGCCCCACGGCCAGTTTTCAGGTCAGCCCCAAACCAACCTAAACGCCCACGTGAAGGCGGTCACCACCCGCTCTAGAGGAGGTGAGGGAGAGAGATTCATACCACCGGTGCTGGTGGAAGTTGAGGAGAGTGAGAGAGTGGTCCCACCGGTTGATTTACATGAGGAGGAACTGGTGGATGAAGAAATTGAGATGGAGACTCCTGGGAGGGTGCCCGTGAGGCTAGTCCCAGCAAGTACTGCACCTAACAGTGAGTCTCATGTTGAGAAGCCGGTAGTTGGTAAGCCGGTCATGTTTAAACCCACTTCGGAGATTGATCTTTCCCGTGTTCCTTACCCAGCGCGTTTAACTAATCAAAAACACGCTAAGGAATACGGGCATTTTCTTGACATGTTCAAACAGCTCAAGATCGATCTCCCATTTATTGAGGCCCTTCAGCGTATGCCTAAATACGCTAAGTTTTTGAAAAATCTGTTGAAGGGTAAGGACCGGTTAGGCAAGTTAACTGAGGTCCCGTTGAGTAGAGACTGTTCTGCGGTGATAACGAACAAGCTACCGGAGAAACTGGCGGATCCGGGTATTCTCACGATCCCGTGTTTACTTGGTAGCAATGTTTGTAGTCATGCGTTGTAGTCCACGGGGCATCTTGGAAAACGTGCTGGTGAAGGTTGATAAGTTTGTTTTCACCGTGGACTTTGTGGTTATGGATATGGAGGCGGATACCACTGTTCCCATCATTTTAGGACGTCCGTTTCTCCGCACTGCCAAGGCCGTCATTGATGTTTTTGACGGGAAGCTCACACTTAGGGTCGGTGACGAGACGGTCACTTATGTGGTAGCCAAATCCATCAAACAAGGAAGGAGTGGTGAGGGTGTTGATAAACCCAAGTGTGGGGAGGATGAGAAGAAGCCGGAGGTGATGAAGAGTGTTGGTAGTGGTGAGATGCGGGAGGCGGTTGAAAGTGGCTCGTTTTCGAGCGAATGGGAGGAATTTTCCCTTGATCCTCCCACATAGCTGAGGTTTGTGAGTGTCTTGGGTTAAACTCCCAAGTGTATAGTTTGTAAAATTAGATATTTCTTAATATCTTTGGTGTGTTTTTCATTTTACGTTATTGTTTTTCGTTTTTCGTTTTCATTTTTGTGTGTTTTAATGTGTTTTGCGGGTTTTTAAACCATTTGATGCCATTAAGAGAAACTGAAGCCACCAGGTATGTTTTCTGCGCCTTAGAATGTTTCAGGATGGTTTGGTGTTTTTGGGGTGTAAAAATTTGGCTAAGGCATGGAAAATCTGGAAACTCTCTGGAAAATTGACATCGTCGCGTCACGCGAGGGCCATCTGCCCATCTATCGCGCTACACGAGAGAATCCGGTCAAAAGCTGGTCAAACTTGCGTCGCGTACCGCGAAGGGTTTCCAATGGGTCGTCGCATTACGCGACGAGTCCTTGATTGTGTTAAAATGCTTCCAAACCCTAGTTTTCAAAATTTACCCCCAAATTACCTCTCCTACACCATGTTCACCACCATAAGTGGCTTTCTAATTTCATTGTTGTCGCACTGAATTGATGTTTTTCAAATTTTTATTTTGTTCTTAATTTTCTTCGGTTGATTTGTGTTTTTCTTTGTTAATTTTAGTTAAATGGTTCTTTGTTAATTTTATCGTTATTATTTTGTTTTGGACGGGTTGATGCTCGTTTGATCTTTGTCTCTGTGTAGATCTTATGTGTATGTTTGTAGCCTGTGGAGCAAAATTGTAGATTATGGAACTACTTGGAAAGACTGGCACTTGACAGTCTTCTCGTTATCCAGCTAAGTCATTTTCAGTTTTTAGTTTTTATTTTTAGTTTTTTGTTAACCAGCTAAGTCACTTGAAGCATGACCGGTTGTTTTGAGTGGTTTGTCGTGGTGCTTGGTTTAGTGGTTGAGCTAGAAAGTTGCAATATTTAGCGTAGTGTCCAACTCGGTTACAGTTCAAACAAATAGGACACGGTCCTGTGTGATGGAATGGACACTTGTTGCATTTGGGTGCCTGCGCAGTGTAAACTTTCCTCTGAGAAACAGTTGCACCATGGTTCTTCACTATTGGTTTGCTCTGACTAATCTCAACCGGAGCCTTTGTTTTGGCCTTACCAAACCACTTTCGTTTGATACCTTTAGAAACATTCGATGTACCGACATCTCTACGGCCCACCGCCGTCTAAGTTTTTGTGAACAAAGTACCACTCCTTACCACCTCATTGGTAAGCTTAGTGGTCAACAGAATTGTACATTTAAGAGTTGTAGGTTCAGCTGCAGTCACCATCCCCGAATCTGGGGAACTAGACCCTTAATGTACTTCTCAATCAAAGTTGCTTCCATAGGAAACATATTAGGAAGTAAGCAAGTAAGTTCGTGAAACCGATCTGTGTAAGTTAAACAATCAGCACCGATCATTGAATGATTCCATCTTCCTGGAGTTTTTGAATTTCAGTGATTGGGCAGTACTCTGACATAATCAGAGTTTTAAAATCATTCCAGCCCATTGAGTCAACTGTAGCTGAGCCCGAAGTTTTAGCCTGGGTATTCAACCAGGTTAAAGCTGAGTCCTTCAAAGAACAAGCAGCATAAGACACCTTATGCTCTGCCAAACATTGGTTGATCTTGAGTTTTGTTTCCATTTCCTCGATCCACCTCAAAAGTCCAGCCGCTCCTTTTTACCTGTGAAAGTAGGAGGGTTGCAAGAAGCAAAGTACTTTTAAGTACATCCATGCTCTGGTGGATCAGAAACAGTTGTTTTAGTTGTTGCACCGGTGGTATTATGAGTTTCCACGTGGCCACCAGTAGCGTTATGTTCAGTGTGATCATGGTCCCTACCAGAACCCATAGTGATATGAGGTTGGTGGTGTTATGTCAAAACACCACAAGTAGATAGTTGTTCTCTCACTATTCGTGCTATCACCGCTTCATTTGATTCAGATCCACTTGCGCAAGCAGGTGGAACAATGTTCACTTCAGGGTTTATAGGTGGAACTGCATTTGTCTCCAGATTTTCAGGTGGAACCATGTTCACTTCCGGATTAACACGTGGATCCGGATTTGATTCGATGTTCACAGGTGGGACTTGATTCAGTTCAGGGTTAGTAACGTTCTTGGTAGCTTTCTTAGCTGGTCGACCTCTTTTAGGAGCCATTGTTCTGCTCACATGCAGACAAACTCAGGTCAGTTCAAGAACATCAAAGATATAACCTGTTCGATCACATAAATCCAACCATATTCAGTTACACTGAAATATTATTTGAAATGTGATTAAAAGAAAATATAGTATAACTACATTGATATAGTTCAGACATGTTCCCAGTACACAAAGATCACACAAATGTTCGTAGTTATACTCAGTCCTGTTAATTCAAAAACATGTTAGAATATTACACAGCTCACAGTACTGTGATATAAATATGTTATTACCCATGTTTTTGATATATTAACATACAGGACACTGATAAGTTCTCACACAAAACGTTCACATACAGTTCTTTGATACATTGCCACACCGGCAATAGATATATTCTCGTTCAAAAATGTTCTCATAGTTCTGTGAAACATTGCCATACAAACAATAGATATGTTCTCACACAAAATGTTCTCATAGTTCTGTGACACACAGGCAATAGATATGTTCTCACACAAAACGTTCACATACAGTTCTTTGATACATTGCCATACAAGCAATAGATATGTTCTCACACAAAATGTTCTCCTAGTTTTGTTTATAGTTCACACAAGTTTGACATTGATACTTAGTTCATACATCACATACATAACACATTATACAGATAGATATACAAAAACAATCATTTTATTACTATAATATCAGTTTTATACAACCACACATTTTGTCAAACAGACTGCCAGAACCAAGACATTACAACTAGATACCAGGGATCTATTTTACATCCAAAAATATCCCCCAAACATCTCACTCTCAACCTATCAGCATGCTGCTGATGATATCTGCAATGACGATCCAAAACATGCACACCCATATAAGACCTTACAGTAGAAAGTACGGTAAGCATGCCATCACAATGGCTATAGTCGCCAGTACTATAGCCAGTACTATCATCCTCGCCTCCATGCTCAATCTCCTCAAACCCTCTATCACTCCCACAGCTCTCTCCCTCATCACCCCAACATACTGCCAAAACACAACCATCATCACATGCATCACTATCCTCCTCATCCTCTCCTCAAAAATTGCCCGCCAAGCTCGTGTGCCCGCATCCAGTGCACTCACCTGATCCATCAACATCAAGTGAGAGGTAAGTATCTCCAACACAGTGGCACGCATGTCCTCCACAGTTGCACGAGACTCCTGTAACTCTAAGCGAGTCCCCTGAAGATCTATAGTCACCTGACGAAGCTGCGCCCTAAGCTCCGTCTGCTGTGAAGACTCTCCTACCTCATGTATGACACTAGGCTCATCTCTAGGCGCTAACTGGTGTCTAAGAGGAAGACCAGTCGTCTTGCGGGCCTGGCCCCGCGTCCTTCTGTGTCCATCCCAAACTGGGACAGTCTGGGGAGGTGGACTCTCTCTCTTGCCTACAGATGTATCCTCATCTGACACATGAGGAAACGTAGGTGGAGTGTGTGGTACTTGTGGTGGTGTAGCCGTCACCTGTGATACTGAGTGAGATGTGGCTGATAATGCCTCATAAGGATCTGAATCTGATCCAGAACTAGAACTGGGTGTATCGTCCAGGATAACGTATGGAAATCGCTGGTATATATATCTCTCTCCCTGATTGGCCATCGTTGTTTACATAAAAGTTCAAATCAGTACCATGATATAAATAATGAATAATAATATTCAACATAAACAGGATATGACATGTCTTCCTATCTCAAAGCAACTACTCGTCCTTATAATTATTAATGTTCTGCTTGAATTAAATTAAACTAGAACGCACACATGTTGCGAATTTCAGTTATGCTGGCCAGTCATAAGTGGAATTCGTACCACCTGATTATCCAGGCTTAATTCAAAACAAGTTTTGTTCATTAGTTATGTTCGGTGCTCTCTGTGTCACTATTCGAGCCTATGGTTATAGTCTAGGTCTCTAAGTCAACCTAATTCTTTATAACCTATGGCTCTGATACCACCCCGTCACACCCCCACCTCTCGTCACTTGTTGATGATGTCACTGAAAAGATTGCGGAAGCATAGTGGTGATATCTTAGAGATGAGGTGTGACTTACATGATCCGATATCATAACACACAGATTAACTTAAAGTAAACATATTACAAGGATGTCGTAATCACAACCAAGATTACATTATATAAACTAAGTTTATTAATTATTTGATTTATTTAATTACAAGCGTTTAGAGTGCTGCCTCACCCGGTGGTACTATCATTGTTTTCTGTTCGGCCCCACATGGGTTCACTTGATACAGTTCAAAAATGAGGACTTATAAGTTCTGTGATAGTGTTATGTTCTACAGGCAAAATCCCATGAAATCCACAAGTTCTCAACAATCACATGAAATCACGCAGATAATAGTGATACATATCATATAGTTCAGAAAAGTTCCACAGTGCTACCCCGATGTTTATAAAAGATTAAAAAGAAAAGGAGTTGTACGAAACTCACCTGATAACTTAGAAGTAGCAGAATATCACATGACTGATAGTAATAGAGTGATTCTGCATTTAGTTATGTCTAATGAGTTATTTATGTTTTAACTTACTGATTAGATCTTTCTGAACGTCCAATGTCAAAGACATTGTCTTAACAGTTATCAAACTGATGTTAAGTATGTAATTAGTTAATTTAATGTTATATCATACAATGTATGATAATGTAGGAACCTATACTGATTCAGGTTCCTAATACAAGGTTGATGACAAACTTGATTAATTAGAATAATCTTGGATTAACCAAATAGATAATGTTGTTGATTATAATGCTATAACAATTTCTAGACAGTTTAATGGCTTAGAAATGATCAATCCTTGTTATTCGATTTCGGAGAACCCGGAACTCCGTTTCTAGCGCGATTTTCGTCTACGTTCATCATTTCTCGCATTCTATCAACCTGTAATAATTACAATCATCAAATCAACATGGGTTTCTAGAACGACCACATGTGCTCATGTCATTGATGACGTAATTCTCAACTGCAATTGTCACAATATTGTATGTATACATTTGTATATAAAATATATTAATAGTAAGATAGCATATTGTTTTCTTTTTTTGAATTCAATTCAAAAGCCTCAAAGTCGACAACCAAAGCCGAAGCAAAACAAGGTGAAATAAAGTAAAGCTAAATGTAAAGGAAAATAGGCCGAAGGTAAAACAAAAGATCATGAAAAACAGGCTGAAAACATAAAGATAACTTTGGAAAAAATCAAAAAAAGACCTGAGTGGTACCAAAAATGGTTAGTCGTTTACAAAATCATACTAGGGTTGATTGGACTAGTTAATTGCACTATTCGACAGCTTCTGGGATGTTTCCTATGGAGCATAGTAGCGTCTTGGAATCTGAGGTGTTGTTACAACTATTTGTCAACGAATGGGTTGATATCACCATTATCTTCTTGTTTACATCGTAAGTTGTTTTATTTATTTTTTATTTAACACTTTAGAAATAAGTGAATTTATTAACTTTATCATATATTTTTCTTGATTAAAGGTACTTTTATGATACATCAAGTGAAAAACCCAACCCATGTGCTTTTTTAAATACAAACACAATTGCAGGTGATTGGTTGAAATCCCATCGTCTAAAGCTAAAAAACATATATCCAGTTTATATAGCTATCATTCATATAAAGAATACTTAGTTGCACCATATTAAGCCAAGTAATTTATATTTTACTTATTTCCTTTTTTAATTTAATTATTTTATTTATTTCATCATTTTAGTTTTACTTAATTATTCTATAAATTTCTTTGTTTAGTGGTAATTGCACTCAGTTTATTATTGCTCCTAGAAAAGCACAAGTGTATATTTTAGATTCTTTAAGGACAACGGGGAAAAAGATTAATCTTATTATCTTCTTCCACAAGTAATTGAGTATGCTTTTAGTGAAGTAAATTTCACGTGCATAATGACTCCGGTATGTTTTTATATCTTATCTATAAATTTGAACACCTTAGCAAACTTTAGTATCACTTTTACATAGCTCATTGCTTCACTTAAATTAGTAGCTATCTCTAATTTTGATATTGTGTCATGTGTTATTAAAATTTAATTGGTAATTTATTACAGTGTAAACAACAAACATCTGGTTAGGAATGTGGTTGCATGGTGATCATGTATATGCTTTATTTTGTCTATACTTATCAAGAGAAATTTCCTAACATTGGAAGTATTTATATATACTAAGTGTTTTTTTTTCTTAAAAATTAACTTTCTTTAATTGCATTTTAGGTGTGGGAAGATACAAGTGATACAACAGAATTATACATTTACAAGTTAACTCAAGAACATGATGCCACAACTTTTTAAAAGGTTATGTATTCATTGAATGTAGTATCGTTTTAGATCTCCCACCATGCTATCGGATCTCATGCACTTGCTGGTTGCTTTCATTTCATGGATTGTGATGTTTATTTTCTTCTTTTCCTGAGATACCATGGGATTGCCGAATTCTTTGATAAATCCATGTTGGAAGTTCACATAAATGGCCTCAACCATTTAATTAATGTTTGCCAACTTGACATAATCGGTCCCTCTACTTTCATAATCTTTTTTGATGGAAATAGCTGAAAGTATAAAATAGGGTTAAATGATTCCCTTTAGATGTATGGAGTTTAGAGAAAGAAACCACCATTATGTATTTCTGTATTCCGATTGTTCCATTGACTATGACATCATAACGGGATCGAATTCCAAATCATCATGGCATCATCATCATCGTCTTTTAAATCATTGATTCCTATAAGTAAGTTTTACTAATTTGATGTTCTTGTTCATATTGTGATTGATTAGATGTGATTAGGGTTCTTAGATTTAACTCTAAATTGAAGATATAATCAACATGTGGTATCAGAGCAGGTTGATTATATCAATTCATGAAATTGACTTGTTGTGATTTATGATATTAAAAACTGCAATTTTGATCGACGATGATTTTTATTATTATTTATCGGAATCGTCGATTGCTACAAATTGGTTTTTATGCGATGGTGGTTAGAGTATAAACGAAATCAGAAACTCAATACAAAATTTTGATTTTATGATTGATCTTAAATTGTATCGAAATCAATTTTAAGAATTCATGATAGTATCTGACACAATTTGCAACAAATCTGAGGAAGTGAATTTTTCAAAGTAGGAATTTCAATTTGATTATTTTCAAAGGAATTCATATATTAATTAAAACATTCAAAACCCACAATTTAATTGTGATGCCGTAATAATTGGAGTTATGAATCACAAGTTCTACAGTCTTGTCGAATGTATGGATAAGCATTCATTTATCCATTTCTTTGCATGATTAGTAATCTATCAATCATCCTATGTTAAATTACATATGCAAACATTAATCTCTTACATAATTACTTCCATACGACAAGGTTCGGTGGCTAATTTCTCTGTTCAAATGTAAATTGACACAGAGAATAAGGTTGAATTTTGAATATGTTCTGGATTATTAGATTATTAAATATTAATTTATTTGTTATTTATTAATGATCTCATATGTTTTGGTTTATATTGAAAGCCTTCTCACGATTATCACTTGAGATTATCAAACACATGGGTTAACAAATCATGAACTTGTGTATAAAATTACACAATTTATTCGCTCAACAAATTAATGCATCATGATGAGTAATTATCACCAATTCTGATGTTGCAAGAAAAACATGATCATACTTTTGATACGAATGTAAAGTGGTAAACTTCAATGAAAGATTAGATGTATGAACCAAAGGGATATCATTTGACTTGACATTGAGGTTTAGTGTTACCACGTTATGTAATCAAATGTGTTATTAAATAATGAACCCAAAGGCTTGTTATTTGCATAATACACATGATGAAATACAGGCTAAATTGCATGAAATTTCATTTCTGCCCAAAGGTGATATGTTGTTTTATGTGCCTTAATATATACATATACTTTATTTATGCTCATAACACTTAATTTTGGTCATAGCCAAAGCGAAACCAATGTCCAATTAGAACCTTACGTTAGTATGTTAATCTTGGTGTTTTGATAGACTATATCTTCCATGTATTAATTATGTTTGCTTTATTTGATTACCCCATAAACAAATCACTTCAATTCTTCTGTACTTCTCATTTGTATTAATTCAACATCCACTTTAAGCCCTAAATATGGAACTGAACCCTTGAATGGCACTAACTTCGCGTCATGGCTCGATGTTGTCAAACTAACTCTTGGAATAATGGATTTAGACTATGCTTTGAGGCATGACCCTCAGACTGCACTTACTACTGAAAGCACTGCGGTTCAAAAACAAGTGTTTGAACGGTGGGAGAGGTCAAATAGAATGTCTCTCATGGTCATAAAGAATTCCATCTCGGTAGCCATTCGTGGAGCTATACCTGACTCAGAAGATGCAAGAACTTATCTGAATTCCGTTGAAGAGCAATTTAAGGGCACTTTCAAGGCTCATGCGAGTACTTTGATACTAAAGATGCTAACTTCAAGGTATGATGGTGTAAGTGGTGTGCGTGAGTATATAATGATGATGAGTGACATGGCCCATAAGTTAAAGGGTATGGACATGGAAATTAGTGAGGGTTTTCTAGTACACTTTATAATGACCTCTCTTCCTACACAATTTGATCCTTTTAAAATAAATTATAATACTCAGAAGGACAAATGGCAAGTGAGTGAACTCATTGCTATGTGTGTACAAGAGGAAGAGCGTTAAAAGATAGAAAAACCAAATGTTGCTCATCTCACTACCATACATACCAAGAAAAGGAAAGAAAACTTTGATAAAGGAAAAATCTCAAAGGTCCAGATCACAAATACGACATCAACTTCTAGCCAACCACTCCTAAAAGAAATTTTTGTTGTAAATTTTTCCATATGAAGGGGTATAGCCAACGAGACTGTCCGAAATTCAAGGAATGGTTAGTAAAGAAAGGTAATAATCTATTTATGATTTACGATTCTCTTAATATTGATGTTCCCACAAACACATGGTTGGTTGACTCTGGTTCTATGATGGAAAGAAATCAAACGACAATTAAAGTTGGGAATGGTGACATACTGTTGAAGCCATAGGAACTTTGCAATTAGTTATGCAAGGTGGAAATTGTATTAAATTATATGACATTCTTTATATACCGGGGATAACTCGGAATTTAGTATCCGTACGAAAGTTAGACAATGATGGTTATTATGTAACACATGGTAATGGTAAAGTTACTGTTAGTTTAAATTCTCACATCATTGGTTTTGGTTATTTGGATGGAAATCTTTATAAATTGAACTTATATGGCCAATTCTCAAACTCAATGTTACATATAATATGAATAAAAACGTTAGCAAATGAATATGAGATTTGGAAACATCATCCATGTTGTGGCATCAAAGTTTAGGCCACATCTCATGAGATCGAATGTTAAGACTTGTGAAGGATGGTGTCTTACGAAACCTTAATTTCAAATATTTTGAGACATGTGTTAAATGCCTTAAAGGTAAAATGGCAAAGGGAAGTAAACGTGGTGCCACTAGGAGTTCTACTTTGTTAGAGCTCATACATACTCATATTAGTGGACCATATCTCGAATCAATATTTGGAAACAAATCATTTATAACTTTTATAGATGATCACTCACGTTATATGTATTTGTACTTAATCAAAAATAAATCTGAATCACTTGATACATTTAAAATCTTTAAAGCTGAAGTTGAAAATCAACTAAACTTCAAGATAAAGGTAGTAAGGTCAGATCAAGGAGGTGAATATTATCACAGACATACCGATGTTGGTCAAGCTTCCAGTCATTTCTTTGAATTTTGAAAAGAACATGGGATTCTGGACCAATATATCATGCCTAGTACTCCTCAACAAAATGGTGTTGCTGAGAGACACTAATGGAAATAGTAAGAAGTATGTTAGCAAATTCAAGGTTACCTCAATTCTTATGGATAGAAGCTTTAAAAATAACAATTCATATACTAAATAGGGTTCCTTCTAAATCTGTCCTAAAAACTCCTTTTGAATCTGGACTGGGAGAAAACCAAGCTTAAAATATATGAATGTATGGGGTTGTCCTACCAAAGCCAAATTTTATAATCCTCAACAAATAAAACTTGATATCAAGACCGTTAGTTGTTTCTTCATAGGATATCCTGGTCATTCAAAAGATATAGATTCTATTGCCCTTCATATACTACTCGCATAGTAGAAACCCTTCATGCTGAGTTTCTTGAATATACTAATACAAGTGGGAGCAGTGAAAGTCAAGATTTTAACTTATAAGAAGTGCAAGAGGAGGGGAGGTGGGCTCACTAATCTAACCTCCTATTACACCTCTATACATGACACTGCACCATTTCCTTTATCTTCTGAAACAAATGTTGCTCCAAACCATCTAACAATGAAGGCACCTCAAAACACAAGAACAAATACATGAAATAGCTAATGAAACTGTTGAGCCCAATAATCAGTTAAAGAGGTCATCAAGGTCTAGAAGGCCAACATGATTATGTAACCTACTTTAACGAAGCTGATATAGATATAGGAAAGTGTAATGATCCAACCTCTTACAATGAAGCCAATAGTAGTGATCAATCTTCTAATTGTAATAATGCTATGAATGAAGAGCTTGATTCCATGAAAAAGAACAATGTTTGGTATTTGTTTGCATTACCTAAGGGTGTAGAACCTATAGGCTGTAAATGGGTTTTTAAAACCAAATTAAACCCAAGTGGAAATGTTGAACGTTATAAAGCTCGATAGGCTGCTAAAGGCTATACACAAAAAAAGGGAATTTATTATGAAGAAACCTTCTCACCTGTTTCTCGAAAAGATTCTTTAAGGATCGTAATGGCCTGGGTAGCTAACGTTGATTTAGAGTTACATCAAATGGACGTTAAAACGACTTTCCTTAATGGTGACTTACATGAGGAAGTGTTTGTAAGTCAGCCTGAAGGATTCAAACCTAAAGGTCAAGAACACTTATTTTGTAAGTTGAAAAAATCTATATAAAAGAAAAGATGTTTTTGGTGTTATTTTGGTTCTTTTATTTTTTTTATTTTATTTCTTTTATAAAAGAAAACGTGCAACATTGCTCTCCATCAATAGTTCCAGTTGGTTAAAGGAGATGTTTTTGGTTCTTTTCAATGTCCATAAACAGATGTAGAAAAGAAACAAATGAAATTGATACCTTATGCTTTAGTAGTGGGAAGCTTAATGTATGCTCAAGCCTATACTCGTCTAGATATTACATATATTTTTGTAATGCTAGGCTGATATCAATCTAACCCTAGCTTAGATAACTGGAAAGAAGCAAAGAAAGTGTTGCGATATCTTCAAGGGACGAAAGACTATGAGTTAACTTATAGAAGAAGTAATAATTTAGAAGAGATTGGATATTCTGATTCTAACTTTGCTAAATGCAAATATGATAAGAAATAAACTTCGGAGTATATCTTTATGCTAGCAGGCGGACCAATTTCATGGAAGAGTCATAAGAAGCAAGTGACAACCACCTCAACGAAGATGGCAAATACGTCGCGGTTTATGATGCAACTTATCATGGAATATTGTTAAGAAATCTAATCACTGGACTCAAAGTTATAAATTCCATACCACAACCATTGAAGATTTATTGTGATAATTCAGTGGCTATTAGTTTCTCAAACAGTAACAGTTCAATAGGAGCTAGTTTGTATCTTGATACTAAGTTTTTGTTCATAAGAGAACGAGTAGAGGAAAATAATCTTTGTATCGAATACATCAACACTAAAGAAATGCTTACAGATCCGATGACCAAAGGTCTACCACCCAAAGTTCTTCATGAACTCGTAATGAAGATGGGTTTTGTTAGCAACCTTGTATAATAAGCATAGTGTATTAATATAATTACTATAAATTTCCTCGAATGTTTTATGTTTTCTATACTAATATACACGTGATAATGTTATATATAGACAAATTTGTACAAAACAATATTGTACATTAAAGGGTTTTTATTTCAGTCATTTTGGTTTTAAGAATACTTGTTTTACTTTGAAAATTTAGTATGATTAATGGGGTCTTGAGTTGAATACAATTCATTTATTGTATTTTTCTGCTATTGTTTTTGCCTAAAACTTGATGAGTGTTTAACTTGGCAAAACTAAAAGAATACTCATCCTAAATGGTTTCTCAACTAGGTGGGAGAATGTTGAAAGTTCGCATAAATGGCCTAATCCATTTGATTAATGTTTGCCAACTTGACATAATTAGTCCCTCGACTTTCATAATCTTATTTGATGGAAATAGTTGAAAGTATAAAATAGGGTTAAATGATTCTCTTCGGATGTCTGAAGTTTAGAGAAAGAAACCCCCATTACGTATTTCTCTATTATGATTGTTCCATCGACTAAGACATCATAACGGGATCGAATTCCAATTCATCATGGCATCATCATCTTCTTCTTCCAAATCATTGATTCCTATAAGTAAGTTTTACTAATTTGATGTTCTTGTTCATATTGTGAATTGATTAGATGTGATTAGGGTTCATAGATTTAACCCTTAATTGAAGATATAATCAACAATCCATCCAAAAGAAGCAAATGGAAGGCCTGAATTTAATATGAAAGTGGGCTCATTTTGATGAGTTAATAGCGTAACGTTTAGTGTATATACATTTTAGTAATAATCGATTATGAGATTTTTGTTTCTTTGACTTGTAGGTTTTGTAAGATTTCTTGGGTATGTAATATTCAATTAGTTGTATATGTATTGTAGTATAATATATATGGATTTGGGAGCTTGAATCAAGCAGGTTAAAAATGGATGACAGAAACCGCATCTAAAAATAATCAGATTTAAAAGCATAAGCCAGCCGAGACTAAAAATATTTCGAAACCGCCTCCAAAAAACCAAGAAAACCACGTCTAAATATAGCATCATCATGACTGAAGATCACTCAACAAACTAAACCGCGTGACCGCGACTAAATCATAATAACCACGTCTAAATATATTTGTTAATCGCGTCCAAAAACATAACGTAGAAAACATATGACCGCAACTAAAAATGTTGATAACCACAGCTAGTTTCACCTTTATTCGGAAAAAAAAACTAGAACTTGCCAAAAACCGATAAAAACTGGTACTAAAGCCAATATTTGACTTTGTCAACCGAAACATGAACCAATTTTAAATATGAAGTGGTTTAGGTTCAAAAGAAAGCGAGTTTGTGCACGAGAAGCTTTTCACATGGGCTTCATTTTTACGTTGTCTAGCAGTTATTTTCAAGATAAGAGTATGATACTATGATGCATAGCTATCCGATTCAGAATCAAGTATCCAACTCTAGCTAGAATGAACCTAACAAGTAACAAGGATCGACCTGAAGTATTAAACAAGTTAGGATATTATTTTAATTCAAATAAGGTTTTTTTGAATTTATATTTTATATATATTTTTAAAATTGATTCAAATTTCAAATTCCTATGTTATTTAGCTTGTTTTTTTAAAAAAATTGTTTAGTATAATAGGGCTACTTGATTGTATAGTGAGTTAGTTGATTATATATAATACAAATATTTAAGCTTGTTCACCAAACCATATGGTTTGAATTGTTTGAATAACATTATTTGTGTTCTTGAGCCATTTGAGACGCCATGACATTATATTTTATATAGATTTATGTTTAAGCATGATAAAACATATGGGTTGATTTTCGAAAAAATATTAATTTGGTTTGTGTCAAACGTTCAATGGAAGGGAACTTCATGTAACAACTCGGCCAAATGAAATCTCACTTGCATGGTAGGATTTCAAAAAACAAAACAAAAAAAAGCCTTTTTTAAAAACGAAAATAGTGTGTGTAAAGGAACCTCCTATTGATTTATAATAAAGGACGTCAAAATTTTTTTCAAAGATCTGGATTAATTTTGTCAGGATTAATAGGTTACCGCAACTAAAATTAGTTAACAACCGATCCTTACCTTATATATATGAGGAGGGTTCCAATGAAAACCTTCATTTTAAAGAAAAATTACAAAACTAATTACAATTATTATCAATCAATTTCGTTTTTTGTTTTATTATAATGTTAAATTTTTAACAAAAAGAAAAAAATAACTCATATTATTACATATATGTAGCTTATTGATTACATATATGTAACTTGTGTACTATATATATATAAGTTACTTGGGAGAGGTTCAAATGTTAACATTCCCTTATAGCGTTAACCCGCTAACCCTGACGTTTTTTGCTCGAATCTTTGTTTTTTTTTTTGTCATGATTTTCATTATACATAAATAGGGGGTTTCTTTTTTGTGTTTTTGCTAATTCATTACCGTTTAGAAATTAAATCAAAGTTTACACTTACTTACACTTTGATTTAATTTCTAAACGGTAATGTATTAGCAAAAACACAAAAAAGAAACCCCCTATGTATGTATAATGAAAATCATGACAAAAAAAAACAAAGATCGGGCAAAAAACGCCAGGGTTAGCGGGTTAACGCTATAAGGGAGGGTTAACAATGGAATCATCCCCTAAGTTACTTTATAGGTTACATATACGTAACTTCATGATTCATATATTTTTATTTAACTTTTTTTTGTTTATAACATTTATAAACTAATAATAAAAAATCATGAAAAAAAATATAAAAATTAATTGGTTAGTTGGAGTTTTCTTAGCAGTGGCGAAGCTTGACCAAAACCTTAGGGGGACGAAATAAAGGTTTTTAAAAAATTTTACACTACGTATCGGAAAATATACACTATTACACGAAAAAACAGGGGGGGCGGTCGCCCCCAAGTCTTAGCTATGCTACGTTCCTGTTTCTTAGTTTTCTTCAAAATGAGAAGTTTATTTTGAACCCTCCCCTATATATCTATATATATGTAAAAGAAAAAACAAGTATCATAACAAAATTAATTAGAAGTAGAAGACTAAAAGATAAAATAACCCATCCAAAACTTTAAGAATAATATAACGTACTAAGAATAAAGAAACATCTTATTATAGATAAATATTGAAATAAGTTAACACCGACAGCCTGCACCCTAAGTGTATTACAAGCCAAGATACAAACCTCGAGCAAAGACTCAATCTATACGATTCCCTAGAACCCCTAACTTTTATGCACCATCCCTAAGAACACTTGTTTATTGATCATTTAATCGGTACAGTGCACATGTTTTCAAAAAAAAAAAAAAAATGCATGCATCGTGGGATAGGATAGACCCCTGAATTCATTTTCACCACCTTTATAGGGCTACTAATTACATAATCATTAATCAATGTATCTTTTGTTAATCATCAACATCATCATGATGCGCACAATTTGCGTTTCATGCATATTATGTACATACGTGTGTTACAAAAGAGACATTACCTCAATGGTACCTCAAGATTCTCTCAAATGTGAGGTCTTGGTTTCAAATCCCTCCCGCAGCAAAAAATAGGTCAGAGATGGGGTCAGGGGTTTTTCCAATGGGGTTTGCTCCTGTGGTGGCTCATGGTAGGTCCAGGTAAGTAGACTTTGGTGACATAGCCTGAAAACAGTGGATTCACACGATTGAGACCTTCGTCGTTCAGTACATACGTGTGTTCTTAATAAACAAAAGTAAAATTTCACTAATTTTAACATTATTTATTTATTTTGTTAAAAATAACATTAAAAACATTGTGATAATTTTCTTTAAACGTAACTTTGAGCCGAGTACTCATTCGTAGCAGCCTCTTTATACCAAAGAGTGAGAATGTATGGGGTATTTTAACATAATCATAACGGAGAGAGAGTAGGAATAGTCAAGGAAGATATGACAATATTTGATGTCACAGTGATTGGCGGATCTTGGTAGATGGTTCACAGGAACCCACCACGTTTCGACTCGTTAGTAAGAAAGAATTTTTCAAAAGAGTTAAACAATATGATGAACCTATTAATATTTTAGGGATGAATCTTGAGTACAATTTTGCCCCAAAGGTAAGGTGAACCCATAAAAATTTTTAAAAGTGAATCCTTAATGTAATTTTCACAGCAATTTGTCAACTTGATTAAAGTAACTGCTCTTTGTTAGAGAAATCTCGATAATCCATGCTTAGATTTCTATATGTTCGTGTTAAAATCATTTTCCGGTCATATAAACGTAGCAAGCAAAATGCTTGATAATCCATGCTTAGATTTCTATATGTTCGTGTTAAAATCATTTTCCGGTCATATAAACACAGCAAGCAAATTGATAGTTATTGGTGGTTAAACCCTTGGGTTAAGTTACTTTTGGTCGTATAAACTTAGCAAATTTCGTTAAGTTTCGGGGCGTTGCCTCGAATAATACAGGGGTGATGCCCTCTTAACCCATGTCTGCTGACTAGCTAGCGGGTCCGCCACCTTGGACCCACAAGGCGTGTGACCCCCTTGACACCTGCTTGATCTAGAGCTCAAAAATATTAAATGAATGTGCATTTTGTATCTTCAAACTCTTTAATGCATTATGTACCTCCAAACTCTTTAATAACGATAAATTATAATTTTAACCATTGACTTAATATATTACATTGTTATTACGTAATGAACATTACAAGACCCAAACCGTCATCCCAACCCAATTTTTTTGGTCCGGTTTTATTTAATTGAGAACATACTTAAAAAGAAGGAATCCGCCACCAATCACACTGATATCAGGTAGATAGATTGTAGTAAGGAAGACATAACTAACATATCTTTTATTTAAATACCATCATTTCGGCAGTTCAAATCCTACTAAAAAAATAAGAATATACTGGGTATGTTCAACATTATCATGACGGAGAGAGAGTAGGAATAGTTAAGGAAGATATGACAATATTTAGTATCACACTAATACCAGGTAGATGGACTATAGTAAGGAAGACATAACTAACATATCTTTTATTCAAACACCACCATTTCCACAGTTCAAATCATACCGAAAAGTAATAATATTAGGCATGTTAAACATCATAATAATAGAGAGAGTAGGAATAGTTAAGGAAGATATGACACTGTTTGATGTTACCCTGATATCAAGTAGATGGATTGAAGTAATGAAGACATAACTAACATATTTTTTATTCAAATACCGCCATATAGGAAGTTAATGTCCTTGAATTAAAGTTGCCATTTTCTCAAATAATCCATTAGTAATATTATAGTTTGTATACAAATCGCAACCTAAACACATATTTACATATATAACATGTTATTTGAAGGGTATACGATGTAAACATGTCATCTTCTTATGTGTGGATGTGGGATTTATGAAACGTGTTACAATGATTCCTTGATATTAACTTGTACAAGACACAAAATCTTGTGGTGGCACCTTGTGAGACTAACATGATTTAAAGGTAGGATAGTACTCTATAAATGTAACGTGTTCATTCATTTTCACTGATCATGTGCTATATGTACAAGGTACCACCGTTTTACTAACAAAAGTTTTCGAAAACTTTAGTAGGATTGAAATCATATGGCTTTTGATCATATTTCATTATTTTGCATATCTTGATGTATGAATATTTTCTAATTTATTTTTTTAGTAATTTGTTTTTCTTTGTGTGTTTTTAAGTTGTATGAAGATAATTTCTTAAACTTCATGTATTTAGTTGTACGAAAAGAAAGCCATATTCATATAATATTAATTAATATACTAGGTTAGAAACACATGCACTACATGAGTTTGATAAATAACATGTTATAAACAACATTTTTTTACAAAGATTTGTGTGTTTATTATTAATTGTTTATAAAATAAGAATTATTGAATGTCTAAAAATAACATACTGTAAAAAAGGATTAAAAATTATAAAATTATATTTTAAGATAGTATATAATTGAAATTTTCGTATGATTTATTAAGCTTTAATTAATTTTCATGATAAAAAGATCTATATATTTATATTTAATTGTATAATTTAATTATTTAAAATGATTTATCATTAATATTTAATATAAAAGATAATTAATATTTAATACAAGAGAAAGGAGAAAAATATTTTTTTTAGTTCATGAGAAGATGAGAAGTATCATACTTGTTATTCTTTTATTATATTAAAGATTATTAGGGAAAAAGAAAAAGGCCCAGCTCGTTGGACTAATTGTTCAGATTTTTATAATCCATTTTATCGGCCCGGCCGTATATGCAATCTTAAAATTTTAGCAATCCATGACTTTGGTAGACCAATTTTAAATTTTTAACTTTAAAGGGTGTTTTCTCGAATTTAAACTATAAAAAATCAATAAAATGGATTATAAAAATGTTTATAAGTTTTTTTTTATAAAATAGTTAAATTTTCTAACTCTCTTTTCAACTTGAGAAAGTGATAATTTATATTCTCTACTAAAAAAATATTAATAATAATAATCTTAGTGTTCCATACTTCCATCTCAATGAATTTAGGTTGGCCCCATTCTGAACAATTCAAATTATAGGTGGAATAAAATCAGTTTGATTTGATTATGGGTTAAAATGAAAGATGTATATGCTTCGATCATCCCAGTTTATCTAACTCATCCCTCGTTCAATTAAAAATTGGTTAATACGGTCTAATATTACCATATCATTAAATTCAGAATTTATTTAAATACTTTTTTTTTGTTAAACGTGATGTTCTTATGTACCAAGTGTTGTCTTAACCGGGCTCATCGGGCAGAGATAAGACATATGCCCTCCAAATGTGCGGGAACCCCGTGAAATAGGTAAACCATCACCCCCATAGGGTTCGAACGGGGTAAACCTTAAGTTTACCCTTCACCTGACGTCCTTTAAACTTGCTCCCAGATGGATTGAACTCATGACCTTTACTATAAAAGGTGAGAGCCCTAACCACTGGGCTAAGCTTTCAAGACATTTAAATACTTTTACTTATACATTAATGTATGCTTATAAGAAGGTTGCAATGCATAAAAGTGTGTGAATGTTTGTAATATTATCTTAAACATATCTCAAGCATCAGATACTAATCTTCATTGCCTGGCCTGCTTCTACTACTTTTATAAGAGCTTAGTCATTTTAGGTTACAACGATTTTGTTATGACTTTGTGATTTGCCTGATTTCTACCTGATTTTGCTTCATGTTATTTACAATCTGCATTTTTTTTCTGGATTCTGGAAGTATTTTCTGTATTGTTAAATGTTTCAACTCTTAAGGTTTTGGGAATTTTGGGTTTTGTAATTCTGTTTGTACATGTTTTGTTGAGTATCGATTTTGTGATTTTGTTTGGACATGGAGGTATCACGCATTTCTTGGAACTTTCTAACCTAGTGTTTATCCACATTTCATTACTTCAATTATATTTAGATGCATGCTTGACTATTGCGACGTAAAGTAGGGGTGTTCAAAAAATCCGAAATCTGAAAAAATCCGAACCGTATCCGAAACCCGAAAAAACTGATCCGAATTAAAGATTCGGATCGGATATCCGTTTTCCGAATTCGGATCGGATATACAGAATCTTGTTTATTCGGACCGGATATCCGAATTCAATCCGAATAAACCTTTTTTATTCGGGTTGTTCGGATTATTTGGATGAAAAATAAGTTTATTCGGGTTTTTCGGATTGAATTCGGATATTCGATCCAAATAAACAAGATTTTATGATACATGATTCTTTTTGTTACCAATCACAAGCCAATGCACTACGTAGCTATTCAAATTTGGTTCATTGTTTCTAAATGTATTTCTTTGAAATATATTTTATGTTTTATGTTTTATGATACATGATTCCTTTTGTTACCCAATAGAGGGTAAGATCTCAACATAGATTCAGGAAGTTCAAATATGAAAAAACCATCAAAGAAATTGGAAGATCACCAACATCGTCAGTAAAATGAGGTTCTACTTTTAATTTCTTCTCTCTACATAAAAAAATATATAATGATTAATGCTTTCGATGCAGCGTGCAGACTAGGATGATTGAAGGTGTATGTGTTTTCAGGGCCGGCCCCGAGAATCAAAAAAAATTCCGAGGCCTGGGGCGAGAATGAAAAATAGGCCCCTTTTAGAAAATTTAACTTAGTAATTTATATATAAAAAGTTAGTAATATGAATATATTTGTTAAAAAATTAACAAAACCAAAGTATTGTAACACAATAATATATTTTAAATACCTAAGCAAACCGTGAGACTATTCGATGATTTTTTTAAGCAGAAGTCTCGATCATCTATTCGGTATCCATATTTTCTAAGATGACGTTCTCAATAGCAATCATTGCCAATCCGTTAAGGCTGTCTTGTGACATTGACGATCATAAATAAAACTTCAACAACTTCAACTTAGAAAAACTTCTTTCTGCTAATGCCACAGTTACCGGATAGTCAACAAAACTCTACTTGCAATTAATGCGTTCGAAAAAACGCAAGCTGGTTCAAGTTGTTTATACTTTATATCATCAAAAGGGTGATAATTTTATAACACAAAAATGTCTCAAACAACTCAAACATAGTGTTTTGTAACCTGGTTTTGACGAGAGATTAAATCACAACACAGTGATAGCTTTAAACTTTTTTTCTATTTTGTGATCAACATTGGTTCTCAGTTGTTTACACTGCAATACTTACTGCATATAGATCCATGGTTATGTTTGCTTGCTTGCTATACATAAATTTACAATTACTTTCATACAGATGGCTATAACTAGGTAACTGGTGCATGATGCTTCTGAGAAAAAGTTGTTTATATTTCATGCTGATGGCTATGCCTAAGCTACTCGTGCAGGATGCAGTGGAAAAGCAAAGTTAAGGGGAATAGGCCCCCCGTAGAACCACACGATCGAATGTTAAAACACACTGATTTTGATAAGCACTTTGCTTGATTTTGAAACAAAAAGAGGCACAAATCTAATTACAAACGGCACAAACTAGATAATATAAGGACACAATTGTAAATGAATAATGAAAACTTTGTTCTTTTGAATTCATAGATTTTATACGAATATTTACTTGTGATGTAACTTTGAAATTTATTATCTAAGCAACTGTTTTTCTAAATACTTTTGATAGGTTTGTTTTGTGATTTTAACTAACCAAAACTGCTTTCTAATGAACCTATATGTTTGTTTTGTGGTTTCAACTAACCCGACCTATTTTTTATCTAGACCCATTTTTACCGGCTCATTTTTTACCCTCGTAAAAAAATTCTGAATCCGTCACTGATAGGATGCTATTGTTTGGTTTGTCTAATTTGAATCCAAAGTCACATGAACAATTGGAACTTGCAAGAAATGGGTCTCGGAACATCAATAGCTAGCAAACGTCATCTTTAGGTATCCTAGCAATGTCTTAAGTTAAAAATCTTAATACAATGTGGTTGGTTTAAATAAAGGTTACAAATTTCCTATAATTATGGGTAGTATATATAGTAATAATGGTTAACATGAAAATTGAACCGAAAAACACGAGCAGCAACCAACGATTCTGTTTAATTAAAGAGTAAATTACGGTTTTTGCCACTATGGTTTAATTGTTTTAACTCTTTCAGCCTAAAATAGAATCTTCTATCATATCAGCCCATGTGGTTTAGATATAACTAACATTTTTGGCCCTAACTATAGTTAGATTTTGACTCAAAACCCTTATAATAGTTAAGTTTGAAGGGCCAAGACTAATAGTTGTCTAAACCACAGGGACTGAATTGATAGAAGTTTATATTTTGAGCCGGAATAATTAAAATACTTGAACCACATGGGCCAAAACCGTAATTTACACTTAATTAAATTTGTGACAAAACAATTTAGGTTTGGTTGTGGTTTTTTGCATCTACAAAAACGATATGATTAATCTGTACCGTTGCTTTTTTGAATCCTTACTTTGAGCCATGAAATAGTAGTTTGATTATGTATTTTGAAAGTTAATAAATTGTCTTTTGTAGAATGAAGTTGTATTTCTTTTTGTAAATGCCATGGTTCTAAACATTTTCTTGAATCTAACTTTTTAGAGATCCCAATTTAATAAGATTAGCAACTAACTATTAATCAATATACACTTGCATAATATGGATTTTATGCACAGAGATTTTAATGGCGTCTGTCACGGCAATCGCTCCCCATTTAACCTCCGTCTTTATTTCCACCCCAGGTTTTGCGTTTGTTTACTCTGTCTGTTGCTAGGGCTGTCCAAAAAGCTCGAATCTCAGATTCGGCTCGTAGCTCGTTCGGAAAAAGCTCGGATTAAACTCGGCTCGAATAAAGCTCGTTTATAACCGAGCCAGCTCGTTTTGTAACCGAGCCGAGTCCGAGTTAGGGCTGGCTCGGCCTGTAGCTCGCTCACTTCTCGGCTCGTATGCTCGGCTTGTGGTTCAGCTTGTTTGTACAACATGTTATACTAAAATATAAAACTATAGGGTTACTTTCACTAATACATATACTTTAGTGTTATTTTGTAATTATGTTAAAAAATAAAAAAAAATAAAATAAAAGATGATGGAAATACGAAATTAATCTCAATTCTTATGTGCTCCACTAATTCGTAAATCATATTCTTAATTCCTAGTTCCACATACTCATGACTCTTCTCTTATGTAAAACCGAGCCAAAAACAAACTCAGCCGAGTTTAGGTGAATGCAATTCAAATATTAAATTTATTATGTAAAAACCGAGCCACAAACAAGCTGAGCCAAGTCCAAGCCAAGGCTCGGTTTACAATCCTAGCCGAGTTTGAGCTGACCCATGGCTCGGCTTGGTTCGGCTCGTGAACACTGATGTGTTGTAAAACACATCTATTTTTCCATATGTTTTTGTAAAGTTTCAGTACCGTTTTATTCAGTTTTAGAGTCGATTTAAGCTGGTGCTTCACATTTATGTAATTTGATGCTTGCAGGTAATAAACACGTATATTCGGTGATAAAGTACAAAGAAAGAAGAAATCTGAAATCTGAAACCTGTCGCGCTACGCTAGAGGTGGGAAAGACCAAAATACCCTCTGATATCTCTCGAGCTATGCGACAGATTAGGAGGTAACTGTCGCGCTACGCCACAGGTCTAAAATCGCAGTTTTTCAGTTTTAAGCCAAAAAGTCGAAAAAGAAAAGGGAAGATACGTTTTTGAACGGCTGGAGGCGATTTGGAGGACGAAAAAGGGCCATTCTAAGGGGAATCAAAGGTCGGGAAAGCATTGGATTGAAGATTGAAGGCCTAGGATCAACGATATCGGGTGTTCTTCATTCGGTTTACCTTGTTTCTTTGTTTTCTTTGATTTCTATGTTTCTCATTCACCTTAAGCAGATTATGACTTGTATTCGTATGATGTTTCTTGGCTAATCTTCTAGAACTACCTAGGTTTTGATGATTGCACATGTTTGACATTCGTTTCTATCGGTTTTGGATTATGTTTATGTGACGAACTCATGTAACAAACTTTGGTTGGATTATTGGATGTTTATGTGTGTCTATGATTGTTTATGGATTGAATATTTATTCCTCGTGTGCATTGGTGAATGTCTTTATTATAATAGGTGCATGCTAGATCAATTACTGTGTGTTTTTGATTATTGGGTGGTTTACTGCGTACGAGTTTACCATAGGAGTTATTTTCTTGATATAGATGTATTAGATGTGCAAACAATCTTGATAGCCGTGAGGTGAGAGATTGTCGGTTTGTCTAGGGTGTTGGAATTGCTAGTTTAGAGGCTTTGTGAGAAGATCTATCTAGTGAGTTTTACATCCGTGTTTACCGAATCCAATAGGAAAAACCTAGTTATCCCTTACACTTAGGTGTTTGAGACTTTCGCGCTGTAAGGTAGATTGTCTAGCGGATACATTTTGAGTGTAGTTGGATGACCTGTGAGGGAAATCCATTCAACCGGTGGTTTAACGGCTTTTAGGACTCTTAGTTGACAATCCTTGAGAAGGGTCGAGGGTGCTCTATGTTTCCTTTGAGTTTAGTAATTTATGATCCCGGTATCACATTGGTTCCATTACCGATAGATCATTTGTTGACCATGTGTAGGATTCATGCCTAGGTAGTGTTCTTTCTTCGTCTGATTTTCGTTTCAGTCTGGTGTTTTCTCTTTAGTTTTCTTTTAGTTATTCTTAGTTTTGTTAGCAAACCCCCCCTTTCCTTATTATTATTTTATTTAAGTACAAATTTTGTATAGATAAGTCATAGAGTCTAGTTAGCGTAATCTGTAGAAGTCTGTGGGTTCGATATCCAGACTTGTTTTGCTCTGCTACAAACGATAGGTACACTTGCCTGTCGGTAGCTTAGGTTTTAGAGAGTCTAGATTTATTACTTTGTGTCTATTTTAGAGTCGGTTTTTTTAGTTAGTTTTATAGCTAAGCTCCGTCGACATCAAGTTTTTGGCGCCGTTGCCGGGGACTTCTTAGTCGATTGTGCTTACTAGTTCTTGTTCTTATCTGCGCATATTTGTGTTTATTTTGTTTTCAATTTTATTTTATTTGATTTATTTTTATTTGTTTGCAGGCTTGGTAGTGTATGCCACACCTACGTTCACACGGACCGCCACCTGAGCTTTCTTTGCCATCAAGGAGCGATTCGCGGGACTTTTCTGAAGGTTCTACGAGCGAGGTAAGTGCTTCTACTCCCATTTCTGCAGATTTTTCTGAGCACACACCACCATCTTCTTCTAGTTCTTCCACCCATTCTAGTCCACGTTTGCACTTTATTCCACACATGGCTGAGCGTCGCACGGTTTACCAGCAGGCCACTACGGGATTCACGGGACTTAATAATCCCATTACTGTTCCAAACATAACAAATGAAAATTCGTGGCAGATTCCTTCTTACATCATGACAGCCATTAACAATTCTTAGTTTAATGGTCGGGATGATGAGGATGCTCCAGCACACATAGCTCGCCTCACTCGCATCTGTGGTACCTTCAATCTTCAAGGTGCCACTGAAGATGCTATTTTTCTACAGCTATTTCCCTTTTCACTTGCGGGGAGAGCAGCCACTTGGCTCGACTCGCATGCACCTGGATCCTTCACCACATGGGGCAGTCTTAGGGATGCTTTCTTTAAGAAGTACTTTCCACCTGCCAAGGCAGCTCGCCTTCGTGATGAGATCCACTCTTTTCGTATGGCACCCGATGAGCCATACTACCTTGCTTGGGAGAGATTCCAGAATCTGCTTAGCAGATGCTCCCAACACGGTCTCTCTAATTGGGCTCTTGTAGAGAAATTCTACAATGGTCTCACTTATGAGACTCGGGCTCGTTTCGACACTTCTGCGGGTGGTCATCTTATGGGAAAAAGGGATGTTGCTGAGTGCACCGATATGTTTGAGAGTTTTGCTCAGGCTGAGTATGAGCAGAGGTCTGCTAATAGGAATTCCAATCCTACTTCTAGTTCCTCCTCTTCCACGAGAGGATTTCACCACGTTAATGTGGATACTAGTGTGGCAGCTGCTCTAGAGGCCTTGTCGAGAGATGTGAAGGATCTGAAGATGAGAGTGGACATATGTGAGATCTGTAGAGGTGGCCATGCCACGTCTGAGTGCTTAGTGGGCCAGGAACAAGCCAATTTTGTAGGCGGGCAGGGTAGGTTTGGTCAGTCTTACAACTCCAGTTGGAGAAATCCTCAGAACCAAACATTTCGCTCTTCCAGTAATCCCCCTGGTTTCCACAATAGTTATCCTCAGAACTAGGGGCTGGGTCAGCCTAGTGGTAGTCCGGTAGTTCATCGAGTGGAAATGGTGGTTTGGGTAGGATAGAGGAATTTCTTACTCAGTTAGTGGCTAAGGATGCCACTACACAAAAGATCCTACATGAACATGACGTCCTCCTTAAAAATCAACAGTCTGCATTCCTTGATTTGCAAAGAACGGTTGGTGACATTGCCAAGCGGTTGGTTGAACGGCCTCAGGGTCAGTTCCCGGGTCAACCCCAAACCAACCCAAACGCGCATGTGAAATCGGTCACCACCCGTAGTGGAAGAAGTGGAGGAGATGTATTCATGCCACCCGTGTTGGTTGAGGCTGATAGAGAAAGAGTAGTTCCACCAGTCGTGGTTGATGAAGAAGAACTGGTGGACGAGGAGATTGAGATGGAGACTCCTGGGAGGGCGCCCCCGAGGCTAGTCCCAGCAAGTACCGCACCTAACAGTGAGTCTCCCGTTGAGAAGCCGACAGTTGGTAAGCTGGTTATGTTTAAGCCCACCTCGGGGATTGATCTTTCCCGTGTTCCTTACCCTGCGCGTTTAACTAATCAAAAACACGCTAAGGAATACGGGCACTTTCTTGACATGTTTAAACAGCTCAAGATTAATCTCCCATTTATTGAAGCCCTTCAGCATATACCAAAGTATGTCAAGTATCTCAAAGAGTTGCTGAAGAGTAAGGATCGTTTGGGAGAGGTTTCCAACACCCCTGTGAGCGCGGGGTGTTTTGCGGTGATTTTAAACAACTGCCTTTGAAGCTTGCAGATCCAAGGATGTTTACAATCCCGTGTTTATTTGGTGATGATGTGAGGAGGCATGCTCTAGCGGACTCAGGGGCTAGCATCAATCTGATGCCATATTCTCTATACGAGAAGCTAGCCCTTGGTGACTTGTCCCCCACACGCATGACCTTGTCATTGGCGGACCGGTCGGTTAAGTGTCCACGGGGGATTTTGAAGAATGTTTTAGTCAAAGTGGATAGGTTTGTGTTCCCCGTGGATTTTGTTGTGATGGATATGGAGGCGGACACCGCGGTTCCCATCATTCTCGGGCGCCCATTTTTGAGCACCGCGAAAGCGATCATAGACGTCTTTGAGGGTAAACTCACTCTTAGAGTGGGTGACGAGAGTGTTTGTCTTAAGATAGCCGATTTTGTGACCACCGGTGGTAAGCCTGCCCATATAGTTGATGGTTTAGGTGTGGATGGTGATGAGTTTGTGGAAGAGGGACCATGGGATGTTGGTGATCGTGTTCCTGATGTGATGGCGAGGGAGGAGATTCCCATTTATTCTCCCGTTTGAGATGAGTGTGAGTGAGTTCTTGGGTTAAACTCCCAAGTGTAGAGTTTGTAGTTTTAGTAGTTTCTTAGTGTCGTTGGTGTTTTTCATTTTTCGTGATTGTTTTTCGTTTTTCGTTTTCATTTTTGTGTGTTTTAATTTGTTTTGTAGGTTTTTAATCAATTTGATGCCATAATGATGAATTGGAGCCACCAGGTATGTATTTCTTACTTTAGAACATTTATGGATGGTTTAGTGAATTTTGGGGTTGAAAATTTGGCTAAGGCATGGAAATCTGGAAACTCTCTGGAAAAAGAGCATCGTCGCGTCACGCAACATCCACAGGGCAATATGTCGCGCTACGTGAGGACATGGTCAACGTCGCGAGTCAACGTTCCCTCGCGTATCGCGAGGGTTTCTTCACATGTTGTCGCGGTACGCGACGCCCTCCTAGATTAGTTAAAAGCTTTTCAAGGCTTAGATATCATATTTTTAGCCCCATTTCTTCTCTTCTGCTCCATTGCCCCTCCATTCTCATACACCGCGGCCACCCGAGATGAGAGGCGGTGGTGGTGATGATGAAGACTAAGTGTGGGGAGGCTTGTGGTTCTTGTGGTTTATTCATTCATGGTTATGTTGATTAGACAATTTGCATTTTGTAAATATTGATTTGTTGGTTTCGGGAATCTGGGTTGGTTTGTGGTTGGACTTAATCATAGATATCATTGTTATCATATTTTGGATGGGTTGATGTTTGTTGGATCTTTGTCATTGTGTAGATCTTATGTGTATGTTTGTAGCCTGTGGAGCAAATTTGTAGATTGTGGAGCTACGTGGAAAGATTGGCACTCGACAATCTTCTCTTCAACCAGCTAAGTCATTTTCCGTTTTTAGTTTTAGTTTTTAGTTTTTAGTTTTTCTTTTGGGTTTCCTTTTTCTCTACATTGTGGAAAATGTACAGTTTAAGTGTGGGGATGGGAAACTTAGTTTAATTTTAATTTTGTTTTAGTAGTTAATGTTTGATTTTTAGTTTTAGTTTACTTAAGTTCTTGAGTCAAAACTTTTGAAAATTTTTGTTTTTATTTCTGTTTCTACATCTTTAGCTTAGATTTTCCTTGTCCTTGTTTTAGATGGTTGCAAAAGCATGATGGGAAATGATAGGAAAGTTGGTTTCTGTGGTTTCATTCATAGTTAACTGGTTGGTTTGGGTTATATGCTTTGGTTATGGGATGTGTAGGTAGGCTCAACAGATTGTATTTGTCCCGTAGGATTGGTAAAATTTTACTTAAATGCATGAATTTCATGGGAAAATCTTAGGGATTTGGAATTAAGGAAACTGTTTTCTAGTCATAAATGAATCTTTGCATAATAACAGATGAGAGTTTTGAAAATCTGATTTTTGTTTCGCACATAAGTACTCTTTTTATGAGAATAAATCCGAGTCTTATGGCGCCTTCATTTCACCAAATAAGCTAAGTAAAAAAAATAATAATAAAAGAAAAGAAGTTGGACGAGAAACTTATGTGTCACACGCCGGGTTGCAGCCTGGTTGAAACACCACTAAGCTAAGTTCAATGAAAAAAAATGAATAAAAGAAAAATGCTCACGCTTTCATCTGCTTCCATTATAAAAATCTGATATGAGAAATTTCTTGTTTGTTTATATGTAAGGATGACTTGAAAGCTAGAATCCAGGATTGATTTGGTTTTAATTTCCTAAGTGTGGGTCTAATGAAATGAAATGTAGAACATGAACATAATGGACCATGACTAAGGGACTGGGAAAATCAGTATGGGTTTAGTTGGATAACAATACTTGCAATCTTTTCCAAGGCATTTAATTTTGAATTAATGAGTTTAATTGTGTGGAAACCATTTTACCTAGATATGATCCCAGATTTTTGCATAAGCCTTTTTCAGGGACGAAAAAGAGATAAGTGTGGGGATGTGATGTGTTGTAAAACACATCTATTTTTCCATTTGTTTTTGTTAAGTTTCAGTACCGTTTTATTCAGTTTTAGAGTCGATTTAAGCTGGTGCTTCACATTTATGTAATTTGATGCTTGCAGGTAATAAACACGTATATTCGGTGATAAAGTACAAAGAAACGAGCTGACGGTTGGGTAAGGACGGACCCGGAAAGAAGAAAAGAAGAAAACTGAAATCTGAAACCTGTCGCGCTACGCGACAACCACAGCAAAACCTGTCGCGCTACGCTAGAGGTGGGAAAGACCAAAATACCCTTTGATATCTCTCGAGCTACGCGACAGATTAGGAGGTAACTGTCGCGCTACGCCACAAGTTTAAAATCGCAGTTTTTCAGTTTTAAGCCAAAAAGTCGAAAAAGAAAAGGGAAGATACGTTTTTGAACGGCTGGAGGCGATTTGGAGGACGAAAAAGGGCCATTCTAAGGGGAATCAAAGGTCGGGAAAGCATTGGATTGAAGATTGAAGGCCTAGGATCAACGATATCGGGTGTTCTTCATTCGGTTTACCTTGTTTCTTTGTTTTCTTTGATTTCTATGTTTCTCATTCACCTTAAGCAGATTATGACTTGTATTCGTATGATGTTTCTTGGCTAATATTCTAGAACTACCTAGGTTTTGATGATTGCACATGTTTGACATTCGTTTCTATCGGTTTTGGATTATGTTTATGTGACGAACTTATAATGTAACAAACTTTGGTTGGATTATTGGATGTTTATGTGTGTCTATGATTGTTTATGGATTGAATATTTATTCCTCGTGTGCCTTGGTGAATATCTTTCATATAATAGGTGCATGCTAGATCAACTACTGTGTGTTTTTGATTATTGGGTGGTTTACTGCGTACGAGTTTACCATAGGAGTTATTTTCTTGATATAGATGTATTAGATGTGCAACCAATCTTGATAGCCGTGTGGTGAGAGATTGTCGATTTGTCTAGGGTGTTGGAATTGCTAGTTTAGAGGCTTTGTTAGAAGATCTATCTAGTGTGTTTTACATCCGTGTTTACCGAATCCAATAGGAAAAACCTAGTTATCCCTTACACTTAGGTGTTTGAGACTTTCGCGTTGTAAGGCAGATTGTCTAGCGGATACATTTTGAGTGTAGTTGGATGACCTGTGAAGGAAATCCATTCAACCGGTGGTTTAACGGCTTTTAGGACTCTTAGTTGACAATCCTTGAGAAGGGTCGAGGGTGCTCTAGGTTTCCTTTGAGTTTAGTAATTTATGATCCCGGTATCACATTGGTTCCATTACCGATAGATCATTTGTTGACCATGTGTAGGATTCATGCCTAGGTAGTGTTCTTTCTTCGTCTGATTTTCGTTTCAGTCTGGTGTTTTCTCTTTAGTTTTCTTTTAGTTATTCTTAGTTTTGTTAGCAAAACCCCCTTTCCTTATTATTATTTTATTTAAGTACAAATTTTGTATAGATAAGTCATAGAGTCTAGTTAGCGTAATCTGTAGAAGTCTGTGGGTTCGATATCCGGACTTGTTTTGCTCTGCTACACACGATAGGTACACTTGCCTGTCGGTAGCTTAGGTTTTAGAGAGTCTAGATTTATTACTTTGTGTCTATTTTAGAGTCGGTTTTTTTAGTTAGTTTTATAGCTAAGCTCCGTCGACATCAAACACCCCTATCTGTTACCAAAATTTATTGTTTATGTTGGATAACTGAAATTTGAAGAAATTGGAGAATTTTGTAGACCATCTTAGAGATTACGACGGTTATAGAATCAGGTTAGTGGTCTCTGAACAACGATTTGCTCATATTTTGTAAATATTTCAACGTGTGTAATGTTGCTTGCTTTCAATGACAGGTGTTTTAGAAATGTGAAGTTAGTGTTCAACAAAATGTCTCTTTTACTAAATGAATTTTTAGCAACCAATTTTTAGGTTCTTACTTGTGTACATTATTTGATTGAAAAGTGTCTCCTTGATTCTAGACAAATTATGTAATCATCATTTACCAATGATTGAAGAAGCTACATTTATGGTTGGCAACTGCTAGTCGGAAAATCTTTTCAAAAAACGACCTATACAGCAGAGAAACGTGGGTCGTATCCCCTTGTTTTTGATTAAAAAGAATATGATTACATATATGTAATTAACTCAACTATCTACATATTTAAACATTATTACATAAATGTAATCAAACGGATTACTTTGTTCAAATTACATACATGTAACAGACTTGAATAAATATAATAAAATTTTAAAGAAATTTTTTGATTGGCTGAATGTAGTTTTCAATAAAATTGATAGTTTTCTTTTGAACCCTCTTTTATATATATATATATACGTATATAGAAGTGTTCAAATAATAACCCACTCTTAAAGCAATAACCCGAAATAACCTGTTAAGATGAAACCAAATCTTGAATTTTTTTTAAACATCATTGTAACACTTTTAGAACACTATGTTCTTTTATGAGTTTGTGTAAATTAATCACCGTTTAAGAGGTATCCTCGTTGTAAGTTTTTTGATTTACAGCACTGTAACTGTTTTAGGCCAAAAATTACAACGATGTAAACTTTATTAAGATTCAGCCATATTATAAATTAAAAATATTAAGAGTGGAGAAGACGATAATAATGTTGAGTCGATGATGCGTGACATTTTATTTGCAACAGAATATACACTAAATCGTCTTTCTAACAACATGAGTGAGCTTTCTCTTTATAAAGACTATGTTCAAGGGTATATGAAAAATGCAGATGATTTACAAATTGCTGCACCACCTGCTAGTAAAGAGATATGATATCTAAGATGCTTGGACACAACCAAAACAACAAACATTCTGTAAGAGTACCAATTGCATACAAAACTAAAGGTTCTGGTTCTCACAAACGTTTGAAATCAAAGCAAGAACAAGATATTGTTAAAGCAAATAAGAAATCAAGATAATGTCAAAACTGCAAAGGATATGGTCATTATGCATATACATGTAATGTGAACAACGAGAAATAAGATAAAGTAACATTAGATGTGTATATTTTTGTTTTTATTTTTACTTGAAGCTTGACAATAAATTGATTTTTGTTTGATTTTTTATGGTGTTTTTACACTATATGCTTAGTAATAATATATAGCATGTTTACAGTGGTGTTTTCTTAATTGTTATTTACGTTTACATATATTCTTTTAAATGTAATTGTTTATGTTTTCGTCATAGGTTGTTGGATGGTAAGTTAAAGTTATTTTTTTTGTTAGCATAGAAGTTGACATGTGAATGTTACATGATACGATGTTTTATGCATACAATAAAGAAAAGATAAATAGTTACTTCATAAACCAGTAACATTACATCAACATTGCAAGTCGGTAACACAAGAGAAAAGTAGTAAAATAGCATCAAACACCAAAACACAACAGATGATGGAGATCTCAACCTTTGTAATTAGCAAGTGTTTGAAGTTGCTGATGTTTCTTGTCAAAAACACGTTTGATTAAATAACTAAGTGCTTCATCAATCCCATGTTGTGTGTAGAAATACTCTATCGCCTTGTCCCTTGATTCAGTCTGCGGCATTTCAAGCAGTTTATTGATGATCTTTGAGCTATGGAGCTCATTGCCAACTGACAAATAGTAAAGATTGTTGATGGCTTCGGACATTGTTGAGCTGAGATGTTCAGATTTGGACTTGATTTTGTTTAGAAGTGTTTGAGACGAATTGGTTTGTTATGCCATTTTTAGCTTTCCAGTAGAAATGTTTGTTTTGACAGGTTTGCAGCGTGTTTGTGGTGTTTTGGGAAATATGCATGAATATATAATATCGATAAGAAAGTGATCGGTCAAAAGGGAAGTGAAGCGTCGAAGTATGTATAAAATCATTTATTAGTATACATATGGTGTTAGATGTGAATAAAGGTGCATTAATTATGGCGTTTAATTTTTGTAATTATGGTGTTAGTTGTACATCATCTATCACACTGAAGTGTGTTAGGTTTAGGAGACCTTTTGGGAGGGAGTTAGGGCAGCCAGCCCTAAACCCGGCCCGGTTTATGTTTTGTAACCTACTTGTTCTGTATATATATCCTAGTCTTGTAATTGTAATCTTTGAGCACCTAAGTAATAAAAGATAAATCCTACTTGCTGCCCGTGGACGTAGGTCACATCGACCGAACCATGTTAAATCTTCATGTCGTTTATTTTCAGTTTTTTTTTTGCAATCGTGTACGTGTATTGTTTAATCTGGTTCCGCTGCGCCGCTTGATTCCTAACAAGTGGTATCAGAGCCGAGGCTCGTTGAAGATTATAATACGAACGTACTAAGACAGAAGCTGAAAAAGAAAATAAGAAAAGAAAAGAAAACGGAGATCGTCGGTTGCTGTCTGGAAGTGTTCGAATTAGGGTTTTCAAAAACCCTTTTGAGTTCGTCAGCCTGGTCGTCTGCTACTGTCGACTGGGTGATACGAATTAGGGTTTTCAGACCCTTGGAGTTTGTTTGCATATTAGAGTCGCTGGATTAGGGTTTGCTGCCTTAGTGCCGGCCCTCATCGTCGTCGACTTCGTCGAAAACGCCGATCAGGGTTACCCCTAGAGTCGGTAGTCGCCCCCGCTGCCTGTTTCGGCCGCCGTCGCCTCCGGCGAGTCATATTCTGGCCGAAATTGAGTTCTGGACCACGGTTTGGGTTCGGATTGAACCCTAGGAGTCGCCACTGAGCCTGATCCAACCGATTTGGAGGTTCTAGTTCGCGATTAGGTTGTTCCAAACCTTGGAATCGTTGATTGAACCTGGATTTGGTTCAAAATTCGTGATTAGGAGCTGATTAGGGTTCGTATAACCCTTTGGAATCGTGTTTGCTTTTGAGGTAGATTGATTTTAACTATTAGGGTTTCAAATTGAACCCTTGAGTCATTGTCAGCCTGTTTTCGGATCTGTTTTGTGTGTTTCGGGTTCGGGTTTGCATTATTTGTGGTCAAGGTTCGAGGAATATTTTTTTGTGAAGATTAACATTCGGGTTCAGATTTGTCTGCAAGAGATCAATGAGGGTAACTGTTTACAGTTTTGATTTGTCGGTTACTATAGGAACAAATCGGATTATTTGTAGGGGGTAGAACAACCGTCAAGTTCAGGCCCGTGCCATTGTTGTGTCTTCCACTGTCTCGATCCGTTTTCTGTTTGCTATGGCTGAAGACGAAAATGTTGTGATTGAGAAGTTCAACGGTTCTGATTTTGGTTGTTGGAAAATGCAAGTAGAAGCATTACTGTGTCAGAAGGATTTGGATGTGGCATTGGGGGATAAACCATAGAAAATGGAACAAGCCGATTGGGAATTGAAGGACAAGAAAGCTCGAATGTATTATGTTGTCTTTGACGAAGAGCGTTGCTTTTAACATCATGAACGAGACCACAACTAGTAGTATGATGAAGGCTCTATCAAATGTGTATGAAAAGCCCTCGGCAGCTAATAAGGTGTTCTTGATTTGGGAGATTGTGAACACGAAGATGATGGAAGGTGCATCTGTGACATCTCACATTAACAACCTTAATTCGATTTTGTCAAGGCTACTTTCTGTAGGGATAAAGTTTGATGATGAGGTTCAGGCTCTACTGATGCTGTCTTCGTTGCTTGATAGCTGGTCCGGGACAGTTACTGTTGTTACTAGTTCTGCGGGGGCCATTGGTATGACATTTGAAGGGATTAGATATTTGGTTCTTGAAGAGGATATCAGATGCAAGAATCAAGGTGGATCATCTTCTTCTTAAATGTTGCATGTTGGCAGGGGTAGTAGGAATAGCAAGGACAGTGGGAGTCGAGGAAGGAGTTCGTCTAGAACTAAGAAAAGTGTGAAATGTTGGAACTGCAACAAGGTGGGACATGTTAAGAGTCAATGTCCATTGAAACAATTGAATGTTGCTACTGAGGATGTGTCTGATGATGATGCATTGATACTCAGTGTGGAAAGCAATGTGGACTCTTGGGTCATGGATTTTGGAGCATCAATTCATGCCACGCACAACAGTGATTTGATGAAGAATCTGAAAATTGGAGACTTTGGGAAGGTACGACTTGGTAACGGTGAATTTCTAAATGTTACGGGCATGGGAGATGTTGATTTGGAGACTCCATTAGGAACTACATGGAAATTACAGAATGTCAGGGTGATTCCAGGTTTGAAGACGAATCGCATTTCTACAGTCAATTGGATGAACACGGACTAGATGTTAATTTTGGTAGTGGCAAATGGAAAGTGATCAAGGGTAATCTGGTTATTGCTCGGGGAAAGAACCAAGGATCGTTATATTTGGTTGAGGCCCCTGCTAAGGGAGTGACCGTCCCGGTTAAGCAAGACAAAGTATGGTTCGCTAAATCTAAGGGGCAAAAGAAGGTCCATTTTGCAAGTGTGAAGCCTGGTGCCAAGGTGGTTCAAGCTAAACGGGGTCGAAGGTTTAAACCAGTTAGGGGTTTTGGTAATAGTGGGAGCACGGTTCGAGTTCCGGGTACAGTGGGTTTTGAAGACCAGGATTTTGACTTCTAAAATCTCTCCTGTGGATTACTTGCTGAATTGGAAGTGTTAATATTCCTCAGTGTATCTCTGGATCTGGTGGAATGTACAAGCCAGTTGAGACATAGGATGGGTCAGTGATGGTTACGACTAAGTCAGTGATGACTGATGTGTTGAAGCTTTCGAAAGCTTCAACAAGCCCTTCAGGTAACTAATGAGAAGGGCTGCTGCAACTAGGAAGATTGGATTGAAGTCTTAACTTGTTTATGGGAACTAAAGGCTTGGAAGACTTTGTTTGAAAAAGATTACTTGAGTTACTAAAAGACTGGATTACTGTGTGCTTGGATGGCGGGCTTGATCTTATCGCAAGGCCTTCGAGTGGGAGATTGTTAGGTTTCGGAGACCTTTTGAGAGGGAGTTTGGGCAGCCGGTCCTAAGCCTGGCCCGATTTATGTTTCGTAACCTAATTGTTCTCTATATATATCCTAGTCGTGTAATTGTAATCTTTGAGCACCTAAGTAATAAAATATAAATCCTAGTTGCAGCCCGTGGACGTAGGTCACATCGACCGAACCACGTTAAATCTTCGTGTCGTTTATTTTCTATTTTCTCTTTGCAATCGTGTACGTGTATTGTTTAATCTGGTTCCGCTGCGCCGCTTGATTTCTAACAAAGTGTAGTTAATGTCATTTGTAATATATAGAGGCGTTCAGGAGCAGACTAAAGTTCATAGGCAATAAGTTTCCTATATGGTGTTTCAAGGAGAATCATCATCATCAACCGGCGGTAATGATTTGTTCAAATTGATTATGAAACAATATAAAAAAGATATTGTTTTCGTGGAGAAGTTGGGTAGCACATTTAACAAAGTTGAAGAGGGCCTTAAAGAAATCGAAGATATCGTCAATGGACTTCCGGAGGATACTGTTAAAGATATTGCCAAGAAGTTCAACGTAAGTAGCAACACTTTGAGGGGCACTTGTCTCCCCAACACGTATACTAATAAATGATTTTATACATACTTCAACGCTTCACTTCCCTTTTGACCGATCACTTTTTTATCGATGTTATTATATATCCACACATATTTCCCAAAAGACCACAAACATGCTGCAAACCTGTCAAAACAAATATTTCTACAGGATAGCTAAAAATGGTAGAACAAACCAATTCGTCTCAAACAAAACTGAACAAGATCAAGTCCAAATCCAAACATCTCAGCTCAACAATGTCCAAAGCCATCAATAATCTTTACTATTTCTCAGTTGGCAATGAACTCCACAACACAAAGATCATCAACAAACTGCTTGAAATGCTACAAACTGAATCAAGGGACAAGGCGCTAGAGTACTTCTACACACAACAGGGGATGGATGAAACACTTAGTTATTCAATCAAACGTGTTGTTGACAAGAACATCAGCAACACCAAACACCTTGCTGATTACAAAGGTCGACATCTCCATCATCTGTTGTATTTTGGTGTTTGATGCTATTTTACTACTTTTCCCTTGTGTTACCGACTTGCAATGTTGGCGTAATGTTACTGGTTTATGAAGTAACTATTTATCTTTTCTCAATTTTCTTTATTGTATGCATAAAACATCGTGTTATGTAACATTCACATGTCAACTTCTATGCTAACAAAAAAAATAACTTTAACTTACCATACAACAACCTATGACGAAAACATAAACAATTACATTTAAAAGAATATATGTAAACGTAAATAACAATTAAGAAAACACCACTGTAAACATGCTATATATTATTACTAAGCATATAATGTAAAAAGACCATAAAAAATCAGACAAAAATCAATTTATTCACCAATTTATTGTCAAGCTTCAAGTAAAAATAAAAACAAAAATATACACATCTGATGTTATTTTATCTTATTTCTCGTTATTGTTCACTTTACATGTAGATGTATAATGACCATATCCTTTGCAATTTTGACATTGTCTTGATTTCTTATTTGCTTTAACAATAGCTTGTTCTTGCTTTGATTTCAAATGTTTATGAGAACTAGAACCTTTAGTTTTGTATGCAATTGGTACTTTTACAAAATGTTTGTTGTTTTGGTTGTGACCAAGCATCTCAGATATCCTATCTCGTTTGCTACCAGGTGGTGCAACAATTTGTAAATCATCTGCCTTTTTCATATACCCTTGAACATAGTCTTTATAAAGAGAAAGCTCACTCATGTTAGAAAGACGATTTAGTGTATATTCTGTTGCAAATAAAATGTCACGCATCATCGACTCAACATTATTATCGTCTTTTCCACTCTTAATATTTTTATATATAATATGGCTGAATCTTAATAAAGTTTACATCTTTTTAATTTTTGGGAATAAAACAGTTTTAGTGCTGTAAATCAAAAACTTACAACAAAGATACTTCTTAAACGGTGATTAATTTACACAAACTGATAAAAGAACATAGTGTTCTAAATGTGTTACAATGATGTTAAAAAAAATCAAGATTTGGCTTCATATTGACTGGTTATTTCGGGTTATTGCCTTAAGAGTGAGTTATTATTTGAACACTATATATATATATATAGGGAAAGGTATAAAAAATAACTCTTTTTTTTGCTACAACTACGTAACTCATTTTAACCAATAATAAACTTACACATAAGCTTTTCATTAAAATATTAAAAAGGGCATCATAGTTATTTTACTTTTATAAATTTCCCTCCTCTTTTTTAAACATTAATAACTTTTTTATAATATATTATTTTTTTAAAAAAATTGCACCATTATATTCGTCTCATTTTTCTTTTTAATTCCGTTATAGTCTCGACTAATTTTTTTTACTTTTTTTAGATGTCCTATATTTACATCATTGTAATGAGCTTAAATATAATAAATTTATTTGAAATTTTTGCTAACAATTATAAATTACAGAGATGTAATTTATAGTGACATAATTTACCGTGATGTAATTTACATTGACGTAAAATTCGGTTTCGGTTTTTTTCGGTTAATTCGTTTCCGGTTCGGTTTTTTCGGTTAATTTTGTTCCGGTTCAGTTTTTTCGGTTAAATCGGTTTCGGTTCGGTTTTTTTAGACTTTTTGCTCATCCCTAATTTGTAACAAGCCTAAATACAACAAATTAGTTTGAATTTTTTTTCGAACAATGATAAATTACATCACTATAATTATCATTGTTAGATAAAAAAATCAAAATAATGTGTTATATTACATCACTGTAATTTATCTTTGTAATTATCATTGCTAGAGAAAAAATAAAATAATTTGTTATATTACATCACTGTAATTTATCATTATTAGAAAAAAATTCAAAATAATGTGCTATATTTATGCTCGTTACATCGATGTAAATAATGGACAATGAGAAAAAAATTAAAAAAACTAGTCAATATTATAACGAGAATTAAAGAGAAAATTACATCACTGTAAATAATATGTTACGTCGCCGTTAATTCTGTCAATTTAAATTACTTCTTTTTGTGTTACATTACTGTAATTTACTATTGTTAGAAAAAATTTCTAATTAATTTGCTATTTTTAAGCTCGTTACAATGATGAAAATACATGACATCAAAAAAAAAAAAAAAAACTAGTCGAGACTATAACGAAATTAAAGAGAAAAATGAGACGAGTATAATGGTGCAATTTTTTTTAAAAAATAATATACTATAAAAAAGTTATGAATGTTTAAAACAAAGGGGGTAAACTTTACATAAATGACAAATGTCCTAAATGCCCTTCTTATTAAAAAAAAATGAAATTGACACGTGGCACGATCCTATACACTTACCTTTTTAAAGTAATCATTTGATGATAGTTAATGGGTTGTAACAAAAGATAAGAGTTATTAAAAATAACATCCCCTATATATATAGGATTGAGATCAAATAATAACTCACTCTTAGAGCGATAACCCATTAACTTTGCCAAAACGAAGCCGAATCTTGAATTTTTTTTTTGAACATCATTGTAACACAATTAGAACACTATGTTCTTTTATGAGTTTGTGAAAATTCATAACCGTTTAAGAGATATCATCATTGTAAGTTTTTGACAAAAACAGTTACAGTGTTGTAAGTCAAAAACTTACAACGATGATATCTCTTAAACAGTTATGAATTTTCACAAACTCATAAAAGAACATAGTGTTCTAATTGTGTTACAATGATGTTCAAAAAAAATTTCACGATTCGCCTTCGTTTTGGCAAAGTTAATGGGTTATCGCTCTAAGAGTGAGTTATTATTTGAATACTTCCCTATATATATATAAGAGGGTTCAAAAGAAAACTATCAATTTGATAGAAAACTACATTCAGCCAATCAAAAAATTTCTTTAAAATTTTATTGTATTTATTCAAGTCTATTTACATGTATGTAACTTGATCAAAGTAACCCGTTTGATTACATATATGTAATAATGTTTAAATATGTATATAGTTGAGTTAATTGCATATATGTAATCATATTCTTTTTAAATAAAAACAAGGGGATACGACTCGCGTTTCTCTGCTGGACAGGTCGTTTTTTAGTAAGATTTTCCGACCGGGCAATAATAATAATCAACACTCAATGGCCTAAGTAGGATTGAATCTTAATCTATGCAAGTAACTTTATTAAGATTCAGCCATATTATATATATTACGATTCACTACCGCAATCATTGCAGTGTGAATTGTAATAATAATTAAATAATAACAACTGTTAAATAATAAATATAATATGATAGTAATTAATTAATAACAACTAATAAAAACTATATAATAGCAATAATAATTAAATATTTCTTTGTTTTATGTTTCTATTTTTTTTATTATACATTTTGCGACTGGGAACGTATTTTTTTATTGTTTTAGTTTTACACTTTTTAACGTTGTATGCTTATATATGGGTTCATAATTCCTACGATTGACACAAAATTTTGCGACAGCTTGATTTATTGTTTTAGAAGGGATTAATACATGTTGAGGGCTTTTTTTGTCAGCGTTTGATTTTCTTGATTTTATCACTGCTATTGTGATCGAATACTGATGAAAATCAGGTGGAAATCCTTCTCCAATAAATTGATAGAAAAACATGCATCCATGATGAAAAACTATCCCTTATTTATAATAGATTAAGTTATTCCACCAAGCTAATCCACTCCTAAATAAGCTACTCTCAAGTCACTTTAGAGATAAGCTCTAAATCCTATCGACTTAATCATACTTAAATGAATTAAATACAGACTCTATCAAAGAAAATGCAAAATTGATCCCTTTCATTTGTATTATGTCAAGATTGGTTCAAGAATCACCCCCCCCCCCAATCTTGACCGAGTCTTCCTTTCATTCTTCTGCATTTTGAGTCTTCTGCACCCCTGGCAGCTCCTTCATTTCGTTAAATTTGATTCTTGGCAAAGCTTTTGTAAGAATGTATGCGCGTTATTCCATACCACTCATGTGTCCAACCTTTATCTTCCCTTCTTCAACACATTCTCGTATGTAATGAAACCGGGTATTAATGTCACACCCCAAGCCGGCGGGGTTGGATCGGATTCCCCGTCGGGCAGAAGGTTAGTGATAATCGAAATGATCAGATTGTTTACTTTACACATGATATAAATGAGAAATGCTAAATAGAATAGAATTACAAAGTTAAATTACATCCGTATCGTTCATAATTTAACAATGTAAATCTATCATAAACATCATAAGATTTCTATCTTGTAACTGCACAAGATATACAGAATAATTGTATAATGATGTTCCAAAAGTATGCAGGTCCAAAAATACTAAGTCTTCTATCTGAATCCTAGTCCAAAAGCATAAACTTCTTAATTGACCTGTTCGTCACCTGAGAAGTCATGCAAAAATAAAATCAACACATGGTTGGTGAGTTCATTAAGTTTTATAAAAATGAGTTTGAACAACCTGAATGACAACCTTAACCTCACCATTAACCACCTATACCATCCAGTTCAGTATGCTTATATATAGGGCATATGTAGGGTCGAACTTACCGTCCGCCTGGCCACCGTCCCACCACATACTAAACCACATGATATATTGTTCCTGGTGATAATTAAGCGTTTCATCCCACATCTTTGATTCCATAACTTTTGATCCATAGACTTTGATTACCCTGAAAATGTTTACCTTGATTCCCCCGAAATGACAACCTTAATCTCACCACCAACACCTATACTATCCAATCAAGTATGCTTATATATAGGGCATATGTAGGGTCGAGCTTACCGCCTGCCCAGCCACCGTCCCACCACATACCGGACTGCTTAGCATATTGTTGTTAATGATAATTAAGCATTTCACTCCTACCATTAACCCATTAGTTCTTCAGTTCTTTGTCCCTGTAAATACAACAATTTGGAATCTCTATTGATTCCTTAAGTTCATCACACATTTATGATCAACCACAGTAATTATAGAAACAATTATAAATGCTTAATTAAATAAATAAATAAATAAACATTTAATAAAGTCTAAGTCCTAATGATTGGGCCTTGGTCAACTCGAGTAGACTAGTCTAGCAATCAAGGTTCTTAGTAGTTAGGGGATTCTGTAAATATCATCAAACATATGATCTACAAATCAAACGGTCTAGCTAGGACTTCTTGAAATGTAGGGTTTTTGTTTCGTACTTGATTCGTTTAGTTTCGTCCCTTGTTTCGTATAGTTTCGTTGGCATATGTTATCTTTGATATTTCCCAGACTTTCCCCTGAAAATGATTTATTGATTCGTCTAGTTTCGTTGCAAAATGTACTTGTTTCGTCAAAATAGTTTCGTTTGATTCGTTGAACTCACGCACTTGTTTCGTCAAAATAGTTTCGTTTGATTCGTTGAAATGTTTAGTTTAACTCAATCATCCACTTAAATCATAAGTAGATAAGCTTAGTAAAACCTGCATAAAATTTATCCAGACATGATCTAGGATATCATTCATACATGAAAAACATATAGAACTTAAAAGCATTTAAGTAAAATATAATCCAAAGAAAATAATTTACGCATGCTTCTCAGCCCCGTGTTTATAAAACAAAAATGTTTAGAAAAGGGGCAATGAACTCACATGTGTTGTTGTGTAATGTACTACCTCAAAATGCGCGCTCTTGTTTGTAGACTAAGTGTCTTCAGTTCCTGAGTTGTTTTAAAAGAGTTCGAATACTATAAGTATACGTATTAGTCGTCGCGTCTAAGGTTTGGTCTCGGTGTGCAACTAAGTGTCCTATGCTACTGGTGTGGTTCTAAGATTTCATCTACCTTATTCTAACTTATTACCCAATCATAATCCCAATCCATAAACAATGACCATTACACCTTAGTGATGTATGGTTCACGTTGTTCACATTCAAAGTTTATTAATTAAACATTTACCACTTTATTTTTTTATGTCATTAAGTTAGAAATCATTTTATTTAATTGAAAGATTGTTTTGAATAAAAACTTATAGTTTACTTTAATAATTTATGATCAACAAGTTAGGCTTAGGTTAATCACATTCAATTAACCTTAAACCTATTACTAAATCTTTGTTTCCCATAGTTCTTTGTTTGTCCGCGTATATAACTTAGCTTAGAGTGCTCAATTGAACAATCAAATTTAGTTATACAATCGTATGAAAGTTTCTAAATGTTGGATGTAAATGTTGAAATCAAAGCCATAACCTTAGGCTATAACATTCACTAATGCATGTTCCTTAGTTCGTTCCAAACGTTGAGTGCTCTTATATTCATTTCCTTGTTCTTATAACTAAGTCCAACAACTCTAGGTCTAGAAGTTCCCTGATTAACCAACACTTTGGGTTCAATCCACTTTGGGGCAGCGAACCTATTGGCCATTTGGGTGTAGGTTCAGCGAACCTTTGGGGTTCATTTACTACATTAGGTTCGGTTAACACTAGGTTTGACGCACCTTTAAGGTTTGGCGAACCTCCTAGGTTCGGATGTGTTCTAGGTTCGTGACTATCTGGTTCGTTCGTCCTAGGTTCGTGTCACCTGCAGGTTCGGCTATGGGGAAGGTTCGTTGATCAGAGGTTCATGATCCAAGGTTCGTTGCCATCAGGTTCGTCACCTTAGGGTTCGGCTGGTCCAGGTTCGTGAGTCAGAAGTGCACAGGTTCGGCCCTGTTGGTTGGTCAGAGGCAACAGGTTCGGCTGGCAGAACTCAGGGTTCGGCTGTCAGCAAAAAGGTTCGGCGACCTGCAACAGGTTCGCCTGATCGTATCTGGTCACGAACCTGCATTTCTTCTTCATTTTTCAACCCTAATCTGTTACAAATCAGTTTCTACAACTTCCTAGTCATTCATATGTACTTATCTCAGTGTTTCTAAGTGTTCAAAGTGACTAAACAACATTAGTCTACGAGGTTCATGATACACGCTTAAAACCGAAACAAAATGGAGATTTACCTCAAAAACTACGGATGAAAGTCCAAATTTCTTGTACATATGGAATCTATGTGATGAGAGGAACATTTTGACACCAAGTAAGCTCGAAATGGTGAAGATTTGAGTGAAATCTTGTAGAGAGAAGATGGAGAATCAATTCCTAGAGAGAAAAAGGTGGAAAACGAAAATGGTGGGAGGGTGTGAGGTTGGTGGTGGTAGATGGTGCATTAAATGATCCCATTTAATGTTTCAAAATACCCGGTAGTTCGGTCTCGTTTGGTTTCACGTAAAATGTCATTTCTCGTGGTTTTCGTCACGAAACGACACTGTTTGTGAAATAGAATTTATAAAATTAATTTAAGTGGTTATTCCTAGTAAATTAACTAATATCTTTTATTTATTTTAAGTTTTCAAAATACTAATATACTGTTTAAATTGAATCGTATGGTCGTCGCGCGTATTCGTTCAAATCGTCACTGAACATGACGATAACTATACTTTTCAATATTGTTTTCTAATAATTGGATATCATTCAGAACGTTAAAATTTCAGACTTATTCGTACAGATCGTCACATATACGAATAATCCGTCAATTTAGCATTCAATTAACCATATCCGTGTTGTTTTGTTCTATAAAACCTCTCGTACGTTTATACATAATAAATCCTAACAAGTAACTACATGAGGGTTTCTGTGTTGCCAGATAATTATCTGATTGATGAACCCTGTTTTTTGAGTTTCGTTTCTCTGAAATGTTTATGTATGTGATGTTTGATAACATGAAATGACAATGACACCAGATATTGACATGACATAAAATGAAAAGCATATAGTTCGTACCTGATTACTGTTCATGTTACTGTTTGAGATCACACCCCCAATTTCCCACTCGTGGTGTCAGTCCGCGTGGGTGTGACGTGGCCAGAATCACAGCTCAAGGTCATATAGAACACCTCTATATGCGTTTACAAATCCCATGTTTGACACACACACATAACAAAATAGTTTGCAGCGGAATAAAAGTTTGAAAGCATGCAGCGGAAATGTAAATAGTTTAATACAACATTGTTTAGAACTTTAAGAACTAAATTGTTTTCAAAAGAAACAACAGAATGCATGCGGTTCCTAAATCTCATCCCTTAACGTGCATCCTGTTCCATGCGCAGCTAGTTACCTGAGAATATCAGTTAGAAAAAGTGTCAACACGATGGTTGGTGAGTTCACAGGTTTTGATATACATATAGTAATAAAAGTGTGTCATGCTGTTTATCAATGTTAGTACCGAGCCCTAGGCCCAAAGTGTCAGTGCGTCACTACCGAACTAGACTTGTTTGTCCTTGCCTCCGCTATGTCTCGTATACATAGCAAGTTAGGTCAGAATTTGCACGGGTTATGACATCCAGTCAACATAGTGCCCCGTGGGGTTAGTCATTCCCTAATGGATCCATCCAAATCTACCACGTTGTTCGTACATTAACGGTAAGACTTTGTGAGGGCTTAATACGAGTTCAACACTTAATGTTTGTCCAATAAACCAGCATACACATAGTGTTTGTACAGTAATAGATGTTTGACTCGATGCAACTAGTATTCTCCCCCTATTTAAAAGCGTTTGAAAAAGAGAAAAGAGGGGCCGTGAACTCACCTTAGTGATATGAACGGATGAAAGCGTAAGCTCCTGATGTAGTAGGCACGTCGGTCACCGGCAACCTATATCGTATACCGTACGTGAGTTCGTGTAAGTGACCGTGCTAGTGTTCGTGTTAGTGCTCGTGTTTGTGTCCAACAACCTTGGTTGTTCATGTTTGTCCGTGTCGGTCCACAATGACCGTGTTTGCTCGTGTTGGTCCACATTGACCGTGTTTGACTGTGTTGGTCCACATTGACCGTGTTTGACTAGAGTTGACCAAAGTTGACCGTGTCAAGTCAACGACCCGTTGGTGAACCGTGTGACGGTTGTGAATCGTGTAGCAATCGTGTAAGTGTTTGTCGTGTGCGAAACGCGCAAATCGCGTCTATGGACAACTTACTATTTATAGTAAGTTTCCATTTTCGGAAAGTTCACAAAGCACATCGGTTTTAAAGTTCTAACATGTCCATTAGTCCTACGTGATCATGTTAACACATAGCACATCATCATACGGATTCACATAAGTCGTTTATAACATGTTTGCACATAAAAGTTTCCTAAAATGGAAAGTTTCCATTTCTAGCATACGTGACATCGGAAACCATCTAACTTAGCATCTAGTCATCATATTATAGCATAATAAATCATTTAGCATGCTTAAATCATTCAACACGTTGACAATTTGGTTTTTGTAAAAATAAAGTTACTAAAAATAGTAACTTTGTGTTTTAGCATAAAATGACCATCTAAGCATTTCTAAACCAATTTTCATATCACCAAACATCACAATCTATCTTCTAGCAACATTTAATCATGTCAACATAACCAAATTCATCATCTATCAACATCCTAACTAGAAAAGTTTCTAAAAATAGTAATAATGACAAGTATGGCTACAAACATCATCAAAACCTCTTTCTAACCAATCAAATCATTATGTTATTATCCTAACAACAATTCTCTATACATGCATGTTCACCATATCATCCATAACACTAGTTTGTAACCACAAAGTTTCTAAAATTAGCAAGTGTGCCAATTAATCACATTTTAACCATCAAGATCATGATCTAATCTTTCACAAACTCTTAAACATCATCAAGAATCATCCTAATGTAACTAAAATCATCTAATATGCTTTAGATCATACATGCATGCATCAATATCATCACGAATCATCATTTTAAGCATAGGGGTTCATACCCATCACTTTAGATCATCACAAAACTCAATAATAACATCATAGATCATCATTAACAGTAGGTTTATCAATAAACCCAGATTCAATATCAAGAAAATTCGTGCATGCAAGTCCATGGGGCTTGCATGTGTGTTTATGAGCGTGCATGTGCGAAATATGGTGGTTTTAAGCCATGAGAGATGAATAGACTACCTCTAAAGCTTCTGGAACTTCGAGATGATGGTGATAACAGCTTCTAAAGCTTCTGGACATCAAGAACCTTCAGAAATCGTGAGGTGGTGGTGGTTCTTCGAGCTTCCAAGTGAGAAACAAGCTTCGATCTTCCAATGTGGAGCTTCAAAGAGGTTAATAATGGTGGAAAATGGCTGAAACAGGAGGTTGAAGATGAAGTTGACCGAGTTGTGGCGTGAGTTATGGATTAAAATGATGAGGATAGGTATGATGATGATCTTGGGGGTTTAAAAAGCTGTTTGGCGACTCTGACACGCCAGGCGATACGCCTGACGTGGGGGGTATCTCCCGTCGTTACGCGCGGATTGGCCAGGCATCCGAGATGCCTTTAGTGTCTCGCGCGCATCGCCTAAAATGGGTGCTTCGGGTCAGGCGTATCGCCTGGCCCAAATGTAAGGCCCAATAAGCCTATTTTGTTGTTCCGGGCCCATTCTCGCCCGTTTCTCGACTGTAAGACATCATTCGAGCATCGTTTGGACACCATTAGTCAATTATTAGCCATAATTGACTTGTGAAGTGTTTCGTGAAGTTTCGAGTGTTGTGCTACACAATGAGCTTGACGTTCACCAACGTTCGTGTATTTTGACACGGGTGTGTTGTTTCCCGATAATTCCACGAATTATCTAATCATAAGCCAGTGTTCGTACTGTCGTGCCACGTGTCACACTAAATTAATCTAATTCTAGTGCCACGTGTACATAAAGCATTTAAGTAAACATTAAAATAAATAATTGCTGACCTGGAATTTACGGGGTGTCACATCCTCCCCATGTTAGGAAGAATTTCGTCCCGAAATTCAACTTGTGTTGTCAGTGTTTATCTGTTCCGCGAACAGGTGTGGGTACTTTTATTTCATCTGGTCTTCACGTTCCCACGTGAATTCCGGTCCGCGTCGCGAATTCCATCGCACCTTTACTATCGGAATCTTACTAAGTTTGAGCTTCTTGGTTTCTCGGTCCATAATCTCCACCGGTTCCTCAACGAAGTTCAATTGTTCGTCGATTTGTATTTCCTCGAGAGGAATAACAAGTGTCTCATCAGATAGGCACTTCTTGAGATTTGAGATGTGAAACACGTTGTGCACGCTGCTCAGCTCGTCTGGCAGGTTTAGTTCGTAGGCCACAGGGCCTATTCGTTTGGTGATTTCAAAAGGTCCAATGTATCGAGGGTTCAATTTGCCTTGTTTGCCAAACCGAATGACTCCCTTCCAGGGCGAGACCTTGAGTAGCACTCTGTCTCCCACCTGAAATTCTAACGGTTTGCGTCGTTTGTCGGCATAGCTTTTCTATCTGTCACGAGCTGCTGCCATTCGCTTGCGTATTTGCACGATCTTTTCAGTCGTTTCGTGCACAAGTTCTGGACCGGTCAGTTGGCTGTCTCCAACTTCAGCCCAGCAGATGGGTGATCGACACTTTCGTCCGTAAAGTGCCTCGAATGGTGCAGCTTGGATGCTGGTGTGATAGCTGTTGTTGTATGAAAACTCAACTAATGGTAGATGGGTTTCCCAGCTATTTCCAAAGTCAATAACACATGCCCTGAGCATGTCCTCCAATGTCTGTATGGTTCGCTCACTCTGTCCGTCCGTTTGCGGGTGGTAAGCGGTACTCATATCCAATCTCGTGCCCAAAGCCTTATGCAATGACTTCCAGAAGTGCGACGTGAATCGGCTGTCGCGGTCAGATATGATCGAGATTGGCACTCCATGTCGAGTAACCACCTCTGTAACACCCCGACCGGCGGCGGAATCGTCAGGATGCCACGAGGGATGTGTAGATTGTTCAAAAGCTCGTGGGCATCTAAATCAAATCATCATATATCATCTAATCAACCAAAATAATTACACAAAAATCATGTTCATCATGAATCAAGTACATCAGTTACACAAAAGAATTAGTTAAACTAACTAAACTCTAATCGCCAGAAATTTAGTTAATTAACTAAGTCCAAGATCCTATATGATGATGTCCAAAATAGAAGAGATCCTCTCTTCATTCCTACTTGTCTCCATCACCTGAAACATGTAAGAAAATCAAGTGTCAACTACAAAGTAGTTGGTGAGTAATCATAAGTCTTTATATTTTAAAAAAATGTTTTAGTAAAAAGAATTTAAAAGTTTAAGTTTAAAATGGTTTTATAAGATGCTTTGTTTAAAACGGTTATAAAACTTATGATCTTCGTGAGAAATTCCATATGAATACCTGTATGAGATAATCCAACACACAACAACCAATTCATCAATCTTACACATATACAATCACATAATCACATAACCAGTCAGTCATAATTAATCACAATTAATCATAGTCAAACTTAGATAATCAATCCACAACTAATCAACCAATCTCATCAATCATATTCTCAAATAATGTTCGTGACTATACATGATCATTATGTAATTAACATAAGTTAAATACATGATTCATGGAGTGGTCGCTAACCACGTGACAATACATGAAGTCAAAGCAATTAACCGAAGTCAAGAGCAATACTTCACGGATGTGGAAACCCTCCACGTGACAATACATGAAGTCAAAACAAATAACCGAGGTTAAAAGTAATGATTTCACGGAGTATGAGACAATACATGTAATCTTTATTATTAACCGAAGTCAATAACAATGTTTACACGGATTTATAATAATCAGTGATAATCCATAATAATGATAATTCATAATAGTGAATATCATAATGATAAACAGGTATTATCCTTGTGTTATCAAAATAATATTTAAACCGGTATACATGTTTCACCTCCGAGTTTTAAAACTAAACAGTTTAAAGAAAGGGAGGTTATGAGAACTCACCTGAAGTCCTTAGAATTAGTGTTCTCTTATAATGCGTGCTCGTGTATATAACTCAATTCAATCACCTGAAATTATTGTGTGCCCTATTTTTATAAGTACAAGCGCTTAGTCTTAACTTAGTGACCATAAATGTTTACTTTACATTTGCAATTATTTCATTAACTTAATTTATTTAAATCAATGCATAATGTAACAACTAAGGTTTCTTGGACGTTCGCCATATTAATGTAATTCTACTTGACGTTCTAACCTTTTAACCGTGATAATTAGTTGTATTATCCTTGATGTATCCTCATGGGTGAGTATGTTTACAAGTTGTCAACTTTTGTCATACACACATCCCACATATGCATGATTAATTAAATTGTTTACATCATTCTAGTTGATATCAAAATATTTATTTTTAGTTTAACAAAAGATGATGCTTGATTTATTCCCATAATTTAATCATCATATCATTTAAGAAAATGATAAAATTTTAGTTCCTCATGCATGTATGAACATGTATGCATATATATATAATCAAGTCCCTTGTGTATATCCTTAAACCTCCTAATTAATGAAGACTAAGTGGTTCACTACATGGGGCAGCGAACCTTCTAGCCTTCCTGAAGTAGGTTCGTCCGAAGGGGTAGGGTTCGGCCACCTCTTAGACCATGGTTCGGCTAGCAAGCAAAGGAGGGTTCGGCTGGGCTCGTCCCTTCGAGGTTCGGCCCATGCAGTACATGTGAGGGTTCGTGGTCCATGACTTTCACACCAAGGGTTCGGAAGCTTCTAAGGTTCGTTTATTATGAACAAGGTTCGTAGGCTAAGGTTGGCCAAGGGTTCGCTGGGCAGGGTTCGGCCCCAACCTGTGCATGATTCGGCTCATGGGCTGCCATGGTTCGGGGTCCCTAGGGTTCGCCACCCTAGGGTTCGCTGATCCAGTAGGAGGGTTCGGGGTTGGCGGCCCGCACAGGGTTCGTTCAGCCTCTCTAGGGTTCGTCTAGCTCGCACCAAAGTTAATAGGTTCGGGATAGGATGCATTGACCCAGAAGGGTTCGGCTCCCATGTGTAGGGTTCGGCACCTTGCTGGGGTACGAACCTGTCGTTTCATCATCACCATCCACAAGCTTTTGTCGATTCAAGAATGTACCTAGCTTCTACATGATTCTATCAACTCGTTTTAGGGTTTTAGAATATAAATCTTGTTTAAAAGTGCATGGATACAACCGATATGTTGAGGGTGCGAAAATCAGAAACAAAAGTCGAGATTTACCTCAAATAAACGGCCAAAAATATGATTTCTTCGTATCCCCTTGTTCCCCTCGATTCCCCGGTCGTTTAGGCTCCGAGATCTCGCAATTTCGTCAAGAAACGAGCTCGAAAAGCTAGAGAGAAGTTAGAGAGAGAGAGGGTGTGCGTTTTTGGTGATCTAGAGAGAGAGGGAAGAAGTGAAAAAAATGAGGAAGAAGAAAGGGAGTTTCTTTCTTATAGCGTGTGTCGTCCCCCGCGTGCCCGGTCTCGTTTTTATCGCGTATAAATGGTAAAATGTTCGGTTTTATTATAAAACATATTTAAACCTTAAAACATTTAAGATAATAAATTTTCATCTCCATTAAAATGATTTTATTTAAACATTATTGTTTCTTAAAACAATTTGCGTTTAATCATCGTTAAGACTCTTATTTAATAATTTCATTTATTCAACAAAATTTAAGTTGCGATTCCTAATAAACATTTTAAGTTTTCATTTATTAATTTAATATTGTTTGATATTATCTCGTCGAAACGCGTTACTCGCGTACGTATTCGTAAAGATCGTCACCTTTGCGAATCCAACGCTCGTATCGTATTTCGATTCGATTTACTATTTATGGAACATCGGTTCAGATTATTATTCTTAATAATTATATTCGTGTGAATCGTCACCCACGCGAATACATTTATTAAGTTAATATTTCTGAATTAATATTCGCGTTTAAGTAATATTCGTAACCTCACTTCGCGTAATTAATTCCCATTATTTATTAACTTTAATATTATCATTCCCAAACCAAAACCCACTAAACCAAGTCACTGACACATCCATGATAGACCGAAATATGCATATGTATAGGGCATATGCAGAGGTAGATCGCAACCTCCTCTACACCGTCCCACCGCTATTTCGATAAACCATGACCATGTGTCCTTGACTACGTTTAGCAACCAAACTCTAACAAACTCCCAGTTCCATCCCAATACATTCTTAAACCAATAATCCATAATCATCAGTAATAGCACTGCGATAAACTCTCTGGTTCTGTTTAGTTGGGTTACAACTAAACTTCCCATGGTTTACGCGTATCATATATTATAACATGCATACCAGAAATAGTGATGATATCAATAATGACAATCAATAATTCATAATCATTAATAAATAATAAATCTCCGGTCGTAACAGTACAATCGTACGGATGTACGGACAACCGGAAGTACAGTGATGTTACAGTCTCCCCTAGTTCAAGGAATTTCGTCCCGAAATTCAACTTGGAGTGACCGTAGTAAATAATTGTGGGTACTTAAGCTTCATCTGATCTTCTCGCTCCCATGTGAATTCTGGACCCCGCTTCGATTCCCAACGTACCTTGACAATTGGAATTCTACTGCGTTTGAGCTTTTTAACCTCACGATCCATTATCTCCACTGGTCTTTCAACAAAATGCATGGTATCATCGATGCGAATGTCATCGAGTGGTACCTGGAGATCCTGATCAGCTAAGCACTTTCTCAGATTGGACACGTGGAATGTCGGGTGCACGTTACTAAGTTCATTAGGAAGTTCTAATTTGTAGGCAACCTTCCCCATTTGTTCAAGAATCTTAAAAGGGCCTACGTATCGTGGAGCAAGCTTTCCTTTCTTCCCAAATCGAACAACACCCTTCCAAGGCGACACTTTAAGCAATACCATATCTCCCACTTCAAACTCTAAAGGTTTTCTTCGTTTATCCGCGTAACTCTTCTGTCGACTGCGAGCAGCTAACAGATTGTCACGGATCTGGCGGATCTTGTCAGTCGTTTCTTGAATAATCTCAGGGCCCGTAATCTGCGAATCGCCGAATTCGGTCCAACAAATAGGTGACCGACATTTCCTGCCATAAAGAGCTTCAAACGGTGCCATACCAATGCTCGCGTGATGACTGTTGTTATACGAGAACTCAACCAATGGTAGATGGCTATCCCAATTGCCACCGAAATCGATGACACAAGCCCTTAACATGTCTTCCAATGTCTGAATCGTTCGCTCCGTTTGACCATCCGTTTGAGGATGATAAGCAGTGCTAAGATCCAGTCTTGTTCCAAAGGCTTCATGTAGTGATTCCCAAAATCGTGCCGTGAAGCGAGCATCACGATCCGATATTATGCTTAAGGGAATACCATGTCGGCTAATGATCTCATCAATGTAGATACGCGCAAACTTCCGCACAGGGTAAGTTTCGCGTATCGGTAAGAAATGAGCCGACTTTGTCAATCTATCAACTATCACCCAAATGCTATCCTTACCGTTTGCGGTTCGTGGGAGTTTAGTAATGAAATCCATGGAGATATTTTCCCACTTCCACATCGGTATTTCTGGTTGTAATAACAATCCCGAAGGTTGCTGATGTTCGGCCTTGACCTTGGCACAGTTAAGGCACTTAGACACATATTCAGCAATATCCTTCTTCATTCCAGGCCACCAGTACAAGCCCCTAAGGTCTTGATACATCTTGTCAGAACCTGGATGGATTGAGTAACGAGACTTATGAGCTTCATTCATAATCACCATCCTGAGATCACCCCTGTTCGGTATCCACAACCGATTCAAATAATACATTAAACCATCATCCTTAGTTTCCAACAGTATTTCAGCCCCGCAAGACATCTCATTTTTCAAGTCATCTTGAGCCAATGAGTGTTGTTGGGCTGTGAGAATATCATTACGGAGGTTATTGTGCACTCGGACACTATGGATTTGAACTTGACATTTGCGACTAAGCGCGTCTGCTACTACATTCGCCTTACCAGGATGGTAGCGAATTTCACAGTCATAATCATTCAACAGTTCAACCCATCTCCGTTGTCTCATATTGAGTTCTTTCTGATTGAGAATATGTTGCAAGCTTTTATGATCAGTGAACACTACACACTTAGTGCCATAAAGATAGTGTCTCCATATCTTCAAGGCAAACACGACTGCACCAAGTTCCAAGTCGTGTGTGGTGTAGTTCTTTTCGTGAATCTTCAATTGTCTTGATGCATAAGCCACAACCTTTCCCCGTTGCATGAGAACACAACCGAGACCTAAGTTGGATGCATCACAGTAAACCACAAAATCATCATTTCCGTCAGGCAATGTCAAAACGGGAGCATCACAAAGTTTCTGCTTCAGAGTCTGAAATGCCTCTTATTGCTTTGGTCCCCACTCGTACGGCCTATTCTTCTGAGTCAAAGCAGTGAGAGGGACAGCAATTCTGGAGAAGTTCGATATGAACCGCCGATAGTAACCGGCAAGTCCAAGGAACGATCGAATCTCCGTCGGTGTCTTCGGTGTACTCCAATTCTTCACAGCATCGATCTTCGCAGGATCCACGTGAACACCGTATTCGTTGACTATGTGTCCCAGAAATTGAACTTCCTTAAGCCAAAATTCACATTTGGAGAATTTGGCATACAGTCGCTCCTCTCTTAGGATCTCCAAAACCAACTTAAGGTGTTTCTCGTGTTCTTCCTTGGTCTTTGAATAGATCAAAATATCATCAATAAATACAATCACGAATTTATCCAAGTATGGCCTGCAAACACGGTTCATGAGGTCCATGAAAACCGCAGGTGCATTGGTAAGGCCGAAAGGCATTACCAAAAACTCATAGTGGCCATATCTGGTTCTGAAAGCAGTCTTGGGAATATCATCATCATGTACACGAAGCTGATGATACCCAGACCTAAGATCGATCTTTGAAAACCATGCCGAGCCTTGAAGCTGATCGAAGAGATCATCGATGCGCGGCAGTGGGTATCGATTCTTGATAGTCAACTTGTTCAATTCGCGGTAATCGATGCACATTCGAAATGACCCGTCCTTTTTCTTGACAAATAAGACCGGTGCACCCCATGGTGAATGGCTCGGGCGAATAAATCCTTTATCAGTCAGTTCTTGCAACTGGCTCGCCAATTCTTGCAACTCCGAAGGCGCAAGTCTATAAGGAGCTTTGGCGACTGGGTTCACACCAGGTACTAAGTCGATTCGGAACTCAACTTGACGTTCTGGTGGAAGACCCGGCAAATCATCTGGAAATACCTCTGGAAAGTCTCTGATCACAGGAACATCTTCAACTCTCTTTCCTTTATCCTTTTTCTCCACAATATGAGCTAAAAATGCTATACATTTCTTCCTAAGGTTCTTGTGTGCTTTAGTGCATGACATAAGCTTAAGACCTTTACTAGCAGTTTCTCCGAATATTCTCAAAGTTTCACCCGAAGGTAAGGGAATTCGAATATACTTTTCATGGCATACAATCTCCGCTTTGTGGGTGGCTAACCAATCCATGCCTATGATAACATCAAAGCTACCAAGATGCATAGGTATAAGATCAATTGGGAAAACGTGATCATTTAAGTTCACCGTACATCCAACGATAATAGTGTCAATATCAATAGTGTTTCCGTCAGCCACTTCCACGTTAAACGGTTTATCTAAATATGTACGTGTTCTACCAAGCAAGCATTCAAAATCATATGAAACGAAACTCCTATCGGCACCAGAATCAAACAAGACAGATGCATAAGAGTTGTTGATCAGAAATGTACCGTTGACGACGTCCTGGTTGGCTTGAGCAGCTGGAGCATTCAACTGGAAAGCCCGGCCTCTTGCCACCCTTTGATTATTTCCGGTCAACTTTGGGCATTGATTTCTGAAGTGACCCACTTCTCCACACTCATAGCAGGCTCTTGCCTGTTCTTGAGGTACCTGGCGAACGGGTACCGCTGGTATAGGTTGTGCATGCGGAGCTGGTAGTGCAAGCGGTGCTTGTTGCATCCTTTGTGCTTGCGGTGCACTCCGACAGACGTTAGCAAAATGACCAAACTTGCCGCAGTTATTGCAGACGCGACAAGGCAAGTTCGGTGCGTGATGATATCGGCAGGTATTACACTGAGGAGTGTTCCCAGTAAAATTCCTGGCAGTTGAATTGTTTGATGATTGCTGCGCAGACTTGGCAGCAGGAGTAGCGACCATGAAGTTTCTGGTCTTTCTCTTCTTGTTGCTGCTTTTGGATGAGCTAGCAGCTTCAGACTTGACTTCGGTTTTGACTTCCTTTGCAGCAGTCTTGGTGTCAGTCTTCTTGTATCCTTTCCTAGTGAGTGTTCCATTCCTCACATGATTGTCAGTAAGAGTTGCAGATAATCGGATTGCAGCCTCAAGTGTCTTGGGATTGCTCCCGTAGACTGTATCCTGAATCTGTACCGGCAGTCCGCCGATATATTTCTCAATCGCCCTTTCCAAGGGTGTCACCATATGAGGCACTAGTAGACTATACTCATGGAATTGGGTATTGTAGATGACGTTCTCGCCACTATCTTGTTTGAGTTCCCAGAACTCAGTCTCCAGTTTCCTCATCTCGCTTCTAGGACAGAATTCAGTGGTCATCAGATTCTTGACCTCTGTCCATGTCAGTGCTAAGGCAGCATCCACTCCCCTAGTTCGTTTTTCCCCATTCCACCAAGTCAGTGCTCTCTTTTGGAAAACACTGGTGGCATAGCGAACTTTCAGATTCTCGGGACATTCGCTGATGATGAAGGTGTTCTCCATACTCTCGAACCACTGCAGCAGACCAGTGGCCGATTCAGCACCCGTGAATTTCAGGGGATTGCAGGAATTGAAGTGTTTGAATGTGCAAGTTGGAGGGTTTGCACCACCTCTGTTCTGGTTGATATTCTGGTTAGCCTGAGTCAATTGGCTCACCAATCCAGAGATAAGATTAGCTAACTCTTGTATGCCTGCGTTGGCATTACTGTTGCTAGCCTCCCCATTGTTTGAATCATCTCCGTTGTGACGGCGAGGCATGTTTCTGAAGAAATTAGAAACATGTTACTACCGTTTACAACATAAGGCATACAAACAATGGTCAAATGAGTTCATTTACACAGTTAGGATTACATATAGGAACTATATTTCTCTCCTATCTGTCATTAAACTCATAACATTTATAAATTTCCTAATATTATACTAAGTGTCCTAGTTGGTCATAACTAATATTAGCTAGCTATTCCTAAGTCCTATACATTTCCCACTCTACACCAACACTGACAACCTCCCGATGCAACGCAACAAGCTTATATATAGGGCATATGCAGAGGTAGATCGCAATCTCCCCTACACCGTCCCACCACCGTTCTGTTGCACCACGATTATGCCCTTGTTAGTGTTTAGGGTGTATCATGTATTTCACCATATTCTCACTTCACAAACCTTATCCAAGATAGGATAATTTTGAGTGAAGTGATCCTTAGTTCCCTTGGAAAATTAGGTTCGCCTAATGTCTAAGTTCACCTGACATGTAGGTTTACCTATTTCTAAGTTCACCTAATGTCTAAGTTCACCTGACATTAGAGTTCCCCTAATTGTCTAAGTTCACTAAAATCCATGTCAATCCCAGTGTCAATAATCATCAATGAGGGTTTATATCATCACGAAGTGCTCTTATTGTTACTAAGTGTTCATATTCCCCCTATAAGTTATTCTCATCAAGTGTCCATACCATCACTAAGTTTGAAAAGCATATAGTTCGTACCTGATTACTGTTCATGTTACTGTTTGAGATCACACCCCCAATTTCCCACTCGTGGTGTCAGTCCGCGTGGGTGTGACGGGGCCAGAATCACAGCTCAAGGTCATATAGAACACCTCTATATGCGTTTACAAATCCCATGTTTGACACACACACATAACAAAATAGTTTGCAGCGGAATAAAAGTTTGAAAGCATGCAGCGGAAATGTAAATAGTTTAATACAACATTGTTTAGAACTTTAAGAACTAAATTGTTTTCAAAAGAAACAACAGAATGCATGCGGTTCCTAAATCTCATCCCTTAACGTGCATCCTGTTCCATGCGCAGCTAGTTACCTGAGAATACCAGTTAGAAAAAGTGTCAACACGATGGTTGGTGAGTTCACAGGTTTTGATATACATATAGTAATAAAAGTGTGTCATGCTGTTTATCAATGTTAGTACCGAGCCCTAGGCCCAAAGTGTCAGTGCGTTACTACCGAACTAGACTTGTTTGTCCTTGCCTCCGCTATGTCTCGTATACATAGCAAGTTAGGTCAGAATTTGCACGGGTTATGACATCCAGTCAACATAGTGCCCCGTGGGGTTAGTCATTCCCTAATGGATCCATCCAAATCTACCACGTTGTTCGTACATTAACGGTAAGACTTTGTGAGGGCTTAATACGAGTTCAACACTTAATGTTTGTCCAATAAACCAGCATACACATAGTGTTTGTACAGTAATAGATGTTTGACTCGATGCAACTAGTATTCTCCCCCTATTTAAAAGCGTTTGAAAAAGAGTAAAGAGGGGCCGTGAACTCACCTTAGTGATATGAACGGATGAAAGCGTAAGCTCCTGATGTAGTAGGCACGTCGGTCACCGGCAACCTATATCGTATACCGTACGTGAGTTCGTGTAAGTGACCGTGCTAGTGTTCGTGTTAGTGCTCGTGTTTGTGTCCAACAACCCTTGGTTGTTCATGTTTGTTCGTGTCGGTCCACAATGACCGTGTTTGCTCGTGTAGGTCCACATTGACCGTGTTTGACTGTGTTGGTCCACATTGACCGTGTTTGACTGTGTTGGTCCACATTGACCGTGTTTGACTAGAGTTGACCAAAGTTGACCGTGTCAAGTCAACGACCCGTTGGTGAACCGTGTGACGGTTGTGAATCGTGTAGCAATCGTGTAAGTGTTTGTCGTGTGCGAAACGCGCAAATCGCGTCTATGGACAACTTACTATTTATTGTAAGTTTCCATTTTCGGAAAGTTCACAAAGCACATCGGTTTTAAAGTTCTAACATGTCCATTAGTCCTACGTGATCATGTTAACACATAGCACATCATCATACGGATTCACATAAGTCGTTTATAACATGTTTGCACATAAAAGTTTCCTAAAATGGAAAGTTTCCATTTCTAGCATACGTGACATCGGAAACCATCTAACTTAGCATCTAGTCATCATATTATAGCATAATAAATCATTTAGCATGCTCAAATCATTCAACACGTTGACAATTTGGTTTTTGTAAAAATAAAGTTACTAAAAATAGTAACTTTGTGGTTTTAGCATAAAATGACCATCTAAGCATTTCTAAACCAATTTTCATATCACCAAACATCACAATCTATCTTCTAGCAACATTTAATCATGTCAACATAACCAAATTCATCATCTATCAACATCCTAACTAGAAAAGTTTCTAAAAATAGTAATAATGACAAGTATGGCTACAAACATCATCAAAACCTCTTTCTAACCAATCAAATCATTATGTTATTATCCTAACAACAATTCTCTATACATGCATGTTCACCATATCATCCATAACACTAGTTTGTAACCACAAAGTTTCTAAAAATAGCAAGTGTGCCAATTAATCACATTTTAACCATCAAGATCATGATCTAATCTTGCACAAACTCTTAAACATCATCAAGAATCATCCTAATGTAACTAAAATCATCTAATATGCTTTAGATCATACATGCATGCATCAATATCATCACGAATCATCATTTTAAGCATAGGGGTTCATACCCATCACTTTAGATCATCACAAAACTCAATAATAACATCATAGATCATCATTAACAGTAGGTTTATCAATAAACCCAGATTCAATATCAAGAAAATTCATGCATGCAAGTCCATGGGGCTTGCATGTGTGTTTATGAGCGTGCATGTGCGAAATATGGTGGTTTTAAGCCATGAGAGATGAATAGACTACCTCTAAAGCTTCTGGAACTTCGAGATGTTGGTGATAACAGCTTCTAGAGCTTCTGGACAGCAAGAACCTTCAGAAATCGCGAGGTGGTGGTGGTTCTTCGAGCTTCCAAGTGAGAAACAAGCTTCGATCTTCCAATGTGGAGCTTCAAAGAGGTTAATAATGGTGGAAAATGGCTGAAACAGGAGGTTGAAGATGAAGTTGACCGAGTTGTGGCGTGAGTTATGGATTAAAATGATGAGGATAGGTATGATGATGATCTTGGGGGTTTAAAAAGCTGTTTGGCGACTCTGACACGCCAGGCGTATCGCCTGACGTGGGGGGTATCTCCCGTCGTTACGCGCGGATTGGCCAGGCATCCGAGATGCCTTTAGTGTCTCGCGCGCATCGCCTAAAATGGGTGCTTCGGGTCAGGCGTACCGCCTGGCCCAAATGTAAGGCCCAATAAGCCTATTTTGTTGTTCCGGGCCCATTCTCGCCCGTTTCTCGACTGTAAGACATCATTCGAGCATCGTTTGGACACCATTAGTCAATTATTAGCCATAATTGACTTGTGAAGTGTTTCGTGAAGTTTCGAGTGTTGTGCTACACAATGAGCTTGACGTTCACCAACGTTCGTGTATTTTGACACGGGTGTGTTGTTTGCCGATAATTCCACGAATTATCTAATCATAAGCCAGTGTTCGTACTGTCATGCCACGTGTCACACTAAATTAATCTAATTCTAGTGCCACGTGTACATAAAGCATTTAAGTAAACATTAAAATAAATAATTGCTGACCTGGAATTTACGGGGTGTCACAAATACCCAAATCCATTGTTCCTCTTACATATCTCAGAATATACTTCACAACTTGATGGTGAGAGAACTTTGGATTTTGCATGTACCGGCTTACATAGCCAACCGAGTACGCAAGATCTGGTCGTGTATGAGTCAAGTATCGAAGACATCCAGTTATTTTCATGTATTCAGTGGCATCAACTGAGCAGTTATCATCTTCCTTGGTCAGCTTTAGCCCTTGTTCCATAGGGTACTTGGTGGGAAAACATTCCCACATATTTGAGTATTGTAAGATCCTTTTAGCATAACTTGACTGCCTTATTGTTATCCATGTTCTTCCTTGCTTTACTTCAGGTCCCAAGTAATACAATAGAAGACCTAAGTCACTCATCTCGAATTTGGCCTCCATTTGTTTCTTGAAGTGAAAGATATTTCCAACATTGTTTCTAGTAACAATCAGGTCATCTACATAGATACCCACCGGCAGTGACCCCTCATTAGTTCTCTTTATATACACAGTTGGTTCAAGTTTTCATTTCTGGAACCCATACTCCTTTAGCACCTCATTCAACTTTGTATTCCAAGCCCGATGGGCTTGTTTTAACCCATAAAGAGCTTTAGCCAGCTTGTACACCTGATGCTCTTTTCCTTTTCTTTCATAGCCTTCAGGTTGAGACACAAATACTTCTTTTTAAGTTCTCCATGTAGAAATGTTGTTTTGACATCAAGGTGGTGATCTTCCCACCCTCTTTGAGCTGCTAATGCAAGGATTAACCTAACCATTACGAGTCGTGCTACGGGCGCGAATACCTCATCAAAATCTACTTTGTGATGTTGAATGTATCATTTGGCAACTAATCGGGCCTTGTGCCAAGTGACTTCACCATTTTCATTCCTTTTAGTTTTGTAGACCCATTTCAATCCGATTGGTCGGGTCCCTGCAGGTAAGTCCACCAGGGTCCATGTTTTGTTCCTCTCGATGGAGTTTATCTCACTCTCCATTGCTAACTCCCATTCCGGATGCCCTTTTGCTTCTTTATAGCTAATTAGTTCTTCTTCGGTAAAGAGCAGGTCATATACTTCACTTATGTTCTTCCACCCTTTTGTTGGTGTATCCTTGTAAGTCTCTTGTTCTGCCAAATGGTGTTGGGAGTCTACTTAGCATGGGTCCTCGTCCTTTTACGGAGGATTCCGGGCTGCTGAACACATTTGATTCTGGACTTTGGTTGTTATTCGCATCCTATGAAGAGTCACTGAATCTAGTTGGGCTGCCTGTTTTGGAGTTGTGCAGATCACCTAATTCGGCTGGTCCCTTCTTTTGCATTCCTGCACTTTCGTTTGTTGGATCCACTTGTATTTCAAATTCTCTTTCAATTTTCTTAGCCTTCTATTGTTGATTCCATTCCCATTTTCACCCTTGTTCAAATCTCACATTGCTGTTGATCACAACTTTACTTCCATAAACATCATACATGCGGTATCCTTTGGTCCCTGGTTCTATCCCTGGAGGAACCATAGGAATGCTTCGATCATCCAGTTTCTTGACCAGATTTGAGGGAGTTTTGACATGGCCGACGCACCCAAATACTCGGAGGTGATCGAGCCTTGGTTTCCTTCCTTTCAGAGCCTCATAGGGGGTTTTATCTTGCAGGTTTCGGGTAGTCAACCTATTCAGCACATACACCGCATGTCGCACAGCTTCTGCCCAGAAGACTTGAGGTATCTTCATTGCGTTTAGAATGCTCCTTGTAGTGCTCATCACCGTTCTATTTTTCCTCTCGACTATCCCGTTTTGTGAAGACTTTAAATCAGCTTAGCGCTTCATCCTTGGTCTTCAGCATGAAAGGCCACATGAACCTGCTGTGGTCATCCACAAGCAATAGGACATACCTGTTTCCAGCTTCTGAGGCAGGTGTGATTGGCCCACAAAGGTCTGTGTACACTTGTTCTAGTGGGTATTCAGCCCTGAATGTTGTTTGGTTGGGGAAGCTTTGTCTTGTGTGCTTCCCTGCCAAGCAAGCTTCGCATAGTTGTGAAAGATGGTCGATCTTGGGCACTCCTTGACCTATCTCGCTTGAACCCAGCCGCTTGATGGTGTCAAAGTTAACATGTCCAAGGCGGGCTTGCCACAACCATGTTGCATCATCTAGGTTAGTTAGAAGGCAGATTGCCAATCCGACCTTCAAGTTGATTTTATTCAAACGGCTAGGAGTTCTTTGGGTCTTCATCAGCAGGGTACCATCCAGTTCAGTCATCGTCAGGGTTCTTTCCTCATAAGCTTTTAGTCTGCCCACAATTTCTAGAGACCTTACTATTTTCAAGTCAACTGGTTGTTCAATGGTAGCCACCATATTCAAGAAGCTATCCGGTACACTGGTGAGGAGTTTCCTTACTAGTGTAGCTTCCTTGATGGGCGAACCAAGGGTGGCTGACTTTGATGCTATGCCGGAGAGTTTTCCCACGAACTCGTCAATAGTGGACCCTTCTTTCATTCTGACTACATCAAATTCGGCCTTCAGTGATTGCAGCCTCGCTTCCATGACTCGTTCAGCCCCCAGATTCCGAGTTTTGATTGAGTCCCAAGTGTCTTTGGCGTGTTCACAGCTTGCAATCTGCAAGATGAGGTCTTCGGGCAGTGATTGGTAAAGATACACTATTGCTGCATTCTCCTTCGAGTCTGGATTCGTTCTAGATTCGATTACTTCCCAAATTCCATGGGCTCTCATAATAGCCTTAATTCTGAGTGACCAGATTGGATAGTTGGTGGAAGTTAGAATCGGACACTGGAACGATAGATTGTTGCTTCTTTCTGATTGCACCGGTTGGCCACTCGTTACCACCGCATCCACCATTGATCAGTCCTGTGATCGTTCTTCTGCGCAAGGTAATTCTTTGAATCCTTCCGTCGAATCAGTCTTTCTTCCCAAGGCGCTTAGCCGTGAGCTCTGATACCAATTGATGAAAATTTGATACCATAAAACACAAATAAAAGTGGAAATCCTTCTCCAATAAATTGATAGAAAAACATACGTCCATGATGAAAAACTGTCCCCTATTTATAATCGATTAACTTATTCCATCAAGCAAATCCCACTCCTTCTAAGTAGGCTACTCTCAAGTCACTTTTGAGATAAGCTCTAAATCCTACCGACTTAATCATAATTAAATGAATTAAATACAGACTCTATCAAAGAAAATCCAAAACTGATCCCCTTTGTTTGTATTATGTCAAGATTGGTTCAATAAATAACCATATAAACAGAATAGTATGACTCAATATTTTTTTTCAACAATTTTAATTAGGTAATTATCGCGTTTTATCCTATTCAATACGAGTTTGCCGCCGCAACGCGCGGGCTAAACCCTAGTTAATAATCAACGAACAATATGTTAGGTTTACGTGGGCCTTTAGGGAGATTAGGGCAGTCGGCCCTAATCTGGCCCTAAGCATAGTCTGTTTATTTGTTTAACCAAATTTGTATCTCTATATATACCCTAATCATGTGATTTTAATCTTTGTACTGAACTGAATAATAAAATACCCGGTTGCAGCTCGTGGACGTAGGTCACACCGACCAAATCATGTTAAATTTCTTATGTCATTTAATTGCTTTTCTCCCTTTTTTCGTGAGTTTAAAAGTGTGTGATACCCTAACACGACAATTTATCACAAATATGGAAGACTTGATAAGCAACTGAAGGTAAAACGAAAAGTTACCTGGAAAAGAATTTTGATGAAGATTCTAGAAGAGGAAGTTGTGTCCTCCTCCGTAAGGCAGATATAAGCCAAAACATGCCAAGGCAAAGCATTGGTCCCGAGAAGATGTGCAAAAAACTTGGCTACATGACGAAGCTTATTTGTCTCCAGCCGATGGATCATTGAGTACTGTTGCACAAAACACTTTTCAAAATTTTCTTGGTGAACTTTGTTGATCATGCAAAACCTCTGGCCCAAAAGTCCATAGTAACGAAGGTAAGTTCTTTCCTGACAGCAGCACTCCAACAACATTATGCACAGTTCCATCTACAAAACACTTTGTAAATTATCCAATATTTTAAAAAATTATTTGATGGATTTAACTTAACACTTCTTGTCCAGGCTCTATTTTGATTTTTAAGAGCATATGACCAGCTTTCTCAAAATCAACACTAGACATAATTGTCAAGTATATTGTTCTTCGGAGGTTAACTAGATTTGTTGCAGTTTCATCTCTTATTCTCATCTACTCTTCATCCTCTTCCTCAAAAAATTCATCATCCTCCTCCTCATTAGAATCTTTACTGCCTTCTTCATCTTCTGAAGATTCTTAGTGCAAATAGACCTTCAATCAATAATCGCACTCTTTTATCTATCTCTCCCTCGTGAAGAATTGCACAGAAACGCTCAAAAATACCTGGACATAGAGATAATATGTATATGTCGATGAGAAATTTATATTGTGTACGGTTGTAAGCATAAATAATGAGTCGAGGTAAACCAAAGCTAAAAAACAGAAACTTATGCCGCAACAAAATAGAGTTCCAGCTTCCAATTCAAACATCTAACAGAAAAAATGATGAATTTACAACCAACAAGGTGTAGGAACACCGTTCACAAAATAAACAAATACTTTTATTATACAATTACTCGAATTACAATTCAGATAAATACACAATGAAAAATACATTTTTACAAGAAACATACAAGTAGAATCTTTACTGCCTTCTTCATCTTCTGAAGATTCTTAGTGCAAATAGACCTTCAATCAATAATCGCACTCTTTTATCTATCTCTCCCTCGTGAAGAATTGCACAGAAACGCTCAAAAATACCTGGACATAGAGATAATATGTATATGTCGATGAGAAATTTATATTGTGTACGGTTGTAAGCATAAATAATGAGTCGAGGTAAACCAAAGCTAAAAAACAGAAACTTATGCCGCAACAAAATAGAGTTCCAGCTTCCAATTCAAACATCTAACAGAAAAAATGATGAATTTACAACCAACAAGGTGTAGGAACACCGTTCACAAAATAAACAAATACTTTTATTATACAATTACTCGAATTACAATTCAGATAAATACACAATGAAAAATACATTTTTACAAGAAACATACAAGTACTAAAATTTAAATTACAGGAAAGAAATGTAGTACAAGATGAAACAAGTTCTAAAATTAAAATAAAAATAAGAAGTATGACATAAAATGAAACGAATTAAAACGAGTTCGGTGGCTGAGGATTTCTGTTCAACAGAGGTCCCTTAAAACAGATTTCGGGCCACCCAGGTGAACCCGACTGTTTCCCAGGGTACAACAGCCGAAGCAGTATGTACTGCCGGAGTTAACCGAAAACCCGAAATGTTACCTGAAACAAGAGTGTAGTAGTAGCACTTGATCGATCTTAGTCACGTAAAGCAACACAAAGTTGCTAGCACAAGTGCAAAAAGTAGCACCAATTTCTTGCCAATTTCTAACACCAACTTATAGCCAAAAAAAATTTTTTTCTATATAAGAAATAGAAGATATGTCCTCTATTTATACTAGTAGATTGGTTAGGCAAAGAGCCACCATCAAGGCTAACAAATGCACATTATTGTATCCATTAACATAGAGTTAAATTTACACTTAATGGCTAATGAATTCACACTTGATGGCTAATGAATTCACAAATAATGAATTCACATAATTTTATATTAGTTTCTATTCACTAATTTTCCAACAATCCCCCACATGAATAGAATCCTTCCACTCAAGTGTCACGATAAAATTTCAGCGGTTGAGTATTGCAGGAGAAGTAGGTGTTCCCTTTGAACCCTCCTTTGTAATATGTACTTTGTCTCCTAGCGATTAGTAGACGTGATGTCCTTGAACCAATCCCTGTTTACGTAGACGTTATTACATTTCACACAATACTCTTCCTGGTTTGGTTAACCCCTCATTGTCGTGTCCGTTATGGTCATGGAACACTAGCCTGGTTCTGCAAGAGCTCTAGGATTTGCGCCCCCCACAAATCCATTCGAAGCGACCCAACTTCTCTCTCACATAGGTGATCACCATAGATCATTAAAAGCATCAAGTTCTTTATGATTCACACATAATCATTAACCACATTATGTTTATCCTCAATTTTTATCACTGATTTGATAAAGGAATGAACTAGGAAGTATTCAACTCCCTTTTATATTTGAGGTACTCCCTCACAGTGACCTTAATTCATACAATTAGGTTGTCCTATTGAGCCTAGGTCATGGGATCTCCAATCTTCTAGGATAGGTTTTCCTTTGTACAAACTTGTTCAAAGGGCTTTAGTCCCATTCCTCTTGACGACTTGTACACTAACTCTCTGCTTAAGCCTTTTGTAAACGGATCCGCTATGTTATCTTTTGACCTCACATAGTCAATTGAGATAACTCCCATTGAGAGTAGTTGTCGTATCGTATTGTGTCTACGTCGAATGTGCCTCGATTTGCCATTATACATTGCACTTTGAGCTCTACCAATAGCCGATTGGCAATCACAATGTATGCAAATAGCCGACATAGGCTTTGGCCATCTTGGAACGTCTTCCACAAATTGACGTAGCCATTCTGCTTCTTCTCCAGCTTTATCTAACGCGATAAACTCAGATTCCATCGTAGATCTAGCTATAAGAGTTTGCTTGGACGACTTCCAAGCTATAGCTGCTCCACCAAGGGTGAACACATAACCACTTGTAGATTTGGAATCTTTCATATCGGATATCCAGTTCGCATCACTATATCCTTCTATAACAGCTGGATCTCGGCCATAATGCGGTCCATAGTTTCTTGTGTATCTTAAGTACCTTAGTAATCTTATCATGCTCTTCCAATGTTCAGAGCTTGGATTACTAGTATATCTACTTAGCCTGCTCACAGCATATGCTAAGTCTGGCCGTGTACATGTCATTAGATACATCAGACTGCCAATAATCCTTGAATACTCCAACTGAGCAACACCCTCACCTCTATTTTTCGATAGATGTTGGGTGGTATCTATTGGAGTTTGAGCCACACTCGTATCCCCCGCATTGAACTTTTCAAGGATTTTGTCCACGTAGTGAGATTGACTCAACACAAGACCATTTTGGGTTCTATTGATCTTTACACCAAGAATCACATCAGCTAGACCCATGTCTTTCATGTCAAATCTCGCTTTCAACATGTCTTTAGTAGATTTGATCATCTTATCATCACTCCCAACGATAAGCATATCATCTACATAAAGGCATAATATCACATAACCTCTCGTTGTGTTTTTCACATAAACACACTTGTCGCATTCGTTAATTTTGAAACCATTGTTAAGCATAACTTGGTCAAACTTTTGATGCCATTGTTTGGGAGCTTGCTTCAAGCCATACAATGACTTGACTAATTTACATACTTTGCCTTCTTGGCCTAGAGCTGAGAAACCCTCAGGTTGCTCCATGTAAATTTCTTCTTCTAAATCACCATTTAGAAAAGCGGTTTTAACATCCATTTGATGGACTTCCAAATTTCTTAAAGCCGCTATTGCAAGCACCAACCTTATCGAGGTTATTCTAGTCACAGGCGAATAAGTATCAAAGTAGTCTAATCCTTCTTTTTGTCTAAACCCTTTGATCACTAACCTTGCCTTGTACTTATCAATGGAACCATCAGCTTTCATCTTCCTTTTAAATATCCATCGATATCCAAGTGGTTTACAACCTGGTGGAAGATCTACAAACTCCCAAGTATGGTTTTGTAAGATCGAATCAATTTCATTCTTGATTGCTTCTTTCCATTGAGGTCCTTCTGAAGAAGTGACTGCTTCACGGTATGTTTGAGGTTCTCCCTCTACCATGTAAGTAAGGAAATCGGTACCAAAGGATTTCTCAATCCTTTGTCTCTTACTTCTTCTTGGCTCAACTTCTTCAGCCTCTGATTGTTCTTGATCTTCATCATGAACAATCTCATCAACACATGATGATGAACTTGTGTGTTCCTTTTTCAAACAAGGAAACACTTCTTCAAAGAATGATGCATTCCTTGATTCCATAATAGTATTCTTGTGTATGTCGGGATTCTTTGAATCATGTACAAGAAACCGATATGCACTACTATGATGGGCATAACCAATGAATACACAATCCACGGTTTTGGGTCCTATTCTTTGAACCTTTGGTGGTGGAACCACCACTTTTGCTAGGCACCCCCACACTTTCAAGTATTTATAAGATGGCTTTCTTCCCATCCACAACTCATAAGGAGTTACATCCTTTTTCTTGAAAGGTATTTTGTTTAAAAGATAAGTAGCCAACAAAATGGCTTCCCCCCACATGTCCTGGCTCAACCCAGAACTTAACAACATGGCATTCATCATTTCTTTTAATGTTCTATTTTTCCTTTCAGCAAGGCCATTTTGTTGTGGGTAATAAGGAGCTGTACACTCATGGATAATTCCACTTTGTGCACAAATATCAGCAAATGGTGAAACATATTCTCCGCCTCTATCACTCCTTAGAACTTTTATCTTTTTATTGAGTTGATTCTCAACATCAGTTTTATACAAGACAAACTTGTCGATTGCTTCATCCTTACTTTTAAGTAAGTAGACATAGCAATATCGTGTACTATCATCAATAAATGTGATGAAATACTTATTTCCACCTCTTGTGGGAATCGATTTTAAATCACACATATCAGTGTGAATTATGTCAAGGGGTTCGGTTATTCTTTCAACCGACTTAAAAGATGATCTTGTTTGTTTTGCTTCAACACATGTTGTACATTTATATTTTGAATCAATGGCAAACTTTGGAATGCAATCTAATTTAATCAAACGACGCATTGAATTGAAATTAACATGACCTAAACGACCATGCCAAACATTAGATGACTCAATCAAATAAGTAGAAGTAGAAGCATTTTCATTCATGTTCTCAACCTTAGCTATTACATTGAGTTTAAACATTCCATTTTGGGCATAACCCTTACCAACAAACATTCCACGCTTAGTTAAAACAAATTTATCAGATTCAAAAACTAAACGAAAACCATGTTTGTTAAGCAACCATCCTGACACAAGACTTTTGCGTATGTCAGGAACATAGAGCACGTTGCTCAAAGTGAGCTCCTTCCCTGAAGTCCACTTTAAAATCACACTACCTTCACCCTTGACATCGGCAGTTGCTGCATTCCCCATGTACAGCTTAGTGTCACCCACTACCTCTTTAAACGTATTAAAGAGGGCCCGATCAGGACACACATGGCGGGTAGCACCAGTGTCAACCCACCACCCCTTAGGGTCATTTGACACCAAGTTGATCTCCTCCATCATAGTAGTGATGTCAGAGACCATAGCAACAAGAGGCATATCATCCTCCATCATATGTGCTCGGTCCTGTTTAGGAGCCTTGCACTTATTAACACGGTGACCATGTTCACCGCAATTGTAGCATTTCCCCTTAAATGGGAAAACCTGCTTCTTCACACCACCTTTTTTCGGCCCAAGGTCCACAACCTTGCCTTTGCCCTTACCCTTGTGGTTGTCAATTTTCTTTTTGTACCCACGGGAAGATTGACCATGCTCCACCATATTCGCTTTTGGAGCAAATTGTTGTTGTGTTATTTTCAACGCCAACCTGTTGTCTTCCTCAATTCGAAGACGTACCACAAGGTCCTGCACAGTCATTTCCTTTCGCTTATGCTTTAGGTAGTTCTTAAAATCCACCCAACTTGGAGGCAATTTTTCAATCATGGCTGCAACTTGAAATGTCTCACTAAGAGTCATTCCCTCAGAATGTATGTCTCTTAGTATAATTTGCAACTCTTGAACTTGGTTCAACACTGTTTTAGTATCAACCATTTTATAGTCCAAGAAACGGGCTACCACAAACTTCTTTGTGCCAGCATCCTCCGTTTTATACTTTTTTTCTAACGACTCCCATAATTCTTTGGCGGTCGTTATCTTGCAGTAAACATTATACAAAGTATTCACCAGACCGTTCAACACATAGTTGCGACATAGGTATTCTGAGTGTTTCCAAGCTTCCAAAGCGGTTACGGATTGGACATCTCCATCAGTAATTGCAGGAGGGGACTCAGTCAGGAACCTCGCAAGGTTCAAAGTGGTCAAGTAAAACAACATCTTTTGTTGCCACCTCTTAAAGTCCAAACCTGAAAACTTTTCAGGTCTTTCAGCATGGTTTGTCACAGTCTGGGCAGCTTGGGTACCAACTAATGGTCCCATAGTTGTCGAAGATAACGCAGGTTGAGTAGTCATTTCTGAAACAAGAGTATTTATGAAAACAAAGAAACTCAGATTTTCAGAAATATGGTTTACACAAAACCAAAATCAAATTTTACTAAAATTTGAAATTTATTTGAGGAATTATGGTTTAAGCAAAACCAAAGTCAAATTATACTAAAATTTGACACTTATTTGAGGAATTATGATTTACACAAAACCGACCTCAAAATCGAATTTATTTATTTAAAACATAAACGCTTAATAATTTCCATATTTTTTTTTTATATCATAAACCTTTTTCTAACACTCTCGTTAGAAATAAACGATTATAAATATCGTCTATAAAACTCGTAGAAAAAAAAATGATTTGTTAAATAAACGATAACATAAATCGTTTCTAAGATTTTTGGTTTATGCCAAAAAAAATATAATAGTTTGCATAAAACTATTTTTTTTTTTTAACAATTATCAAAACATAAATTACCGAGTTATGGTTTACAAAAAACCAAAACAAAATATTAAATTTTCCTATTAATAAGAAAACAATACTCGTTTACCAAAAACAAAATTTAAAAACACATTTAAAATTTCTTGATAAACAAATATTTGTACGAAACTAAATAGTTTATATTTCTGTTTTGTAATCCGAAAATTTTTTAAAAACACAAACTTATGAACGGTGGTTTTTAAAATCTGTTTTAAGCTTGTAGGAACACCGTTCACAAAATAAACAAATACTTTTATTATACAATTACTCGAATTACAATTCAGATAAATACACAATGAAAAATACATTTTTACAAGAAACATACAAGTACTAAAATTTAAATTACAGGAAAGAAATGTAGTACAAGATGAAACAAGTTCTAAAATTAAAATAAAAATAAGAAGTATGACATAAAATGAAACGAATTAAAACGAGTTCGGTGGCTGAGGATTTCTGTTCAACAGAGGTCCCTTAAAACAGATTTCGGGCCACCCAGGTGAACCCGACTGTTTCCCAGGGTACAACAGCCGAAGCAGTATGTACTGCCGGAGTTAACCGAAAACCCGAAATGTTACCTGAAACAAGAGTGTAGTAGTAGCACTTGATCGATCTTAGTCACGTAAAGCAACACAAAGTTGCTAGCACAAGTGCAAAAAGTAGCACCAATTTCTTGCCAATTTCTAACACCAACTTATAGCCAAAAATTTTTTTTTTCTATATAAGAAATAGAAGATATGTCCTCTATTTATACTAGTAGATTGGTTAGGCAAAGAGCCACCATCAAGGCTAACAAATGCACATTATTGTAGCCATTAACATAGAGTTAAATTTACACTTAATGGCTAATGAATTCACACTTGATGGCTAATGAATTCACAAATAATGAATTCACATAATTTTATATTAGTTTCTATTCACTAATTTTCCAACACAAGGTGTACCAAAAAATAAAGATTCCAAGCAAATGTAATAGATGCAACAAGATGGAAAATTTAACAACGTTACATAGAAACAGCAAGTCAACTTCTTGGACCCTCAGTGGTAATTGAGAATTACTCAAACAATTAAAAATTATTACTTTATCAAAACAAAAACAAGTGCATATTTTTTAAGACCAGCCTTCAACTCCTATGTAGTTATAATGTGATCATGCAAACTTGCTTGCTTCCTTCTACTCTCAACTAAAGATGGGAAATAGTCAATCCCAAGAATGGTGACTTCTGCTTGATTAAGAAATATAATTTAATTAGAACAATCAGAGCTCCAAAAGTGCATAATTTTACGTCTCAAAACGATAATCACACAATCCGAGTATCCGACAGATTCAGCTGCAAAAAAGCAAGAAAACAGAAAACAGTATCATCTCAAACTACTATAACCAAAAGATGAACTTATCAGACTAAAGAGTTTTTTATTTTTAATCAAAAGGATAATTTGTATTCCGTTTTATGTTCATCTTGGGATTATTCTGCCAATTTTTTGGTTTAGAACAAATTGCTAGAATAGTAGTACTATAGAACAAATTATAAGAATAAATTCATGATAATCTTGATACAGATTTTGTACATTGCAGAGTGTATTAGTCAAAAAATGACCTGCACCTTGTAATTTATCAGTGTGTACCAAAGGAATTGTTTATGAACTTCTTATTCTTGTAAGTTGTGACCCTTCGGTAGGTATAGGACAAATTGGATTAATTTCCATCCTTGTGAAAAACTGAAAACCAGTTTGCAGCTACAGACAGCATCTAATACTAATGTATTTAACAGCCAACATTAATATAAGTATATAACTAAGTACTATATGTTCAACGATGTGTATAAGTAATAAAACACCATGAAACCAAGCTTTATTAAATAAAAAATATGAAATGAATATATGAACAGTAAACTTAAACTCAGAAGATAAGCGTAAAAAACTCACTCACCATGCAAGCCTTTAGGGGACAGATCTTGAAGTATTGATCCACATTCGGTAACGAAACCAACAGCAACCTCCACACTATCATCAGTTGGGTTTTCTAATAAAAGGTTCAGTACTCAGTAGTTCAAGAGCAATCTGCTCATGAACTACATGCTGGTTGACCAAATGAGCAATAAATTTAACAGCAGAGAAGAGTTGAGGCTGTGAGAAAAAAAAAAAAAAAAAAAAAAAAAACATTTTCAATGTTAAATCATATACCAATAAACAAACAAAAATACCAAAATCTACATATATGCCAGATATAACCAAGAAGAGTAAAAACATTGCACCTTATCATTACTTTTATATGCCTTTTGAAGTTGCAAAATAATCCTTCTCAGCAGAAGGTCTCCGACTTCAGGAAATTTGGTATTGACAACAGCAACCAGTGCTGCAAAGACATCGGTGAAACCCGGAGATGCCATTTGGGACTTCATACAGGATCGACAAAAAAGTCCTCTTCTTCTTATCAAATTTTCAGCAAACAACTCCGGAATAATATTCTTTATATTTGCTGCATTAACCTTGTTGACCAGCCCATTTATACTTTTTCTTAATGCATCCCATGTCATTCTTTGGTATTCTATGTTGCTTTTATCTTGAACTCCACTAATCATAGGAGCCAACTTAAAGGGTGGAATATATACCCCTCCACATTTCCCTAAGTTGGTCATCCCTTCTTGTATTTCAGCCAACTTTTGGAATCCTGGGCCTTAAAGGGTGGAATAGCACACGGTATAATCAGCTTTTGATATGTTTAAGAAGTAGATGGGCCAGATTGTAAAAACAATAAGTCTAAGGGGTATTGTTGTCAATTCTTGTAAGTCAATTTGGTTGTTATAATACAGTTAGAGCTAATCCCAACGGTTAAGATTTGGTGTGGAAATTGTCTCGTCTTCTAGATTCTCATTTCCAAATTGAAGCTATCAGCTTTGATCTTCTAGAGACATAATTATCACTTGTTGGACTAAATAATTAAATATGGCCCTTATGATTATTTAATTAAATAGATCAATTACCTAAATACCCCTAACAGATAGATAATTATTTGATGGACGTAATTATCCTAATTTATCCTAATTAGGGTTTCCCTTTAGGTGTATAAATAGAGACTAATGGCTCCTAATGAAAGGTTACTCACATCATTAACATCACAATCGTTTTCTCCTCACCCTTAAAGAAAACGTGAACCTTCATAACCGAGCTCTCTCTCATCTCATCTCCATCCTCACTGTACACCCTAAACGGGAACCCGATCGGATCGTCATCTCTCAGGAACGATGTTTGGAATCAACAACGCATTCACTGGATTCACATGTTTCATCTAATCTCTATTTCATTACTGTTTTTCATATTCATGTTTACATCTAAACCAAAGGAATCGATCCAACATGTGGCATCAGAGAAATATGTTGCTTAATCGATTCCTAATCGCGAAATTGATACAAAATCCAAAAACGTTTTACAAAAACGAGTATAACAGTAGGTCGTTTTTTCGAAAAAAACCTTAAAACTGGTTCGTTTTTCGTAAAAACGTGAATCTGGTGCGTTTTTCGTAAACCTAAAAATTTTCGGGCTTAAACGTATTCGAAATTAACATACACGTTTTTAAGAGTACTCGAATTTGATTGTACTCGAAATTATTGGTACTCGAAATTTTGAGTATTCGAATTTTAAAATACTCGAAATTTAAAGTACTCGAAATTACTTTAATCTTAGTGTACTCGAAATTTAGAGTTCACGAAATTTAATTGTACTCGAAATTTGGAGTTCACGAAATTTAATTGTACTCGAAATTTACAGTTCACGAAATTTAAGTGTACTCGAAATCTAAGTGTACTCGAAATCTAAGTATACTCGAAATTTTCGAGTACATAACTATTTTCGAGTACATAACTATTTTCCAACACATGACTATTTTCGAGTACATAACTATTTTCGAATACACAACTATTTTCGAGAACATTACTATTTTCGAGAACATTACTAACTTCGTAAATTTCGTGTACGAACACTTAACAAAGTTCGATCCGCGAATCAGGGGGCTAAGAGATAAAATAACTTGTTTTGTTAAAACCTTAAACTATCATGTTTTACAAAACCTTAAAATTCAAAATCAGCTTAAACTCAATAACAAGTGTTTCACTTCTGCCCAAAGGTGATGTGTTACATCTTATTATTAGAGTCTTATTAAGCATTGTCAATTACTTGTGTATATCCTTAAACATTAGATATTCACATGACATATTTTTTGCCTTAAAGCATGTATGTTTCACTTCTGCCCAAAGGTGATGTGTTACATATATGTTTGCAAACTTAACATGTGTAGAATGCTTATAAATGTCTCACTTCTGCCCAAAGGTGATGTGTTACATTCCTAATGCACATTTTATTTTCTAACTAAATTGTTCCTAATACTTATATGAATGGTTATTAACCAAAGTGAAACCCATTTGTTTAAGTAGAACCTAATCTAGTCTATTAATTTGATGTTATAGTAGACTCTTTATCACTGCTTCATTACTATAATGGTCCTTATATATGCCTGCCTTAGATCTAAGTTACCCCATAGATCACTCTAAGTTCTTCTATAGCCTTAGTATATTACTCTTTCTCATCTAACATAATCCACAGCTCCCAATATGGGAATTGAGACCCAAACTGGTGCGAACTACTCTGCTTGGAGATCAGTGACGGTTTCTTGGTCCACTTCATTATGACTTCTCTTCCTGCATCTTATGAGGCTCTCAAGATCAACTACAATACTCAGAAAGAAAAGTGGTTGATGAACGAGTTGATTGCCATGTGTGTACAAGAGGAAGAGCGTCAGAAGCTCGAGAAACCAGATGTTGCTTACCTGATGGCCACTGGTTCGAAGAAAAGGAAGAACAATACTCACAGGGAAGCTTCTAAAGTCCCTAAGTCCAATGCAGGTGCATCTTCCAGCTCTAACAATTCCAATGGCAAGCCTTACTGCAAGTTCTGCCGAAAGGTAAGACATAAGCAGAAAGATTGCCTTGACTTCAAAACAGTGGCTGGCTAAGAGAGGTAATCATCTTAATATGATAATTGAGTCCTTTAATATAAATGTTCGAACTAATATATGGTGGTTTGACTCTGGTTCTATGGTTCATGTGACCAATTCTACTCAGGGATTCCTTACAATCCGGAGGCTGGAAAGAAACCAAAGAACACTTAAGCTTGGGGATGGAAAAGAACTATCTGTTGTTGCCGTGGGAACCTTAGAATTAATAATGAAAACCGGTCTATGTATTAAACTTTATGATACCTTATATATTCCTGAAATTTCTAGGAATCTTGTATCAGGACCAAAGTTAGACATGGATGATTTTTATGTTTCCCGCGGTAATGACAGACTTACTATTAGTTCTAATTCTCAAGTATTTGGTACTGGTCTTTTGGATGGTGGTCTCTATAAGTTAGAACTAGATGATATAATATTAATGAGAACTTAACAAAGACTAAAAGAAAACGAGACTTAAAAACTTCATCCATGTTGTGGAATCAACGTTTAGGTCACATCTCACGAGATCGCTTATCTCGACTTGTGAAGGATGAAGTTTTACCTTCTCTTGATTTCACCGATTTTGGAACATGTGTCAAATGCCTTAAAGGCAAAATGACAACAGCAACTAAGAGTTCTAATTTATTAGAAATTATTCACACTGATATTAGTGGCCCTTACACCATTGCTGGAATAACTGGACATACTTCATTTATCACTTTCATTGATGATTATTCTTGTTACATGTACTTGTATCTAATCAAGGACAAATCTGAATCACTTACAACTTTTAAAGATTATAAACTTGAAGTTGAAAATCAACTAAATCTTAAAATAAAAGTTGTGAGATCAGATAGAGGAGGTGAATATTATGGTAGACATACTGATGTGGGTCAGGCTCCTGGTCCATTTTATGAGTTTTGTAAAGGCTAGGGGATCGTGAACCAATACACCATGCCCGGTACTCCTCAACAAAATGGTGTTGCTGAAAGGAGAAATAGAACCCTAATGAACATGGTGCGCAATATGTTAGCCAACTCAGATTTACCCTCATTCCTCTGGACCGAGGCCTTAAAGACAGCAGTTCATATACTCAATAGAGTTCCTTCGAAATCTGTCCCTAAAACTCCTTATGAACTTTGGACAGGAAGGAAACCGAGTCTTAGATATATGAAAGTATGGGGTTGTCTTGCTGAAGCAAAACTCTATAATCCCTTCTTAAAGAAGCTTGACATGAAAACTGTTACATGTTACTTCATCAGGTATCCCGATCACTCAAAGGGTTATAGATTCTATTGTCCTACCAATGTCACTCAAATTGTAGAAACAAAGCATGCTCATTTCCTTGAGGATTCAAAGGTCAGTGGGAGCAGCGAAAATCCTGACTCTGATTTGCAAGAAGTACAAGACGTGGGGGGGGGAGACACTCGTCGACTAACTTACCTCCGATTACTCCTCTTGTACACCATGCTACTCCGAACTTCACTGCACCTACTCCGACACAATCAGGACTCACTACTGCTCCAAAATTTACCGAGAATGAAGGCACCTCATCTGATCAACATCAACACAATACCAGCAATGCTGAACCCGCTAATCAGCTCAAGAGGTCATCTAGGCCTAAAGTGCCTATTAACTTTGATGATTACGTAACCTACATGACTGAAGCTGAAATGGATGCCGGAAAGTTTACTGATCCTACCTCTTATCATGAAGCCATTACTAGTGATCAGTCTTCTGAATGGAAGATGGTTATGACTGATGAGCTTGATTCCATGAAGAAAAACGATGTTTGGGATTTGGTAGAACTACCCAACGGGGTAAAACCCGTAGGATGTAAATGGGTGTTCAAAACAAAACTGGATCCGAATGGGAACATTGAACGCTTCAAAGCAAGATTGGTTGCAAAAGGTTTCACTCAGACAGAGGGAATTGACTATCAAGAGACCTTCTCTCCTGTCTCTCGTAAAGATTCCTTAAGAATCGTGATAGCCCTGGTAGCTCATTTTGATTTAGAGCTGCATCAGATGGACGTCAAAACTGCTTTCCTAAACGGCGACTTGTATGAAGACGTGTTCATGAAACAGACTGAGGGCTTCATGCCTGAAGGTCAAGAGCATTTAGTCTACAAGCTAAAGAAATCCATTTACGGGTTGAAGCAAGCCTCACGTCAATGGTATCTCAAGTTTGATGAAGTGATGAAGAAGCACGGTTTCCTAAAGAATCAAGTGGATCAATGCACCTACCTCAAGATGAGTGGGAGCAACTTTACTATACTTGTTCTATATGTCGATGACATTCTTTTGGCAAGTAATAGCTTAGACATGTTGCATGAGTCGAAGCGCTTACTTTCGCATAATTTCGACATGAAGGATCTCGGAGAGGCCTCTTATGTTATTGGCATCGAAATACACCGAGATACAGTCAATGGACTTTTGGGTTTATCTCAGAAGGCTTACATTGATCAGGTCCTCACACGCTACAACATGCAACACTGCTCTCCCTCTGTAGCTCCAGTAGTTAAAGGAGATGTCTTCGGTTCCTTTCAGTGTCCGAAGACTGAGGCTGAAAAAGCGCAAATGAGAATGATACCTTATGCATCAGTAGTCGGGAGCCTTATGTATGCTCAAGTCTGTACTCATCCTGATGTCGCTTACATTGCTGGAATGCTTGGCCGTTATCAGACTAATCCTGGCCTTGATCACTGGAAAGCAGCTAAGAAAGTGCTTCGATATCTCCAAGGGACAAAAGACTTCAAGCTGACTTATAGAAGAAGTGATAATTTGGAAGTGGTTGGTTACTCTGATTCTGACTTTGCTAAATGCAAAGATGACAAGAAATCCACTTCGGGGTACATCTTTATGTTAGCAGGCGGACCGATCTCATGGAAGAGTCATAAACAGCAGCTGACAACAACCTCAACTATGATGGCTGAATATGTTGCAGTGTACAATGCAACCTGTCATGGAATGTTGTTGAGAAACCTTATCGCTGGACTCAAAGTCGTTAACTCTATCTCTAGACCATTGAAGCTTTACTGTGATAACTCAGCAGCCGTTAACTTCTCGAACAGTAACAGTTCGACCGCTGCTGGTTTATATCTTGATACAAAGTACTTGTTCGTTCGTGAGCGAGTTAAGGAAAATAACCTTTGTATTGAGTATATAAGTACTAAAGTTATGCTTGCGGATCCGATGACTAAAGGTCTCCCTCCTAAGATATTCGAAGAACATGTTTCGAAGATGGGCTTATGTAAAGACCTTATTGCATAATGTACTTACTTATGATTAATGAAATTTCCTCACTTATTTGATTTGTTTGTCTCTAAATATATGTTTATGCATGCCTAATGACATATAGACACTAATAACACAAATCATTCGTTAAAGGGCTTACTTGTTAATTGATCCTAACCTAAGTTTTAAATTTGTATTATAGTATGATTAATGGGGGTCTTGAATTGAATAACTGATTCAATGATTGTATTTCTCTGCTATGATTACAATTTAGAACTAAAATGAGTATTATCAATCTGCAGACTTATTTAATGCTCATGATAAATAATCACTTGGCCAAGTGGGAGAATGTTGGACTAAATAATTAAATGTGGCCCTTATGATTATTTAATTAAATTGATCAATTACCTAAATACCCCTAACAGATAGATAATTATTTGATGGACGTAATTATCCTAATTTATCCTAATTAGGGTTTCCCCTTGGGTGTATAAATAGACTAATGGCTCCTAATGAAAGGTTACTCACATCATTAACATCACAATCGTTTTCTCCTTTCCCTTAAAGAAAACGTGAATCTTCATAACGAGCTTTCTCTCATCTCATCTCCATCCTCACTGTACACCCTAAACGGGAACCCGATCGGATCGTCATCTCTCAGGAACGATGTCTGGAATCAACAATGCATTCACTGGATTCACAGGTTTCATCTAATCTCTATTTCATTACTGTTTTTCATATTCATGTTTACATCTAAACCAAAGGAATCGATCCAACATCACTTCCACTCTTCCTATAATCCACTTTCTAGAACTTGCACAATAACTTTGAATCAAATCAGTTTCAGTGAATGAAAATAAAAAACTTTCAATTCTCCATTCAATCAAATCTAATTTAAAAAAACAAATTAAGTAGCAACAATTAAACATGATCATAACAAACAAAATGCACGCAGCAAAAATTATGTGTGTGTGTATGTAACACATATAAAAGAACAATAAAACTTTAGTTTCCCACATGTCAGCTCACTTTTAACTGAAATTCAATCTTGTCAATCTTCTTAGACAATTATAGAAGGGGGCTGTTAGGGAGACACCCGACTGGATCCTCGGACACCCTCAATACGGCCCGTAAAGCCCTTTACGGGTCGTATTGAAACGAATATTTCTGACAAAATCTGACACGTCAAATCATAGGGCTGACGCAGGCTGACACGCAGTACATACGGCTCGTAAAGCCCTTTACGGCCCGTATTGAACGCCAATAATTTGAGCAGCGCAAATTATTTGATTTAACGTAATAGATGTATGCGTAAATTAATCGTTTGATATATATCTTCATGGCATACGTTATAATGCAATACTTGAATCAAAAAATAAAACGCAGACAGGAACAATTTGATTTTCTAAACAATTAGGTTTTGGGGTTCTTTAACAAATTCAAACTCGTAAAGGTTTAACAATGTCGATGGGAGGCAACAACTTCGGTGATGAATATGTGTGTGTCTATGAAACTGATCAGGTAACAAACTTATTCGTTTAACGGTTGTTAGTTTATAAAATCTTATACATTTTTTTTTTCAGGTTTTTGCCGGTGTTGATGAACTTGTTGATTGGGCGATTGCTAGAGGGCGTGAAAATGGTTATGTGCTAGTTAGACGACGAAGCAAAACTAATGCAACCGGTGTAGTTATAAAAGTGTGGCTTAAATGCGATCGCGGTGGCGTGTATCACGGTGAACCAAAAGTTAGACGTACTGGTTCGAAGAAGACTGGGTGTGAATTTGAGCTGATTGGTAGATACGAGAGAAGTTGTGGTGGTTGGAAGTTGCGTGTGGTCAATAATGAACACAACCACCTAGCGGCTGAACAACTAGGCGGTCATCCATATGCGATGAGATTAAATGAAAATGAAACCCGTCTAGTTGAGCAACTGTCAAACCAAAACATGTTGCCCCGTGATATACTTGCAGCTGTAAAGGACCAAAACCCCGATAATGTTTCCAACCTCAGAAATATTTACAATGCGCGACGGAAGTCTCGTATTGGACAAAACACGGGGGAAACTCCAATTCAGGTCCTTTTTAGCACATTGCAAAGAAATAATTTTATTTACCAAACGCAAGACGATGCGTCGACAGATGTCGTGGAACAGATTTTTTTTATCCACCAGACATCTTATAATATTTGGCGAGCATTTCCTCATGTCTTGTTAATTGACACAACTTATAAAACGAACAAATACAACATGCCATTTGTTCAAATAGTTGGTGTCACATCAACACACAAGACATTTAGTGTTGCACATGCGTTTATAAGTAAGGAACGTGAAGAGAATTTTGTCTGGGTGTTACAAAACCTAAAAGATACACTTCAACAGTGTATGGAACCACGCGTTATTGTAACCGATAGAGAATTGGCTCTTATAAACGCATGTAGAAGAATATTTCCTAGTGCTGCCCAATTACTATGCAGGTGGCACATTTTTGAAAACATATCCAAACACTGCAGGCCTAGTTTTTCGCAATCAGACTGGCAAAAGTTTGGATATATGTGGTCGGTTGTGATTGAATCTGCAACTCCCGATATCTACGAGTATAATTATAGCCGACTACATGAATGGTTATGGACATCTCATCAGAGTAATGTTCTATTTCTCATTTTTAATTGTATTTGAGTTGTATGAAACGTATTAATATGTGTTTGTTTTTTAGGGGTTATCGGATATTTGCAAGTAACATGGTTGCAAAAATACAAGGAAATGTTTGTGTCTGCGTGGATAGACAAAAACCGGAATTTTGGTCAACGAACCACCAACAGAGTTGAAAGTCAACATTCTCTATTAAAGAAAAGTCTCCATGCAACCAACAACACGTTAGACAACATTGTTGGGCATGTCATTCAAATTGTTAAATCGCAAGCAGAAGCTATAAACGAAAGCTTTGAAAGAAGCAAAATATTTCGTATGGCACATCACAACGATGATCAATTTGAATTGTTAAAAGGGAATGTATCTCATGTAGCTTTAGATCTGTTGGTTGGTGAGAAGGCAAAAATTCAGATGTTGATAGCATCAAATTCATCTTGCGGTTGCTATCTCTTCACGAGTTGTGGATTGCCATGTGCTTGTCGTCTATTGAATAGTATGAATTAATTAAATTTAATTATATATTTACATATTATTTATGTATAATCATAATTATTATTTTTATTCTTTTAAAACAGATGCTAAAGTTACACTGGATGAGGTAGACTTGTTTTGGCGTAAGCTTGATTTAAACCCGTCGTTAGTTAACGAGGATGAAGGTGCTGATATTGATGCGCAATTGGATCGGGTCATACAACATATCAAGCTTCAACCAAATCCAGTTAAAAAGAGTATGATGTCAAAGGTTTTTAGTGCGGTTTTCCCATTTAAATCAATGAAAAAAGAACCCGTCGTGCAAACTAACACTCGAGGGCGACCAAGTTTAAAGACACAACAAAAAAAACAAGAGCCTGCCCGACATAGTTCATTCACAAAGCCAAAGAAAAACAAGCAGGATGATTCAACGGTCACTCACGATAGTCAATTGCAGCGTGCTAATTCGTATTCTTCAACGACAAGAATGCACGATTTTTCCGGGTTTTCTCAACCACAAGACGGGTTTTCGCAACCAACTGTTGGGTTATCGCAACCAGCATTTGACATCCCGGTACATTTAACTGATAACAAACTTTACAATTTTAACCGGTTTAAGGATCACATTCCTGACATCTTCCACCCATACATATCAAGAATACAAGACGTTGTTCCAGACGGAAACTGTGGCTTTCGATCTCTGGCTGTTGCATTAGGACTTCCGGAAACAGAATGGTTAACTATTCGTCATGCACTCCTGACTGAGAGTATCCAAAATGCAAACGTGTATATTAACGTCCTCCTTGGTGTTTTTGACGAAATTCAAGAATCCTTGAAATGGTCAAAACCTGAATTTGCTCCAAGGCGTTATTGGATGCAAATGCCGGAGACCGGACTTTTGATTGCAAATGTGTTTGGTGTGATAGTGGTTTTTATAAGCTTAGGCGCTTCTGTAACGATTTTCCCGCTATGGACGTCGCCTGAATTTCTCCAACCACATCGTATTGTGTCATTCGTATTTGTTAACGATAACCACTTTGTAATGGTTGAACTTACCGGAGATTATCCAATGCCGACACCAAGTTGGTATTGGTCAAGATTCAAAAGTCAAGACACCGCAGCCTGGGAAATGTGGTACAAGCAACGCCTTGATTTGTATACCAATTGGTTGGAAAGCCATCGAAAACCACCGGGTTTTGTAGATTTAGACAAGTACGGATTGTAACTCGCAAATATATGTATTTAATCATTTTGTTGTTCTTTATAATAAGTAATAATAAATACTAATAATAATAATAATAATAATAATAATATTAATAATAATACTGAAAAATTACTGATAATAATAATAATAATAATAATAATAATAATACTAATAATAATAATATTAATAATAATACTGAAAAATTACTGATAATAATAATAATAATAATAATAATAATAATACTAATAATAATAATAATAATAATAATAATAATAATAATAATAATAATACTAATAATACTAATAATAATAATAATAATAATAATAATAATACGAATAATAATAATAATAATAATAATAATAATAATAATAATACTAATAATACTAATAATAATAATAATAATAATAATAATAATAATACGAATAATAATAATAATAAATAATAATAATAATAATAATAATAATAATAATACTAATAATAATAATATTAATAATAATACTGAAAAATTACTGATAATAATAATAATAATAATAATAATAATAATAATAATAATACTAATAATAATAATAATAATAATAATAATAATAATAATAATAATAATAATAATAATAATAATAATAATAATACTAATAATAATTATAATAATAATAATAATAATAATAATAATAATAATAATAATAATAATAATAATAATAATAATAATAATAATAATAATAATAATACGAATAATAATAATAATAATAATAATAATAATAATAATAATAATAATAATAATAATAATAATAATAATAATAATATGAATAATAATAATAATAATAATACTAATAATAATAATATTAATAATAATACTGAAAAATTACTGAAAATATTGAATTTTTATATTTATTTAAAAAACTTTACGACTCGTATCCTGCTTTACGAGTCGTATAGTGTTTGACTATATAAACAGACAACCGCTCACAACTCGTATCTCATACCACACAACTCGTAAAGCCGGTTTTCGCAACCCTCTCGACGATCGACGCTTGCCACACTCGGATACACTCTCTCCACGCTTGCCACACTCGGATTTGGACCCACCGCAACTCGAAACCGTAAGTTTTTAAACTTTTTGAAGTTTTTTTCGTAGAAATTTTTAATGGTAAAGTAGTTTTTTAGGTTTTTGTAGTAATAGATAGTGATGTAGATGTAGAGATAGCATGTGTGGCTCTTTTATCACACGTATAGCTCGACGTAAGGCTACTGGAGCTATTACGTGTGGCTCTTTTATCACACGTATAGCTCGACGTATCGGTCGTTTTTCGGCCGATATTAGAGATAGCATGACCGTGACTTACGCCTCGACACTGCTGGGGCGTAACACGGTCATGCTAATGGGTATAGCGGCCGACTTACCCCGTGTGGGTCTGCGATGGTCGCTGGATCGGCGCACAGAGTGGGTGCCGCCAGTCCCTGGTCCACAGCAGCAGCCGGGGGCACAGCCGCACGTACAGGAGCCCCCAGCAGACCAGGATCAAGCAGACCAGCCACCGCCACCGCCACCAGCACATCATGTCGTTGTTCGTCAGCCACGACTGCATCCGGCTGACGCGGCGATCTTACGCGACCTTGTTGGAAGCGTACACGACCTTTCTGGAAGCGTACGCGACCTTTCTGGACGCGTTGATCGCTTGGAGGGGATGATGCGGTGGATGACGGAGCGTATGGCGGCATCTGCTGGCATGGATATTCCCGTCTTTCCAGGACCGGGACATCATCAGGATCCTGGTGGTCATGCTTAGTTATTTTTTTTTTATTTTGTCTTTTCTTTTTTGGATTTTGATGTATAGACACTACTTTAGCATTCGATGTATGTATTTTTATTTTGTATATATGTTGTGTATGGCGTGATTGTTTGTTTTATCTTTTATTATATAATTAAAAAATGTGCGTGATTGTGAAATGAATAATAGATAGTTAACAATTTTTCTTAAAACCGTTTAACGTTATTTATATTCAGATAACTATTGTTTTAAAATCATTAAACACGATTACGTTAAAATAATTTTCAAACAAAACATTTAAATTTACGAAAATCATAACTAATTATGTTAAAAAAAATTGTTATTTATATTTAAACGTCACGATGTTAAAATATTTTTCAAACAAAACAAATAGGCAAAATAATTAAATAATAACGTTAAAATACTTATTATTTTACAACAAAACGATTAAAAATGGTTACGTTTTTTTTCGAACAATTAAACGATATTATAAGTTACTTAAACACGTACCGTACGTGTTGCATTTAACAAATACCGGATTTCAAAACAAAGTACGATTATACGCTATTATAAACAGATATTATTTATAACTTAAAAATTAAATAATTAGACGATATGATATAACAATTAACGTTAAACGCGTACGTATACCGGAATTCAAACAACGTGCGGGTTTTATAACACGTATATAATAATATATATATCATATGTTTAATATATAACGTTAAAAATGTACGTATAGCGATTAAATATAATTACGTTAAAATATATGTTTTAACCATTTAAAACAGTTAGACAATTACAATGTTACAAATAAGTTAAACACGTACATATATCGGGTGGAAAAACAAAACTTATAAATTTTCAGGTTTAAAAACGAGTCGTATAGGCCTTTACGGCTCGTATCCTGTTTAAACCCGCCAGACATCTCACTGACATTTTCTGACACACTTTGACCTCTTTACGGCCCGTAAAGCCCTTTATGGCTCGTATAGATGAGGGTAGGTGTTGACTGATCCTTAGGGGTGTCCAAATAACGGGCCCCTTATAGAAACGTTTATGCAAAACCTCAGAAACAGAAACGGAAGAACCCTAGGTCCCTAAAAAAAAGGATTCGTAATCATCTTAATATAGACCAAATACTAAATTGATCAGGGAGATAGCAAGTACCTATAAATCATAGATTGCAAACGATGTTAGAATTGAATTGCCACAAAACGTCAAGAAAACCCTAGCAGAAAGCCCAAATAGTCGGACATGTGATGCTTTTAGAATTGTCATAATATTCATACACCACTCCCATCATCTACACACCATACTTAGGTCAAATCAATCACAACATACTCACATAACTCTTACCTGTACATATTTTTTCAATATTTTTTTAATATTAAAAAATTCAAAAAGTATTACTATTCGTACCGGTGTACCAATATTTCAACCCTTTTAAAATGCGCAAACAAAACATCAATGAGACTCAGATGTAACATTCATGGCTATGACGAGTTGACGACCAATTGACGAAAGAGATGAAAGATTGAAACATACCTCTGATCGAAATTACAAACCAACACGACAACCGCCGCCGGAGGAGCGCTCGAGCCACTACCACCGTTGCTGGTGCGGTTTGCCGCTAGATTCCCGTCGGAGCGGAGAGAATGGGAGAGACAGATTATGCGTATGACGGGTGTGGGGCTAGGGTCAAGGGCGCATCTTTGTTGAGACTAGGGGGCGACTGTCCCCCCTGTTTTTCCGTCCGTATTGTTAATTTTTCGGTCGAAATGCGATTTTTAGTTAAAAATAAAGGTTTCGCCCCCCCTCGATTCAAAAAATTAACATGTATTCTGGGTTGCCAAAATTTTCGCCCCTCCTCTCAAATCGACCAAGCTCCGCCACTGGCTAGGGTTTTGTTGAGAGTCTGGAACACAAGCTTTATTTCTCTCTATGCTTTAACGGTTGCACCATTAAACATGAAAATTTGAATATCACTTAATTTTAAAATGTTAAAGCGGGACTAGTTTGAAGTAGTTTAGGACCTTTTCGTTCAAAAAAAAACTTAATTTTAAACAAATAACATCCTTATTTTGATAATTTATAAAAATTCCAACCTTTAAATTAACCACTGTTAGTTTGATATGTTATCTAAAAGGGCAAAAATTAAAATTCAACTCTTTAATTATATTTATTTAACCTTTATTAATTAAACTGTGTAATCCAAAATAATCAAACTTTAGGTTGATGATTTGATTCTTTTTCACGCAACCATCTCATTAAAATGTTTAAAATATTTATTTAATTCACAATAAATTAAGGAAAATTTATATGTAAGTTATCACTCTAAAAAATTATAAACAAAATCATACATAATAGTTTCAAATTCAAAATCTATAAATCATTGTGAGACGCGAGTTCTAGAGCGTTGTTATATTTTATTGTTGTTTTTTTTTCAAACTTTGGTTTTAAGTTTTACATCATAGTGATAAATTTTATTTGATATTAGTTTTGATATTTGAGATCGTGTTTTTATCATGTTCAATAAGAGGTTACAATCACAACAAACGAGGTAAAGTCCTATTTCATACCAAAAAGTAATGATTTAGACCTAAAATTTAATAGAACATGCATTTGAAGGATTATCATATAGCAAGTAAAGATATATTACAAAAGGGACCGGTTATTTGGACACCATCTGCAGATAAGTTATAACCACCTGGTCTGATATGGGCCGTATAGGCCCATACGGGCCGTATTGATGTCAGAATATGTCAGACTTTGTCAGTCAGATGTCCGGCGGCTGAACAACACATACGAGTAGCATTGGCCTATACGAGTAGTATGGAAATTTGAAAAATTACAACTTTTATTTTTACACCCGATATACGTACATGTATAACTTATTTGTGATATCGTCATATCGTCTAAGTGTTTTAGATGGTTGAATGATAGTTTTTAACGTAATCATGTTCGGTAAGTTGTAAAATAATAACTATTGTAACGTAATTGTTTTATAAAATCGTACTTTGTTTTGAAAACCGGTATACGTACGTGTTTAAGTTTAATTTACTTATATATTATCGTCTAATTGTTTAATCTTTAAGTTATAAAGTAATATCTATTTTAAAATAATTATTTTATAAAATTGTAAACACGTACGTGTTTAATTTATTTATAATATCGTCTAATTGTTCGAAAGAAAAGTGTAACAATTTTTAATCGTTTAGTTGTAAAATAATAAGTATTTTAAATTAATTATTCAATTATATTGTCTACTTGTTTTGTTTGACAAATATTTTAACGTCGTGATGTTTAAACGTTTAAATTTAAGTAACAATTTTTTTAAAATAAGTAGTTATGATTTTCGTAATTTTGTTGTTATAACCGGTATATAAAGTTGCTTTTATCAAAGAGATATACATGTGATATCGTTTAAATGTTTTGCTTGAAAATTATTTTAACGTAAATAAATTTGAACGGTTTTAAAAAAATTGTTAAGTATCGATTTTTCATTTCACGGATACGCACATTTTTTAACTATATAATAAAAACAAACAAACAATCACACCATGCACAACATACATACGAAATAACAATACATACATCTGAATAATAAGTAGTGTCTATACATCAAAATACAAAAAACAATACAACAAAAAAACTAAGCATGACCACCAGGTGTGGATCCTGGTCATGTCCTTGTCCGGGATAGACAGGAACATCAACACTAGAAGCAGCAGCCATCTGCTCCATCATCCACTGTAGAGAGAGGGTAGGTGTGAGTAGAGAGAGAGAGCATATATACGATTCGTGTGTGTGAAATACGAACAGCTCATCCGCCGTTTATATAGAAACCGCTATACGACTCGTATAGCCCCATATGAGTCGTATAGTTTAAAAAAAATAAAATATATAATTTTTAAATATTAATATATACATACAACACAAAAATATATTTAAAAAAAATACATTATGAAATCATCTTATATTTTTTTCTAAATTATTGTTGATAATTATTTTTTATATCTGTTTATTTAACCCGTGTAATACACGATATATTTATGTATATATCTATTTAAATTTAAAAAATGATGAACAAGTTGATTACGAACTAAACTGATGAAATAATAATTGTATAAGTACATGTGTGAACTTTCATTTACATTTTAAAGAATAAAAATTGATTTAATACATGTATCTGTGCAAACGTGTGTATGAATTGCGATTTACAATCCGTATGTACTTAAATCTACAAAACCCGGTATACCTCGATTGTTTTCCAACCAATTGGTATACGAATCAAGACGAGGCTTATACCACATCTCCCAGCTAGCGGCGAGTTGGTTTTTGTATGTTGACCAGTACCAACTTGGTGGAGGCATTGGATAATCTCCGTTAAGTTCAACCATTACAAAATGGTTGTCATTAACAAGTACGAATGACACCACCCGATGTGGTAGATGATATTCAGCCGACGTCCATAACGGGAAAACGTCACGTCAAATATTTATACACAAATCGAGAACCCAAATGATTAGCACGCATTTCAAAAATGAATTTCCATACGGGCCGTATAGGCCTATACGGGTTGTATGGTTGGCGTCTTAGGAACATGTTAGACCTGTGATGTGATGTGATGTGATGTGATGTGATGTGTCAGAGTTTGTCGGGTGTCAGATTTCCATACGACCCGTATAAGCCTATACGGGCCGTATGGATGGTGTTCGAGTAACGTGCTTGGTGTCTCCCTACCAGCTTCATAACAAAATCTCACTTATGTAGTATGATTTATAAACTCTACAAGTATTGTTCAACTTTATCATTTTTCACCAGACAAACTCTAGCTATTAATGTCATTTTATAAACAAAATTCTACTCCTCTAGTCCAAAAATTTCAAATCATTAATCCTTACAACGAAGCTCCGTTCATCCCAATAGAGGTGGGAAATCGGGTTTTTTTTAAGCCAATTCCGGTCAACAAAATCAATAATCGGTTCTGGTTCGGGTTTTGCCTGCTAAAGGGGGAGCTGGTTCCGGTTTTGGTTTCGATTTCTCTAAGAATCTAGAACCGCATGTACCCACCGGTTCGGGTTACCGGTTCCGGGTTTTTTGCCCACCTCTGCAACCTAAGCGACTCAAACCAATCATAAAAGTTGAACTTTTTTGATCTAAACAAATGTGACTTCCTCAAACATCCTACCACAATCAATGCAACAAATGCAACCAAAGCTAATAACCAATTATTCACAATATCAACCCATGTTTTCCTAAACATTAACTCAACATATGTGCTTTTTGATAATGGAAAATGCACAGATAAAAATAAAGAAACTGGATTCAATTTAATGACAATTCCAGTTGCTTCAAACAACATGTTTGTGTTTGATGCAACTTATCTAGTCACAGCTCAATCTAGTGAGTGTAGTAAGCAGGATGAAGAGCTCATGAGATGGCATCACAAGTATAGTCATCTAAACTTTGATGGGTAAAGACAACTTCATGATAAAAAAATGGTTATTGGCTTGTCGAAAGGTAATACAAATATGAAGTGTGAAACCTGCATTATTGGGAAGCAGACAAGAAATCCATTCAAGTCTACTTCATGGAGAGCCAAAACAAAACTAGGCCTAGTGCACACAGACCTATGTGGTCCTATGCAAGTGCATAGCCTAGGAAAAAGCTTGTACTATCTACTGTTTGTAGATGACCTAACAAGAATGTGTTGTGTTTCTTTCTTATCTAAAAAAACGAAGCTTTTGAGAAATTCAAGATATTCAAGATAATGGTTGAGCAAGAAAGCAACAGAGTGATTAAGGTCCTTAGATCTGACAGAGGAGGAGAGTTCTGCTCACAAACTGGTACTAAAAGGGCACTCACAACTTCATATACCCCTTAGCATAATGGGATAGTGGAGAGGAAAAATCGCACCATCATGAACTTAACTAGAAGCATGTTACAAGAAAAGGATCTTCCAGCTTTCTTATGGGCTGAGGCTGTAGCAGCAGTTGTATATACCATTAATAGATCACCAACAAAGGCTCTCATCAACCAAACACCTGTGCATGCATGGTCAGGTAAAAAACCCTCTATAACTCATATGAAAACCTTTGGTTGTATTGCTTATAGTTTAAGTCCAGATCAAATGAGAAGAAAATTAGATAACAGATCTGAAAGGAATATTTTTATTGGATATTCAAGCCAGAGTAATGCATGCAGACTCTATAATTCGGATACAAAGAAATTTTCCTCTTAAAGATGCAAAATGGAACTAGCAAGACCCACGAGAAAGTACAAGTGGGCAATACAATTTGTTGACCCCTTTCCAATTGATACCCTTGTTTCATTTGAGGAGGCAACTCCTGACACCTTTGACCCACCAAATACTCAAACAAATACTTCCTTTTCAAACCCATGCGACCCATCTTTTTCAAACCCATGTGACACGTCAAATCCTCCACCAAATCCTTCTTTTGTCAACCCATGTGATCCTTTCACATCACATAATAATCCTATTTGCCAATGTAGGACTAACCCATTTGGTAGAGGCATTGCCTCTTAGGAAGGAGGTCTTAGGTTCAAGAAAGGTGTATTTAGGTGTAATTTAAGAGTAATTTAGGAGTAGGACTATTGGTATTAAAAAAACATAATAATCCTATCTTACCCACTGAACCTAATCTATCCAAAAGAGCCTCTAGACCTCCTTCATGGTTTCATGATTATTATATTGGAGAAGGTTTGTCAGATAAGGAAATGAACATACCCGATGCCATTTTGCTTTAAATATTATTGATCCAGTTACCTACTCTCAAGCCTCTAAGTCAAACGAATGGATGGAAGCCATGCAGACCGAGTTAAATGCTATTGAAAAAAATAAAACATGGAAATTAGTATCTCTTCCCTCTGGTCAAAGTGTGATAGGAGTAAAAATGGTTGTATAAGACTAAGGTGGGGTCAGATGGTCAAGTTTTAAGGTTCAAGGCTCGGTTGGTGGAAAAGGGGTATTCACAACAACCGGGTATCGATTATCAAGAAACATTTGCACCTGTTGCCAAGTTTGAAACAATACGACTGCTTCCTGCAATTGCAGCTCAAAAAGGTTGGTATGTACACCAACTTGATGTGATTTTTAAATGGAGATCTCATAGGAGATATATATGTTGAACAACCTGAAGGGTTTGTCTCTAAAGCCCATCCAGAGAAGGTGAACAAACTAAAGAAAGCCTTGTATGGCTTAAAACAGGCTCCAATGGCATGGTACTCAAAGATAGATAGCTACTTCATTACAAATGGCTACCAACGAAGTCGGAATGATCCTACTCTTTAAGTGAAGAAAACTTTATCTGGTATGTCTATTTACTTATGTTTGTATGTAGATGATATCATTTGTATGTCTTCTTGTGATGCATTGGTAAAAGACTTCAAACAAGGCATGCAAGACACCTTTGAAATGACTGACATGGGGCTTCTTAAGTTGTTCTTGGGTTTAGAAGTTAAACAAACAAAGAGAGGATTTTTTTCTACATCAGCAAAAGTATGCTCAAGGGCTATTAATTCGGTTTGGAGTTGCAAGTGACAAGGTTGAAAGCACTCCTATGAACCCCAATGAGAAGTTGTCATTACAAGATGATGATGAGAAGGTTAATGAAGAAATATTCAAAAGTATGGTAGGTGGTCTTATATATCTAACTCATAGCAGACCTGATCTGGTGTATGCTGTGAGTTTGATTTCCAGGTTTATGCATTCTCCTTCTAAGGTGCATATGGGCTCTACAAGAAGAATTCTAAAGTATGTTGCTCGTACTCTCAACTATGGCATATGGTGCTCTAAAACCTACAGTGACATCTTGCTTAAAGGCTACAGTGACAGTGATTGGGGAAGTTGTATTGATGATCGAAAGAGTCTCTCAGCTTACATGTTTTCATGTCAAACCTTGTGTCGTGTGCGGAATCCACGGCATGTGACGTAATGAATTCATAGCCATAGTTCAAGAATAACCCAAGATTTACTAATGTTTCATAGTTATTAGATAGATTAACACAAACACACACAATATTATACATCAAAGTATACACATAATGATAATATTACAAAACGTCTAGTTTGTTTCTCGTTTCTAGGTCACCCTAAACATTCATAGCATCTTGACATAGTTGAATTTCCTGATCCTGATTGCCTGAAACATGTAAAGAAAACTTGGATCAACCACACGTGGTTGAGTGAGAAACATATATTTTGAATTCACATGTTTTGTATAAACTTGAGTAGCAATTATAGAACAAGCTCATCATATAAATGCATTGAAATACAAACCCAATGAACATGCAAATATCAAACCTATTGCAATAGCTTTCCTTGTGTGATACACCACGTGTATCTAGTTTGTGTGGTGTCCAACCCGCAGTTGGAGCACGCGTTTTGGTGTTCGCGGTTTCTCTTATATGGACCATACCAGTACTACCGGGGGCTTGACGAATCAAGTTAATGATATTGCATAAGAATAGCATCATTCAACATTTGTATAACCAAAACATGTAGATGATTTGCATTGTCTCGATAGTTTGCTTCCACGATAGTTTAACATTTTTGAGTTGTCAAAAGTTTACATGTTCCACCCCACGGTTTTAGCAAAAGAAAAGAAAAGGGGTTATGAATCTCACATGAATTGATGAAAATCAGCAAACAGTGCGTAAAGATTGTAGTTTTATGTCTTGGGTTCCAAATCTGCAATTGGTTAGCATTTTGGTGAGTTGTTTGTATTTAGTTTTGTTTATCGAAACATTCCATGACTCTTGGTGTCACGAATATCTTAAACCGAATCATCAATCTAATTTTGAATTACGTATTTATTCAGAATCAAATTAATATGATTAACAGTTAATTTGTAATGTTAAAATCATTAATTTGATTAGTAATTGAATTTTTACACTCATTTGGTTGTAAATTGATGACAATTGTATCCTGTTGTTAAAACCATAATCTTAATCGATTTTCAGATCAAAATCGAGTTGCCGGATTGCGAAATTGATTGTAAAATCGAGTCGGAACACGAAATCAATTAAGAATATGCTTTCGTATTGAAAATCAATGTATAAACTAAACCATGTATTAAAACCGGAGTTTTAATCAGTAATCTGATAAAAATCGGGCCGCCAGATTGCAAAATGGTTCGCGAAATTGATTCCGGAACGCGAAATCGATTAAAAATATGTCCTTTTTATAAAACTGGATCGTCAGATTGCGAACTGGAGCGCAAAACGTAGTTCAGAACGCAAAACATACAAGATTAGGGTTTCTGCCGGAATATTCGTCGGAGTATTCAGCCGGCGACGACCCTCTCCAGACTTTTTGCCGGAATTTGGCCAGAGACCGGCGGATGTTGGTGGCCGGAGGCGGCGGTGCGGCGACGGCTGGTGGTCGGAGGTGGTGGCTTAGTGGTGGCCTAGTGGCTCTGGGGTGGTGGCTTGGTGGCCTTAGAAGGTGGCCAAGCAGCGTTGGCCTTGGCGGCCTGGCCTTGGCCAAGGTGGCTCGGGGATGGCCGAGAATGACCGGCACATGTGGGTCGCGATCCACTTTGCTCGGCCATGGTCGAGGATGGCCTGGTCGCGAGCTAACTTTGACGGAGAGTGGCCGGGAATGGGGTCGCGCATGGGTCGCGCTGGGGCCACGTCCAAGCCGCTGCGCCCATCAGTGTGCCATCCAAAGTTTTTGTATGCCAAAATCGATTTTTTGTACTTTTGCCTAGGAAAAATTTCCAGATCCTAGTTTTTAACATATATCTAGTGTTTGGTGAATAAATATTTTAATTTTGACAACTTTTAAAAATCAGAGTTTTGAACAAAATCACACTTTCAATGGGTTTTTGAATTCTATTGATTTTCAAACTTCAACCAAAGCTTAGTAACTCTTTTTTAAGCTATTTGAAGCTATTATAATCAAAAATTTAGGTTAGAACTTACTTGATTGAAGATTTGCTTGAAAAATCCACCAAAACCCAACTTTTGAAGGTTGATTTCTTGATCCACTTGATATTGGGCTTGATCACTAATTGGGATTGCTTAGAAATGATATTTGGAATATGTTTGGAGTTCCATAAGTAAAGAAGAAAGGCTTTGGTCGAATTTTGCAAAGAAGGGTGTAGAATGTTGACTTGAAAAGTCAACAATTGTGATTTATACCAATTTGGCTTCCTTATCATGTTTTCCCAACTTTGGACACCTATTTCTTTCATATTTATATGATATTCATCAGATTTAATAGGATAGACATGCCCCAATAGGATAGGGATGGAATTAAATCAAAGGTTTGCTTGATTTTACCATTTCAGCAATCGTTTGTTCGGCTTTTCGCGTATAATTTCAGGAATTGCTAATAATGATCAACCACCATTGTTATACTCCTAATTACATCCCATTAGGAATATAATATGATTAGAAAGTTTGGATTGTCAAGAATATGTCAATTACGCATGCCGAATCGCCTTTTCGCAAATATTCGCGATTTGACTTATCAAACCTACGAATTCCTTAATTGAGCTATGTTGTTGATATATTTTGCTTTAGTTTGTTGTATAAGTTATATTAGTTTGGTTTTACCTTTCGATTTGATTTTGGTTAGTGAATCCCCATGGTTTTCACACTTTTATTGCGATTCCGTGTAATTCGGCAATTTTGCGTAATTCTTCTGGAATTTGATCCTTTTTGTAATTTCCTTGCATACATACATACATACATACATTCACATGTATATACATACTCATTCTTAAGTACATTAATATAATAATAAATTCTAGAATTTTGAAAATTATATCGCAAAAAGGAATGAAATGTCACATTTCAGTAGGAAATGGAGCTGTTTCTTGGAGTTCTAAGAAGCAAGCTACTGTTGCTTTATCAAGCATTGAAGCAGAATATATTGCAGCTACAGGAACCACTTGGCAAGCTATTTGGCTACGACGAGTTCTTGAAGATTTAGGATTAAAACAAGAAAATCCCAGAGTTAATAATTATGATAACAAATCTACACTCAGTTTGTCTAAAAAGCCAATTCATCACAGCAGGTCAAAAGATATTGAGCTGAGGTATCATTTCATTCGGGTATCATTTCATTCGTGAAATGGTTGACCAAAAGAAGGTTGTATTGGAATTTTGCAACACTCACGAACAAACTGTAGATATTCTCACCAAATCACTTGCAAAAGACAAATTTGTGTATTTCAGATTGAAGCTGGGAGTTAAAGAGTTCGAATTAAGGGAAGATGATGAAATATAATTCAAACTTATGTTCCACGTCTGCATGGATGCTCAAAGGTATCTTGAAGTTGTGAATAAGTCATATGCGCATGTGCATATTATTTAGGAAGGTTGGTTGTGTTTAGCTGAATAATAGGTCTAAGGTTTACCCTTGTGACTGTTAGGTTGTTGAGGTTTTTATGTTATCTTTTTTTAGTATTTATAGCTTCATTGTACGCAACTTTATGTATTCAGTTTTCAAGAAATCAAAAAGTTGAGCATTCTATCTTGTGTTAAATTCTTAGTATTGTATCTAATATTCCAACATTCTTCAGTTTTCCAGTTGCGCTGTCCAAAGCCACTGTCATGGTGCTGTCCCATACCGCTGCTACTTCCCGTACTACACGAATTCCGTTGGCACCCCTAGTCTACTACTACAAGGTTGCACCGATTACCCAAACCACCGGCAGTTACGCCGTTAGTCCACAACATGCCATCGTTATGTAAGGATTCTTAGAAACTTGATTTTTTAAAGAGCCTTTGAATCTTTGATAGTAGATGGCCGTTTTGTAAGTATTTTGAGAAATTTAAAATTTTTTTGATAGCCTTTGAATCTTTGATAATAGATGGTCTTTGATATCAAATTGTGTATTGATTTGGATTTGGATTTTGATTCTTTTACAGATTAGATTACTTTTATGGAAATTTCTAATGAGAAAAATTCAAACTATGAGCTAGAATCTGACAATGAAGTGGTGTCAAGGAAGGCAAAAAAAGAGAAAAGGCTGAAAAACCTTCAAATGAACCCTCTACTGTAAGTGATTCTCAAACATCACGTTTGAAGAAGGAAATATCTATCTATTGAGATTATTTTAGTAGGTGTGATGTTGCGTTTGATAAGGCTAAGTGTAATTACTACCATAAGTTTAAAGCTTGTGTTGAAGAAAAGAATATAGAAAGCAAGAGTTCGTGTGTTTGGATGTTAAAACTCGTTGGAACTCCACCTACTTGATGTTAGAATCTGCTGTTAAATTTAAGAAAGATTTTTTTTAACTTACTATTAAAGGATTCTAATTGTGAGAAATAGCTTAAGAAGTGTGACGATGGTTTAATTACTGATGATGATTAGAAAGATGTTAATAGATTGCTTCCACTTTTGAAGATATTTTATGAAGTTGCATTAAGATTTTCAGGTTCTCGTTATGTGACTTCTAATGCTTATGTCCATGAGTATACTTCAATCCGTTCAATGGCGAGTAAAATGAAACAAAAATATCAAAAGTATTGGGGGGATTATCTGAAATTAAAGCAGTTTTTGTTTGTTGCAGTTGTACTTGTTCCAAGACTTAAATGGCAATATATTGAATGGGTTGTTAAAGAAAAGTTCGTAGATGTGAGTATCATCAATAGTTTAAATTTAAACTTGCGTAATTTGTTTGAGTTTTATCAAAATTCATTGCCAAGAAAAGAAAAGGACTTTAAGGTTCCATCATCCACAACAACTTCAACTTCTAGTATTCCATGGAGTGAAAACCAAGCAACAGTGGACATTGAAGAAATTATGTCAAAGAGGTTTGAAATGGCAATAGGAAGTTCAGAAACATCTTTGAGAAAAACTAAATTAGATAACTATCTCGGGGAAGCACAAGGTTAGTGCAAAATTAATAAATATATTATTTTTTTATTTAAATTGTACCTTGTATTTACAATTTACATATACATTTTTATGTTCTATAATATCATAGGTTTGAAAGACTTAGCCTTTGAACAACCCACCATTATCATTGATGAAACAATTGATGACACATTCAAATATGTTTATTCATTTGTATGTATATATTTTTTATTTACATGGATAAGATTTATAACAGTTACTTGTTCCAAATAAAGAAGTGCACTTTATTGTGTTTAGATGAGCAAATATGATTTCACATAGGCCCAACTATTGAGTCAATAATGTAGAACTACACTTACTTTTTCCAAATAAAGAATTGCACTTTGTTACCTTTTTATATTCTGGTAATGCAATTTGATTTGTGTACTTCATTTCATCTCACAGTGGGAACTTGCACGGTAAAGAGTGAGTAGCAAAATGTTGATGAAGACTTAAGAATGAAGAATGAAGAATGAAGACTATGTTTTGGATTTGTTTTTTATATTAATTTTTTATGTTTGTGACTAAAGATTATATATAAGTTTGGATCAAGTTTGCAACCGATTCTAGTATGTTTGTGCCTGAAGATTATGTTGGAATTGGGGTTTTAATGTTGATGACGGCACATGAGACTACCACAACAAAAGAAAAGGCATGGTTGCATTAATTAAATGTAATCATGAAGTTGAACAAGTATTTAATGAAGCCCATACAACATTTAATGCAAAAGCATGGCTGGCAATTAATGAAGGAAGGGTAGCCACACATCAATCAGGATGCTGGCTGAGTTAACAAAAGGTCCTTACCCAGGGGGCAAAGGACCAGGAGGTATTCGGAAGAACCCAGGTGGAAGGACCAAGAAGAATGGATATAAATGAAGGGGATAAGGGAACTCAGGGATTCATTCAATAACTTCTCAACTATCAGAAAGACAAAGATAAAAGATTAAGAGTGTTCAGCATCAAAGACATCCGAAAGGTCCTTACGTCGGAAGACCAAAGCTAGTTTTCCCTTGTGAGTTGAACATGTACTTCCTTAGTCTCTTGTAATGTTCCTGTAAGGAACCCTTCTTGTAACTTTGTATCATCCACTACATTTGATATAATGAGAAATGCATGTACAACCCCATCATGGTGAATGAGATTATCGCATTTTATTAAAGAGTTTATCATCTAGGCCTTGCTAGTGTTATCCATAACCAAATCCGCTATTATTTGGTTCATCATTTGGCGCCATCCGTGGGACCCGCTTTCGGGTCACCAGTTGACACGCACGATCACACGACATGGCTGATGATAACACTCGTCCGACGCCTCAGAGTTTGATCATTAAAGGCTAAGGTAAGAAGGAATGGTTCCCGTCGGGGAACACCCTGGGTTCTCAACTCGAAATGACTAAAGGGTCAGATGAAGATTTTGTACACATCCAACCATGTTTCAAGGCCATTAACCAGCGGTTTGCATCATGGACCAATGGTCCAAACGAGTATTAGCGTTCGGTGCACAAACATGAAAAGTTTATGGGAATATATGTACTCTCAAGCGCAGATACGTAGCATATATATGCCCATCTTTGAAGATTCAAGGCAAATATATTGTATTTTGAGGCCTTCTTAATATTCTTACGAATCATGAAGTCTTTTTTCTAAAGAAGTTTTGGCCCTTCACGAAGCCCTTGCGAGGTTTTATTCACTAAATCGATGCATATATATGTTGGTTATATTCTCAAGCCCAGATGAAAAGTATCTCTTAAATTTTATTCAAAGATCGGAGAAGATTTGTCAACATTTTGAGGTATTTGCGAGGTCCTTACAGGCTACAAAGCCTTTTCTTCAAGAACTCTAACCATTCTCGAGTTTCTTATGCCAGGTTCTATCCGCTAAACCAACTTAATATATTTTTTCAGTAATTTTTGCTTTATCTTATGGTCAATAAATAAAAAAAAATTTTGAACCATCTTGCAATGAAAGAAAGCTTCATAATAAAAAATTATGAAGTGATAGATCGCTATATATTAAAAAAACGAAAAGTACTTTAGATAATTAAAAAGAAAATTAGTTAAAAATATTCTAAACACCATCCTAGGTGCACATATTTCTACATATGAAAAATAAATAAATAAATAAGAAAGAAAAGTACTTACATAAGTACGTTTAATTAAAAAGAAAAAGTAAAGACAAGAAAGAAGAAAAAATAAATAAAATTAAAAAGTAAAAAAGTATTTCTTTAAGTACATTTACTGTAACACTTTATTAAAGTGTACATCAAATCAATAAATAGTTTTTACTGTAGCACGTACATTTTTCCTGTAGTATGTACTTTTCTACTGCAACAAATACCCCTTAAATAATCAAATGGATTACAAGTTAATATATTAGACATGAACATTTTCGAGGCCCTTACAGAATAAAGACATTCCCGAGTTCCTTACGGGTACCGAATGTAGTCCACTTACATGAACTGAATGTATACCATTACTCTTACGGGGACGGAATTTAGTCCCTTACCCTTACAAGAGCGGAATATACTCCCTTACCCTTACATGGACATGATGTAGTCCCTTACTCTTGCATGGACAGAATGTAGTCCCTTACCCTTACATGGACATGATGTAGTCCTTTACTCTTACATGGACAGAATGTAGTCCCTTACTCTTACGGAGACAGAATGTAGTCCCTAATCTTTACATGGACATGATGTAGTCACTTACCCTTACGAGGACCGAATGTAGTCCTTTACCCTTACGGGGACGGAATGTAACCCCTTACCCTTACGGGGACCGAATTTAGCTCCTTACCCTTACGAGAACTGAACGTAGTCCCTTACGGGGATAGAATGAAGTCCCTTACCCTTATGGGGACGGAATGCAGTCCTTTACCCTTACAGGGACCAAATGCAGCCCATGAGACTTACGTGGATCGAATTTAGCCCCTTACCCTTACGGGGACCGAATGCATCCCCTTACCCTTACGGGGACCTTACGTCAACAATTATGAGTCTGTTCAAGTCTCTTATCCTTACGAGGACAAAAGAGTCTATCAATTATGATTCTGCTCAAGTCCCTTACCCATACAAGGACTTATGAGTCTACTTTCAGCAATTATGATTCTGCTCAAGTTACCTACCTCTCACTAGGATTAAAAACCGCTTTCAACAGCTCTGATTATGCTCAAGTTCCTTACCCTCTACGTGGGTTGTGATATCTAAGGTATAAACGTATACCCACCAAGTAAAAAAACAAAAGAAAAGAAACCACTTACACCAACTCACCAAGGATTGTGATATCTTACAAATTATATAGACCAATTTATATTGAAAAAAAAAGGGAAACAGAAAGAAAAGCATAAAACAAACTAAATGAAGAATAAAAAAGAGGGTTGAAAACAATACAAGCAATATATAATGATAAGGTTTTATGGCTCTTACTCATATTGATATTCATGTGTAAATATCTAATTCATGATACTTTTACTCGTAAATGTTTCACTTCGAAAAAGTAGTAGCACCCACTATCATAATGGTTGCAAGAGCATGGTTCAAATAAGCAGCTGTATTCCCTTCTTTTAACTACAAAACAACCGAAGAGGGCAGAGCCTATCCGGTCATTATACTCAAAAGATTTATATAAATCTATTTTAAGCTAAATGATACAACTAATACTTTGGAATAAAAAAAAAAGTATTTGACAATAATATGTTGTCATGTTAACTCTATTTAAAGATTTATTCCATGTTTCAAATGAATATTTGTGTTCAAAATATGGACAAAACAAAACATACTCTAATACGAAAGAGCATACATAAATATATACACCATTGATCAATTTAGTTTGATGTTATAAGTTCAATGCTTCCTAAATTGGCGATCATGGCATGTCGTATCAACACTGGCCATAAACCCCTACATACGAATACATGAATCCTTATATATGAGTGCAGTATCCTTCTGAGAAGCTAAAAAACATAAGACTTTCTAAAGAAGAAAGCAAGGTCTCATGTTGGCACTTTAAAAAGCCATATGGAAAGTTAAAAACTTAAAGACTTTCTATAAAAAGAAAGCAACACCCAAAAGTAGGGTGAAAGGGTGCAACGCCTTGTAAAGGCCACCCAATAACACCAACATAAGGAAAATCTATTTGTGAAATTTCAAACACCCAAAAATAGGGTGAAAGCGGTGGAAAGCCTTGTAAGGACCACCCAATAACACCAAAATAAGGAAAGTTTATTGGTAAAATTTTGAACACCCAAAACTAGGGTGAACGCGGTCGAAAGCCTTGTAAGGCTAGCTGTAAGCCCCAAACCCACCAACACATGCCACGTGTGTTTAAACGACAAATGAAAATAGGTCCCAGATTTTTCAAACCGACAAGTGTATTAAACACCTTAAACATTCCACTTACATGCGACTTTACAAAATGAATGATGTTATTTAAACATTTAATAACAAAAACTACATTTGAGTTATCACCAAAAACCTTCGTTTTAACACAACAAAGTAAAACCCAAAACGTGTTTGATCCGAGTCCTTCCAAAGCAAACCGATCACGACCCCGTTCACCCCTTCCGTTCACCTGAAACACCATAATTAAGTCACCATTAGTTCATTAGAACTAAGTAAGATCACCATGCCCGACCACCCGAGCTTACATGACCCAAAAAGTCAATTTTGGTCAAATTTTACTCGGGGCGTATGGTTTAGGCGTATCTGGGGCGTATCACAGACAAAATCCGAAGATTGAGCTGAAGGAGGCGTATGATACGCCCCCCCCAGGCGTATCATACGCCGGGCACCACCTGCACGGCTATTTTTGCTGTTTTAAGCCATCTTAACCCCTTTCGCTCAAATACGACCGTTCCAATACCCCCATAAACATTATATAACACCATATAATCATATTAAACACCTTAATTCACCAAATTATAACCATCATAGTCATAATATCAAACGATTTACTAACGGGTCGTTTGCACCCAAAACTCCATTGAAATCTTATTCCACAAGATTTCTCAAGTTAAGTAAACCACACCACTTGTGTTTTACTAACTTGATTACACCCAACAAAGAACATTCACACACCATGTGAATAATTCAATGTTATGATCACACCACTTGTGATTCAAAACACCAATTTTAGTTGAATTCAATTACAATTCACACACCTTGTGAATTAAGTTAAATCATTCAACACACATACAAATTAACACCAAGTAAATCATGAACTAGCATTAAAACACCATACCAACAAAAATCAAGCAACATATATCACCTATTGCTTATCATTGTCTATCAACAAACACCAAAATCATCAATTCACCAGAAAGTCAATCTTCCACAACATATTCATTATTGCATAACACCATTACACATAACAAATAGAAGATTGGGTGACTTACCTTGATCCAACGCGCTATCCTCTATAACCAATTCCTTCCCGGGTCGTTTAGTTCCAATATTGTTTCCTATTATCACAACTAATAGGTTTAATACAAGATTTGACTATAATTAGTCAAATTACACCCATTCACCCCAATGTCACCATTTTCAATCTAATTTGCTTCCAAATGACCCTTAACCATAACACTTCACCTTTGTTGAGTTTGTACACCCACATACATCATATCCCCATTAATTTTATTTAATTTTAAGACAAATGCCTTACTTGGCATTTCATCAAACACCCTTTGTGCAGTAACTTTTATGCACATATGTATAACCTCTATATAACCCCATACAACTCCCTTTCTTGATTCAAGATCATATAGATTCAACACTATCACCTATTTATCAATCAAAATTTCATTTTACATCTATTTCATGTTTACACATTAAGTTTCATCCCCAAGTTCTTATCCCCCTAAGAACCTTGCAAAACCCCATCAAGGCCATGATATCAAAAATCATGAAATCATCTAAAATGTGTTCTTACATGTTATGAATATGAAAACCATTAACAACTAACACCATATAAACTCCAAATTTCGGATTTTAACCATCCTACTCACACCCCCAATGGAGACCCACGAAAATCCCACCAAGAACACCCAAAAATCATACCTATTTGTAGTATGAAACAAGAAGAACTCAAATCTATGATTGCATTAAGGATCCTTGCAGATTTGAAGCCCCAATTTTTGAAGATTGCAGTCCTCCTTCTTCTTCTCCTGGTTTGGGTCGTTTCCAGCACACACATACACACATGAAGTGTGTATATTTTGACCAAAGTCAAATAATAAACCCCCTCTTTATTAAGTTTCAGAAATTGTCACTTTTAACCCCTCAATTACAAGTTAAAACTAACTAACTTATGGCTAACTTAGTTAGATTAGTTAACACCACCATATAGTTATATTTTAAATCAAATATTTATTAAAAGCACCCACCAAAAATATTTAGATAATTAAGTCATACTAAACACCCTTTAATTAAAATAAACACAATTATACACCAATTATGTTTAATTTATATTATTTCACCAAAATGGGATGTTACACTAGCCGAACTGGAACACAACGAAAAGGGACAACGATAGTCTCATTAAAAATGCAACTGAATGCATTCCAAAACAGGAAAAGAATCAATCCCACCAACACTTGCGCGAAACAAAAAGAAAAGCATGCATACCTCAGAAAAAGAGGCAACGGGTAACCGGCTTTAGAAAAGGGTCCCCGACAACGTACGTACACAAAGAAACATAAAAATCAAATGCATAAAACCTTAGAGTGATCAAAGGCATGCCAATGCCACACAAAAGGTGCATATTCCATTACAAGAAAGAAAAGAAAAGAGAGAGACTGGTAAAACGCAGAGTGTATCAGGGATGGACCTTACGAGTTCAGAAGGTGACCCCTAAAGAGGGGCACCAACTGAACTGGGGGGACTTGATGACGGCACATGAGACTACCACAACAAAAGAAAAGGCATGGTTGCATTAATTAAATGTAATCATGAAGTTGAACAAGTATTGAAGCCCATACAACATTTAATGTAAAAGCATGGCTGACAATTAATGAAGGAAGGGCAGCCACACATCAATCAGGATGCTGGCTGAGTTAACAAAAGGTCCTTACCCAGGGGGCAAAAGACCAGGAGGTATTCGGAAGAACCCAGGTGGAAGGACCAAGAAGAATGGATATAAATGAAGGGGATAAGGGAACTCAGGGATTCATTCAATAACTTCTCAACTATCAGAAAGACAAAGATAAAAGAGTAAGAGTGTTCAGCATCAAAGACATCCGAAAGGTCCTTACGTCGGAAGACCAAAGCTAGTTTTCCCTTGTGAGCTGAACATGTACTTCCTTAGTCTCTTGTAATGTTCCTGTAAGAAACCCTTCTTGTAACTTTGTATCATCCACTACATTTGATATAATGATAAGTGCATGTACAACCCCATCATGGTGAATGAGATTATCGCATTTTATTAAAGAGTTTATCATCTAGGCCTTGCTTGTGTTATCCATAACCAAATCCGCTATTATTTGGTTCATCAAATGTGAAGGATTTGCATGGTCTAGTTTCTGTGTTATCATGGAGGTTCTGACTTTGATTTGTTTTTAATTTGATTGTACATGGCTGATTGGCTGATTGTATCAATTTGATTTCAATTTCTCTCTGTTATCATGCTGGGAAATTTTAATTTTATCTAGTTGGGTTTTGGTTTTGATATTTTTAATTTAAAATATACAAATTCTATTTTCGGACACGGATGTAGATACCAAAATCAGGTTTTCGAAATTTTCGGATATCCGAAATTTCATATATCCGGTTTTGAACACCCCTAATGCGACAAGCCTATCAACGATCTGAAAATTTTATTTTATTATTTTATTGTTTTTGGCTGTTCTAAACCCGGTTACTTATTGTCATTACCAGATCATGTGACGTTAAAAACAGTCTGCGTATATATACGTGTCTGAATGCAGCTCACCGACATGGAAACGTTCAACGCGAATTCAAATAAAACTCTAGTCAATGAGGGTTGCTTTCAGAATCCTAATCATGGCATAGATAACCTTTTTTATTAATTTTTTTTTGAACGGCAATTTGGATCACTGACGGGTCATAGACCCACCCGATCATATCCACACCCCATAGGAGGAAACCCACCATAGGTGAGAGAAAACCCCCTAACCTAGCATGGAACCCCTATTTTGTCCATGCCAGGATTTGAACCCGTGACCTTCCCAATATTGAAGCCACAGGGTACCTCCCCTCAACCGCTTGAGCTAAGGATCATTGGTACCTTTTTTATTAATTAACTTAATTTAAAAATACATTTATTCAATTATTCATTAAACTTTATCAATATCCAGTACAGATCATCACATCTTTGACCCACACGCATTTATTTCGAATCTTTATTCCGATCCACATCAAATCAAACAACAGCTAGAAACCCCAAAACGTCACGAAACGAGTCGATGACGACAGCAATGACTACTTGTTGGGTGATTTTATGTACGCCAAATGAGTCGAGTTGCCGACTCTCGTCAACGTTCTCAAATCGTAAGCAATCCAACACCTGGACCCATCTGTGTGATAGAAGTAGCCCATACACTTGCAATCTTTGGTGCATTTGCTCTCACAATCGGTTTGTTTGGTCGGCCCATCACCCCTCGTGTACTTGATCATAAAATGGTCAACCCCTTGTAGCTTATAGTACCCAAAGTCACTAGCTTTACAAGATGTCACCTTTTTTACATCACAATCCTTGCTCCAACCACTTAGCCCGTTTGGGGTCGGGCACGCGACACACTGGTTATCCTCGCATAGCCCGAACTTCCCACATCGGCTCGGTAACTGACATTCGCCTTCCATCGAGTCACGATCAAGAAACGTGTACACCACCTCCCACGCGGCCCCTTGCACGTTTGGGTTATACGTGTAGAACCTAAGGTTCCCGTCTATCTCTAACCGAAGGTACGATAACGTGTTGTTGTATCGCGAAAACGCCATGTTGCGGTTAGACCCCGATGTGGGGTTTGTGGTGAAGTAATCGAATGTTAAGTAGTAAAGAAACCCCTCATCGGTGTCTGGGTTCGAGGTAAGTGTTAGATTGGTTAAACTACCTTTGTCAATCGTGAACCATTCGCTGGACGTCCAGTAAACCATCGGTCTAGCCGAGTTGGGACTTTTGTAATACATGGCTAACCCTTTAGGCTCCAACACCAAACTATACGGTCCATCAGCGTTCTTCTCGGCCGAAAACCGACTCACGAGCTTACTCGGACCACCGGCTCGGAGAGTCTGACCGACCAAGAGAGTGTCGGTTGGTGAATCAAAGCTTTGCCATATGAACTTACCCTTACCGTCATGAAGAACCATGTTACCGGTTGGAAGCACTTGAAAACCGACCACACCCTTGTTGGCAGTGTTGGTTTGCCAAACGACCCGGCCATCAGCATCGGCTAGGACGAGGTTCCCGTCGGTACCAAACTTGAGGGTGGCATTTTCTTTAACCGGGTTGCCACGGTTAGCCTCCCAAACCCATCGCATGAGCGATTCGGATCGAACCGTGCCCATGCGGAGGGCGAGGGTGAATGCGTTAGGGGTGGTGTTGTAGAAGCAAAGCTGAAATGGGCTGCTGAAAGGAGGAAGTGCTCGATAATTGGCATCGTATTCGACGACGTAATCGCCGAAATCGCCTTCGTTTACGTAGGTGAATGTTTGTGAAGAAGGGACTGCAGATTCAGAAATGGTGGAAATTAGATGAAATGTGAGTAAAATCACAAGGGAAGTTGAAGAAATGAAATGAGAAGAAGTCATGTTTAATTTGTAGGTGTTTTGTTAGCATGAAATATGTGTAGTATTTATAGATACGGAATGGGATGGTGAAGCCGCCAGTGGTATTATTTACCTGAAATGGACAACCAGAAATAATTGATTTAATTTTTTGTTAAAAATTGTTTTGGATTTATGTGTACGGAGATGGCTATAATATAAGAAAAATAATAATAGAAAATTAAGAATAAAATAATTCAATATATTGGATAGAGTAATTTACTAATTTGACATGAATGGGATTTGGTTGTCCGGAATTGTCGGACCTAAACCTGATTGTGGTAGGCAATGCTTTGAAAACCGGACAGGCCAGTTTGACCGGTCGAACCGGGAACCAGTGGTAGAACCGGTCCGGTTAGGGGTTATGGATTGTTTTTGGGTGAACCGGCCGGTCGAACCGACGAACCGGTGGTTGAACCCTTTTTTTAATATTTTTTATTTTTTTTTTGATTTTTTATATATATATATTTATAAAATGTATATAAAATCATCCGGTTCTTAAATTCGGTTCGACTGGTCCGACGGGTCGGACCTCTGACCAGTAAGGAGACAAGTTCGACGTCCAGTCCGGTTATGAAAACATTACTGGTAGGTGTTTGGGAGACTATACGCTAGATTTCCTTGTTTGATCGGATAAAGATTTATTTTTTAACGAGTGATTTGATTTAGTGACGGATAACTGGAGTAATATTGTAGCATCAATGGTACCAATCAATCATATTTACTATCAATTCATAAGAAAAAACTCAATTTTAAGAAACCTCCTTATATGATTCAGACATAAGACCTTGTGTTCTGAACTTTACGAGTTCTCACACCACAAAGATGTCAACTTGAATTGGTTAAGATGACATGATTCTTGGTTTTCTTTTCATGTTGTAGCTTGTGTTTTTTATGGCGTTTTTTAATTAATTTCAGCCTTTTTTTATTAAATGTAAAAATAATTGTTGGGTGTCTGATGAAGATGATGAAGACAATGGTGTAAGTGGGTTGTTCAATAGACGTCATTGGAGAAGAAATGAGCCCATACACCACCTCTTTCTTCTCTATCACTTTTTTTGAAAAGAAGTGAGCCCCTAATGGTAGTGGTAGAGAAAAAGGAGATGATGGTGTTAGATTATGCCTGGCAAAATGGACGGGTCGGGTCAGGATGGGTGCGGGTTAGAACATGTTTTAAGCAAAATCAGTTCAGGTTTAAATGGATTGTTTTTTAAAAACATCAATTTAATTTAACTTTAGATGTGTTATAAGTAAACAAATAGTCAATTTGGATAAGTTTTAGTGATATTCTCATCAAATATGTTATTACTCATTCTTAAATGTTTGAATCCATTGCATTTACATTCTTTTTTGGTTACCCGTCTTGACCCGTATTGTGTTCAAGTGTTACCTATCTCAACCCTCTCAATATTATGATGTTACCCATTTCAACCCGTTATACTACAATTGCTTACCCAAACCAACCCATTTCCTTTAACATGGGTAGAAATTGCCACCTTTATGTTAGATGAATGAAAGGAGAGAAGATGGTGTAACATCCAGGCAATCTCACATCGGCTGTGAACATGAGAGATTTCAGTTTTATAAGTAATGATCCGCCTCTTACATCACCAACGCGTTTTCGACTTAGCTGGCTGTGGGGCACAATAAAACTACACAGTTAAGTGTGCTCAGGTTGTATCAATTCAGGGATGGGTGATATCGCTGGGAAGTTTTCACCCGGGCAATCGAAGGTAAAAACCGTGAGCTTTGAGTGGGAAAACAGACAATATTGATGATAAACGAGGCCAGATGTTACAGATGGTAACGAAAGAGGTAGAGGTAAAGACACTAGTGGTGGTGTGTTGTGTTTGAGAAGAAAAGAGATACAAGAATTGTAATTAACTTCATTTTTTTTTATTGTGAAAGACAGATTGATGATTTGACTTGAAAATAACAAAAAATCTTAGCTTAGGTTATAAGGAAAAGTACTAAATTTACGAATGATTTTCAGGGGAAAAAATTAAGACGATTTCAATAATTATTAAAACTAAAGGATAAAACCAATAATTTATAAGTGGCAATCAATAAATATATAAAATATGAAAAAGGGGTGTGGTGGCTTACAACGATTATTGGGGCATCTTTTTTATTAATGCAACTTGATGATTATAATATTGTGATGGGTCATTCGTGGAAGGAAGATGCCACTTTGCGGGAAAAAAAAATTAATATATCAAAAGTTGGATTTGAGTATATTTTGTTTTGTTATTCAACCAGTTTTCCTTGTTGGAAAATATGCTTTATATTTCTGTAAATTATAAGAAATACACATGTAAACTTTGACAAAATAATATACAAATATATGATATATATCCACCAGAAGAGTTGATAGATCCAATTTCTACCAATATATATAATTTTTTAACTACATATCTCCAGATTCCTCTTACAAATAAATTATATTTTCGAGGCAAAAAATATAAATTGATAACAGGGCTCACTCACTTTAAAATGAAACACATAACCAAAATGATGCATGGGTAGCATATTTTCGTCAAACTAAATGTGTAATTCATGCTCTCATGGAATGAACAAGAAGAAAAACCACGTTTATCATTTTTAGATATTTATATACTTTACTATCAAACAAATAATTAACAGAGTTAATCAATTAGAATACACTTGCAATACACAAACTAGTCAAATACTAAATACTCTGGCATGTCATTAAACATAGCTTGTTATCTTGTTCTTTTCTAAAACCTTATATAAGTATTATTTTTTATAAACTATTCTTTCTATTTGACTTTAGTTGACTTTATGAGTTGATGATAATCGTGTTTTTGCATTTATTTCATTTGTATTGTTTGGTGCATGTTTTGCTTGATTTTTTTCTTCCGTCCATTATTGGTATTCAATATAAACAAACAAACAAACATATCCAGTACATTCCCACTGTTCAGTAAGGTCTGGGGGGAAGGATGGACACAAACCTTACCCCTATCCCAGTTGGGATAGAGAGGCTGCTCCAAATGAGTCCCTGGCTCAAAGTTGTCGTTTGAAGTTAGTCATTCCAATACTTTTAACGTTATTTTCACAAAATAAGTAAAATAACGTTAAAATTAGTGCAAATTTACTTTGGCCCATTGAGAGCCCACACACATATACATTGGTACTCAATATACGATATATAAAACTATTTGCACTTATATATGTTGGATGGAAGCAATATGTTGCACTTGTTAGAGGGAAAGCAATTATGAAGTAACATATGTAAGAACACATGTGCAAGACTAGCATGCATCCCCTTTCATCTCCAGTTCTACCCGACCAAAAGTCCAAATTAAAAATAAAATTACAGAGGATAAACAAATAAAGATTAGAATTGTTAAACCTAAACAAATTAAGTCAAAATTACTATGTAACAGAAAGAACAATAGCAATTACTTTGAAATGTTAACAATGAGCTAAAACAATGCAATGTTTAAGCAATATAATGGCGATTCGAATTATGATATAGAAACAAGTCACATCGTAATGAAATAATTCATTTGAGCAGGTCTTAACACACACTTAACCATTCATCAATAACAATATGACAATACTTAACCTATGATCAAGCTATATCCTTTAAAAATACGTGGAAAAACTTAACACATGAACAAACAGTGAAAAGATGATGTGGACTAGTCGTTCTGCAATGGATCACACACATCAATGTGCCATAGTTAACACCCTATATACCCATAGATGGATGTACGTACTTAACTATTGAGGTCAAATAAAAGATAATGATCAACTCAAAAGTAGATTAATATAGGTACACTAAATCTCAATAAGCAACTAACTAACATGTGGAATAATAATTAACAACATGCGATAATGATTCAAGTATCTTGATTATCACATTATAATAATTAGAATAATCAATTTGAGGTATAATAATAACAAGAGATAGATAAATATTAAATATGAGTAGGATTGAAACACAAGAGATAAGAAGGATGCAATAGGAGAATCCGTACCTTAAATATATATTCAAACTTGCAAAGCTCTAAGGTCTATCTCAAAAGTTTTGACAACCTATGTACAAATTAAAGATTAACTAGTAGGGTATGGCGGGATGTGAGACGATTTTTTGATAAACGATAGTATATAAAAGTTTAACATTTAAATGTAACTTATATGATGTTTATTGCCTTATTGGTTATTAACAAAGCTTATCTGTTTTACCGAGAAGGTTTACGGTTCGATTTGGTAGAGCCCTAAAGCCCTATCAAATTCAAATCAAAAAATGAATATTCAAATACAAAAAAAAAATTGTATCATTTTTTATTTGAATTTCCTCGTTATTGTTTTAAGTGACTGATTGTTTCATCAAAAGACAATCATTACTATAAGCCATTCAATGGTCCATGCACATCACTCTCTCCAGGAGGTTGGACGCCTATCCTAGGTCTTCCAATTTCAAGTAAGATCCCGGGCTTGATCCACAAAGTACAGATATGCCCGAGACCTTTGTGAGTTGCAGCGAAATATAAGAATCCTCTTCAAATTTATACCAAAAACCATAAACTAACTTACAAATTTGAAAACCCCATGTGAATAAACTAACCAGAAGTTCATTTCGAGTCTTTTGTCACAGATTCTGAGATTACGTTTGGCATTCGCCAGTGATTGATTGAACTGAATCGTAAGTTTTTGCTCCGTGGTGAGTTTCCACGAAACAGTTGAACGAAGTCCTGGGTCCATCATTGTCAATGGAATATGTCGGGGGTGGATGTAGCGACGCTGGTGGAGGATTTGATACAGCTTCTTTCGAGAGATGTTTATAACAAAGACGGTGCTTTTGGACAGCTTGTACAATGAGACATAAAGGAATAGTATGCATCAAGAACTTGTACCATGTGCAAAAGAAAACGTAAAAAGAATAGCAAGCATCAAGAACTTGTACCATGTGCAAAAGAAAACGTTAAAAAAACAGTGATTTGCCCACACAAACGAAAGTTGGTAATTGATATATACTTGGTGTAGTTTCTGGCGCGTTGCGCCGGGAGATCTACAAAAATCCTAAAAATCAACATACAATGCTAACTGTTGATGCAACAAAAGACTCGTTGGCACTAAAGTAGCTACTTTTTCCATCAATGTTGGTGGTGGAGGTGTAGTTTGAAGTTGGGGCATCATGATACTACAATGAAAATTATAATCAACATGCAAAATATATAACTTTTAAACCTCTGATAGAATATCATGGTGGCAACATTCCTGTAATATTGTTTGTTATCTTTAAGTCTCAAATATCTTAAATTTCTTTTCATATAGATATGAAACATGCACCTTGGCCTCAATTGATAAATTAACTTTCAAATAGAAGAAAAATTAAAATATTTTATTCAAAGAAAACTAAATTTAATTGTTAGTTCTATCAAGCTTTATAATATTAAAGAAAGTGAAATGGTGAAGGGGAAATATGATAAGGATGTGTGTTTCTAGGGCTATGAAATCGCTCCCACATGTATATTAGATCACATGAACGGAAAGCAAAGAAAGGGATATACAAAGTTTTAGTATTTATATGATATTCATAGTACTTTAAAACTTCCAAAGTAAGGCAAAAATTAAACCAATATAAACTCTAATGTCATTAGAAAAATTCTTAAATCAAAGCATCTACAAACGCATTCTATAAGAACCGTTACGTTTGAAAGGACAAACCTTAACTTATCCAACAAATTTTTGCATATGAACCATAGGAACGACATTTGCCTTTTGATAAACAATTACAATAAGGCAATCTAGCAAAGAAAGGCATTTGCAACCTTCCTCCGCATCTGTTCCAATCACACAGATAAATGATGACAGCTCAGACACAGATGACAATTTTTTCAGCCAGTTGATCCTGAACCAGCTGTTGACAATCTTGTACCTAATATTGAGGATTTGAATCTGAATAACCTAGATCCTGAGGTTGAGGTTCCAGCTCATCCTGTTGGACGAATTAACCGCATTCATCCTCAGGAAAATATTATTGGGAGTCCTTTGGATGGAGTGAAGACTCGAAATCAGATTTCTTCAGGTGATCTTGCTGACATTCTTGATTTTGCAGATGTAAGCTTTTGTGCTCATTCCTGCTTTATTTCTCAAGTTGAACCACGTACTGTCACTGAAGCTCTCAAGGAAGAATCCTGGGTTGATGCAATGCAAGAAGAACTTCTACAGTTCAAAAAGTTAGGTGTCTGGCAATTGGTTGACAGACCAAAAGGTGCAAAAGTCATTGGCACTCGATGGGTTCTTCGTTGCAAGAAAGACGATCACGGGATCATAGTGCGAAACAATGCACGTATGGTGGTTCAAGGATTCAGACAGATAGAGGGTTTGGACTACAATGAGGTGTTTGCTCCGGTTGCTCGACTCGAAGCCATTCGTATCTTCTTGGCTTATGCATCCTTTAAGAAGTTTAAGGTTTATCAAATGGATGTCAAGAGTGCGTTCCTTCATGGTGTGATCAGTGAAACAGTGTATGTCTGTCAACCTCCCGGGTTTGAGGATCCATTGCATCGTGACCAAGTCTACAAGCTAGACAAGGCCTTATATGGATTGCATCAAGCTCCGCGAGCGTGGTATGAGACACTTTCTACTCACCTTCTGAACAACGGGTTCAGAAGAGGTGTCATTGACTGCACATTATTCATCCGTGAGAAGGACAGTGATTTGCTCTTGGTGCAAGTATATGTGGACGACATAATCTTTGGTTCCACAAATAATAGTCTGTGCAAGGAATTCGAGAAGGTTATGAAAGAAAATTTTGAAATGGGTTCTATGGGAGAGATGAAATTTTTCTTGGGCTTGCAGGTGGATCAGTCTGAGGCAGGGATTTTCATTCATCAAACCAAATGCGTTGGTGACATTCTGAGCCGGTTCAGTATGTCTGATGCAAAGCCTGCTGGAACCCCACTGGCGATTAATCACGGGATTACTCCAGATGAAAAGGGGGAGTTAATTGATGCCACTCTGTACCGAGGAATGATCGGATCTCTTATGTATCTTACCGCTTCTCGGCCAGATATCATGTTCGCTACGTGCTTGTGTGCACGCTATCAATCAAAACCAAGAGTATCTCATCTCATTGCTGTCAAAAGGATTATGCGTTATCTGAAGGGTACACCGGAACTTGGCTTATGGTACCCTAATGATGATAACTTTGAGCTTACTGCATATAGTGATTCAGATTATGGTGGATGCAAGAGAGATTTCAAATCAACATCTGCAGGATGTCAGTTCTTTGGAAACCGATTAGTCACCTGGCAGTGCAAGAAGCAGACGTCGGTGTCTACTTCAACCTGTGAAGCTGAATACATTGCTGCTGCTAGTTGCTGTTCACAAATCATTTGGATTCAACAGCAACTCAGGGACTATGGGCTACATTTTTCTAACACTCCTATATATGTTGATAATACTGCTGCCATAGCTGTCACTAAAAATCCTGTTCAACACTCCAAAACCAAACACATCGACATTAAATATCACTTCATACGTGATTGTTTTGAAAAGAAATTAATCGATGTAGTGAAAATTCACACCGATCACCAAAAAGCCGATCTTTTTACAAAAGCATTTGACAAACCCAGATTTTTATATCTGTTATCGGCTAATGGTGTTTTCCAAAAGGATGAAGTTCAATCCTCATCTGAGTCTAACAAATGATCATCATTTTTCTTTGCTAGTCTTTGCTTTGTTTATTTTAGTCCAGTTCTTAAAATTTTTTCTTGTATAGTTTATTTTCTTCATTAAAAACTCAAAAAGATTTTCTGTTTTTAGGTTTTTAGGGGGAGATATTCTGTTATTTGAAAAACCAAAAACATTTAAAAAAAAATTGAAAAACCAAAAACAATAGAAAATTTGAAAAACCAAAAACAATAGAAAAATTAAAAATTGAGATGGTCTTGTTTTATAAAGTAATACATTAATCTATCATGTCATAGAAACAGAAGTGAATGTATGAACAAAAATCACAAGAGAATTGTGATGGGATGTACTGATAGGCTGACTATACAGAATGAATAAACAACTTGTGATAACTTAGAAAGTTTGATCTGTGGGACTCATTTTATAAAACCACTTGAGTGAGAAACGGTTTTTGACTCAAATCAAGCATACACCTGTCATCATGAAATCAAATGAGGTTTCATTCAAAGAAAAATAAAGGCAAGCTGGTATTAAGCTTGAAGAAAATCAAAAACAAGCTGGTATTAAGCTTGATGAAAATAAAAAACAAGCTGGTATTAAGCTTGAAGAAAACCTAATGCACGCTGGTATTAAGCTTGAGAAATACTTAAACAAATTAAGTTCGATTCCATAGATGTGCCATATTGCTGGGACAGACCTAGCTGAAGCCATCCATTTGGATAGAACAAGAAAAATACAAAAAGATAATAATGTTTGAATCTTATTGAATTCATGATGACTGGTTTTAAGATATGCAGAAATGAGTTTTGAACTGACTTTGATCTTTAATGGTGAAATGAAATGGGGAACTCAATCAGAAAATATGAGTGATCATAAAGTTTGTTTAGTAGTTGTGTATTGTTTGGCTTAATTTTGGACAAACATATCAGTAATCGTATCACAATAAAATTGTGTTTGAAGTAAAGCATTCATTGAAGACAAAGTGATGTGATTAGAGATATGTGTTAGTTTATTAATAGACTTCTCACAAAAACATGTGTTTATTTGTCTTTAGTTACTATTTGTATAGTCGTATTTGTTGTTTCAGAAAAATACAAAAAGATTTTCTATTTTAAATTTTATTTTAGATGATCATTTGTAGATTCGGATGTCTGTCATATCTGAATCCTGAACCACCCAGACATATCTTCATAAATTGTCAAAAGTTTGTTGTTCAAAATGCCATATATTGAAAATTTTGAGTTTTGGGTGTTAACATCTCTCATTCGTCCGAATGAGAGGTAAAATTCATTCATTCGGCCGAATGACCTCATTCTGCGAATGAGTCATTCGACCGAATCAATCAAACAAAGTTTTTATCATTCGACGAATGAGGGGTGTCGAATGTCTCATTCGACATTCTTATTTGGCGAATAAGTGTTGCCGAATGACCTCACTCGCAAAACTCATTCGGCGAATGAGACTGAGTCTCAACTGACCTTTCGGCTAGCTCATTCGGCGAATGAACGTGGCTATATAAGAGCTCTTCGGCCGAATGAAGGTCATTCGACCAAATTGTCTTTCGCCACATCAGAGAACTTTTCATTCGGCGATTATCACTTGCATCTCTTTCGTTTGATTTTCTGTGACTATTGTTAACCCTGCGTCTGACCATCAAGTTCTAATTCATCTCAGGTACTTGGAGAGTGATTAACAGCCATTTCCAACCGTGGATTCATCAAAAACAAATCAAATTTTTAGAATCTAGGGTTTTGATATTCGCCTGTTAAATAGACGATCAAAATGGAATTGAAACCGTCTAAGACCTGTTCTAGATAGCTTAATCGGTCGATTCTGAGCATGTTTGTGTAAATTTTGTGGGCTGATTTGAAGATTTTGAAAAAGGGGATTTTTGAATTCAATCTGACTGTCGAATCTCGTCATTCGGCGAATGACTCATTCGGCGAATGGCTTATTCGACGTATGACTATCTTAGCTTATGGCTCATTCGACGAATGATGTCTATTCGACAAATGACTTCCATTCGGCGAATGGGTCATTCGACCAAAGGTTTCATTCGGCAGAATGAATCTCATTCGACCAAATTGTTTAAGCTGATTTTGTTTTTCTGATTTCTGTTTTCTGTTCAACTGAATTGCACTAACATGTTTATTTCTTCTATTGTTCAGTATGGCAGGTTACAAGTCAGTCCCCAAGCATAACATCTGTGCTCATTTGGATCTTAACACACCGAACGCCAAACACTACTCAGAGATCATTACTTTTCTACGGCGTTCGAGGATTTTTACAGCGATATCTACTGTATATGTGCCTTACCACTCTCACCAGCAAGATTTCTGGTCTTCAGCAGACATAGACTGTGAGGCCGAGCCTACAGTTATCAGAGGGAAGGTGCAAGGGCATGATGTTGTCGTATCTGCTGAGCACATTAGGAGAGTGTGTGGATTTCAGGACACTCCCGATCAGCCATCTCTGCTTGATCGTTTCTTGGTTTGTGGATGTTTTCTGAGATGCAAGTATGAGGGTGATATTGGAGCGGGAACCCTCAACAAAGCTTTCATGTCTCCGCAATTCAAATATCTTGCACATGTTCTAGTTCACTGTCTCGGATCAAGGAGAGGTGGATTCGATGACATGCGAGAGACTATACAGTGTGCTTTTGCTGCTTTAGTGCTGAACAAGCCGTTCAACTTCTCGGAGATGATTTTTATACACATGAAGGAGAACGTGGTCTTGAAGGGAGACAAGAAGTTTCTGATGTACCCTCGGTTTCTGTAGCAGATTATTGATGCTCAAGTTCCTGATCTGCCAAAGATCAATGCTGATATTGTTCGTCTGGAGCACATGAATGACACCACTCTGAACAGAGTCTTGTCATACAGGGGGAAAGAGAGGAAGCCAGCCACCCGATCCTTATTTGGTCATCTCTCTAGACCAGATTATAGAGCTCCTGCTGGTCGCAAATGGAGGCACGATGATTCTGATTCAGATGTTGAAGACATTGTTGTACCAGTTGATGGAGGTGACAGTGATGGAGGAGATGATGGTGATGATGCAGGTGTTAGTGGTGCAGGAAGTGGTGAGAGCTCAGTGATTGTGAGCACTGCAGCTGTGAGTTCTGTTGTGATGAGTGTGGGTACAGGTGTCATAACCACTACTACTGATTTGAGCATGGTTGATGTTGGTGGTGCTGTTGCTGGTGGTGATGCTGGTGTGTCTACAGCTCAAGAGGAAGACATAGATGTTGACTCTTTCTTAGAGTTGGATTTCGTGTCTACCACCACAGTTGCTACTTCTGCCTCTTTTGATACTACAGTTCCTCATGTTACTGGAGGTTATGATGAGTCAGAGGACTCTGGTGATGATGATGGTGTGGCTGGAGAAGGTAATGAAGAAAGTACTGATTCTGATGATTTCATGGAGGAAGGTTATGAGAAGGTCATGGTTGATGGTAAGATGGTTGTGAGGAAGAGGAAGAGAACCGAAGAGGAGATGGAGGAGATTACTGATCCACTGTTCATTCCTGAGTTTGATTTGTCTCCTCCACCTCGGTCTTTTGCTTCTGTTTCAGTGGCTATTTCTGCTACCACTTCTCAGCCTACATCCTCCCGAGCTGGAAGGGGAAAGAGGTCCAGGTTTTCTTTTCAAAGGAGGTCAGAACTGACTACAGCTGCTACATCTACTGTTACATCAGTAGCAGTTGTTTCAGTTTCTTCACTGACACGGTCAAGGGCTGTTCTTTCACATTCTACTATTGCCCCGCTGACCACTCCTATTACTCATGAGCCAGTGTATGTTGCTGCTTCTGCTGGCCCCTCTACATCCAGAGCTGATATGTTCATACCTACTGTTTCAGTTGTGGATCAGCTGAGCACACTGAACAGTATGGTTCTGAGGCTGATGGAGAAGAACATGGAGCAGGAGAACAAGATTGCTCAGCTCACTCAAAGAATAAATGATCAGGATGCCTTGTTGCTGCAAGCAGCTGATCAACAAGCTGATCTTATGGCTCGTTCTGCTCAACAAGAGGAGCAACTGCTGAAATATATCGATGAGCATAACCAGTTGGCTATGACTGCCACTGGTTTCAACGAGAGGATTTTGTTATTGGAAGCTGAGAATGCTCGACTTGCTGAAATTGTTGAGGGTTCCAAGGAGGGCACTCCCAGGCTTGAAGGCACTGAAACCCGATCCGATGATTCAGATTCAGAGAAATCCAAGGAAGATGAAGATGAAGAAGATGAAGAAGAGGATGATGAATCTGATGAGGAGAAGGTGGATTATGAGGAATCTGATCAAGATGGTGATCAGGACGGATCTGGGAGTGGGTCTTCTGAATCATCCGGTACTGATGACGATGATGACGATGATGATCAAGCCCCTCCTTCATCGGAGATCCGGTCCAAGAAGGCGAATGATAAGAAGCAACAGGCTCCTCCTCCATCTCCTCCGGCACAAACTGAAGAACCAACAGCTACTGAGGAAGTCGAAGCTGTGCCTGTGAGACGTCAATTGGATGAAACACTCACTATGATTCTTGACGCTCAAGGCATCATATGTCACACCCCCAATTTTCAACTAACGGAATCATACCGTTTGGGAACGTGACAAACCAGGATCTCAGATCATTAGACATAACGAAGACCTCTATATGAATTTTAAAACATACTTTGGTCTAAAACTGTAACATCAAAGTTTTCAAAGTTTGCGGAAGCGTTTTAAAACAATAACAGTTGTAAAATGTAAATTACAGTGCAAAGTTGTCAAATGTTCAAATTCAAATAAATGAAATGTAAAACATGCATGCGACTCGATCTCCTAGTCCATGCCTGCTTTCTGGTGCACCTTAGCGTCCTGAGAAAACATGTAAATCAAGTCAACACAAAGGTTGGTGCATTACACAGGTTTAAGCATTCACAAATGTTGAAACCATAGTTTGAATATAAAGTTTTCAAATAACATAATCACACATTGCATAGTCATGATAGCTAGTCATATATACTATTTACATAAGTGGTCGACACCGAAGCTGACTAGTGCATGCTATCGCATGTTTTTCCTTGCCACTTTTGTCTAGCACAAACAATAGTAAATGAGTGTTTGGTCAGTCAAACACCTGCGTAGATCCCATCTACCAAGTGAGGTTTGTCAAACCTAATAGATCTATTTCCAACTACCACGCTTTGCGCTACGGCAAACTAAATGGTTCGAAGTGTAAGGACTTTTAAATGCTATGTTGTCACATAATGTAAACAGCTAACTCATGCAAGTGATATGTATCTAAAATGTTTGTTGCACATATTTTCTCCCCCAAAACAGTTTAAAATAAGAAAGTGGCCGTGTACGCACCTTTGATTATTGCAGAATGATCAACACACTTACACTCGTGTAGAAAGTCCTCTTACGAAGAACCTGTGTTTTAACAATAACCTAGTGTTATTCGGAATATCGTTTTGTGCTTGAAATCACATACGTGTCAACACACGTATACTAGAGTGTTAGAAATGTGCATACGTGAATACGCGTGACTTTGAAATCGTTTAATAAAATCACATCATCGCTTATGATTTTATTTAAACAAACGCAATTATACGCGATTTCGTTTTCGGGTTAAAATATAAATTTTATTATTCCAATATGTTCGGAATTTAATTCTGGTTCTAATGAAATTCGAACGAGTCGAATCGGAGTTAAAACGGAAAAGATATGGGCAAAACACCAAAAATGGTGTTTTGTGAAAAACTAGGAGCCCCTCAGGTTCGAACCTGAGACCTCCCGGACCAACCACACTCATTCTACCATCTGGTCCACCCTTACATTTGCATTATGCTTCTAAAATGAATTCTTTTATCTCTTGATGGGCCGGTTCCCCCTTGTTAACCCACCCGAACCAAATAGGTTCGAATTAGTCCTCCATTCGACCGAAATCAAAACCCAACCCATAGGGGTTTTATTCTAGTGTGTCAAACGCACCTATTGATGATTTCAATTTGATTATGGACCAAGTTCTTATGCTCAATCGAATCCCGAATGAGTTAAATTTCAAATAACTCAACCCTAGACCCAAAAGCTTCGAATTCGCACTTGTTAGTCCTCAATTTCCTAGGGCTTTTTACCCTTGAATCAAAACGAACCAGTCTGCACAATTTAATCAGATTCTAAGTCTCGTTTGTTTAGAAAACCCTACACCCGATTACATTACAAGCCCTAGAACTAGAAATCCTTAAATTCGTTATTGATTGATGAGATTATCCTATGGTTTTCATCCCTCCCATTATTCCGAAACCTGCTGTGTGATTTAATTTGGTTACATGATCCATCTAGAATGAAATCCCCAAATAGTTTTTGTTAAAGAACCCTAATAACCAATTTCGTGCGATTCGATATTATAACTTCGAATTAATCTATGGTAATGCTTAGTCGAATTCCTCTGAAACTACCCGTAACAATTAATTTGAGAACAACATTCGTTGAAATCAAAATCCCCAAAACCTCTTATGTTCGAAGCCCTAGAATTCGAACTTGTCAAATTCATTGATGTTATCTCAAAATAACTTAGGTTTTTCGTTGCACATAACACTTAGAAGCTTTCTGCATAACTTAATTTGATTACAAAACTTGTTTGAGTACAAACCCCCAATTCGTTTTAGACTTAGAACCCTAGAATTCGAACACCACGAATTCGTAATGATTTGATAAAATTGACTTAGGTATTTCTTTTAGTGAAGCATTCCGAAGCTATCTGTGTATAAAAATTCGATTATCAAATCTATTTGGACCGAAACCCCCAAACCGGTCTATTCAAAGAACCCTAGCAATCAAACTTGTATAATCCGATGTTAAAACCCAGAATTACCATAGGATTATTCTTATTCGGCCTATTTAGGACGTGTAGGCATCGAGAATTACCTGAATTGGTTTCGAATTGTTGTTAATCGACTAAAGATGTTCTTCGGCCGTCTCTAAATTCAATTCTTCAAACCAGGGGCTATGAGATTGAATTGTTGAAGGCAGAGGCTCCTAATATCACCGATCAATTGTTCTGTAAACTCAATTGTGATAGTTGTAATCGAATTATGCGGTTTTGACATTGAATAGCCACGACTTTACATTTAGAAACGGTTTTCAGTTTAATTCGATAATTAATGGATCTAATAACGGTTTCTACTCATTAGTAATCATCAATAGGATGATTAAGAGCAATTAATTCTAATTTTTACTTGAAATAATCATGAAATTCGAATTTTATTGCAAAAAGTCACACGAATTTTGACTTTAAAAGTCAAAATTGTTTATTTCATGATTTTACAAGTTTAATCCTTGCAATTTAAGCCTATTAAGACTGATCTTGCTTAATTCTAACCCTCAGGTTTGATTTTGTTCGATTACATACCATTTCGGTTTATTCTAGAGTTAACGGAGTTAATCCGAATTGCCGAATTGTCACTAATTGGTCAATTGGAACATTATTGGGCTAGATTAATCCTTTTGGGCCTCCTAAATATAATTGGGCCTCCTAAATATAATTGGGCCTACCTTTTATCCATTTGGGCCTCATAAATACAATTGGGCCTACCTTGGGCCTCATATTTACAATTGGGCCTACCTTGGGCCTCATATTTGTGATTTCTTTATTTTCAGTTAACGAGGTTAATTCGAAAATACCGGATTGTCACATCATACAGCACTCAGTCAGCTATGACAAGGAGGAGGGAGAGATTATTCATTGCCTGACAAAGGAACAAATAGCTGAACTGTTCAGGTTAAATCCTGATGAGGTGATCACTGATGATACCTCTGTTCCTATTGATGAGGAGCCTGAGCCAGAAATTTTTGATGATATTGATGAAGTGATTTTGGAGGATATCACTGAAGAGGAATATCCCAAGTATACATCGGCAGAGGATGAGCTGCCTACATTCACTGAATCATTTGATCAAGAAACAGATGATCTTTTGGTCAGATATCTGGAAGAGCAAGTCGAAGCCAGCAAATCCGAAGCCGATGAACAAAAGAAGAGAAAAGAAGAATGAGAGGCCTATTGGGTGGCGTTGAAGAAACAAAGCACCGAGAAGATGCCAGCTACACACAAGAAAGTCTACAGGACCAAAGGCTACAAAGCTAGAGGTCAAATCTTGAGCTGGGCATACTTTCACGACCTCGGTTACTATGCTGTGAAACGAGAAAAGGGTATTGATTACTTCAAGCACCCTCATGACTTCAAGACGTTGCCGGGCTTTGAAGTCAATCAACTAGCACGTCTGAAGGTACTGTACAGTGAAGACTCAGGAATGTCTGCCTGGTTTTCTAGGCAAATTCAGTACGAGTACAGGAAGAGATGGGTGAACTTTCAGCCCCAGCAACCAGAACGTTATTACTTGCCAGAAATTGATGGAGATACCCACAAGAATAAAGTTATCCTGAAGTGGCTTCCCCCTAGAGTTTTGAAGAAGATTCCTTTACGGAAAATGCGACAAGACTTTATGGATGGCTTCCGATGGTGGTATTATGATGGGCGCACTGGCGAGGCTGTGATTGTGTTGTGCAAGGATAAGCAGTGGGAGACTGTCAGGATATTTGAGCCTATGTGGTTGACTAACTTGTCCCACAAAGATGTTATAGCACTGTATCGTCATCAGATTTTCTTCGACGTACAGGATATGGAACAGGCACTTCAGTTCATGAGAGTGATCCGAATATGCATATGCTTAAAGGTTCATGCTGGAGCTGACTGGAAAGCGATCTCGGCAAAGTATTTCAAGAAAGACTCTTCCAAGAGTTGAACTAGGTCCAAGGGGGAGTTTGTTGATACATGTAATGTCCCTAGTTCTGTTTTGTAACTCTAATCATGTAAAGTTCAAGTTATTAATGGAAGTTGTCTTTATATATCATTCTTAATGTTTATTATTGATTATATGATTAGTTGATTCGATTAAATTATTTGTTGAGTATGAAGAATACACATTCGGGCGAATGACTCTAGAATGAAGTCATTCGCCGAATGAACGACCTAGCGAATGGCTGGCGATAGAATGAGTCATTCGCCGAATGACTCATTCGATTGACAGCCCATTCGAGCAAGGTCATTCGCCGAATGAGCTGCTTCGGCCACTCATTCGGCCGAATGACTACAACCTATATATACTTGTTCAAATCATTTCAACACTAACTTTTTCAAGAGCCCTCCTTCTTCCCTGTGATCCCAGAGTCAAACCCTAGAAGATTAGAGCGGCCATTGATCGTCCAAGTTCGATTCTCAACCCGTGGTGTTCGATTCTTGCTTACAAGTCCTTCCTACACCTTCGGATCACCACGGTTGCTATTGGTTTCGATTGGAAAACCCTGGAATAGGATTCCGCACTATTCCAGAGGCTGTCGGGTAGATTTCCATTGGAATCGGATTGTTTCTGAGCTCCTAATTGGTCCTACACCTATGGGCGTTAAAAACTAGTTCATGGCAGCCTATTATTTTTTCAGTAAATTTATGATGGAAAAAATGGGTGTTGCACGTTTCTATACGGGTATCCGACTTTTGTTAAAAAAATTATAAAAATATATTTTTTGTTATAGTTTTTCACTTTAATCAAAAACAAACAAATACTACTTAGATTTTTTTTCCTAGCTGGTTAATATATGAAGTTTACAGTAGTGCTTTGTATGAATGGTAACTGGGAACACAAGGATGGTATATATGATTATGTTCCAGTTGATTGTATTCGTCGTGTTTTATGTTTTTCCTCTAAAACAGGTTATGGTGAACGGATTGATTTGATTTCAGTTCGTTTTGGTATTCAAGATAGAAGATGGTTATCTTATAAGTTTTCAACATATGTGTATCCCGTTGACATATACGATGACAACGATCTGTCTGCCTTTTTAAAGATTGTAGAGAAAAATTAGACAAACATATGTTATATGTATGTCGTTGATGATGTTACGGTTCGTCTACCTCGTCAAAAAAAGACTCATCACATGGGTCTTATTCTAAAAAAAAAGATATTGTTCCGGATTTAAACATTCCTTTTTAACAATTTAAATGATTTTAGCCATGAGCCTATTATCAATTTTGACATAAACAACCAAGATTTTGATAATATTGAAACCTTTCAAAATTACGGACCAAACATTTCTAATGTTTTTTTTATCATCACCATCTACACAGCCAATTGTTAACAAAGTTTGTAAAGATAAAGAAGAATGAAAGTTAGAAGTATCATGTCACACCCCCAAATTTCAACTAACGGAACCATACCGTTTAGGGCGTGACAAACCAAGATCTCAGGAATTAGACATAACGAAAGACCTCTATATGCTGTTAAACATAATTCAGTCTTAATTTCTAAAATCAAAGTTTAACATTGCGGAAGCGTTTGAAACCAATAACCAAATGAAACAGTTGCAAAACCGTAAATACAATGTTCAATGTTTTAAATCAAAAATCAAAATAAACTGTATGCATGAGACTCAATGTCCTAGTCCCTACTTGTCCTTGCTTGTGCCTTAGTGTCATGAGAAAACATGTAAATCAAGTCAACACAAAGGTTGTGCATACACAGGTTTGTATATGTAAACACAAATGTTTGAACAACAGTTTGAAATGTAATGTTTGCAGATAACATAATCACACATTGCATAGTCATGATAGCTAGTCATTTTACTATTTACATAAGTGGTTGACACCGAAGCTGACTGTTGCATGCTTTTGCATGTTTTGCCTGTCCACTATTGTCTAACACAAACAATAGTAATGTTGAATTGGCTAGTTAAACACTTGCGTAGATCCCATCTACCAAGTGAGGTTTGTCAAACCCAATAGATCTATCTTCAACTACCACGCTTTGCACTACGGCAAACTAAACTGTTCAATATGTAAGGACTTTGAGCGTTATATTGCACACTTATAATAAACAGCTAACTCATGCAAGTGATATGTATCCAAAAGCGTTTGTTTGCACATGTTTTCTCCCCCAAAACCGTAAAAGTAAAAAGGGGCCGTGTACACACCTTAGAATGCAACAGAATGATCAATTGTTCGTGAGTTCGCGTAGACAACCTTCTACGGAGAATCTGTTTCATTACAATAACGTCGCGTTATTCGTAATGTCAAATCGTGTTTGTGGTTATATACGTGTCAACACACATTAATTTGTTTAAAACGTTCATACAAAAGTACGAATGATTTCGAATTCGTTTGTTTAAATCGTGTACGTATACGCGATTTCGTTTAAATATTCGTAAATATACGCAATTGTGTTTTTGTTCAAAAATGCTAATTTTATTGTTTCATTTAGTTCGTAATTCAATTTCGGTTCCAATGAAACTTGAATGGGTTAAAACGGATTACAAACGAATAAGTTATGATGAGAAAACCAAAAATTGGTTTTTAATTGGCAGAGGCAAGGGTCGAACCCTTGACCTCCCACTCTTAGCACACCCAATCTACCAGTCCAACCCACTAGGGAATCGCATAAGGATTTAACAATTCGGTTCCCCTATGTTACACCATTCGAACTCAATGACCACCAATTGAACCCCAACTCGACTGAATTCGAAATCAATCTCTTAGGGCTTCTGTTTCATGGATCCAAAAGAGTTCAAAGATGGTTTTTAATTCGATTATAGATCAACATAAGTCCCAATTCATCTCCTACATGGATTCGAACAAGGTTTTTAAAAATTCATCATTCAATTGGTTTAATTCGTTTAAATTAAACTGAAAATCCATAGGGTTTTCATTAAGTAGCAGATTTCGAAGCTTTCTGTGTCAATTAATTTGAAAATCAACTTCACTTAAGTCGAAACCCCCAAAACCATTTAACGGACGTACCCTAACAATCGTTCTCATACAATTCGTTATTGTTTTATGAAATTGGCATATGGTTTTCAGTAAAAAGAGAGTTTCGAAACGCTCTGTAAGATTTAATATGATTTTAAAACTCATTTAAATTGAAACCCCCAAATCGTTTTTGATTAAGAACCCTAAAACTAGAAGTCCTTTAATTCATTGTTGTTTGATCCAATAACTTAGGGTTTTCATTAAACACATGATTGCGAATCTGTGTATATAATTTAATTTGATTTTGGAACTCGTTTGAGTAGAAACCCCCAATTCGTTCCATATCAAGAACCCTAGAATTAGAACTTCATCAATTCGATGTTGTTAGCTGAAATTATGTTAGGGGTCTGCTTAGTCGGCAACTTTAGGTAATGTAGGAATAGATTTTTACCTTGTTTGATATCAATTCGGTGTAATTCGATTGGAGGCTTGGGTTTCGGTCGACTCACGATCAAATTCTTCAAACCACAGCTTCTGAGATCGAATTATTGTGTGTAACAGGTACCAAAGTGGCCGACTAGGGTATAGGAATGTTCAATTTCGTGAATTTTGATCAAATTGTGTGAATTTTATAGGTACAAGTGACGGTTTCCTCTTTAATAGTTGTTAATTGCTTTAATTTGATCATTATGGTGTTATTAACTGATGATAACCGTTTATCATCATCATTACAGGTTTTATGAAGGATTAATTTCATCAATTATGGTGTATTAATTCGAATTTCGAATTCCCTCTTGTGTTATGAACGAATTTTGACTATACAAGTCAAAATTGTGTATTTTAACTAATTACAACTTAATTCTTTGTAATTAAAATGTTTCTAAACTCGTTTCGTTCAATTTTAACTCTTCTACTTTAATTTTGTATGATTTCTTATTGTTTCTGTTAACTTTTGGTTAACGGTGTTAATTCGAAATGCCGGATTGTCACATATCAATAATGGCTTTAAAGAAGTGCTTTGAATTCAAAGTTCAAAATTCTTCGAAAGAAAAGTTTGTTGTGAAAGTTGGGGTGATAACTGTTAGTGGATATTAAGAGCTTCTAGTTATAAGGATACTGTTGCTTTTCAAGTGAACTCTTTTAACAGCGAGCACACATGTTCAAGAACGTAGACGTATCCTAATATTAGAAATGTAAATAAAAAGGTTCTTGACCTTGTCATAAAAGATGAGCTTACCGATTGTGGGGATGTTTATCGAGGAAAAGAAAACGTCGAGGACATCAATCAGAGTTTTAAGGTAAACATATCCAACCAACAGGCATGGCGAGGAAAACATTATGTGAAACAACTTTTGGCCGGATCAGCCGAGGAGAGTTTTGTCAAACTACCTGCATACTGCTACAAGCTTGAGTTAGCTAATCTTGGTACAGCTGCTCACATTCTGAGGGACGAGTTTAACCGTTTTGAAATTGTTTTTGTTGCTCTTGGTGCGGCGGTAAGTTATTTATTTTGAAAATATAATATAATTCCTAGTTTAAATTTGTTATTTAAATTTTAAATTATCTGCATGTTAGAAGTTTTGTTAATTGTATGCACCTATCATAATAATTGGCGAGGCATATCTGAAAGGTACTTTTAAAGGCACCATGTTTCTTGCAGTCGGTATGCACGCAAAAACCAAATTTTACCAATTGGATTTGGTGTTGGGAAAACTGAAAGCGGGGATGCATGGACCTAGTTTTTATCTAAACTTAAAGATGGCATAGCAGATCATCCGGATCTTGCTATTATTTCAGACAGAGCATCTTCTATTGATTTGGAAATTAGAACAGTTTATCCTCTAGCATATCATGGTCTATGATGCTGACATTTAAAGGTTAATTTACGTTTAAAAGGTAAAACGCAAGAAAGCTTATGGTGGGCAACCTGTAAGGCGTATTGAAACTAACTATAACGCGCTATGTGCTATTCGGCCAGCAACCCGAGAGCCACTAACAAGAGTTGGGTTTCATAAATGGACATGGTCATATTGCTCTGTTCAACGGTTCAATATAATGACCTCTAATAGTGTCGAGTCTATTAACGCACTATCCCGGAACCCAAGAAAATTACAGATCACAAGACTAATTGATTTTTTCGTTTCCTTGCTGCAGAAATGGTATTCTGAATGACGACAACTTGGTGGTTAGTATCATAATTGGTTATTTATAATTTATTTAAATTTTTATCTGTTTTTTAAATTTTGTTGATAAATTAATTATTTTCTTCAACAGCAAAAAATACTCACTGTCTCACCAAATGGGATGAAAACAAAATATTAAAAGAATACAAAAATCCAAAACATGGGCAGTAAGAGGTATTGATGATTATCATTTTAAGGTTGACGGCGGATGTCGTGGGTGTGTCGTCGAGGTTTATAACAAAAAACGCGGTTGTTGCACATGGAAATTATGCGGGTTACCATGTGGTCATGTGATTGCTATTTATGTATTTTTTTGAACCAACCAGATTGTACCCATTGGGCGATGGACTAGTTTAAAAATGAGGTTCGCGTTGCCACATACACAGAGTTTGTAAATACAGTTTCAGATGAATCTGAATGGGAGGTACAAGAAGCTAATGAATGTTTAGAAACACTACAGATGGATCAAAGGCAAGTTGGTCGTCCACGAGAAAATAGACATATTCCATCTCGAGGTGAGGAAGTTGGCCCAACAACATGTTCAAGATGTCATCAAACTACAAGCTACATTGACGTTGATAATTTTCGAGATTTTGTAGTAGGGTAGACCACCCAAAATGATTACAGATATGATTTAAATGAATTTTAATGGTATTGTTAAAATATTGTTACAACTTATGCAATGAAAAATTTAAAATGACATACAATAATGACTAAACATTTATACAATAAACACGTCAAAATTACATATCTTTCTTATGCATTAAATGACAGCAGTTGATCCATATCCTTCTTGTAGCTTTTCTCGGCATCAGTTGTACGGGTTGAAATTGCCATTACCAGTTTAGAGAAATGTTGAAATACATATAGTAATATATGCATTAGCCCTTATAAAAGTTTCTTTTGAGTTGGTCTTTTCAGGGAGTACAAGGGTGATGTTTTACACACTACATACTAAAACCCCCATTCTTGCATAGAAGACGAAAAAGCCTAAAGGTTGTAAACATATAAGTGATTTTAATTCAATAAGTTGATTAATATCCTTCTTTTAACTTTTCTCGGCATCAGTTGTACATGTTGAAATCACCGGTACTAGTAGAGAGAAGGGTTGAAATATATTATTAAAGGGTAGGGGAAGAACTATCTCGTGATATGGAGAGGAAGGTTGAAATACATATTTTACTAGTGGAGAAAAAATTGCTATTGAAGATAAAGGTTGAAAAACATATTTTAATACGTATATCGGCATTTGTTAAAGTTTCCTTAAAGTTGGTTCCAATCAGGGAGTATGAGGGTGTTGCTTAACACCTTGTGTACTAATACCCCAAAGCTAAGATAGGAGACCAAAAAAACCAGCAGGCATAAAAATATAAGTGGTTTTAATTCAAAAAGAATTAAACTTTAATAGTTTATTAAAATTAAAAATAGCTTAAAAATATGTATAAACAAACATTTCATAAAATATTTTGCAAAACATTTCTTAACTATTTTATAATAAGTTTTTTAAAACAATTTTAAAATGTTTTTTTAGTAAAATATATTGAATTCTCAGTATTCTTACATTAACATAAACGTTTCTATTCGTAGAAACTATGGTTTGGGGGGGGGGGTTGACAAAAGCCGCAAATGCCTGCTCCATTGGATATCCCGAGTATAGGCAGCGTAGTCGTGCTCGGGCCCGCGCTCGGTGTCGAGGGTGGAGGTACCTGCTCTCCACGCACCCATCGTTGAACCAGGTGGGGGTGCGAGTCCAAGTGTTGGTTATGACCGAGTGACCTGACATGGATGATCTAGTCATACACTCGTGTCTCAGCTAAGGGCCAGTCGGTTGCTCTCTTCCCTGTGTTTCGGTTTCCATTGCTTGCCATTCTTGTTAACAAGAATCATTATACCGTAAGCGTACATTCTATGTGAATCTATGTGTTGAGACTATGGCTATAGATTCCTCGAACCTATAAGGAAAAAGGAATTAAAAAAATACCGGGTGGTAACCCAGGCTTGAACAAACGTCCGTAGATTCCCCAAACCTTCCGTCGCATAACATAACAGGTGATTCATATTGTTAATCACCGGTTGACAATGATTAACGTGTGATAAAGGTAAATTACAATAAAAAAATATGTTACAATAATTGATATATAATTATATGTCATTAATAGAACAAATTGTGTTATAGAAAAAACATGGAAATATTACATCATATTATAAACTTATACAAACGATCCATATCTTTCTTCTAATATTAGTCTTCAAATGGCGATCCATCTCCCTCTTGTAATGTTAGTACTCAAGCGGCGATCCATATCTTTCTTGTAATGTTAGTACTCAAGGCTCGATCCATATCATTCTTGTAATGTTAGTCCTCAAGTGATCCATATTTTTCTTGTAATGTCGACCCCCATTAAAGCTTCCTTTAAATTGGGTTCAATAAACACAAACCCATGTGGTGGAAATTGTTAGAGAGTATAAGGGAAGTCTTTAACACCTTGCATATAGTAAGACTAGCAACCGCAAAAATCATTGGGAAGAATGATCCCCATACGTCGTTTACTAGCGACAGAATAACATACAAAAGGTGTTAAAAATATAATTAGTTATATCGCATGAAAGATTTAATAAATCGATCAGGTATATAAACCAATATATAGATATAAGTGGTTTTAATTACCACACCCTCAAATTTCCACTTGCGGTGTGAGGCCGCTGGGTGTGACGTAGCAGGATCAAATACGTTGGTCATATAGAGCGACTCTATATGCAGTATAAAATACATGGATGTATTATCAAACATCTCAAATTAAATCAGATAGCTTTATGGCAGGAAATAAAAGAAATTACAGTTGCAGAAGTAAATTGTTTAAAACATTATAATCATAAGAATGTTCACATGTATATAGGCCTAAATGCATGCAAGGCCCCCTCCTGTGACTCCTTTAATGCATCCTAGCCTTAAGCATTTCGATTATCTGAGAAATACATGTTAAAGTGTCAACATAAAGTTGGTAAGTTCACATGTTTAATAAGTAAGCAGTAAAACAGTTGTGTGATATATGGTTATATACTGAGCATGTTAAAGTTGTAGACCAATGGTCCTGAGTGCATGTATTGCACCACTGTCGAAACAAGACTGATAGATGTCTTGCCATGTCTATTGTAAAAACAATGGCAATAGGCCAATATTACGCTTGTCTTGACCGCCGGTCATAGTTTTCGTCAAGCGAGGTTTGTCAGACCCAATAATATTATCCAATAACGCCTCGTTTTTGTTTAACTAACGGTATGGCTTTGTGAGGACTTGATAACGATATAAGCACATTAAAAAAATGTTTATACAACATGCCAGTCATATATCAAAAAGTGTCTGCAATGTATTCTCCACCAGTTTAATATAAATAGTTTAAGATAAGAAAAGGGGTCGTAAACTCACTTGCTGAGTTCGGTTGCGTGTGTGAACTAGTTGTCTTTAACCGTCACCTATATCACATAGGTAATATGAGTTTGTGTTCGTGTTGGTCTTCCTAGACCGTGTTCGTGTCCAAGCAACTCCAAGTTGTCGTGTTTGACCATGTTTGACCAAGTTTGACTCTGTTTGTCTGTGTTAACTCAACGACCCGTTAGTGACTCGTTTAGTTCATTATCAAATTATCACATAGTACATGTAAACACTTAGAGAATGTTCAACGAGCAACTTACTATTTATATAAAGTTTCCATTTTTAGCAGGTTTTCCTATTTGGTAGATTTCTGTATTTAGCAGGTTTTCTATTTTTAGTAAGTTTCTATATTTGGGAAGTTTTCATCAAAGATCATCTTTTATTATTCTAAGCATGACTGTTTCCTAATATGTTCATGTTAGCACGTATCACATTGTCACATACCATAAATCCAGCACACCCTTCATTTTTAGGCATCAAAGTTACTATTTTTAGTAAGTTTCTATTTTTATCATGCTTTCATACAAATGATCATGCAAATACTCTCATGACATCATAAAATAGCATTTTCTTTCATATTTCACCATTGAACATGCTCCTGCAACAAAATTCCCAATTTAAAGTTTCCAGAATTAGAAAGTTTAGCATAAAACTCATTTTATCCACAATCAAACTATTCTAATATATTTCTATCACCATAAACATTATCATAGTACTCAAATATGACCAAACTTTACATGCAATGCATGTGTTTGAAAAACAAAGTTTCTATTGATGAAACCTATGAACAAAATCTATCATTCTTCAAATCTAACCTATCTAACATGTTAATAACATCATCATTATACACCAATCATCATTTGAAGCTTTAAAACTTTTTTAAAATAGCATCTAGCCATATTCATCACCATAAAACTTTCCACATTTAGTAACTTTTTCAAATATCCCTTATATGACATCAATATGTTACATAGACCATTTCAATACATGAAATCAGTTAACAAGGCACTAAACACATGTTTTAGAGTTCACAAATTCGTGCATGTGTCAAGTTGGAGTTGCATTTGTGTGTAATAGTTCGCATGTGTGATTCTATGTGCAAATAACTAGCAAGATTACCTCACAAGAGATTTAGGGCTCAAAATGAGGTTTGAACAGGACCTAGATGTATTCATAGGTGGCTGGCGATGTGGTTCTTCAACTGGATCAAGGTTATGGTGGTTGTGAGCTTCTCCAAAGCTTCCTTCTAGCTTCAATGCTTCAATCTTCAAGGGTTAGGCTTGGATTGTAGTTCCAAAGCTTTGTATGGTGTGTAACAACTGCTTCTGGCCGAAATTGGCTGTGTGGGTTCGAGTATTGGAGTAAAGAACAAACAAAGGAGAAATGGGTTGGTTTTTAAAGAGTTTTAAAGTTCTGGGGGCCTTCGCATCTCCAAGGAGGTCCTCCGGGAATCTTGACATACCAACAAGGACAAAATAGTCGAACCCCGGTTTTGGGCTCGTCACGTACCTCTGGGTGGAATTTGATCGGCCGTGACTTACCATGAGGTATTTCGGCTGAGTTTGAATTTCCCGCCCAATCCTTCGCGTACCGTGAAGGATTTCGCTAGAGTTGGTAGCGTACCTCAACATGTCTTGGGCAGACCCACTTGCCCAATTTCAATTGTTCGGTTTGTTTTTCGTTTATTGTTTATCATTTTTCGACATACATCTCAATTTTTAGCTTGTCGTGTGTTTGTGTATTAGTCGTTGTTACACATTTGATTTTCTTGTTCATTGCTACACCAACATTTGTGAGTTCAGCACACGTGTGTGCGTTTCTAGTAATTCCTCGAAGTACTATTCGAATTGTCTGTGTTAGAACTATTGTGGCATATGTCCCACTAAATTAAACTAAATTAAGTGCCACATATGGTTTAATATTTTAAATAATGTTAAATTATATGGTGATGCTGACCTAGATTTTACCAGGTGTCACATTAATTTAATAAGAATTAAACCTATGTGTTTTCAATTCAATAAGAATTGTATTTTCACATTTTATAAAACATTTTATGAAACACTTTCTAAAATATTTAACAAGGCAATTCAATATTTTCAAATAAAACGTTATTAAACATTCGTAAACACAATTTGTTGCAATTCGAAAGGAAAATTTCCCACTACTTATAGAAGAATCGTCATGAGTCGGACTCCCGTCTTCGTTTCGGTTAACGAGTGTGGCGTCTTTACAAAAAAACGTACAAGGTCGGGGCGCGTGTGTAGTGTATACATACAATAGGCGAGGCGCCTGTATACCCGTAACATTTGTGGGCGAGCGCCCATATATACATATACATATATAGATATACATACATATATATATATATATATATATTCGTATCCGTTGACAAATATCAGTTTTTTAACAAATATGGAATCATTAAAAAATATTCTACGCTGAGTGTTCCCTAAATTTGTGCTCATACATCAATTTACAAAAATTCCAACAAAATTCCTTAGTTGTTTTGGTGGTGTCTTCATTAGGAATGTACACGTCTTCATTTTTTATCAGTCTCTGTAAAAATATACACACGCAAACACAATAGTCACCTATTGATCCACTTTGATGTGGAACCGAATCCTGATAGGTTCGATAGAATGAAGGATGCCTAACCGCAGGTCAAATATCATAGGTATTATAGGCCAACCATGTGGGAAACATCGTATCCAAAATGCCCAAAATATTGTTTCTTGATGTCGAGCAAATTTTCGGGAAACTATTTAATAAAAAATTTAGTTCAAATTTTTCTAATAGAAAATATAATAAGAAATGATATTATTAAATAAAATTCATTTTTGCCTATCATATACAGTCATTGATCACTTGAAAAAATCTATGACTGCAACTCACCAATGTTGGTTTACCACATTACCGGTATATAAAACAGCATAATAATTAAATATTAGTTACCATAATGCATTGTGATTTTTAGTAGTAACTACAAATTACTTGGTCTAACACTTGCTGTATCAACATTTTCGATAGACGGAATTGGTCACATTTGACCAATAGCTAGATTATGAAACTGATGTGTGTTTAATTTTCGGGTGCTTTAACAGTTTAAAATTGCGTTTTTATTTGCGTTTTATGTGGAACAATGATACTTCGAGATACAATTGTTATTTGCAGGTAAAAACACATTAGATGGATACCCGAGGGTGGTAATGAGGTGAAAAGATGCACAAATGGATCAGAAACTGTCGAGAAAAGCTCAAAACTTCGGAAGAGCATATCTTGAGCTAGAGGAAGAGTTACGGAAGCCATAATATATGAAAACCGAGTTTCTCGACGAGACGAAGCCGTTGGTGAGATCAGACTGGGCGTAGACTACGCCCAAGTCAGCGTAGGCTACGCCAAAAAAATTCAGCGTTGACAGAAATTTTGGCACCGTTCAGCTTGGCCCAGCATAGGCTACGCCCAAAACGCGGAAAACGAGTTTTTTAACCCTATTTTGCCTATTTTCAAGCCACATTCCATCCAAGTCGAAAGTTAAGGTTTTTGGGGCCATTTGGGGACAAAAATTGACAGTTTTTGCGTGGATCCAACCCTCCAAATCAACATTCAATCCAAGAATTCATCAATGGAATCAACAATTGAAGATCAAATCGCGATGAGGCAAGGCTAGTTTCTTCGTAATCGCTTCCGATTGATTAGGGTTGTAAGTGAAACAATGTTTGAATGTTGAATCTAGGTTTTTGATTGTAAACTTGATACGATTTCTCTTTGGTTGATTTAAACAATAGATTTATGTTTTCGTATTGTTGCGTTACCATCAGTGATTCGGTTTTCTTGCATCGTTTACTCATTGGTAGTCGTGTGATGCGTTGTGTATGTCTATTGGTAATTTTGTGAATGAGAAAGTCTTAAACGTTCGTTCCATCTTTATCACTTTAATCGAATTGATTGACAACATCAATTTTATATGATTTCAACCTAGGTTTAACTTACATTCATTGTGGATCTTAAAACCTAAAAACCAGAAGTGATTACCTTTTTCATTAATTGTTTTCAAATCAAAAGTTAAAGTTTGTTTCTTTTAAACGATTCTCTTAATTCAATTCAATCAAGTTTTCATTTTTTTTAGAGTAATTAGTTTGTAATGACAATTAGCACTTTCCACTGATTCCCTGTGGAAACGACCTTACTTGCCCTTGCTATAGTCAAAGGTAGCTAAGTTCTTAATTATAAATTGTTTTTGATTGACCTACGACACATCGATCAGAAACCACATTTTAAAAACCTGAATGGAGGACACGAAAAAAGAGGGTAAAGTGGTCCGGTCCACATCTGCCTCTCTTTCCAACATTTGCTTATTAATCCAACAATCCAAATGCTACCAAAAACTAAAATATAATTAATAAATTAAAAATTAATTTTAGTTGGTTAAATGTATAATAATAGTTACTGGCGATTCAAATCACTTGCTGTTTTCCAAAACTCCCAACTCAGACCTACATTGGGTTCAAAAGTTGTGTATATCCAATAATCTTTTCGACTTGACAACTCATAAAACAACTATTTAGAAAACTCATCATTTCCATTTTATTTATCATGAGAAGTAGTCTCAAAGCCTTGATACTGTATCGTTTGGAGCTTTGATTTTTTCATTATCCTTCTTCCTTGACGCTTGATTGAGGTGAACTGCAAATTTATAGAGTATAAATAAAAAGAAAGAATAAATATAAACAATTTACAAAAGCGACATTCTCTTTGGACGTGCCAATCATTTGGGATGATAGGGTTTCAAATGTAGAATTATTAAAAGACTTTTTAACATCATCATTATCTTTATCAACTTTTTCTTTGCTTCCATCCTCGAAAGCAAATTTCTGCATTTAATATAAAAATTATATAAACTAATATAAATTGTAGACGCATTTTTAAATTTTAAAAGTATTTGTAATAATTTGATTTTACGTCCATCATTGAAGTGAACACATTGATGTTGTAATCCAAGTATCCCGGTATAAGAAATAAACATATAAAAAAATTATTAATCAACTATAACATATTAAAAAATATAAAGAAAGAAGTTAAATTAGAGTTGATACCTGATAATACAGATGTTGACTGAGACTTAACAAGTAAATCAACTTTTCTCCAAAACTGAATTCAGATTACAACTACTTGAGTCTGGATTTGTTCTTCCAAATGGACTATTATTAACTTCATTATTTGCAGCCAAAATATGTCCTGAAAAAATCATAGTCAATTGGCTTGTACACGTCCTCAAAAGGCATGTCCAGTTGACAAGTTGACAACCATCCATTCCTATTCTTGCTTGGAACATCTTATCAATGTAAATGAAGCTATCGTTAAGCTACTGCGCCTTAAGCTCTTTAGGTGTGGGTAGAACGTTTCTCGGTAAAAATTCCACCTGTATAATTAAAAATTATATAAGATAAAATATTATTAGTTACAAAATAACGAAAATTAGTAATTAACAAACCTCAGTTGATTGTTTCAAAATCTTGTCAACTGTGAACCATTTATGTTTTTGCAGCTTCTGCCATCCAATAGCCCGTGGTATGGCCTCAGTGTACGCACATACTTTCCTTAGATACAGAAATCATTCGTAAATTCAAATATGTTAAACAAAAAAGAATTTACATCAAACTATTTCTAATATTTACTAGATGTGATAAAAGAAAAAAAAAATACCTTTAAAACCCAAACGAAGCCAGTCATAGAATATTTCAACTTCTTTCCCGGTGTTATTTTCTTCTTCATCAAAACGTTTGGTAAGCTAGGTTATGTCCGACCCCACAAATATGACCCCCAATTATATTCGTTCCCTGCATCAAAGTCGTTAACAATCATCAAGTGTTCTTGCTCGACTTTTTGGTCTGTGGCAACTCCCATAAAGAGAGAAAGAGTATAGTAATAACAACAACGAAAGACACACTATGTCCGCGTCATCAAAATTATTTTCGTTTTCTTCCAAAAACGACTTTAAACCGTCTACCAAAAACGGAATAATAATATTATGAAATAGTATGTGGTTAATAAAGGCATAACTTCCTTGATTTTTATTGGTGTTATCACCAAACTTTAATCCAGTAATAACACAATACTCACATGGCTCGAAACGCAATGGTTCGCTATCGTTGATGAAACGTAGTGTATCCCGTCGTACTCAGGCTCAAGGTTTATGTCTTGTTAAAGTTGTAAAATGGAGTTAATAAGTTGACCATCTGGTTGAGTGCTTTTTGCATCTAAATAGGATCCAAAGAATTGTTGTCTTTAGATATTTGTTCTATTCTTGTTTCTTCCAATAATGATCTTCACCAACTCGACATTTTTTCATGAAATTCGAGTTTTGCATTCGGCCACCTCAAGACGTACTAGAAATTAATAATGAAAAAAAGTATTTCTTCCTAATATTATTTGGATAATAAAATACTCTAACCCGTGCCATTTTATTTGAGAATGCATAAAATAAAAATATGTCACATGCAAATAGGTAGCTCCTAACCAGACAAACTAGACTGCCCGACACGAAAACAAACGCTCCAATCTGAAAAGGCCGAATTTGGTAATCCCCAATCGTGCACGTGAGATGTGTTTTTGTGATCCCAAATGAAGATAAATTGTTAATTCGTCTATGGGCGAGAAATTGGTAAAAAATTGGGAGGGAAAAAAAACGAGTAGGACGCCTAGGAATTTTAACATATATGGATGGCATGCCCATGGTTCATTATCATAACGGGCAAAAAGCCCATGAAGCATTGGAATGTCGGGCGCCACGCCTCTACCCAAGATAGATTGTGGGTGGCACGCACATGGCTGATTTCGATACTGATCGCCACGCCTGTATTGGTTTTTACTAATGAAATATTTTAAAATTAAATTTTAAATTTGGTTAGGGGCGGAACGCCCGTATAGTATTTCATATGGTAGGCGGGATGCCTATATTTTCCGAAACCATGGTTGGGACCCCGAGCCGAGATTCGTTTAAGGGCGCCGCGCCCTTTAACTTTAAATTTTTTAATAAAAAAGAAATTTAAAGTTTTTAATATAATTAATCTGCAAGCGTCTCGTTGTTACTCATAGAAAATGTCCAAGTCCTTGGAATTTGAAATGGCAACAAACGAATGAGCTGAAGATACCAGGTTGGTTGAACAAATGCAAACTAGGAGCGGCAGCGCCCACCACGGAGGTGGTCATATGGACATTTTGAGGATTTTGTTGGTCAAAGTGGATAAATTGGGAATTTTGCCTAATTTTATTCCAGTTATTCAAAAAATCCAATAGTTGTAGACAAGTTCATGGATTTGTGATGATCCATGTATTAGCCTTGATTGTTTATCTAAGTTTGAGAAACTTTATGGGTCAAATATATAAATAAGTTAAAGTTATATGTTGAGTAAAATATGTAACTGGTAACTGTAGTAGGGTATCTGGTGTCAAAAATCAAACTTTGTAACCATATTTAGGGTCACATAAACCACGGTTATGTAAACATACAAAAAAGAACACATCAACCATTCTATCATGATGTGTTTATCTTTACAAATTCTCTCAAGATCTTTGATTCTTCTTGATTATCAAAATCTGGGCAATAATTCGTATCATGTGATTCAAGAGTCAATTCCGTTTTGTTCATAGTATTCAAAATTAAATTTTGATTTTTGATTACATGGTCATTAGTGCCCTCTAAGTAGGACTGATACATGTACGAGACTGGGGTACGTGGACGATACAAAAACAGAGACGACAAAACTCAAAAATTCAAGATACGGGTACGACAATAAAAAATAATGATACATTAAAAACATGTACCCTAAGTCCCTAACATATTATATACACTAAAAAACTAATATTACGCAAAAAAAAAAAAAACACTATAAAGATTACATTTGACAACAATCAAATGTGCTCTAACCCTTGAATAAGATCCTTGTTCGATTTCACTGTAAAGTTTGCGCTTAAACTTCCAAGTTCTTCCTCTACCTTTCTTTTCGATTCTACTCACATAGTCCCATAATGGAGATTCTTCTACTAAGTAATGTTGATGATCCTTGGTTTATTTCTTCTTGGTTAGCCATAATCGATTGAATCAAAGAGACAAATACATATTGCTGCTGTTGATTACGTATTGTTGCTGAATCGAATTACATATTGCTTCCCTTCGTATTGCTGCCGTTCGAGTTGTTGTTGAATCGAATTACGTAATACGTATTTGTTCTTGGTTTAGAATTTGAAAGGTTTATACATAAAACCCTAAAATTAAATGGAAACGACCGAGAAACGTTTAGGAAACATAACCCGATAAGTCCCGGTAACCGTATACGTTTCCACAGCGTTTCAACCACGTTTCTGTTTCCAAACCGTTTCCGAGACGGGTCGGACGACCTCCAAGGTTTTTTCGTGCTTCCGGGAGTGCCCTTCAAGAAATTGTTCGATTCCCAACAAAAATCTGAAATTACCTGAGATTTCGATGTAGGCAATTGGCCTTTTGATGAAATTGTTTGAGAACTCGAACAACAAACAAAGATCACTGCTTGTGACTGTTTTCATATTAGCCAGAAGAAATGTAACATCAAGTACCAGATCGTCCGGCAAGTCCGTACGGTACGTGTACTTTCTACAGTAACTATGTGTACTTATACGATTGTGAACAGTACTTGTATTAACAGGATCTTAAATACAAGAAATTGTTGTACGTATTTTCGTATAAACTTAAATACATTAAGTACAACGTACATTTGGAACATTAGTTATGTTTATTAAGTGAAAACTTAATTACAGTTAACACAACAAATCACGAGAAACAACGGTACTCAAAAAATATTCAGGAAACATATCGGTTGCGATCTGATGTCCACAATTGACAGGAATCAGATGACCGACAAGTCAGTACAAGAACAATGTGAAAACAGGATGTTTAGTTGAGTCCGACAGTGAGGAAACACAATCTAAACACAATTACAGTGTTATTTCAGAATAACGAACTGACAGTGTGTTTGCGTGGGTGACGATTCACACGAACATATCTGTGAGTTTAGAGTTCTGAAATAATGATTGAAAAGTAGAAAACAAAAGTCAGAAAGCAAAACCATCTTCGTATTCGTTCGGGTGACGATTCGAACGAATTACGCGCGAAGGTGACACGATCTGACGAAACGAAAACGAAAACACGACACGAACGAAAATAATTTAATAAAATAAAATAAATAACATTTTTAAAATTTTGAAACTCATAAAATAAATAACATTTTTACAATTTTGAAGCTCAACATTCGGCCATCTCAAGACGTACTAGAAATTAATAATGAAAAAAAGTATTTCTTCCTAATATTATTTGGATAATAAAATACTCTAACCCGTGCCATTTTATTTGAGAATGCATAAAATAAAAATATGTCACATGCAAATAGGTAGCTCCTAACCAGACAAACTAGACTGCCCGACACGAAAACAAACGCTCCAATCTGAAAAGGCCGAATTTGGTAATCCCCAATCGTGCACGTGAGATGTGTTTTTGTGATCCCAAATGAAGATAAATTGTTAATTCGTCTATGGGCGAGAAATTGGTAAAAATTTGGGAGGGAAAAAAAACGAGTAGGACGCCTAGGAATTTTAACATATATGGATGGCATGCCCATGGTTCATTATCATAACGGGCAAAAAGCCCATGAAGCATTGGAATGTCGGGCGCCACGCCTCTACCCAAGATAGATTGTGGGCGGCATGCACATGGCTGATTTCGATACTGATCGCCACGCCTGTATTGGTTTTTACTAATGAAATATTTTAAAATTAAATTTTAAATTTGGTTAGGGGCGGAACTGTTGGGAATCGTAGTGGTATTCGGTTTGACTTTTCGGTAAAAACGAGTTTGACCAATTAGTATATTAAATCCATATTTAATATTAACGCAGCGGAATTACGGTTTCAAAATTTTTCCTGTTAAGATTCCCAATCAGGATCAAGGTTACAAAACATGCAAACACAGATAATTATAACTAATCTAATCTACCGATGAGAAAAGATTATACCCTTTTGGTTAATAGTTAACCGTTTGAGACACCGAGGTTCAACGAACGAATGCTAGAACAAAACACGAACAAGTTCCTGGTTCTCAACGGAAGCAGGTGGTGGTATGAAAGTATGACGAAGGTGATTAATCTTCTACTAGTTTCTTCTTGCACCAATCTTTCAAAGAACCATCAAGCTCACTCTTCCTTTCAAAGTCTTGATCATTCAAGCATATATATAGATGGAGATGAGATCAAGAGTTGGAGTGTGTATCTTGCACACAATCATGACATGCAAGATATGTCTTTTGAGTGTAAATCTATCTCAAATGATGGCATGCAAGATATGACAAGATCTTACATGATTTCTAATGATGACACTTGATTTTATTAGATATTATCATTATTTAAATAATAATAATAATAGTTTAATTAAATAAATAAATAATTAAACTTATATAATTTATAACCATTATAAATTATAAAAATGTTCGTGATTACCAGTTAATCAAATTAAGTGGATTTAATGTTCGTTGCCCACGGTGTAACTCTTACGGGTCACAGCTCGGTTAGTTACGTTAACTTATCGGATCCGTTCATAAAATCCAACAATCTCCCACTTGGACGGATTTTGATAGAAGGCTAACGTAAACAGTCAGCGGTGCTCTAGCTGCACATGATTGCTCCTAACAAGGTATGACACTTTAAAGTCATTAACCAAATTATCATGCTACTATAGTAGGATACTAGACTTATGATAATCGTAGTCATCTATCCTTTCTGTAAAAGACATCAATTGAAACAATGAGACATGGATCTAATTCATTCTCATATGGTGTTCAATTATTGTTGTTCTCGATTTAGATTCAGAGTGGTCCAATCAAACACACAGTCAGTTTGGGTAAGGCCTTACACTTCACCAGTATGAATCAACGAGGGCGCCACAATGTCTAACTGTTACATGAAATATGTAAGAGTACAGAATCCCAATCTTGATTATATACAACTCCCACTGAACATCAGAATCATTCCCAATCAAAGCCTTTATGACTGGCAATTACGCGACAGCGGTTGACAATGATTAAAGAATGTCCCTTAGTAAACGGAAGTTCTAGTATACATCTCAGGTCAGAGGATACAAGATGAGTTTACCAATATCAAAAACATCTCATGACTAAGATCCATGGAGATGATTTGAAGCGAGTTACATCCAACATCATTCATAATGATGTCTGTGAATTTGGTAGTCAACTACTTGAGACCAAATCCAGAATAGTCTTAACTCAGAGTCGTTCCCACGAGTCTAACCGAATATGGATAATTAAGAATACAAGATTCAAGGATTAAACGTATTAAAATCGAACACAGTCATAAAATTCAGATTTGCATTTAAACCAGTAAATCAATTCTGAATTCAAAGTACAACTGCTTATTTGTTCGTTCATCCAAATACTAAATCAAAACATATCACTAGCTAATCTAAGCCCGATCGCACTCCTGTGCTGATCATACTTGTCCTGAGTCATGGGCTTAGTGAACGGGTCTGCTAGGTTTTGATCTGTGTCCACTTTGCTTATTATGATGTCTCCACGTTCCACTATTTCCCGTATGTAGTGGAATTTTCTTAAAATGTGCCTGGATTTGTGATGAGACCTTGGCTCTTTGGCTTGAGCAATTGCACCTGTGTTATCACAAAAGATTTCGATAGGCTTCCGAATACTTGGAACCACATCGAGGTCAGCTATGTACTTCTTTATCCAAGCAGCTTCCTTTGCAGCATCCGATGCAGCAATATATTCAGATTCGGTGGTTGAATCCGCCACTACACTCTGTTTTGAACTTTTCCAGGAGACAGCTCCTCCATTGAGAGTGAATACGAAACCTGATTGTGAGCGAGAATCATCTCGGTCAGTCTGGAAGCTAGCATCGGTGTAACACCTTACAGTGAGCTCTTCTTCCACTCCTCCAAATATTAAAAACATTTCTTTAGTTCTTCTCAAGTACTTCAGAATGTTCTTGACTGCGGTCCAATGGGCAATGCCAGGACTTTGCTGAAAACGACTGGTCATGCTTAAAGCATACGAGACGTCAGGTCTGGTACATAACATAGCATACATGATAGAACCAATCGCTGAGGCATATGGAATTGCTTGCATTCGCCTAATTTCAATGTCCGTCGAAGGAGATTGCGATTTGTTCAACACAGTTCCTTTAGTCATGGGAATAGTCCCTTTCTTGGAGTTTTCCATGTTGAAGCGTGTCATCATTTTGTCAATGTATGCACTTTGACTCATCCCTAAAAGCCGCTTAGATCTATCTCTGTGGATTTTGATTCCAAGAATGTAAGCTGCTTCTCCAAGATCTTTCATTGCAAAACAATTTCCCAACCAGTGCTTAACTTCGTTAAGCATAGGGATGTTGTTTCCAATGATTAGTATATCATCTACATACAAGATGAGGAATGATATAGTCCTCCCACTAGCCTTTCTGTAAACACAAGGTTCATCTTCGTTTTTGATGAAACCAAACTCTTTGATCTTTTGATCAAAACGAAGATTCCAGCAGCGAGATGCCTGCTTAAGCCCATAAATGGACTTATTTAATTTTCATACCTTATTAGGATATTTTGGATCAACAAAACCTTCAGGCTGAACCATATAGACATCTTCAGAGAGATGTCCATTAAGAAAAGCGGTTTTAACATCCATTTGCCATATCTCATAGTCATAATATGCAGCTATGGCAAGTAATATCCTGATCGATTTGATCATAGCAACGGGTGAAAAAGTTTCATCATAGTCAACACCTTGAGTTTGAGTGAAACCCTTTGCAACCAGCCGTGCTTTGTAGGTATGAACATTTCCATGCATGTCGGTTTTTCTCTTGAAAATCCATTTGCTCCCTACTGCCCGTGAACCGGGGGGTAGCTCAACCAAGTCCCAGACTTGATTGTCACGCATGGATTGCATCTCGGAATTCATGGCATCGAGCCATTTCGCAGATTCTGGATCTGATATAGCAGTTTTGTAGTTAGTAGGTTTGTTATCAGGCTCAGCTACTAACAGGACTTCAGAACCATCAAGATGCCCAAGGTATCTATCAGGAGCATTGCGAGTCCTGCTACTTCTACGAATGCTTGTGTTTAAGTCTGATTCATTAGCAACAACTTCTTGTTGATCAGACATTCCGACTTCGTCAGCGGTCGTTTGCGGTTCTCGAATTTCTTCGAGATCCACAATATTGCTTCCAGTTCCTTGATCTAGAAACTCTTTCTCGAGAAAGTGGCCCTTCCTTTTGATGGAAATCAAGTTTGCATCAGGATGGTAGAAATAATATCCGCTTTTGTTATGGTATCCGACGAAAACAACCTTTTCGCCTCGAGGATCAAGCTTGTCATTAGAATCCCTAGTGACATATGCATTGCATCCACATACCCTAAGATAAGACAAATTTGGTTTAGTGCCAAACCATATCTCATATGGTGTTTTGTTTACCTTCTTAGTCGGTGCCAAATTTACAATGCGGGCTGCGGTCATAAGAGCAAAACTCCAAAAAGAGTGAGGCAAGTTAGTTCTACACATCATCGATCGGACCATATCTAGTAAGGTACGATTTCTCCTCTCGCTTACGCCATTAAGTTGGGGTGTACCAGGAGGAGTGGGTTGTGAAATAATTCCATGTTCTTTCAGATGATTGATGAACTCTAAGCTGAGATATTCGCCACCTCGATCCGATCGAAGTGCCTTAATCGTTTTACCGAGTTGGTTTTCTACTTCGTTTTGGAATTCTTTGAACTTTTCAAAGGTTTCATGCTTATGCTTCATTAGATAAACATATGCATATCGACTATAATCATCAATGAATGAAACGAAGTATCTTTCATGATTTCTAGACATAGTTCTGAAAGGACCACACACATCAGTATGTATAAGTGCTAACAGATCTTTTGCTCGTTCACCAACATGGGTGAAGGGATCTTTAGTGAGTTTGCCAGCTAAGCAAGATTCACAATCATCAAAGGAGTCATGTCCAGTGGATTCAAGAATCCCCTCAGACTGGAGCCTTTTTATGCGAGATTTGCTTATGTGGCCAAGTCTACAATGCCATAGAAATGTATCATTAATGCCAGATTTGATACGTTTAGAAAGATTATATACATTATTGTTTGGTTGAACATCTATTTCATAAATACCATTTCGAGGTTTAGCCTCAAAATAAAAGACATCATTTAAGTAGGCAGATATAGCAATACCATTAAAAACGTACTTAAATCCTTGTTCAAACAACAGAGAAACTGAAATAATGTTTCTGGTTAAACCAGGTGCATACAAACAATTATTCAACATAAGTACAAGGCCAGAAGGACATGAAAGATAATATGTTCCAGTTGCAAGAACTGGTACTCTTTTCCCATCACCAACGATGAGTTCCATGTCGCCTTGTTTCAGTTTCTTCCACTTTTCAGGTTCCTGCAAGACATTAATGATGTGGTAACCACATCCGGTGTCAAACACCCATGTGTTGCTGGAAACAGTAAAAAGTTCAATAACGTAAATAGAGATACCTGAAGGGCCTGCACCATTGGCCTTGTTCATCCTCAGCTTAGCCAAATATTCAGGGCAATTACGCCTCCAATGCCCCATCTTGTTGCATTCAAAACATTGACGCTCCTCAGGGGGTGGTGCTTTAGTAATTGCCTTGGCTTTGTTGGTGGCAGGCTTAGCAGCAACAATAGCTTTATTCTTGCCCTTGATGTTATAACCCCTTTTCTTGGGATTGGGCTTTCTAACACCAGCAGATCGAACTGTCAATACTTGATTGACTTTGCTTGGTACATTCATCTCAGCCGTCTTCAGCATCCCATGCAGTTCAGGCACAGTCTTCTCCCAAGCATTCATATTGAAATTCATTACGAACTGGTTGTAAGACTTTGGGAGAGAGTTCAAGATGAAGTCCGCTGCCATTTCATTTGACAGGGGATAACCAAGCTTATTCAGTTGGTCGATGTACCCTTTCATCGTAAGCACATGAGCACTAACTGACGAGCCTTCTTGCATTTTGCAGGCGATAAGCTGCTTCATGGTGTCATAGCGTTCTTGACGGGCTTGTTTCTGAAACATGCCTGTAAGTTGCTGGATCATGTCAAAGGAACCCATGTCTTCCATGTTCTTCTGAAGATCAGAAGACATGGTGGCTTGCATAAGGCAGGCTACCTCAATGGCATCCTCGTTATGCTTTTCCCAGGCTTTACGGGCAGTAGCCGTATTACATTCAGGCTCATTAGGAACTGGACCTTCCAGTGAGAACAATTTTCAAGTTGCGGTGCCATTCGAGAAAGTTGGTGTTATTCAGCTTATCTTTCTCAAGTATGGACTTGAGAGCGAATGAGGAGTTATTTTCGTGAGACATCCCTTTAAGGTAAGCAAAATTAAATAATTAGTATTTTCGATGTTTAATTCCTTATTTAATTAATTAATGACCCATTAACAGTAATAAGAATAAGGATTGAGAATCAAGTTATATCAGTCACTAAAGGCAGCTGTGGCACGCAACATTAGTAAGTGATATTAGGTAGATTGACAACGTTTGTCAATTGTGAAAAATGCACAACTCTCAGGTATGAGGCCACAAAGACAATCTTGTCTATTTAGTGATACGTTTAGCCTCATCTATGCTCACTTTCATTTCCAGACAGCTGTGGCACGTAACAAGATATGAAAGTAATAGTCGTCCTAAAACAGGCACACGTGGAAGAGCCGGATGTGTCAACAGAAACTCTTGCACCTTGGAGGAGAAACTACGCACCAAGTGTGGTGCTGTGGCTCCAAACACTGGTGTTTCGCATTATGCTCCAAGTGTCCCTTATAATAGGATAGCATAAACTATTGATTTTATATATATGGGATCCATTTTAGTGTTTACCGAATAAGGGTCAAACACAACGAATGATCTAATCATACGTGCGTTGTAAAAACCAGTTTTACTATATTTAATGTCGTGACTTTGTGATGAACCCTTTCATCTCTCAGGACACTTAATTTTAAATAACCTATTAAAACTAAGTTTGTCGCGACTTGCATAACCATTCAAAAGTTAATAGTTAATATATTAAGTTTCTGAGTTTTAAAACAATTTTAGATTGTAAAAACTCATTGGTTATATTTTTCAAAACAAACCATTTGTTTTATAAAACTTTTACAAGTTGTAAAATTGTTTAATTTTTGAACTTGTTACATTTTATTGCGATTATTTTTTAAAACTCCTTTTAAAACCTTTTTGGTATTTGGTTGGTATGTTATAACATTTATAAGATAAAGCAACCACAATATCAAATTAAATAAATATGTAAATCATAAGGCCAAATTGTGTTTGATTTTGCTAGAGCCAAGTAGCGAAACAAACTAGGTCACGGGGTCACAACACACAATCAACCACAACGATGAATCTAGTGCATCTTGTGATCTTGAGCTGCTCCCACTGACCTCCAGATCCGTGCTTCTTGATCTTGATTCTTCAGTTTTGTTTTCAGGTCTTTTGTCATTACAATATTTACAAGAAATTGAAATACATAACGAGAAAATATAAACCCTATTCTATTACAACTTTGAGCCATCAAAATGGGCCAAACCATAATAAACCAAAACTGAAAAATAAACAACCAAACAAACACAAGGTCAGGCCTGATTTACATATTCGATCATAACTTTATAATTAAACTGGGTAATTCTTTTGGTCAATTATAACTTTGACCAAATAAATAATTTAACCCAAATAATTAGACAGATCTAAATCTGGATCAGAAACTCAAAATTTTAAACAATTTAGAGTTTGTGATCTGTAACCGGTTAAACTGACCGGATCCGATTTGCATGTTGTAAGCGTGGCTCTGATACCACTGTTGGGAATCGTAGTGGTATTCGGTTTGACTTTTCGGTAAAAACGAGTTTGACCAATTAGTATATTAAATCCATATTTAATATTAACGCAGCGGAATTACGGTTTCAAAATTTTTCCTGTTAATATTCCCAATCAGGATCAAGGTTACAAAACATGCAAACACAGATAATTATAACTAATCTAATCTACCGATGAGAAAAGATTATACCCTTTTGGTTAATAGTTAACCGTTTGAGACACCGAGGTTCAACGAACGAATGCTAGAACAAAACACGAACAAGTTCCTGGTTCTCAACGGAAGAAGGTGGTGGTATGAAAGTATGACGAAGGTGATTAATATTCTACTAGTTTCTTCTTGCACCAATCTTTCAAAGAACCATCAAGCTCACTCTTCCTTTCAAAGTCTTGATCATTCAAGCATATATATAGATGGAGATGAGATCAAGAGTTGGAGTGTGTATCTTGCACACAATCATGACATGCAAGATATGTCTTTTGAGTGTAAATCTATCTCAAATGATGGCATGCAAGATATGACAAGATCTTACATGATTTCTAATGATGACACTTGATTTTATTAGATATTATCATTATTTAAATAATAATAATAATAGTTTAATTAAATAAATAAATAATTAAACTTATATAATTTATAACCATTATAAATTATAAAAATGTTCGTGATTACCAGTTAATCAAATTAAGTGGATTTAATGTTCGTTGCCCACGGTGTAACTCTTACGGGTCACAGCTCGGTTAGTTACGTTAACTTATCGGATCCGTTCATAAAATCCAACAGGAACGCCCGTATAGTATTTCATATGGTAGGCGGGATGCCTATATTTTCCGAAACCATGGTTGGGACCCCGAGCCGAGATTCGTTTAAGGGCGCCGCGCCCTTTAACTTTAAATTTTTTAATAAATAAGAAATTTAAAGTTTTTAATATAATTAATCTGCAAGCGTCTCGTTGTTACTCATAGAAAATGTCCAAGTCCTTGGAATTTGAAATGGCAACAAACGAATGAGCTGAAGATACCAGGTTGGTTGAACAAATGCAAACTAGGAGCGGCAGCGCCCACCACGGAGGTGGTCATATGGACATTTTGAGGATTTTCTTGGTCAAAGTGGACAAATTGGGAATTTTGCCTAATTTTATTCCAGTTATTCAAAAAATCCAATAGTTGTAGACAAGTTCATGGATTTGTGATGATCCATGTATTAGCCTTGATTGTTTATCTAAGTTTGAGAAACTTTATGGGTCAAATATATAAATAAGTTAAAGTTATATGTTAAGTAAAATATGTAACTGGTAACTGTAGTAGGGTATCTGGTGTCAAAAATCAAACTTTGTAACCATATTTAGGGTCACATAAACCACGGTTATGTAAACATACAAAAAAGAACACATCAACCATTCTATCATGATGTGTTTATCTTTACAAATTCTCTCAAGATCTTTGATTCTTCTTGATTATCAAAATCTGGGCAATAATTCGTATCATGTGATTCAAGAGTCAATTCCGTTTTGTTCATAGTATTCAAAATTAAATTTTGATTTTTGATTACATGGTCATTAGTGCCCTCTAAGTAGGACTGATACATGTACAAGACTGGGGTACGTGGACGATACAAAAACAGAGACGACAAAACTCAAAAATTCAAGATACGGGTACGACAATAAAAAATAATGATACATTAAAAACATGTACCCTAAGTCCCTAACATATTATATACACTAAAAAACTAATATTACGCAAAAAAAAAAAAAAAAAAAAAAAAAAAAAAAAAAAAAAAACACTATAAAGATTACATTTGACAACAATCAAATGTGCTCTAACCCTTGAATATGATCCTTGTTCGATTTCACTGTAAAGTTTGCGCTTAAACTTCCAAGTTCTTCCTCTACCTTTCTTTTCGATTCTACTCACATAGTCCCATAATGGAGATTCTTCTACTAAGTAATGTTGATGATCCTTGGTTTATTTCTTCTTGGTTAGCCATAATCGATTGAATCAAAGAGACAAATACATATTGCTGCTGTTGATTACGTATTGTTGCTGAATCGAATTACATATTGCTTCCCTTCGTATTGCTGCCGTTCGAGTTGTTGTTGAATCGAATTACGTAATACGTATTTGTTCTTGGTTTAGAATTTGAAAGGTTTATACATAAAACCCTAAAATTAAATGGAAACGACCGAGAAACGTTTAGGAAACATAACCCGATAAGTCCCGGTAACCGTATACGTTTCCACAGCGTTTCAACCACGTTTCTGTTTCCAAACCGTTTCCGAGACGGGTCGGACGACCTCCAAGGTTTTTTCGTGCTTCCGGGAGTGCCCTTCAAGAAATTGTTCGATTCCCAACAAAAATCTGAAATTACCTGAGATTTGGATGTAGGCAATTGGCCTTTTGATGAAATTGTTTGAGAACTCGAACAACAAACAAAGATCACTGCTTGTGACTATTTTCATATTAGCCAGAAGAAATGTAACATCAAGTACCAGATCGTCCGGCAAGTCCGTACGGTACGTGTACTTTCTACAGTAACTATGTGTACTTATACGATTGTGAACAGTACTTGTATTAACAGGATCTTAAATACAAGAAATTGTTGTACGTACTTTCGTATAAACTTAAATACATTAAGTACAACGTACATTTGGAACATTTGTTATGTTTATTAAGTGAAAACTTAATTACAGTTAACACAACAAATCACGAGAAACAACGGTACTCAAAAAATATTCAGGAAACATATCGGTTGCGATCTGATGTCCACAATTGACAGGAATCAGATGACCGACAAGTCAATACAAGAACAATGTGAAAACATGATGTTTAGTTGAGTCCGACAGTGAGGAAACACAATCTAAACACAATTACAGTGTTATTTCAGAATAACGAACTTACAGTGTGTTTGCGTGGGTGACGATTCACACGAACATATCTGTGAGTTTAGAGTTCTGAAATAATGACTGAAAAGTAGAAAACAAAAGTCAGAAAGCAAAACCATCTTCGTATTCGTTCGGGTGACGATTCGAACGAATTACGCGCGAAGGTGAGGCGATCTGACGAAACGAAAACGAAAACACGACACGAACGAAAATAATTTAATAAAATAAAATAAATAATATTTTTACAATTTTGAAACTTATCAAAATAATTAAATTAAAGCTTTTTATTTAATTCCATTTAAATTACGCGTAATTTTCCGGAAACGTAACGAAAACGCGAACCGAGCAACGAAAACGAACCCGAACACCCTCCGGGTATAAATACCTTGAATGAACTCCCTTTTACTCATTTCATCTTCTTCTTCTTTCTCACAAACACAAAATCCCGGTTTTGAAAACCCTCACCATATTCAAACTTCAAATCATCATAACTTTCTCATTTCTCAACGAAATTGAGTGATTCTTTCGCCTAAACAAAGCTCTTGATGCCCTCTACACAAAAGTACAACAGATCTAAGCCAAGCTTCACTGAATCGCGAGGTAAGAGGCTGTGAAAGTGGGCGATTTTAGGGTTTTCTACCCTTTTTGTAAACCTTGTTCAAAACCGAATTTCAGCCCTCATCCTTGAACTCTAGTCGTCTAAAACAGTACCTGGAGTACATCAACACCTCAAACCATCAAGGGCCAGGGCTAGAAGCTGAGTTGCACCACCATGGCCGACCACGACCTTCATTAGGCCGAATGACCCTATTCGGCCGAATGGCCAAGGGCTCATTCGACCACCACCACCCTCCAGATATTCGACACTTAGCTCATTCACCAGCCATCCCATTCGAGCAAAACCCTAGTCGAATAGCTCTCATTCGCCACCCTCATTCTGGTTAAACATTGCTTCATTCGGCCAGTGACCTCCATTCGACAGCCACCTTCGGTTTGGCATGGTTCCATTCGACCAACACCCATACTCCCTACATTCAGCCACCCCTTTTCTGGTTCAGCCTTCATTTGGCTTGTACACACCCTCACAAAACGGCTGGAAACCCTAGTGGTCAAGGAACATCAATAGAACAAATCCATTTGGCCCAACAGTAGGCCCAATTGCATTTCGGTTGGCCCAGGATGGGCCCAACAGCCTACTGTCGAGGCCCAAGTGTATTTTGGCCCAGAAAATCTGTTCCAGCCCAGTAGCCCTAGTAGGCCCCAAATAATTAACCAAAAACCTTGTTTTGGCCCATATCCATTAGGTAACCCAAGGACAAATAGGCCCACGATCGATTTCAGCCCAAAGGAACCAGGCCCAGGTTGGCCCAAGACCTATTTTACTTCAGGACTTGATGGAACCCAAGGGGCCCAGGCAAATCAGCTCAAGGCCCACTGCTTTTGGCCCAAGGCCATGAGTCTAGCCAACAGCCCAAATTTTTAGGCCCACAGTTGTTCAGCCCATGTAAGCAAGGCCCATCTTGGCCTATGGACTATTTTGGTGAAGGCCCGAGACAAAACTCATTGGGGCCAGCAAAATCAGCCCGAGGCCCACAGAAACTGATTCAAGGCCTATTTTGAGGCCCTTGTCCTCATTTTGGAGCCACTTTGCTATTAACTTGGCCAACAGCCTACTTCTGGCCCATTTCTGAATCCTACAGCTCATTCTAACTATAGGCCCAACAAATCTTGACTGGGCCCACCTTTGGCCCAACAATTTCCCTTGTGGCCCAATAGAGGCCCATAAGAACACTTTAATTCTAGGCCTTGTAACATTTGGCCGGGCCTTTGTATTCCAACAGCCCATATCATTGGTCCACACATTCCAATAAGCCTCCCAACCCTCCATTGTTCAAGAACTATTCCAAGGCCCATAGATTTGGGCCCAAGGCCCAACTTGTTACACCAAGGCCCAACAAGTAACTTGGTCACATTGTTCGGTCCATATGCCATGATTAGGCTCACATGGGTTCACTACATTTCATAGGATCAAAATAAGATATGTCAAAAGAATGTTTGCTTAATTAATTAATAATTATGCAATAAATGTTCAAAACGTACAAGATCAACAAAGACGAGTTGGAAACTAAGCACTAAGTCTTTCATCAAAGCAAATGACTTATAACTAATGACAAGATGATAACTTATAAGGTCATTGACTTGAATCAAACATATGGGACCGAACAGGGATCATGACCAAGTCTTACGCGTATTAGCCAACTTTAGGGCTAACACCTACATCTACACACACAAAACCCTACAAACTTATACTTATAAGTCTTAACAACGTGAAATCAATACAGGAACGTGAAAACAAACCCAATTACAACACAGAGCGCGTGCATTCTTTTGTTTAAGCTAAGTCAAATCAACAGCTACAAGGTGAGTTCATTGCCCCTTTTCCAACATTTTTGTTTTAAAACGCGGGGCTGAGAAGCATGCGTAAACTGTTTTATGTAAATTGTTTACTGAAATGCTTTTATATGTTTTACATGTATAAATGTTATCCAAGACTCATGTTTAGGTAACTGTTACGTACTAAAGGACTGTTTCAAATAACTGATTTCAAAGAACTAAAGATCTCAACAAAGAACTATTTTCAAAGATCTATTTTCAAAGAACTAACGGTCTATTCTCAAAGAACTAACGGCCTATTCTCAAAGAACCAACGATCTATTTTCAAAGAACTATTTCAAGGGTGTGTTGTCAAAGAACTAACGATCTATTTCAAAGAACTATTACAAAGAACTATTTTGAGGAACATCTGGGAAATGCTCAAAGATAACATGTGCCAAAGAACTAAAGAACTAAAGAACTATGGACGGTCTAAAGAACTATGAAAGCCTATATATCAAAAGATGTCCTAGCTAGACTGATTGATTATAGGTCACATGTTTGATGAGGTTTACAGATCTCCTCTACTACTAAGTACCTTGATTGACAGACTAGTCTACTCGAGTTGACCAAAGGCCCCAATCATTAGGACTTAGATTTTATTAAATGTTTATTTATTTATTTACATAAACATTTATATCTGTTCATACAATTACTGTGGTTGATCATCTTGTGTGATGAACTTGTGAAATCAACATGGATTTCAAATGATTGTAAACACAGGGACAGTAACAGAAGAACTTATGGAACGGTGTCAAGGGTAAAAATGCTTAATTATCATTAACAGCAGTGTCATATGCATATTAGTATGTGGTGGGATGTTGGCTAGGGCTTGTCCCTTACATATGCCCTATATATAAGCATACCGATGTGGATATTACATGTGGTGTTAATGAGGTTAGGGTCTTTACCAAAGAGGATTTTTAATTCATTTACAAATCACAAAACTATATGAACTCACCAACCATGTGTTGACTTGATCTTTTTGCATGACTTCTCAGGTGACGAACATGTCAATTAGGAAGTCATTACTTCTGGACTAGGACTTCAGATAGAAGACTTAGTATTTTGGACTTGCATATTTTGAAGACATCATTACACATACCATTTTGTATATCTTGTGTAAATACAAGATAGAAACTTATGATGTTAATAGTAGATTTACATTGTTAAATTATAAACAATACTGATGTAATTTAACTTTGTAATTCTATCTTATTTAGCATTTCTCATTTATGTATCATGTGCCATATAACAATCTGATCAATCCGATTATCACTCACGATATCGCGCCCCGAGAACCTTCCGCCCGACGGGACAACCGATCCTATCCCGCCGGCTCGGGGTGTGACAGATTGGTATCAGAGCCATGGTTATAGAGAAATATAGGTCACTTAACTAAACGGTTTGGCCTAGACTATAACCTAGGGACCCTGCATGTAGAGAACTTAGAATTTAAGATCTATTGCATTGTGTCTTCTGCATTCGATCATTGCACTAACCAATATTCATTTGGTTATGATCAGAATGCCGCCACGAAGACAACCTCCCCTGTTGCAATCATCACAAGACCAAGCTCCACACTCCTCAACGCCATCACCAAATGACTCACCACCGCCACCTCCTCCACCGCCTCCACCTCCTCCCCCACTGATCACAGAGGCATCAGGTTCAGGAACGACTCCCATACTGGATCCTACCCCCATCGCCTTGGTGACGTTACTGAGTGGCCAGATGACAAACCAGATGAAAGAAGCCATACCGGAGATGTTCCTTCGTCTTCGTAACGAGATCCTTAACACTGGCAACACATCGGGAGAAGCCAGTGGAAATACTGGAGATTCATCTCATTACTCCTACAAATCTTTTGTAGGATGTAAACCACCCAGATTTAGTGGGTCTGAAGGCGCCGTTGGATTAATCCAATGGATTGAAAAGATTGAGACGACCTTGGATCTCTGCGGCTGCCCCGAACACCACAAGGTCCGTTATTCTGCCGGAACATTCAACAAGCGGGCTCTGACTTGGTGGAATAGTCAGATCAACGCCCGGGGAAGGGAAGAAGCCATGGCGATGCCATGGGAAGATTTCAAAGCACTACTGCGCACAGAGTTCTGCCCCAAGAATGAGCTGCAGAAGTTGGAGGTTGAGTTATCCAACCATGTGATGAAAGGGGCTGATCACATGGGGTACACTACTCGTTATCACGAGTTGGTTGCTTTGGTGCCTGACATGGTACCGAATCTAGAAAAGAGGATCGACAGGTATGTAGGTGGACTTCCCGCCTGTATTCAGGGTATGGTTGTTTCAGCCAACCCTACCACTGTCGAGTCAGCAGTGAGACTGTCTGGGAAACTCACTGATCTGATGGTTGCCTCTGGAGTTTTAAAGAAAGAGGCTGATGCTGGAAAGAACAAGGAAGAGTCGTCAAAAAGACCTCATCATCAACCCAAGAAGAAACAAAAGGTCATCAAGAACTACACGATGGCCACCCCTCTCCAACAAGTAACAGCTGCATCGACAAACCCCAACAAGAGACCCTACATTGGTGCATATCCTTTGTGTGGCAAATGTCAATACCACCATGCTGCTGACACTCCCTGCAAACACTGCACGGGATGTGGAAGGAAGGGCCATTGGGTCCAAACATGTCGGATGACACCAAAACAAGCAGCCAACAATGCTGCTTTAGCTCTCCCTCCACCTGCTAACCAGAACAATGGTGGATGCTTCAACTGTGGCGAACAAGGCCACTTTGCAAAGAACTGCCCTAAGAAGGCTCAGCAGGCAGTTCAAGCTCCTCGTGGAAGAGCTTTTGCGATTGGAGCACCGGCAGCACGCCAGGACCCAAATGTGGTCACTGGTACGTTTCTCTTACATGACTTTTATGCATCTGTTCTATTTGACACTGGTGCGGATCAGAGTTTTATCTCTGCCGATTTTGCATGCCAACTAGATTCCATAGAAGAACAGTTAGACTCCCCTTACATTATAGAAGTAGCTAACGGAAAACAGATCACAGTTAGTACAGTTCACAAAAATTGCCCATTGACACTTAATGGTCATACATTCTCTATCGATTTGATACCGATGGAGTTGGGTAGTTTCGACATCATTGTTGGAATGGATTGGCTTTCCTCTAACCGAGTGGAAGTTGTCTGTTCTGAGAAGCTGCTTCGAGTTCCATTGCCCGATGATCGTGTATTGGAAGTCAGAGGGGACCAAGCGAAACGAAGTGTCAAAATCATTTCTTGCATAAAGGCGCGTAAGTGTTTACAGAAGCAGTGTGTAGCTTTTCTTGCACATGTGGAGGAAAAAGAGAAAGACAAGAAGAGGATACAAGACGTACCAGTAGTGAAAGAATATCCAGAAGTATTTCCTGAAGAGTTACCAGGTTTGCCTCCTGTGCGACTGGTAGAGTTTCGAATCGACTTAGTTCCTGGAGCACCTCCTGTCGCTAAATCTCCTTATCGGCTAGCACCTTCGGAGATGCAGGAATTATCAAACCAGTTGCAGGAGTTATTGGACAAAGGATTCATTAGACCGAGCTACTCGCCTTGGGGAGCTCCGGTCTTGTTTGTGAAGAAGAAAGACGGATCGTTCAGAATGTGCATAGATTACAGGGAGCTGAACAAACTAACCATCAAGAATCGGTATCCATTGCCGAGGATTGATGATTTGTTTGACCAACTGCAAGGAGCTCAGTACTTCTCGAAGATTGATTTGCGGTCTGGTTATCATCAACTCAGAGTTCAAGACGAAGACATACCGAAGACGGCATTCCGAACCAGATACGGGCATTACGAATTCATGGTGATGCCTTTCGGATTAACAAACGCACCAGCGGTTTTCATGGATCTCATGAACCGAGTGTGCAAGCCGTATTTAGATCAGTTTGTTATTGTTTTCATCGATGACATACTGATTTATTCCAAGAGCAAAGCCGAACACGAGCAACATCTCAGAAAGATCTTCGAACTATTGACAGAACAGAAGCTTTACGCCAAGTTCTCTAAATGTGAATTTTGGCTAAGAGAAGTTCAATTTCTGGGACATGTAGTCAACAGTGAGGGAATACACGTAGATCCCGCCAAGATTGAAGCAATAAAGAACTAGGACACTCCGAAGACACCAACGGAGATACGGTCTTTTCTGGGATTGGCAGCTTATTATAGGAGGTTCATCTCGAACTTTTCTGAGATAGCTTTGCCTCTCACTAAGTTAACTCAGAAGAGTGAACCGTTTGTCTGGGAACAGAAACAAGAAGATGCCTTTCAGACATTGAAGCAAAAGTTGTGTAATGCTCCAATCCTATCACTCCCGGAAGGATGTGATGACTTTGTCGTTTATTGCGATGCATCTCATCAAGGACTAGGTTGCGTACTGATGCAACGGGACAAAGTTATCGCCTATGCATCAAGACAGTTAAAGGTTCATGAGAAGAATTACACTACTCACGATCTTGAACTGGGAGCAGTGATCTTCGCACTGAAGATTTGGAGACATTACTTATATGGCACTAAGTGTACCATATTTACAGATCACAAGAGTCTGCAACATATTTTTGATCAGAAGGAGCTCAACATGCGACAACGCCGTTGGGTTGAACTTCTGAATGACTACGATTGTGTGATCAAGTACCATCCGGGCAAGGCAAACGTTGTTGCTGATGCCTTGAGCCGGAAGGAACGGGTCAAACCCTTGCGCGTCAGAGCAATGGGAATGACTGTGCAGACAAGCTTACACGACAAGATCATGCAGGCACAACAAGAGGTGATTGAACGAGAAAACTTGAAGAAAGAACTAGATTGCGGTGTGGAGAAACATTTGGAAACAAAACCTGATGGACTTGTTTACTTCAAGGATCGTATCTGGATTCCTGCAGTAGATGAGTTAAGGAAACTTATTTTTGATGAAGCACACAAGACCAAATACTCTGTTCATCCAGGCGCCGATAAAATGTACCAAGACTTGCGTGGATTTTATTGGTGGCCGGGAATGAAGAAAGACATAGCCGAGTACGTCGGCCTATGTCTAACGTGTGCGAAGGTAAAGGCGGAACACCAGAAACCGTCTGGTTTACTGGAACAGCCTGAGATTCCGCTCTGGAAGTGGGAACAAATAGCTATGGACTTTATTACCAAGCTACCCCGCACTTCCAGTGGCCACGATACAATTTGGGTGATCATCGATCGTTTAACAAAATCTGCTCACTTCTTACCGATGCGTGAGACTTTCACAATGGATAAACTGGCAAGATTGTACATCAACGAGATAGTGGTACGCCATGGTGTGCCATTGTCAATTACTTCTGATAAAGACAGCAGATTTACTTCAAGGTTCTGGCAATCACTGCAGAAATCTCTAGGGACACAGTTAAATCTGAGTACAGCTTACCATCCACAAACGGACGGTCAAAGCGAACGTACAATTCAAACCCTAGAGGACATGTTAAGAACTTGTGTTCTAGATTTCGGTGGTAATTGGGATTCTCATTTGCCACTGATCGAGTTCTCCTACAACAACAGTTATCACAGCAGCATCGGTTGTGCCCCATTCGAGGCTCTCTATGGCCGGAAATGTCGATCACCGATCTGTTGGACTGAAGTGGGAGATAACCGTATAACTGGACCAGAGCTAATTCAGGAAACCACTGACAAGATTGCTCAGATTCAGAGAAGATTGCAAGCTACTAGAAGCAGACAGAAAAGCTATGCCGACAAACGGCGTAAGCTGTTGGAATTCCAAGTGGGAGATCGTGTCATGTTGAAGGTTTCTCCATGGAAGGGCGTAGTTCGCTTTGGAACGAAAGACAAACTAGCACCACGATACGTGGGACCGTTCGAAATCATCGAACGTATTGGTCCTGTGGCTTATCGACTGAGATTACCGGTTCAACTCAGTGGTGTGCATGACGTGTTTCACGTCTCGAACTTAAAGAAATTCCTTGCTGACGAATCACTCGTCATTCCACTTGAAGAAATTCAAGTTGATGAACAGTTACATTTTATCGAAGAACCTTTAGAGATTATGGATCGCAAGGTCAAGCAACTGAGGCGAAGCCGTATTCCGATTGTAAAGGTTCGTTGGAACTCAAGACGCGGACCCGAGTTTACTTGGGAACGTGAAGATCATATGAAGTTAAAGTATCCCCAACTGTTTGAAGAGGAAGCTGTACCCGATAACAACTCCTAAATTTCGGGACGAAATTTCTTTAACAAGGGGAGACTGTAACATCAAGTACCAGATCGTCCGGCAAGTCCGTACGGTACGTGTACTTTCTACAGTAACTATGTGTACTTATACGATTGTGAACAGTACTTGTATTAACAGGATCTTAAATACAAGAAATTGTTGTACGTATTTTCGTATAAACTTAAATACATTAAGTACAACGTACATTTGGAACATTAGTTATGTTTATTAAGTGAAAACTTAATTACAGTTAACACAACAAATCACGAGAAACAACGGTACTCAAAAAATATTCAGGAAACATATCGGTTGCGATCTGATGTCCACAATTGACAGGAATCGGATGACCGACAAGTCAGTACAAGAACAATGTGAAAACAGGATGTTTAGTTGAGTCCGACAGTGAGGAAACACAATCTAAACACAATTACAGTGTTATTTCAGAATAACGAACTGACAGTGTGTTTGCGTGGGTGACGATTCACACAAACATATCTGTGAGTTTAGAGTTCTGAAATAATGACTGAAAAGTAGAAAACAAAAGTCAGAAAGCAAAACCATCTTCGTATTCGTTCGGGTGACGATTCGAACGAATTACGCGCGAAGGTGACGCGATCTGACGAAACGAAAACGAAAACACGACACGAACGAAAATAATTTAATAAAATAAAATAAATAACATTTTTACAATTTTGAAAATCATCAAAATAATTAAATTAAAGCTTTTTATTTAATTCCATTTAAATTACGCGTAATTATCCGGAAACGTAACGAAAACGCGAACCGAGCAACGAAAACGAACCCGAACACCCTCGGGGTATAAATACCTTGAATGAACTCCCTTTTACTCATTTCATCTTCTTCTTCTTTCTCACAAACACAAAATCCCGGTTTTGAAAACCCTCACCATATTCAAACTTCAAATCATCATAACTTTCTCATTTCTCAACGAAATTGAGTGATTCTTTCGCCTAAACGAAGCTCTTGATGCCCTCTACACAAAAGTACAACAGATCTAAGCCAAGCTTCACTGAATCGCGAGGTAAGAGGCTGTGAAAGTGGGCGATTTTAGGGTTTTCTACCCTTTTTGTAAACCTTGTTCAAAACCGAATTTCAGCCCTCATCCTTGAACTCTAGTCGTCTAAAACAGTACCTGGACTACATCAACACCTCAAACCATCAAGGGCCAGGGATAGAAGCTGAGTTGCACCACCATGGCCGACCACGACCTTCATTAGGCCGAATGACCCTATTCGGCCGAATGGCCAAGGGCTCATTCGACCACCACCACCCTCCAGATATTCGACACTTAGCTCATTCTCCAGCCATCCCATTCGAGCAAAACCCTAGTCGAATAGCTCTCATTCGCCACCCTCATTCTGGTTAAACATTGCTTCATTCGGCCAGTGACCTCCATTCGACAGCCACCTTCGGTTTGGCATGGTTCCATTCGACCAACACCCATACTCCCTACATTCAGCCACCCCTTTTCTGGTTCAGCCTTCATTTGGCTTGTACACACCCTCACAAAACGGCTGGAAACCCTACTTGTGAGGCCCCGAAACCGGGCACCTCACAGAGGTTGGTTTTCATCATAACACATAGCTCTTAAACTAAAAACTTTCATAATCATGCAGCGGAATTGTAAACATAGTTTGATAAACCGAAATCAATAAAGTGTCTGTATCAAAAACATATCGGATTGCCAAAAACCACCGGATCGTATGACTCTATGCCCGAGCTCCATGCCTTCTCATATCATACCTTCAACCTGACATACATGCTAAATCAAGTCAGCTTACGCTGGTGAGTTCTAGTTTTCATAAAACAATATTAAACATACTTAACATACACATCATTTCATACTCATAGACCATAACCTTAGCACATAACATTCTTACATCGTCATCATCATACATTCCACTGTTACCATTCGAACAGTGGGCTTATGCCGGCACAAGGCTCCATAACCGTTGATCTGTCCCGCCGAAGCGTTCTACAGATCCATACTTACCCAGTAGCAAGTACTGGAGCAACCATACTTACCCCATATGAATATGGGAGCAACGTCATACTTACCCCGTAACGAGTACGGGAGCAACCTCATACTTACCCCGTAACGAGTACGGGAGCAACCTCATACTTATCCCGTAACGAGTACGGGAGCAACGTCATACTTACCCCGTAACGAGTACGGGAGCAACCTCATACTTACCCAGTACAAATACTGGAGCAACCATACTTACCCAGTACAAATACTGGAGCAACCATCATTCATCATGACATGACACACTAGCACCATATCATCATTCATCATAACATCGTATCATTATCCTAATAACATAGGATTTCTCATACAGGGTATGCTAGTATCGTGTCATCATAACATCTTAGTACCATGCACATGTCATGCTAGCAGCACGTCATCATATCATGCATCATGACAACATAAACACATTTTTGCTAGCATGTAATCATCATAACATCATACTTTCATCATAGCATACCTAGGATTTCATCATAACATAACATCATACTTTCATCATAGCATACCTAGGATTTCATCATAACATAACATCATACTTTCATCATAGCATACCTATGATTTCATCATAACATAACATCCTTATTTATCATCATAGCATGTTATCATTCAGTTTATCATCATAACTTACTAACATGCATTCATCATTCTTAGCACACCTTCATGCAATAATCATCCTAGCACCTTAACATGCATACATAGTCAGGGCATATCATCATTCATTCATCATCATCATAGGCACATATCATCATAGACATAACAATAAGCATGTATGTCAGCCCAAAACATTAAGCATAAAATAGGGCGTCTAGAACTCACCTGACAGTAGACTCCTGTTAACCTTAGCCGAACTCCTTAGCTAGGGCCTTAAGGACCTATATCAGTTACATTATATCATCACATACCATCACATCACATACTTAGACTTAGAAATTATTCTAAGTCCTCATAGCCTACTAGTCCCCCTTTCTGAATCCAAGTTCTCGAAACTTAGCTGAGTGTTCGAAACCCTTGAAATCCATTAAGTCCTCATGTACACGAAATCCATGAGTATTCGAAACACCAGTACACGAAATACCCAAGGTACACGAACCCCCTTGTGTACACGAACATCCCTGTGTACTCGAACCCAAAGGTGTACTCGAAATCACCACATTCTCGAAATACTTGTACTCGAAATACTCATGTACACGAAATGGCCCTGTACTCGAATTACCCATGTACCCGAAATACTCATGTACACGAAATTCTAAGTATGATTTTTCGAGTACCCTTAGTGTATAGCTTCGTGTACTCATCATTTCGTCATTAAACATCTCAGAAATTCATCTAAGGCCTTGGGGAGCTAGTTCTAGGTTCCTTAGGTTGTTACCAACGTATTGGAACCTCAAAGTTACGAACTTTACGCATAAAGGTGTGAGCTTTATGCATAAGTTCACTCTTTGTCTAACCATTCTAACTTTTGCATAAAAATCCTAGCTTTTGATTTAGAACACTTACTTGAAGTTAGGTGATCACCCCTGTAGATTCCCGTGCGTTTCCTCCTTCGTTTGGTCGATCAAAAGCTCGATCCTTGAAGTTTCTTGGTTCCGACTTCGTGTACTCTAGAGAGAACGTGCTCAGCCAAAGGTTCGCACATATCCCAAGGCACTACTATTTATAGGCAGTGTCTGGTACTCGAAATTTGGAGAATTTCGAGTACAGCTTCGAGTACAGTGTACTCGAAGTTCCATATCGAGTACACGAACTTGGGACTTCAACTTGGTTATTTTTCGTCTACTTTCCTTCAAGCTTATCATCCGTTACCCATTCGTAAGTTCCAAGTAACTTGTATTAGAAAATTTGGGATGTTACAAGTCTCCCCTCCTTACAATAGGTTTCGTCCCGAAACCTGCCTCGTTACACATCGAACAAATAAGGATACAACTTCCTCATCTCGTCTTCCAATTCCCACGTCGTGTCTGAACCCTTCCGATGCTTCCACTGAACTCTTACTTGACGAACCGTTTTATTCCGTAGCTGTTTTTCCTTTGCATCCACAATGGCAACTGGCTCCTCAATGTAGTTCAGTCGATCATCTACCTCAATGTCATCCAAAGGAACATGCGCCTGCTCGTCTGCCAAGCACTTCCTAAGATGTGACACGTGGAAGGTAGGATGAATCCCGTTCAGCTCCTCTGGTAGGTCCAGTCGATACGCGACTTTCCCTACCCTTGCTTTTATCGGAAATGGTCCAATGTACCTCGGACTCAACTTGCCTCGCTTTCTGAATCGAATGATTCCCTTCCATGGTGATACTTTCAGCAACACTCGATCGCCAACATCAAACTCGATCGGTCTCCGGCGCTTGTCAGCGTAGGACTTTTGGCGATCGTGTGCAGCCTTCATACGTGCTTTTATCACCCGTAGCTTTTCTTCCATATCAATCACAGCAGCCTTGTTTCCCATTTCTTTCTGTCCAACTTCACCCCAGCATACCGGGGTTCTACATCGTCGTCCGTACAACGCCTCATATGGGGGCATTCCGATACTAGAGTGCTAGCTGTTGTTATATGAGAACTCCACCAATGGCAAGTGGTCATCCCAGCTTCCTCCAAAATCGATAATGCACGCCCTAAGCATATCCTCCAACGTTTGGATAGTCCTTTCTGACTGTCCATCAGTCTGAGGGTGATAGGCGGTACTGAAATTTAACCTCGTTCCCATAGCATCATGAAACTGCTTCCAGAATCTGGAAGTAAACCTCGTATCTCGATCTGACACAATGGAGACAGGAACTCCATGTCTGGTCACAATCTCTTTTACGAACAACTCAGACAACCTTTCGGACGTATACGTTTCCCTGATAGGAAGAAAGTGTGCACTCTTCGTCAGTCGGTCCACAATCACCCATATGGTATCATGCCGCTTAGCTGTCCTCGGTAGCTTGGTGATGAAATCCGTGGTGATGTGTTCCCATTTCCATTCCGGTACCTCTAGAGGTTGCACATATCCGTAGGGTTTCTGATGTTCAGCCTTCACTTGCGCACAAGTAAGACACCTGTTCACATACTGCATCACATTAAACTTCATGCCCGGCCACCGAAAATCCTGTCGAAGATCTTGATACATCTTCGTCGCACCGGGGTGTACCGAGTATCGTGACTTGTGGGCTTCATCTAAAATCCTCGCTCGAATGTCCCCATTTCTGGGCACCCACATTCGACCGAATCGTAACTTTATCCCATGGTCATTGTCTTCCAAGTTCTTGACTTGTCCGAAGACGCGTTCAAAACCCACATTCTCTTCTTTCAATCCCTCCTGTTGCGCCTGTTTGAGCTCGTTCAGAAAGTCTGGCGTTATCACCAAACTATACGATTTTACTCGTATGGCAGGATGATCAGTCTTGCGACTTAGAGCATCTGCCACCACATTGGCCTTTCCCGGGTGATATAGAATATCACAGTCATAATCCTTTAACAGCTCAAGCCATCGTCTCTGCCTCATATTCAAATCCTTTTGCTCGAAGAAATACTTCAAGCTCTTGTGGTCGGTATAGATGGTACTCCTTACTCCATACAAATAGTGCCTCCATATTTTCAATGCAAACACCACTGCAGCGAGTTCAAGATCGTGGGTCGGGTAGTTAGCCTCATGAATCTTTAGCTGGCGCGAAGCATAAGCTATCACCCTTCCCCTTTGCATTAGTACACATCCCAACCCTTGTTGTGACGCATCGGCATACACAACAAGATCATCATTCCCATCCGGCAGTGCTAGAACAGGAGCTTGGGTAAGTTTCTCCTTCAGCACTGAAAACGCTTGTTCTTGGTTTGGAACCCATTCGTACTTTACGTCTTTCTTCGTGAGCTTCGTCAGTGGCGTCGCTATCTTGGAGAAGTCCTGAATGAATCTCCGATAGTAACCGGCCAAACCAAGAAAACTGCGTACTTCTGTCGGTGACTTCGGAGGACTCCATTTCATAACCGTTTCAACTTTAGCTGGATCTACCATAATGCCTTCTGTCACACCCCCAAATTTCAACTAACGGAATCACACCGTTTGGGAGCATGACAAACCAGGATCTCAGATCATTAGACATAGCGAAGACCTCTATATGAATTTCAAAACATACGTTGGTCTTTAAAACATAACATTCAGAGTTTACAAAAAGTTGCGGAAGCGTTTAAAAACCATAAACAGTTGTAAAGTAAACATTACAAACCAAAGTACTTAAATATTCAAATGTTCAAATTCAAATTCAAATTCAAAGTGTTTATAATGCATGAGACTCTATCTTCCTAGTCCATGCCAGCTTTAACGCGCGCCTTAGCGTCCTGAGAAAACATGCAAATCAAGTCAACACAAAGGTTGGTGCATAACACAGGTTTTAAGTATTCATAATGTTCAAAACAGCAGTTTGAATAATAAGATTGTAGATAACATAATCACAAATGCACAGTCATGATAGCTAGTCATATAAACTATTTACATACGTGTTCGACACCGAAGCTGACGGATTGCCATGCTATAGCATGTTTTCGCCTTGCCACTATTGTCTATCACAACAATAGTAAAATTGTGTTTGGTCAGTCAAACACCTGCGTAGATCCCATCTACCAGGTGAGGTTTGTCAAACCTAATAGATCTATTTCCAACTACCACGCTTTGCATTACAGCAAACTAAACGGTTCGAGGTGTGTAAGGACTTTCAAGTTGATATGTTTTCACATAATGTAAACAGCTAACTCATGCAAGTGATATGTATCTAAAAACAGTTTGTTGCACATGTTTTCTCCCCCAAAACAGTTTAAAATAAGAAAGGGGCCGTGTACGCACCTTTGATAATAGCAGAATGATCAAATACTTGTTAACTTGCGTAGAAATCCTCTACGAAGAATCTGTGATTTAAACAATAACCTAAAGTTATTCGAAATGTCGTTTTGTGCTTGAAATCACATACGTATCAACATACGTATGTTAGAGTGTTAGAATTATGCATACGGAAGTACGCGTGCCATTGAAATCGATTAAATAAAATCATATTTGATTTTATTCAATTAATCGTAAGTATACGCGATTTCGTGTTCGGATTAAAATATAAATTTTATCATCCTAACACGTTCGTATTCTAGTTACGGTTCCAACGCAACTTGAACGGATCGAATCGGACTTGAAACGAATAAGTTATGCTCAAAATACTAAATTAATATTAAAACCCAAAAATGGTTGGGCCGGGACTCGAACCCGCGACCCTCAACTCAACATACCCTCTCCCTAGCATCTAGTCTGATCAAATCTTATTGTTCTATTATGGAATTTAGTTGTTTTAATTCCATCTGATCTGGTTCCCTTATATTTACTCTAGCCGAAGCAAATCTTGGTTCAATAGACCTACGATTCGAACTCCATCGGACCTAGAACCATGGGGCTATGGTTCCTGCGATCTTTTCGAGCCTACTGGTTGCTTTTAATTCAAAAACAATTCACTATAATTCGTTTATTTGAGTATCCACAGATTCGAATCCAACTTCTAAAACCCATCATTCGATCCCTTACAATTCGTCTACCTCAAGTCATGAAATCATCAGATTTTCTTTAACCTAATCCCACGAACCCATTCATGCCAATTAATTCGATTTTAAAACTTGTTTCCAACAAAACCCCCAAACCGCTTAACCCGTGGAAACCTAGAACTTGATCTTTATCAAATCGATACTGTTACAAGAAATTAGTTTATGGTTTAGCTTAATCGGAACCCTCTGAAACTTGTGATAACATTTAATTTGATTATAGGGTTTGTTTGATGCGAAACCCCCAACTCATTTTAGGTAATGAACCCTAGAACCGGCTATCATATAATTCGATATTAGAATACCGAATTAACCTAGGGATTTTCTTAGTCGGTAGTTTTAGAGTGTGTAGGAGAGTTTACTTACAAGATTTGATGTCGAATTGTAAGGGTTCGTCTTGAGAGTTGATGTTCGGCTCCCCTTCCAATCGATTTCACTATCCTCGACTTTTTGTTTCGAATTGATGAATCCCACAGTGTCTAACAGTGCCGACTAAAGTATTTTAGAGTTCAATTGTGAGTGTGTTGATCGATTAATATGGGATTGATAGCTAGTGGGACGGTTACGACTTTTCAATCGATTAGGGGAGTTAATTACAATACTAATGAACTAATAACGCCTGTTACCCACTATTAATCATTAATAGAATGATTAAAGGAATTAAATTTTCGGTTTTTACTAAGATTCAATACGAAATTCGAATTTAATCAACAATTTGGGCCGAATTTTGACTTGTGAAAGTCAAAATTGGTCCTTTTCCTTTTTACAAGTCGACTTCTTGTAGATTGGATATTCCTAAACCTAATTTGATTAATTATACCACTTCTAATTCAGTCTTGATCGATTTCGAATCATATCTGTCAATTCCTGATTAACTGGATTAATCTGAACTTGCCGGATTGTCACTAACTGACTAATTGATATATTATTGGGCTTGATTACTCCAATTGGGCCTCTTAAATATGACTGGGCCTATCCTGAACTCATTAGGCCTATCCTGGACTCATTGGGCCTATTTGGGCCTCATTGGCCTTCCTTGGGCCTACTTTGGCCTACTTGGGCCTCAGTGGCCTTCCTTGTTTTCATTGGGCCCACATTTGCCTTGTTGGACCTACCTTGACTCCTTGGACTTACCTTAACCTTACTGGGCCTTCCTAGATCTCATTGAGCTTCTCTGATCCTTATTGGGCCTTACTGGACCTCTCTTGGCTCATTGGGCCTACATTAGTTCTGTTGGGCCCACATTATCTCTGTTGGGCCTATAATATCACCATCTCCCGTTAACAAGGTTAGTGTAAAAAGTCGGATTGTCACATCATCCCCTTGTTGAAGGAATTTTCGTCCCGAAAATTAGTAAGTGTTAAGAGTGGTTAGGAAACTACTTACGAGTTTAAATCGTACGTGATAGTGTGATTTGATCATTCAGTGTGCTTGTGTGTACTCACACACAAAGTCTAATGCTTGCAACATCACAACTCAAATGTGATCGTTCAATGTGACTGTTTGCGTGTACACTAGTTAGTTCACCTAACTGTGACTGTTTGTGTTTGATCGTACTGTGTTGTGTAACCTCACACATAGTGAGTGTCTGAAACTGTTTGTACTATGTAACCCCGCACATAGCAAAATGTGTGTAACCAATCATGTATGTACTACCATAACATGTAACATATGAAATGTAGCACATAAAATATATAAATTGTAATGTAGCACAAATGTTAATAACAAAATCAATTGAATAAAATGTTTGTGCTTACAGTTTAAAATTTGCAGTGTCTGAGTGTCTGATGTGTGAAAGCATCACGTCATCCCCTTGTTGAAGGAAATTTCGTCCCGAAATTTAACGTGCGCTCTCAGTGTTAGCAGTAGCTGTCTTGAATAGATGAGGATATTTCTTCATCATTTGATCTTCCCGTTCCCATGTGAATTCAGGACCCCGTCTTGAATTCCATCGAACTTTGACTATCGGAATCTTGCTTTGCTTCAGTTGTTTGACCTCTCGGTCCATGATTTCCGCCGGTTCTTCAATGAATCGTAACTGTTCATCTACTTGTATTTCTTCCAATGGTACTATCAATGTCTCATCAGAAAGACATTTCTTTAAGTTCGATACATGAAAGACATCATGAACTCCACTGAGTTCATCCGGTAGTTTGAGTTGATACGCAACCGGACCAATCCTTTTCAGAATCTCAAAAGGTCCTACGTAACGTGGACTAAGCTTTCCGCGCTTGCCGAATCGTATCACACCTTTCCAAGGTGATACTTTTAGAAGAACTCGGTCTCCTACTTGAAATTCCAACGGCTTGCGACGTTTGTCTGCATAACTCTTCTGACGATCTCGAGCCGCTGCCATACGGTTCCGAATTTGAACTATCTTCTCTGTCGTCTCGTGCACCAGTTCAGGACCTGTTATCTGACTGTCACCAATTTCAGCCCAGCAAACTGGTGAACGACATTTGCGACCATACAAAGCTTCAAACGGTGCTGCTTGAATGCTTGTATGATAACTATTGTTGTAAGATAATTCCACCAACGGTAAATGATTCTCCCAGCTATCGCCAAAATCAATGACACAAGCTCGTAACATATCCTCGAGCGTTTGAATCGTTCGTTCACTTTGACCGTCGGTCTGTGGATGATAAGCGGTACTCATATCCAAGCGAGTCCCCAATGACTTATGAAGAGATTTCCAAAAATTGGAAGTAAATCGGGCATCCCGATCTGATATGATAGAGATTGGCACACCATGCCGTGCTACTACTTCCTTGATGTAAATGCGAGTCAGTTTCTCCATCTTATCAGTTTCCTTGATTGCTAAGAAGTGTGCAGATTTCGTTAATCGATCGACAATTACCCATATCGTATCACAACCAGTCTGTGTACGGGGTAACTTAGTAATGAAGTCCATCGAAATCTGTTCCCATTTCCACATCGGTATCTCTGGTTGTTGCAGTAAACCAGATGGCTTCTGGTATTCAACTTTGACTTTCGAACAAGTCAAACATTTGCTAACGTACTTAGCAATATCCGCTTTCATATGAGGCCACCAATACAGTGCCTTCAAGTCATGATACATCTTGTCTGATCCCGGATGGACTGAATATCTGGACTTGTGCGCTTCGTCCATCACGAGTTCCCTTAAACCTCCATACAAAGGTATCCACATTCGATCAATGAAATAACGAATTCCATCAGGTTTAACATTCAATTGTTCTTCCATTCCTCGTAAAGATTCCGGTACTAAGTTTTCCTTTTTCAAGGCCTCAATCTGAGCACTGTGTACCTTGTCAGGTAAGTCGGTATGTATCGTCATCATAAGTGCACGAACCCGTCTTGTTCCTGTTGTGTCTTTTCTGCTCAGAGCGTCAGCTACTACATTAGCTTTTCCCGGGTGATATTTAATCGCACACTCATAATCATTCAACAACTCAACCCATCGTCGTTGTCTCATATTAAGCTCCTTCTGATCAAAGATATGTTGCAAACTCTTATGATCAGTGTAAATGGTACACTTAGTTCCATACAAATAATGCCTCCAAATTTTCAAAGCAAAAACCACTGCTCCCAACTCCAAGTCATGAGTAGTATAATTCTTTTCGTGCGTTCTTAGTTGTCTGGAAGCATAAGCGATCACTTTATCACGTTGCATCAACACACATCCCAATCCCTGTACAGATGCATCACAATACACCACAAAGTCTTCCGTCCCTTCCGGTAAGGACAGAATCGGTGCGCTGCAAAGCTTCTGTTTCAATAACTGGAATGCAGTTTCCTGTTTATCTGTCCAGTTATACTTTGTTCCCTTGTACGTAAGAGCTGTAAGTGGTTGAGCGATCTTTGAGAAACCCTCAATGAATCGTCGATAATAACCCGCCAAACCAAGGAATTGTCGTACCTCGGTAGGGGTCTTTGGTGCTTCCCAATTCTTAATCGCTTCAATCTTCGCTGGATCAACATGTATACCCTTTTCATTAACTATATGCCCCAAGAACTGTACTTCTCGCATCCAGAAATCACATTTCGAAAACTTAGCGTACAGTTGTTCCTGTTTCAATAACTCTAGCAGTAATCGGAGATGTTCAGCGTGTTCCTCCTCAGACTGTGAATAGATGAGAATGTCATCAATGAAAACAATGACAAACTTATCCAGATAAGGTTTACAAACACGATTCATGAGATCCATGAATACAGCTGGAGCGTTTGTCAACCCAAATGGCATGACCAAGAACTCATAATGGCCATAGCATGTCCTGAATGTTGTTTTCGGAATATCCTCCTCCTGAACTCTTAGTTGATGATAACCCGACCTGAGATCAATCTTCGAGTAGTAACTCGAACCTTGCAACTGATCGAACAGATCGTCAATCCTGGGTAACGGATACCGGTTCTTGATAGTAACCTTATTCAATTCCCGGTAATCGATGCACATACGAAAAGTCCCGTCTTTCTTCTTTACAAACAATACTGGAGCTCCCCACGGTGAAAAACTAGGTCGTATGAAACCCTTATCCAACAACTCTTGCAATTGTGTGGATAACTCTTGCATCTCTGATGGTGCAAGTCGATAAGGCGCCCTAGCTATCGGTGCTGCATCTGGTGTAAGATCGATTCGGAACTCCACCTGTCTGATAGGCGGTAATCCCGGCAAGTCTTCTGGAAATACCTCCGGATATTCACAAACTATTGGTATATCTTCAAGCTTCTTCTCAGCCACCGGCTTTTTAGTTATAAGTGCTATAACTGCCGTATGACCTTTTCGCAAACATTTGTGTGCTTTCATACAAGATATGAGACGCAGTGGCGTACTACTCTTCTCACCTTGTACATATAATGTCTCTCCCTGCGGAAGAGGTATGCGAACAATCTTTTCATGGCATACGATTTCAGCCTGGTTCTTGGACAACCAGTCCATGCCAATGACTACATCAAAACTGCCTAAGGCAATAGGCATAAGATCAATCTCTAATGTCTGACCCATCAAATCAAGGATACATCTCTTAAAAATACTTTCCACTACAATCAACTTACCATCAGCTAATTCCACAGTGTAGGAACTATCTAAGGCAGTGGGACTAACATTTAGCAACTTAGCAAGTGAACTAGATACAAAGCTCCGATCGGCACCAGTGTCAAATAACATAGAGGCATAGTGATTATTTAAGAGGAACGTACCCGTGACAATGTTGGGATCCTCCCGCGCTTGACGTCCTCCAATCACGAACGCCCTGCCTCTAGCACCGTTGTTGTTGTTATTGTTATTATTGTTGTTGGTGCCATTGCCATTACCGTTGCCATTTCCATTACCATTACCATTATTGTCCCCGCCTTTCTTGAGTTGTGGGCAATCTTTCTTAAAATGCCCCATCTTGCCGCACTCGAAACAACCCTTCTGTGCGTTGTTCTGATTGTTATTCTGGTTGTTATTGTTGTTCTGCAGCTCTCCGCGACAATCTTTAGCCGCATGCCCAATCTTGCCACACCTCTGGCACTTAGCTCTGTCACACTGGTTACCCGCATGATGATAACCACACCTGTTGCACTTGGGGTGCTTACCAATATAGCCCCCCGATGATGATGATGCTTGTTGACCACTGTTGGAATTATGATAGGACTTGTTTGAGTCCTGCTTCCTGTTCTGCTGTTGGTTGTTACTTTTGAAGTTGTTACTTTCCCACTTTCTCTTGTGATCTCCTACCTTGGTAGCAGATGTTCGCTTAGGCAGGGTTCCCTGTAACACTGCTTGATCAGTAAGCTGATGCGCTAGACGAACAGCTTGTTGGATAGTGGTGGGATTTGCTGAAGTAACCATCCCCTGAATCTGAGGCACTAGTCCTCCAATGTACCTTTCAATCCACTTACTGGCTGGAGTAGCCATGTGTGGTAGCAGTCTGGCCAGTTCATGCGATCTGGTCGTGTATTCCTCAATATTTGACCCCTCCATCTTGAGGTGCCAATACTCCTCCTCCAACTTCTGCATTTCACTACGAGGACAATACTCCTCTTGTAGTAAAGTTTTGAAGTTGTTCCAGGTCAACGCATTTGCTTCTCCCAACCCCAGAGTCTGAACATTGGAGTTCCACCAAGTCAGTGCTGGACCCTCCAATGTTCCAGTAGCAAATTTCACCTTGCTGTCATCAGGGCAGTTGCACATTTCGAACACAAACTCAGCCTTCTCAATCCATCGGAGAAGTCCTATGGCCCCCTCCGACCCTTTGAAATTGTGAGGTTTGCAGTCCAAGAACATCTTGAATGTGCAAACTTGTGGGTTAACCAATCCCCCAGCTGGACCCTGTGGTCCCGTGTTGTGTGCCTGTGCGTACTGTGCTATTGCCTCTGCAACTCTGTTGTTGGTTAGCTCATTGAGCTCAGCAACAGTCATATGTACGTTTCCCTCAGCCATTAGTTTCCTATTTATAAGAAGTGTTAGCACGAAATCAAAATCCAATGTAACATGTGTAAGTAAAACAACAAACACATCATGTAATATAAATCAACACAGTTGTTGGAAATAAAAGATAACTCTTTAATAGATAGAAACTTTCTTTGAGTACAATACTTTTGAAATGAAATACAAGTTTTCAAACTACTAATGTAGGAACACAACCCGTTCCTAATAAGTTTAAACAAAACAGAAATAAAAGAAAGAGAATCAATCGTCCTCAACAGTGGATTCAGGATCGGACTCAGCAACTGGTGCTGGTTCCTCCTCCTCATCCTCATCCTGTTCCTCATTCTCAACTACCACTAAATCCTCCAAAGCTTCAATCCTGCCCGCCAAAATCTCCTCTCGGTTCTCTGACTCTTCTAGACGACCAATCAAATTGATCATCTCATCCCGCATATCGTGGACAAGATGGGTAAGATCATCCTGCCTCTCAATAGCATCCCATAACTCCTGAGATCTCTGTGCTATCCTATCTTCTGCTACCTCCAGATCCTCGCGCAATTTGGCGATCTCCTCGGCGTCTGTCCTTTGCCTCTTAGGCTCAGGAGCATCTAGTACTGGTGGTGGATGTGTAGAAGGTCCCTCAGCAGGGATCTGCTGAGTGCCCTCCTCAGGCTCCTCTTCCGGATCCTCATCCGGGTCCTCGTATGGATCCTCCTCTGGATCCTCGTCTGGATCCTCGTCTGGATCCTCCTCCGGATCCTCGTCTGGATCTGAGTCATCCTGCTCATATGGTGGAGGTGATGGAATAGGTGGTGGTGGTGATGATGGTGGTGCCGGAACTATCGGCTCCTCGTCCTCGGAATCATCAATGACAATATAAGGTACCGATGATGATGCCATGCCTGTTACATAATGCCATATGTAAGTGCAATGCGTAAGCAAATCAATTACATAATGTCATATGTAATTCTAAACAGTATGTGTAAACATGTGTGTCTAATGTCTAACAGTCATAGTCTAGGCCTACAAATGCAAACCTAGTTCGCTATAACCAATGGCTCTGATACCAATCTGTCACTCCCCCAAATTTCAACTAACGGAATCACACCGTTTGGGAGCATGACAAACCAGGATCTCAGATCATTAGACATAGCGAAGACCTCTATATGAATTTCAAAACATACGTTGGTCTTTAAAACATAACATTCAGAGTTTACAAAAAGTTGCGGAAGCGTTTAAAAACCATAAACAGTTGTAAAGTAAACATTACAAACCAAAGTACTTAAATATTCAAATGTTCAAATTCAAATTCAAATTCAAAGTGTTTATAATGCATGAGACTCGATCTTCCTAGTCCATGCCAGCTTTAACGCGCGCCTTAGCGTCCTGAGAAAACATGCAAATCAAGTCAACACAAAGGTTGGTGCATAACACAGGTTTTAAGTATTCATAATGTTCAAAACAGCAGTTTGAATAATAAGATTGTAGATAACATAATCACAAATGCACAGTCATGATAGCTAGTCATATAAACTATTTACATACGTGTTCGACACCGAAGCTGACGGATTGCCATGCTATAGCATGTTTTCGCCTTGCCACTATTGTCTATCACAACAATAGTAAAATTGTGTTTGGTCAGTCAAACACCTGCGTAGATCCCATCTACCAGGTGAGGTTTGTCAAACCTAATAGATCTATTTCCAACTACCACGCTTTGCATTACAGCAAACTAAACGGTTCGAGGTGTGTAAGGACTTTCAAGTTGATATGTTTTCACATAATGTAAACAGCTAACTCATGCAAGTGATATGTATCTAAAAACAGTTTGTTGCACATGTTTTCTCCCCCAAAACAGTTTAAAATAAGAAAGGGGCCGTGTACGCACCTTTGATAATAGCAGAATGATCAAATACTTGTTAACTTGCGTAGAAATCCTCTACGAAGAATCTGTGATTTAAACAATAACCTAAAGTTATTCGAAATGTCGTTTTGTGCTTGAAATCACATACGTATCAACATACGTATGTTAGAGTGTTAGAATTATGCATACGGAAGTACGCGTGCCATTGAAATCGATTAAATAAAATCATATTTGATTTTATTCAATTAATCGTAAGTATACGCGATTTCGTGTTCGGATTAAAATATAAATTTTATCATCCTAACACGTTCGTATTCTAGTTACGGTTCCAACGCAACTTGAACGGATCGAATCGGACTTGAAACGAATAAGTTATGCTCAAAATACTAAATTAATATTAAAACCCAAAAATGGTTGGGCCGGGACTCGAACCCGCGACCCTCAACTCAACATACCCTCTCCCTAGCATCTAGTCTGATCAAATCTTATTGTTCTATTATGGAATTTAGTTGTTTTAATTCCATCTGATCTGGTTCCCTTATATTTACTCTAGCCGAAGCAAATCTTGGTTCAATAGACCTACGATTCGAACTCCATCGGACCTAGAACCATGGGGCTATGGTTCCTGCGATCTTTTCGAGCCTACTGGTTGCTTTTAATTCAAAAACAATTCACTATAATTCGTTTATTTGAGTATCCACAGATTCGAATCCAACTTCTAAAACCCATCATTCGATCCCTTACAATTCGTCTACCTCAAGTCATGAAATCATCAGATTTTCTTTAACCTAATCCCACGAACCCATTCATGCCAATTAATTCGATTTTAAAACTTGTTTCCAACAAAACCCCCAAACCGCTTAACCCGTGGAAACCTAGAACTTGATCTTTATCAAATCGATACTGTTACAAGAAATTAGTTTATGGTTTAGCTTAATCGGAACCCTCTGAAACTTGTGATAACATTTAATTTGATTATAGGGTTTGTTTGATGCGAAACCCCCAACTCATTTTAGGTAATGAACCCTAGAACCGGCTATCATATAATTCGATATTAGAATACCGAATTAACCTAGGGATTTTCTTAGTCGGTAGTTTTAGAGTGTGTAGGAGAGTTTACTTACAAGATTTGATGTCGAATTGTAAGGGTTCGTCTTGAGAGTTGATGTTCGGCTCCCCTTCCAATCGATTTCACTATCCTCGACTTTTTGTTTCGAATTGATGAATCCCACAGTGTCTAACAGTGCCGACTAAAGTATTTTAGAGTTCAATTGTGAGTGTGTTGATCGATTAATATGGGATTGATAGCTAGTGGGACGGTTACGACTTTTCAATCGATTAGGGGAGTTAATTACAATACTAATGAACTAATAACGCCTGTTACCCACTATTAATCATTAATAGAATGATTAAAGGAATTAAATTTTCGGTTTTTACTAAGATTCAATACGAAATTCGAATTTAATCAACAATTTGGGCCGAATTTTGACTTGTGAAAGTCAAAATTGGTCCTTTTCCTTTTTACAAGTCGACTTCTTGTAGATTGGATATTCCTAAACCTAATTTGATTAATTATACCACTTCTAATTCAGTCTTGATCGATTTCGAATCATATCTGTCAATTCCTGATTAACTGGATTAATCTGAACTTGCCGGATTGTCACTAACTGACTAATTGATATATTATTGGGCTTGATTACTCCAATTGGGCCTCTTAAATATGACTGGGCCTATCCTGAACTCATTAGGCCTATCCTGGACTCATTGGGCCTATTTGGGCCTCATTGGCCTTCCTTGGGCCTACTTTGGCCTACTTGGGCCTCAGTGGCCTTCCTTGTTTTCATTGGGCCCACATTTGCCTTGTTGGACCTACCTTGACTCCTTGGACTTACCTTAACCTTACTGGGCCTTCCTAGATCTCATTGAGCTTCTCTGATCCTTATTGGGCCTTACTGGACCTCTCTTGGCTCATTGGGCCTACATTAGTTCTGTTGGGCCCACATTATCTCTGTTGGGCCTATAATATCACCATCTCCCGTTAACAAGGTTAGTGTAAAAAGTCGGATTGTCACACCTTCTGGGTTCACCACGTGACCCAGAAACTGTACCTCTCGTAACCAGAAAGCGCATTTGGAGAACTTAGCATAAAGTTTCTCTTTCCTCAGGATTTCCAATACCTCACGTACGTGGCAAGCATGGTCTCCCTCGTTCTTTGAATAAATCAAAATATCATCAATAAACACTATCACCGATCGGTCCAGCATCGGTCGACATACCCTGTTCATCAAATCCATAAATGCTGCGGGAGCATTCGTCAATCCAAATGACATAACGAGAAACTCGTAATGTCCATAACGCGTACGGAAAGCAGTCTTTGGAATATCCTGCTCTCGAACTTTCAACTGATGGTAACCGGATCGGAGATCTATCTTTGAGAACCAGCTTGCACCTTGCAATTGATCGAACAAGTCATCAATTCTGGGTAGAGGATACCTGTTCTTTACGGTCAACTTATTCAGTTCCCTGTAGTCAATACACATACGCATACTTCCATCCTTCTTCTTAACGAACAGCACCGGTGCTCCCACGGAGAGACACTCGGTCGTATAAAACCTTTATCAAGGAGTTCTTGTAGCTGGGTCATCATTTCCTTCATCTCTGTTGGAGCTAAACGGTAAGGTGCTTTGGCAACAGGTTGTGCCCCCGGCACTAAGTCGATCTGGAACTCAATTTCCCGTTCGGGTGGTAATCCAGGCAATTCCTCAGGGAACACATCGGGGAAGTTACACACCACGGGAACATCATCAATCGTCCTCGTATCCGTACGTTCCTCAATCGCATAGGCCAAGTAGGCTACACACCCTCGCCGCATCATAACATCAGCCTGGATCATCGAAATGATCTTTGGCGCATACATCGCTTTATCACCATAAACCGTCACGGAGCTCCCATCCATCGCACGTAAACATATCATCTTTCGTAGACATACAATGTTAGCCTCATATTTGGCTAACCAGTCCATACCCAAAACCACATCGAATCCTCCTAAGGTAATAAGAAACAATCGGACAGGGAACCTATGACCTTCTATCTCAACATAACAATCATCAATAGCCTCAGTCACCCTGGTCATCTTACCAATAGCCGTCTCTACATCAAATACCCGATCTATCTTCTTAACCTTCCCAGATAACCCATCACAGAAAGTAGAAGACACAAAACTCATACTGGCACCAGAATCAAACAATACAGAAGCAGGAATATTGTTGATAGAAAAGGTACCTGTGACCACGTCCGGGTCCACAATCGCATCATCCTTCGTCATCGTAAAGGCTCGTGCTTTAGCCTTCTGCTTCTCCTTTCCTTTCTCCTCTTTCTTACCCGAGCCCGAAGCATCGGCCCGTGGTAGCTTGCAATCCTTGGACATATGTCCTAATCCATTGCAGTTGAAGCATCGAGTAGCATTCGGGCAACTGCTAGAAAAGTGCCCCGTCTTTCCACACCTGAAACATAAATTAGTGCCCACCAGGCACTGTCCCGTGTGGCTTTTCCCACACTTGTTGCATCGGCCCATCTCCTCTCGCTTAGCCTTCTTGCTTGAGAACTTTCGTTGGTCTGTTCGACCCCTCTTAGTCCCGGAGGACTCTTTCACCTTTGCTTCTTCTTTGGCTGGCTCGGCTGACATAACATCATCCCAAACTATGCCACTGAGCTCCACAGTGGAGTCATAAGTCTTGGGAGCATTCGCCTTCACATGTATCCGAACCTTCGGAGGCAAACCCTCCATGTACAACTTCACCCTACGTTCCTCGGTAGAAACCAAGTGAGGAACAAGTCTTGCCATCTCATTGAATCGTGAGGTGTACTGCCTGTGGTTCAGACTTCCCGCCTTCAGCACCAGAAACTCCCTTTCAACCTTATCCAACTCATTCTTGGGACAGAACTGCTTAGTGACCAGTTCCTTGAGATCCTCCCAAGTCATCTTTTCCATATCCTCAGTAGTCTTGGATTGCTTGACGGTGTTCCACCAGTGAAGTGCCTCCTCAACGAAAGAGTGAGCTGCAAACTTGACAGCTTGGTCAACTCGGCACTCACTGATGGAGATAACAGCCTCCATCGCAGAAATCCAGTGGCAGGTGGCCACTGCGTCCTTCTTCCCATCAAAGGTCGGTGGGTTACATCCCTTGAAGGACTTGTAGTCACAGCCCTTCAGTTTCCCTGTCATAGAGTCGCCGCTCTTCGTCTCGATGATCACCACCTCATCTTCTTTGGTGCTTTCTTTAGTTCCTTCAGACTTGTCTTTTAGAGCATCCTTCAGTGCCTTAGCAATCATTGCTGGCATCTTTTCATCCATGATCTTGCAGACCTCATTAGAAATAGCCTTCACCACGATAGGCTCTAGAGTGAACTCGTCTTCATTCTCAGGTTGCTCGTTGTGCTCGTGGTCGTCTTCGTTGACGGGTTCTTCAGCCTCGACATGTGGTTCTTCAACTACCTGTGGTTTCTTTCGCGGTCTACCCTTTTGTCCGGCCATCTTAACTTTCTACATAATGCAACAATTGATGAGTCAGCATAGGAATCAGTTTAGCACGGAATAAGTTTTGTAAATCGTTAACGACGTTGATCAAGTGTTATTAACCATTTACCCAACTCATAGGCTCCAAACGTTTCCCATCCCATCTCTTCATTGTGCATGACACTAACTACTTTCATAACATTACATCTAACCCTTAACTCATACATAAACATTCAACTCGTGGCATCCGTCATCCGGGGTTGGCAATCCGCATCCATTAATCCCATTCTCAGTTTAAGTCTTGGCATTTGGGATGCCAAGATCTCTCAAACTATGGCTCTGATACCAACTTGTGAGGCCCCGAAACCGGGCACCTCACAGAGGTTGGTTTTCATCATAACACATAGCTCTTAAACTAAAAACTTTCATAATCATGCAGCGGAATTGTAAACATAGTTTGATAAACCGAAATCAATAAAGTGTCTGTATCAAAAACATATCGGATTGCCAAAAACCACCGGATCGTATGACTCTATGCCCGAGCTCCATGCCTTCTCATATCATACCTTCAACCTGACATACATGCTAAATCAAGTCAGCTTACGCTGGTGAGTTCTAGTTTTCATAAAACAACATTAAACATACTTAACATACACATCATTTCATACTCATAGACCATAACCTTAGCACATAACATTCTTACATCGTCATCATCATACATTCCACTGTTACCATTCGAACAGTGGGCTTATGCCGGCACAAGGCTCCATAACCGTTGATCTGTCCCGCCGAAGCGTTCTACAGATCCATACTTACCCAGTAGCAAGTACTGGAGCAACCATACTTACCCCATATGAATATGGGAGCAACGTCATACTTACCCCGTAACGAGTACGGGAGCAACCTCATACTTACCCCGTAACGAGTACGGGAGCAACGTCATACTTACCCCGTAACGAGTACGGGAGCAACCTCATACTTACCCAGTACAAATACTGGAGCAACCATACTTACCCAGTACAAATACTGGAGCAACCATCATTCATCATGACATGACACACTAGCACCATATCATCATTCACCATAACATCGTATCATTATCCTAATAACATAGGATTTCTCATACAGGGTATGCTAGTATCGTGTCATCATAACATCTTAGTACCATGCACATGTCATGCTAGCAGCACGTCATCATATCATGCATCATGACAACATAAACACATTTTTGCTAGCATGTAATCATCATAACATCATACTTTCATCATAGCATACCTAGGATTTCATCATAACATAACATCATACTTTCATCATAGCATACCTAGGATTTCATCATAACATAACATCATACTTTCATCATAGCATACCTATGATTTCATCATAACATAACATCCTTATTTATCATCATAGCATGTTATCATTCAGTTTATCATCATAACTTACTAACATGCATTCATCATTCTTAGCACACCTTCATGCAATAATCATCCTAGCACCTTAACATGCATACATAGTCAGGGCATATCATCATTCATTCATCATCATCATAGGCACATATCATCATAGACATAACAATAAGCATGTATGTCAGCCCAAAACATTAAGCATAAAATAGGGCGTCTAGAACTCACCTGACAGTAGACTCCTGTTAACCTTAGCCGAACTCCTTAGCTAGGGCCTTAAGGACCTATATCAGTTACATTATATCATCACATACCATCACATCACATACTTAGACTTAGAAATTATTCTAAGTCCTCATAGCCTACTAGTCCCCCTTTCTGAATCCAAGTTCTCGAAACTTAGCTGAGTGTTCGAAACCCTTGAAATCCATTAAGTCCTCATGTACACGAAATCCATGAGTATTCGAAACACCAGTACACGAAATACCCAAGGTACACGAACCCCCTTGTGTACACGAACATCCCTGTGTACTCGAACCCAAAGGTGTACTCGAAATCACCACATTCTCGAAATACTTGTACTCGAAATACTCATGTACACGAAATGGCCCTGTACTCGAATTACCCATGTACCCGAAATACTCATGTACACGAAATTCTAAGTATGATTTTTCGAGTACCCTTAGTGTATAGCTTCGTGTACTCATCATTTCGTCATTAAACATCTCAGAAATTCATCTAAGGCCTTGGGGAGCTAGTTCTAGGTTCCTTAGGTTGTTACCAACGTATTGGAACCTCAAAGTTACGAACTTTACGCATAAAGGTGTGAGCTTTATGCATAAGTTCACTCTTTGTCTAACCATTCTAACTTTTGCATAAAAATCCTAGCTTTTGATTTAGAACACTTACTTGAAGTTAGGTGATCACCCCTGTAGATTCCCGTGCGTTTCCTCCTTCGTTTGGTCGATCAAAAGCTCGATCCTTGAAGTTTCTTGGTTCCGACTTCGTGTACTCGAGAGAGAACGTGCTCAGCCAAAGTTTCGCACATATCCCAAGGCACTACTATTTATAGGCAGTGTCTGGAGTACAGCTTCGAGTACAGTGTACTCGAAGTTCCATATCGAGTACACGAACTTGGGACTTCAACTTGGTTATTTTTCGTCTACTTTCCTTCAAGCTTATCATCCGTTACCCATTCGTAAGTTCCAAGTAACTTGTATTAGAAAATTTGGGATGTTACACTAGTGGTCAAGGAACATCAATAGAACAAATCCATTTGGCCCAACAGTAGGCCCAATTGCATTTCGGTTGGCCCAGGATGGGCCCAACAGCCTACTGTCGAGGCCCAAGTGTATTTTGGCCCAGAAAATCTGTTCCAGCCCAGTAGCCCTAGTAGGCCCCAAATAATTAACCAAAAACCTTGTTTTGGCCCATATCCATTAGGTAACCCAAGGACAAATAGGCCCACGATCGATTTCAGCCTAAAGGAACCAGGCCCAGGTTGGCCCAAGACCTATTTTACTTCAGGCCTTGATGGAACCCAAGGGGCCCAGCCAAATCAGCTCAAGGCCCACTGCTTTTGGCCCAAGGCCATGAGTCTAGCCAACAGCCCAAATTTTTAGGCCCACAGTTGTTCAGCCCATGTAAGCAAGGCCCATCTTGGCCTATGGACTATTTTGGTGAAGGCCCGAGACAAAACTCATTGGGCCCAGCAAAATCAGCCCGAGGCCCACAGAAACTGATTCAAGGCCTATTTTGAGGCCCTTGTCCTCATTTTGGAGCCACTTTGCTATTAACTTGGCCAACAGCCTACTTCTGGCCCATTTCTGAATCCTACAGCTCATTCTAACTATAGGCCCAACAAATCTTGACTGGGCCCACCTTTGGCCCAACAATTTCCCTTGTGGCCCAATAGAGGCCCATAAGAACACTTTAATTCTAGGCCTTGTAACATTTGGCCGGGCCTTTGTATTCCAACAGCCCATATCATTGGTCCACACATTCCAATAAGCCTCCCAACCCTCCATTGTTCAAGAACTATTCCAAGGCCCATAGATTTGGGCCCAAGGCCCAACTTGTTACACCAAGGCCCAACAAGTAACTTGGTCACATTGTTCGGTCCATATGCCATGATTAGGCTCACATGGGTTCACTACATTTCATAAGATCAAAATAAGATATGTCAAAAGAATGTTTGCTTAATTAATTAATAATTATGCAATAAATGTTCAAAACGTACAAGATCAACAAAGACGAGTTGGAAACTAAGCACTAAGTCTTTCATCAAAGCAAATGACTTATAACTAATGACAAGATGATAACTTATAAGGTCATTGACTTGAATCAAACATATGGGACCGAACAGGGATCATGACCAAGTCTTACGCGTATTAGCCAACTTTAGGGCTAACACCTACATCTACACACACAAAACCCTACAAACTTATACTTATAAGTCTTAACAACGTGAAATCAATACAGGAACGTGAAAACAAACCCAATTACAACACAGAGCGCGTGCATTCTTTTGTTTAAGCTAAGTCAAATCAACAGCTACAAGGTGAGTTCATTGCCCCTTTTCCAACATTTTTGTTTTAAAACGCAGGGCTGAGAAGCATGCGTAAACTGTTTTATGTAAATTGTTTACTGAAATGCTTTTATATGTTTTACATGTATAAATGTTATCCAAGACTCATGTTTAGGTAACTGTTACGTACTAAAGGACTGTTTCAAATAACTGATTTCAAAGAACTAAAGATCTCAACAAAGAACTATTTTCAAAGATCTATTTTCAAAGAACTAACGGTCTATTCTCAAAGAACTAACGGCCTATTCTCAAAGAACCAACGATCTATTTTCAAAGAACTATTTCAAGGGTGTGTTGTCAAAGAACTAACGATCTATTTCAAAGAACTATTACAAAGAACTATTTTGAGGAACATCTGGGAAATGCTCAAAGATAACATGTGCCAAAGAACTAAAGAACTAAAGAACTATGGACGGTCTAAAGAACTATGAAAGCCTATATATCAAAAGATGTCCTAGCTAGACTGATTGATTATAGGTCACATGTTTGATGAGGTTTACAGATCTCCTCTACTACTAAGTACCTTGATTGACAGACTAGTCTACTCGAGTTGACCAAAGGCCCCAATCATTAGGACTTAGATTTTATTAAATGTTTATTTATTTATTTACATAAACATTTATATCTGTTCATACAATTACTGTGGTTGATCATCTTGTGTGATGAACTTGTGAAATCAACATGGATTTCAAATGATTGTAAACACAGGGACAGTAACAGAAGAACTTATGGAACGGTGTCAAGGGTAAAAATGCTTAATTATCATTAACAGCAGTGTCATATGCATATTAGTATGTGGTGGGATGTTGGCTAGGGCTTGTCCCTTACATATGCCCTATATATAAGCATACCGATGTGGATATTACATGTGGTGTTAATGAGGTTAGGGTCTTTACCAAAGAGGATTTTTAATTCATTTACAAATCACAAAACTATATGAACTCACCAACCATGTGTTGACTTGATCTTTTTGCATGACTTCTCAGGTGACGAACAGGTCAATTAGGAAGTCATTACTTCTGGACTAGGACTTCAGATAGAAGACTTAGTATTTTGGACTTGCATATTTTGAAGACATCATTACACATACCATTTTGTATATCTTGTGTAAATACAAGATAGAAACTTATGATGTTAATAGTAGATTTACATTGTTAAATTATAAACAATACTGATGTAATTTAACTTTGTAATTCTATCTTATTTAGCATTTCTCATTTATGTATCATGTGCCATATAACAATCTGATCAATCCGATTATCACTCACGATATCGCGCCCCGAGAACCTTCCGCCCGACGGGACAACCGATCCTATCTCGCCGGCTCGGGGTGTGACAAGAAAGGAGGATGTGGGCGTGAAATTTAAGAAATGGAAGAATTTTTTTTTATGTTTATGGTGATAAGCATCAACAATTAAATTAACGAGGCGTATTCTTTTGTCTTTTGATTTTTAGTGAACAAATTTTCGTTGCTGCAATTTTGCCGATTACTATGACGCGGCTGCCGGGAGCGTTTTTGGTCGGAAGAAAGATTGGGTCAGTTGGAATCACTTTTCATTTATTTTTGCAAAGCACGATTAGGTTCCTCTAAACCTTTTTATTTTGTGAAATTGTGATTCTAGTTTTTTAATATTGTTAAAATTATATTGAACTAGAAATCATTTGTCTTTTTTTTTTGGGACATATCATCTAATAGGACTCAAGTTTCTTAAGTGTTATAATTAAGTCATCAAAAGTTTTTTATCCTTTTAAAGTCACTCAACTATCACCAAGTGTTTCAATTATATGCAATTTTTTTGAAAATATTAAAATTTTTAAAATTAATTGAGGCAAATGAAACATATATGAATATTTATTAATAAAAAGTGTATTTATTTTTGTAATTAACTTCAAATAAGATGTGATCATGAATAAAACACATTTATAAATTACTATGTATAATTAAAACCCATTAAAAAGAATGGGTTTTCATTGCATTCAATTTCTATATATATATGGCTCACATAGGGTTTAAGGGTTTTCTCTCTAATGTGGACCACATATTTATTTTCAAGATTCCAAATCAATGGCTTACATAGGGTTTAAGGGTTTTCTCTCTAAGATTAGGTTTTATTGGATTCAATTCCTATGTATGTATGTATGTATGTATGTATGTATGTATGTATGTATGTATGTATGTATGTATGTATGTATGTATGTATGTATGTATGTATGTATGTATGTATGTATGTATGTATGTATGTATGTATGTATGTATGTATGTATGTATGTATGTATGTATGTATGTATGTATGTATGTATGTATGTATGTATGTATGTATGTATAGGGATGGTTCGAATATTAACCCTTCCTTATTGCGTTAACCGAATAACTACATCTTATTACTTTGAGGACTACATTAAAGTAAATCTAAAGGTGTATGTTTTTTCTTATTTTTTGTTAATGTAAGTGGGCCCTACATTAACTAAAAAAAAAGAAAAAACATACATCTTTAGATTTACTTTAGTGTAGACCTCAAAGTAATAAGATGTAGTTATTCGTTAACACAATAAACATGTGTTAACATTTGATCCTCTCCCTACATATATATATATATATAGGGGAGGGATATTCTAAGAAGGCAAAAAACCATGAGAAGTATGAGAAGCCACGAGAATGTGACACGTGTATTTTAGGGTAAAGGGTATAAACGTCAACACATAAATGGAGGCTGCACATGCAAGTCACATGTTAATTCCACCAAATTTTTTAAACGTATGTAACTATTTTATACGTTAAATTTTTTTTAAAAAAATTACACCATAAAATCACAAATTTCTTTACCTTTCTAACGAGTATAATATTGTTATATTTAATAATAGAAAAAGAACAAACCTGATTGTTCTTGAAACTTGTGCGTTTTTATGGTGTTTTCATATTGTTCGTGAAACTAGACGTTTTATGGTGTTTTGAACATAAACAAAACACAACTTTTTTAATTGCGTCATTTACACATGACGTTTTATGGTGTTTCTGTACTGTGTAATTTTCACAGACATTTTATGGTGTTTTTGAATTGTAATTTTATTTATGGTGTTTTTGAACTGTAATTTTATTTAAGGTGTTTTTGAACTGTACTTTTATTCATGGTGTTTTTGGACTGTATAATTTTACACTTTGTGTTTTATGGCGTTTTTGAAAACTAAAAAACATGTCTCTCTAAACTTTGTGTTTTTACACATTTAAGTTTAAAACGTCATGTATAAAATGTTTATAAACCAGGTGTTTTTGTTATGGTGTTTTTCAAATGTTTATGAAATATAGCGATTTATGGTGTTTTTAGTATTCAAAAACACCATAAAAATGCCTGGTCTTAGTTTCATGAATATCCGAACACAAAAACACCATAAAATGTTAACACCATAAACACAATAACATATCTTGAAAAAACGCCATAAACAATAAAATATCTCGAAAAACCATCATAAACTAAGTTAAAAACAATACGTACAAACTTAGGTGTTTATGGTGTTTTTCGTTTTCAAAAACACCAAAAAATGCCCTCTTTTAGTTTTATTAATACGCAAACACCAAAAAATAACATAAAATGTTAACATCATAAACACCATAAAATATCTTTGAAAACACCATAAAACATACATATGTGTAAAAAACACCATAAAAGATAAGTTTCGTATATATTGGAAAAACACCATAAACATATGGTTCGAGAAACTCATTTTAGGTTGTTATTTTAATTTTAAAAAATATACTAATATTATACTCATTAGAAAGATAAAAAAATGCTCGACTTTATGGTGTAATTTTTTTAAAAAAATACTAACGTATAAAAAAGTTATGAACGTTTAATAAAGATGGAGGAAAATGCATGTGACTTGCATGTGCAGGTTTTTGGCTAGATCTTCCCATTCTACCCCTCCTGATGGTTTTAACTTATAACTATTTACGAAAATACCACTAAATTAATCTCAACCACAAAACCAATTGATCTAATGGTTGAGATCTCTTCTCACACTTCTCATGGTTTTAAAACTTTTTAGCCAAATCTTATACTATATATATAATTATATTATATTATGTTATATGATATTATATCATATTATATTATATTATATTATATTACATTATATATGTGTCTGATCTATGTAGTGACGTTTTGAAAATTTAGACTTGGGCAATAAAAAGTTTTTAACTTTGTAAAGTTTTAATTCAAACGATTGGTTGCCAATGAGACGGATTTTGGGAGTAATTATACTATATTTTTATAACATATTTGTGAGGATTTTCTATGATTTTATGAAAAATTTGTATAAACTTCGTGTTGAACAGTTTTATTCTGCTATGTAACTTATGCCTTTGCAAATGATATATAATACTTATTCTCGGGAGCGTACTGTGATAACCCGTCGCAGCGCGCGGGCCGAATAAACCTAGTTAATAATAAAGATTCAAAATTGTAAAATTTAAGTGAATTGAGACAAAATATAAGTTGAATACTTACAAACATTCATGTATGTTTCTTTTTCCTCGATTAATTTTAAAAAGTTAAAATATTTATAAAAAAAATTACACATGATTAGAACAATTAGTGAAATTTGAGTGACTTTAAAGAAAAAAAATACATTTGATGACTTAATTGGAACACTTGGTAAACTTGGTTACTATTTACAAAGTTACTTTTTTTTATTGTTTTATACAGGTTGGAAACTAAGTTCTCTATTAAATCCAAATCAATTTTTACATCCTGAATCATATATCATCGAATTTTTTATTTGTTTTTTTGGAAGTTTAATACTGTTAAAACCATAAGGAAATTTTTTGTTTCCGGGTTTAAAATTCACATTCCTACTTGTAAGTTTGTGATACCCCATAAAATCCAGGTCAACAATTCATTTAATTTAATACTAGTTTATATTATTAGAACATATGTGGCAATATAATTGGTCTAATTTAGTGTGACACGTGGCACGATAGTACAAACACAAACACAATGCACCGTAATTCGATGAATTGCTAGAAACGCACACACGTGTCTTAAACTCGAGAACATTGGGGAATTATCTAACAAAGGAATCAAATGAACAATAACAAATGATGCATGAACACAAAACAATGAAAATTAAGACGCAAGTCAACAAACGATGAATAATAATCGAAAACCGAGCGAAAAATGAATCAAATAATTAAAATTGGGCTACTGGATCTGCCTAGGACCCATCGCGATGGGGCTCGGCGAAACCCCTTGCGGTACGCAAAGGATGGGTGGGAAGATTTGAACTCAGCCGAAACTCTTCGTGGTACGCCACAACCGATCATCTTCCTCTTGGCGGTATGCGGCATGTCTCGGTGATGAACCCGACTCTTTTGTCCTTAACGGTACACCAAGAACCCCGGGGGAGCTCCTTGGTGGTACGCGAAGTCTCCCAGAAGCCTAAAACCTTATAAATACCAACTTATTTCATTTGTTTACCCCTTTACACTTTTCTCTCGACTACAAGACCACAACCCTGACTATTTCTCTCTGCCAAAACCATAATCAGCCTCTGGAAAGCCTATTCAATACTTGTTCTTGAATCTCTTGGATACTTTGAGCTTGGAGCTTGGAAGACATCAAGAAAGGAGCTCACCAAGACCAACACAATGAGAACCAGCTGTTGAACCACTATCAGTTGCCCTTGAAGCTATCTACCACCTGTTTAAGCTTCATCTAGCCTCCTAAGAGCTTTGTGAGGTAGTATTAGAAGCTAATCTTACATCTACACACATGAAAACACAAAAACTCACATGCAACATTAATAATGGCTCATGCAAGAAATTTTAATATATATAAACTAATGTTGAGGCTTTAATGGATTGATTTGAATGATATAATGAGCTGTGTCAAGTATGATTGTTATTTGGTGTCATTTAGTGTAGATTTGTGAAACTTTCTATAAAAGGAAGCTTTTGTGATGCAAGATGATGCTAGATTGTGATTTGAACATAATATACATACTTAAATGATGATTTGTGGTTAATAATGAAGATCTTAACATGTTAGAAGTGATAGATTTGTAGAAATATGGCTTTTGTTCATACATTGCTAAAAATAGAAACTTTGAATAGGGAAAACATGCATGCATTTAGTGTTATGGTCATGTTTCAGTGTTTTGGTGATGATAATGGTGATATAAACATATTTGAATAGTTTGATTTTGATAAAAATGAGTTTTGTGATAAACTTACCTTAAATGGAAACTTTAAATTGGGGAATTTAGGAAAATAGTGTATTTGAACATGTTAAATAATTAAATTAATTTATAAATGCTATGATATGATGATATGGAAGTACTTGCATGATTGATTGATTAAAAACATGATAAATATAGAAACTTACTATATTTGGTAACCTTTGATTGATTAAAAACATGATTAAAAACATGATAAATATAGAAACTTACTATAAATAGTAAGTTGATCGTTGAACGCAGTTTATGTGTTTACGTGCAATAATGATAAATGATGAACATTTAACAAACGGTAAAAACTAAACGAGTCACCAATGGGTAGTCGAGTCGACACGGTCAACACCGGTCAAACTCAGACAAACATGAACAAACCTGGTCAAACATGAGCAAACACAACAACTTGGAGTTGTTGAGCATGAACACGAATGCAAACAAGAACTCATATATCCTACACGCTATAGGTAACAAGTAACGGACGAACACTTAACACCAAGCAAACGTAAACACATGTGAATATACGGGCCCTTTCCTCTTAAACTGTTTTTCAAGCTTTAAACTAGGGGGAGAATACTTGTTGTTATATACTTTTTGTACGGAAATTTTGTATTTATGCTGGTTTATTGGGAACAAACTCATAAGTGTTGTATATCGTATAAAGTCCTCACACAATCATACCGTTAATGTAAACACAACAAGGTGAGCTTAGATAGTACTAATGGGTTTGACAAACCACACACGACGCCAATACTGAATGGAGGTCAACACGTGTGTAAACTTGACCCATCGCGCCATTGTAATACGATAGACACGGCGGAGGCAAGAACAAACAGTCTAGTTCGGTAGTGACACAACTGACACTTAGGGCCTCTGGCCTGGCAAACATTAATAAACAACATATCATACGACAAACTCTATTTTTCTTACTTGCTGTTGATATAAACCTGTGAACTCATCAACTTTATGTTGACACGTTTTTAACATGTATTCTCACTTCTCAGGTAGTCACAATGCATAAGACTAGGACTGCACCTAAACATGCCGAGTACAAGAGTCCTACATGCATTTCTAATATTTTGAATCAATATATGTTATCATATTATGTAGACAATTTATCTTTTCTACAAGCTTCCGCACTACAATTTTAATTTTTGTTGTGCAACTTTTAAACTGTTTTGGGATATTTATGATATATCCATGTATTTTCAAAAGCATATAGAGTCGTTCTATATGACCAATGTATCTAATTATGTCACGTCACACCCAATGGGCGGATGCCGCAAGTGGTAATTTGGGGGTGTGACAAAATTTCATTGTAATATACTAATGAATCTATTGTTTAAAGCCAAGAAACTATGAGTGAAACTAATAGCAATAAAAAGATATTTGTTATGCAAAAGAAAGGTGGTTCTATAAACCAATTCCAATGTGCCATTTTGTAACCCATAAAATATGCTATTTGGGTAATCCGTATTAAAACAATCCTTGAAGAAAACAGATTATGGGAAATGATTGAATCAAGTATAGATACGCAAATGGATGCCAAGAAAGACAAAACCACAATTGTATACTTATTTCAAGCCTTACCTGAGGATCTTGTATTGTAAGATGCTATGTAACATCAGTGTCGGACAGCATTGCCGGAATAGTGATCGCTACAGTAACTTGTACAGTAACTCAGGTACACATTACGTGAAACTATGTTTATGCTATTTACACTTGAGGCTTAACACTAAACTATTACTCGATTGTCTGACTCTGATTAAAACCTTAGGGTTTAACAGTCAGAAACACATCAGACAACACAGAACTAACACACAGATGCTTGATTTGATGCTATTATGTATAAGCGTATGTGAGGTTAAACAGAACGAAACCATAACGGTTTTTGTTACAAAATACTAAACCGACGAATTATTCGTATAGGTGACGATCTGTACGAATAAATCTGAAAGTTTGAAGTTCTGAAATAATGACTGGAAAGTAGAAAACAAGAATCAGAAAGCCAAACCGTCGTCGTGTTCGTTCGAATGACGATTCGAACGAATACGCGCGATGGTGACGCGTTCTGACGAAACGAAAAACGAAAACGATACGAACGATAATAAATTTAAGGAAATATAATATTTCCTGTTTTACGATTTTGAAACTCATCAGAAATAAATTTAAAAGAAACTATTTTAATAAAAATACGTAAATTACGCGAAAGAGTTAACGAAACACATGAAATAATAAGTTTCGATAAATAATTTAAGAAAAATAATATTTAAAATATTTACTTGAAATAACCACCTTCCAAACATTTAAAATAAAGTCTTTTTATTTAATTTACAAAAAAAACACGCGCGTAAAGTGCCGGAAACATGACGAAGACGAGAACCGAGCAACCGAAACGAACCCGAACACCCCCGGGGTATATAAACCCTAAATGGCTTCATTTCCTCATTTATTACACTCTTCTCTCTCTCTCTAGCCTCTAACTCCTGTTTTTCTTTCTCTCTCTAAAATTTTCATCTTCAAGCTACAAGATCTAGCTCAAATCTTGACGAAATTTCGTGTTCTTGGTGTCCACGTGAAGATCTCGAACTCCTCCACCTGAAAGTACAACTGATCGGAGGATTCTTCCGGCCATTTTCGAGGTAATGAGCTTGGAAAGTTCGAAATATTAGGGTTTTGTACTCATGGGTCGACCCACACACCTGTAACCGGTGTAACTACCCTACCACATTCACTCTACTCATTTGGGAACCCATTAGGATCTAGCATCGACATGTGAGCAGCTTGCAACATCCTTGGAATTTGATGTGGAAGGTAAGGTCGAACCAGACGCAATGGGAAGCAGGTGGCCGAACCTTTGGGTGCCAACACCCGACAGCCACGAACCTTACCACCTACCACCGAACCATTTTCCACGAACCTAGCCACATGCGAACACTTTGGAAGTGACCGAACCTGGTGCTGCAATCCACAGGCGAACCGGTGCTCATCCCCGAACCTGAGGTGGCGAACCTTTCATGCACAACCGGCTGAACCTACAAGGAGCACCGAACCCTTAAGATATGGCCAAACCTTACTGCCCAACGAACCTGTATGCGTGAGCCACGAGCCAAACTAGCCGAACCTTGCTTTCACTTCAGGAGAATCATCCAAGCAGACGAACCTTAGTCGATTTTACATAGCCACGAACCTAGCACAGCCACTAACCTTTGGTAAGACAACACCTAGCCTAACCTAGTGCCATGAGCTGCCATGCAACCTTAAATGACTTAGCCGAACCTCATGAACCACCAAACCCTAGTCACTGACTCGTGGTGGCCGAACCTTCGGCTAAAGAACCTCAAGGTTCGCTGTAAATGGGAACCACCTTCTTGGATTTGTTCAAGATAAATTCCTTGACCCATGTGGATCCATTAGCCCAACACCTTGTTCGGCCCAAGCATCTCATTTGGCCAAACCAAGCTAGCCGGCCCAAAACTTTGTGCATTCGGCCCACACACATAACTTTTAGGCCCATTTACACATAAATGACCCAAAAGGCTATCCGGCCCAATGAATTCGAGGGTTAACTAACACACGAATGAAAGCCTAAAATCAATGATAAACGCACCCATGGATTAACATGTTAACTATCACAAAGGTGATGATAAATTTGTTAAATAAACCATGCAAAGACTTAAAAACTTATATAGAGATTATAATCGTTAAACTAGACCGCACGTTGAGAATTTACAAATAATAAAGGAGGTTCAACACTACATTACATAATATAGGGAATTCTGGGCCGGATAATGAACGAGACTCTCGAGTGTTAGCCAACTTTAGGGCTAACACTAACACTTACACGAGCCATGAATCCCTACAAATATATACTTATGAGTTACAAATACTATGAAATCAATACAGGAACGTGAACATCACAACAAGTACAAACAAAGAACGCGTGCATTCTTGTATTTTTACTTAGTCAACCACTACAAACACAAGGTGAGTTCATTTGTCCCTTTTCTAACATATTTGTTTTACCTCGGGACTGAGAAGCATGTTACACATTTTAAACAATTATTGAAATGTTTATTAAATGCTTTTACATATAATCATGATGCTTATACCAACGTTTATGCTTGAAACTTTGATTTGGGAAGCTAAAGACTATGACTAAACTATATGCCTGGTGATTACGCTAAAAACTCTATGCTCAGACTACATGCTCAATGCTTATGCTATAAACTTAAACTTTAAACTAGATGCTCAATGCTTATGCTATAAACTAAATGCTCAGACTATATGCTCAAGGCTGATGCTATAAACTTTACGCTTAAACTATATTCACAATGCCTATGCTATGGATTATGTGCTCAAACTATATGCTAATGCTTGAATGATATGCTCGAAACTATGATTGTGTGCGAAATGCTAAGCTTGTATCTAATCATGGACTACGTAATGGCTAAACGACTGCTAGAGCAGAGCTTGTACCCATGCATTGAGATACATGGAAGCTAAACTATGACGATGCTAAGTTGTTATCTATATAACAGACATGTAATTGCCAAACACTGCTAGAGCAGGGCTTGTGTCTGCTTATATGAGATATGTAAATGCTAAACTATTTGTGTGTGCACGGCTTGTGTCTATGTATGAGATACGTAATTGCCAAACGATTGCTAGAGCAAGGCTTGTATCTTGTATAGGAGACACGTAATTGCTAGACTATTCGGATACTAATCTTAAACCAATTCATGAGATACGTAATGGCTAAACACTGCTAGAGCAGAGCTTGTATCTAGCCGTGGACTACATAATTGCTAAACACTGCTAGAGGAGATCTTGTACCCACGTATGAGATTGGTGAAGGCTAAACTATGGTGTGTGAAACAATTATGCTTGTATAACTTACTCTAAAGCTAATACACATGAATGCTATAAACTTGTGAACTTTGAAACAGTAAACTAAAGCTATTTTGAAAACTGGATTGAATGGTATGTAAAATGCTTAATTATCATTAACAACTGTGTCATATACAGATTTGTATGTGGTGGGACGGCGTCTGGGCGGGTTGTAGGCTCTACTCAAGGGTATGCCCTATATATAAGCATAACGATTTGGATATTACATGTGAAGTTAATGAGCTTAAGGTTTTACCGAAAGAGGTTTGTTAAAGCTATTTTAAACTTATAAACTATATGAACTCACCAACCATTGTGTTGACTTTGTTTTCTTACATGCTTTCTCAGGTGAAGCACAGGAATAAGCTAAGGCTTTTGGATTGCATGCTAGGCTGCCCAGTTAGAGGACCTAGTTGATTTTTGGAAGCACGTCTTTTGTTATTAATACGAATCACTTTTGAATGTCTTGTACAGTTACAAGATAGAAAACATTTGATTCTTTTGATAGGTTTACCGGGTTAAATTACTGAACATTGATATTGTAATTTAACTTTGTAATCCTAGTTTAATGCTTTACTGTGCTTTAGTTATTCTTAACATTGATGCTATGTAAACAATCTGACCATCACGATTATCACTCACGATATCGCGCCCCGAGAACCTTCCGCCCGGCGGGGAACACGATCCGTCCCATCGGCTCGAGGTGTGACAGATTGGTATCAGAGCTCAAGGTTATAGAGAATAATAGGTCATATACTTGAAAGGTTTGGCCTAGACTATAACTTAGGGACCCTCATGTAGAGAACTTAGGATCTATGTTTGCATTGTGTCTTCTGCATTCGATCACTACACTCGTCAACTCCTACACCACCAGATTCACCACCGCCATCTCCTCCTCCTCCACTCATTGCTCCTCCAAATCCGAATTCACCACTAGCTCTTGATCCGGCTACTGTTGCCTTAGCAACACTGCTGAGTAGCCAACTGACGAGCCAACTCAAGGATTTCCTCACAGAGATGATAAACAGAATTCAAGGCCACGGCAACAACTCCGGCCATACTACTGGAGAGGCTAGTGGAAACACTGGCAACACTTCTGACCGCTCCTACAAGTCATTCGTAGGATGCACGCCTCCAAGTTTTACTGGTGTTGAGGGAGCTGTTGGACTGATCCAATGGCTAGAGAAGATGGAGAACACCTTAGACATAAGCAGTTGTCCGGAACATCATAAAGTTTGCTATGCGGCTGGATCTTTTAGTAAGCGAGCTTTAACGTGGTGGAACTCCCAGATACGATCAAGAGGCGGGGATGAAGAACTGACAATGCCTTGGGCAGATTTCAAACTTCTTTTGAGAAACGAATTCTGTCCGAAGCACGAATTGCAACAGCTGGAAGTTGAGCTCTCAAATCATGTGATGAAGGGAGCTGATCATATGACTTTCACCGCTCGCTATCATGAACTGGTAGCTTTGGTGCCAGAGATGGTGCCCACACTGGAGAAGTTGATCGACAGATATGTGGGAGGACTACCCTCCTACATTCAAAGCATTGTATTGGCTGCAAACCCTGCAACTCTAGAGTCAGCCATCATCCTTTCAGCTAAACTCACCAGTGTGATGGTGAAGTCGGGAGTTTTGAAAGATGACAAGGGGAAGGCTAAGGAAGAATCAACCAAGAAACCTGAGTATCATCAAAAGAAGAAACAAAAGGTCGTCAAAAACTGTGTGTCGCACCCCGAGAAATCCCGTCCCGAACGGGGCGCGAACAACAACAGATTGTCAGGATCGCAGTCTCCGGTCACACAACAAGCGAGACCTATATGTCTGGTTGTATACGTACATCCAATTACTTGGATAAAACAGTTTGTATAATCAGAGTTGCGGAAGTAAGTGTAGGTTATCAAAACAGATTAATATTCATAAATAGCGGACACGTTAATTTAAAACAGTTTTCAAAATGATAGGTAACCATAGTTGCGGAAGCGATTAAAAATGTCTAACAATACATAGGTAACACGATCAAACGATAAAAATGTTTAAATGACTAAGACACTTAAACAGATGCATGCGACTCCAGCCTAGCATCCTATTCCTTGTGCGCGTGTCTTAGTTACCTGAGAAAACATGCGAGTAAAGAGTCAACACAAAGGTTGGTGAGAGCACAGGTTTGTATCAGCAGTAAACATCAAAATGTTTAAAGTAATTGTTTATAGTTTTATATATCATATGCGGGTTCGAAACCGAAGCTAACATGCTGCCTCCCGCCATATCCATCCAACAAGATATGGCAATGTTTATTGGTCAATTATGCACTGTTCCAACCTCCAGTCGGGGTGTCCATACGGCGCACAACAGTGGGGCTTGTCAGGCCCAAATAGTACTATTCAGAATTACCACGCTAAGCGCTACACGCTATTAACGGTTCGAGATGTGTTTAATGAGGACTTATCAGTTTTGTGGATGAGTGCCACACATATGTATATACGATATTAGCATGTACAAATGAAACCAAAAGTATGATGTTGATCAAAATCAGTTGTTGTGACAATCTGACTTTTTGAATTAACCTCGTAGGCTCAGTTGTATTTTAAGGGGCCCAATTGAATAGAAGTAGGCCCAAGTAGGCCCAATAAGGCCAATGTAGGCCAAGTAGGCCCAATAAGGCTAAGGTAGGCCCAATGAGCCCAAGGTAGGCCCAATTGTATTTATGAGGCCCAATTGGATTAATCTAGCCCAACAATATTCTAAGTGACCCGATTAGTGACAATCCGACAATTTCGGTTTAACACTGTTAACCGAGAGCTAACAGAAATTATACGAAATCAAATACTATCAAACTAGGATAGTTGAAATGAATGAAAACAAAGTTACAATTATATATATTACAAAGATAATGAGTAAATTGCATAAAATGTTAAATCTTGACATTTAAAGTCAAAATTCAAGTTTAAAACAAAATGAAAATCCGAAATTTGTATTAAGACATAAAAATTTATCAAATTAATCTCTCATGAAAGCATGTTAATGATAATTAACGGCTAATAACAATTATTAGGCCATAAATCCGTCAATTAAAACAATTAACTACCAATTATGATGAAACCGTCATTAGGATAGTTATACATCGCATAATTCGATCAAAATTCAGCAAATTGATCACACAAACACTTCAATCGGCACTTTTAGAAGCTGGAACATATATCAATTCGAATCAAGAGGTAGTGGGAAGAAGAAGTCGAGCAAGGGTTGGCCGAAACTCAAGCCTTAATTCGATTTGGATCTATTCGGAGTCAAACAGGTAAAAAAATTATACATATACACTCTAAAATGGCCGAATAAGACAATCCCCATGTTAATTCGTGGTTCTAATATCGAATTTCAAGATCTCGATTATTAGGGTTCATCTTAAAAACGGTTTTGGGGGTTTCAATTTAAATGGGTTCAAAAACAAAATCAAATGATATCATTAATTTCAGAACATGCCGAATAATAAAACCCATAGATCAATTTCATGAAATTATAATGAATCGTGGGATTTCAAGTTCTAGGGTTCTTGAGTCAAAACGAATTGGGGGTTTCGAATCATATGGATTTGTTATTCTAATTAATCATTACAGAAAGATTCGTGGTTGTCATTTTAATGAAAACCTTTTGCTAATTCTATCAAACAAATTCGAATTGTGTTATTTTGATTTCCTATGATTTTCGGTTAAACCCATTTGGGGGTTTCTGAATTAAACGATCGTGAGATTCAAATTTCTTATACAAAAGTTTCGAAACATATGATTTAATAAAAACCCTATGGTTTTTCGGAATAACAATGACGAATGTGGAGGATTTGGATCAAGGGAATAGGTTTATGGTTCGAATTCGATTTGGATTATAAAACCCCATGATTTTGCTGAAATAACGAAATTAAACATACAATAAAACTCATTTGGATATCTGGAATCAAAGCCCTATCGAATTGGGATCGGTTGGGTTCGAATTGGGGCCCAATCGGGTGTAATTTGGACCGGATATGGATCAAAGGGAAACCGATCAAATTGTGGTTAAATTTAATTAAGAACCATTCTGTTTGAAAAATCTGAAGTAGATCAAATGGTTTGGGCTTACGTATGTGATCCAGGAGGTCGCGGGTTGGAGTCCGGCCCAACCGGTTTTTGTAATTAAAAACCAATTTTTGGGTTTTAATCCGTAACTTATTCGTTCTAACTCCGAATTGATCCGTTCAAGTTGCGTTGGAACCGGAATTCAATTATGAATGTATTAGAATAATAAAATCTATGTTTTGACATGAAACCATAAATCGCGTATAAATACGCGTGTTTAACGAAGTCGTATATAATCGAAAGATTTAAACAAACAAACTTGACACCATGCATATGTTTGTATGTGCATTTCTAGAACTCTAACATACGAGTGTTGACACGTATGTGATTTCAAACACAAAACGACATCCCGAATAACACTAAGTTAGTGCTTAAACACAGATTCTTCGTAGAGGATTGTCTACGCGAATTCCCGTGTGTTGATCATTCTGCAAATAATCAAAGGTGCGTACACGGCCCCTTTCTTATTTTAACTGTTTTGGGGGAGAAAACATGTGCAACAAACGCTTTTAGATACATATCACTTGCATGAGTTAGCTGTTTACATTAAGTGCAAACATAGCATTACAAAGCCTTCTCTTTCGAACCGTTTAATTTGCCGGAGTGCAAAGCGTGGTAGTTGAAGATAGATCTATTGGGTTTGACAAACCTCACTTGGTAGATGGGATCTACGCAGGTGTTTGACTGACCAAACACACACATTGCTATTGTTCGTGCTAGACAATAGTGTTAAGGCAAAAACATGCTATAGCATGGCAACTCGTCAGCTTCGGTGTCGACCACTTGTGTAAATAGTTTATATGACTAGCTATCATGACTGTGCATGTGTGATTATGTTATCTACAAACTTGATATTCAAACTGCTGTTTTGAACGTTGTGAATACTTAAACCTGTGTATGCACCAACCATTGTGTTGACTTGATTTACATGTTTTCTCAGGACACTAAGACACAAGCAAGGACAAGCAGGGACTAGGATGTTGAGTCTCATGCATGCATTTCATGTTCAAGTGTTTTAGTTTTGTTCAATTAAGACATGGAATGTTTGTGAAATTGTACTTTACATTTTCAAACCGTTACGTATTGTTATTGGTTTTAAAACGCTTCCGCAAACATTGAAACTTTGATATTACAGTTTTAGACCAAAGTATGTTTTGAAATTCATATAGAGGTCTTCGTTATGTCTAATGATCTGAGATCCTGGTTTGTCACGTTCCCAAACGGTATGATTCCGTTAGTTGGGAATTTGGGGGTGTGACAGATTGGTATCAGAGACATTGGTTATAGCGAACTAGGTTTGCATTTGTAGACTTAGACTATAACTGTTAGACATTAGACACTTATTTACACGATAGTTTATATACATTTACATATGGCATCTTGTAACAGACATGGCATCATCATCTACACCTACTCACACTGGGGGACAAGTAGTAGCATTGTCAGAAATCATGACAAGGAGCATCGAACCAGTGGATGATACGATCCACTATGGGAAGGAAACACATGTTCAACAAAGGGGGAACAACCAATATTGGCAATGGTTTCCTGATCTCATACGCAGCTGGGTGTGGGAAGAACGAGTGCCACCACCACCAACTGCCAACACTGCTAATAACCTTTGGACGTTACCTGCTCTTGGATATCCATTGGAACAGGCATTGGCTGCTTTTGTTGCACGCATGGAGCGTGAAATCCGCAACATGCGGGAAGTAGCAGGGATGATCACAGAATTGCTTGAAAATAACAACTGGCTGACACAAATGTGGGATAACCTCACTGAGGAGTTGGTTAGGACTAATGAGGAACAGGAAAACTTGGTGGAAACGATCTGGATGATGCGAGGGACGATCCTCGAACTCACTGCACGACTAGAAACTACTGAGTTACGTGTAGCTGTAGCCGAGGCAAGGGCTGAGGAAGCCAATGCACGGGCTGGTGCAGCGTCGATTGAAGCCAATATAGGGAGAGATTTGGCTGGGGAGGCCATGACCCTCATCACTGGGCATATGCGTTACCAGCATGGTGCAGTGACTGGTCCAGCAGAACTGGAAGACTCATCATCAACCGTTGATCAACCGAACGATGGAATCTAGTTATTTCATTTACTTTCTATTTAACAAACTTATATGAATGGGTTGTACTCATAAAAGTAGATTTAGTGTTTAGTTGTTTTGCATCTCTTTGACAAACAATTGTAAGCACTAGTTTATCATAAATGATTAAGAATTGTTATCTTAATGACAATGATGGTGTGTTACATTTACTTTGTGCATGAGTGATGATTATGCGATGGGTGTAGTCTCATTATGTATATTTGTAAATAGGAAGATCATGGTTGGAGAGAACATTAACATGAACGCAACGGAACTTGAGGCACTTATTAACACTCGAATCACCGAGACAATCGCAAACTATACGCAAACACACCAAATAGGATCACATGATCCAACGGGGGAACTGGTAAACTCACAAATGTGCACGTTCAAGACATTCTTGAACTGTAAACCATGTAATTTCAAAGGATCGGAAGGAGCCATTGGACTTCTTCGATGGATTGAACAATTAGAATCGGTGTTTGAGAGGTGCAATTGTCCGGAAGAAAACAAGGTCAGATACGCTATTGGTACTTTGGAAGGTTCAGCCTTGACATGGTGGAACTCTATCGTACAGACACTCGGTTTGAATACAACCAATGCACTTACTTGGAACGGATTCAAAATCCTGTTGCAGGAGGAGTATTGTCATCGTAATGAAATGCAAGAACTTGAGGATGAATACAGTCAACTCAAGATGAAAGGTTCTAATATTGAGGAATACACTACTCGATTCCAGCAGTTGGCAAGACTCTTACCGCACAGGGCAACCCCATCTAGCAAGTGGATCAAGAAATACATTGGAGGGTTGGTATCTCAGGTTCAAAAATTGATCATATCTGCAAATCCTACTACCATACAGCAAGCTGTTCAACTGGCACACCAATTTATTGATCAAACGATGCAACGGGGAACATTACCCAAACGAACAGTAACAGCTAAGGCAGGAGACCCCAAGAGAAAATGGGATAGCATTGAATCCAAGAATTTCACTCAGCAGTCATTTCAGCAGAATCGCAAGCAGGAATTAAACAAAACCTATCATAATCCAAACAATAACCAACAGTCATCGGGAGGGTATAATGGTAAATACCCAAAGTGCAACAAATGTGGATTCCATCACTTTAGGAATCAATGTGACAAATACCGATGCCAGCGATGTAGAAAGGTGGGTCACGTAGCAAAAGACTGTCGAGGGGAACTGCAGTCAAGCTCACTCAACCGGAGTAACACACAGAAAGGATGTTTTGAGTGTGGCTTATCAGGACATTTTCCACAACTCAAGAAGAGAAGGGCTAATGACATGATTACAAAAGGAAACAACAACAACAACACAAATGTTGCTAGAACAGAGCTTTTGTGATTGGAGGACGTCAGGCACGGGAAGATCCCAACGTCGTTACGGGTACGTTTCTCTTGAATTATCACTCTGCCTCTATGATATTTAACACCGGTGCAGATCGGGGTTTTGTATCTAGCAAATCTTGTGAATTGCTAAGTATTAGTCCTACTGTTTCAGAAAACCCATACACTATAGAACTAGCTGATGATAAGCTAGTTGTTGTAAACCATATTACTAAAGGGTGTGTTCTTGACTTGATGGGTCAAACACATGACATTGACCTTATGACTACCTCTTTAGGCAGTTTTGATGTAGTCATTGACATGGACTGGTTGTCCAAAGACCAGGCAAAAATAGTATGCCATCAAAAGATAGTTCGTATACCTCTTTCACATGGAGAGACACTGTATGTACAAGGTGAGAAGAGCAGTACGCCACTGCGTCTCATATCTTGTATGAAGGCACACAAATGTCTGCGTAAAGGTCATACAGTAGTTATAGCACTTATAACTGAAAAGCCGGTAGCCGAGAAGAAGATTGAAGATATACCAGTAGTTTGTGAATTTCCGGAGGTATTTCCAGAAGACTTGCCGGGATTACCGCCTATCAAACAGGTGAAATTCCGAATCGACCTTACACCAGATGCAGCACCGATAGCTAGGGCGCCTTATCGACTTGCACCGTCAGAGATGCAAGAGTTATCTACACCAATGCAAGAGTTGTTGGATAAGGGTTTCATACGACCTAGTTTTCATCGTGGGGAGCTCCAGTCTTAATTGTCAAGAAAAAGGACGGGACTTTCCGTGTGTGTATCGATTACCGGGAACTGAAAAAGGTTACTATCAAGAACCGGTATCTGTTACCTAGAATTGACGATCTGTTTGATCAGTTGCAAGATTCGAGTTACTACTCGAAGATTGATCTCAGATCGGGTTATCATCAACTAAGAGTTCAGGAGGAGGATATTCCAAAGACAGCATTCAGGACGCGCTATGGCCATTATGAGTTCTTGGTCATGCCATTTGGGTTGACAAACGCTCCAGCTGTATTCATGGATCTCATGAATCGTGTTTGTAAACCTCACCTTGATAAGTTTGTCATTTTTTTTCATTGATGACATTCTCATCTATTCTCAGACTGAAGAAGAGCATGCTGAACATCTCCGATTACTGCTAGAGTTATTGAAACAAGAGCAACTATACGCTAAATTCTCAAAATGCGACTTTTGGATGCGAGAAGTTCAATTCTTGGGTCATATAGTCAATGAAAAGGGTATACATGTTGATCCAGCAAAGATTGGAGCGATTAAGAAGTTGGAAACGCCAAAGACCCCTACCGAGGTACGACAATTCCTTGGTTTGGCGGGTTACTACCGACGATTTATTGAGGGATTCTCAAAGATCGCTCAATCACTTACAGCTCTTACGCACAAGGGAGTGAAGTATAACTTTAGGGGCAGTGGTTTTTGCTTTGGAGATTTGGAGGCATTACTTGTATGGAACTAAGTGTACCATTTACACTGATCATAAGAGTTTGCAACATATCTTTGATCAGAAGGAACTCAACATGAGATAGTGACGATGGGTTGAGTTGTTGAACGATTACGAATGCGCGATTAAGTATCACCCGGGAAAAGCTAATGTGGTAGCTGATGCTTTAAACAGAAAAGATATTTCAAACAAGACGGGTTCGTGCACTTATGATGACGATACATACTGACTTACCTGACAAGGTACGCAGTGATCAGCTCGAGACTTTGAAAAAGGAAAACCTGGTACAGGAAATTTTACGACGAATGGAAGAACAATTGGATGTTAAACCTGATGGAATTCGTTATTTCATTAATCGACTTTGGATACCTTTGTACGGAGGTTTAAGGAAACTCGTGATGGATGAAGCACACAAGTCCAGGTATTCAGTCCATCCGGGATCAGACAAGATGTATCATGATTTGAAGGCACTGTATTGGTGGTCTCACATGAAAGCTGACATTGCTAAGTACGTTAGCAAATGTTTGACTTGTTCGAAAGTCAAAGTTGAATACCAGAAGCCATCTGGTTTACTGCAACAACCACAGATACCGATGTGGAAATGGGAACAGATTTCGATGGACTTAATTACTAGTTGACCATGTACACCGAGTGGTTGTGATACGATATGGGTAATTGTCGATCGATTAACGAAATCTGCACATTTCTTGGCAGTCAAGGAAACTGACAAGATGGAAAAACTGATTCGTATTTACATTAAGGAAGTGGTAGCACGACATGGCGTGCCAATTTCTATCATATCAGATCGGGATGCCCGATTCATTCCAAACTTTTGGAAATCTCTCCAAAAGTCCTTGGGAACTCATTTAGACATGAGTACTGCCTATCATCCGCAAACCGACGGTCAGAGTGAACGCACAATTCAAACGCTCGGGGATATGTTGTGGACTTGAGTAATTGATTCTGGTGATAGTTAGGAAAATCACTTACCGTTAGTGGAATACTTTTACAACAATAGTTATCATACAAGTATTCAAGCAGCACCGTTTGAAGCTTTGTATGGTCGCAAATGTCGTTCACCAGTTTGCTGGGCTGAAATTGGTGACAGTCAGATTACAGGTCCTGAACTTGTACACGAAACGATAGAGAAGGTAGTTCAAATCCGAAACCGTATGGCAGCGGCCCGGGATCGAAAAAGAGTTACGCTGACAAACGCCGCAAGCCATTAGAATTTCAACTAGGAGACCGAGTTCTTCTAAAGGTATCACCTTGGAAAGGTGTGACACAATTCGACTAGCACGGGAAGCTTAGCCCACGATACGTAGGACCTTTTGAGATCCTAAAAAGGATTGGTCCGGTAGCGTATCAACTCAATTATCAAATAAACTCAACGGAGTTCATGATGTATTTTATGTTTCGAACTTGGAGAAATGTCTTTCTGATGAGACATTGGTAGTACCACTTGAAGAAATGCAAGTGGACGAACAGTTACGATTCGTTGAGGAACCAGTTGAAATCATGGACCGAGAGGTCGAACAACTCAAACAAAGCAAGATTTCGATAGTCAAAGTTCGGTGGAATTCAAGACGGGGTCCTGAATTCACATGAGAAAGAGAAGACCAAATGATGAAAAGGTATCCCCACTTATTCAAAACAACAACAAGCATTATGAAGGCACGTTAAATTTCGGGACGAAATTTCCTTCAACAAGGGGATGATGTGATATTTCACACTCTAACTGTAAGCACAAACAAGCACAAACACCTTATACTATTGATTTTAGTATAAACAACTGGGCTGAACACCAGCACCAGCTTTGCAGAATGCAAACACAAACATTTCATATTAGTACATACATGATTGATTTCAAACAATGTACTACATTTCATGGTGGTACAATCATGAGCGATTAAACAATAGTAGTGCTACAAATAGAAGGAACCAGAATAATTGTGTAAGGTAAATTAACGAGTACAGGGGCCCATGTAATCGTGAATTTACAGTTACGCATGAATTTTGGAAGTTTCTATTTTGTTGACTACATTCAAACATTTGCTATGTGTGAGATTACATAGTACAGTATACAAACACTTTGTTCAATTGGTTTTGTTACAAACATTTGTGCTACATTACAATTTATACATTTTATGTGCTACATTTCATATGTTACATGTTATGGTAGTACATGCATGATTAGTTACACACATTTTGCTATGTGCGGGGTTGCATAGTACAAACAGTTATTGACATTCACTATGTGTGAGGTTACACAACACAGTATGATCAAAAATAAACAGTCACAGTTAGGTGAACTAACTAGTGTACACGCAAACAGTCACATTGAACGATCACATTTGAGTTGTGATGTTGCAAACATTAGACTTTGTGTGTGAGTACACACAAGCACATAGAATGATCAAATCACACTAACACGTACGATTTAAACTCGTAAGTAGTTTCCTAACTACTCCTAACATTTACTAATTTTCGGGACGAAAATTCCTTCAACAAGGGGATGATGTGACAATCTGACTTTTTGAATTAACCTCGTAGGCTCAGTTGTATTTTAAGGGGCCCAATTGAATAGAAGTAGGCCCAAGTAGGCCCAATAAGGCCAATGTAGGCCAAGTAGGCCCAATAAGGCTAAGGTAGGCCCAATGAGCCCAAGGTAGGCCCAATTGTATTTATGAGGCCCAATTGGATTAATCTAGCCCAACAATATTCTAAGTGACCCGATTAGTGACAATCCGACAATTTCGGTTTAACACTGTTAACCGAGAGCTAACAGAAATTATACGAAATCAAATACTATCAAACTAGGATAGTTGAAATGAATGAAAACAAAGTTACAATTATATATATTACAAAGATAATGAGTAAATTGCATAAAATGTTAAATCTTGACATTTAAAGTCAAAATTCAAGTTTAAAACAAAATGAAAATCCGAAATTTGTATTAAGACATAAAAATTTATCAAATTAATCTCTCATGAAAGCATGTTAATGATAATTAACGGCTAATAACAATTATTAGGCCATAAATCCGTCAATTAAAACAATTAACTACCAATTATGATGAAACCGTCATTAGGATAGTTATACATCGCATAATTCGATCAAAATTCAGCAAATTGATCACACAAACACTTCAATCGGCACTTTTAGAAGCTGGAACATATATCAATTCGAATCAAGAGGTAGTGGGAAGAAGAAGTCGAGCAAGGGTTGGCCGAAACTCAAGCCTTAATTCGATTTGGATCTATTCGGAGTCAAACAGGTAAAAAAATTATACATATACACTCTAAAATGGCCGAATAAGACAATCCCCATGTTAATTCGTGGTTCTAATATCGAATTTCAAGATCTCGATTATTAGGGTTCATCTTAAAAACGGTTTTGGGGGTTTCAATTTAAATGGGTTCAAAAACAAAATCAAATGATATCATTAATTTCAGAACATGCCGAATAATAAAACCCATAGATCAATTTCATGAAATTATAATGAATCGTGGGATTTAAAGTTCTAGGGTTCTTGAGTCAAAACGAATTGGGGGTTTCGAATCATATGGATTTGTTATTCTAATTAATCATTACAGAAAGATTCGTGGTTGTCATTTTAATGAAAACCTTTTGCTAATTCTATCAAACAAATTCGAATTGTGTTATTTTGATTTCCTATGATTTTCGGTTAAACCCATTTGGGGGTTTCTGAATTAAACGATCGTGAGATTCAAATTTCTTATACAAAAAGTTTCGAAACATATGATTTAATAAAAACCCTATGGTTTTTCGGAATAACAATGACGAATGTGGAGGATTTGGATCAAGGGAATAGGTTTATGGTTCGAATTCGATTTGGATTATAAAACCCCATGATTTTGCTGAAATAACGAAATTAAACATACAATAAAACTCATTTGGATATCTGGAATCAAAGCCCTATCGAATTGGGATCGGTTGGGTTCGAATTGGGGCCCAATCGGGTGTAATTTGGACCGGATATGGATCAAAGGGAAACCGATCAAATTGTGGTTAAATTTAATTAAGAACCATTCTGTTTGAAAAATCTGAAGTAGATCAAATGGTTTGGGCTTACGTATGTGATCCAGGAGGTCGCGGGTTGGAGTCCGGCCCAACCGGTTTTTGTAATTAAAAACCAATTTTTGGGTTTTAATCCGTAACTTATTCGTTCTAACTCCGAATTGATCCGTTCAAGTTGCGTTGGAACCGGAATTCAATTATGAATGTATTAGAATAATAAAATCTATGTTTTGACATGAAACCATAAATCGCGTATAAATACGCGTGTTTAACGAAGTCGTATATAATCGAAAGATTTAAACAAACAAACTTGACACCATGCATATGTTTGTATGTGCATTTCTAGAACTCTAACATACGAGTGTTGACACGTATGTGATTTCAAACACAAAACGACATCCCGAATAACACTAAGTTAGTGCTTAAACACAGATTCTTCGTAGAGGATTGTCTACGCGAATTCCCGTGTGTTGATCATTCTGCAAATAATCAAAGGTGCGTACACGGCCCCTTTCTTATTTTAACTGTTTTGGGGGAGAAAACATGTGCAACAAACGCTTTTAGATACATATCACTTGCATGAGTTAGCTGTTTACATTAAGTGCAAACATAGCATTACAAAGCCTTCTCTTTCGAACCGTTTAATTTGCCGGAGTGCAAAGCGTGGTAGTTGAAGATAGATCTATTGGGTTTGACAAACCTCACTTGGTAGATGGGATCTACGCAGGTGTTTGACTGACCAAACACACACATTGCTATTGTTCGTGCTAGACAATAGTGTTAAGGCAAAAACATGCTATAGCATGGCAACTCGTCAGCTTCGGTGTCGACCACTTGTGTAAATAGTTTATATGACTAGCTATCATGACTGTGCATGTGTGATTATGTTATCTACAAACTTGATATTCAAACTGCTGTTTTGAACGTTGTGAATACTTAAACCTGTGTATGCACCAACCATTGTGTTGACTTGATTTACATGTTTTCTCAGGACACTAAGACACAAGCAAGGACAAGCAGGGACTAGGATGTTGAGTCTCATGCATGCATTTCATGTTCAAGTGTTTTAGTTTTGTTCAATTAAGACATGGAATGTTTGTGAAATTGTACTTTACATTTTCAAACCGTTACGTATTGTTATTGGTTTTAAAACGCTTCCGCAAACATTGAAACTTTGATATTACAGTTTTAGACCAAAGTATGTTTTGAAATTCATATAGAGGTCTTCGTTATGTCTAATGATCTGAGATCCTGGTTTGTCACGTTCCCAAACGGTATGATTCCGTTAGTTGGGAATTTGGGGGTGTGACAGTTGTATGCAATGTTTTCTCCCCCAAAGGTAGAAAATGTAAAAAGGGGCCGTGAACTCACCTGATAAAGCAGTTCCGGTTTATGTGGTGTTTGCGACTGTGAAAGCTAGCAGTCCTGCTAGTAAGTTCCTATAATCATATAGGTGTGAGTATGTGTTTTGTGGTGTGTTGTAATCCATACAACTCCAAATGTCGGTGTGCTCAACCGAGTGCGTGTGTTAACTAGTGAGACTCGACGAATCGTTGGTGACACGATTGTTGTGTTTATGTGCCTCAATGCACATAAGACACCAAAATGCATCCTATGACTCCAATCACATATGTTACCATTTTTAGAAAGTTTTCAATTTAGGAAAGTGTGGTTATGAAATCCCATTTTATAAACAAATCACTCTAGTATGTATGTAAAACGTATGTAAACACTTAAAATAAGTCGTTTGTGCATAAAATACCATTTGTGCCATTTTACCCAAACAAAGTTTCCTAAAATAGTAAGTATATGTTTAAAAGCTCGTTTTCACAAATCCAAGTTTCTAAATATGTTAAAATTCATTTCTAGACATACTTCAACAATCAAAGTTCATCAAAACCCTTTAAAACATCAAAAGCCCTCTTTTGATTTTTAAAAGTTTCCATAAATAGCAAGTTTCTACCAAACCAAGTTCTTGACAAAATCAAATGTCCCAATGTGTTTCTAAACACTCCAATATACATTTAACAACATCTAGACATGTCTAACATGTCTAGATCATCACAAATCCAAGACTTGCAACATAAAAGTTTCCTTTTATGGCAAGTGCACCAAATCATTGCCAAATCATCCAATAACTCAATCAAACTCACATCTAACATTCTAAATTATAAAATCAGAAGATCTATAACAATATACTTATCAAATCAACAACACATTTGAGCACAATAACCGTAAGGAGTTGCATGTGGGTTTTTACCCATTGCATGTACGATCTAATACTAGGAAAACGTTTAAAACTACCTTAGAAGCTCCTTGACGATGAGATTCAGTAGTAACAGCTTCTGGTGATGGTGATTCGGTGCGTGGATCGTAACTTCTATCCTCCTAGCTTCCTCTCCAAGCTCTAAGGTCTTCAAGCTTGCCAAAGATGAGGGAAATACTTCCAAAAGAGTTACCAAGGGCTTGGAACAAGTTTGGCAGAGGTTTAGGGTCGAGAAGATGAGTAGAAAGTCGGAGGAGATGTGAAGAAATCGAACAGAATGAATGGGATTGAGTTTTATAAAAATTTTGATCTGCATGGCCTTCGCGTACCGCGAAGGCCGATCAAAAGTCTTCATCGCGTACCGCGATGAGATTCGGGAGTCTCGACTCCCGGTTTGCTTCGCGTACCGCGGAGACTGTCGCGATGGGGTTGTCGCGTACCGCGACGGCTTCATTTTCTTGTTTTTTTTGATTTCGTTGATGCGATTTTGCTCGTACTCAATTCCTAACGTTTATCCCAAGCATCTAATGCATGTTTAGCACAAAATCAAATAATTACACATAGTTTTGATTGATCACCAACGTTCGTGAGACTCGTGTGTGTGTTTCGATAATTCCTTGAATTATCTTCGATAATTTGTGTTCGTGTTCTACGAAGTGTTTGCACACTTGATTAATCTTAATCAACGTGTAATGCACAATAATAGTCCAAGCTATTGTTTTGTGTTTGTGTTTAGCTCATCTAATTAAACATAATTAAATGAAATACAACAAGTATGAATGTGAAATACGTAGAGTTTAAGAGTTGCAATTTACCTGAAATTGCCGGGTGTCACACTATGCGATGGCCACTCATCAAAGACAAGCTCCTGCAGCCCCTGCTAACACTACACTCAAGAACTATGTTGGAGTGCATCCTTAGTGCACTCATTGCAAGTATCATCATCATCCTACTGCACAGTGTAGGAAGTGCACGAACTGTGGTCGATTTGGCCACTGGGTTGCACACTGTCGCGCTACTGCAATGCAAGCTACCAACACTGCTGCTAGAGCACTACCCCCACCACCACAAAACCCGAGCAACAACAACAACAACAGGGGATGCTACAACTGTGGAGAAATGGGTCATTTCTCCCGATACTGTCCGAAGAGAGTGCAACAGGGAGCACAAGCACCTCGTGGACGAGCTTTTGTTATTGGAGCCAATGCAGCACGCCAAGACCCTAATGTGGTCACTGGTACATTTCTTTTACAAACTAACCATCAAGAATCGGTATCCACTACCGAGGATTGATGATTTGTTTGATCAATTGCAAGGAGCTCATTACTTTTCGAAGATCGATTTGCGTTCCGGATACCACCAGCTCAGAGTACGAGACGAAGACATACCAAAGACGGCGTTTCGTACCAGATACGGGCATTACGAATTTATGGTGATGCCTTTTGGGTTGACGAATGCACCCGCGGTTTTCATGGATCTCATGAACCGAGTATGCAAGCGGTATCTAGATCAATTTGTTATTGTTTTCATTGATGACATATTGATCTATTCCAAAAGCAAAGCAGAAAACGAGCAACATCTTAGAATGATCATGGAACTATTGAAGGAAGAGAAACTTTATGCCAAATTCTCTAAGTGTGAATTTTGGTTAAAAGAGGTTCAATTCCTGGGTCACGTAGTTAACAGTGAGGGAATACATGTTAATCCTGCCAAGATCGAAGCAATAAAGGACCGGGACACTCCGAAGACACCGACGGAGATACGTTCCTTTCTAGGCTTAGCAGGCTATTATAGAAGGTTTATCTCGAACTTTTCTAAGATAGCTCTGCCACTCACAAAGCTAACCCTGGAAAAGCGAGCCGTTTGTTTGGCAACAGAAGCAAGAAGACGCCTTCCAGACTTGAAGCAAAAGTTATGTGATGCTCCAATCTTATCTCTCCCCGACGGTTGCGACGACTTTGTTGTGTACTGTGATGCATCCCATCAGTGACTCGGCTGTGTACTGATGCAAGGAGACGAAGTTATCACGTATGCCTCGAGACAACTGAAAGTTCATGAGAAGAACTACACTACTCATGATCTAGAATTAGGAGCTGTGATATTTTCCTTAAAGATTTGGAGACATTACCTATATGGCACCAAGTGTACCATATTTATTGATCACAAGAGTCTGCAACACATATTTGATCAGAAGGAACTCAACATGCGAAAGCGACATTGGGTTGAGCTTCTGAATGATCACGATTGTGTAATCAAGTACCATCCGGGCAAGGCAAACGTTGTAGCTGATGCCTTGAGTCGGAAGGAACGAGTCAAACCCTTGCGCGTCAGAGCAATGGGAATGACTGTGCAGACAAGCTTACATGACACCATTATACAAGCACAACAAGAGGTTGTTAAACGAGGGAACTTGAAGAAAGAACTAGATTCCCAACATGCATTTTTTGTGCATTGGGCTCTTGATCCACTTGGCTACATCCGCCCCTCTAACGAAATCTTTCAATTTCTTATTTTACTATAGATCATCATTAGAAACAAATAAGAAGCAAGAAAATTCCATGGAGCAGAAAATCAATTTGAAACAAAGCCTGATGGAATCATCTACTACAAGGATCGTATATGGATTCCTGCAGTGGATGAGTTGAGAAAACTTATCTTTGATGAAGCACACAAGACCAGGTTACTCTGTCCATCCCGGTGCTGATAAAATGTACCAAGACTTACGGGGGTTTTATTGGTGGCCGGGTATGAAGAAAGATATAGCTGAGTATGTTGGTCGATGCCTTACGTGTGCCAAAGTGAAGGCGGAACACCAGAAACCGTCAGGTTTACTGGAACAGCCTGAAATTCCACTTTGGAAGTGGGAACAGATAGCTATGGACTTTGTCACCAAGCTACCCCGCACTTGCAGTGGACATGACACTATTTGGGTTATCATTGATCGGTTAACAAAATCTGCTCATTTCTTGCCGATGCGAGAAACTTACACGATGGATGAACTAGCGAAGCTCTACATCAACGAGATAGTGGTATGCCATGGTGTGCCATTGTCTATCATCTCAGATCGTAATAGCAGATTCACATCAAGGTTCTGGCAATCATTGCAGAAATCTCTGGGACACACTTAAACCTGAGTACAACTTATCATCCATAAACGGATGGTCAAAGCGAACGTACTATACAGACCCTGGAGGACATGTTGAGAACTTGTGTTTTAGACTTTAATGGGAATTGGGATTCTCATTTGCCACTGATTGAATTCTCCTACAACAACAGTTATCATAGTAGCATCGGATGTGCACCGTTCGAGGCTCTCTATGGTCGCAAGTGTCGATCGCCGATCTGTTGGTCCGAAGTGGGAGATACTCGTATAACCGGGCCAGAACTCATTCAAGAAACTACAGACAAAATTGCTCAGATACAGCAAAGGCTACAAGCAACTTGAAGCAGACAAAAGAGCTATGCCTATAAACGGCGCAAGCCGTTGGAATTCCAGGTGGGAGACCAAGTTATGCTAAAGGTATCCGCATGAAAAGGCGTGGTTCGTTTTGCAAAGAAAGGCAAACTAACACCACGTTACGTGGGACCGTTCGAGGTCATCGAAAGTATTGGTCCTGTGGCGTACAGACTTAGACTACCGGATGAACTTAGTGGTGTACATGACGTGTTTCACGTCTCAAACTTGTAGAAATGCTTAGTTGATGAATCGCTCGTCATACCAGTTGAAGAAATTCATTTGGATGAACATTTACACTTTGTTGAAGAACCTTTGGAGATTATGGATCACAAGGTTAAACAACTGAGGAGAAGCCGTATCCTGATCATCAAGGTTCGTTGGAACTCAAAGCACGGACCCGAGTTTACTTGGGAACGTGAAGATCACATGAAGCACAAGTATCCCCAACTGTTTACAGAGGAAGTCGTACCGGATAACGATTCTTAAATTTCGGGACGAAATTTCTTTAACAAGGGGAGACTATAACATCAGTGCCGGACAGCATTGCCGGAACAGTGATCGCTACAGTAACTTGTACTGTAACTCAGGTACACATTACGTGAAATTATGTTTATGCTATTTACACTTGAGGCTTAACACTAAACTATTGCACGATTGTCTGAATCTGATTAAAACCTTAGGGTTTAACAATCAGAAACACATCAGACAACACAGAACTGACACACAGATGCTTGATTTGATGCTATTATGTATAAACGTATATGAGGATAAACAGAACGAAACCATAACGGTTGTTGTTACAGAATACTAAACCGACGAGAGGCTAACTAACACAAAAGTGACCCAAAAGGCTATCCGGCCCAATGAATTCGAGAGGTTAACTAACACACGAATGAAAGCCTAAAATCAATGATAAACGCACCCATGGATTAACATGTTAACTATCACAAAGGTGATGATAAATTTGTTAAATAAACCATGCAAAGACTTAAAAACTTATATATAGATTATAATCGTTAAACTAGACCGCACGTTGAGAATTTACAAATAATAAAGGAGGTTCAACACTACATTACATAATATAGGGAATTTCGGGCCAGATAATGAACGAGACTCTTGAGTGTTAGCCAACTTTAGTGCTAACACTAACACTTACACGCGCTACGAATCCCTACAAACATATACTTATGAGTTACAAATACTATGAAATCAATACAGGATCATGAACATCACAACAAGTACAAACAAAAAGCGCGTCCATTCTTGTATTTTTACTTAGTCAACCACTACAAACACAAGGTGAGTTCATTTGTCCCTTTTCAAACATATTTGTTTTACCTCGGGACTGATAAGCATGTTACACATTTTAAACAATTATTGAAATGTTTATTTAATGCTTTTACATATAATCATGATGCTTATACCAACATTTATGCTTGAAACTTTGATTTGGGAAGCTAAAGACTATGACTAAACTATATGCCTGGTGATTACGCTACAAACTCTATGCTCAGACTACATGCTCAATGCTTATGCTATAAACTTAAACTTTAAACTAGATGCTCAATGCTTATGCTATAAACTAAATGCTCAGACTATATGCTCAAGGCTGATGCTATAAACTTTACGCTTAAACTATATTCACAATGCCTATGCTATGGATTATGTGCTCAAACTATATGCTAATGCTTGAATGATATGCTCGAAACTATGATTGTGTGCGAAATGCTAAGCTTGTATCTAATCATGGACTACGTAATGGCTAAACGACTGCTAGAGCAGAGCTTGTACCCATGCATTGAGATACATGGAAGCTAAACTATGACGATGCTAAGTTGTTATCTATATAACAGACATGTAATTGCCAAACACTGCTAGAGCAGGGCTTGTGTCTGCTTATATGAGATATGTAAATGCTAAACTATTTGTGTGTGCACGGCTTGTGTCTATGTAAGAGATACGTAATTGCCAAACGATTGCTAGAGCAAGGCTTGTATCTTGTATAGGAGACACGTAATTGCTAGACTATTCGGATACTAATCTTAAACCAATTCATGAGATACGTAATGGCTAAACACTGCTAGAGCAGAGCTTGTATCTAGCCGTGGACTACATAATTGCTAAACACTGCTAGAGGAGAGCTTGTACCCACGTATGAGATTGGTGAAAGCTAAACTATGGTGTGTGAAACAATGATGCTTGTATAACTTACTCTAAAGCTAATACACATGAATGCTATAAACTTGTGAACTTTGAAACAGTAAACTAAAGCTATTTTGAAGACTGGATTGAATGGTATGTAAAATGCTTAATTATCATTAACAACTGTGTCATATACAGATTTGTATGTGGTGGGACGGCGTCTGGGCGGGTTGTAGGCTCTACTCAAGGGTATGCCCTATATATAAGCATAACGATTTGGATATTACATGTGAAGTTAATGAGCTTAAGGTTTTACCGAAAGAGGTTTGTTAAAGCTATTTTAAACTTATAAACTATATGAACTCACCAACCATTGTGTTGACTTTGTTTTCTTACATGCTTTCTCAGGTGAAGCACAGGAATAAGCTAAGGCTTTTGGATTGCATGCTAGGCTGCCCAGTTAGAGGACCTAGTTGAGTTTTGGAAGCACGTCTTTTGTTATTAATACGAATCACTTTTGAATGTCTTGTACAGTTACAAGATAGAAAACATTTGATTCTTTTGATAGGTTTACCGGGTTAAATTACTGAACATTGATATTGTAATTTAACTTTGTAATCCTAGTTTAATGCTTTACTGTGCTTTAGTTATTCTTAACATTGATGCTATGTAAACAATCTGACCATCACGATTATCACTCACGATATCGCGCCCCGAGAACCTTCCGCCCGGCGTGGAACACGATCCGTCCCGTCGGCTCGGGGTATGACATGCTAGTTGCAAAAGTGCACAAGAAGTGTGGGAGGCACTGAAGATGGACATGTCGGTGTTGACATGGTATAAAAGGCACGAATGCAAAGACTCAAGAGGGAATTTAAAACTTTGCGCATGAAATATGATGAATCAATTGTTTTATTCACTACAAAGTAAAACAATATCGTTTCAAAGGCAAATAACCTAGGATCAACTTTTGATCAACCTACTTTAGTACAAAAGTTACTAAACTCCATGCTTGAATAGTTTATACAGATTGTTGCATCAATCAAAAAATTTAGTGATACAGAAAATCTCTCACTAAATGAGACTATTGGTTGACTTAAAACCTTTGAATAAAGCATTAAGCTGAAAAATGTAGTCATGTTGACAATAATGATAAACTTTTGTTCACGTCTCACAATAACAACTCTAGTTGTGGAATATGTTTTGGAAATCGTGGGCGAGGCCAAGGCTGGAGCAATTATCAAAATAAAGGAGAAGGAAATTCATCCTACGAGTAAGAGAGAAGAGACCACAAACCTCAAATAAATGATGGTGAACGTTCCACATCGTAGACAAATGATAAAACTCAAGTCACATGCTACCGATGTTAGAGACTTGGACATTATGCGTATGTTGTCCAAATCAGAAATATCATAATATTGGGTCATTATTTGTGGAAACACAAGAAGATAAGCCTACACTTTTTATGTGTCATGTTTCAAAAGAAAAGATTGCAAATTGATCATGTGACTTGATCATATAAAAGAAACGATTAAAGTTATTTGTGTGAATCTTAAAAAAGAAACTGTGAAAGTTGTTTTTATGAAAATACATAAAGAAATGTGAAAGGTAGTTGTGTGAAACAATCAAAACTGTGAAAGACAAACCGTGAAAGTTAAATATGAAAGTCATTTGTGAGAAACAAAATCAAGAGGTTTAAAAGTTCGTGAGAAGCGAGCTGGTGTGAAGCAAAGTGAAATCATTATGAGTTAGTGAGTTACCGCCGCCGCCGTCGCCACCCCCACCAAGATGATTTCACGTTAAAAAAATAATTGCATTGATCTTGTTAAATATATAATACTTTTAAAAATAATTTCCACCTCGTTTGCGGTGCACACGTATAATGTATATACGTGTCGGCCCTCAAGTAGGAAAAGTAAAATTACATTAATTTTAACGTTATATACTTATTTTTACTTTATTTTTGTGAAAATAACGTTAATAGAATTGGGTTGGTCAGTTATAAGGCTATTCACGAGTCGAACTAAACTGAGCAAGAGTATGCTCGTGCTTAGCTCGTTTATAAATTGAGCGGCCTGGCTTGGTACATATTTGTAAAATTGAGCCAAATGTTATGCTCGTTACTTGGCTTTTTTAAAACCGGGCGGCTCGGCTTGGTTCGGTTTCAAAATAAAATTAAAAGTAAATTCAAAATATTTATATCAATTTCAAACTTAATAATAAAAAAACTAAAAAATTCAACCATATACAAATCCAAAATAAAAATGAAGTTCATATATTGCAAATTGTCATAATGCGAAAATATAAAAAACTCATGTCAAATTACACATGTTTTACATGGTTTTACAAAATATTAAATAAAAAAAACTCTTTACGCTCTTTTAAATTTTTTTTATCAAAAATAATGTTACAAACCTATAAAAGCAATTTAAAAAAAATATTTTTACATAATTTTTACCATGTTTTTCATGGTTTTCACAACAAAGGGAGGTTTTATTTTTACTAATTCCCTATATATATGTGTGTGTGTGTGTGTGTAAACATGCAGAAACAAGTGGGCAATTGAGCGAGCCAAAGTGACTATCCGAGTGAGCAACAAGCAAGCTTACCTTGTCTCGTGCTCGGCTCGTTTAAAACCGATAAAAATTTGAACGAGCTTTTTTCAAGCGAGTATCGAACAAGCGAAGAGCATTTTGGATAGCCCTAGTCGGTTAATCATGAATCATGAGCCGAGGGACTCATTGGAAGCAACATCTATCTATTCATACGAGGTAAATGCGAAGTTGTCTATGTCTTACCTTTCGTAAACCACATCTTATCTTTGTTAATGATGAGATATACTGACCAATGTCGAAGTGTAAGTCAAAAATAAGAGTAAAACTCAAGTCCCAGCTACCTTATTAGATAGGGTAAGTCGGGTGTCGAACCACGAGGAGTATTTGTGGATGGTATAATTGTTACTTGATTTATGAACTAAACTTAACTAAAACGGAAAATGTAAACTTGAATTAAAGAGTTTGTTTGTTAAACTTGAAAATTAATTGCAATTAACTAAAATGGTTTTAAATAAGAATGACAAAGGTGATTCCCTCGGAATTTGGATTCAAAGATAGATAACTAAATTAGTTTTCACTTGGTACTTCACATAGACATGAACGAATGAATTCATTGATTGTGACACACTAGGACCATTTGCTTCGATTGTAAAACAATGGAAGATTATCACAAGAACGTCAATTGAATCTAATCAAACCAAAACACAACTTAATATATCCTAATTACTAGAATTCTCAGGAATTGAAAAGCAATGATTAAGGTTTAAATAAAATCCAATTGTTTACAATCAACGAATCAAACAACTAGCAAAAAGCATCGAATGCTTAGATTGCATGTCCCAAACAAGAATGAAAACTAAATTTAATCATCTACTTACAAGAATCCTCCACCCGGAGGAAACCACGATGAAATTAGCTGCTCATGACATCAAATTGATCTTCAAAACTTGATTGGATCTTCATCATGGATGATAAGAAAGTGATTAGATGGATCAGAATGGTGGAAAGACTTCAATTTTTACTTCTAAGATCGTCCCAAGTCGAATGAAAGGAGTTAGGATCCTCAAAAACCTAATTTTTTATGTTTAAATACGTGCAGGCTTTTTTACGTGCGTAGGCTACTCCCTGTGCGTAGCCTACTATTTCAAAGTTATGTCAAAAGGAAATCCCAGCAGCGTAGCCTACTCTTCCTGCGTAGCCTACTCCCACCAGGATCTTCCAAATCTTGTTTTCTTCGTAACTTTCTCGTTTCAAGTCCGTTTCTCGCACCGTAAACGCCCGAATTCTCGTCGTTCAATCCTCTATCATTCAAGCTTGAAATCCATTCATTCCTAATCATTTTTTATTCCTCCAATCCGTGTGTTTAACCTACAAAACACCTAAATCGCATAGTTATCTAGTTTCAACCAATTACGCACATGAACATGTATAAGTTTAAGCATTAAACACACATAATCATCATTCCAAACCCCATACATCATATAATCCAATCAAGAAGATAATGACATAAAAATGACAAATAAATTTAGGCTACAATCATGTAGGGATTGTTGTTTATCTCTAGTAATTGTGACAAAAATAATAATGATTATTATTATTTTTATTTTTATTGGGTATCTCAATGAGTCTCAACATCATAATATTGCCAAACAAACTCCAGCTTCAATTTGCATAGCATATGTCTGATCAATGGGTTCCCTACCTGGGAGTTTACTTGTTATCATGGACTAAGACAAGGGATCCCCTATCCCCTTTTTTGTTCATTATTGCAATGGAGGCTCTATCTTGTTTTATGAAAAAAGATCTTGCGGTGGGATTGTTTATGGGCATTAAGACTAAGGCACGTGGTCTCACTCTAACACACTTGATGTTCACAGATGATGCTATCTTTTTAGGTGAAAGGATGTGAAAAATCTTATGCGAATTCTTCGATGCTTTCATCTTGTTTCGGGGTTGAAGGTAAACTCAACTAATTGCAGGCTATTTGGAGTGGGAATTGAAGATCAGGAGACTCATAGCTTTGTGGCCACACTTTGATGTCAATCTGGAAGTTTTCCTTTTAAATATCTGGGCTTGCAAGTGGGAGCTAACATGAACTTAATTAAAATTTGGCAACCAGTCGTAGAAGTGTTCCGGAAAGGATTATCCATTTGGAAGGCAAAAAAATTATCCTTTGATGGTAGACTTACATTGATTTCTTCTGTTCTAAATTCTTTGCCCATGTATTATTTCTTGGTATACAAAGAACCAATGCAATTTATCAAAACTTTGGAGAGATTGAGAAAGACTTTTCTTTGGGTATGGGCTCACTAAAAACAATCAATATGTCACTTCTAGCGAAGTGATGGTAGAGATTCAAATGTGATAGGCAATGGTTGTGGAGGAAAATCATATGGGATGTTCACCACAATTATCGGTCATGGAGTCTCATATTGGTTATAATTTCAATGCCAAGTCCTTGGAAGGCCATTTGTAAAAATTGAAGAGTTGCTCTATTGTTGAACGAGTACGGATAGACAGTGGTTCAATCAGTTTAACGTACGTTTCAATGATCCTCGGATGTACTTACGGTGTTACAACAACAATTGGTAATGCTTTCTAATCTCATTGAACCTATGCAGTTTACTTTCGGAAATGACAAATGGAGATGGAATATTGGAAAATATGGGGAATATTCAACTCAAAGTGTTAAAAGAGTTTTGCAGAACAATTATCAGTTGGGTATGTTTCACTTGTTTTTTTCGAATAATTGGATCCCAAAGAAAGTTAACTTTATGGTATGGCGAGCGAATTTGGATAGATTACCAACAAAGGAGGCACTGACTTTACAAAGGATGCATTTTGACTCATCTTGGTGTGTTTTCTGTGAATAATATATCGAAATGTCAGAACATATTTTTGTTTCATGCAGACTTGCTCAAGCGATTTGGGAGGAAGTACCAACTTGGTGTAGAGTGCAAAAGTTGTTTCTATTCCGCATACAACGTCTTTGATTTTAATACATTTGACAGAGGAATTAAAAATGTGGAAGAAGGTGGTACACTCTTTTTTGTTACAACTCTATGGTGTATTTGAAAATCTCGCAATGTGGCTATGTTTGAGGCTAAGGCTATTTTAATTCAACGGATAATGGAAGAAATAAAACTTTTAGTTTCTTATGGGTGAGAAATCAGGCTAAGTTTAATTATTTGACTTGGAGTCAATGGTGTAATTTGAGCTTCCTAGTTTGGGTGTTTAAATGGTAGGGGGTTGATGTTATGTTACCACGTGTAAATCAGGTGCGGTTCTAACAGTTTGTTGGTACCGTTTACTTTAATAACATTAGTTAGTTGGCCGTTAAAAAAATGCAACACCATTAAAGAAAACATCAACTTCATTCGATATACATTTTTATTAGCTTCCACATAACATGAATTCAGAGAATGTAAAACTTAACAATAACGAGCTTCGATGAGACTATTTAGGTGTTTTGATGTAAGCCAAATGAGTCGAGTTCTCAACTCTTGTTAGTGTTTTCAAATCGTAAGCAATCCAACACTTGGACCCATCAGTGTGATAGAAGTAACCCATACACTTACAATCTTTGGTGCATTTGCTCTCACAATCGGTTTGTTTGGTCGGCCCATCACCCCTTGTGTACTTGATCGTAAAATGGTCAACCCCTTGTAGCTTATAGTACCCAAAGTCACTAGCTTTACAAGATGTCACCTTTTTAACCTCACAGTCCTTGCTCCAACCACTTAGCCCGTTTGGAGTCGGGCACGCTACACACTGGTTGTTCTCGCATAGCCCGAATTTCCCACATCTCTCGGGTAATTGGCATTCGCTTTCCATCGAATCTCGATCAAGAAAAGTGTAAACCAACTCCCATGCGACTCCACCACCGTCGATGTTGTCATCGTATGTGTAGAACCTTAGGTTTCCGTCAATCCCTAACCGAAGAAACGATAACTTGTTATCGTACTTTGTGTAGCTCATGTAACGACCTTGGTTGGACACCGGGTTTGTGGTCAAGTAATTAAACGACAGGTAATAAAGATAGCCTTCAGAGGTATCTGGCACCGAATTAAGGGTTAACTGGCTCATACTACCTTTATCAACCGTGAACCATTCAATAGAAGACCAGTATAGCATTGGTCGTACCGAGTTGTTGCTCTTGTAATACATAGCTAGCCCTTTAGGCTCCATCACCAAACTGTATGGTCCATTGATGTTGTTCATTTCTGAACCCCGACTCACAAGCTTACTCACGCCACTGGCTCGAAGAGACTGACCTACCAAGAGTGTGTCAGTCGGGGAATCAAAACTTTGCCATATAAAGTTGCCTTTAGCATCTTCAAGAACCATGTTACCGGTTGGGAGCAACTGGAAACGAACCACACCCTTATTAGCCGTATTCGTTTGCCAAGCTACCCGACCATCTGCATCAGCCAGGACAAGGTTTCCGTCTTTTTGAAGTGTTAGAGTCGCGTTTTCTTGAACTGGGTTCGCGCGGTTAGCTTCCCAGACCCAACGTCTGAGTGATTCGGACCGCATGGTGCCCATGCGTAGGGCTAGTGTGTATTCGTTTGGGGTAGTGTTGTAGAAACAAAGCTGGAATGGGCTACTGTAAGGAGGAAGAGCACGATATGTAGCATCATACTCGACGATATAAATTCCGAATTCGCCTGAGTTAACGTACGTGAATGTTTCTGAAGAAGGAACAGAAGCTCCAGTGATGGTTGAAAATATGTGAATGCATAGAAGGAGAAGATGCATAGTAGCCATGAAATTATGAAAAGCCATTTTTTTATTTAATTATTTTTTTTTGTGGTGTTTGAAGCTATGAAAGGCCAACACATGCTAACTTTATATATATATATACCACAATGTGTTTAATCTTGAATTTTTAAAATGTTATTAAATTAAGAGTAAATTAAAAATATGGTTTACGTGATCTGCTTGTATTTCACTGTTGGTACATATGTTTTATAAATTACTCAAATGGTCATAAACTTTATACATTTGTAACAGTTCACAAAATTACCCTTATATAAGGACTATATATTTTACAAATATTTAAAGTTTAGGATCATAAACAAGAGTGGTATACAAGAAAATCACATATACCGTTCTAGTAATTTACTCTTTAATTAATATTATCTTAAATATTTTGTAAAGTTTGAAAAGGTTAAAAATACCTAAAAAGTCAAAGTATTAAAAAAGTTATACCACCATGTAAGTTGTTTGACGTTTTGCAGATTGAAAAATCAAATTGAAGTGAAAAAAGTCAAACATTGGATTTAAAATTAAAGTCAAATCATTTTGCTGTGTGTAAAATCAGCTACTTCTTGTAGATAAGATAACACAAACATGATAGCATTAATTTAATTGAATAAAGATTCTGGTATTTACTCAATTAATTGGTAGCATATAAAACCAGGGTTATAAAAATTGGACAATAGATTTTTGTTTATTTTTTTGGCTTTTTTTAACTTTTTTATGGTAAAAAGGAACCAATTTCATGATTATTTAGACATTTCTTAATCAAAAATTATTAATATGTCTCTAAAACCTCAGACCAAGCCAGTTAAACATTGAAATTCATCTCTAAACTTTGAACTCAGTGTTTAAGTTTGAACTTTGAAGTACTTTATTTAGTACATTTAAGTTTATTTTTTAAATTATTTGAAGTATTATATTAAATTATTGATATTAATATGTGTATATAATATATATTTGTAAAATTACATATAAAAATTCCAATCCGCCTAGCGCCGATTAATCCGTAGGCGGTCCCTCGCCGCCCGACTAACGCATAGCGACTTTAGAACCATGTATAAAACCATGGGAAGGAATCATGTATGGTTTTGTCTTCTTAATATTTTCTTGCAAATACATTGTAAAACATGACTCGTTGATTTTTTTTTTAATATAATAATAGTTATTGTTAATTAATTTACTCAATTTGTAAGAAATATATGAAAGAGAGAGGTCAAAGATGAGTTTAATGGTGCTGGTGTATATATAAAACCATGGGAAGGAGCGTGCATGGTTTTGGTCTTTTGCTTCTTTCTTTGCAAATAATAGAAAAAACATTAATCGGTTTTTATAATAAGTAGTAAATAACCTGGTGCGTTGAGGTCGTCGCGCATTTCGAAATCTTGAACAAAGATAAACAAAATAAGATAAAGTCAAAAACATTATAAACCGTAAACAAACGAAACATTAAAACACTAGCACCATGTGTTATGGCTATCGTAGAGATGGCAAATTGATTTTTTTAAAATTAGATGCCGGGTATGAAATGGTTCCGATTTTGAACAACAAGGTTAAGAAAAAGTTACACATGAAACTGGTTCTTGTTAGGTTCAGATTTTTAACTAGGTTTATACTGATTTTGGTTGGGTAGTTTGAAGCTAGTTCAATAATCCCGGTTCGGTTCCGCATTCGGTTATGATTTATCTGAGAAACTAGAATCATAGATATGTACCTAGGATTGTTCACAAACCGAGCCTAACCAAGTGAGGGTATGCTCGTGCTCGATTCGTTTACAGAACGAGCGGCTTGATTTTGTTCGGTTTTGCTAAATCGAGCCAAAGTGTTGTAATTGTGTTACAATGATGACCTGAGAAATGAGAATCGTCTATTTGTACCTAGGTTTGTTCACGAGCCGAGCCGAGCCGAGCCGAACCAAAAGAGGGTATGCTCGTGCTCGGCTCGTTTACAGACCGAGCGGCTTGATTTTGTTCGGATTTGCAAAATCGAGCTAAAGTGTTGCAATTGTGTTACAATGATTTTGAAAAAACAAATTCAAGATTTGAATCCATCTTGGTAGAGTTATTTGAGTTATTGCTTTAATACATACATATATATACATAATAATATATATAGGGGATGTTTCGAATGTTAACAATTCCTTATTGCGATAACCTAATAACTACATCTTATTACTTTGGGACCCATATTAAAATAATCTAAAGGTGTAGGTTTTTTCTTATTTTTTATTAATGTAAGTGGGTCATACGTTAATTAAAAAAAAAGAAAAAACATACACCTTTACATTTACTTTAGTGCGGGCCACAAAGTAATAAGATATAGTTATTCGGTTAACGTAATAAACATATGTTAACATTTGATCCCCTCCCTATATATATATATAGGGAAGTGTTCAAATAATAACCCACTCTTAAAGGGATAACCCAATAACTTTGCCAAAATGAAGCCAAATCTTGAATTTTTTTTTTTTGAACATCATTGTAACACAATTAGAACACTATGTTCTTTTATGAGTTTGTGAAAATTCATAACCGTTTAAGAGATATCATCGTTGTAAAATTTTGACTTACAACATTGTAACTGTTTATGTCAAAAAGTTACAACGATGATATCTCTTAAACAGTCATGAATTTTCACAAACTCATAAAAGAACATAGTGTTCTAATTGTGTTACAATGATGTTCAAAAAAAAATTCAAAATTCAGCTTCATTTTGACAAAGTTATTGGGTTATTGCTTTAAGAGTGGGTTATTATTTGATCTCAATCCTATATATATATACTAGGTTAATAACCCGTATATTACACGGATTAAATAAAAAAAATATAACTAATGATTTTTAATGACAATTTAGAAAATATAAGATAATTTTTAATATAAAATACGATTATAATTTCGTATGATTTAATATTTTAATTATTAAAACAATAATATTATTCATATAAATACTAACCTTTTTTTATAGTTTGTTTTTCTTTAAAATTGTGTCTCAAATATATTTTTAAAAAATGTGTTTTTAATATTAATATATTTTAATGTATTAAAATATATTTTTTAAATGTATAAAAAGTGTACTTAATATTTAATATTATTATTTAATATTATATGTATTTAATATGAGAGAGAAGCGGGAAATGGATGATGAGATGGTCCAAGAACATGCCATGTGTCAATACAAACCTTTATTTATTAGTATATGTAGATGTATATGTAGATATATATATGTATATATATATTGAATTGTGAACAAATAATAACCCATCTTTATTGCAATAACCCGAATAAAATTGCCAAGATGAAGCCAAATCTTAGATTTTTTTGAACTATCATTGTAACACATTTAAAACATTATGTTCTTTTATGAGTTTGCGAAAATTCATCACAGTTTGAGAGTTTACGTTGTTGTAATTTTTGTGCCTAAAACAGTTACAGTGCCGTAAATCAAAAACTTACAACGATGATATCTATTAAACGGTAATGAATTTACACAAAATAATAAAATAACATAGTGTTCTAAATGTGTTACAATGATGTTAAAAAATTCAAGATTTGGCTTCATCTTGACCTGTTATTTCGGGTTATTGCTTTAAGAGTGGTTATTATTTGAACACTTCCCTCTCTATATATATATATATATAGGATTGTGAACAAATAATAACTCACTTTTAAAGCATTAACTCGGATAACTTTGCTAAGATGAAACCAAATCTTGAATTTTTTTAATATCATTGTAAGACATATACAACACTTTCTTCTTTTATGAATTTGCGAAAATTCATCACCATTTGAGATGTAACGTCGTTGTAAGTTTTAGGCCTAAAACAGTTACAATAATATATGTGAAAATTTACAACGATGTTACGTCTCAAACGGTGATGAATTTTCGCAAACTCATAAAGAAGAAGGTGTTGTAAATGTTTTACAATTATGTTCTCAAAAACAAATTTAAGATTTGGATTCATCTCGACGGGTTATTTTGAGTTAATGCTTTAAAAGTGAGTTCTTATTTAAACATTACCCTATATATATATATATATATACATAGGGAGATGATCAAATGTTAACCCTCCCTTATAGCGTTAACCCGTTAACCCTGACATTTTTTTTTCGAATCTTTGTTTTTTTTTCATGGTTTTTATTATACATAAATAGGGGGTTTCTTTTTTGTGTTTTTGCTAATTCGTCACCGTTTAGAAATTAAATCAATTGTAAGTTTAAGTTACACTATCTGATGTAAGTAAGTATAAATGTAAGTAAGTGTAAGTTTCTTACACTTAGGTAGTGTTTGTTTTTTGGAAAAAAGTTCTTCTAGCCTCTTATGCCTGCGCCGCGCAGACGCGGGAAGAGGTTAGAGGTTGGCAGACTGTTTGTTTTCCGGAAGACCTTTCATTAAAAAAGGTCTGCGCGACCTCTTCTTGGCGCAGACGTGGACTAGCCTCTTCTAAACTCTTCTTGCCTCTTCTTGACAAGGGTTCCAGTTTTTTTTTCATTCTTCACATCACGCCTCTTTTCACAAAAACCCTATCCCCTCCATCTCCAACTCCATCGCAGCCACCTCCCCTCCACCTCCAGTCGCCGACGACCGGCCACTTCCACTGCCGAAGACGATCGCCCACCTCCCCTCCACGACATCGCCTTCCACGACCGTGACACCGCCGCACAGCCGCCCTTCCTCCACCACCGCCGCACAGCCGCCGTCCCCCCTCATCTACCTCCGACCTGCAGGTATTTTTTTTTAAATCTAAAATTTTTTGTGTGTTTTGATTATGGTGCTGTGTGTTTTGTGTTTCAATGTACAGCATTGGATGTGGATTTGTGTTTCAATGTGTTTTGATTATTGATGAAAGCATCCCCTTTTGCTTCCTCTGCTATCTTTTGCTGATTATTACGAACATTTCTAAACAATTGTTTTAATTTGATCCACAATAAAAACAAATTGTAACGTATATGATAATTGTTTCACTAATGCAATTGATTCAGACTCCAAAATACACATGGGAATCACAGAATCAGCAACAGTAACGTATATGACAATTGTTTTAATTTGATCCACAATAAAAACAAATTGGTGATAATCAAATTTCATGTTTGAAGGATCTCTCTTCACTGACTTCTTTTGTTACAACAATATTTCACACATCTTAATCAAATTGGTGATAATCAATGCTCAAATCTCTAAATTACTTACAATAAAAACAAAAATTAAGGCTAATTACATAGAACATATAAAATGCTTATTGGATGGTATTCTTGATTGCTTTTAGATTTTTTTTAGTGCAAAATGTAACTAGCGTTTTGTTTGTTGATTATTAGCAATGGGAGAGAAACAAAAATGGTCAAATGAACATATAAAATGCTTATTAGAGACCTGCATTGAAGAGATTAACAATGTGGGGAAAAAAGGATTGAGTTTACACAAAGATTCGTGGAATAAGTTAGGCATAGTTCTTAAGGATAAGTTTGGTATGGTGTTGACTCAAAAGCAAATGAAAAATGCTTTTGATAACCTTAAAGCCAAATACGTAGGATGGCTTTATTTGAAAAACAAAACTGGGAACTTATACAATGCCCAAACAAATACTTTCACATTAACGAATGAAGAATGGGAAGAATTTAAAAAGGTATGTTCACATATATAATTATGTTTCAATCTACATAAAAGAAATATTTATACAATTTTATTTTTGCTTTAGGGTCATCCGAAGGCCGGATCGTTGAAAACGGTTCCATTGCCTTTTCCAGAACTGTGTGCAGCATTGTTTGATGGTAATTCAGCCACTGGGAGTATGAAGTGGACCTCATCCCAAACCACATCAGTTGTTGGATCATCTTCTTGCCAGCGTGTTCAACAACTTCTGATAACAGACTCCATTTTTCATGACACAGAAGATGATGCTGACACTTCCCATCATACCTCTGAGCCTACTCCTGATCCAACTTTTGAGCCTACTCCTGATCCAACTTTCGAGCCTACTCCTGAGCCTACGGCTGATACTCGTGAGGCTACCCCGGATTCTAATCCAAGCAAGAGGTCAAAAACCACAAAATCCTCATCCATTAATTCTGATGATTTGGCACACGACATGCGTCAGGCTCTGCAATATCTGATTAAAGGCAAAGAAGGATCAACAGTTGCAGAATGTTATGAGAAGTTAAAGTTGGTTGGGTTAGATCCGGTTGATCCTTTATTCTTAGCTGCTTTTTATATTTTTGGAGTGTCCACAGGTATGAGAGAAGCATGGATGACATTGCCAGATATCCCAGAAGTATTAAGAGGATGGATTGTGATGACGGCTACAAGTTTAGGACTAATAAAGCAATGAAGAAAGATATTTGCTTTTGGTTGTGTTAGGAAACATACTTGCATTTGATCATGTTAAGAAAGATATTTGCTTTTGTTTGTGTTAAGAAACATATTTGCTTTTGGTTGTGTTTGGAAACTTCTATGTTATTGGTTGTGCTTGAAACATACTTGCTTTTGATCGTGTTTAGAAAAGTTCTATGTTATATACTTATATTTATAGCTTATATGTTTTTTTAACACAGGAACATAATGGATCATGATAAGAAATTACTTCTCGTAATTCTTATGTACTTGTATATTCGTTTTTTCTGGAGGAGAGGTTTGAAACGAATGCGAGACAATGATTCAGATATGACAGGACAACAATACACCTTAGAGTTATTGCAAGGAAATCCCAGACAATGTCATGAAATGCTACGTATGACTCGTGAATCCTTTGTCCGACTATGTGCACTTTTTAGAGTACAATATTCTTTAAAAGATAGTAAACATGTATCCGTTGAGGAAAAGATGGCTATGTTTTTTATGATAATAGGTCATAATCAACTTTACGTGGTTATTAAACGTAGATTTCAACACTCAAAGCAAACAATTCATAAATTTTTTTATGAAGTATTAGATAAAATGATGCTTTTTGCTAAAGATATGATACTTCCAACTTCTTTCAACCCGAATCCAAACATTCCGGGCCATAACAAGAGGCTTCGACGGGTTTTTAAAGGAGCAATTGGTGCGTTGGATGGAACTTTGATACATGCTATTGTTCCTTCTAATAAACAAGATTTATATAGAGGAAGGGGAAAAGGGGATTGTTATCAAAACGTATTAGCAATCTGTGACTTCAACATGATTTTTACGTTCGTTGTGGCCGGTTGGGAAGGTGTCGCACATGATTCTAGAATTTTATCAGAGGCATTATCAGATCCACATGCTCCATTCCCGTTTCCACCACCTGGTATGTTTATGGATTGTTAAATACATATCTTACTTCAATATTCTAATTAATTTTGTTGTCGTTACAAATAAATATTATCTTTGTGATGCCGCGTATGCACACTTACGTGGATTTATGGCTCCATATCGTAATGTGAGGTATTGGCTTGGAGATTTTCGTCGGAGACGTGCTTTGACCAATAAAGAAAAATTCAACCATGCACATGCAAAACTTCGAAACGTCATTGAACGTGCTTTTGGTGTCTTGAAAGCACGATTTCCTATATTGAAGAGGATGGCGCCATTTCCATTGGTTACACAAAGGAACATTGTCATTGCGTGCTTCGCGTTACATAATTTCATAAGGAAGGAAGGTTTGAGCGATGAGTTATTTGCACAATATGATCAACCTAATTTGTCATTTCGAAATACTCATGTGAATGTTGTTGCTGATGAAGACGAGGTCGAAGCAAATGGAACTGCATCGGATCGAGAGTATATGACTCGATTACGAGATGAAATTGCAGAGCAGTTGATGCAAAATATGAAATCTTAAAAAATGTTGTTGTGGTTTTATGAATGTTGTTTGATGGATGTTAAACTAGAATTTAAATTTCAATGTTGAAAGACTGTTGTAATTTCAAAAAAATGGTTTATTTAATTTTTAATCAATTTTAGCAGCTCGCAGACGTCAAAAAACAAACAGTCTGCTTCTTGCAGACTGCAGACATTTGGTCCAGCTCTTCTCCTGCAGATGTCTGCAGATGTGGTCCGCAAACTGCAGACATTTAACCTCTGAAAAAACAAACATCACCTTACTTACACTTTGATTTAATTTCTAAACGGTGATGAAATAGCAAAAACACAAAAAAGAAACCTCCCTATTTATGTATAATAAAAACCATGACCAAAAAAAAACAAAGATTCAGGCAAAAAACACCAGGGTTAACGGGTTAACGCTATAAGGGAGGGTTAACAATGAAACCATCCCCTATATACACATACATATATATAGGGTAAGGTTCCCCTAAAAAGTTTATTTTGCCTAAGAAGGCTAAGAAAGATTTTCAAAAACTCGAAAACCGACTCAAACAAATTCCGATTGAATTCATTTTTGCATCATTGTAACCGGCTTGTCGAACCCTAAAACCCAAACCTTAAATCATAAAAAATAAACCTTAATACTAAAACCAAAACTTTAAAAACAAATCTAACATAAATATAAAACTTAAAAGCAAAAATTCAAGCCCTAAAACCTAAAATCTAAATTTAGTTGTTAAAACAAAAACTTAAAAGCTAACATTGTAGGGTTCGATAAGACGGTTTCAATGCAATTAAAATGAATTCAATCTGAGTTTGTTTGGGTCAGTATTGAAGATTTTTTAAATCTTTCTTAGCATTCTTAGGCAAAATATACTTTGTATTTGATCTTTTCCCTACATATATAGGGTTTTAATCCTTTGAAAACCTGATCTTAAAGAGAAAACCCTTAAACCCTACGTGGACCGTTAGATCAAACTTATTTTGGATTTTAATTAATTAAATAGAAAAAACATGTGGTATAGAATTAAAGTTCAATATTTAATTAGGGTTTTGAAAAGAAAATGTCTATTTTACCCCTTAAAGTGGTAAAAGAGTATTTTTTTCATTATATCTTCTCTCCTCTCTCTCTATTTTATATATTTGATTACCCAGATACTACACATGTGTAGTGTTTTAGTTAAGTTAAAAAAATATTTTTTAAAATATTACAACAGCAAAAATAAAAAAAAAGTCATTTTTTAAGAAACAAACAAATATGCGTAACACAATTTTCACTACACAAAATACAATATTACATATTCTCAAGTCTCAACCACAAAATAAAATATCACACATGTGTAATTTTATACAAAGAACATTAAATTAACCAAAACAATAAAAACTACACATGTGTAAAAAAAAACAAAAATGAACAAGTTTTACTACACAAAGTACACATGGTCAAGCAAGTATAAAATCTAAAAAACTATACATGTGTAGAAATAAATATGTACAAGTTTTAGTACACAAAGTAAACTTGGTCAAACAACAAGTATAAGATTTGAAAAAGTACACATATGTAGTAATAAAAAAGTACAAGTTTTACTAATGTTAAAAAAAATACACATGTGTATCAGATATAAATTCAAAGAAACAACTATTAAATTCCTAAACCACACATTTGCAGGATTAAAAAAATACATTCAATAACCATAACTTAAAAAATATAGCCTATACACAAAACTGATCTGAGCAAAAAAAAAAAAGCAATCTGATCGAAAAGTACACATGTGTAGAACTAGAAATGTACAAGTTTTATTACACGATGTACATCCGAAAACTACACATGTGTAAACATATCAATTTTTTACTAATTTAAAAAAATACTTAATAATATTAAACATGTTTAATTATTTTTCAGTAATATTAAAAAAAATTAAAATAGAAAGAAGTGTGTGAAAATGAAAAGTGTGTGAAAGAGAAATGAAATGATTTGAAATAGATTGATGATGACGATGTGATTTATAAAGAAAGAGAGATAGAGTTGTATTTTTACCAATATACACATTGTAATTAAATAAAGAGAAATCTATTTAAAGTTTGATCAATGGTTCATATATAGCTTAAGGGTTTCTATTTAAGATCGAGTTTTCATAGGATTCAATATATATATATATATATATATATATATAGGGAAGGGTATAAAAAATAACCCTCTTTTTTTGCTACAACTACATAACCCATTTCAGCCAATAATAACTTTACACATAAGCTTTTCATTAAAATATTAAAAAGGATATCATAGTCTTTTTACTTTTATAAAATTTTCCCCCTTCTTTTTTTAAACATTAATAACTTTTTTATAATATATTATTTTTGTAAAAAAATTGCACCATTATATTCGTCTCATTTTTCTCTTTAATTCTGTTATAGTCTCGACTAATTTTTTGTTACTTTTTTTATATGCCTTATATTTACATCATTGTAAAGTTAAATATAACAACTTTATTTAAAAATTTTTCTAACAATGGTAAATTACAGTGCTGTAATTTACATTGACATAATTTACCGTGATGTAATTTACATTGACGTAAAATTCGGTTTCGGTTTTTTCCGGTTATTTCGGTTCCGGTTCGGTTTTTTCGGTTAATTTGGTTCCGTTTCGGTTTTTTCGGTTAATTCGGTTCGGTTTTTTTGGCTTTTTGCTTATTCCTAATTTGTAACGAGCCTATATTTACATCATTGTAACGACCTTAAATATAACAAATTTATTTGAAATTTTTTAAAAAACGATAAATTACAGTGATGTAATTTACATTGACTTAATTTATCGTGATGTAATTTACATTGACGTAATGTATCGTGATGTAATTTACATTGACGTAAAATTCGGTTTCAGTTTTTTTCGGTGAATTTGGTTTAAATTACAGTGATGTAATTTACATTGACAACAAATTAGTTTAATTTTTTTTCGAACAATGATAAATTACATCACTATAATTATCATTATGAGAGAAAAAAAATCAAAATAATGTGTTCTATTACATCACTGTAATTTATCATTGTAATTATCATTGTTAGAGAAAAAAATAAAATAACGTGTTACGTCACCGTTAATTATGTCATTGTAAATTACTTCATTTTGTGTTACATTACTTCATTTTTTGTTACATTACTGTAATTTACCATTGTTAGAAATTTTTTTTAATTAATTTGTTATCTTTAAGCTCCTTACAATGATGTAAATATAGGGCATCTAAAAAAAGTAAAAAAAATATAGTCGAGACTATAACGGAATTAAAGAGAAAAATGAGACGAGTATAATGGTGCAATTTTTTTAAAAAAATAATATATTATAAAAAAGTTAATAATGTTTAAAAAAGATGGGGGTAAACTTACACAGATAAAATGACTATCATGCCCTTTTCTCATTCAAACCAAATATAAAATATATTTTTAATGTGTAAATAATATCAACCATTAGATCAAAAGTTAGATTCAATGAGATTGAGTTAATGGGTTGTAACAATATTTAAGGGTTATCAAAAATTCCACTCCCTATATATATATATATATATATATATATAGGAAAGGGTATAAAAAATAACCCTCATCTTTTGTTACAACTACATAACCCATTTAAACCAATCATAAACTTACACATAAGCATTACATTAAAATATTAAAAAGGGCATCATAGTCATTTTACCCCTTATAAGTTTTCCCCCTCTCTTTTTTAAACATTAATAACTTTTTTATAATATATTATTTTTTAAAAAAAATTGCACCATTATATTCGTCTCATTTTTCTCTTTAATTCCGTTATAGTCTCGACTAATTTTTTTTACTTTCTTTAAATGCCCTATATTTACATCATTGTAACGATGTTAAATATAACAAATTTATTTGAATTTTTTTTAAAAATGATAAATTACAGTGATGTAATTTACATTGACGTAATTTATTGTGATGTAATTTACATTGACGTAATTTATCGTGATGTAATTTACCTTAACGTAAAATTCGGTTTCGTTTTTTTTCGGTGAATTTGGTTTAAATTACAGTGATGTAATTTACATTGACAACAAATTAGTTTAAATTTTTTTCGAACAATGATAAATTACATCACTATAATTATCATTGTGAGAGAAAAAAATCAAAATAATGTGTTCTATTACATCACTGTAATTTATCATTGTAATTATCATTGACGTAAAATTCGGTTTCGTTTTTTTCGGTGAATTTGGTTTAAATTACTGTGATGTAATTTACATTGACAACAAATTAGTTTAAATTTTTTTCGAACAATGATAAATTACATCACTATAATTATCATTGTGAGAGGAAAAAATCAAAATAATGTGTTCTATTTACATCACTGTAATTTATCATTGTAATTATCATTGTTAGAGAAAAAAAATAAAATAATGTGTTACGTCACCGTTAATTATGTCATTGTAAATTACTTCATTTTGTGTTACATTACTTCATTTTTTGTTACATTACTGTAATTTACCATTGTTAGAAAAAATTTCTAATTAATTTGCTATCTTTAAGCTCGTTACAATGATGTAAATACATGACATAAAAAAAATTAGTCGAGACTATAACGAAATTAAAGAGAAAAATGAGACGAGTATAATGGTGCAATTTTTTTAAAAAAATAATATAGTATAAAAAAGTTATGAATGTTTAAAAAAAATGGGGTAAACTTTACTTAAATAACAAATGTCTTAAATGCCCTTTATATTAAAAAAAAGAAAAAAAAAGGAATCTGACACGTGTCACCATCCTATACACTCACATTTTTAAAGGAACCATTGGATGATGGTTAATGGGTTGTAACAAAAGATGAGGGTTATCAAAAATTCCATGCCCTATATATATATATATATATATATATATATAGGGAGATGATCAAATGTTAACATATGTTTATTGCGTTAACCGAAAAAGTACATCTTATTACTTTGGGGCCCACACTAAAGTAAATCTAAATGTGTATGTTTTTTCTTTTTTTAATGAATGTAGGGCTCACTTACATTAATAAAAAAATAAAAAAAAACCTACACCTTTAGATTTACTTTAATGTGGGCCCCAAAGTAATAAGATGTAGTTATTCGGTTATCGCAATAAGGAATTGTTAATATTCAAACCATCCCCTATATATATATATATATATATATAGGGAAGGGTATAAAAAATAACCCTCTTTTTTAGTTACAACTACATAACCCATTTTAGCCAATCATAAGCTTACACATATACATTTCATTAAAATATTAAAAAGGGCATCATAGTCATTTTACCCCTTATAAGTTTTCCCCCCTCTCTTGTTTAAACATTAATAACTTTTTTTTGATATATTATTTTTAAAAAAAAATTACACCATTATATTCGTCTCATTTTTCTCTTTAATTCCGTTATAGTCTCGACTAATTTTTTCTTCTTTTTTTAAATGCCATATATTTACATCATTGTAACGAGCTTAAATATAATAAATTTATTTGAATTTTTTTTAAAAATGATAAATTACAGTGTTGTAAGTTACATTGTTGTAATTTATCGTGATCTAATTTACATTGACGTAAAATTCGGTTTCGGTTTTTTCGGTGAATTTGGTTTAAATTACAGTGATGTAATTTACATTGACAACAAATTAGTTTAAATTTTTTTCGAACAATGAAAAATTACATCACTATAATTATCATTGTGAGAGAAAAAAATCGAAATAATGTGTTTAATTACATCACTGTAATTTATCATTGTAATTATCATTGTTAGAGAAAAATAAAATAATGTGTTACGTCACCGTTAATTATGTCATTGTAAATTACTTCATTTTGTGTTACATTACTTCATTTTTTGTTACATTACTGTAATATACCATTGCTATAATTTTTTTTAATTAATTTGCTATATTTAAGCTCTTTACAATGATGTAAATACATGACATAAAAAAATAAAAAAAAAATTAGTCGAGACTATAACGAAATTAAAGAGAAAAATGAGACGAGTATAATGGTGCAATTTTTTTTTTTAAATAATATAGTATTAAAAAGTTATGAATGTTTAAAAAAAAGTGGGGTAAATTTACTTAAATAACAAATGTCTTAAATACCCTTTATATTAAAAAAAGAAAAAAAAAAGAATCTGACACGTGTCACGATCCTACACACTTTTCTTTTTCAAGTAACCATTGGATGATGGTTAATGGGTTGTAACATTATTTAAGGGTTATCAAAAATTCCATGCCCTATATATATATATATATATATATATATATATATATAAGATCCAATAGAAAACCCTTGGAGTTATATATATGGGAAGATCCAATAGAATAACTTTTTATTGTTTCATTTGTATATTCATCTTCATATATGTTTTGTTTTTTTTTTTTTTGTGATTGTTACGCATATGTAACTTTTGGAGTTACATATACGTAACTCGGTAAACTTATAGTTTTTTTATGTGGTTCATGATGTTCTCTAGCTCTTTTTTATTTTGTTTTGTCTTTGTAAACCTTCTATTTTGTTTTATAAATAAAGAAAGAACTCAAACCTACCAAGGTTCATATATGGGGTAATGATAGTATGAGTTATTTGATAATCAATGCCTGGTATTGTATGGCTTATAATCAGGGGCGAAGGCTTCAAGGGACCGGGGGGGGGGGCGACCGCCCCCCCTCTTTTTTTCGCCAGTAGTGTTAATTTTCGGACCGTAAGCCAAAATTTTTTTTAAAATACTGGTTTCGCCCCCCCTAAAAAAATTAACCAAACACATTTAAAAAAAATACTCTTTCCATCCCTCTCATTTTTTACCCCATTAGCCTCCCTCTCATTTTGTTTGTTTAGACATTTAGATTTTAGTTTGAATCAATATATCATGGGAAATGTGAAAATAATTGACTAGTTTTTAAAAAGAAATGTTATTGAAAAAGAATGTGATGCTACAAATCAAGATAAATGTAAAAAATCCTCAATATATCGTGAGAAAGGTGAAAACAATTGACTCGTGAGTATTATTTATATATGTATTTAAGGGTTGATGATATATGTGTTATTCAATAAAAAAGTATATATGGGATTACAATGTAATTAGTCCGTCTCAAACCGTAAAAATTATATTTGGGATTACAATGTAATTAGTCCGTCTCAAACTGTAAAACGGTTAGGTTTGATTCGGTCTTAATTTTTAACGGGCTAAAAAATCCCAAAACTAGAAAGTCGAAACCTAGAAAGCTCAAATCGTAAAAACCGGACCACAAACACCCATAATAAATGGTCACCTAAGATTGCAAGAGAACGAATGAATCAAATAGACGTGTGAAAAGAATGTAAGTTTTCGAAGGGATGAAGGGCCCCGGATTTTATGTCTCCTAGGGACTTCAAATTGGTTAAGCCGGCTCTTATAATGATAATTATTAGACATTTTTAATTTTATTTGTTTGACCCGACTTGACCCGAATCACAGATCCGAACATTTAACCCAACTAACCGAGACATACAGGTCGATGGCAAAAAAAAAAAATTTGATCCCGTAAGATTTCGCCCCCCCTCCCAGTTTAGTCAAGCTCCGCCACTGCTTATAATGCATTAAATCTTTTAAATCATTTTGTTTAAGTCACATGTGGTTGATTGAATAAATTTAAATTTGTTAAGTTTTCAATCACCAGTTGATGAAGTTGGAAGCATATTCAATGTTTAAATATATGTAACAATCTTAAAAATTCACTGGTGGTTGAATGCATGAATTCATATTTGTGACCGTATGGGTAACTTATTTGATTACATATATGTAACTATCACAGACAAAAAAATCAATGTAATGTAACTTATATGATTACATATATGTAATCATGTATATGTAACCATGATTATAAACTATTTATATTAACAAGTTATATGGTTACATATATGTAATCAGGTTTATATTAACTAGTTATATGATTACATATATGTAACTCTGTAAAATTATAGTGTTTTTTCTGATGATTACATATATAATTACATATACATAATCAGGTATATGTAACCATGTTTCTAAACTAGTTATATTAACAATTAATATGATAACATTTATGTAATCATATTTAAATTCATAATTTTTGAATTAAAAAATCTACATTTTTTTTATTTTGAGTAAAAGAAATCATTTTTTTTTTAATTAAATTTTTTTATATAATTTATGAGAGAGGAGAGAAGATTGATTTTAGGAACTTAAGACATAACAAATTTGTTTTGAATAATTTAACATTATAATCTACAATTAAATCCCTAGATTGTCATTTAATTACAATCTTGTTGTTAATAATAACAACTGTTGATTAAATTAATTAACGGTCGATTAAAGGTTTGCATGAATAAAACAAATATAATATGTTATAAACAATTATTTATTTAAATATATATAAATTACATTTATCAGCTGTTGGCTAAATAAGAAATTAACATGAATATTTAAAAATTATGTATACAAAATATAATAAATATTTTGTAATTTAAAATTATATATGCATATAAGATATAATTGAAAATTTATTATATTTTATTAATTTTTAGTAATTTTTGATATATATATATATATATATATATATATGAATCCGATTGGCATATTAAATTAATTGTATAATTTAATTAATAAAAATTACTAATATTTTTTTATGAAAGAGTGAATGAAAAAAATTGTAAGATATCATCAGGAGATGACATGTGTTTCTTATAATACGTTTTTATTAGAGTACTAGGAAATTTAACATTATTTTTGAAAATATAACATCATTTTTCATATAAAATACGATTACAATTTCGTATAATTTAATATTTTAAGTATTAAATAATAATATTATTTATTTAAACACTAAGTTTTTTATATTTTGTTTTCTTTAAACATTGTGTTTCAAATAATTGTTTTTGAAAATTTGATAATTTGTAATTTGTTACAACATATGTTACATAATGACGTTTTTACATCGTGTAATAGTACAAATTAAATATGTAATATATGTGTAATATAAAACCAGTGTTGTAAAAATCGGCCTAGGCGGCCGCCTAGGCGCTAGGCGCCCACTTACTGTGTAATTTTTGGCCTAGGCGGTGCTAGGCGGCCTAGGCGGGGTCTAGGCGGGCTAGGCGGGGCCTAGGCGGCCCGATCAGTTTTTTATTTTTTTTTCACTTTTTTGACTTTTTTTTGGCTTTTTTTGACTTTTTTATGGTAAAAGGGGACCAATTTCATGATTATTTAGACATTTCTCAATCAAAAATCTTTAATATGTCTCTGAAACATCGAATCCAAGCAGTTAACATCGAAATTTATCTCTAAACTTTGAACTCAGTGTTTAAGTTTGCACTTTAAAGTACTTTTTTTAGTATATTTAAGTATATTTTTTAAAATTATTTGAAGTATTATATTAAATTATTGATATTGATGTGTGTATATAATATATATATTTGTAAAATTACATATAAAAATTCCAATCCGCCTAGCGCCGATTAATCCCGATTAATCCCTAGGCGGTACCTCGCCGCCCGACTAGCGCCTAGCGACTTTTACAACCATGTATAAAACACATGCAACTTTTTTTTTATATGTGTAATAGTCAAGGACAAACCAAAGCTATATCTATATCTATATCTATATTTATACTATATAATAAATAAATGTTTTGATGGTACACATGTCATCATTGTATACAACCTAAAAATTGGTTTTCCCGCTTCTCTCTCATATTAACTGTCGTTAAATCATCTTTTATTAGATTTTGATTTTTTTATTTCTCTTTTATTAAATAATAACAATTTTATTCAATTTAACAAATAAAATTATTACATCATAAGTCATATTACTTTTTTTTTGTAGAAAGTCTTTAAAAAATATGTAATATGTTATTAAAATAAATAATTTTAAAATTTATTTATTTAAAATGTGTATTACACATGTTTTTACCTAGTAGGTAAATATATAATAAGTTGGTTAATAAGATGTTATATATTTTTTTCTGGTCGATTGTGTCATATTGGCTGTTAAATTTGTATATCAACATCATAAATTCTTTATGTCTAATTAATAATTATAAGGGAACGTGTTTTACTTTGTTTCGTTCATTATGATTTAATCAGACTGCATTGAAAAATTCTACTGATCATTCTTCTATAAAAGGCAACATATACCATTTCATAATAATCTCACAAAAATGGCGCTCCTGGTAACCAAATCAACGTTTCTTCTCCTAATAATCACTCTTGCTTTTTCTTCGCATGGGTAAGTTTCTAAGACTGTGTTTAATAGGTATCCCGCTCGACAGGCTGGGAGGAGAAGCTGAACGGGGTGAATTAGTATGTAAAAATGTAGAAAAATATGTCATCTAGGTATTCGATCTATATAAATATGTAGAAAACTTTATAAATATTATAAAGTTTTGATAAAATTTGTTTCTAAAGCGAAAGTGAATCATCTTGTATGTCCAATGAACCCATCAGATAAATTAGGCTTTCAGGTTATCTACTAATTAAATTAGCTTGGTTGTACCGATTAAGTACGTCTTTATTGTGTATCTGATGGATTCTTAAATGTTCAAAAGACTTGCAAGCACAAAAATAACTTTTTCCTGAATTTTGGGCACAATTTTTTTTTTTTTTTTTTGTCTAAAAGCAACGATGTTACTAAAGATTTAAAACTATCTGGTTTTATTTAGCTTTGTGAAATGTATGACTAATATATCGTGAATTGTAGGGGTGTTCAATTTCGGATACAAATTCGGAGAGCCAGTCGGATATCTAAAGTCAGAAAAAAATTAAAAATAAAAAAATATATATGTATTTCGGATATCCGAATATGCGAAAATTATCCGAGCTGAGATATCCAAAAATTATCAAAAATATCTAAATATCCGAAAAATTATCCGAAAAGAAAACTATTTCGGATATCGGATATCCGAACTATTTAAAAATTTTCAAAATGGGTATCCGAATTTTTCAGATATTTCAGTTTATTATTTTCGAATATTTAATATTTGGATACAATTTTTTTTGAAAACCCCCTGATGACTTTTGAATGTTTGTGTAGGGTTGTGAAAGCTCGATTTTTCCGCTCGGTTTTTAAGTCCTTTGGGGGTAACAAAGTTCCCATTATGCACACAGAAGTCAATCCTGTCCCCAGGAACAAGGGTTATCCGGAGACAAAAGGTTTAGACGAGACTCCAACCCCAAACGTATCGAAGACAACTGGAGTGGATTTAGCAATCCAGTTTTTCGGACCACCTGTTGTAAAGGGTTTTCGTTGGGGATGGAAAGCTACTAGATACTATCTTAAAATCGTTGACATGTGTGAAAAATATCAACAATTGTTGAAACCCTATTGCATCCCACAATCTTATAGCCTGAGGCCAGATTGTGTTTTGAAATGCATTGTGGTAACCTCAATGAACACTACGGTTGACAATACGCCAACATCATGCTACGATAGTTGCGATGATCCGGTCGAAGCTAAGTGTGATGAAACTTTAACTGATTATGAATGTTCAAAATTAATTAATGGGTGATGTTGCATACTTATAAAATCATACAATCGTTAATTAGGTTTTATTGATGTTTAGTCCAAAAGTGAATATGTTATGACATGTCGTGTATACAGTTTCTTATTTAAACTATTTAACTTAATTTTATTGCAATTTTTTACTCTGAAATTTGTATTTACTATTTGAAATAGGTCTTTTTACATGGGGATGTTAAAAAAAGCTGAAAATCAAACCGTATTTGTAACAAAAAAAAAAGAACCGAATTCTAAATTCATTTTTTGGTCAGGTTCCTAACCAATATTAATAAATATAATTTTTTTCTTATTCCAATAATGTACTAATTTATTAAAATTTAATAAACAAGAAGAATAATTCAATTATATCTTATCTCAAATACAATTTTGTAATTATTAAGTATTTATTATTTAATTAACGAATTAATTTTTTATTCTTTAACCTGTGTAATACATGGGATTCTAGGCTAGTTTAATTATATTGGATAATGGTATTATGATTATATGACTACATATTGGATAATTATTTTCTAGATTTTGTTAATGTTCTATTTGACATTTAATTTATAAAACCTTAGAAATTGGTGATTAAATTATGTAACAACCGAAAATTTAGTAATTTAATAATAAACGTACGAGATTTCGGTTACTGTTGAAACTGTGATGATTGCGTACGAAAAATTCGGCAATTATGATGTAAGCACATTTGGTCGTGCTTGAAATCCACAAAGATTTAGCAACTTTTGTTATTGGGGATTGATAGTATGTGAAAAATGATGAACGTGGGCGAAAACCGTGCGCAAAACGGAGTTCGTATGCTCCCGGAATCGCGAAAACAAGTTAAAACTCAAATGATGACGCAGGGTGACGTGGGGCGCTACGCTTGGCGCCATACGCCCAGTTGGGGCGATGCGCCCCAGGCCTTATGTCGGCTAAAAATGGTTAAATGGATCAGAACGCGTGGAAACAACTCAAATTCGCATTTCTTCCTTCTTGCTCGACCTCCAGGCGAAAAAGTAGCTCCCAAACATCTCCAAACTTCATATCTAAGGTTTCTAAACATCCGGATCATCCCAGGAATCATATATACAAGTACTGATCGATGTTTTAACCGCAGAAACTCGTCAGAACAGGTAACGGTTCGTTTTAACCTTCTAGTTTGATTTTGATTGATTAGATCTTGATTTTGAACGTAATGAGATAGTTAGGATTGTTGATTATTGCCTAGATGATGGCTAGGATTGATTAGAAATGAAGAACACGATGTTCTAACGGTTAAATTCTTGTTTTGATCCGTTGTAATGCCCGATTTTCATGAAATCACAACTATGAAGATAATGGTTTAATCCATTTGATTATGACAATATATGTGATTAGCTTGGCTAATCTTTGAAATGCAAAGGTTAAATTTAAGTGTTTCAAACTAATCACAATCATTAACATACTCATTGGAACGAGTATTTGATGTTTATGATAACAGGCAGATCAGTATGTTAAACATGGTTATTAAACCTATTTAATATGATCTTGCGATATTTCATGATATAAGGGTAATCAATAACAAGAATGTTTCATTTCTAAGCCATTAATCTGTCTAGGAACCTGTCTAGCGAGGTAATCAACAACATTAACTATTTGATGACTTACAAGACAATGTCTTTGACATTGAACGTTCAGAAAGATCTAATCAGTAGGTTAAATCATAAATGACTTATTAAGTGTAAAGGAATGCAGAAATTCACCATTAGTACCAGTTTGTGAGTGATCTTGCTACAGTAAGATATCAGGTGAGTTCTATGAGCCCTCTTTTACTATTTTAACATTTTAGGGCTGATATGCATGTTATAAAGTTATTTTAGGTAAATGATTGTTTTATATGGTTACGGTCAGATAAGAGAGTATGTTAAAGTAAAGAATGTTTCAAGTTGTAAAGTTAATGTATGAAAGTGACACTAACCTGATTAAGGTCAGGTAAAGAATGTTTTCAAGTAAAGAACGTTTTAAAGTAAATAATGCTTTAAGTCTCAACTACAGTTGAGAAGTGATTGATTTTTTTAAAAAGTCTCGACCGAGGTCGAGTAGGAAATATGGTTTTGAAGTCCCGGCTGCGGTTGGGCAGAATTTGAGCACTGCGGTGCAGTAAAGTGTTTATGTTTATGATGGTTTAAATGATTTAAACCATGTTATGTGTCAATGAAGTATGTAACGAAGTCTTGTACCGGTATGAGCTACCAACTTCGGTTGGTAGTTATAGAGTCCTGTGAAAGAACAGGCCTGTCGACTGTGAGTCGTCAGAGTCATAGAGTCCTGTGAAAGAACAGGCCTGTCGACTGTGGGTCGTCAGAGTCATAGAGACTTGTGCTGCACAAGCAGGCTGACTAAAGTCAGCAGTTCAGGCTAAAGTTTTGCACAATATGATTAATGTATGATGATGAGTAGGTTGTGTATGAGATTATGCTATGATGATATGTATGTTAAAGGTTGTTGACTTCGGTTAACAGCAAAGGCTAAGGTTTTATGTATTGTATGATTGATGTAGCGAGAATATGTATGTAAATGAAATGAATTATGTTCAAGTATGATTGAGATTGTTGACCTCGGTCAACAGTGAAAGTTAATGTTATATATGTGCAGTGAGGATTTTATGAAAATTTAATTAGAACTCACCAGCATAAAGCTGACTTGTTTTACATGCATGTCAGGTTAAATGGTAACGAGAGAGATTAGCTGAGGGCTCGTGGCATAGGTTGAAGACTACCCCTGGCTTAGACTGGCTGTGTTATATTACTGTTAGAAGTGTGGGTTATGTTTAACGTTTGTATAATTTGTGTATTATATTTCATGTAATTACCCGAAGTTCCGCTGCTATGGTAATGTAAATATGTTTTAAAGAATATGGGTTTGATGTTTGCCAACTGAGGGGCTCGGGGCCTCTCAAGTTGGTATCAGAGCCATAGTTTGAGAGATCTGGTCATCCCTAATGACTAGACTTAAACTGAAAATGGGACTGAAGGATAAGAATGCCAGTCAAGGGTAGTTTGATGCCATGAGCGGAATGTTATGTATGAGTTAAGACATAGGTGTAAGGTTAGAAAGATAGTTAGAGTCATGCACTTTGGGGTGACGTGATGGGAAACGTTTAGAGCCTATGAGTTAGGTAAATGGTTAATAACACCTGATCAACGTCATTAACGATTTACAAAGCTTATTTCGTGCTAAACTAAACCTGTACTGACTCTCCAATTGATGCATCTTGTAGGTAGTTAAATGGCTGGACAAAGGGGTAGACCACGTAAGCAACCACAGGAACCTGAAGAACCACATATCGAGAATGAAGAACCCGTCAATGAAGACGACTACGAGCACAACGAGCAACCGGAAGATGAAAATGAGTTTACTCTAGAGCCTATCGTAGTGAAGGCTATTTCTGATGAGGTCTGTAAAGTTTTGGATGATAAGCTACCAGCTTTGGTTACAAAAATACTGAAGGATACTTTGAAAGAAAAGTCTGAAGAAACTAAGGAAAGCACCAAAGAAGAAGAAGTTGTGATCACCGGAACTAAGAACGGTGATTCTACGTCAGAGAAACGGAAGGGTTGTGATTACAAGGCCTTCAAAGGATGCAATCCACCCTCATTTGATGGTAAGAAGGATGCTGTGGCCACCTGTCATTGGGTTTCGGCTATGGAGGAGGTTATTGCTATCAGTGAATGCCGGGAAGATCAAGCTGTGAAATTTGCAGCTCACTCATTTACTGAAGAAGCTCTACATTGGTGGAACACTGTTAAGCAGTCAAAGACCACTACTGATGTGGAGGGTTTTAAATGGGAGGACTTGAAGGAATTAGTTATAAAACACTTCTGTCCAAAGAATGAAATTGATAAAATCGAGCGGGAATTTCTGACTTTGAAAGCTGGACGTATGAACCATCGGCAATATACGTCAAAATTTAATGAAATGTCAAGACTGGTTCCTCATTTGGTAAACACGGAGGAACGCAGATTGAAGTTATATGTGGAAGGACTACCGCCTAAAGTCCGAACACATGTGAAGGCGCATGCTCCTAGAACTTTTGAATCAGCCGTAGAAATTAGCGACATTGTCTGGGATGATGTTGTGGAAGCTGAACCGTTAAAGGAGGAACCAAAGCAAAAGTGGGCATCAAAATTTAAAAGAAACAGAAATGAAAAATCAGGACCCCCTATGAAAAGGTTTAGAATGGAAGAAGTTGAAACATGCTTTAAGTGTGGAAGGAAACATGGAGGAGAATGTCGTACGGGGACTACTTTGTGCTACCGTTGTGGAAAGATGGGACATTTCTCTTTTGATTGTCCGAGTAGGCCAAAGTGTTATAATTGTGGTGAATTGGGTCACATTAGCAAAAATTGTCTTAAACCGAAGGCAATAATTAATAAATCCATCAAACCTGAAAGTAGCAAAGGAGGTGAGAAGCAAAAGGCAAAAGCTCGTGCCTTTACTATGACTAAGGATCAGGCAGATAAAGACCCGGATGTGGTGACAGGTACATTCTTGATTAATGATATCCCTGCGTCAGTTCTATTTGATTCTGGTGCAAGTATGAGCTTTGTGGCTATTACTTTTTGTGATAAACTGTGTGCAAATGTTAGAAAGATAGAAAATGCCTTTAACATAGAAACTGCTCTTGGTAAATCTACTAGAGTAACGGAGGTTATTGATGATGATTGTTACATTGATATAGAAGGTCATAGATTCCCTGTTAAGTTGTTTGTGATTACGTTAGGAGGTTTTGATGTAGTTTTGGGTATGGATTGGTTGGCCAAACATGAGGCTAACATTGTCTGTCGACGAAATATGATTTTCTTAACGGCTCTTAATGGGAGTTCAGTAACGGTTTACGGGGATAAAGTGTTTAACGCGCCTAAAGTCATTTCAATGATTAAGGCAAGTGAATTTATGAGGCGAGGGTGTGGGGCTTATCTGGCTTATGTTATTGATAAAGAAATTAAGGTAAAAGAATTGGAAGACGTACCCGTGGTGTGTAACTTTCCTGATGTATTTCCTGAGGATTTGCCAGGACTTCCACCTGATCGGGAAATCGAATTCCAAATTGATGTTGTGCCAGGAGCTCAACCTGTCGCCAAGGCACCGTACCGTCTGGCTCCAACGGAAATGAAAGAATTAATGACCCAACTACAAGACCTTCTAGACAAAGGTTTTATACGACCGAGTGTGTCACCTTGGGGTGCACCAGTGTTGTTTGTAAAGAAAAAGGATGGAAGTATGAGAATGTGTATTGATTATAGGGAATTGAATAAGCTCACAATAAAGAATAAGTATCCGTTACCAAGGATTGATGATTTATTCGACCAATTGCAAGGGGCAAGTTGGTTTTCTAAAATAGATCTCAGATCAGGGTATCATCAATTAAAGGTGAGAGAACAAGATATTCCAAAGACAGCGTTTCGCACACGTTATGGACACTATGAGTTTCTTGTGATGTCTTTCGGATTAACAAACGCACCTGCGGCGTTTATGGATTTGATGAATCGGGTGTGCAGACCTATGTTAGACCGATCAGTGATTGTGTTTATTGACGATATAATAATATACTCAAGGAGTGAAGGTGATCATGCGTGTCATATCCGGGAAGTTCTTGAAATACTAAGAAGAGAAAAGCTTTATGCTAAGTTCTCTAAATGTGCCTTTTGGCTACGGGAAGTACAATTTTTAGGTCATGTTATTAGTCCAGAAGGCATAATGGTGGACCCAGCTAAAGTAGAAGCAGTTATGAAATGGAATCCTCCGAAAACACCAACGGAAGTTCGTAGCTTTCTTGGATTAGCAGGTTATTACAGAAGATTTATTCAGGATTTTTCTAGGATTGCTACACCGTTGACAAAATTGACTAGGAAAGATGTAAAATATGATTGGGGTCTAACTCAGGTCCAAGCTTTTGAAGAACTAAAGAAGAGGTTAACCGAAGCTCCTATTTTAACACTGCCGGAGGGTAATGAAGACATGGTGGTGTACTCAGATGCGTCTTATCTGGGTTTGGGCTGTGTACTTATGCAAAGGGGAAAGGTAATAGCATATGCCTCAAGACAATTGAAAACCCATGAAGCTAATTATCCAACACATGATTTGGAATTGGCTGCTGTGGTATTTGCTTTAAAAATTTGGAGGCATTATTTATATGGAGTGAAATGTACAATCTACACAGATCACAAAAGTTTAAAATACTTCTTTGAACAGAAGGACTTGAATATGAGACAACGAAGATGGCTTGAACTGCTGAAAGATTATGACTGTGAGATTTTGTATCACTCAGGAAAAGCCAATGTGGTGGCTGATGCACTAAGTCGTAAGACAGAACACTCTGCTATACAAGTTAAGTCTTACAGTTTGGTAATAACACCTGACTTTCTGAATGAGCTCAAAGATGCACAGAAGGAAGGACTAAAGGAAGAAAATGTTGGATTCGAAAGAATCTTTGGTCAAGTCAAGAATCTAGAAGAAAATGAATTTGGTATTAAGATTCGATTTGGTCGAATGTGGGTTCCACGAAATGGGGACATCAGGTCAAGGATTCTAGACGAAGCACATAAGTCACGCTACTCTATTCATCCTGGTGCAACGAAAATGTATCAAGACCTTCGAAAGGATTATTGGTGGCCAGGTATGAAGTTTAATGTAATGCAGTACGTAAACAAATGTTTGACATGTGCACAAGTGAAAGCTGAACATCAGAAACCCTATGGTTATGTGCAACCTTTAGAAGTCCCGGAATGGAAATGGGAACACATCACCATGGATTTTATAACTAAGTTGCCTCTTACGACGAAACGTCATGATGCTATTTGGGTGATTGTAGACCGGTTAACGAAAAGTGCTCATTTCTTGCCTATACGGGAGACTTATACGTCGGAGAAACTGTCTGAACTATTTGTGAAAGAAATAATTACGAGACATGGAGTTCCAGTTTCTATAGTGTCAGATCGTGACACACGGTTCATTTCAAGATTCTGGAAACAGTTTCATGAATCAATGGGTACAAGACTCAATATTAGCACTGCGTATCATCCTCAGACCGATGGACAGTCTGAAAGGACTATCCAAACCTTAGAAGATATGCTCAAAGCTTGTATTATTGATTTTGGTGGTAGTTGGGATGATCATTTACCATTGGTGGAATTCTCGTACAACAATAGCTACCATGCTAGTATTGGAATGCCACCATATGAGGCATTGTACGGACGGCGTTGTAGGACACCGGTATGTTGGGGAGGTGTAGGACAGAAAGAAGTGGGAAGTAAAGCTGCAGTGTTAGATTTGACAGAAAAGCTTCAACTAGTTAAAGCGCGAATGAAAGCTGCACAAGATCGACAAAAGTCCTATGCCGATAAAAGACGGAGACCAATAGAGTTTGAAGTAGGTGATCAAGTACTGTTAAAAGTTTCACCATGGAAGGGAGTTATTCGATTCAGGAAGAGAGGAAAGTTGAGTCCGAGATTTATTGGACCTTTTCGAATAATGACACGGGTTGGTAAGGTAGCTTACCGATTAGATCTACCAGATGAACTGAGTGGAATTCATCCGACATTTCACGTTTCACATCTGAGAAAATGTCTAGCGGATGATGTAGCATATGTGCCTTTAAATGATATTGAAATTGATGAAAAGTTGAATTACATAGAAGAACCAGTTGCAATTGTTGATACGAAAGAGAAACAGTTACGTAACAAGATGATTAGGCAAGTTAAGGTTCAATGGAAACACCGAAAAGGATCCGAGGCGACATGGGAGACTGAAGACGAGATGAAACGACTCTACCCACATTTGTTTGAAATGTAACAGGTTTCGAGGACGAAACCTATTGTAAGGAGGGTAGATTTGTAACAACCGAAAATTTAGTAATTTAATAATAAACGTACGAGATTTCGGTTACTGTTGAAACTGTGATGATTGCGTACGAAAAATTCGGCAATTATGATGTAAGCACATTTGGTCGTGCTTGAAATCCACAAAGATTTAGAAACTTTTGTTATTGGGGATTGATAGTATGTGAAAAATGATGAACGTGGGCGAAAACCGTGCGCAAAACGGAGTTCGTATGCTCCCGGAATCGCGAAAACAAGTTAAAACTCAAATGATGACGCAGGGTGACGTGGGGCGCTACGCCTGGCGCCATACGCCCAGTTGGGGCGATGCGCCCCAGGCCTTATGTCGGCTAAAAATGGTTAAATGGATCAGAACGCGTGGAAACAACTCAAATTCGCATTTCTTCCTTCTTGCTCGACCTCCAGGCGAAAAAGTAGCTCCCAAACATCTCCAAACTTCATATCTAAGGTTTCTAAACATCCGGATCATCCCAGGAATCATATATACAAGTCCTGATCGATGTTTTAACCGCAGAAACTCGTCAGAACAGGTAACGGTTCGTTTTAACCTTCTAGTTTGATTTTGATTGATTAGATCTTGATTTTGAACGTAATGAGATAGTTAGGATTGTTGATTATTGCCTAGATGATGGCTAGGATTGATTAGAAATGAAGAACACGATGTTCTAACGGTTAAATTCTTGTTTTGATCCGTTGTAATGCCCGATTTTCATGAAATCACAACTATGAAGATAATGGTTTAATCCATTTGATTATGACAATATATGTGATTAGCTTGGCTAATCTTTGAAATGCAAAGGTTAAATTTAAGTGTTTCAAACTAATCACAATCATTAACATACTCATTGGAACGAGTATTTGATGTTTATGATAACAGGCAGATCAGTATGTTAAACATGGTTATTAAACCTATTTAATATGATCTTGCGATATTTCATGATATAAGGGTAATCAATAACAAGAATGTTTCATTTCTAAGCCATTAATCTGTCTAGGAACCTGTCTAGCGAGGTAATCAACAACATTAACTATTTGATGACTTACAAGACAATGTCTTTGACATTGAACGTTCAGAAAGATCTAATCAGTAGGTTAAATCATAAATGACTTATTAAGTGTAAAGGAATGCAGAAATTCACCATTAGTACCAGTTTGTGAGTGATCTTGCTACAGTAAGATATCAGGTGAGTTCTATGAGCCCTCTTTTACTATTTTAACATTTTAGGGCTGATATGCATGTTATAAAGTTATTTTAGGTAAATGATTGTTTTATATGGTTACGGTCAGATAAGAGAGTATGTTAAAGTAAAGAATGTTTCAAGTTGTAAAGTTAATGTATGAAAGTGACACTAACCTGATTAAGGTCAGGTAAAGAATGTTTTCAAGTAAAGAACGTTTTAAAGTAAATAATGCTTTAAGTCTCAACTACAGTTGAGAAGTGATTGATTTTTTTAAAAAGTCTCGACCGAGGTCGAGTAGGAAATATGGTTTTGAAGTCCCGGCTGCGGTTGGGCAGAATTTGAGCACTGCGGTGCAGTAAAGTGTTTATGTTTATGATGGTTTAAATGATTTAAACCATGTTATGTGTCAATGAAGTATGTAACGAAGTCTTGTACCGGTATGAGCTACCAACTTCGGTTGGTAGTTATAGAGTCCTGTGAAAGAACAGGCCTGTCGACTGTGAGTCGTCAGAGTCATAGAGTCCTGTGAAAGAACAGGCCTGTCGACTGTGGGTCGTCAGAGTCATAGAGACTTGTGCTGCACAAGCAGGCTGACTAAAGTCAGCAGTTCAGGCTAAAGTTTTGCACAATATGATTAATGTATGATGATGAGTAGGTTGTGTATGAGATTATGCTATGATGATATGTATGTTAAAGGTTGTTGACTTCGGTTAACAGCAAAGGCTAAGGTTTTATGTATTGTATGATTGATGTAGCGAGAATATGTATGTAAATGAAATGAATTATGTTCAAGTATGATTGAGATTGTTGACCTCGGTCAACAGTGAAAGTTAATGTTATATATGTGCAGTGAGGATTTTATGAAAATTTAATTAGAACTCACCAGCATAAAGCTGACTTGTTTTACATGCATGTCAGGTTAAATGGTAACGAGAGAGATTAGCTGAGGGCTCGTGGCATAGGTTGAAGACTACCCCTGGCTTAGACTGGCTGTGTTATATTACTGTTAGAAGTGTGGGTTATGTTTAACGTTTGTATAATTTGTGTATTATATTTCATGTAATTACCCGAAGTTCCGCTGCTATGGTAATGTAAATATGTTTTAAAGAATATGGGTTTGATGTTTGCCAACTGAGGGGCTCGGGGCCTCTCAAATTATTGAGTTTTTTTTTAGATATTAATACTTTATAGTTTTCTTTAACATTGATTGTATAAGTTTCATCTAGGTGAGAAAATCAAACGGATAACTTATACATTTATGTGCATGGGACCAATCACAGTAAAGTAGAAACTTGAATGTATGTTATCCAAATTCTTTTAATTTAAAAAAAATCAAATATAATTATTTTCGTTTTTTTAACACAAAATTACAAATTAAATTTGACTGTTGGTTGTATAGAAAATAAAAAATTGAAGACGGATCATAAAATGTAAAATATGGGTAAAGATAAAAAACTAACAAAACGTTGGGGTATATAATACAAAATATACCAAACGTGTAATCTTATCATGGAGCATTTAATATATTGTTCGTACGGTTTTGCTTTGTTCCTTTATAGATTGAAATGTATAATTATGTTGAGATTTTAGGAAGCATTAATCTTATCGACCCCAAAAGTGGCCAAATTACAAAATTATTCCACAAAATTAGCCATTTGCTTCCATTATATATATTTTTTTAACGGATTGTTACGACGACACCTAATACGGTATTTCAACCATCCACTCGGATTTAATGCCCTGGGCGTATGCCCGAGCCCAACACAGGAGGAACCCCACAACAGGATAACCCTCTAAACTTGCCTCAATAAATATACTTTGGCCCGGGTTCTAACCTAATACATCTTATAGAGAAGTTAAGAGGGTACCATTAGGCCATAATTACTTTGATATTTGCTTCCATTATCTTAGTCTACATTTCCATCAAAAGACGAGTTTTTCATCTCAATCCTCTTAGAGGTAGAACACGTCTTGAATTAATGAACTCTATTATATCTTATTAATTAGTGGTGAATATGGACTATATGTATGGTTTAATTCAGTTGTTTGCTTATCGAAACCAAAACCAAGCATAAGTGATCTTGAGCCATTTGTCCAAATACGAAAGACAAAATACCTTGCGATCAAGCGGAATGATATAATAGTATAGGTCATCATGTATTTTAAGCAATCAGTTTGGTCTAAATGACTCGTCTTTAGAAAACATCATTTAGTTATAGTTACAATAGGTTGTAAGTAAACAAATAGTTTATCTACATAATCTTTAGTAACTTTATCTTCAAATATATTATTGTTAATTTTTATTTGTTTAAATATATTTTATTCTTTTAGTTTTTCTATTACTTATCTTGACTCAATTGCGTTACGGTCTCATCTTAACATGTTTTATGTTGTGATGTTACACAATTCAACCCAAAATACAATAATTTCTCACTCAAAGCAGCTCGTTTATCTTGCTTTGGGTCAAAGATTGCCTGAAATATCATTCGTTATTGTTACAACCACCACCATTATTAAATCAGCACTTGATGCAGTGAATTATTTGAATTATTTCCCTATCCACATTTCGGAGAAAATTTGTTTTACATTTTAGATTATGTAATACATACTTTTAAATTATAAAAAAAATATTTCCAGTGCCGTTCGATAACGGGACAAACAATACAAACGCGGTTGAAAAACTTAAAAGTAAATATAAATCGATTTGCAACGATGATTTTTTCATAGTCGATGTATTGCACATATTATAAATTTGATTGCCCAAGACAAGCTCGGAGTTGATTAAATTGGTATTTTTAGAGCTGATTTTAAAAATATGATATATGACGTTTTAAAAAAAAGTAGAAAAAGAGTTATGCATTATAGAAAACTATGTAAAGATACAAATTTCATTTGTTTATGTCCGAATTGGTATGTACTTACTCAACGGAACAAAATGTTTAAAAGTGATTTGTGACAAAAGGACACTTTATTTATTTTTCACAACCATTTTTCCAAAACCGATCAAGCTACACCGTTTTATGACGAGAGTTGGGAAAATATTCTTCATATCACCGACTTTTTTGAAGTTTTAAAAACTCAGCTACAAAATTATCCAGGGTTTATTATCCCACTAATAGTTTATTACTTTCAAAATTACATTTAATTGCTAATAATATATAAAATTTTGAAAATAAAAACGAGTTGTTTACAAAAATGGTAAAACTAATGAAAGAAAATTTTAAAAAATATTTTAAATCGCTACTACCATTTTTACTTCTGTCTAGGGGTCTTCAGTTTTCAAATTGGATATTCGTATTCGAATCAAAATTCGAATATAATTATTTATATGTATTTTTATTATATATATACAAGTAGTTACTATAAAATTATTATATACCTATGATTTTATTAGTTTTAATGTTATCACTAGTATTACAACTTAAATGTTAATTATTTGATATTTACATGTTTATAGTGTATTTGATATTTTGAATGCATAAACATGTGTAGCAAGTATAAAACATTTTTTTAATTAAATTTGAATCAAACCAATTCGAATTCGATTCAGATTCGAATCTTAAATACGAATACGAATCGAATTCGAATGCTCTTAAAAAATTCAAAATTCGAAACCATTTGATTCGAAATATTCGAAATTCGACTCGATGAACACCCGTACTTGTACGTCGCGGCCTTAAATCTTATTTTAAATGTTATGGGGGTAGAAACTATTCTTGACGAAATTAACTCCGATTTATGATTTTACGAAAGACGTCCCAAATTTTGCCAATGAAGCAAAACATATTTTTCTTCATAACCTTCAACAAATATTTGAAGTTTATTCAATAAGATATGGCCTAATATAAACCCATATGGATCAATGGCATCGGGTTCAAGTCGTACGAGTAGGGACCCAGTGCTTAATTTATTTAATATGTTATGAAACGAAACGGCTAAATGCCAAAGAGGTAACACCCCAAGTAGTGGAACATATTTTATATCAATTAGGAGCGCTGAAAAATATATGCAATTTGATATTTTGGCTTAGTGGAAAGGAAATGAATACTAATTTCCTATTCTATCTGCTATGGCTCGTGTTTTACTAACTGTCCAAGCTTTTACGATAGCTTCGGAATCCGCTATTTCTATTAAATTAATGGTTTTATCTTTAAGAAGAACAAGACTCACCCTAGCGTCCATGAAAATGTGCATTTTTCATAAAGTTCACTTGGACGCGATAGATCACATACAAGACTCTACAAATGTCGAAATAATAATTGAAGCTCAAGTACACGAAGAGGAGGTTGCTGAAGGATTATCCTCCAGTGTTTTGGACAAAGAACTCTCCTACGACGCATCGATTCGATTGAAAAATAGCTTCGATGAAGACTAAATGAAAACTACGAGCGAATTTGAATAAATTTGTATAATTAGTTTTTTTTAATTATGTATTAGTTTTTAATTTTAAAAAAAATTAAAATGAAATTTATGTTATTTAAGTCTTTATGTATTAGGTTGTAAATTGTTTAAAATAAATAAAATTGAATTTAATATTATTAAATGTTTGATTATAATAAAGTAAAAAAGAAAAAGTTTCTAACATATACCTGGTTATACCCGATTTTCATACCTGAACCCGACCCTTCCCGACTCTATCTTGGCACAATGGGTATGGACTTCGTTTGGTGGACCTGACCCGGAACAGGAGCCGGGTATTCTTTGGACCCGGTTCTACTCGATTTTAAAAAACCCGGACCCAGACCCGGCTCTTGAAAACCCGAAATATGCACCTCTACCCATCATTTCTAATTGAGTAATAACCAACTTTTATATATATGCGCAAAAATACAAAATGGAATAAAAATTGGGTAACGATGGACTTAGTTTGGTGGTTGACTCAACACTTGCATAGCCTAACCTAAGTTTGAATTTATTGCTTGTAACTTGTAAGCCTTGTATCTTCGTTTAACATCTCATTTTCTTTCTTTTCATTTACTTTCGAATTTATAAAATCTACTTGTAACCCCTCAAGTTTCGAGCATACTCATTTCAGGCAATCTACTTTCTTATAACTTTGTTCGTAAATTGATTGGATCAAATATAATATGTTTTTGTTATTACTTTTTATTTACATTTCTAGTTAAAATATGTTTCGATGTTAATTTTGTTTTGAGAGAAGCCGACTAAAAATTAATATTTTTTCATTCAATAGTGTAAATTGGAGTTGATCTATGTGTTGATGTAAATTTGTTCGAATCAAGTAGGGTCGATAATAATAGATACTTAATTTATTTATTTACTAAATACAAAAATGCACCTAGCGAAGCTGTTTAATTTGTACAAACTTTTGATTTGGTCAGCGATACAGGTTTGGTCCCAAAGATACAATAATTTACTTTTTTGATTTTTCTTGTATTTGTTTAATTAAATTACCTTTTTAAAATTCTTATGCAGTAATATGTATTTTAGAAAATTACAGTTATTTTATCATAATGTATAAGACATAATAGAAACTTTTCAATCTTTAAAACCTTTTGTTATGATTTGTTATGTTTTTTAATGATATCCTTATATTGTAACACATGGGTTTTAATCGCTCCACGACAATGTGCTTAAGTTTTGCACTTTTATATTCAATAGCCAAATTATCTTTTATTAACAAATATTGATTGTGTTGGAGCAAGAACAATTTGAAGCATAGGCCACTCGGTTTGACCTGATCCATTATTGCCGACAACAAAACAGCTGTAACAACACATATCATTTAAACACAAAATAAACACAACACATGATCTTCTTCTTATCTTAACCTTCTTTATTTTCAGCTTTTAAAGGGTCTAGCGGACGGGTGTCTTGATGTACGCCAAATGAGTCGAATTCCCGACCCTCGTCAATGTTTTCAACTCGTAAGCGATCCAACACCTCGACTTATCCGTATGATAAAAGTAACCCATACACCCGCAATCCTTCGTGCATTTGCTCTCACAATCGCTCCGGGAAGCAGAGCGATTGCCAGCTGTATACTTAACCGTGAAATGATCGACCCCTTTGAGCTGATAATACTTAAAACCACCTGCATTACAACCAGGTGGCTTCGTGTCACAATCCTTGCTCCACGCAAACACCCCGTTTGGCGTGGGGCATCCGACACATTGGCTGTCCTCACAAAGCCCAAACTTCCCGCACCGGTTTGGTTGCTGGCACTCGTCTTCAAAAACCATCCCGTTCTCGTTCTCTCGCCGATCAAACAAAGTGTACAACAAGCTCCACGCGTTTCCCCGCACGTTAGCCCGATACGTGTAGAGTCTTAAGTTCCCGTCGATGCTCAATCGGAGATACGATAACGAGCTGTTGTACCGAATTTGACCCATATCTATTGATGGAAATTCGAAAGATTGACCGTTTTGAAGCTGACACCTTAGTGAGTGAAAGTTGTTCTCTTCGTATTCAGTTTCCGCAATTACTAACGTCGCATTAACAATGGTCACATTTTGTCGGTCTAACTCGGGGAACGTGGATGACCAGTAACGCATGTTGTTCTTGTAATACAAAGCCAATCTTTTAGGCTCGATCACGAAGCTATAAACCCCGTTAACGTTGTTAGTGACCGACTCGCGGCTCACGAGCTTGTACGGACCTCCATTAACCCGAAGACTTTGACCGATCAAGAGAGTATCGGTCGGGGAATCAAAGCTCTGCCAGACGAAGTTCCCGTTTGCGTCACGAAGCACGACGTTTCCATCGGAAAGTATGGCGAAACCAACAACGCCTTTATTGGCGGTGTTTGTTTGCCACACGATCCGGCCGTTTGCTTCGGCTAAGATGAGGTTTCCATCGGAGCCTAATGAAAATGTGGCGTTTTCACGGACCGGTTTGCCCCGGTTGGCTTCCCAGACCCATCGCATGACGGTCCGGCTACGCCTTGTCCCCATGCGGAGGCCGAGAGTGTAGGAGTTTGGGGTGGTGTTGTAGAAACAGAACTGGAATGGGAAGGTAAATGGCGGGAGTGGACGATAAGTTGGCGCGTATTCGGAATTGAAAAATAAGGATTCGCTGTCGAAACTTAAATCGCCTTGATTTACGTAACGGAAGGTTTCGTTCTGAGGAACAATGGCGTCGGAGATGAAGGTGATGCAGAGGAAGAAGATGACTGAAAGAGATGAAGAAACAGCCATGACTGGATGTTGGATACTTTAATGGATAAGGGTTTTATGCCTATTTATAAGAAAATAATTTTTACAAAATAATTTTTTAATAGTTTATATTTTCTTTTATAACTTTTTTTTTTTTTTTTTTTTTTTTTTTGTAAAAGTTTCTTATAAATCCCCTTGACCTTTCAAAGGTGAAGGCTGCGAAAATAAAACAGATAATATATGCATTTATGTGAATGGGACCAATCACAGTAAAGTACAAGCATGTATATATTCCAAATTCTTTTAAAAAATAAAAAATAAAAAATAAAAAAATAAACTATTTTTTTTAACACAAAATTGCAAATTTGACTCTAATATAGAAGGTTGTCCCCAAGTTAGACAGCTAAATATTATATATCCTTTTTTTTTAATAGCAAGCTAAATATTATATATTTACACTAAATTATTATTATAAAGCGATTTGACTTGCGTTTATCAGATTATGTGTTATCCATCACTCTCTCTCACTCCACGTAGGCGTAACATAGGCGTCACTATCACCTTCTTATCACTACATATCACCTTTACCTATGTTATCTATCACTCCTCCATCACTTGCATATCATTCCACATCATCATACATTTTTTTCCCATTTCTTCTCCTTCACCCCGTGACAGCCCTCACGGCTGAACCACCACTTAGTGGTCACTCCCAGTGCGTCATGGTGATGGGGGCGTGACCCAAGGACATCACGCCTGGGATAACACATGGCCTTTGAAAATTTTCAAAAATGTCAATTTAACCACCAATCAACGGTGTTGGAGTCTCTATGTATATGGAAACACCCATATAATAACGAATCAAAAAATGTCATTTGTTCTCTACAGGTACCCATCTCATACTTTTGTGGGCGTTGCCCATACCTTTGTGGGCTCCACTCGTACATCTATGGGAGCCACCCGTATATAAAAAAATTCAAAATATCATGTTAAAAAAAATAAAAAATATTTATGGGTGTCACAGCCCATGACATCCGTGACAAATATGCATGGGGAAAACATACATTTTTTTTGATTCGTTTGTTATACGTGTGCTGGTCCGAATATGTAAGGGCGCCAACACGAATACAGGTATAAAGTCAATAGATATTTTGAGGAAATTATTTGGTCAAACAGATATTTTGGTAATTTTTCATATCAAAAACTTCCACTCCACTTAATTAGTTTTTTTCATATACTTATAAATAATAGCAAAAGCTTTAAAACAATTGCCAAAAAAATATACTAATTAAACATTAACATAACATACAAAATGTTGGGGTTTTACAATCAGGGTCGTATCTGATAGATTAGGTGTAATGTGCGAATGTTAAAATTGAGCCCTGTGTGTGTGCAGTAATTAGTTTGTAACTAAATATGAAGTGAGTTAGTTTGTTTTTTATGACCTTAATTTTAAATTGTAACGAGTTATTAGGTCAAATGTTTAAGTAAAAAAATTTTCATTTAACTTTTATAAAATTCGTAACTGGGTTAAATATATTTAAAAAATTGGAATGTAAATTATATGTGTTTGTTGTAAAATAAATTAATATATACAATATATACAATTCTTTTAAAAAAATTAGGGTCATCTGAAAAAATGTGTCCTGTGTTATCGCACCTCCTGTACTTGCTGTAAGACCCTATGTTTATAATCTACATTGATGATAATTTGTCATGTATCTATGCCGACGAAAGCTCAAAAGCTCTCGACAACCGTCTTAATCAAAATCTATTTATGTTGATAAAACAAAATTGTTTTGATATTCTAGGAATAACATTAATTTATAAATTCCTTTTTGGTATAAATTCTTTACATGATGTTAGGTTTTATAATATTTTTTTTGTAAATATATTAAAATACATTGTTATTTTAATTTCATATAAACCATACTACTTCGCCATATGCACAACTATTTCTTTCGAGACTCATGAATGTTACAATAGATTTTACGAATATGTTTTTTTATTGTTAATTCTATATATGTGTGTTTATTTTGTTATAATTTTCAACATATGTAACAATTATTAAGAGTTTCACCTCACATGATGTAGAGATGATCTTTAACCGGTGGAAGATTATCCACCAGCCATGACAGAACCTCCATGCAACCCGTTAAGGTAAATGCAAAAATAACCTACATTCATTGTTTAGTCGTCATAGGAGCTGCTTGGTTCACGACTTTGTGTAATGTTTACAGAAAAAAATAATTTGCAAAAGTTTTGAAATCTTGTAAAATTAGTTGTAATAGGACTTGTGCTTGTTTGATAAATTAAAATAAAAACTTTTGACAATTTAATGTTTGGTTCTAAGAACTATTGAAAGTGGTAATGGTTTGACACACAACTGACCTTCTACATATGTGGAAATTGGTTTTTGAAAGAATTATTTAGATGATCTCTTTCATTGAATTTATCCACATGTATAATCACATGTAATATTCTATATAGGGATAAGATATAACAATACATGAAAAAGATATGGTATCACCCGCAACCAATAGAGAGATAACTGCTATAAAAAAGTCTAATGCAACATTCACTACAAGAATATGACTCTGTGTCGAGAAACCCTGTCCGACCATAAATGTCGCTGCTATAGGTCAAACCTGTGCTGAACACATGTAGTCGGCATAGGACTCTGGGATTTTTTTTTCTCGTGCACACCTATCTCGGCGACACGTAGTCGGTAAAACTAATTGAAAATGGCAGGCTATTTGGCACTTCTTTTAGTCACCTATACCGACAACTTGTAGTCGGTACAGGATCATCTACATGTAACTATTTTTTAATTAGTTGCATTTGATTCGAATGCAACTTTATTATACATAAAGGCTGCAGTAAAAGATCTAACACAACATTTTCCATAAAAAGTTGCAGCATTTTAATGAATTTGCAATCTTTTGTATTTAAAACTTGTTAACTAGCTAAAAGTACCTTCGTAAAAATGTAACTAATTTTTCATTTTATTCCAAACAAGTCATTCAAAAATTTTTTTATCTTAATTAAGTCATTCAAGTTATATTTGTATTCTAATTCTATGTTTTTAACCTGAATATTAGGTACCTCATGTTGATACAAGTTTGAGTAGATACTTTTTTTTTTTAAAAAAATGACTGACTTGAATAAGTAATTATTAACTATTAATTTTTTGCTTTTTTGTCAGATATTAATTAAACTTAAAAATTATTGATTCAATTAAGTCATTTTTTAAAACAAAATTATTCACTCAAACTTATATCAACATGTATTACCTACTATTGAGGTTAAAAACATATGATTAAAAACCAAAATAACTTGAATGACTTAATTAAGACAAAAATAAGTTTGAGTAACTTAATTGAAACAAAATGAAAAGTTTGTTACATTTTTAAGAAGTTTTCCCTTAGCTAACGCTTTAACATTTTTCTTTAAAACTTGCCCTGTGAAACTTTTAAATACATCTCTTACTATAAAAGGTTCCATTGTTAAAAATTAAATGCCACTATAATTTGCATCCAAATGTGCAAGATACATTGTCAAAATGTAATTATGTAACAACTCGTTTTATGTTATTTGCGAACTTAATCATTTGTGACGAATTTTTTAATTTAAGTATTATTTAACTATGATATTTGATTAGTGGGTTAAATGTTAAATGATTAACTAGTAAATAAACCTTGTTAAGATGTCCGTAGAATAGTAGAAGGGTTGAAGTTGTCAAGTTGTAAAACTAAATTTTTAAAGAGTTGAGAATTATTAACTTTGTTCAAAATCCCTCAATTTTGGTCTTAGAATTCACGAGAACAAGAGGGAAAACCTAAATTCGGATTTTGTGCTTAATTATCATCAAATCATGTCTTGATCTTGAATACAACTATAACTTCTAGTTTTACTTGGGTTACTCTACATCTAGGTGAGTAATTACTGTATTTTGGTGAATAATTTTGTTGGTTATGCACGGGTTGGGGTAAAATGTGACATCTTGACATTTTAGGTTAACCTAATTAACCAAAAAACGAATAGGAATTACATGAAATCATAAAATATCAAGCTAGAGGGACTAAAGTTGAACAAAATGGATTTACAAACATATAAACTATAGGGATTGGACATGTAATTACTTGAAACAATCAATTTTGACTTTTTGGGACAAAATTTGACCTAGGAACCGAATTGAAACCGAAATATGCATGATTACTAGTTAATAGTCGGATTAAAACCTCCATAATCATTACCTTGATGATTATAAACAATAATAACTCGGTTAAATGAGAAATTAAGTTTGAATTTAACCAAAAACGATTCCAAAAGTCGAAGCCGTTACTATTAACTTTAGAAATCATATAATTCGATCAAAATTCACAAAATTGAAGTCTCAAAAACTCTAATCGGCACCTAAGGAGGGTTTCACACACATCAATTGGGATCAAGAGACTTTTGAAATCGAATTCGATCAAAGCACATAGCTGAAAGTCACCTTCTAGTCGAATCACACCAATTTGACGTGATCCCTGGTAATTATCAACTCCTACATCATCTATATATTTATTATAATGAAAACCCTAACCAAACTGGGCCTACGAACAACGAATTGCGAGGGTTCGAGTTCTAGGGCTCTTCGGTTAAAACGAATTAGGGGATTCTACCCAAACGAGTTCCAAAATCAAATTAAATCATACCATTAGTTTCGCAATGATGTGTTTAACAAAAGCACTATGTTGATTTCAAATTCTAATGTCGAATTGAGTGATTTTGAATTCTAGGGTTCATCACATAAACCGATTTGGGGGTTTTCATTCAAACGAATTGGATAATCAAATTAAACCTTTTAGATAGTTTCAAAATCCTTGGTTTAAAACGAATTTAACCAATTTGAATTGTGGGTTTGATAATCACGTTTGAAACCTTGTATATTCCATTTTGTTGCTTTGAATTGATGAAATATCAAATTGAAAGCATGGTTGAACTTGGTTGGATCTCTAGATCCAAAGCCCTATGGTTCTAGGGTCAATCGGGGTTGAATCATGGGTCGATTAGGTTCGGATGGGGTAACAAGGGGAACCCGGTTGTTCAACGGTTAAAACATTTAAATCCTAAAGTCTAATGTGATACCCAAGCGGGCGAGACTGGTAGGATGTGTGTGTTTCGTGTGGGAGATCGCGAGTTCGAGCCGCGCCTCTTCCATTTTTTTGTACAAAAAATCAGATTGTCACCTTTTTAACCATAACTCTTTCATTCTAACTCCGTTTTAACCCGTACCGAAATGGAACCCTGAACAAAATGAAAAGATAAAATTTAATATATGACCAAAAACATGATCGCGAATATCTACGTGTGTAGGGCCGGCGGGAACGGATCGGTTTTCCCATCGGGCGGAAGGTTCCCGGGGCACGATATCTTGAGTGATAATCGAATTGATCAGATTGTTTGCATAGCACATGATGTATAATTGAGAAATGTAAACATGAAAATGATATAGAATTACAAAGTTAAATTACAATGTATCGTTCATAATTTAACCCAGTAAATCTATCCAAAAGAATCAATGTGTTTATATCTTGTAACTGTACAAGATCTACAAAATATGATTCAATGTTTGTCATCCCAAAAGTATTGATCAAACAAAATGCAGCTAGGTCTTCTAAAAGTCCTCTAGCTATGATCTTGAAATCTGGTGACTAAACATGTTCGTCACCTGAGAAAAACATGCATTTACAACAAAGTCAACACTAGGTTGGTGAGTTCATAAGTTTGAATATTGAAAACCTTGAATTGTTCATACACACAGTCACAATGTCATAATTGATACTTGCAATAATTGAATCCACTTGTTCCACCCAATGGCCTCTCCTTAGTTATATATACAAGTAGTATTTCACTCAATCAAGTATGCTAATATATAGGGCATACGAAAGGGTCAAGCCCAGACGCCATCCCACCACATACTCAATCAAGTTTAACACTACTTGAAATACAACTAAGAATATCCATTTTCATCTCCCATATGATTGACTTGTTCATTATGTATTCATCTGTTTATCATATGTAGAATAATAGAGTTAGAGGGGTTTAGTCATCAAACCGAAGTATTGATACACCCTCATTGTGTTAAGGAATTTAGATTTATTTAATCAGATCCTTGTATTATTCTATATTTGTGGGGTTAATTGTTGTTTCACCTTTAAATATTAAGAGTGTTAGTTAACCACTTGTAATTTGTTCTTGAACTATAGTGCATAGAGCCTAAAACGAATACATTATAATCGTCACATAATCAGAGTACAATGCATCCGATTTACCTCTACCACTTTGTATGTACCGTGTACTCAACGAAATCTATTACTAGTAGTGTAACATGAGAGAAGATCACTTTCTCCATCTACTAGTCAATAGGGTTTCCGCTGGATTAATTACTTATCACTGCGGATTAATATCACCATGTGTCGCTTTCTAGAACCTGACTTAAGGTCGCCCTGTCACCGGTCATACGTTACCGGCCAATGAATCAATACGATCAACATACTAGCCCTACAAGCTAGAGGTTTGTCAAACCTATGGTACCACTATGCCATCGTCGGTTTAGTCACGTCAAACTAACTGGTCAGCGAATTATAGGGGCTTACATGATCAACTTGAACAATTGGCACATGATTGAAGTGATATAATACAACAGGTCAATAGAAACTAATTGTAATCGTGTTCATCCGTGTTGTTGTTCTCCTTGTCATATGTACTCAGTGTTATTAACAAAGTTAAATAAGAGCTTGTCTTATTATGTTATGTTAATTATTGTGTGAATGATGTTGTTATCATGAAGTTACATTATCATGATTATCATTCCTTGTTATTCCATGTAATCACCATGTTGTCACTAAGCGGTAATAAGAACTAGTCTTATTTCCCTTAGTCGACTCAGGTGGTGGATGATTCTTGTACTATGTCCTCTTGTAATATGTGTTGAGTTTTAAGCTAAGGGTGATAAGTACGTGACTTATTACTCTTAATTAACTATAGTGTAGAATGATACTATAAAGATGTGTTATCTTCATATCATTCATGTGTTTTGTTTCTTGTCATCTTGTTCAGCTATGTTCATCTCGATGTTTGTTCTTGTAAGAATAACTAAGTGTTGTGAGATAAAATCTTACAACTAGGTTATTCTCTTATGTTGATGAGTTATGAAATTACATTATCATATTCATCTAGGTTATCTATGTCATATCATGATCATACAAGCATGCATACAATGATAAATGACAATAAAGTCAAACAATATCATCTGATCAAAGTATAAGCAATATGTTAAACATACAACTTTTAAATAATTAAAAGTTAAGCATGTTTCTCATCCCCGAGAGTTTAAAATCAGTTAAGATTAAAGGAAAGGGGCATATGAACTCACCTTGTAATGATTGGGGGTTGACTTAGCTTAAACGATAATGCACGCGCTCTTGTTTGCACTTGTTGTTGTATTCACGATCCTGTATTGATTTCACGTTGTTTGTAAGTTGTAAGTATGAGTTGTAGGGATTTGTGTGGGTGGGTATATGTTGGCCATAAACCTTGGCTAACACTCGTGAGTCTCGGTCGTGGTCTTGGTCTACATTCGGCCCCAGTTCTGTTGTTATGGATTTGGATAATACCTACCCTTTTCAATTTGTTATTATGGCATGTCCTCGTGTTGTGTGTTGAATCTAATTTTTTGCCATTTCTAGAATTGAAATAGTTGGTTACTTTGTTATAAGGAACCATGCCATTTTCTAAAAATTTATGTTTCAATAGCTTCTAAGTATAAAAACTTGAGTTTACACTTTACAGCTTTACATGTGATTATTTAATTACTTTTTCATTAATGTTTGTAATTTCATTACATCAGTGTAGTATTAGATTACCAATCCCATATAGGTGGTTCATCGTAGTGGATTTCAAGATGTTTGCTTACATGTGTAATTTCGTGGGCCAAATGATTTCATGAGTCAAAGGTATGAACTTGGGCCAAATTTATATTATGGGCCAAGTCAGATTCCTTGGGCCGAACCAAGACTAAAGCTGGACCTCATGTTATTGGGCCGAACCACAGTCCTTGGACCAACCCAGTAGGTAGTGTGATCATATTGGGCCTGAAACAATTTCATGGTTTATATGGTTCTACTTCAAACCGATTGGGCCATGTTGGGCCAACACGAGGAATTTGGGCTTAGTGTTTTTGCTGAGCTCGTGGGTGATGCTGCAGCCGTATGTGGTTTCCCGAATAAGGAAGGTCGAATGGCTGTTATCTGGCCGAATGTGAGGTCTGGTCCTCAGCCGAATGAAGAAGAGGGTGGCGAATGGTGAGGGTGGCTGGCCGAAGGTGGGGGCTGCGAATGGTGGTGACCGAATGAGGATGGGAGTATGAGGGTCGAATGGGTGTATTCGAGCGAAGGAATGTGCCAGCCGAAGGAAGTCATTCGTGAGGTTGGTTCGGTCGGCCAAAACTCAGTCGGCCTGGCCATTCGATCGGTGGTGAGTCGGCCATTCGACCGGCCACTCGTGATGCTCATTCGCCCGAAACATGACCAGCTATGGTCTCGTGGTTTTGTGTTCTTGACCAAGATTCTTGATGGTTTCAGGTATTGAAGGGTGTTAGGACCAGTCTCGAGGGTTGAAGACTCGAAGGGGAGGGTGTGAAACCGGTTTATAGGTGATGGTCGAACAAGGTGATGAAAACCCTAACTTTCGTGAATGTTCAACAGCTCGTTTACCTTGGATTCGACGGTTTTCACTCCAGATCCTTTGTACTTTCGGGTAGAGGATGATGAGAGCTTCATGTAGGTTCAAAAATGGAGTGATTTGGTGGAGAAATGAGGAAGATATGCTAGAGAGAAGCTTGAAGATGGTGATGGGAGCTCAAATCCGGAAATTAGGGTTTTGGTGGAGAAGGAGGAGTGAAAAATGAGTAAAATGAACTCATTCAAAGTATTTATACCACGAGTGAGTTCGGGTTCGTTTTTGTTGCTCGGTTCGCGTTTTCGTTACGTTCCCGGAACGTAACGCGCGTTTTTTTTACGGTTTTAAATAAAAATAGTTTATTTATTTATTTTTGATGAGTTTCAAAATTGTAAAACATTAAAATGTTTTATTTTCTTGATTTACTGTCGTTCGTATCGTTTTTTTTTTCGTTTTCGTTTCGTCAGATCGCGTCACCTTCGCGCGCATGCGTTTGAATCGTCACCCGAACGAACACGACGATGGTTTTGCTTTCCGACTTTTGTTTTCTACTTTTCAGTCATTATTTCAGAACTCTAAACTCATAGATATGTTTGTGTAAATCGTCAACCACGCAAACACACTGTCAGTTCGTTATTCTGAAATAACACTGTAATTGTGTTTGAATTGTGTTTCCTCACTGACGGACTCAAATAAACTTCCTGTTTTCACATTGTTTTCATTTTGATTTGTCGGCCATCTGATTCCTTTCATCTGTGGATATCAGATCGCAACCGACTTGTTCTTGTCGTTTACTTGAACACCGTTGTTTCTCTTGTTTTGTTGTATTAATTGTACTTAGGTTTTCACCTAAATACCAACAACTATTGTTTATAATGAGTGTTGTACTTACGGTATTCAAGTTTTCACTTAAATACGTACAACTATTTCTTGTATTTTGAATTCTGTTATCACAAACACTGTTCACATACTTGTATTTACACATAGTAAATAGTGAAAGTACACATACCGTACGGACACAGTCTCCCCTTATTAAAGAAATTTCGTCCCGAAATTTAAGCTTCAAAGTCGGGCTTTAGTTCTCGAATAGATGGGGATACTTTGTCTTCATATTGTCCTCGCACTCCCAGGTAAATTATGGTCCACGCTTGGAGTTCCATCGAACCTTTACAATAGGGATACAGCTTCGTTTCAGTCTCTTGACTTCGCGTTCCATAATCTCTACAGGTTCTTCGATGAAATGTAATTGCTCATCGATTTATATCTCTTCCAATGTTATGATCAATGATTCGTCTGCTAAACACCTTTTGAGATTTGATACATGAAACACATCGTGTTCTCCACTGAGCTCGTCAGGGAGTCTGAGCCTGTATGCCACAGGACCTATGCGTTGAGTAATCTCAAACGGTCCGACATACCTTGGTGCTAGCTTGCGCTTAGCCCCAAAACGAACTATGCCTTTCCATGGGGACACTTTCAACATAACTCGGTCACCCACATCGAATTCCAACGGCTTGCGCCGTTTGTCTGCGTAACTCTTTTGGCGGCTACGTGTTGCTTGTAATCTCTGTTGTATCTGGGCAATCTTATCAGTAGTATCCTGAATAAGTTCAGGCCTAGTGATTCTGTTATCTCCCACTTCGGTCCAACAAATTGGAGACCGACATTTTCTACCATAGAGTGCTTCAAACGGAGCACATCCAATACTGCTGTGGTAGCTATTGTTGTTGGAGAACTCAATGAGTGGTAGATGAGTATCCCAACTTCCACCGAAGTCTAGGATGCATGTTCTCAACATATCCTCTAGGGTTTGAATGGTGCGCTCGCTTTGTCCATCCGTTTGTGGATGATAAGCGGTGCTCAAGTTAACACTTGTCCCTAAGGATTGTTGCAATGATTGCCAGAACCGCGAAGTAAATCGACTGTCCCGGTCTGAAATAATAGACAAGGGCACTCCGTGCCTCTCTACTATTTCATCAATGTATAGTCTTGCTAGTTTTTCCATCATGTACGTTTTTCTGATCGGCAAGAAATGAGCGGACTTGGTCAATCGATCAATGATGACCCAAATAGAATCATATCCGCTGGAAGTGTGGGGTAGCTTGGTAATGAAATCCATAGCTATTTTTTCCCACTTCCATTGTGGTATTTCCTGTTGTTCCAGCAAACCCGAAGGTTTCTGGTGTTCTGCTTTGACTTTGGCACATGTAATACATTTACCAACATAAATGGCAATGTCTTTCTTCATACCCGGCCACCAATAAAATGACCTAATATCATGGTACATCTTATCGGCACCGGGATGAACTGAATAACGTGTCTTGTGTGCCTCGTCAAGTATGAGTGTTCGAAGTTCATCTACTGCTGGAATCCAAACACGATCCAGGTAATAGATAACTCCATCTTGTTTTGTCTTGAAATGTTTCTCGGCTCCACAATCGAGCTCGCGTTACAGGTTGTCTCTTGCCAATACTTCTTGTTGTGCTTGTAAAATGTGATCTCTCAGACTTGTTTGCACAGTTATTCCCATTGCGTGAACGCGTAAGGTTTGACTCTTTTCTTCCGGCTCAAAGCATCTTCAACAACATTTGCTTTGCCCGGATGGTATTTGATCACACAATCGTAATCGTTCAGGAGCTCAACCCAACGTCTCTGTCTCATGTTAAGCTCCTTCTGATCAAATATGTGTTGTAGGCTCTTGTGATCTGTGAAGATAGTGCATTTGGTACCATACAGGTAGTGTCTCCAAATATTTAATGCAAAAACAACAGCTCCCAGTTCTAAGTCATGTGTCGTGTAGTTCTTCTCGTGTATCTTCAGTTGTCTTGAGGCATAAGCAATGACTTTGTCTCGTTGCATCAAAACACATCCGAGCCCCTGATGGGAAGCATCACAATAAACTACAAAGTCATCATTGCCTTCTGGGAGTGTTAAGATTAGAGCATTGCACAATCTTTGTTTTAGTGTCTGGAATGCCTCCTCTTGTTTCTGAGTCCACACAAAAGGTTCAGTCTTCTGTGTGAGTTTGGTGAGAGGTAAGGCTATTTTGGAGAAATTCGAAATAAATCTCCTGTAATAACCCGCCAATCCCAAAAATGATCTGATCTCTGTCGGTGTTGTAGGCACATCCCAGTTCTTGATTTCTTCAATCTTGGCAGGATCCACATGAATACCATTACTGTTAATCACGTGACCCAGAAACTGAACTTCTCTTAACCAGAATTCACACTTGGAAAATTTGGCGTAGAGTCGTTCTTCTCTCAGAAGTTCCAAGACTGTTTTGAGATGTTGTTCGTGTTCCTTCTCGTTTCTTGAATAGATCAGTATATCATCAATAAAGACGATAACGAACTGATCTAAGTACGGTTTTCACACCCGGTTCATTAGGTCCATGAACACTGCCGGTGCGTTCGTCAGTCCGAATGGCATCACCATGAACTCGTAGTGACCATATCGGGTACGAAAGGCTGTCTTTGGTATGTCTTCTTCTTGTATCCGGAGCTGATGATAACCTGAACGCAGGTCTATCTTGGAAAAGAATTGTGCTCCTTATAACTGATCAAACTAATCATCAATCCTCGGTAACGGGTACCGATTCTTGATGGTGAGTTTGTTGAGCTCTCTGTAATCAATGCACATTCTGAACGATCCATCGTTCTTCTTAACAAACAGAACTGGAGCTCCCAACGGGGAAAAGCTCGGTCGGATGAATCCCTTGTCAAGTAGCTCTTGTAATTGGTTGGACAACTCCTGCATTTCAGATGGTGCAAGTCTGTAAGGAGACTTAGCCACAGGAGTTGCTCCCGGAATCAAATCGATTCTGAACTGCACCGATCTTTCAGGTGGCAGTCCCGGTAAATCATCCGGAAACACGTCCGCATAGTCTTTCACAACAGGCACGTCTTGAATCTTGATTGCTTTCTTGTCTTTTTCGATCACGTGATCTAGGAATGCAACACACTGTTTTCTGAGGTACTTGCGAGCCTTCATACACGTTATTATCTTGACACTGCGTTTCGCTTGATCTCCATGAATTTCCATGATTTGATTGTTCTCCACTGGAATACGTAATAGCTTTTCGGAACAGATGAACTCAACTCTGTTAAGAGATAACCAATCCATTCCGACGATGATATCAAAACTGCCCAGTTCCATCGGTATCAAATCGATGGAAAATGTGTGATCGCCAAGTGTTAGTGGGCATTTCCTAAGTACTGTGTCAACTGTAATCTGTTTGCCGTTAGCTATCTCAATAGTATAAGGGGAGTCTAAAGATTCCTCAACATGATTAAGATGGCTAGCAAAATCAGACGAGATAAAACTCTGATCCGCACCAGTGTCAAATAATATGGATGCATATAAATCAGATAGAAGAAATGTACCCGTGATCACGTTCGGGTCTTGTCGAGCAGCAGCTGCTCCAATCTGAAAGGCTCTACCCATTGCTGCTGGAGCCCTTTGTTGATTTCTCTTGGGACATTCCCGAGAGAAGTGACCAGGTTCGCCACAGTTGTAGCAGGACCTGTGATCAGCAGCAGCAGCAGTGGCTGCATTGTTGTTTCTGTTTGGAGCTCCCGTGCTCCTGCAGCGATTTGCCCAGTGGCCAAACTTTCCACAGTTGGTGCATTGCATGCACTGAGTGTTTGGCGCGTGATGATACTGACAAATGTTGCATAAAGGTGCAGTGCCAGTGTAGGGCTTTCTAACTTGAGGTGGTGGTGGTTGGTTGATCATCGGTGTCTGAGTGGTTGCAGCAAAATTCCTGACCACTTTTTGTTTCTTCGCCGGCCTCTTATCCGGCTTTCTTGAAGTTCCAGCCTTGGTTGACTCAGCCTCCTTCTTGAGTGCCCAGAGGCAACCATCATGTCTGTCAGAGATGCTGACAGAGTAACAGCTAACTCCATGGTAGTAGGATGGGCTGTAATCACATGCCCTCGGATGCAGGGCGGTAATCCACCAACATACCTCTCTATTCTCTTCTCTAGTGTTGGCACCACGTCAGGTGCCAAAGTGGCTAACTTATGAAATTTTGTGGTGTAGGCCAGATGTCCAGCACCAATCATAACCAGGTTGAGCAATTCAGTTTCAACCTTTTTCAGCTCATTCCTCAGGCAAAACTCTGCCCTCAGCATTGCCTTGAAGTCATCCCAAGGCATGGACAGAGCCTCATCTATGCCCCTTGTCTGAACTTGAGCGTTCCACCAAGTTAACGCCCGTTTGTTGAACGAACCCGCATCATATCTGACTTTGTGCTGATCAGGACAGCCACTGATATCAAGAGTAGTTTCCATCTTTTCGATCCATTGGATCAATCCGACGGCTCCTTCACTGCCACTAAAACTCGGTGGCTTACATCCTACAAAGTTTTTGTAGGAATAGTCCTGATGTTGGCGGTTGTTGCCGCTGCCTTCTCCAGATGAGTTAGCATCATTGTTGCTGTTGTTGGTGTTGATACGGTTCATCATTTCCGGGATTACATCCATCAGCTGGCTAGTCAGAAGAGTGGCCAATGCCACAGTAGTAGGATCCAACTGATAAGCCGGTGGTGGCGGAGGTGGAGGTGGAGGAGGTGGTAGATGTGGAGGAGAGTCAGGCGGTGTCGGTGTCGAAGAGTGCGGAGCTGAACCCTGAGTCAGCGGTAATAGAGGTGGTTGTCTTCTTGGCGGCATTCTGATCATAACCGAAAGAAAATCGGATAGTGCAGTGATCAGAAGCAGAAGACATATCAAATAAAATCCAATGTGACATGATTTCTAAATGAGGGTCCCTAGGTTTTCCCGTCGGGCGGAAGGTTCCCGGGGCACGATATCTTGAGTGATAATCGAATTGATCAGATTGTTTGCATAGCACATGATGTATAATTGAGAAATGTAAACATGAAAATGATATAGAATTACAAAGTTAAATTACAATGTATCGTTCATAATTTAACCAGTAAATCTATCCAAAAGAATCAATGTGTTTATATCTTGTAACTGTACAAGATCTACAAAATATGATTCAATGTTTGTCATCCCAAAAGTATTGATCAAACAAAATGCAGCTAGGTCTTCTAAAAGTCCTCTAGCTATGATCTTGAAATCTTGTGACTAAACATGTTCGTCACCTGAGAAAAACATGCATTTACAACAAAGTCAACACTAGGTTGGTGAGTTCATAAGTTTGAATATTGAAAACCTTGAATTGTTCATACACACAGTCACAATGTCATAATTGATACTTGCAATAATTGAATCCACTTGTTCCACCCAATGGCCTTTCCTTAGTTATATATACAAGTAGTATTTCACTCAATCAAGTATGCTTATATATAGGGCATACGAAAGGGTCAAGCCCAGACGCCATCCCACCACATACTCAATCAAGTTCAACACTACTTGAAATACAACTAAGAATATCCATTTTCATCTCCCTTATGATTGACTTGTTCATTATGTATTCATCTGTTTATCATATGTAGAATAATAGAGTTAGAGGGGTTTAGTCATCAAACCGAAGTATTGATACACCCTCATTGTGTTAAGGAATTTAGATTTATTTAATCAGATCCTTGTATTATTCTATATTTGTGGGGTTAACTGTTGTTTCACTTTTAAATATTAAGAGTGTTAGTTAACCACTTGTAATTTGTTCTTGAACTATAGTGCAAAGAGCCTAAAACGAATACATTGTAATCGTCACATAATCAGAGTACAATGCATCCGATTTACCTCTACCACATACTAGCCCTACAAGCTAGAGGTTTGTCAAACCTATGGTACCACTATGCCATCGTCGGTTTAGTCACGTCAAACTAACTGGTCAGCGAATTATAGGGGCTTACATGATCCACTTGAACAATTGGCACATGATTGAAGTGATATAATACAACAGGCCAATATAAACTAATTGTAATCGTGTTCATCCGTGTTGTTGTTCTCCTTGTCATATGTACTCAGTGTTATTAAGAAAGTTAAATAAGAGCTTGTCTTATTATGTTATGTTAATTATTGTGTGAATGATGTTGTTATCATGAAGTTACATTATCATGATTATCATTCCTTGTTATTCCATGTAATCACCATGTTGTCACTAAGCGGTAATAAGAACTAGTCTTATTTCCCTTAGTCGACTCAGGTGGTGGATGATTCTTGTACTATGTCCTCTTGTAATATGTGTTGAGTTTTAAGCTAAGGGTGATAAGTACGTGACTTATTACTCTTAATTAACTATAGTGTAGAATGATACTATAAAGATGTGTTATCTTCATATCATTCATGTGTTTTGTTTCTTGTCATCTTGTTCAGCTATGTTCATCTCGATGTTTGTTCTTGTAAGAATAACTAAGTGTTGTGAGATAAAATCTTACAACTAGGTTATTCTCTTATGTTGATGAGTTATGAAATTACATTATCATATTCATCTAGGTTATCTATGTCATATCATGATCATACAAGCATGCATACAATGATAAATGACAATAAAGTCAAACAATATCATCTGATCAAAGTATAAGCAATATGTTAAACATAAAACTTTTAAATAATTAAAAGTTAAGCATGTTTCTCAGCCCCGAGAGTTTAAAATCAGTTAAGATTAAAGAAAAGGGGCATATGAACTCATCTTGTAATGATTGGGGGTTGACTTAGCTTAAACGATAATGCACGCGCTCTTGTTTGCACTTGTTGTTGTGTTCACGATCCTGTATTGATTTCACGTTGTTTGTAAGTTGTAAGTATGAGTTGTAGGGATTTGTGTGGGTGGGTATATGTTGGCCGTAAACCTTGGCTAACACTCGTGAGTCTCGGTCGTGGTCTTGGTCTACATTCGGCCCCAGTTCTGTTTCTATGGATTTGGATAATACCTACCCTTTTCAATTTGTTATTATGGCATGTCCTCGTGTTGTGTGTTGAATCTAATTTTTCGCCATTTCTAGAATTGAAATAGTTGGTTACTTTGTTATAAGGAACCATGCCATTTTCTAAAAATTTATGTTTCAATAGCTTCTAAGTATAAAAACTTGAGTTTACACTTTACAGCTTTACATGTGATTATTTAATTACTTTTTCATTAGTGTTTGTAATTTCATTACATCAGTGTAGTATTAGATTACCAATCCCATATAGGTGGTTCATCGTAGTGGATTTCAAGATGTTTGCTTACATGTGTAATTTCGTGGGCCAAATGATTTCATGAGTCAAAGGTATGAACTTGGGCCGAATTTATATTATGGGCCAAGTCAGATTCCTTGGGCCGTACCAAGACTAAAGCTGGACCTCATGTAATTGGGCCGAACCACAGTCCTTGGACCAACCCAGTAGGTAGTGTGATCATATTGGGCCTGAAACAATTTCATGGTTTATATGGTTCTACTTCAAACCGATTGGGCCATGTTGGGCCAACACGAGGAATTTGGGCCTAGTGTTTTTGCTGAGCTCGTGGGTGATGCTGCAGCCGTATGTGGTTTCCCGAATAAGGAAGGTCGAATGGCTGTTATCTGGCCGAATGTGAGGTCTGGTCCTCAGCCGAATGAAGAAGAGGGTGGCGAATGGTGAGGGTGGCTGGCCGAAGGTGGGGGCTGCGAATGGTGGTGACCGAATGAGGATGGGAGTATGAGGGTCGAATGGGTGTATTCGAGCGAAGGAATGCGCCAGCCGAAGGAAGTCATTCGTGAGGTTGGTTCGGTCGGCCAAAACTCAGTCGGCCTGGCCATTCGATCGGTGGTGAGTCGGCCATTCGACCGGCCACTCGTGATGCTCATTCGCCCGAAACATGACCAGCTATGGTCTCGTGGTTTTGTGTTCTTGACCAAGATTCTTGATGGTTTCAGGTATTGAAGGGTGTTAGGACCAGTCTCGAGGGTTGAAGACTCGAAGGGGAGGGTGTGAAACCGGTTTATAGGTGATGGTCGAACAAGGTGACTAAAACCCTAACTTTCGTGAATGTTCAACAGCTCGTTTACCTTGGATTCGACGGTTTTCACTCCAGATCCTTTGTATTTTCGGGTAGAGGATGATGAGAGCTTCGTGTAGGTTCAAAAATGGAGTGATTTGGTGGAGAAATGAGGAAGATATGCTAGAGAGAATCTTGAAGATGGTGATGGGAGCTCAAATCCAGAAATTAGGGTTTTGGTGGAGGAGGAGTGAAAAATGAGTAAAATGAACTCATTCAAAGTATTTATACCACGAGTGAGTTCGGGTTCGTTTTTGTTGCTCGGTTCGCGTTTTCGTTACGTTCCCGGAAAGTAACGCGCGTTTTTTTTACGGTTTTAAATAAAAATAGTTTATTTATTTATTTTTGATGAGTTTCAAAATTGTAAAACATTAAAATGTTTTATTTTCTTGATTTGCTGTCGTTCCTATCGTTTTTTTTCGTTTTCGTTTCGTCAGATCGCGTCACCTTCGCGCGCATTCGTTCGAATCGTCACCCGAACGAACACGACGATGGTTTTGCTTTCCGACTTTTGTTTTCTACTTTTCAGTCATTATTTCAGAACTCTAAACTCACAGATATGTTTGTGTGAATCGTCAACCACACAAACACGCCGTCAGTTCGTTATTCTGAAATAACACTGTAATTGTGTTTGAATTGTGTTTCCTCACTGACGGACTCAACTAAACTTCCTGTTTTCACATTGTTTTCATTCTGATTTGTCGGCCATCTGATTCCTTTCATCTGTGGATATCAGATCGCAACCGACTTGTTCTTGTCGTTTACTTGAACACCGTTGTTTCTCTTGTTTTGTTGTATTAATTGTACTTAGGTTTTCACCTAAATACCAACAACTATTGTTTATAATGAGTGTTGTACTTACGGTATTCAAGTTTTCACTTAAATACGTACAACTGTTTCTTGTATTTTGAATTCTGTTATCACAAACACTTTTCACATACTTGTATTTACACATAGTAAATAGTGAAAGTACACATACCGTACGGACACAGTCTCCCCTTGTTAAAGAAATTTCGTCCCGAAATTTAAGCTTCAAAGTCGGGCTTTAATTCTCGAACAGATGGGGATACTTTGTCTTCATATTGTCCTCGCATTCCCAGGTAAATTCTAGTTCACACTTGGAGTTCCATCGAACCTTTACAATAGGGATACGGCTTCGTTTCAGTCTCTTGACTTCGCGTTCCATAATCTCTACAGGTTCTTCGATGAAATTTAATTGCTCATCGATTTGTATCTCTTCCAATGGTATGATCAATGATTCGTCTGCTAAGCACCTTTTGAGATTTGATACATGAAACACATCGTGTACTCCACTGAGCTCGTCAGGGAGTCTGAGCCTGTATGCCACAGGACCTATGCGTTGAGTAATCTCAAACGGTCTGACATACCGTTGTTTCTCTTGTTTTGTTGTATTATTTGTACTTAGGTTTTCAGCTAAATACCAACAACTATTGTTTATAATGAGTGTTGTACTTACGGTATTCAAGTTTTCACTTAAATACGTACAACTGTTTCTTGTATTTTGAATTCTGCTATCACAAACACTGTTCACATACTTGTATTTACACATAGTAAATAGTGAAAGTACACATACCGTACGGACTTGCTGGACGATCTGGTACTGGATGTCACAACATGTATCACACCCCCACCTCTCGTCACCTTGTGATGATGTTATGATGCCACTGATCACAGTAAGAAGGTTGTGGAAGCGTAGTGGTGATGTCTCAGAGATGGGGTGCAACTTACTTGATCCGGTATCACAACTCACAAGATTAACTTAAAGACAATACATTACAAGGATAATAGCATCATTACAAGTCACAAGTTACAGTTCACAACCAAAACACACTAACAAACTGAGTTACTTAATTCACAAGTGCCTGATAGTGCAGTACTCACATGTCGTCACTGTATACCTGCAAAAGTTTGTAAGTTTGAAAAGCCAACACTAAGCTGGTGATTTTGTAATGAATGATCCAACACAGTATGATATGATATCAAAGTTATTGATACACAATGCCAAAGATAACCATGGGACCCATATCTAGTTCCTTGCGGACTGAATTTCAAGGGAGATACTACCTGTAGGTAAATATCTTTGTGCTTCATTATTAATGTCTATCTCATACATTAAGTTGATATTGGAAACAGGTAAGAAAAATTTACTCCAAGGGGAGTTGTAAGATCTCGGAAAATGGGTTGTGAACCAATAGTACTATCATTGTTTCCTGTTCGACCCCACATGGGTTCACTAGATACGGTTCGAAAGATGAGGACGTTTTGATAATGTGACAGAAAGATACATGAAAAATCCTATGAAATCACAGAGATAACAGTGAAACATATCATATGTTTAAGAAAGATTTCAGAATAATACCCCCGATGTTTATAAATCATTAAAAAGAAAAGGGGTTGTTCGAAACTCACCTGAAGTGTTGGATCGAATGTTAGGGCGCAGACTTGTGTTTGTAGTTTAGTTCTGCATTATTTAAAGTTTTATAAGTTATTTATGTTTTAATTTGCTTATTAGATCTTCCTTAATGTTTAATGTTAAGGAAATTGCATTTTAAGTCATCAACCTGATATTAAATTCTTAATCAATTGTTTTAATTGAATAGCATACAATGTACGATAATATGAGAACCTATAATGATTTAGTTTGCTATTTAGATGTTGATGATTCATTGGAGTAATTAGGATGTTCTCTGATTAACCCAATAGGTATTGTTGTTGATTATATTACTGAAACAGTTTTCCGATGGATTTCTGGTTTAGGAATAGTCAATACTTGTTATTGATCATTTAGATATCATGAAATATAGGATTATCATATTGGAATAGGTTTAATAATCATAGTCAATATACTAATCTGACTGTTAACATAAACATCAGATGGTTACTTCAATGATTATGTTAATGCATGTCATTAGCTTAAAACACTTCGATTTAACCTAGCATTTGGAGAAATAATCAAGACAATCACAACTATTGTTATAATCAAATGGTTAAAAACACTATAATATATGATATGGTTTCATGATAACCGGGTATTATAACGGATCAAACAAGGATTTAACCGTTAACATATCGAGTTCTTCATTTCTAACTATTCCTAGCCATCATCTAGACATTAATCAACAACAATAACTATTGCATTATGTTCAAAAACTAGATTTAAACTATACATTATCAAACTACTAGGAGAAGTTGAATCTTTACCCATTCGGATGGATTCTCGGTTGCAAAACGATGTTCGGGTTTTGTAGAATCAATCCCTAGCTTGATCCTGATGATTTTTTGGCTTTAGAACTGAGTTTTGGAGTTAGAAATTCAAGCAGATCATTTTGGTGAGGGTGGTAGTTGAGATAAGAAAGAAATATTATGTTCTGCATGAATTCTGATTGTTCTATCTAATCTATCTGAACCGCCTTATTTTTGTGTACCACCAAGACACCTGAAAAGGGGCTTGGCATACCGCGAAGAAATCTGGAAAGTTTTAGATATTTTGGACTCATCGCGTACTTCCAAGAAGACTCAAAATGAGCATCATGTACCGCGAATAGTTCTGGAGTAAAATAATATCGAATTTTTCTTGTTTTTACGATTCCGGAGAATCAGAAACTCGGTTCTTCCCACGGTTTTTACCTACATTCATGATTTCTCGCGCATTTTCGAATCGTTGTAATTACAATTGTATTTCAAATGTGGATTACAAACAAGAAGATGCGAGTTTTTAAACATAATTGTCACAACATGTATCTAAATGTAATCGTTTGTAAGTATACGAATTAAACAAACAAGTTCAAAACCATGCATACTTTTGTATGTTTGTTTTGAACAATCCAAGTATACGTGAGTTGACACGTATGTGACCACGAACATGAATTGACATTGCAAATAACACAACGTTATTGTAATAAGACAGATTCCTCGTACAAGGTTATCTACGCGATTTCACGAGCACTTGATCATTCAATTCATATTCTAAGGTGCGTACACGACCCCTTTTTACTTTTATTGTTTTGGGGGAGAAAACATGTTCAATCAAACGATTTTAGATACATATCACTTGCATGAGTTAGCTATTTACTATAAGTGTGAACGTACACTAGAAGTTCTTACATCTCGAACCGATTAGTTTGCCGTAGTGCAAAGCGTGGTAGTTGAAGATAGATCTATTGGGTTTGACAAAACTCATTTGGCATATGGTAGATCTACGCAATTTTTTAACTGAACAAATCAAACATTGCATTGTTTATGTTAGACAATAGTGTAAAGGCAAACATGATCAAACAGTCAGCTTCGGTGTCGACCACTTGTAGAAATAGTACATATGACTGACTATCTATCATGAACTATTGTGACACCTCGTAAAATCTAGGTCAACAATTGTTTTAATTAAATGATTATTTAATTCATATTTTTACACATGGCATTAGAATTAGTTTAATTTCGTGTGACACGTGGGATGACGGTACGAACACTGACACAAACACGATAATTCGGTGAATTATCGCAACACGCACACACGTGTCTAAGGAAACACAAACGTTGGTGAACGTTTAGCACATCGTGTAACAAAACACTCGAAACCTCATGAAACGTTCAAACATTGAACCTAGGAGTTCAAACGAGGCCAAACGACTGTCCGTAAGTGTGAAAACGGCGACGAATGGATCAAACCATTGAAATTGGGCCCATTGGGCTCCTCCGGGGATGGCGGTACGCCAAGGACCACAAGTAACCCGATGGTGGTACATGAAGGATGGGCGGGGGATTTGAATCCTGAAATCCATCGCGGTACGCTGAGAGCATCTGGAGCCCTCTCGGCGGTACGTGAAGCCATCCAGTCGACAAAATCTTTATTTAACCAAGAAAAATCTTATCCTACTCTACGCTTAATCATTTTCTTCGATCCCCCACCCAGTCTTTCGACCATAACCATTCCAGAACACCCTGAAACCTCCGTTGACAACCATTGAAGCTCATTTGAAGCTCCAAACTTGAAGGGTTGAAGGCTTGAAAGCTTGAAGGAAGATTGTGGAGCTTGAATACCATCACCACCACTTCGATCATGTTCAAACCAGTTGTCTAGAAGCTTCTAACGTTACCATTCATTAGTTCTTGAGCCTCTTGAGGTAGTTTGATGGCTAAAATTCATCTTTCACACCTCTACACTCACATGCGTGACTTTAAACACACATGCAAGCACTCATCCATCACATGCACGAATTTTCACCCATATGAATCTGGGTTTGATGATGTTCTTATGATATTTGATGATCCATGATGTTTAGATGAAGATATATGACGATCCATGATGATGTGTCTTCGTAAATTTCATGATTTGGTCATAAATGTGCAAAATACCTACATGCATGTATGATCTAATGGTTGTAGATGAATTTTGATGTTCATAGATGTCTATTGAAGTTGTTGGTAACATGATTACAAGATTTAATGTTGACAAAATGGTTAAAATATGATTATACAACAAACTTGTTATTTTTAGTAACTTTTAAGTTGCATTTTGATGATGATGATGAGATTATAAACATGCATGTATGTAGATTTGTTATTAAAATGATAAAATGATAATGTGGATGTTTAGAACTTGATTTGGGATTTGATTATGGACAAATTTAGCATAGTTACTATATTTAGAATTCAAAAACATTTTTAATTACCCAGTATATAATTGTTTTACTGCTTTCAAATACTTAAACCTGTGAACTCACCAACTTTATGTTGACACATTTTAGCATTATTTTCAGGTAACTGAACAGCACAAGCTAGGATGCACATGGGGATGCACAAGAGAGTCTGCATGCATATAGACTCTAATCCTAGGTTTTTATTTCATTTGTTAGGTTTTAACAACCTAATACATATTTCATATGTTACAATTTATTTTCCGCTGCAACACTTGTACTTTCTGCTGCTTAACTCTTAAAAGTTTTCCGCTGATTAATAAATGAAACTTAGATTGATTTACAAAATTGTATGTTTTTGTAACTCATATAGAGTCGTTCTATATGACCATGAGCTGTGATCCTGGCCACGTCACACCCATGTGGACTCACACCACACGTGGGAATTTGGGGGGGGTGTCACAACTATGAAATTTGTGATTATGTGATCTGCAAACATCACTTACAAACAGTTTGTTCAAACATTGCGATTATTTATACAAACTTGTGTACACACCAACGTTGTGTTGACTATATTTGCATGTTTTCTTAGGACGCTAAGACACAAGCACGAGCAAGTAAGGAATAGGATGTCTGAGTCTCATGCATCATTTTATGTTTATCTGTTTGAAATGAGACACTGAACATTGTAATTCATATTTTTGCAACTGTCCTGTTTTTGTCATGGATTTATAACGCTTCCGTAACGCTACTTTTTATTTATTACATGTGTCACCCATTTATGTTTGAAAAACATATAGAGATCTTTCGTTATGTCTAATGACTAAGATACTGGTTTTTCACGCCCTAAACGATATGATTCTGTCAGTGGAAAATTGAGGGTGTGACATATTGGTATGAGAGCCATTGGCTATAGCGAAATAGGTTTGCGTTGGAAGACTTAGACTATAATTGTCGGACATTAGACAAACTTGTTGACACAATTAGCTTCGCATAATCATTTACACATAGAATTATGTAACAGATATGGCATCACCACTTACACCTACTCATAACGAGGAACAGCAAATCGTATCATCTCAAGAATCCAAGAAGCGACGACTTGAGCCAGTGGATGACACAATCCACTACGATGAGGAGATACACATACGACCAAGGGAGAACGGTCAGTACTGGCAGTGGTTCCCTGATCTCATTGGCAGCTGGGTGCGTGAGGAGAGAGTACCTCCACCACGTACTTTTGACACTGCTGCTAGTAGTTGGACATTACCTATCCTGGGATACCCACCAGAGCAATCATTTGCAATATTTGTTGCACGCATGCATAGGGAGATTCGCAACATGCAAGAGGCAGCCAGAGAGAACACAGGATTGATAGAAGGAGTGGACAATTACTTGGCTGATTCTTTTAGGGAACTGCAAGAGACTGTGGCTAAACTTAATGCATGATTAGCGAGTACTAAGTTATGGGCAGCTGCAGCTAACGCAAGGGCCGAGGAGGCTATATACCGGGCTGAATCAGCTGAGGCTAGAGCCACTACAGCAGGTGATATGGCTGGTGAATCCCTAACACTCATTGTTGGTCACTTAGAGAACGATCATGGTGCCGGTGATGGTCCGGCATAATAGGAGGACTCATCAGCCACTGTTGCTACATCAAATAGTGGGATCTAGTTACTTGTTATCTATCTTTCATTTAGTAAACTTATATGTGTGGGTTGAACTCATACCAACTGAATTCCATGTTTTATTGTTTTGCGTATCTTTGAGGAACATTTATAGAACTGATTTTACCATACTATCTAGGAATCGTTATCTATAATGGTTGTAGTGTGTGTTATGATTACTTTATGCATGAATGGTGATTATGTGATAATTGCAGTCTCATTATGAATAGTCTCGCTATGAAGATCATGGCTGAATGTAACATTAACATGACCGCAGCAAAGCTCAACACACTCATCAACAATCGGATTGCTGAGGAAATTGCAGCCTATGCTCAGACACATCAATTAGGACCACAAGGTCCAATACGAGGATTGTTGAACCCAACGGTGTGCACGTTAAAGATGTTCCTTGACTGCAAACCGCATAATTTCAAAGTATCGGAAGGAGCTGTTGGAATTCTTCGATGGATTGAAAAATATGAGTCGGTGTTTGCAATGTGTAATTGCCCATAGGAAAACAAAGAGAAGTATGCTACGGGTACATTGGAATGTCCAGCATTAACATGGTGAAATTCTAATATACAGACGCTAGGCCTGTATGTGGCCAATGCCCTCACTTGAGATGGTTTCAAAACAATATTGTTAGGATGATTATTGCCCAAGAAATGAAGTTCAAAAACTTGAGTATGAATAATGGCACCTGAAGATGGAGGGTTCTGATGTTGAGGAGTACACTACTCGATCCCATGAGCTAGATAGACTCTTACCTCATATGGCAACTTCGTCTAGCAAGTGGATCAAAAGCTACATTGGAGGGATGGTGTCCAAATTCAAGGATTAGTCACATCTTCTAATCCCACTACTATTCAACAGACCTTTCGATTGGCGCACCAACTGACTTACCAAGTGATGCAACAGGGAATATTACCTAAATGAACAGCAGCAACTAAGGTGGGAGACCACAAAAGGAAGTTGGACAGAAGTGTTTCTAAGAACTCTGCTCTATAGTCATTCCAACAGAATTGCAAGCATGAATCAAACAAGACTCATCACAACTCAAACAATAATCAACAGTCAGCGGGAGGGTATAGTGGAAAGTACCCAAAATGCATCAAATATGGATTCCATCTCTTTGGGAACCAATGTGACAAGTACCAATGCCAAAGGTGCAGGAAGATGGGTCATGCACTGAAATACTGTTGAGGAGATTTACAAACACACAGAAGGGCTGCTATGAATGTGGCAAACCTGGTCGTTTCAATAAGGATTATCCAAACCTCAAGAAAGGAAGGACTAATGATACAACTACAAATGGCGCCATGGGCAGGGATTTTATGATTTGAGGACATCACGCATGGGAGGATCCCAACATTGTCACCGGTACGCTCCTGGTGAATAATCACTCTGCCTATATGTTATTTGACACAAGTGTAGACCTGAGTTGTATGTAGTAAGTTTTGTGAACTGCTAAATGTTAGTCCTACTGTCCTAGGAAACCCATACACTGTAGAACTAGCTAATGGTAAGTTAGTTGTAGTAGAACATATTCTTAAAAGATGTGTCCTTGACATGATATGTAATGACAAGATTGTCTGCATTCGTCTTCCACATGGAGGGACTATACACATACAAAGAGAGAAAATTAGTACGCTAATGCGTCTTATCTCTTGTATGAAGGCAAACGAATGTCTACGTAAAGGTCATACAACGGTTATAACACTTATAACTGAAAATCCGATAGCTGAGAAGAAGATCGAGGACATTCCAATGGTGCGTGATTTTCCTGAAGTATTTATGAAAGATCTACCGGGATTACCCCTACCAGGCGGGTGGAATTTCGAATCGACCTTACACCAGACGCAACACCTATTGCTAGAGCGCCTTACCGACTTGCACCATCTAAAATGCAAGAATTATCCACACAAAAGCAAGAGATGTTGGATAAAGGTTTTATATGACCTAGTTTTTCTCCACGCGGAGCACCAGTCTTATTTGTTAGGAAAAAGGATGGGACTTTCCGCATATGCATTAATTATCGTGAACTTAACAAAGTTACCATCAAAAACCGGTATCCATTAGCACGAATTGACGATCTATTCGATCAGTTACATGGTTCGAGTTACTACTCGAAGATTGATTTCAGATCTGGTTGCCACCAACTTAGAGTCCAAGAGGCAGATATTCCAAAGACAGCGTTCAAGACACGTTATGGCCATTATGAATTCTTGGTCATGCCATTTGGACTGACCAATGCTCCCGAAGTATTCATGGATCTCATGAATTGGGTCTGCAAACCCTATCTTGATAAATTTGTCATTGTTTTTATTGATGATATCCTCATTTATTCCGAAACTAAAGACGGTCATGCTGAACATCTTCGTTTGATGTTAGAACTGCTTAAGCAAAAGCAACTATATGCCAAGTTTTCTAAATGTGGCTTCTGGATACGAGAAGTTCAATTCTTGGGTCATGTAGTCAATGAAAAGGGCATACGTGTTGATCCTGCTAAGATATAGGGGATTAACAATTGGGAAGCACCAAAGACCCCTAGCGAGGTACGACAATTCTTAGGTTTAGGAGATTACTATCGACGATTTATAGAAGGTTTCTAAAAAATCGGCCAACCACTTACAGCTCTTGCTCACAATGGAACGAAGTATGATTGGACGGCTAAAAAGGACGTTGCATTCTAGCTACAAAAACAAAAACTCTGCAGTGCACCAATTCAATCCTTACCAGAAGGAACGGAAGATTTTATGGTGTATTGTGATGCATCTGCCCAAGGTTTGGGATGTGTGTTGATGCAACGCGATAAAGTGATTTCTTACGCTTCACGCCAATTGAGACCTCACGAAAAGAATTATAATACACATGACTTGGAATTAAGAGTAGTAGTATTTGATTTGATGAACTTGAGGCAATATTTATATGGAACCAGGTGTACCATATACACTAATCATAAGAGTTTGCAGCATATCTTTGATCAGAAGGAGCTCAATATGAGGCAATGACGATGGGTCGAATTGTTAAATGATTACAAATGTGCCATCAAGCATCATCTGGGCAAAGTTAACGTGGTAGCTGATTCTCTAAGCAGAAAAGAGACGACACAAACAAGATGGGTTCGCGCACTTCAGTTAACAATACATACTGACCTACCTAATAAGGTACGTAGTGCTCAACTCGAAGCTTTAGATAAGGACAACCTAGAATAGGAATCCTTGCGAGGAATGGAAAGACAATTGGAGGTCATCGCTAATGGAACTCATTGTTTCATGAAACGATTATGGATACCTTTGCATGGTGGTGTGAGAGAACTCGTGATGGATGAAGCAAACAAATCTAGATATTCAGTCCATCCGGGGTCGGAAAAAATGTATCAAGACTTGAAGGCACTTTATTTGTGGCCTCACATGAAAGACGACATTACTAAGTACGTTATCAAATGTTTGACTTGTTCCAAGGTTAAAGTAGAATATCCAAAACCATCTGGTTTGCTACAAAAACCAAAAATACCAATGTGGAAATCTGAACAAATTTCAAAGGATTTCATTACTAAGTTACCTCGAACAGCAAGTGTCTGTGATACCATATGGGTAATGGAAGATCGATTAACGAAATCTATGCATTTCCTATCTATTAAGGAAACTGACAAAATGGAGAAATTGACTCGTATTTACATAAAGGAAGTGTTATCGCGACATGGCGTACCAATATCCATCATATTGTAAACATCCATTCTGGGGATTTTTTAAAGAAATCTTTGAATACAAAATGAAAATAATCCAAAATGAAAAGAAAGATTCTAATGGTCAAAGCATGATTTCTCGATTCCAATCTACTACTAATGTAATGTCGAGTCTTGATTGGATTGCCGGCAGACCCTTTAATTACTGGTTGGGGGAAGTTCTTTCTATACTACAATTTACATATATAGACTCGCGAGAATCTCTGAGTGTTTAGGCATTCAATCACTATTAGATTGAGATGGATAATTTACTTTTTTCTAGAAAAGAAAAAGCAAAAAAAAATTTTAAACCCCTCATCAATAGTATAATATACTATCTGTCAACTCCTTTAGAGAGACAATCGGGAAAGGGTACTGATGGGTTGTAAAACACATCCGGTTTTTAAATAGTTTTTAGTTGATTTTAAGTTGTAAATATGTCGTTTTTGTTTATTTTTAGATTCTTTTTACATGTTTATTGTTTTTACAGGCTTGTCGAATGAAATGAGCGGAAATCGAGTTCGAAACCCGAAGGAATCGAGCCCCGGTTGAAATCAAGAGAAAAAGACAAGTTTTAATGATTATGACGTCATCGCGGTACGCGATGAGGAAGAAATTCACCTTCGCGATACGCGAAGTATTTCGGGGGTTCCCCGCTTGTTTTGTCCATAGCGATACGCGGTGTGATTTTGAATTAGTCTCCGCGGTACGCGACAAGTTTGAAATTTGAAAAAAGTCAAGATTCAAGCGAGATTAAATAGGAGACGCTCCCCAGCCGTTTCATTCACCACTCTCGACCATTTTTGGAGGAGGAGAGCATTCCAGGAGCTTGAGGAAGCATTTGGGAAGCATTGGAGAGCTAGAAGACCTTGTTTACATGTGAAATCATCTTGGTTACTCTTTGTTCTCAATTGTTCTTAATTTTCAGTATTCTATTTCATTTTGTTCTGTTGATTCTGAGTATTATTGACTGATGATGATGTTATTAGGCTAGTTGTTTGATTCTACTTAGGTTAGAATGATTGTTTGAATGAGTATTGATGATTATTGACTATTGTTTGGAATGATGATGGAAAACACTTTTGTAACAGATCTTATTGTGTCATTTTGATGAGTTTTGCATATCTAATCTTGATTATATCAGTTTATATCATGTTCCATACGTGTTTATTGAATGTCTTTCGGTGTTAGACACGTATTAGGTCATCGACTTGGTGTTATGACTAGTTTGTGGCTTGTTTGATATCACTAGCCATAGGAAAAGATATAATTGATGTTTTTAGGGTTCTTTGTGTATCTAAGTTTAGAAATCTGGAAGGTGATAGACTTGTCGGGTGATCTTTAGCATTAGGGTTTTCATGATAATTACCCGGGAGGGTTGGTTAATTGAAAGACTTAGTGTTATTGTCATTTCGTGTCAAATTAGACATTCTAAGATTACTTCTTGCATCTTAGGTGTATTGGAATAAGAAAATCAGGAATGTGACTTGTTCATTTGAGTACATAAGTGTTATTGGAAAAATCCGGGAGGTGATTCAATTAACTAGTGTGTTTAGTGCAAGATTAGGTTTTCTTAATTGGTTATATTTGGTAATTAATCCAAATTCCATTAAGTCACTTATATTTTGCTGTTTAAGATCCTAGTTCCATCATATCAAACAAAGTCAATAGTGTCAATAATCACAAACAGGAATTCTACCTAAGTAGAGTTTTTCTTAATTGTTTAGGTTTTTCTAAAATTATAAATCAATTCTTTTAATTAAAATCATTAATCTGTTTTAGGGTTTAATTATTAGTTGACCTTATTTTTATAATTTAATTAGGATAATTAGTTTAATTGATTTTCATTTTTATTCAAAACCCCCTATTTGTTTTAATCATTTTCTAATCTTGTTTCGTTGAGTCAGTGTCTCGTGGGTTCGATATCCGGACTTTCGTTAGCTATTCTACAATTGATAGGTACACTTGCCTGTCGTAGTGGTTTAGTTTAGGATTTTCGGTTTTAACTCGTTGTAATTAAGTTGAGTCTAGGTTAGTGTTTATAGTTATTTTCTTAGAACACTTTCGAGGACATCAAATTTTTGGCGCCGTTGCCGGGGACACTTGGCAATAGCGAAATTAGCTTAGATTGTGATTGTAAAAAAATTTTGAAGGTCTAATTTTTATTTGTTTTTAGTATTTTAGGTTTTGAGTCTTTTCTTTTCTTTCTTATTTGCCTAAATTGTGTTTTGTCTTTTAGCTTTTTCTTTGTTTTGTTTGTTAAATTCCTTTACTTGTAATCGTTTACAGTGCATGCCACATACTCGATCACAAGGACCACCGCCAGTTTTAGCTTTTGAAGAGCCGGAGCAAGAGTTTCACACGAACCTTAGGAGTCGCCTTTCCCAGGTACGTGTTCTTGCCCCGATTTTGTTTTCACCTTCTAGTTCTACACCTAGTTCACCTTCACATACACCCACTTCACCTTTCCTGATCTCACCCGTTTACTTCGACATGGCCGAGGAGATACCACCACCAGTGAGACGCACCGTTCACGACCGAGCTTGCGATGGATTCACCGGAGTTCGCAACCCGGTCACTCGTCCCGTGTTTGCCAATGATGCTACTTGGCAATTCCCTTCCTACATCATGACTGCTATCACCAATTCCATTCAGTTTAATGGTCTTGATGATGAGGATGCTCCCGGACATCTGTCCCGTTTTTCTAGGATCTGCAACACTTTCAATCTCCATGGAGTTTCTGAGGATAACATCTGCTTACAACTTTTCCCATTCTCTCTTGCTAGTCGTGCATCTACCTGGTTCGACAGCCTCCCTGAGAACTCCATCACCACGTGGGATGATCTTCGAAAGAAATTTCTGAAGAAATATTTTCCACCTTCCAAAGCTGCTCGTCTGAGGGACCAAATCCATTCCTTTCATATGGAGCCCGATGAGTCTTACTCTGCAGCTTGGGAGCGATTCCACACTTTGCTTAGCAAATGTCCACAACATGGACTTTCTGAATGGGCACTTGTAGAGAAATTCTACAATGGATTGACACTTGAGAAGCAAATCATGTTCAATACAGCTGCAGGAGGGCATATCATGGAGATGAAGGATACAGATGAGTGTATTGACATGTTTGAGAGTTTTGCTAGAGCCGAGCAGCAGCAGAAGCCATCCACTAGATCATCCACCACTAAGGCTACCAACACCTCATCCGTTGCTCGAGGTGTTTATCAGGTCACTCCTGACACTAGCCTTGCTGCTACCATAGAGTCTTTAGCTAGAGATATGAAGGAATTAAAGACACAGCTGAAGAAGTGTGAGATATGTCGAGGAGGACATGCGACTGTCGAGTGCCCCATTACTGATCAGGAGCAGTTAGATTCCATTAATTCTGGTTGGAACAAGCCTTTCACTTCCAACTTTAATTCCAATCCCAATCCCAATTGGAATCCTAACTCAAATTGGCGAAACTCAAACAACAACTGGCGTGGTAACAACTCCTATCAACCACGTCAGAATCAGGCAGCGAATGAGAATTCAGGAGCGGGTCCAAGTAGCAGTGGTGACCCAGAAGTGAAGGACATGCTCAAGCAGCAGATGCAGATGCTACAGCAGTTGATTGCCAAGGATCAGCACACACAGGTGAAGCTTCAGGAGCATGATACATTGCTGAGGAATCAACAGTCAGCATTTCTGGACCTACAGCGATCAGTAGGTGACATTGCGAAGAGGTTGGATGAGAGGCAGGGTGGATCCTTCTCTGGGAATACTGAGGCAAACCCGAAGGGTCATGTGAAGGCTGTGACGACTAGGAGTGGTCGTGGAGGTGAGAAGGAGGTGGAGAAGTCACCGGATGTCGATGTAGAGGAACCGGTAGACGAGGAGATAGAGTTGGAGACTCCTGATAGGGTGCACCAGAGGCTAGGCCCAGCAAGTACAGCACCAATAGGAGATTCTTCAGTTGAGAAGAAGGGAGTTGAGGCAGAGAAGAAGAAGATGGAAGAGAAGAGGACTCCCGAGGTTGATATAAGCAGGCTTCCATATCCAGCACGTGCATTACAGCAGAAGTATGCACAGGAGTATGGACATTTCTTAGAGATGTTCAAGCAGCTTAAGATTAACCTCCCGTTTGTAGAAGCACTCCAGCATATGCCCAAATATGCTAAATTCTTGAAGGATCTTCTGTCTAACAAGAAGAAGCTGGAGTCACTTTCTACAGTCACATTAGGAGCTCGATGTTCTGCGTTGGTCCAGAACAAACTGCCCGAGAAGCTCGATGATCCAGGGGTTTTCACTATCCCTTGCTTATTTGGCAGTTCTTCTGTGAACCACGCGTTGGCTGACTTGGGTGCTAGCATTAACTTGATGCCATATTCGACTTATCAGAAGCTAGACCTTGGAGACCCATCTCCGACGCGCATGAGCATCACTTTGGCCGACCGATCGGTCAAGTATCCATGGGGAATTGTGGAGAATATTTTGGTGAAGGTTGATAAGTTTGTATTCCCCGCGGATTTTGTCATTCTGGACATGGAGGCCGATGACCGAGTCCCGCTCATTATGGGACGTCCTTTCCTACGCACTGCTAAGGCAATGATAGATGTGTTTGAAGGTAAGATTACATTGCGTGTGGGTGAGGAGAATGTTACATTCGACGTGAGGAAGTCGATGAAGCATTCGAACGGTCAGGATGATTCAGTTTATTTTCTTGATTCTTTCATTCCTTACATAGATCGTTGTCTAGATTACATCTCTGGATCTGATTTATTGAAAGATCAAGACCTGGGTGAGGAGAACCAGGCTGTTGAGATTGATGCTTCTTCTGAGCACATTCCGAGCAGTTTGGCTAGTAAGCCTCCTGAGTACCCGACTGCTTTTGAGGTTTTTGAGAGTACAGATCCGATTGAGAGACCATCTGTTGAGGCACCACCATCCCTAGAGCTTAAGGAGTTGCCATCTCATTTGGAGTATGCATTTCTGGATGGTGATTCTGATTTGCCCGTCATTATTTCATCTTCATTGACGGAGGAGGAGAAGTCGAGATTGATTGAGGTGCTTAAGACCAATAAGCAGGCGATTGCGTGGAAGTTGATGGACATAAAGGGCATACACCCTTCGTTTTGTACGCATCGCATTTTGATGGAGGAGGATTACAAGCCGGTGGTCCAACCACAGCGACGGCTTAATCCTAATATGTCTGAAGTTGTGAAGAAAGAGGTTCTTAAGCTTTTAGATGCCAGATTGATCTATCCCATTTCAGATTCAGCTTGGGTCAGTCCGGTACAGGTTGTTCCCAAGAAGGGAGGCATGACTGTCATTGTGAATGAGAAGAAGGAGTTGATTCCGTCTAGGACAGTCACTGGTTGGAGAGTATGCATCGATTACAGGAGACTGAATGATGCCACTAGGAAAGATCATTTCCCACTGTCTTTCATTGATCAGATGTTGGAGCGGTTGTCAGGACAACAGTTTTACTGTTTTCTTGATGGTTTTTCAGGTTATTTCCAGATCCCCATAGCACCAGAGGATCAGGAGAAAACCACATTTACATGCCCATACGGTACCTTTGCGTATCGTCGTATGCCGTTTGGGTTATGTAATGCTCCAGCCACATTCCAGAGATGCATGGTGGCTATATTTCAGGATATGATCGAGACTTCCATGGAAGTTTTCATGGACGATTTTTCAGTGTTTGGAAGTTCGTTCGATCATTGTTTGCAGAATTTGGATAGGATGCTTGCTAGATGTGTGGAGACTAATCTGATGCTGAACTGGGAGAAGTGCCATTTCATGGTGACTGAGGGTATTGTGCTAGGGCACAAGATTTCGTGAGATGGCATCGAGGTAGATAGAGCTAAGATAGAGACGATTAATAAACTCCCACCACCGACGAACGTGAGAGCAGTTCGTAGTTTTCTAGGTCATGCAGGGTTTTATAGGCGTTTCATTAAAGACTTTTCTAAGATTACCCGACCGATGACCCGATTGTTGGAGAAAGATGTGGAGTTTAAGTTTAGTGAGGAGTGCATGAGAGCGTTTGAGTTTCTGAAGGAGAAGCTGGTGAGTTCTCCTATCCTGATAGCCCCCGATTGGAGACTTCCTTTCGAGTTGATGTGCGATGCTAGTGATTTTGCAGTAGGGGCTGTGCTTGGTCAGCGGAAAGATAAGCACTTTCATCCGATTTACTACGCAAGTAAGACCTTAGATGATGCTCAGGAGAATTACACGACTACGGAGAAGGAGTTGTTAGCGGTCGTGTATGCGTTCGATAAGTTTAGGTCTTATCTTGTTCTTTCCAAGACCATTGTTTACACTGATCATGCGGCCTTGCGATACTTGTTCGCGAAAAAGGACGCAAAACCTCGTTTGATTCGGTGGATTCTCCTCCTTTCTGAGTTTGATATAGAGATTAAGGATAAGAAAGGAGCTGAGAATGTTGCAGCCGACCATTTGTCGCGGCTTGAGGATCCCGCTCGGGAGAAGATGAATGAAGAGATGATTGGAGACACATTCCCACATGAGACTTTGATTTCTGCAGACACAGAGATAGTGGGAATGGTGAGTGCAGGTGAGCAGGGATTGCCATGGTTCTCAGACATTGCGAATTACTTGTCTGAAGGTTACATGTTGAAGGGTCTGACTTCACAGCAGCGGAAGAGGTTCTTTACTGAGGCAAACCATTATATATGGGATGCTCCATATTTGTTTCGCGAGGGAGCAGACGGGATTTTGAGGAGATGTGTGAGTCGTGAGGAAGGATTAGACATCCTAAGACATTGTCATGAGGGTTTGACTGGAGGACACCATGGACCATCGTACACTGCGAAGAAGGTGTTTGATTGTGGATTTTATTGGCCGACAGTGTTTAAGGATGCACATGAGTTTGTGAGGAGATGTGATGCGTGTCAGAGGACTGGAAACATCTCACGCAGGAATGAGATGCCCCAGAACCCCATCCAGGGGGTTGAGGTCTTTGATATATGGGGTATTGACTTCATGGGACCGTTCCCTTCTTCCCGAGGGAATCGGTACATCCTTGTGGCTATTGATTATGTCTCGAAGTGGGTAGAGGCTCAAGCTTTATCCACGAATGATGCACGAGGAGTTGTGGGATTTCTGAAGAGATTGTTTTGTAGGTTTGGAACCCCTAAGGCATTGATAAGTGATAGAGGCACGCACTTCTGTAATGCACAGTTGGAGAAGGTGTTGGCACGATACGGGGTGACCCATCGAGTGTCAACAGCCTATCATCCACAGACTAGTGGCCAGGTTGAGAATGCCAATAGGGGTGTGAAGAGGATTCTTGAGAAGACTATAGGGAGAAATCGTAAGGATTGGGCAGATAGGCTAGACGAGGTGTTGTGGGCGTTTAGGACAGCTTTTAAGAATCCGATTGGGACCACACCTTTTCGGATGATTTATGGTAAAGCATATCATCTGCCAGTGGAGTTAGAGCATAAGGCGTTTTGGGCGTTGAAGAGTGTGAATCTTGATTTGCCGAGTGCTGTGAAGAATCGGTTTCTGCAGTTGCATGAGTTAGAAGAGTTGCGTGACGAGGCGTACGCACGATTGTGGAGTTATAAAGAACGTACGAAGGCGTTGCACGATCGTAAGTTGAGAGGTGTGAAGGAGTTTAGAAAGGGTGATCAGGTGCTAGTTTATGATTCAAGGCTCAGGTTATTTCCAGGTAAGTTGAAGTCCAAATGGAAAGGACCGTTTGTTGTGCATGAGGTCTTTCCACACGGAGCAGTTGAGCTTGAATCAGAAGGTCGGACATGGAAGGTTAACGGGCATCGTTTGAAGCTATACATCGGAGGACCGATCGGTACTGAGAAGGAGGTAGCACTCCTTGAGTTGCGTAAGTGAGAATAGTGCCTGATTTGTAGACTTTGTAATATAGGTTGCGTTGTTTTTGCGTGTTTGTGTTTTCGTGTTCTTCGATAGGACTAATTCAGGTTTAAGTGTGGGTATTCAATACGGTTGTCGTCTATAACGTCTACCCATATTTTAAACCCGAAATTCTAGTCGCATCATAGCTCGATTGAGTTGAGATTGTAAATTTTAGGCAATTAATTTTAGTTTTGTATTTTAAATTTTAGGTAATTAATTTTTAGTTTTGTAATTAATTAGAATAAAAGTTTTGATTTCTTTAGGTACCTTTTAGTTTAGTTTATTTTATTTAAATTTTTGGTTTTGTATCTTATTTAGAATAGAATTTAATTTTAATTTGTTTTAGGTAAGTTCTTATTTATTTTATCGTATTTAATCTTACTTTATTTAATTGAAACAAACAAAAATTGAAAATTTTAAAAATACCGAAATTTGTCGCGGTACGCGTCGAGGTATCCAAATCCTCACCGCGGTACGCGGAGTATTTCGGGAAAAGAAAAAAATAATAATAAAAGGGTTTTATCTTCTTCGCGTAGCACCACCACTACCATAACCCCTCTACCACCGGTTCCCACCACTCGACACCCCAACATCGCCGACTACCATCACACCGCCACCGTAGAGTCACCACTACACCACCTGTTCACCATCGTTCTGTCACCACCATCACTACGCATCACCATCGCCGACTACCGTCGCACCACTCACCACCGTTGCTGTCACCACCATCACTGCGCGTCGCCATCACCATCATCTTCAGCGGTTCGCGCACCACCTTACCCGGTTCATCACGCTATCACCATCATCACCGATTCAAAATCACGATTAGGTATGTATAGATCTTTATTTCGTTCGGTTTTTAGGTTTTAGATCTAGGATAGTTTGTAATTTGTGTAGATATAGATAGATTTTAGAACTAAGGATTGATTTGTGTAATGTTGAGAACGAATTTGGGTTCGGATTGTCGCGTAGAAAGAAGATCGATTTCTCTGAGTTTGAAATTGGGCCGCGTACCGCGGACCAACTCTTAGCGCTACGCGATGGATTCCAGAACCCAGTATATTCGAATGTTGTAAACAAGAAATTTTTGTATATTTATTTTTTAAATAAAATTTAATTTATAGTATATTATTGTACATATATAAATTTTGTAAAATAGGTTAACATTTTAGATTTTTGTAAATAAATTTTTTGTTAAAATTTTTGTTTTCATTATTAGTATACATATGTAAATATTTAAAATTAGTCTTGATCTTGTAACATTTTGTAAATAATTTGTAATTTGTAAATAATTTTTTGTAAAATATTTTTAATAATTGTGTAAAATAAATTTAACATTTTTTTCAATTTTTTTTTTAATTTTGTAAATAGGTTTAAATTTTTAAAATTTTACTTTGTAAATAGAAAATTTTTGTAGAAATTGTAAATAGGTTAAATTTAGGTTTTGAATTAGTTTAATTTGTAAAATTGTTCTGTATTTTGTATATTTGTAAACTGCTATTGTAGGATGTCTGGAGCAGCAGAGAGTTCAGCTGTAGGGGCCAAGAGGGCCAGAGGATCGAGCTCGTCGAGGAGGAGAGCTCAGGATATTAGCTATTCATCAGAGGAGATCCTCCCTATTGACGAGGATGAGGCGGTTCCCATTGATGACCGTGTTCTCAGAGATCACACTGTCCTGCAGTTCGAGCAGGGGACAGAGGAGGCTACTAGATGTGAGAGGTTTGTGACGATGGAGCACTACCACCACCGTACTTTCGATCGGGAGTTATTGGAGAGGCTAGGACGCCTAGATGAGTTTGATGCGATAGTTCGAGACGAGTGGAGGACTGCTCTCGATTACAGGTGGCCCCAGTACATGGAGCTGACAGTTGAGTTCCACTCGACATTTCGTCACATGTCAGGCTCATTTGATGATCCTGCTGCTGTATCGTTTGCCTTAGGCAGACGTACATTTTCGATGAGTATCCCGCAGTTCGCGATTGCGACGGGATTTTACACAGCAGAGCAGGTGAGAAAGCCTGGCTTTGCTTAGAGCTTGAGGTCAGTGGTGAGAGAGCCCAGTGACTTGGGCATTACAGAGAGACAGCTGGAGGAGTTCTGGACGTCCATAGCTGATGGACCGTTCACGAGTGCGATTATCGAGTCCTCGATTCGTGATCCACTCATTCGATATATCCACAGGATGGTCAGTTGCACTCTCGTCGGTCGCAGGGCCGGTGCAGAGAAGTGCAACCAACTGGACCTGTTTTGTATGTACAGCATGATTAGCCGTCGCCCGGCTAACCTCGCCTGTATTTTATTGTCATCATTCGGGAGGATTCGCCGTGGAGGGGCGACGGCTAGACTGGATCTTGGGCCCTATATTGGAGGGATTGCTATGAGGCTGGGAGTCTTTAACAGATTCCCACGCCGATTTTTGACTGAGGGACCCGAGACGGGGCGTTATAGTTTGGACGACATACGGCTAGCTGGCATGTGCACTATGACAGATCCACCCACTTGGATGCCAGCTAGGCCTGCACCAGAGAGAGCCCCAGATGTGGAGGTTCTGCAGAGACAGGTGCCACCAGAGAGACAGAGGATTTTGCACAGGGCAGAGAGGCCACCACAGATATTTCCTCTCCGTCAGCCTCGTCCTCCCCGTATTACTTTAGAGAGTCTTTGGGAGGAGCAGCAGAGGCTGGGTCAGATGATGCGCCTTCTTTTTGCACATTTTGAGATCGAGATTCGTGAGTGGTTTAGAGCTCCGGATCAGCCCCATCAGCCAGGAGGAGATGCTGATGAGCCTCATGATTAGATTTCAGTATTTTAGCAGTAGCAGTTGTATCTTTTGTATTTTTCTTTATTTTTGTTTTTATCTTCATGGTCTGTATATATTTGGATACTTTATGTTGAACTTATATGTATTTTGATTACTGGTTGTATATATTTTATGGTTGTTATGGTTGATTGTCATTTGTACAGTTTTTCTTTTATTATTATCAATGTATATGTTGATGGTTTGTTGTGAGTGTTAGTAGATTGCCATATTCATAGTGAATGTTCAGAATGCAAAGTCGGAATTATTTGTTATTGCAATTGGATTTGATGGCGGTTGATAAGACTTGTGAGGAATTGTCACGTATCAGGGAAGTTGTAATTGTTGTAAATTGTATATTTTTGCTGAATTATTGATTATTTCATATTCCACATTGAGGACAATGTGTGATTTTAAGTGTGGGTATGAGATTTGTGTAAAATTGTAAATTTTTTTAAAATTTTAGTAAATAAGTTGTAAATTTTTTTAGTAAATTTGAAAAAAAAAATAATTAGTAAAAATTCAAAAAGATTTTCATTTTTAAATTTGAGTCATTTGTAAATAATCAAGTCAGTTTTAGTTAGGTTTGAGTCTTTTATTTTTAATTTTTCTTTTATAGTTAATCTTGTTTGGATTGTTTAGAGCTTCATTTGCAGTTTGGTTTGAATTACCCTTATCAGTTGGGTAGTGATAACTTACATATTGTAGTAGAAAGGCAATCAACAGGATTACAATAACTCGATTGTGAATGGAATGCTATACGATTGTGTTATTCTGGATTTGACAAGCACGGCTGTTACATGAAACCAGCTAAGTCTTTTCCAAATTTGTTATTTTCTTTTCTTTATTTTTGTTTTTTTTCATTTTTATTTAGGTTTTTAGTTGTTTAATTGTAAAGTGAATTTGAATTTTTTTAAATTTTCTAGGTTAGATTGTAAATATTGTATATAATTTTGTAAAAAGTCTTTGAATTAGGTTTTGCAATTAAAATGGAAAATGATAGTATAATCAGGAATTTTATGTTTTTCTTAAAAGTTTAAAACTACGCATCTAATTTGGGATATGTTAGTAGGCCTAACTGATAGAAAGGTTCTCTAGTATTGATATAATTTACTTAATTTTCATGATGCTAATAGGTTTTGCTTTGGGAAATATGGGGATTCTGAAACTGTTTAATTGTGATTAGAGGAACTTTTGCAAACAAACAACTTAATGTTTTTAAAATTAAACCTGGCACATATTTTCTCTTTTTATGAAAATAAATTCGAGACGTATGGCGCCTGATTAAAAGAAACATCATCCATCAATCCACTAAATGGGCTGAGCTTGCAGAAAAAAAAATAAATAAAATAAGAGCTGCAGCTTATGTGTCATACCCCGGATGGCAACCGAGTGAAACACCACTAAGTTAGGCTCATTAATTTATAAGCAAAATGCCCATATCTTCATCCATTCCATCTAAGGTTTGATTTTTAAATTCATTTGGGTTGTTCGAATGTAATGGTAAATTGAAAGCTTTTATCAGGATTAAGTTGATCTATATGACTTGAGTGTAATACCTATAGTTGATTGAATCATTTGAACATAATGAATCAAGATTAGGGAACCTATATATCAGTTGTTGGTTTAAATGGATATATTATACTGACAATCGTGGTTAATGCGTATGTGTTTAAAATTTTGAGTTTAAACTAAATTGCTGATTGTGATTCCATTGCAATTCTTTTTCGAGGACGAAAAATGTTTAAGTGTGGGTATTTTTGATGGGTTGTAAAACACATCCGGTTTTTAAATAGTTTTTAGTTGATTTTAAGTTGTAAATATGTCGTTTTTGTTTATTTTTAGATTTTTTTTACATGTTTATTGTTTTTACAGGCTTGTCGAATGAAATGAGCGGAAATCGAGTTCGAAACCCGAAGGAATCGAGCCCCGGTTGAAATCAAGAGAAAAAGACAAGTTTTAATGATTATGACGTCATCGCGGTACGCGATGAGGAAGAAATTCACCTTCGCGATACGCGAAGTATTTCGGGGGTTCCCCGCTTGTTTTGTCCATAGCGATACGCGGTGTGATTTTGAATTAGTCTCCGCGGTACGCGACAGGTTTGAAATTTGAAAAAAGTCAAGATTCAAGCGAGATTAAATAGGAGACGCTCCCCAGCCGTTTCATTCACCACTCTCGACCATTTTTGGAGGAGGAGAGCATTCCAGGAGCTTGAGGAAGCATTTGGGAAGCATTGGAGAGCTAGAAGACCTTGTTTACATGTGAAATCATCTTGGTTACTCTTTGTTCTCAATTGTTCTTAATTTTCAGTATTCTATTTCATTTTGTTCTGTTGATTCTGAGTATTATTGACTGATGATGATGTTATTAGGCTAGTTGTTTGATTCTACTTAGGTTAGAATGATTGTTTGAATGAGTATTTATGATTATTGACTATTGTTTGGAATGATGATGGAAAACGCTTTTGTAACAGATCTTATTGTGTCATTTTGATGAGTTTTGCATATCTAATCTTGATTATATCAGTTTATATCATGTTCCATACGTGTTTATTGAATGTCTTTCGGTGTTAGACACGTATTAGGTCATCGACTTGGTGTTATGACTAGTTTGTGGCTTGTTTGATATCACTAGCCATAGGAAAAGATATAATTGATGTTTTTAGGGTTCTTTGTGTATCTAAGTTTAGAAATCTGGAAGGTGATAGACTTGTCGGGTGATCTTTAGCATTAGGGTTTTCATGATAATTACCCGAGAGGGTTGGTTAATTGAAAGACTTAGTGTTATTGTCATTTCGTGTCAAATTAGACATTCTAAGATTACTTCTTGCATCTTAGGTGTATTGGAATAAGAAAATCAGGAATGTGACTTGTTCATTTGAGTACATAAGTGTTATTGGAAAAATCCGGGAGGTGATTCAATTAACTAGTGTGTTTAGTGCAAGATTAGGTTTTCTTAATTGGTTATATTTGGTAATTAATCCAAATTCCATTAAGTCACTTATATTTTGCTGTTTAAGATCCTAGTTCCATCATATCAAACAAAGTCAATAGTGTCAATAATCACAAACAGGAATTCTACCTAAGTAGAGTTTTTCTTAATTGTTTAGGTTTTTCTAAAATTATAAATCAATTCTTTTAATTAAAATCATTAATCTGTTTTAGGGTTTAATTATTAGTTGAACTTATTTTTATAATTTAATTAGGATAATTAGTTTAATTGATTTTCATTTTTATTCAAAACCCCCCTATTTGTTTTAATCATTTTCTAATCTTGTTTCGTTGAGTCAGTGTCTCGTGGGTTCGATATCCGGACTTTCGTTAGCTATTCTACAATTGATAGGTACACTTGCCTGTCGTAGTGGTTTAGTTTAGGATTTTCGGTTTTAACTCGTTGTAATTAAGTTGAGTCTAGGTTAGTGTTTATAGTTATTTTCTTAGAACACTTTCGAGGACATCAAGTTTTTGGCGCCGTTGCCGGGGACACTTGGCAATAGCGAAATTAGCTTAGATTGTGATTGTAAAAAAATTTTGAAGGTCTAATTTTTATTTGTTTTTAGTATTTTAGGTTTTGAGTCTTTTCTTTTCTTTCTTATTTGCCTAAATTGTGTTTTGTCTTTTAGCTTTTTCTTTGTTTTGTTTGTTAAATTCCTTTACTTGTAATCGTTTACAGTGCATGCCACATACTCGATCACAAGGACCACCGCCAGTTTTAGCTTTTGAAGAGCCGGAGCAAGAGTTTCACACGAACCTTAGGAGTCGCCTTTCCCAGGTACGTGTTCTTGCCCCGATTTTGTTTTCACCTTCTAGTTCTACACCTAGTTCACCTTCACATACACCCACTTCACCTTTCCCGATCTCACCCGTTTACTTCGACATGGCCGAGGAGATACCACCACCAGTGAGACGCACCGTTCACGACCGAGCTTGCGATGGATTCACCGGAGTTCGCAACCCGGTCACTCGTCCCGTGTTTGCCAATGATGCTACTTGGCAATTCCCTTCCTACATCATGACTGCTATCACCAATTCCATTCAGTTTAATGGTCTTGATGATGAGGATGCTCCCGGACATCTGTCCCGTTTTTCTAGGATCTGCAACACTTTCAATCTCCATGGAGTTTCTGAGGATAACATCTGCTTACAACTTTTCCCATTCTCTCTTGCTAGTCGTGCATCCACCTGGTTCGACAACCTCCCTGAGAACTCCATCACCACGTGGGATGATCTTCGAAAGAAATTTCTGAAGAAATATTTTCCACCTTCCAAAGCTGCTCGTCTGAGGGACCAAATCCATTCCTTTCATATGGAGCCCGATGAGTCTTACTCTGTAGCTTGGGAGCGATTCCACACTTTGCTTAGCAAATGTCCACAGCATGGACTTTCTGAATGGGCACTTGTAGAGAAATTCTACAATGGATTGACACTTGAGAAGCAAATCATGTTCAATACAGCTGCAGGAGGGCATATCATGGAGATGAAGGATACAGATGAGTGTATTGACATGTTTGAGAGTTTTGCTAGAGCCGAGCAGCAGCAGAAGCCATCCACTAGATCATCCACCACTAAGGCTACCAACACCTCATCCGTTGCTCGAGGTGTTTATCAGGTCACTCCTGACACTAGCCTTGCTGCTACCATAGAGTCTTTAGCTAGAGATATGAAGGAATTGAAGACACAGCTGAAGAAGTGTGAGATATGTCGAGGAGGACATGTGACTGCCGAGTGCCCCATTACTGGTCGCGCTACGCGAGGTGAACTTAAAACCCTCTCACGCTACGCAGGAGGTGAGAAAAGACCAGATTGCCCCTACTTAATCATTTGGTTTGACCCGACTGTTTTGTCGGCTTTTTCATCCCGTCGCGCTACGCGACATATTCTCAAAACCCTGTCGCGCTACGCGACAGAGGGAAAATCGCAGAAAATAAGTTTTAAACCAAAATGTCGAAAATCCTAAAAAGAACACATTTTGGGACGTCGGGAGGCGAACTAGAAGGACGAAAAAAGGTTGTTTCAAGGTGAATCGAAGGTTGGAAAGGCATAGGATCGAAGAATCAAGGCATAGGATCAAAGATATCGGGTGCTCGTCATTCGGTTCACTTTGTTTCTTTGTTTCTCTTTGATTTCCATGTTTCTCCTTTACTTTAAGCAGATTATGAATTGTATTCGTATGATGCTTCTTGGCTAATCTTGTAGAACTACCTAGGTTTTGATGATTGCACATGTTTGACAATAGTTTTTATCGGTTTTGGATTATTGTATGTGATGAACTCATGAAGTAACAAACTTGGTTTGAGTTATTGGATGTTTTATGTGTGTCTATGATCATTTATGGATTGATGATTTACTCCCCGTGTGCCATGGTGAATGTTTTTCTTATAATAGGTGTATGCTAGATCAATTACTGTGTGTTTTTGATTAGTGGATGATTTACTGCGTACGAGTTTACCATAGGAATTGTCTTCTTGATATAGATAGCTTAGATGTAGGGGTGTTCATCGGGTCGGAAAATTTTTTTGGTCTATCCGAAACCCGACCCGAAATCTAAAATATATTATCCGACCCGAAAAAACCCAAATGACCCGAATAACCCGAACAACCCTAATAACCCTGTTTTTTTCGGGTTTTTTCGGATATCCGACCCGAATAAACCACTTTTTGCATATCCGAAACCCGACCCGACCCGAATCTAAAATCATATTACTCGACCCGAAAAACCGAAATAGATTTCGGATACGGTTTTTTCGGGTTTCGGATACGATTCGGATTTCGAATTTTTTCGAGTTTCGGATATTTTGAACACCCTTACTTAGATGTGCAACCAATCTCGATCGCTGTGAGGTGAGAGATTGTCGATTTGTCTAGGGTGTTAGAATTGCTACTTCTGAGGCTTTGTGAGAAGATCTCTCTAGTTCGATTTACATTCGTGTTTACCGAATCCAATAGGAAAATCCTAGTTATCCCTTGCACTTATGTGTTTTGAGACTTTCGCGCTAAGAGGTAGATTTTCTAGCGGATACATTTTGAGTATAATTGGATGACCTGTGAAGGAAATCCATTCAACCGGTGGTTTAACGGCTTTTAGGACTCTTAGTTGACAATCCTTGAGAAGGGTCAAGGGTGTTCTAGATTTCCTTTGAGTTTAGTATTTTAAGATCCCGGTATCACATCGTTTCTATTACCGATAGATCCTTTGTTGAGCATGCGTAGGATTCATGCCTAGGTAGTGTTATTTCTTCGTCTGATCTTCGTTTCTATCTTCATTTCAGTTTGGTGTCTTCTCTTTAGTCTTTCTTTAAGTTATTCTTAGTTTTGTTAGCAAACCCCCCTTCCTTATTACTTTATTTAAGTACGAATTTTGTATAGACAAGTCTTTCAGTTTCTAGTTAGTGTTTTCTGTAAAAGTCTTTGGGTTCGATATCCGGACTTGCTTAGTCTATACTGTCTCCGATAGGTACACTTGCATGTCTACAGTTTAGTTTTGAAAGAGTCTAGAGTATTACTTAGTGGCTAGTTTAGTTTTGATTTTGCTTATTTTAATTGAAATACTTTGTGCACATCAACCACATACCATTTGTAAACTGACAGTCAAAGTGAACGTATAATCCAAACACTCGAGGATATGTTGAGAGCTTGTGTAATTGATTTTGGGGATAGCTGGGAAACCCACTTACCGTTGTCGAATTCTCTTACAATAACAATTATCATACAAGCATTCAAGCGGCACCTTTTGAGGCTTTATACGGCCGTAAATGTCGTTCACTAGTTTGATGGGCTGAAATTGGTGACAGTCAATTAACAGGACCTGAACAAGTATATGAAACGACAGAAAAGATTGTACAAATCCGGAACCTTATGGCGGTGGCTCGGGATCGACAAAAGAGTTACGCTGACAACCGCCGAAAACCATTAGAATTTCAAGTAGGAGATAAAGTTCTTCTAAAAGTATCACCTTGGAAAGGTGGAATACGATTCGGCAAACGCGGGAAGCTTAGCCCACGTTACGTAAGACCTTTTGAGATCCTGAAAAGAATTGGTCCGGTAGTGTATCAACTTAAATTACCGAATGCACTCAACGGAATTCATGACGTCTTTCATGTTTCAAATGTGAAGAAGTGTCTTTCTGATGAGACACTGATAGTACCACTTGAAGAAATACAGTTGGACGAGCAGTTACGGTTCTTCGAGGAACCAGTAGAAAGCATGGACCAAGAGGTCAAATAGCTCAAACAGAGCAAAATCCCAATAGTCTAGGTCCATTGGAATTCAAAACATGGACCTGAGTTCACATGGGAGAGAGATGACCATATGATGCAAAAGTATCCTCACTCGTTCAAGACAACAACTACAAACACTAAGAAGGTATGTTAAATTTTGGGACGAAATTTTATTCAACAAGGGGATGATGTAATATCTCACACTTCAACATCTTCAAATTTCAGATCGTAAATTCAAACATCTTTATACCTATGGTATTATTATAAACATTTGCGCTAAACAAAAACATTATAGATTTCATACACTTACATTTTATGTGCTACATTTCATTATAGTACAAACATGATTAGTTAGAAACATTTTTCTATGTGCAAGGTTACATAGTACAGTATGATACATCACGAACATTCGCATTTAGGTGCACGAACTTGTGTGCATACAAACAGTTGAATAGAACGATCACAGTTACGTGTGATATTACAAACATTGCACTAACACTATTGTAGAGAATGATCAAACATTGCACTAACGCGAATATTTCGAACTCAAGAGTAGTATTATAACCATTCCTAACATTCAACAATTTTCGAGACGAAAATTCCTTCAACAACGGGATGATGTGACATCTCAATATTTCAGGTTAACCTAGTTAACCAAAAACTAACAGGAATTACATGAAATCATAAAATATCAAGCTAGAGGGACTACAATTGAACAAAATGGATTTATAGACACATAAACTATAGGGATTGGACTTTTAATTACTTGAAACAATATATTTTGACTTTTTGGGTCAAAATTCGAACTACGAACCCAATTGAAACCGAAATATGCATGAATACTAGTTAGTAGTCAGATTTAGACCTCCATAATCATTATCTTGATGATTACAAACAATAATAACTCGGTTAAACGAGATATTAAGCTCGAATTTAACCAAAAACAATCCCAAAATTCAGAACCGTTACTATTAACTGTAGAAATCATATAATTCGATTGAAATTCACGAAATTGAAGTCTCAAAAACTCTAATCGGCAACGAAGGAGGGTTATACACACATCAATTAGGATCAAGAGACTTTGGGAACCGAATTCGATCAAAGCACATAGCCAAAAGTCAAATTCTAGTCGAATCATACAAATTCAACGTGATCCCTGGTAATTATCAACTCCTACATCATCTATACATTCATTCTAATGAAAACCCTAACCTAATTGAGCCTACGAACAATGAGTTGCAAGGGTTCGAGTTCTATGGTTCTTCGGTGAAAACGAATTGGGGAATTCCCCCAAACGAGTTCCAAAATCAAATATAAAAAATACCATCAGTTTCGAAATGACGTGTTTTACAAAATCCCTGTGTTGATTTCAAATTCAAATGTCAAATTGAGTGATTTTGAGTTCTAGGGTTCATCTCATAAACCGATTTGGTGGTTTTCATTCAACTGAGTTGTAAAATCAAATTAAACCTTTTAGATAGTTTCAAAATACTTGGTTTAATTGAAACCCTATGAATTTACAGTTTAACACAAACGGATTTAACCAATTTGAATTGTGGGTTTGATAATCGCGTTCGAAACCTTGTATATTCCATTTTGTTGCTTTTAGTTGAAGAAATGTCAAATTGAAAGCATTGTTGAAGTCGTTTGGATCCCCAGAACCAAAGCCTTATGATTCTAGGGTCAATCGGGGTTGAATCATGGGTTGATTAGAATACAATTGGGTTTGGATAACGTAACAAGGGGAACCCGGTTGTTCAAGGGTTAAAACATTTAAATCCTAAAGTCTAATGTGATACCCTAGCTGGCGAGACTAGTAGGATGCTTGTGTTTCGTGTGGGAGGTCATACGTTTGAGTCGCGCCTCTGCCATTTTTTGTACAAAAATTATATTTTCACCTTTTTGACCATAACTCTTTCATTCTAACTCCGTTTTAACCAGTTACAGCTTCACTGGAACCAAAATGGAACCCTGAACAAAATGAAAAGATTAAATTTAATATATGACCAAAAACATGTGTCACACCTCCAAATTTCCACTAACGGTGTCAAGCCGTCAGGTGTGACGTGGTAGGATCAAAGCTCTAGTCATATAAAACGACTCTATATGCGTTTGTAAAATACACTTGTTATATCATCAATAACCAAAGTAGTCTAACAATTATACAGCGAAAATGTAAATGTTTTAAGCATCAAAATTAAAACTGCTTCATGCAGCGGAAATTAAAATGTAGACACTATTGTTTCGTATAACATAATGACATAAAAATGTTTTTCAAAAGCATGCAATACAAGATTTGTGCTCGTTCCCCTAAGTGCCTCCTTATCCATGTGCGAGCTAGTTACCTAAGAATACATGTTAAGAAAAAGTATCAACACATGGTTGGTGATTTCACAAGTTTTGATAAGCAATATATAATCTAAATAGTGTTTGTAGTGCGTCATGCTGTTTATTAATGTTTGTTGAGCCCGAAGCTCTAAGTGTCAATTACGTCACTACCGAACTAGACTTGTTTGTCTCTGCCTCCGCCATGTCTATCGTAAAACAATAGCGCGATTGGTCGAGATTACACGCGTCATGACCTTCGGTCAGTATTTGCGCCGTGTGGGGTTCGTCACACCCAAACAGATCTATTCAAAATCAACTCGTTGTTTGTACATTAACGGTAAGACTTTGCGCGCATTTTCCCCAATTCATCACACCCAAAAAAATCTATTCAAACCGCCATGTCCCGTATCCTCTTCTTATCTTCTTCAGTCAGCTCATAATCCGCCGAGCATATTCCCGGGTTCTTCCCCTCCTTGTTGTTGTTGCTGTTGTCCATCTTGTAATCGTAGTTCAATAAGTAACAGATAGCAATAATAACATATTATTGTGCCATGTCTAGTCTAGCGTCTAGTTTTGAGAAATGGCTATAGTCTAAGTTTACTATATGCAAACCTAGTTCTCTATAACCAAGGCTCTGATACCAGTTTGTCACACCCCCAAAATCCCACTTGTGGTGTCAGTCCACATAGGTGTGACGTGGCCAGAATCACAGCTCATGGTCATATAGAACAACTCTATATGCGTTTCAAAATACAATGTTTGTAACCATAAAAGTTAACCAAAATAGTTTGCATTGGAATTTCGAATGTTTAATGCAGCGGAAAAGTAATAAGTTTAAATACAGTGGAAATAATTGTCAGACACTACATAGTTTAGTTAAACATAGCAGATGAAATATTGTTTGTTTCGAATGACATAATGTGTATGCAAGCTAATCCTGTGCTCTTCCCTAAGTGCACCCCTGGTCCGTATGCCATTCAACTAGTTACCTGAGAATACATGTTTAAAAAAAAGTGTCAACACATAGGTTGGTGAGTTCACATGTTTTGATATACATAGATAATAATCAAAAATCGTGTGTCATGCGGTAAATTAAAATATTAGTCACGAGCCCTAGGTTCCAATTGTCAGTGCGTCACTACCGAACTAGACTTGCTCGTCCTTGCCTCCGCCATGTCTCGTAATAACATGGCAAGATAGGTCGAGATCTATTCAAACTCACCTCGTTGTTTGTACATTAACGGTAAGACTTTGCGAGGGCTTGTTATGTAACACCCCGACCGGCGGCGGAAACGTCGGGATGCCACGAGGGATGTGTAGATTGTTCAAAAGCTCGTGGGCATCTAAATCAAATCATCATATATCATTCAATCAACCAAAATAATTACACAAAAATCATGTTCATCATGAATTAAGTACAATCAATTACACAAAAGAATTAGCTAAATTAACTTAATCCTAATCGCCAGAATTTTAGTTAATTAGCTAAGTCCAAGATCCTATATGATGATGTCCAAAATAGAAGAGATCATCCTCTTCATCCTACTTGTCTCCATCACCTGAAACATGTAAGAAAATCAAGTGTCAACTACAAAGTAGTTGGTGAGTAATCATAAGTTTTATACTTAAAATAGTTTTTATAAAATGAATTTAAAAGTTTAAGTTTAAAAATGGTTTTATAAAAAGTTTAGATAAAATGAGTATAAATGCTTATGATTTTCTGGGAAAATCCACAATATTACCTGTATGAGATAATCCAATCAATCTCCAAACTCAACAATCAAACACATACACAATCACATTATCACATAACCAATCAGTCATAATCAATCACAAATAATCATAGTCAAACATAGATAATCAATCCACAAACTAATCAACCAATCTCATCAATTATATTCTCAAATAATATTCGTGACTATACATGATCATTATGTAAATAAAATAAGTTAAATACATGATTCATGGAGTGGTCGCTAACCACGTGACAATACATGAAGTCAAAGCATTTAACCGAAGTCAAAGGCAATGCTTCACAGAGTGGAAACAATCCACGTGACAATACATGATGTCAAAGCAATTAACCGGAGTTAAGAGCAATGACTCTCGAAGTTTGTGACAATACATGTAATCTTTGTTATTGACCAAAGTCAATAACAATGTTTACACGGTTATAAAATATTAATCAGTGATAATCCATAATTAATGATAATTCAATATTGTGAGTATCATATTGATAAACAGGTATTAACCTTGAGTTATCAAAATAATATTTGAATTTGGTATACATGATTCACCTCCGAGTTTTAAAACAAAACAGTTTAAAGAAAGGGAGGTTATGAGAACTCACCTGAAGTCCTTAGTATCTGTGTTCTCGTATTATGCGCGCTCACCGTTTTCGTACAACAAAACAGTTTAAAGAAAGGGAGGTTATGAGAACTCACCTGAAGTCCTTAGTATCTGTGTTCTCGTATTATGCGCGCTCACCGTTTTCGTACTAATGTTGTATTCACAGTCCTGTGTTTGATTAAATGTTATCTAGAGTTATGATCCCTTATTTGATTGTTCTTTTTGAAATCTAAGTTGTAAATTGAGTTGGTGTAGTGAAAATGACTCATTCTTGTGATTTTCATAAGAATGGCTCATGCTAATGAGTTTTCACCCGAATGAGTCATTCTCCCGAATGAGTCCCGAATGAGTCATTCTCCGAATGAGTCCCGAATGAGAGTCATTCTCCGAATGAGTCCCGAATGAGTCATTCTCCGAATGAGTCTCCCGAATGAGTCCCGAATGAGTCATTCTCCGAATGAGTCCCGAATGAGTCATTCTCCGAATGAGTCTCCCGAATGAGTCCCGAATGAGTCATTCTCCGAATGAGTCCCGAATGAGTCATTCTCCGAATGAGTCCCGAATGACTCATTCTCCTGACTCATACTCCACTCATTCTCCCGACTCATACTCCACTCATTCTCCTGACTCATACTCCACTCATTCTCCCGACTCATACTCCACTCATTCTCTCGACTCATACTCCACTCATTCTCCCGACTCATTCGGCGAATGGCTCATACTCATGGGTCATTCGCCCGAACGGGTTTTCAGCCATGGGAGAAGATGATTTCGAGGTATAGTCGTATATATAGTCGTTTTGAGTGGGTTTAGATGAGTAAACTCATTTAGAAGGTGTATGGGTCGAAAAAGTGATGTTTTGAACCGGTTAAAGTTCGGTTTTTGTCGGGTTGTAGAAAACCCTAAAAAAACGTACCTTCTCACTAAGATTTCGAGAGTTTGAGGTGGAGATAGGACCGATCCTTTGTACTTTCGTGTAGAGGATGTCGAGATCTTCGATTTGGCGCAAGAATGAGGTGATTTGGTTGAGTTTTGAGTGAGTTATGATAGAGAGAAGGTAAAGAGAGAAAGTGGTGACGGGTTTAGGGTTTTAGTGAGAGAGTGTGTGTGTAAAAATGAGGAAGAAGATGGTGATCTTCTTCCTTATAACGCGTATTATTGCCCCGTGACCGGTCTCGTTTTTATCGCGATAAAATATAATAAATGATCGGTTATGCTCGGTTTTTAACGAAAACATATTTAAACATAACATGAATAAATAATTGAATTTCATTAATTAAAATGATTTAAATAATTTTATTTCGTAAAACGATTTCATTTTATTTTTACAAAATTAATTATTTTAAATAACTGATTTACTCGGTTTTGCTTTACGTTGTGATTCCTAATAAACGTTTTCAGTTTTAATTTATTAATTTTAATATCGTTTGATATTATTTAATTATTTTGTCGAAACGCGTCACTCGCGTACGTATTCGTAAAGATTGTCACCTTTGCGAATTCGTCGCTCGTATCGTGTTTCGATTCGATTTACGATTTATTGAATATCGTTTCAGAATATTATTCCTAATAATTATATTCGTGTGAATCGTCACTCACGCGAATACATTTATTAAGTTAATATTTCTGAATTAATATTCGTGTTTAGATAACGTTCGTAACCTCACCATCGCGTAATCAGTTCCATTATTTTATAAATTTTAATATTAAAATTCCCAAACCAAAACCCATATTCATTTTTATTCCGAACCAACAATCATCATTTTCAATAATATTACTGCGATAAACTCTCTGGTTCTGTTTAGTTGGGTTACAACTAAACTTCCCATGGTTTACGCGTATAATATGTGTTATAATCATGTATACCATTAACAGTGATTATAATCAATAATATCAATAAATAATCCATTATCATTATTAATAAAAATTCTTAGGTCGTAATAGTACAATCGTACAGATGTACGGATGTACGGACAACCTAAAGTACAGTGATGTTACAGTCTCCCCTAGTTAAAGGAATTTCGTCCCGAAATTCAACTTGGAGTGACCGTAGTAAATAATTGTGGGTACTTAAGCTTCATCTGATCTTCTCGCTCCCACGTGAATTCTGGACCCCGCTTCGATTCCCAACGTACTTTGACAATTGGAATTCTACTGCGTTTGAGTTATTTAACCTCACGATCCATTATCTCTACTGGTTTTTCAACAAAATGCATGGTATCATCGATGCGAATGTCATCGAGTGATACCTGAAGATCCTGATCAGCTAAGCACTTCCTTAGATTGGACACGTGAAACGTCGGGTGCACGTTGCTAAGTTCATTAGGAAGTTCTAACTTGTAAGCAACCTTCCCGATCCGTTCAAGGATCTTAAAAGGGCCAACGTAACGTGGAGCAAGCTTCCCCTTCTTTCCAAATCGAACAACGCCCTTCCAAGGCGACACTTTAAGCAATACCATATCTCCAACTTCAAACTCTAAAGGTTTCCTTCGTTTATCCGCGTAGCTCTTCTGTCGACTGCGAGAAGCTAACAGATTGTCGCGGATCTGGCGGATCTTGTCAGTCGTTTCCTGAATAATCACTGGACCAGAGATCTGCGAATCGCCGACTTCGGTCCAACAAATAGGTGACCGACATTTCCTGCCATATAGAGCTTCAAACGGTGCCATACCAATGCTCGCGTGATAACTGTTGTTATACGAGAACTCAACCAATGGTAAATGGCCATCCCAATTGCCACCGAAATCGATGACACAAGCTCTTAACATGTCTTCTAGGGTCTGAATCGTTCACTCCGTTTGACCATCTGTTTGAGGATGATAAGCAGTTTTAAGATCCAGTCTTGTTCCAAAGGCTTCATGAAGTGATTCCCAAAACCGTGCCGTGAAACGAGCATCACGATCCGATATTATGCTTAAGGGAATACCATGTCGGCTAATAATGTCATCAATGTAGATACGCGCTAACTTCCGCACAGGGTATGTTTCGCGTATCGGCAAGAAGTGAGCCGACTTGGTCAATCTATCAACAATCACCCAAATACTATCCTTACCGTTCGTGGTTCGTGGGAGTTTGGTAATAAAATCCATGGAAATATTCTCCCACTTCCACATCGGTATCTCTGGTTGTAACAACAATCCTGAAGGTCGCTGGTGTTCTGCCTTGACTTTAGCACAGTTAAGGCACTTAGACACATATTCAGCAATATCCTTCTTCATTCCAGGCCACCAGTACAAGCCCCTAAGGTCTTGATACATCTTGTCAGAACCTGGATGGATTGAGTAACGAGACTTATGAGCTTCATCCATGATCAGCATCCTAAGATCACCACGGTTCGGTATCCACAACCGATTCAAGTAATACATTAAACCGTCATCTTTAATCTCCAATAAGATTTCAGCCCCGCAAGACATCTCATTTTTCAAGTTATCCTGAGCTAATGAGAGTTGTTGGGCTGTGAGAACATCATTACGGAGGTTAGTGTGCACTCGGACACTATGAATCTGAACTTGACTTTTGCGACTAAGAGCATCTGCTACGACATTCGCCTTGCCAGGATGGTAGCGAATTTCGCAGTCATAATCATTTAATAGTTCAACCCATCTCCGTTGTCTCATATTAAGCTCCTTTTGATTGAGAATATGTTGCAAACTTTTATGATCAGTAAACACTACACACTTAGTGCCATAAAGATAATGTCTCCATATCTTCAAAGCAAACACGACTGCACCAAGTTCCAAGTCGTGTGTAGTGTAGTTTTTCTCGTGAATCTTCAGCTGCCTTGATGCATAAGCCACAACCTTTTCCCGTTGCATGAGAACACAACCGAGACCTAGGTTAGATGCATCACAATAGACTACAAAATCATCATTTCCATCAGGCAGTGTCAAGACAGGAGCATCACAAAGTTTCTGCTTCAGAGTCTGAAATGCCTCTTCTTGCTTTGGTCCCCACTCATACGGCTTATTCTTCTGTGTCAAAGAAGTGAGAGGGACAGCAATCCGGGAGAAATTTGAAATGAACCGCCGATAGTAGCCGGCAAGTCCGAGAAACGATCGAATCTCTGTCGGTGTCTTCGGTGTACTCCAATTCTTCACCGCATCAATCTTTGCAGGATCCACGTGCACACCATATTCGTTGACTATGTGCCCCAAGAATTGAACTTCCTTAAGCCAAAATTCACATTTAGAGAATTTGGCATACAGTCGCTCTTCTCTCAGAACTTCCTTAAGCCAAAATTCACATTAAACCGTCATCTTTAATCTCCAATAAGATTTCAGCCCCGCAAGACATCTCATTTTTCAAGTTATCCTGAGCTAATGAGAGTTGTTGGGTTGTGAGAACATCATTACGGAGGTTAGTGTGCACTCGGACACTATGAATCTGAACTTGACTTTTGCGACTAAGAGCATCTGCTACGACATTCGCCTTGCCAGGATGGTAGCGAATTTCGCAGTCATAATCATTTAACAGTTCAACCCATCTCCGTTGTCTCATATTAAGCTCCTTTTGATTGAGAATATGTTGCAAATTCATGTGGAATCCAGATCCGATCCATGAAGTAGTATGCTCCGTTAGTCTTTGCCTCTAATTGTTTATCCATGCCACGTAAGGATTCTGGTGTGAGGTTTCCGACTTTCAGAGCTTCCTGTTGAGCGTTCTTGATCTGCTGTGGTAGCTCAGAATGGATCGTGAGTTGTAGTGCACGTACGCATTTCGTTGTCTCCTTTCTTCTTAACGCGTCGGCCACTACGTTCGCCTTCCCAGGGTGATACTTGATAGCGCAATCATAATCTCCAATGAGTTCAACCCCTCTTCATTGTCTCATGTTCAACTCCTTTTGGTCGAAGATGTGTTGTAGGCTCTTATGATCGGTAAAGATGGTACATTTCGGGCCGTATAGGTAGTGTAGCCACATCTTCAGTGCAAACACCACGGCTCCCAATTCTAGGTCGTGAGTTGTACAATTCTTCTCATGCACCTTCAATTGTTGTGATGCGTATGCTATGACCTTTTCCCGTTGCATCAACACACAACTGAGCCCTTGTTTTGAGGCGTCGCAGTACACCACGAAGTCATCACATCCTTCCGATAGGGATAGGATTGGTGCAGTGCATAATTTCTGCTTCAACAAGTTGAAAGCAGAATCCTGTTTCTCTCCCCAGTCAAACTTCTTGTCTTTTTGTGTCAGGGACGTCAGTGACTGAGCAATTTTTTAAAATCCCTTGATGAATCGCCGATAGTACCCTGCAAATCCTACAAATTGTCGCACCTCGGTTGGTGTCTTTGGTGCTTCCCAGTTCTTGATAGCTTCGATTTTGGCTGGGTCTAAGTGTATTCCCTTCTCATTAACCACATGTCCAAGAAACTAGACTTCGCGAATCCAAAAGTCGCATTTGGAAAACTTCGCGTACAGTTGTTCGTTCTTTAATAATTCTAAGACAAGCCTTAGGTGTTCAGCATGTTCCTCCTGATTCTTAGAGTAGGTCAGGATATCGTCAATGAACACTATTACGCATTTATCGAGATAGGGTTTGCACACTCGGTTCATGAGGTCCGTAAATACAGCTGGTGCATTAGTCAGTCCGAAGGGCATGACTAAAAATTTGTAATGTCCGTAATGGGTTCTAAAGGCAGTCTTCGGGATATCATCTTCCTGTATTGTGACACCCGACAATTTCAGGTAAATTGCAACTCTTACAACTTTGTATTTCACATTCATACTTGTTGCATTTCATTTAATTATGGTTAATTAGATGAGCTAAACACACACAACTGCGAAACGATAGTTCGAGGAACTATCGAATCGTACATTTCACATTCGTTTGGAAACCAAGTGTGACAAACTCAAACACAAACGCAAAACAATAATTCGAGGAATTATTGGATTGTGCAATACATGTTGATTATGGTTAATCAAGCATGCAAATGGTTCGTAACAACGAACGCAAACTATCGAAGATAATTCGGGGAATTATCGAAACACACACACGAGTCTCACGAACATTGTGATTAAACAGTAATCAAACTTATGTGATATTATGATTATGTGATAAACATGCATTGGATGTTTAGGATAAACATTGAGAATCGAGCACGAGCGAAATCGATTCAACGAAATAGAAAAAAAAACAAGAAAATAGATCCTTCGCGGTACGCCAAGGCCCCTTGGCAAAGAGCTTGGCGGTACGCGAAGCAAAGCGGGAGTCGGGACGCCCAAATTCCTCGACAGTACGCGAAGACATTTTTGATCGGCCTCGGCGGTACGCGAAGGCCGTGCAGATCGAAAAAAATTATAAAAACCAACCCCAAACTCTTTCATTCGGTTTTCTTTCAATTCCACCGAGTTTCTCCATCAATTCTCGACCTAAACCCTCTGAAATCAATTCCAAATCCCCCTAGTAACATCCTTGGAGCTATTCCTTGCATTGGTGGACCATTTGGAGTTCTTGGAAGCTTGGAGAAGGAGCTAAAGAACTTAGGACGACCATCAACCACTGGTTCTTCATCATCAGCCACTATTCCCACTGAATCTTGCCATCTAAGGTAGTTTTACATGTTTATTAGTGGTTAGATCGTACATTCATGATGTAAAAACGCACATGCAAGTATGTTTGAATACATGCAACTCCATGTGGCTAGTTACACGAATTTGTTGGTGATTTGATGTATTATTTGATTTAAATCTACTGATTTTAGAGTTTAGGAATGTATGATTTGAGTTTGGACGAGTTATTGTTGATTTGATGATGATTTTGTAAAACTTGCCATAAAAGGAAACTTTTATGTTGCATGTCATAGATTTGTGATGGTCTAGACATGTTAGACATGTCTAGATGTTGTCAAACGTATATTGATGTGTTTAGAAACACATTTGGGTGATTGATTTGGTCAAAAACATGATTTTGTAAGAAACGTACTATATATGGAACCTTTTGAAATCAAAAGAGGGCTTTTGATGTTTTGACATGATTTGATAAATTATGTTTATTGAAGTATGTCTAAAAATGGTTTTCAACATATTTGGAAACTTTGATTTTTGAAAACGGACACTTTCCAAATAAGGAAACTTTATTTGAGCAAAACGCCATAAATGGTGATTTATGTGTAAACGATAGGTTTCAAGTTTTTAAACGTGTTTTTACAAACATACTAAATTTTTTAATTTTATGAAATGGGATTTCATAACTACACTTTCCAAAAATAGAAACTTTCTAAATATAGAAAGTTTCCCGAAACGGAGACCTTACGATTTTTCGAAACATGACTTATGTGAAAACATCATGATTTGATCATAGGATGTATGTTGGTGTCTTACTTGCATTAAGACACTTAAACGAACAAAACACAACAAACGCATCACCAACGATTCCTAGAGTCAACACAAGTCAACACACACACTAGGATGAGCACACCGACACTTGGAGTTGTATGGGATACAACACACCACAAAACTCATACTCACACCTATATGGTTATAGGTGCTTACTAGCAGGACTGCTACCATTTGCAAGTAGCAAACACAATCATAACCGGCACTTATTTACTAGGTGAGTTCACGGCCCCTTTTTCTATTTTCTACCTTTGGGGAAGAAAACATTGCATACAAAATATTTTGAACAACAAACATACTTTTTGGTTAAATTTGTACATGCTAATATCGCGTATATGCATATGTGTGGCACTCATCCACAAAACTGACAAGTCCTCATTAAACACATCTCGAACTGTTAATAGCGCGTGGCGCTTAGCGTGGTAATTCTGAATAGTACTATTTGGGCCTGACAAGCCCCACTGTTGCGCGCCATATGGCCACCCCGACTGGAGGTCGGAACAGTGCAAAATTGACCAAACAACATTTCATTCTCTTGTTGGATGGATATGGCAGGAGGCAGCATGTTAGCTTCGATTGCGAACCCGCATATGGTATAACTCATATTGACTAGCTATCAATGGATATTGCATTGTAATGAAATGTAGACCTACAAAACATTTTCTTTAAACATTTTGATGTTTACTGTTGAATACAAACCTGTGCTCTCACCAACCTTTGTGTTGACCTTTTTCTCGCATGTTTTCTCAGGTAACTAAGGCATGCGCACAAGGATTAGGATGCTAGGCTGGAGTCGCATGCATCTTCTTAAGTGTCTTAGGATATTGAGAAAAATTAACATTATCATTTTATTATGTCATATGTTGTTAAACATCTTTAATCGCTTCCGCAAACTATTATCTTATGTTGTTTTTTTAATACTGTTTTATGAACGCTTCCGCAAATTATGAACTCAAAACTGATGTCATAACTAATGCATTACTTCCGCTACTCTGATTTTACAAAACTATTTTATCCAAGTTATAGAATGTACGTATGCAACCAGACATGTAGGTCTCGCAACTTTGTAACCGGAGACTTCGATCCTGCCTGACAGTCTGTCGCTCGCGCCCCGGAAGGGACGGGATTTCTTGAGGTGCGACATGTATTCTCAGCTGATGGCAACCCGATCTCAAATCGATCTTCGAATAGTAGTTTGACCCTTGCAACTGGTCAAACAGGTCGTCTATTCGTGGTAACGAGTATCGATTCTTGATGGTTACTTTGTTCAGCTCCCTGCAGTCGATGCACATACGGAATAATCCGTCTTTCTTCTTTACGAATAAGACCGGTGCTCCCCACGGTGAGAAGCTCGGTCGGATGAATCCTTTGTCTAACAACTTCTGCAACTTGTTAGACAGTTCTTGCATTTCTGTTGGTGCTAGTTGGTATGGAGCTTTAGCAATCGGTGCTGCTCCTGGGGCGAGGTCTATCTGGAACTCGATCTGTCGTTTTGGTGGTAGTCCAGGTAAATCCTTAGGCAATACTTCAGGCTAATCACAGACTACAGCGATGTCCTCGATCTTCTTTTCCTTCTTCGGTTGTTCGGTAATAACGGCTAGTATAGCAGTGTACCCTTTCTGTAAGCACTTGCTCACCTTTATGCAAGACATGATGTTCAGAGGAATCCCCCGTCGCTCCCCCTGAATTGAGATTTATTCTCCGTTCGGCAACATCACTCGAACGATCTTCTCGTTACATACGATCTCAGCTTGGTTTGCGGATAGCCAGTCCATTCCAACGACCACATCGAAGCTTCCGAGAGTTACCGGCATCTGGTTGATTTCAAGCTCATGATTTGCCAAAACCATGACGCATCCTTGAAAGACATGTTGTGTCTCAATCAATTTGTCGTTGGCTAACTCCATGTACACTTATAGTCTAGTAGTGTTGGGACAATGTCAAGTAGTTTGCTAAATTCACTAGATATAACGGCACTGGTATCAAATAATATACCTGCATATACATTATCTAAGAGAAACATACTGGTCACGATGATTGGATCATTCTTGGCTTCCCCCGAGCCAATCACGAAGGCGCGACCCTTGGTTGCACATCCTCCAGCTTTCTTCATTTGCGGGCAGTCCCTCCACATGTGTCCTGGTTTTCCACACTCGTAACACCCTTTTAGAGTATTCTGATTATTGTTGTTCTGGTTGTGGTTGGGGTTGTTGTTGTTGTTGGGTAGCTTGGTCTTACATCCCGGGCCATGTGGCCATGTCGTCCGCACTTCAGGCAACGATACCTTTCGCATTACCCATAGTGGTGATATGAACACTGGTTGCACAGGGGGTATTTTCCCTTGTACACACCCTTCCCCTTATTGTCGTGTTGGGTTGCAGTGAAAGCTCTGGCTGGTGCTGATCTTGGTTGTTGTTGGTATGAAGAGTGAGATTGGTGATGGCTGGGTTCCCACTTACGTTGGTGGCTTTCTTGAGGTTTCAGGTGCTCACCTCGTTTGGGTAACTTTCCCTGGGCCATGGCTTGATTAGTAAGTTTGTGGGCCAGTCTGATTGTAGGTTGGATCTGGGTTGGGTCAGAGGTTGTGACCATGCTCTGAATTTGCTCGGGTAGTCCACTGATGAACTGCTCGATCTTTTTATATTCGGGGGTCACCATCCCATGGCACAGCTTGCACAGTTCGTGGAACCGCGTGCAATACTGCTCGATCTCCGAGTCCAGCATTTTGTGCACCCAGAACTCCTCTTCGAGTTTCTTGATTTCATTTCTGGGACGATATTCCTCATGATGCATCCTGGTAAACTCCTCCCAGCTTATGGAGTTTGCGGCTTCCAGTCCCAATGTCTGGACATGGGAGTTCCACCAGGTGAGGGCAGGTCCCTTCAGTGTACCGGTGGCGTATTTTACCTGGTTCTCCTCCGAACAGTCGGACATGCAGAACAACGATTCAACCTTTTCTATCCATCGGAGCAGTCCCACTGCTCCTTCGGTTCCCTTGAAATTATGAGGGTGACAGCTTAGGAATGCCTTAAATGAACATCCCCTGTTGTTGCTTCCGTGGGATCCTGTTTGCCAGTAATCAATGTCGTGTGTTAGTGATTGTGTTAGCTACACTATGTTAGTCAGGTTAAGCAAAGATTAGTACCGTTTTTGGTTCCTATGGTTTCACTATGTAATTTGTTCGCTTCATAATCAGGGATAGCTTTGCTACCCTTCGGCCAAGCATCATCTTGATGGTAGCCGATCCAAGTGGTCGTTTGTGTGGTCGAGTATGTGTTCCTCTTCCCGCCATAATGTTAGTTCTATATGAAATATATGTTGTGTTAGTAGTCAGTGGTGTTAGATGTTGAGTTAGAATACATCATATGTAAAGTGCACAATGATAGGAATCAAAATATCATTTCATTGACTAACAAATTTTGGGTACAATAGCTTTCAAAACAAAATATAACTAGCATGATTCATATGAGCACATCCCGCTCATCTAGGCATACAAGAAAAGAAAAGTAAAGTAAACTGAAATAAAATTATCTATCTAGATAATCGTGGAGTGTGAATCTCCGCTGTTGGCGGGTCCGTCATCATCCTCCTCCTTAGGATCCTCATCTGGATCCTCGTCAAAATCCCCCTCCTCGGGTAGTGGCTCCATGATAAACTTCTTTACCCATGCATTCAGCATGGCGTCGCTAGCCTGGATCATCGTAGTGTTCTCCCCAGACACTACCTCTACTGCTACTAGTCGGCCTCCATGCTCTTGCACTGTGGCAACCATGGCTCCCTGCTGCTCCTCGAGCTGTCCGGTCCTATCGTGCATATCTGCTACCACTACTGTTGTCTCGTCCTGTCGTCAGATCGAGTCCTTGGTCATACTGACCAAGCCGATATGCACTCGGTCAGTATAAGTAAGCTCGTCCTCTAGGTCATCTACGCGTCTCTGAAGGTGCTGGTTATCTTCTCGAAAAGTCCTGACCTCATCAGTCAGCACATGCAGCAGTCGACGATCCATAGTAAATATCGAGACCAGTGCGGCAAATGCCCCCTCCATGGGCATCCCTAGTGGTGGTAGTGCAGGTCCGCTAGATGCATCACCTAGCAAAGGCAATAGAGGAACTCTCTCCTCCCTGACCCAGGTGGCAACAGTAGTGGGATACCAATCCCACGGTCCAGTGCTGCTAGATGCTCGAGCTCTCTAAGAATCTCGTGATTCTACTCGAGCCACGATGTCCCGTATCCTCTACTTATCTTCTTCAGTCAGCTCATAATCCGCCGAGCATTTTCCCGGGTTCTTCCCCTCCTTGTTTTTGTTGTTGTTGTCCATCTTGTAATCTTAGCTCAATAAGTAACAGATAGCAATAATAACATATTATTGTGCCATGTCTAGTGTAGTGTCTAGTGTTGAGCAATGGCTATAGTCTAAGTTTACTACATGCAAACCTAGTTCTCTATAACCAAGGCTTTGATACAAGTTTGTCACACCCCTAAAATCCTACTTCTGGTGACAGTCCACATAGGTGTGACGTGGCCAGAATCACAGCTCATGGTCATATAGAACAACTCTATATGCGTTTCAAATACAATGTTTGAAACCATAAAAGTTAACCAAAATAGTTTGCAGCGGAATTTCGAATGTTTAATGCAGCGGAAAAGTAATAAGTTTAAATACAGCGGAAATAATTGTCAGACACTGCATAGTTTAATTAAACATAACAGATGAAATATTGTTTGTTTCAAATGACATAATGTGTATGCATGCTAATCCTATGCTCTTCCTTAAGAGCACCCCTGGTCCACATGCCATTCAACTAGTTACCTGAGAATACATGTTTAAGAAAAAAAGTGTCAACACATAGGTTGGTGAGTTCGCAGGTTTTGATATACATAGATAATAATCAGAAATAGTGTGTCATGCGGTTTATTAAAATATTAGTCCCGAGCCCTAGGCTCCAATTGTCAGTGCGTCACTACCGAACTAGACTTGCTTGTCCTTGCCTCCGCCATATCTCGTAATAACATGGCACGATCAGACGAGATTTCACGTGTCCCGACCTCCAGTCAGTATTGTGCCACGTGGGGTTCGCCACACCTAAACAGATCTATTCAAACTCACCTCGTTGTTTGTACATTAACGGTAAAACTTTGCGAGGGCTTGTTACGATTACAACACTTATGTTTGTCTAATAAACCGGCATACAAAATATGTTCGTATAAGTTTAAATGTTTGACTCGATTCAACAAGTATTCTCCCCAATTTGAAAAGTTTGCAAAAGAGTTAAAGAGGGGCCGTAAACTCACCATAGTGTTCGTGCTCGTGTTTGTGCTCAACAACCCTCTGTTGTTATGTTTGTCCGTGTCAGTCCACATTGACCGTGCTTGCTCGTGTTTGACCGTGTCAAGTCAACGACCCGTTGGTGAAACATGTGTCGGTTGTGATTCGTGTAACATTCGTGATGGTGCTCATTGTGTATAGAACACACAATTCACGTTCATGGACAACTTACTATTTACCAGTAAGTTTCAAGTTTTAGCAAGTTCTACAATACTTATCATTTTAAAGTATATAGCATGATTGTTACTCCTATGTGATCATGTTAACACATAGCACATTGTTACGAGTGATCAAGTAAACATAAAAGTCATTTTCATTCATTAAAGTTTCCTAAAAAGGAAAGTTTTTATATCTAGCATGATTATCATCAGAAATCACTTAACTTAACACAATTAACCATATTACATCATGATAGTCCATTTAGAATATACAAGTCATGTATTGATATTCCTAGTTTATGAGTTCTAAGAACAAAGATTCTAAAATTAGTAAGCGTTCATATAAAGTACTATTAACCAAGTTGAGGCATGATATTTGTTAATAACATCATTAGTGACTATAACACATCATTATACCTACAATATTCACCTAATATCATTTCCCAGCAAGTTCTTGCCAAATAAAGTTACTATAAATAGTAACTTTGTTAAAATGCATATAAATGAGCATACTAAACATCTCCAATCTATTCCCATGTCAATACTATAATAGAATATCAATAAATCATCATATTATTAGCATGCATGTTCCTAACTTTACCCATATCACCATTTTGTAACATAAAAGTTACTAAAATTAGTAAAAATTTCAAATAACCCATTTAAAGCAATATAAATCATAATGGATCTTGCAAATATCTCTCAATATCATCAACAATCATTTATGAATATCCAAAATCATCCACCATGGTTCAGATCATCAAACCTAGATCTAAATCACTGAAAATTCGTGCATGTTGAGATTGAGTGCATGCATGTGTGTGTAAGACCTTGCATGTGGGTCTTTGAGTGTGATATGTGGAAGATAGCTATGGGATTACCTTCCAATGCTCTAAAGATGTTAAGATGGTTGATCAACTGCTCCCTAAGCTCCTGGGATCCCTCTCCTAGCCGTGTAGATAATGGTGATGGTGGTGAAAAGCTCCAACGATGGCTTCCTTCAATGTCTTCAAGCTTGAATCCTCAACTAAAGCTTCAACTATGGTGTGAATGGAGGTTCTTGGAGTGTTCCAGAGGCATTTGTAGGAGATTTAGGGCATATAAACTCGAATGGTGGCGTCTTAACTCGACTTAAATGATGATGGTAGGTTTAATAATGATTTTGTGGCAATCAAGAATATTTTCTACGATTCTAGCTGGCAGGCGCATCGCCTAACGGGCGACACGGGCGCAGGGCATAGCGCGCGGAATCCCCCCTGTCCAGCACATCACATCTATTCTGTTTGGCTAAGCGAAGTTCACTTTTTGGGTCATGTAGTCAACGGTGAAGGAATGCATTAGACCCTGCCAAGTTCGAAGCAATCAAGAACTTGGATACTCCGAAGACACCGATGGAGATACGGTCTTTTCTAGGACTGGCAGGATATTATAGAAGGTTTATCTCAAACTTTTCTAAGATAGCTCTGCCTCTCACCAAGTTAACTCAGAAGAGTGAACCGTTTGTTTGGGAGCGGAAACAAGAAGATTCTTTCCAAACATTGAAGCAGAAGTTGTGTGATGCTCTAATCTTAACTCTCCCAGAAGGTTGTGATGACTTTGTAGTATATTGTGATGCCTCCCATCAGGGACTTGGTTGAGTGTTAATGCAGTGGGACAAAGTTATCACGTATGCAACAAGACAGCTAAAGATTCATGAGAAGAACTACACTACTCATGATCTGGAACTGGGAGCAATGGTGTTCGCATTGAAGATCTGGAGACATTACTTATATGGCACTAAGTGTACCATATTCACGGATCACAAGAGTCTGCAGCATATCTTTGATCAGAAGGAACTCAACATGAGGCAACGACGTTGGGTTGAACTTCTGAATGATTACGACTGTGTGATCAAGTACCATCCGGGCAAGGCAAACGTTGTAGCTGATGCCTTGAGCCGGATGGAACGGGTCAAACCCTTGCGCGTCAGAGCAATGGGGATGACTGTGCAGACAAGTTTACGTGACAAGATTATCCAGGCACAACAAGGATAAGTTGAACGGGGAAATCTGAAAAAAGAACTCGACTGTGTAGCAGAAAGACAGTTTGAAACGAAACCAGATGGAGTTATCTACTACCAGAATCGTGTATGGATTCCTGCGGTAGATGAATTAAGAAAACTTATCTTTGATAAAGCACACAAGACCAGGTACTCAGTGCATCCAGGCGCCGATAAAATTTTACCAAGACTTAAGGGGATTTTATTGGTTGCCGGGCATGAAGAAAGACATAGTCGAGTACGTCGGTCGATGTCTTACGTGTGCAAAAGTAAAGGTGGAACGCCATAACCCGTCATGTTTACTAGAACAGCCAGAGATTCCGCTCTGGAAGTGAGAACAAATAGCTATGGATTTCATTACGAAGCTACCCCGCACTTCTAGTGGTCATTATACTATTTGGGTTATCATTGATTGATTAACCAAATCTGCTCACTTTTTGCCAATGCGTGAGACATTCACAATGGATAAACTGGCGAGACTGTACATCAACGAGATAGTGGTACATCACGGTGTACCATTATCTATCATTTCGGATCGAGAAAGCAGATTCACATCAAGGTTCTGGCAATCATTGGAGAAATCTCTAGGGACGCACTTAAATCTAAGTACAGCTTACCATCCATAAACGGACGGTCAAAGCAAACGTACGATACAGACCCTAGAGGACATGTTGAGAACCTGTGTTTTGGATTGTGGTGGAAACTGGGACTCTCATTTGCCACTGATCGAATTCTCCTACAACAACAGTTACCATAGTAGCATCGTATGCGCACCATTCGAGGCTCTGTATGGTCGAAAATGTCGGTCACCTATCTGTTGGACTGAAGTAGGAGATAATTGAATAACTGAGCCAGAGCTTATTCAGGAAACTACGGACAAGATTGCTCAGATTCAACAAAGGCTACAAGCAACCAGGAGCAGACAAAAGAGCTATGCCAACAAACGGCGCAAGCTGTTGGAATTCCAAGTGGGAGACCGGGTCATGTTAAAGGTATCTCCATGTAAAGGCGTAGTTCGTTTTGGAAAGAAAGGCAAATTAGCACCACGATATGTGGGACCGTTCGAGATCATTGAACGTATTGGTCCTGTGACGTATAGACTGAGACTACCATATGAACTCAGTGGTGTGCATGATGTGTTTCACGTCTCAAACTTAAAGAAATGCCTTGCTGACGAAACACTCGTCATACCAATCGAAGAAATTCAGGTGGACGAGCAATTACATTTTATTGAAGAACCTTTAGAGATTATGGATTGCAAAGTTAAACAACTAAGGCGAAGCCGTATTATAATTGTCAAGGTTCGATGGAATTCAAAGCATGGACCCTAGTTTACTTGGGAACACGAGGATCACAAGAAGTCCAAGTATCCTCATTTGTTTGCCGAGGAAGCCGTATCTGATAACGATTCTTAAATTTCGAGACGAAATTTCTTTAACAAGGGGAGACAGTAACATCAGTGCCGGAAACATAACCGGAACGGTGATCTACACAGTAACATGCACAGTAAATCACGTGCAAATTTCAGGTGTTATTTGTATATCATTATCATTTCATGTCTATCATAGCACAATTTCATATTCATTGCAGAAACGTAACTCAGAACTATGGTTCAACAGTCAGATATTTATCTGACGACACAGAACCATCATGTGATTGTTAATTAGGAAACTATTACGTATAAACGTATGTGAGGATGTACAAAACAAAACAACGGATGTCGTTATGTGAATGCTAAATGGACGGATTATTCGTATAGGTGACGATATGAACGAATACATCTGAAATTTTAACGTTCTGAATGATGTCCAATAATTAGAAAATCATATCGAAAAATGTAGTTATCGTCGTATTCGTACAGGTGACGATTCGAACGAAATCGCGCGACGACTGTACGATTCGTTTTAAACAGTTAAATTAAATATTTTCAGAAATTTAAAATAAATGGAAGATATTTAGTTAATTTACTAAGAATTAACACCTAATATAAATTTACAAATTCTACTTTTAAAACCGCGATGTTTCGTGACAAGAACGAAACGTAACCGACGCTTCTACGCAACACCGAGCGAAACCGAACGAGACCGAACACACTCGGGTATTTTGAAGCCATTAATGTGGCATTTAATTGCCATATCCACCACCACCTACCAGCCATCCTCACCCAATCTCGTTTATCTCTCACTAAGATCCACAAGCCTTAGATCTCTCATTTCACCACCAAATCGAGCCATTTTGGTGTCAAAACGACCACTACAACTTGTATATCACGAAAGTACAAACGATCTAAGCTTGGAACCATCAAAATCGAGCTAAAAACGAGTTAGAAATCTCAGTTTTTAGGGTTTTCTTACCCCACTTGTTCGAACCCTCAAGAAGCCGGTTCTAGCCATCCAAACTTTAGGGAAATCTCACTAAATCACTTAGGGATGATGTAGGAACATGTTATTCCTCTGGGGATAGACATTTTCCACGAAAAATAGGGGATGCCCCTACTGCAGGTTCGAAGGGCTGAATGGCCTACACAGGCCGGCCGAATGGCCTGGCCGACTGGGACACCTCCGAACCAGAACCGACCGAACGGCCCAAGGCCGAATGGCTTCATTCGCTCGGCAACTTCCTTCGGCCAAGGCCTCATTCGCACGACCGGTCTACATGCGGCCATTTCATTCGGTCCAAGCCATATGCCCTGCCTCTAGTCAGCCCAAGCCTCATTCGGCCATCCCTCATTCGGTCATGGTTCGGTCGCATGGAGCCACCTTCGGCCAACCTTTCATTCGCATGGGCTATCTCTTTCGGTCAAGACCACATTCGCATGAACCACATTTGGCCTTCTCCCTTTCGCACACAGCCACCTTCGGTCCTCATGGCTCCTTCGCATGGTCGACCCTAATCGGCCGACTACATGGGTTTGGGTGTATGATTGTGTGCATGGGTTGGACTATGTGATTGCATGCATGGGCCTTGAACGTGTGTTGCATGCATGGGCCTTGAACGTGTGTGTGCGTGTGCATGTGAAAGGGTTATTAGGGTTTTCATGATATGTGACCAACTTTGTATTATCTAAGATTCAAACATAGAGTTTAACTAGAAAGAGGATAATATGGTTTCACTATGAGAAAAAGAACTAAGGAAAACAAGTGGGAATCCATCAAGGATCAAGAAAGCGAGCTAAGTTTAGGTGTTGAACACATTGTGAACATCTAATACTTAGGGATTTCTATACAAACGTACAACTAAGTAGATAGTTCAATGGGACTCTCTAAGCTAAGTTGTACGCACAAGAACGATCAAAGAACCATGGGGAAACAAAGATATAACAACAGACTTAGAGTTCATCGAATGAGATTAACGCGAGTCTAACACTGTAACATATATTTTCTTAAAATAATGCATGTTTTAATAAAAGGAAAAATGATTTGTAGGATTTCTTTATTTAACTGTTAAAAATAAATCAAATGATTTTAACTTAAAATGTATTTAATAATGATGTTAAACTTAAAAATAATTATGAATGTAATTAACATAAACCTTACTTAACTAAGGTTTAATAGTCATCATCTACGGGATAAGGGTTGATATAAGGGTAATACATTTAGAATAGTTAGAGGGAATCCTAGCAACACAATAGTAACATCTAGGACACGTAGTTGCAAACCGAGACCAAAACCTAGATATGTCTATTGTAAATACTTGTAGTATTCGAATTTTCTTAAAACAACTCAGGTATTGAAGATACTTAAGCTATAATTAACGAGCGCGCATTATCTGTTGTGATTCAATTCTTAGCAACACAGGTGAGTTCATTGCCCATTTTTCTAAACATTTTTGTTTTACAAACGCGGGGCTGAGAAGCATGCGTAAATTATTTTCTATGGATTATATTTACCTAAATGCTTTTACTTAATATATGCTTTATATGTAAAATGGTTATCCTAGATCTTATCTAGGTAAACTAATTTCAGGATTTCAGAATGAGTCATCTGTTCATCATGAATAGCTAACAATTTTAAAGACAAAGAACTATTTTTCAAGATCTATTTTCAAAGAACTAAAGATCTAAAACAAAGAATTATTTTCATAGAACTAAAGATCTAAAACAAAGAACTATTTTCAAAGATCTAATTTCAAGGAACTAACGATCAAATCAAAGAAATATTTTCGGTGGTGTGTTGTCAAAGAACTAACGACCTATTTCAAAGAACTATGTCCAAAGAACTATTTTCAAGGGTCCGACTGGGAAATATCAAATATAGCATGTGCCAATCTCAGGTTTGAAAGATGTCCTAGCTAGACTGATCGAATATGAGACGCATGTCTGATGATATTTACAGCATTCCCTAACCAGTTTTGAGGAACATCTGGGAAATACTTAAAGATAACATGTGCCAAAGAACTAAAGAACTATACGAGCCACGGACGATCTAAAGAACTATAAAATCCTATATATCAAAAGATGTCCTAGCTAGACTGATTGATTATAGGTCGCATGTTTGATGAACTACAAGAACTAAGAGCTGAAGAACTAATGTGTCAATGGTGTGGAATGAAACACTTAATTATCATTGACAACAATATACTATGTGGTTCGATATGTGGTGGGATGTTGGCTAGGGCTTGATCCCCTACATTTGCCCTATATATAAGCATATTTGACTAGATAGTATAGGTGGTTGTTAGTGAGGTTAACGTTGTCATTTTGGGTGTTCAAAGGTTATCATTTTCAGACGATTCAAGTGTTATCATTTTCAAACGGTTCAAGTATGTGATTCAGTATATGGGATGAAATGCTTAATTATCATTAACAACAATGTCCTATGTGGTTCGGTAAGTGGTGGGATGTCGGCTAGGGATTGTCATTCGGACATGTTATTCAAAATCATTTTTAAATAAAACTATATGAACTCACCAACCATGTTTTGACTTAATCTTTTTGCATGACTTCTCAAGTGACGAACATGTCTGAGTAAGAAGCTATTGCTTTTGGACTAGGATGCCAGATTGAGGATCTATTATTTTGGACCTGCATACTTTTGAACATCATTTTACAGATTATTTTGTATATCTTGTGCAGTTACAATATAGAAGAATTATGATGTTAATAGTAGATTTACATTGTTAAATTATGAACAAAACTGATGTTATTTAACTTTGTAATTCTATTTTCATTAGCAGTTTCTCATTATATATCATATGATATGTAAACAATCCGATCATCACGATTATCATTCCCGATATCGCGCCCCGAGACTTTTCCGCCCGATGGGACACACGATCCGGCCCACCGGCTAGGGGTGTGACACGTCACACCCAAACAGATCTATTCAAACTCACCTCGTTGTTTGTACATTAACGGTAAGACTTTGCGAGGGATTGTTACGATTACAACACTTATGTTTGTCTAATAAACCAGCATACGCAATATGTTCGTATAAGTTTAAATGTTTGACTCGATTCAACAAGTATTCTCCCCCTATTTGAAAAGTTTTCAAAAGAGTTAAAGAGGGGCCGTAAACTCACCTTAGTGATAATAGGATAATGCGTAAGCTCCTGTTTCGTAGACACGTCGGTCACCGGCTACCTATATTGAATAGCTTACGTGAGTTCGTGTAAGTGTCCGTGTTAGTGTCTGTGCTCGTGTTTGTGCTCAACAACCCTCGGTTGTTATGTTTGTCTGTCGGTCCACATTGACCGTGCTTGCTCATGTTTGACCGTGTCAAGTCAACAACCCGTTGGTGAACCATGTGTCGGTTGTGATTCGTGTAACATTCGTGATTGTGCTCATTGTGTACAGAACACACAATTCGCGTTCATGGGCACCTTACTATTTATAGTAAGTTTCCATTTTTAGCAAGTTCTACAATACTTATCATGTTAAAGTATCTAGCATGATTGTTAGTCCTATGTGATCATGTTAACACATAGCACATTGTTACGAGTGATCAAGTAAACATATAAGTCATCTTCATTCATTAAAGTTTCCTAAAGAGGAAAGTTTCTATATCTAGCATGATTATCATCAAAAATCACTTAACTTAACACAATTAACCATATTACATAATGATAGTCCATTTAACATATACAAGTCACGTATTGATATTCCTATTTCATGAGTTCTAACAACAAAGTTTCTAAAAATAATTAGCGTTCATATAAAGCACTATTAACCAAGTTGAGGCATGATACTTGTTAATAACATCATTAGTGACTATAACACATCATTATACCTACAATATTCACCTAATATCATTTCCTAGCAAGTTCTTGCAAAATAAAGTTACTATAAATAGTAACTTTGTTAAAATGCATATAAATGAGCATACTAAACATCTCCAATCTATTCCCATGTCAATACTATCATAGAATATCAAAAAAGCATCATATTATTAACATGCATGTTCCTAACTTTACCCATATCACCATTTTGTAACATAAAAGTTACTAAAATTAGTAAGAATTTCGACTAACCCATTTAAAGAAATATAAATCATAATGTATCTTGCAAATATATCTCAATATCATCAACAATCATTTATGAATATCCAAAATCATCCAACATGGCTCAGATCATACATGCATGTAAGTATTCATGTAAATTTCATAGATTCATGACCAAAAATTAAACTTTCATTAACCAAGCCTATCATAGATCATCATAGATCATCATAGATCATCAAAATCGGTAGTAATAACATCAAACCCATATCTAAATCACTGAAAATTCGTGCATGTTGAGATTGAGTGCATGCATGTGTGTAAGACCTTGCATGTGGGTCTTTAAGTGTGATATGTGCAAGATAGCTATGGGATTACCTTCCAATGCTCCAAAGGTGTTAAGATGGTTGATCAACAGCTCCCTAAGCTCCTGGGATCCCTCTCCTAGCCGTGTAGATGATGGTGATGGTGGTGAAAAACTCCAACGATGGCTTCCTTCAATGTCTTCAAGCTTGTATCCTCAACTAAAGCTTCAACTATGGTGTTAATGGAGGTTCTTGGAGTATTCCAGAGGTTTTTGTAGGGGATTTGGGGCAGATAAACTCGAATGGTGGCTTCTTAACTCGACTAAAATGATGATGGTAGAGTTAATCATGATTTTGTGGCAACCAAGAAGATTTTAGGCTATTCTAGCTGGCAGGCGCATCGCCTAACGGGCGACACGGGCGCCAGGCAAAGCGCGCGGAATCCCACCTATCTGGCCTGACTTCCTCGTCTCGCGCGCATCGCTAGGAGCTTCCGGCTGAGCCCAATAGGCCCAATTTCATGTTTGAGTCTGTTTTCGCTCGTTTCTCGACTGTAACGTGTTGTTTTGGCATCGTTTGAACTCTAATAGTCAATTATTAGTTATAATTGACTCGTGAAGTGCTCTTGTGCTTAAATTGTTGTGACGTTCACCAACGTTCGTGATTTCTGACACGTGTGTGATGTTTTTCAATTATACTCGAATTATCCTGTTGTGTGACTGTGTTCGTACTGTCGTGCCGCGTGTCACACTAAATTAAACTAATTCTAGTGCCACGTATGAAATTGCTAATTAAATAAACATTTAATTAAAATAGAATCTGACCTGAAATTTACGGGGTGTCACAAATTTCATAAAAACTAAAGTCTAACACGCATTCTCATGGCAATCATATCAGATCCAATACACATGAAATACAACACCAACTAAACATGTAACACATTAGAACAACATGATCCTAACTATGCAAAAACATCGAGCTCGTGTTTCAACGATCACTCGACCTTTAACAACAAGTGACCTCATAGACCAGTTTTCTTTAAGTTTTTCCTTCCAATATGTGGGGCTGATGTAACAACCGAAAATTTAGCAACCTAATAATAAACGTGCGAGATGTCGGTAACTGTTTATAATCGAAAAATTACGTTATCAAAGAAATAAGCACATTTGATCGTGCTTGAAATCCACGTTGACTTGACAAAATAATTATTACTGGGTAATAGTAGGCGAGAAATGGTGAACGTGGGCAACAACCGTGCGCGAAACGGAGTTACGGATTGTCTGGAATCGCGAAACGAAGATAAAATCGAAAAGTGGACGAAAAGGGTCTGGGGCAGTACGCCCCGAGCCACATGTCGAGCCTAGGCGGTACGCCCGGAAGCCAAGAAAATATCTGGAATCATCTATAACCCGCGCGGTACGCCTGGAGTGGAAGTTCGGTCTGGGGCGATGCGCCTGAGGCCAGTTTCGCCGACAAGTTGGATAAAAGATAAGATTGCAGCTAGAAACCATAATTTTTATCTTATACTCGACGTTTCCACCACCAACCACGAAAAATCCACCCTATAATCCATCAAAACTCAATTTTGAAAGCTTCTCAACATTTAGATCGCACCAAGGAACGTTTCTGCAAGTCCGGATCATCTTTTTACGCGCAGAACTCTGTCTGAATAGGTAACGGTTCATTTTAACCTTCTAGATTGATAATTATTGATTAAATCTTGCTTTTGAACGTAATGATATAGTTAGGATTGTTGATTATTGCCTAGATGATGGCTAGGATTGATTATAAACAAAGAACTCGAACTGTTAACGGGTAAATCCTTGTTTTGATCCGTTGTAATGCCTGGTTTGCATGGAATCATAACAATGGTTATAATGATTTAAACCATTTGATTATGACAGTGTAGGTGATTAGTTTGATTAATCCTTGACATGCAACATGAAATCCAAGTGTTTCAAACTAATCACAATCATTAACATACTCATTGGAACGATTATCTGATGTTTATGATAACAGGCAGATTAGTATGTTAAACATGCTTGTTAGACCTATTCTAATACTACGTTTTGATATTTCATGATATCTGGGTAATCAATAACAAGGATTGATCAATTCTAAGCCATTAATATGTCTAGGAACCTGTTTTAGCATTATAATCAACAACATTAACTATTTGATTAATCCAAGATTATTCTGACTAATCAAGTGTGTCATCAACCAATTATTAGGAACCTGAATCAATATAGGTTCCTACATTATCATACATTGTATGATATGACATTAACATAAATAATTAAAAATCTAATATCGGTTTGATGACTATCAAGGCAATGTCTTTGACATTGGACGTTCAGAAAGATTCAATCAGTAAGGTTAGAAACGCCCTAAGACGAATTAATTAAATAAGAGAATACGTTTATCTAAGCAGAGTAAAGAAGTAATCTTTAAGCATCGCAAGGATAAAGAGATCAAAATGATCAAAATGAGTGTAAACGAAATTTTGAAACAAAGCTCCAAATGAAAGTTACGACATGCCGAAGTTTCGAGTGGTAATCGTAAATTTGAGCACCTTCATGGTAAGGTTATAATCATGATGATATATTCATATTAATATGATATCATTCTAAAGTGAGAAAGTAAGGAAAGGAAGAAAAGTTAGCAAATTGTGCTTTAGCTCATGTGAGTTCTTTGTAACCGGCTGGTATGCATGTTATGAAGTTATTGTATGAAAGTGATTTTAACCTGATTAAGGTCAGGTAAAGAATGTTTTCAGATAAAGAATGTTTTCAAGTGTCAAGAATGTTTTAAGTCTCAACTGTGGTTGAGAAGTAAATGATTTTAAGAGTCTCAGCTGAGGTGTAAAGAATGTTTTAAGTCTCAACTGCGGTTGAGAAAGAAATGATTTTTAAAGGACTCAACCGAGGTTGAGTAGGAAATGTGGTTTTGCTGGCTGCGGTTGGGCAAAACTTGAGCACTGCGGTGCGAGGAACTGTTTATGATGATGATGGTTTAAATGATTTAAACCATGTTATGTATGAATGATGTATGTAAAGAAGTCTTGTACCGGTATGAGCCGTCAACTTTGGTTGATGGTTAAAGAGTCTTGTGGAAACACAAGCCTGCCGACTGTGTGTCGCCAATTGAGGAAATCTTATGCATGCATGAGTTATCAGCTGCGGGTTGATAGTTTAAGAGTCTTGTGATGCACAAGCCTGTTGACTTCGATCAAAAGTGAAGGCTACATTTATGCACAGTATGATTGATGTTTTGATGATATGTATGTTATGCATTTGAGTTACGTTATGTTATATAAAGATATGAATGAGTAAAGATTTTTATAAAAATTTAACTTAGAACTCACCAGCGAAAGCTGATTTGTTTTAGCATGCATGTCAGGTTGAGCAAGTTATGAAAGGATTTGATGGCCGTGGCATGGCATGAGGACTACCTATTCAAGAGTTGGCATTCCTGTTAAGATTAAATGTTATGTAATGATTTCCGCTGCTAAAGTATACGATTATTCTACGGTTTAAGGGCTATGCTTTTGATGTTTAACCAACTGAGGGACTCCCGGGAAACGGGGCCTCTCAGCTGAGAACATGCAAAGTAGTTATTTACAATGGGAACTCAAATGTCGTTTTCAAAGGTTGCATTTCATAGTTTTCATACCACGACTAGTTGAACGATTGGTTCAACATTTACAAAACTACTTTGGGATTTCAGCACTGATTCAAGTGACAAACGAACACATTGATGTGAATATGTTAATTTTGTGGGTTGAATCAACGATGATTTCAATAAACAAATACAAAACTAATAACAAGTTGCGTAGGGTGTATGTCTTAAATTCACTTGACATGTGTATGATGAATAAAGAACGAATCAAGTAAGCCCCTTTTCATAGTTATTTATCATTACTTGGCAGGAGCCAACCGACAGTACTTTAGATAGTACTATTAATTTTGACAAATATCTAGCTGAGGTCGGTACGTTACGCGAACATAACATAACAAATCAAGTTTCAGGGTTGGATCCTTGTGATCCAGCTAATAAGGGCAATTTAAGTTAGGGTAGGTAAATAATCGCATGTGTGATATTATTGACAGATTACACTAATAAACCAAACTCGGTGAACATGTCCGAGCCATGGTTTGAGACGAATTTTAGTTCAAAGATTTTAGATAAATGTGTTGACAAAACGAAGCGCAGTGTGAGATGACTCTGATATCAATCAATGGCAAAATAGTGTTATGTCTATAGTGTGGTGGGCTGGCGGCTCGACTCCATACTACGTATGTCCTATATAAGCATAACTCCACATAACAGCATGATATCAATGATGAGGTTCAGGAGTGTAAACTTGTTTGATTTACAATGAACAAATTCAAATACGGATTTCAATCACAATTGGTGAAATACATTCACTGATTTAAAACAAGAGTCTAATTGAAAACAATTGTGGAGACAAAACGAAGTTCAGAGCGAAAGCTCTACATTCCATTAGGGGCAAAATCGTGATGCATTGAAGGAAGGTGTGCAGACAGTTGGGATAGACACTACGTATGCCCTATATAGAAACTTACTTCATTACATTGGGAAAGTGTCAGTAATAAGGTTTAAAGCGAGAGTTCGTGTAGTCAAAAGTACAAGCAATTTGTGATAGCAATGATTTTAATTATAAACATTATGAACTCACCAACCTAGTGTTGACTTGGTTTTTCGCATGTTTCTCAAGTGGCGTACATGTGTAAATAATACACTTTTCAGTAACAAGCTAGGAGTGTCACGGTAGTGAACCTAGCATCGTTTGCATATCAATTTTGTAATATCTCGTACGGATACAAGATAAATGGCTTGGCTTATTTTGTAATAAGGTTATATTATAGTATTTGTACAAGTTGTAATTTAACTTTGTTATATAAATGCAAATTAATGTGTCTCATTATATCATGTGTTGTGTATACAATTTTATTACCCAGAGATCAAACCCCGGGAGTATTCTACCCGACTGGACGTCGATCCAACCTGCCGGCATGAGGCTGACATCATGTGGCAACAATCTAGGATCCCCTCCTTGAAAGTTTTTACCCAGTCAAACAAAATCAACTCCGTGAAATTCAAATGAACTAAACGAATAATATTGAAGGTAAGTAAAAACGGATGTACAGATCGACCCAAGATATGTGGGTACATACTACATAGCTAACCTAATAGATCACCCAAAAAGAAACATATCATGCAATCGCTCTGCATCGAAGAATTGTATATAAAACAAATCGAAGAAAAAAAAAGAAAAATTAGAAAAAAAAAACTGTTAATTGTATAGGAATCGAACCTAGGTAACGTGGTTCAAACCTGAGCAAGGGAGACAACCTTACGGATATTTTCGATTCCCTGCTTATCTGGTGGGTATGATCTCACGACGGTCAAGGTAATCAGACCTCGGTTGTTAACCCGCTTGTAGCGTGGAAACCAACAAACCATCGCAAAGATCAAACCAAAGTCTTTGATAGTTTTTCATAATCTTTATTATACATGTACAAAAATATCTTATTTTACGTGTTTGTGCAAATTAATCACCGTCTATGTTTTAAAGTTTGTGTTGCACTTTAAATATTTATTTTGATGTTACGGCAACTTACATTGTCTTTGATAGTTTTTCATAATCTTTATTATACATGTACAAAAATATCTTATTTTACGTGTTTGTGCAAATTAATCACCGTTTATGTTTTAAAGTTTGTGTTGCATTTTAAATATTTATTTTGATGTTACGGCAACTTACATTGTCATAAAATCTTAAACGATTATGAATTAGCACAAATACATAAAAGAAGATATATTTATACATTTATAATAAAAATCATGATAGAAGCCAATAATTTGACTTGATCTTCAGTTGATGGGTTTTCATGCTACAAATATTGATTACTTGTACATTGAATGTTGCAATTCATTATCGAAGAATATGGTAACGACTAATTTCAATTCATCATTAAACCTATTAAATGTTAAACTTAAATTCAAAACTAATTAAACATTAAACCCATAATTATTTTTTTTGAAGTCAAATTTAATATTGAAACAAACCACTAACAAGATGCTAGAGACACGTTTACATCGACAAAAAAAAAAATTACACCGAGATAAAGTCAAACTTGCACAAATCTATCCAAGCTATGTTTGTTAACGTTACTCAATTGATGATCCACTGATACCTTTTTAGCTTCCTCCCCATTATTGATTTATGTTGTATCTTTCTTTTATAAAATTAAGTCATCCTCGATATTTTTATGGCGTAAATCAATCAAGTCAACTCGTGAAAACATTTGGGATCGAATTAGTAAAAAGCTCAAAGGAGCAAAGCCTAAACGAGCCAAAGCCCGAGGCCGATCTCAGAAATATGGCTCACTTTGTTATCGAGTACGAACCCGAGCTTTACATATCGAATTTGAGCCGGTTCGCATGTCTAAACGAGTTTTTCATTTATATAGTTTTTATTTATTTTATTAATTGTATATTTATAAATTTAATTATTTTTATTTATAAAATTTTGATAAATACATTTAAATCATTTATGTTATGTTAAATTTGGAAAATATAATTATAAATATATATTAAATTTGTAATTAAAATTAATAGATTGAATAATTAAAGGATAAAGGAGCCGAGGTCGAGCCTAAAATTTTTTTAACGAGTCGAGCTTTAGCTTTAGCTCAAGCTCGAGCCCTATGTAGTCAAAATGAGCTGAGTTCGGGCTCGGCTCGAGTCGTTTACACCCCTATGCAATTTCTTCAATTTGGTTTAAGTTTTAGATTAAATATCAATTGCTTGATTAATACTTTTAATCATGTATTAACTATAATTTTTGAAGCATTAAATCAAGAACCAACTGACTCGACCCTATCATTCTAAAAAAACTCATACACAAAATCAATTTATTTGTCTAAAAGCAATTATTTACAGAAAGCCCCTCGTTTTATTAAAGGTAAGTATTCAATTCAACTTAGTTTTACTTCTTTATTTCAAATACTATTCTTAACTAATGTAAAATAATTACATATATTATGATATTAAGGTCTAGGTACTTGTAAGTCTCTTAAATTTTTAAAATAACATTAGAAAAAATTCTTTTACTATCCTTTTTGAATATAAATATTGACTGACATTTGTGACCGGAAGACATATCATTCTTTCGTATTATAAAATTGTAACACAATAATGCATAGAAGACCACAATTGACAAAAAAAAAATGTTTAAATAGCGAAAGCAATCAATATTTTCCAGCCACCGGTGCGTCGCATATGGTTTACGTAACATCAATTAATTAATGCATGACACCTATGCGATGTAACGTGACGACTTCTGCACCACAAGCTTAAAAGATAATTCAGAATTTTATATCAGGCGACAGGGTTGCCAAAGGGTCATGATATTCTCAACCCCACTATTTCACGTAGTTTTAAATGTATTTTATATGGGCTGTTTTATTTGGACACCCCACTTTTATATTTTTACACCCCTGCGGACCAATACGGGCCGTAATGGCCATTACGGCCCGGTATTGGGTACAGACAAACATTCCAGAGAATTCTTAGGAATCAGTGCAACATTCTGTGGGACGGGCCGTACTGGCCAGTACGGCCCGTCTTTGCCCAAACTTATTTTTCAAGCCATTTTGAGTGTCAACCAGTTTTGATAAACGTTGATACGGCCCGTACTGGCCAGTACGGGCCGTCTTGAGTTAATTTATTTTATTTAATCATAATTTACTTATTTAAATATTTTTTAACGATATACGATTAATACGTGAATTATTTGAACGATGTGTGTTATTTATTTTATTTAAACTTAATTTACGTATTTAAATTTAATTTTTAACGATATACGTTTATTATGTAAGTTATTTGAACGATACACGGCTAATACGTTAATTAAACGTCATAATTTCGTTTTAACTAAATATTTCATTTTCTAATCAGCTTGTTTGCGTTAGTTAAAATAATTTAAACAATATAAAGTTTTTTGCGCAAATATTAAACAACACAAACAGAAACAATACAAACAACACAAACAGAAACAATACAAATGTAGAAAGAAACATACGTATATACACTGTACGGTTTTATATACAAGGAATCAAAATACATAAATACAAAATGAACTACGATCCGGATGGTCCAGCGTCATCGTCTGCGTAGACGCGTGGCTCCGGGAACGGTGGAAGCTGTGTCCCGTCCCGTCGCGCATGCTCTGACGCGACTGTCCACTGGACCAAATCCTCGTATCGATCGAGCCGTCGCTCGATGCGTGCCATCCGCTGGGCCATCTCGTCGCTACGGGCGGCTATCTGGTGTAGCAACGCCTCGAGTGGCTCGGTCAGGCGCACCGCACGGTAAACGTGCGGTGGATGCTGCGGAGGCTCCTCATCTCGCGGCGGTGACAAAACCGGCTCCTCCCGAATCGGCTCGGGCTCCGGTATCGGGCCACCGTCCTGCTGCTGCTGCTGGTCTGGCAATACAATAACCTGGGCCGGCTGAAACGGGCGGCCGTCCAGCCCAATAAACCGCAATCCCAGACCCGGGATGTCGGTGGCAACTTTCATGCTGATGACCGTACGACGATCGAGCTTACGAGGCTCGATCGCCGCCAGATCCTCAAGCATGTCAATCATGCCTCTGATGCGGGTGATGTGGGTGACAAAGGCGCCACCCCACAATGTACCGCGATCCTGTCGGTGGTAGAAGGAGGCGTAGTACAACGCAAAACACCGTGCCAGGTTGCACGGCCTGCCAGCAATGAGTGAGTGCAGATAAAACAGATCTGTCGACGTCACCCACTCCTGGCTCTGACCGCGACCTGAGATGGTCGTCACGATGCAGCGGTGGATGTAACGGATCAGTGGATCTCTGATCGTCAAACCCTGTGTGAAGTCGTCACGAACGGTCTCCGGCTCGTAATAGATGCCTAAGTGCACGGCGAACCGCTCGATCGACATCTCGACGTGCTGGCCGCATAAGGAGAACTCGACATCCGGAGGAAGCTCCTCGTCATCCTCCTCCCGAACTGCGGCCTGGTGAGCTCGGTATCTGAACGTGGATAGAAACTCCACAGTGATCAAGCGGTAGGTGGGCATGTCCGCGATATCGAACAAGCGAGTCCACGGCGTATCCTCGCCGAGGATGGCTCTCGCACGAGCCGCCTCCCCGACATCCGTCAGAAGACCCCAGTCTATACAACGAGGCGTCGGCACGGTCATCCGTAGTATCCGACGGCACCTCATGAATGCCGCAGACCCCTCCTCGAACTGCAGCCACTCGTGCTGCGAGAGCGCCAGCGACTCCGGATCCAACGGCGGCCCCTGCTGCTGTGGCCCCTGCTGCTGTGGCCCCTGCTGTGGCATCTCTGGATCCATATCAGCTACAGAAAGTATAAGCTGAAAAACGAAAAAACGATCGAACGTAAAAAAAACTTTTTGTCTAAGACGGACCGTATAGACCAGGACGGCCCGTAATGCCTTTGCCCGTCTCAAGCAAAACCAGGTCGTCTTGGACCAAGACGGCCCGTAATGGTCAAGACGGCCCGTCTTGGCCATACCAGGCCAAAACTAGGCTGGTATGGCCAAGACGGCCCGTAATGGTCAAGACGGCCCGTCTTGGCCATACCAGGCCAAAACTAGGCTGGTATGGCCAAGACGGCCCGTAATGGTCAAGACGGCCCGTCTTGGCCATACCAGGCCAAAACTAGGCTGGTATGGCCAAGACGGCCCGTAATGGTCAAGACGGCCCGTCTTGGCCATACCAGGCCAAAACTAGGCTGGTATGGCCAAGACGGCCCGTAATGGTCAAGACGGCCCGTCTTGGCCATACCAGGCCAAAACTAGGCTGGTATGGCCAAGACGGCCCGTAATGGTCAAGACGGCCCGTCTTGGCCATACCAGGCCAAAACTAGGCTGGTATGGCCAAGACGGCCCGTAATGGTCAAGACGGCCCGTCTTGGTCATACCAGGCCAAAACTAGGCTGGTATGGCCAAGACGGCCCGTAATGGTCAAGACGGCCCGTCTTGGTCATACCAGCCCAAAACTAGGCTGGTATGGCCAAGACGGCCCGTAATGGTCAAGACGGCCCGTCTTGGTCATACCAGGCCAAAACTAGGCTGGTATGGCCAAGACGGCCCGTAATGGTCAAGACGGCCCGTCTTGGTCATACCAGGCCAAAACTAGGCTGGTATGGCCAAGACGGCCCGTAATGGTCAAGACGGCCCGTCTTGGTCATACCAGCCCAAAGGTCACCTTCTTCCCTGGTATGAACAAGACGGCCCGTAATGGTCAAGACGGGCCGTCATGTTCTTGGCTGATTTGAATTTTAAAGGAGCAAGACGGGCCGTAATGGCCTAGACGGCCCGTCTTGTTCTTATTTCGAAAACTAAAAAACAGCCTAAACACATCCTATTTCGATCAAAAACCAAATCTAAACACATATTCATGATCTACGAGTGAAAATACGTACCAGGTATCGAAAGCTTGAAGGACCAAGACGGGGTGTATAGACCAAGACGAGAGAGTTTGTGAGTAAATGTGTGTGGAAAAGTTCAAATGTAAAACTGAAATCTGTATATAACAAGAACATTACGGGCCGTATTGGGCATTACGGGCCGTAATGTTCTATCTTTTTTTTTTTAATTTAAATAAAAAATTCAGTTTTATTATAAATAATAAATAATAATTTGTTTATTACATTTAAACGTCTATGTAGTCGACCAACTTATTTTCATCTAAAAATCTTTTGTATTCTTGCAGCCTGTCATGATATACGAACTCCCAGTCGGATGCGGCATCATTTCGGTAACGTTTCCAAATAGGATTTACCGTTGGCATTGGATAAGATCCTTGTAAGGTAACATTAACGTAATGTTGGCCAAGATGAATTACTGATACGACGTTATGTCGCGGCAAACTATTAGCAGATGTCCACAAAGGAAAAATGGTTTAAGGACCTCCTCTGCTGAAAAGTTGAACAATTACGCCAAATCTTTGAGCGATTACTAAACCTGTGTGAGGCATAAACATCCAATGTTCGGCGGGAGCAGGTTTAATCTGTTGCCAATTTATTGTGTTGCGTAGTACATCATAAGAATCTGGGTCGTAGGAGTTAAACACATATCTGTACAGATCTGCGTTGAAATCTAATTCATGCAAGAGTTGTTGTCGAATAAATGCCCAATGACTTTCATCGAATCCTAAGCCCACGGCTACAGAACGAAAACCACAGTTACCATCTGGCAGGACATCTTGTATGTTTATCACGTAAGGTTGAATGAGAGGAAGGATGTGATGACCGAAGCGATAAACATTGTTTAATACTTCTGGTTTCATGTTACGTGGAAAACGAAATTCGTTTTGACTTAGCGAGTCCGATGGTGGCATTGCTTTTGATACCGATGTGGAACGGCTGCGCCGAAATACGGGTTTCTGACTCGTCTCGGTCACAGCTGTAAACGAACTATGCCTCGAAGGTTCAAATGTACTTTCTTGCGACGCTAAATTATCTTTAACAACGTCCTGCTCTTGCTCTTTTTGTTTCTGTGCCTTTAAAGTTGGTCGACCACGTGTATCTTTTTGAACTGAAGGCGCCTTTTTGTCGCTTTTATTTGGAAATACCTGCGCCAAGACCTTCTTTATTAGACTCTTTTTAATTTCAATAGGTTTGGAATTTATTTCTTCTGTAACCAAACCCATTTGTCCTATCACATCTATTTCTTCTTCTTCTAACAGTGTTGGGTTAGCTGCGTTAAGTTTAGTCCAAAAAATATCTATATCTGAGAGCGGTATCTTTTTATCTGCATAATTTATAATTAGAGTTAATATAAAACTAAGTACGTGTGAAACATCTAATATTTACATTTAATATTACGAACCTGTGTTGTAATATTTTGATATATTACAAGCGCACGGCAACCCACAACTAGTCCAAAGCTGGTGGCCACACGTCATATTTTTGTCACGCATGACTCTTATTTTTTCTTTTTCCTCTACCAACAAATCAAGGGCTTTATGGGACACCTTTCCTCGAAGGTTATCAAATATTGGTAGTTTATGATGACCCATAGTTTTAATCAAGCTTGTTTCAAAATCATGTTTCATTTTTACCTCCTGTGCTTGCACGATTTCATTTACGAAACCGACAAGCGAGGCAAGCGTGCTGTTTGGTGATCTGAGAAATCGTTTTAGGTTCGAGTGCTGACTTTCCACCCGGTTTGTTGTACGTTGACCAAAGTTGCGCGTTCTGTTGGTCCATGCTGTTACAAACATATCTCTGTAACTGTTTTACCAGGTGTGCGTTAGATACTCCAGAACCCCTGAAATGAAACAAAAAACCAATGATGAATTGATTCAACATAATGATGGTATATGATGCTTACTTTTTTTATCGTCTTTGATAAGTCTTTCGTACAGACGATTGTAGTTGTAGTCGTATAACTCTGTTGTCGGAGAGTTACACAAATTCGCCCATTGACCTTTGAATTTCTTCCAGTCTGCGTCCGAAAAGCTTGCCTTGCAGTGTTTGGCAATATTTTCGTCTATGTGCCACCTACAGAGATATTTTGCGGATTCTGGAAACACTTTACGGCACGCATTCATAACAGCAAGGTCTCGATCTGTTATGATCACACGTGGCTCCATACACTTATTCAACAGACTCTTAGCCATCTCCAAGACCCAGACGTAGTTCTCCTCACGCTCTTTGCTTACGAACGCGTGAGCAATACTAAACGTCTGGTGTGTGGATGTCACGCCAACAATTTGAATAAATGGAAGCCTGTACTGGTTCGTTTTGTACGTCGCGTCCATCATCAGTACGTGCGGAAATGCACGCCACCAGCAATACGATTTTGGATGACAGAAGAAAATGTCTTCCACGACGTTTGTTTCAGGATCCTCCCGGGTATAGTAAACGTACTGCTGACTGTGAAGCACGTTTTCCAGGACCTGCATCGGAGTATCACCGAATTTCTTCTTGTTTTTTAGCTTCTGCTGTAAATTGTATACATCCCTAGGGACGGATACATTTGCAGGGTTACGTTTCTTTATGCTCGAAAGTATGTTACGAGGATCCATGTGTCGCTCGGTCAGATTCTCCACCAGATCTTCTTCCTCCTGAGTGAATCTTCTAACATATGGATGACCCTCTAGATTCTGAGCAGGCTCGTGATTGTGATTGTCGTTAATCACCAGCAATTTCCAGGATTCACGAACTTCGTTGTATAACCCTATCAGTTGAAACGGACAACCGATTTTCTTGATGCCTGACCGTCTAAGGATTGCGATGCTATTGTGCTCGCCACCACGGTCACACATGAGCCAGACTTTGATTACACTGCCTATTGTCTTTGATTTCTTCGTTCTTCTTTTCACTACAATGTAACCATTGTCCACTGCTCTACTTTTCACCCACCCTACCAGCGCTTCCTCAGACATAAACTCCTGACATATAAAAACAATAATAAATAGCTTAAATGGATATCGATAATATACAATTATTAACATTTAGTTTCATTTAATTTACCTCTTTTGTTTCCCAGTCAACGTTTGAAGCCACCGGCTTTTTTTCATAACCCTCCTCCGTGTAACTTTGTTTACTGTCGTCATACACGAACCCATACGATGCTTGACTATCAAACCCGACATCAGCGTTAGGTTCAGCATTCAGATCTATCGTGCCGTATGAATACTCAACAGGAGGCTCTTCGTTCAAATCAGGCACGGAATAGTTGAAAAAACTCCCGTCCCAAAACGACATCGTTACAGATATGAATTATCTTGAAATATATTTGAATTCGAAAGTTACGCGTTCGTTTGAAACGATTCATGCTTATATACAAATTTGAAAATCTTCAAGACGGCCCGTAATGGCCTTTACGGCCCGTACTGGGTCAAATCAATGTCCTTCTGTCAGAATTGAAAAAGCAAGACGGGCCGTAATGGCCAGTACGGCCCGTCTTGATGTCAAATCATTGTACTAGGTTTCAGGGAATGTCTGTACGATGAATGAGACGGGCCGTCCTGGCCATTACGGCCCGTCTTGCTTCCAATCATTGGAACATGTTGTCAGGAGTGAATGTTTGACCGAAGCCTGAGACGGGCCGTAAAGGCCATTACGGGCCGTCTCAGGGTGTATTTTTAAAAAAAGTGGGTGTGAGAATAACAACACCCATTTTATATACCTATACACAATGTCAGATAGGATATACACCCATGGGCTGGCCTCCGTCTCAGGCCTATTTTTTGGAGTGGCACAAAATTTTATAAATATATCTATACTACTATATAATACATATAAGAATGTTAATGATTTTCTTTTATTTTTTAGTTTGTCTCACATTGATACATTTAAAAAATAAAGTGTCATATAATACCTATAAAAGAAAAGCCTCTCAAATCAAATAATTTACTTTTTCACTCTTTTGTCATATTATATTTGACATTTTAAATGATAAATTTTATCATAATAATTTTTTTAGTTACAAGAGTTAATTTAACAAAAATTAGGTGGTTTAAGCTTTTGACGAGCCAAAATCAGTAGCTAATTGTTTTGTTTTCCCATGCATCGCGCGTGCATCATATATTTATATATATATATATTTATTTATTCAAATGACAACTAATAAGATGAAAAGAAATAAAAAGAAGCATTTATAAACTTATGATTTTTAAAGGGTACAAAAGGTCATCTTTTTAAAGTATAGAAAATTACTTTCATGCTTTTAAACTAAATATGTTTATTGGTTTCATTAACGGTTTATTCGGTCTAGTTTAATTGATTTCCAAATTTTTTTCCTATCAAAAAACCAAACCGAATTCGAGAAGTGGTTCGGTTATGTTTTGGTTAAAACTAAATAAACAGATTGAAAGCCAAATAAACTGCTTAAAAGTCAAATAAACCAATCCAAATAAACATAATTCAATCGGATAAACTGATTAAAAGCGAATAAACCGATTAAAAATCGAATAAACAGAATTCAATCTTATATATTATTAATAAGATAATAAATTTAAATTTGAATTCGGTTTAATTGGTTAACTAAACAAACCAAATTTATAAAAAAAAATTGGAACTAAAAACCGTAATTTGGATATAGTTAGGTACCGAAACAAAAACGAAAACCAAATTCAAAATTTGGAAATAGTTAGGAACTAAAACGTAAATTAATTTTCTTTATTTACGAATACGTTTCGGTTTTCGGTATTAAACGGTTTTTCGGTTTTTTTGAACACTTTCACTTTAATATTAGAATTGCATAGAGCGCCTTTTTTTTTTCCGACTCGTCGTGAGCTCGTCAATTTTTATGGCCGCCCGTGTTAAAACCTGTGATGAAAGTCGTCCCACCAAAGCGTCACACTTGCACGACTTTATCATTTATGATGCATGAGAAGTATTTCACTTCTGAATATATATATATATTTTATTACTAATATTTTATCATCTAATTTTACGAGTAAAGTTATTCGCATACTGCACTCTAGTGTTACAATCAATATTCATACATGGGAGCGTGAGAGTGCATTTAAGAAAAATCGGAAATTATGATTAATCATATCAAGGTATTAAAGACTAGCAGAGTCTTGGTGGTGGTACAATACTTAGAAACCAATTGTTGCTGGATTCGAATCTTACGAGTGACTTTTCTCAAAGTATTTACTTTCATTTAACTTGATGGTGGATATGGTCATGTGGTATTGCTAGTGGCATATTGATAATTTTGTGATCTGTTAGTAATCCAAAAATTAACCGTTAAAAAAACTAATAATAAAATAACAATTATGTCATTTTGATATAGGAATTAGAAAAGGTAATTGAAAAATATAAGAAAAATTAAACCAAGATTATTTTTTTAAAGTAATGAGTAAAAATTATTGATAATATAGGTGATAAAATATAAATTTAAAGAACTTGAGTAGAAAAATGATTTCACTTTAACTTATAACACAAAGATGACGAAAGAACGTAAAAATTTTCAATTCTCAAACCACTGTCATTGGTTTGAAAACTAGCAACGCAGCTGGCAATTTGTTTGAAAAGGAGGGCTTATAATTTGAGCACCTCAACTCTAAGTTACATCATCAATCCATTTCAAAGCATCTTGTAAGGATATTCATGATTCGGCTTTAAATCGTGAAACAATTAAAACCGGTCTTCGATTTAGTTTTATGGTTGGTTTTTAAAAAACATTTGACCGCTCAGTTTCAAAACTTTAAAACCACAGTTAATGGTTTAGTTTACAGTTTTCATTAAAAGATAGGCGTTAAAAACCGGACCAGACCGTTTGTTTGTATTAAAATGTTTTTTGTTGGCTGCTCAATATATATAAACACACACGCATCGTAGATAGATAAGTTTGATGATTTAGATGTAAACAACCCTACTTATAAACACACACGCATCGTAGATAGCACATAGTTGCGTTCTTCATTTCACTATAAAAAAATAAAAATGAAAGTTTATTATGGTAAAGTATATAAGATCTATATATTATTTTGAAAATTGAAGAACTAAATAAAAACTTTTTTTTGATAATTTAATTAAAAAATTTGTAAACGTTAATTATATTAAATTAATTTTTTTATAATTTTTATGAGTATATCTTAGGTGGATTTTTCTAGTTGGTGCTAAATGTCAAATCCAAATTCCACTATCTACCAATCCTGAATTCACACTATCAATTTGACCTGAAATCACGCTATCAATTTGAATTTATGAAAGGAAAAATAACCAAAATGGTCATTTTGACCAAAATGTGTAACAATTTTGCCATTTAACTTTTTTATAACCAAAATGTCCATAGCTTTATGGGCGCCGGCGCCTATTAATTTACGGGCGGCCGCCCGTTTGATCTCCAATAAAATTTCGCCACGTGGCGTATACGGGCACCCACGCCCGTTAAATCTGACGAACGTCTGTCATTAAAAAAAGTTGTCACGGGCGTCGGGCCCACCCTGACACCCTTGTCACGGGAGTCCACCCGTAAAAAAAATAAAGAAAATAATAATCGGTCATCTCACAGGCGCCGGACCACCTACACAGGCGCCCGAACCTACCACACAGGCGCCCGAACCTACTTACGGGCGTCCAAGCTTTTTTTCTCGGAAGACGTGTTACAGGCGCCCGCCTGTAAGTTTTTTTTTTTTTTTTTAAAAAAAAAATCCCTTATATGCTAAAATACAAAATGTGATGTAGAGATGTACAAACAAAAATACTTTAATAGAGGTTTGTATAAATTAATTGTATGTCTCACAAGTTCATATCTATAACGTATGAATGTCAATAAGAACTACAAATTTATCAAACATACCGGCAAACAATAACCCTGAAATAATGGTGTAATTTCATATACATGTATGGTGGGAGAAAAACATAATGTCGTATTATTTAACAAGGAAAAAAAAGTTAAAACCATAATTAGTGTATTATCACTAAAATGCATCATGCAAGACGTAACATTCTTATCTTAGAGATATAATGAATCAATAAAATACGACACCTTAGTTAATATTAAAATTAATAATTACTATAACTTAACATAAATAATGATGTAATTAAGTTACTTAACATAATTAATGTATTTTAAAATTCGTTTATAAAAAAAAAAAAAAAAAAAAAAAAAAAACTTACATGCGGACGCATGTTTGATACAGGCGGGCGCCTGTAACTTACAGGCTGGCGACTGTAACACGCCTTTCAAGAAAAAAAAGCTTGGACACCTGTAAGTAGGTTCGGGCGCCTGTGTAAGTGGTCCGGACGCCTGTGAGATGACCGATTATTATTATTTTTTCTTTTTTTTTACGGGTGGACGCCCGTGACAAGAGTGTCAGGATGGGCCCGACGCCCGTGACAACTTTTTTTAATGACGAGCGTTCGTCAGATTTAACGGGCGTGGGCGCCCGTATACGCCACGTGACGAAATTATATTGGAGATCAAACGGGTGGCCGCCCGTAAATTAATAGGCGCTGGCGCACATAAAGCCATGGGCATTTTGGTTATAAAAAAGTCAAATGGCCAAATTGTTCAACATTTTGGTCAAAATGACCATTTTGGTAATTTTCCTTTTATAAAATGCCTCTTTCCCAAAGTTGATCAAGATTCGGCACACTTGTTCTATTATAGGTCTATCTTATTCTCACACCATTTATAGTTTATACCCCTTATACGTCTCGTATATGCCTATATGAGACATATAATGGGCAATCATTAGTTATCAGAATTTGTCCGTATCAATGATACGATTGGACTTTTATACGCATTGGTTAAACATATACGCGTCATATAGGTCGTATACACGACGTACACGTGATCAATCACTGACAAGTCATTAGATGCCAGAAGGGTTATAAGCCTCGTATACGACTATACAAGTCGTATAGAATCAATTAGATATTAAAATAAAAAAAGTGAATGGGTAAATAACCAATCCCTTATACAATTATATTAAAACAAACTGATTTTTCCCCCTCTCTCTTATCTTAACCTTCTTTATTTAGGTTTTCTAGGAAATACTATGTCTAGCGAACGGGCTTCTTAATGTATGCCAAGTGGGTCGAATTCCCTACCCTCGTGAGTGTTTTCAACTCGTGAGCGATCCAACACCTCGAATTATCCGTATGATAAAAGTAACCCATACACCCACAATCCTTCGAGCATTTGCTCTCACAATCACTCCGAGAAGCAGAACGATTGCCCGCGGTATACTTAACCGTGAAATGATCAGCCCCTTTGAGCTGATAATACGTAAAACCACCCGCCTTACAACCCGGTGGCTTCGTGTCACACTCTTTGCTCCACGCAAACACCCCGTTTGGTGTCGGGCATCCGACACATTGGCTGTCCTCACAAAGCCCAAACTTCCCGCACCGATTTGGTTGCTGACACTCGTCTTCAAAAATCATCCCGTTCTCATTCTCACGCTTAACAAACAAAGTGTACAACAAGGTCCAAGCTTGTGACCGCACATCTGTACGGTAAGTGTAGGCTCTTATGTTCCCATCGACGCCAAGTCGAAGATACGATAACGAGCTGTTGTATTGAATTCTTCCCAGCACCAAATAAACGGTTTGATCAAAAATGGGCCGAGCATTCACGAGACCAAATTTAAGCTCGTGAAAATAGGTCTCTTCGTATTCAGTTTCAGCAATTTTAAACGTTACATTTGCCAACATTACATTTCTTCGGTTTAGTTCCGAGAACGAGGGCGACCAATACCTCATGTCGTTCTTGTAATACAAAGCCAATCTTTTAGGCTCGATTACTAAACTATAAGCCCCGTTAACGTTGTTAGTGACGGACTCACGGCTCACGAGCTTATACGGACCTCCGATCCGGAGAGATTGACCGATCAAGAGAGTGTCCGTGGGGTGATCGAAGCTTTGCCAGACAAAGTTACCCTTTGGGTCACGAAGCACGACGTTACCATCAGAAAGTATGGCAAACCCGACAACGCCTTTATTGGCAGTGTTGGTTTGCCATGCGATCCGTCCGTCTGCATCGGCCAAGACGAGGTTTCCGTCCGAGCCTAACGACAATGTGGCGTTTTCTCGGACGGGTTTGCCTCGGTTGGCTTCCCAGACCCATGGCCGGACGGTTTGGTCGCGCGTCCGGCCCATTCGGAGGCCGAGAGTGTAGGCGTTTGGGGTGGTGTTGTAGAAACAGAGTTGGAAAGGGAAAGTATAGGGTGGAAGTGAACGGTAAGTTGGTGCGTATTCAGAATCATAGGTTAAGTAATCGGTACCAAATTGTAAATCGCCTTGGTTAACGTAACGGAAGGTTTCGTTCTGAGGAACAATGGCGTCGGAGATGGTGAATGATCGGAGGATGATGCAGAAGAAGATAAATGAAATACAAGAAGTGGCCATGGATACTGGATAGTGATTACTAGCTTTGGATATCTTGGTTGCGGCTTTATGTCTATTTATAGAAAAAATAATTTTCACAATTTTGATAATTGATTATAAAAAAACAATAAAAATAATCATATAAAACTAATTATAATAAGAATCAATTCCCTATTTATTCACTTTAACCCAAAAAAAGACCAAAATATTCATCACCGCTGTGGGCTCCAGTGCCTACAATTACACGGGCGCCGCCCATGATTTACGCCAATAAAAACCTCCCATGTGGCCATGGTTGGATCAGATTATGGGCGGACAATGTTGAAATTTTTTTTTATCGGTATTTTTAAATTAAAAAGAAATATATGATTGTGGACGCGGGCGCCCATGGATTGGACATGTAGCGAATTTTCCCTTTTAACAAACTTTGGTCAAACTAATATCTTGTCAATAAAAAGGTCTCCTCAAACTGTATGACCCTTATCTTTTATGTTATATAAATTACTATCAACAAGCCAATACCTCAATGATACCATGAGATTCTTTCATATGTAAGGCCTTGGATTCAAATCCTCCCGCAACGAAAAATGGATTTGTCAGAGGTTTTTTCAGTGGGGTTTCCTCCTAGGATGGTTGTGGTGGCTCATGGGAGGTCCAAGTAACTAGATGTTAGTGACATGGCCTGAAAACAGTGGGCTTACACGATTGAGATATTCACCGTTCAGAAAAATATATATAAATTACTTTTCATAATTTCCTTTAAAATTTAGTTTTAATGTTAAACTTTTAAGGTTTTGAATTTTCTTTTTAGACTTAGCTTTAATGTATAGGGTTTAGTTTTGGTTTAAGATTTAGTTTAAAGTTTACCTTTAATTTATAGTTTTAAGGTTTGGCTTTAAAACTTCATTTAGCTTTAGGGTTTAATGCTAAGCTTTATGGTTTAGATTTTAGTGTTTATGTTTTGAGAAGAAGGTTCTAATTAATCCAAAATAAGTTCAATTATACTTTGTTAAACTTGTTAAATGTAATTTTTAAAAATTATTTATTGTGTTTAACAAAAATCTTGTTTTCAGTGAATCTCGTCCTTTTGTTTCATTTATTAGCAAGATTGAACAAAAGTAAGACTAGTGGGTATGCCCCTTGAGTGGGCATGGGTAGGGCGTGAGAGGGCGTGGCACACTGCCCCCTTTGGAGCGTGAGAGGGCATGGCGTGATTGGGGTAACGGGAGAGAGGTCTCTCTCTCTCTTACACACACACTCACATATATATATAGGGAATGGTTCAAATACTAACCCTTCTTACGGCGCTAACCCATTAACTTTGCCAAAAAATAGCCGAATCTTGAATTTTTTTTTAAACATCATTGTAACACAATTTGAACACCATGTTCAGTTTTGAGTTTTGGCTAATTCATCACCGTTTGGGCTCTTACAGTACTGTAGGTGTTTAAATATTTAAAACTTACAGTACTGTAGCAAAAACCTTACAACGATGATATTTTTTAAACGGTGATGAATTAGCCCAAACTCAAAACTGAACATGGTGTTATAATTGTGTTACAATGATGTTAAAAAAAAAATTCAAGATTCGGCTTCGTTTTGGCAAAGTTAATGGGTTAGCGCCGTAAGAGAGGGTTAGTATTTGATCCCAATCCTATATATATATATATATATATATATATATAAAAGTATTAAAAAAGGGATGATGACGTGGAGTGAGTAGGTAGTCGGGCATTTCCATCAAAATGATGTGGTGAGTGGTTGTGGTGGGTGCTTATGTGGCGCCTACGTGGCGCATAGGTGGAGTGATTGGGTCACTTGGCATACCTAATAGTCTAAGGAGTAACCTTTTTTTGAACAGCAAATAAGGAGTAACTAATAAATTGTTTATAGGGGAAAAATATTCTTGCTTTCAATTGCACCCAAACTTTTTCCCTTCTATTATTATTTTTTTTATTCATAAAAGTATTTTTTTTTCTGTTGCTATGTACTTTTATCTGTTTAATCTTTTTTCTTTTTTAAAATTAGGGTACGGTTTTGTTTTAGTATTTTAAGGGGTTGTTTAGTAGCATCTAAATAGGTTTGAATTCAGACAGTTTGTTTCACATGTCTGAACGAAAAAACATCTGAATCAGCCTCTGAATGATTCAGATCTTGAATCAAATCTGAATGGAGAAAAAGGAAGGATCCCATCTTCCTTCCCTTGCCTCCCCACTCACCGTCGGCTTCCTCCTCCCCACCGTTTGCACCTCGACCCCACCGCCAGCCGCTCGACCCCATCGCTTACCGCACCGCCTATACTGCATCGCACTCCCAATGCTGACCGACGCCATCGCACCTCCCGCTCCTCCAATCGCACATCTCCTTGACGGTCGCACAACGTCTCGATTGCGATGGTGACCACGATGGGCGATGACGACCACGATCAATGTTCATGTCTTCCTCCTATGCCATGATGGTCGATGACGGGAGGCTAAGGAGGCGACAAGGTTCGCGACCGCGACGGGCGGCGGAGGTGGAGACCTTGTATTCGGACGAGGGGGCTGACAACGTGGGTTTGTGAGATAGGGTTTTCATTTTTTTTTTTTAGTTTTTATTCAGATGTATGAATGAAACGCCATCACATGACCATTCAGACCCACTTAATCATTCAGACATCTTAACCATTCAGACCCAACCAAACGGCCCCTAAAAGTCGTTTCACCTTTGACGCTAACCAGCGTTAAACGCCCACATATACACAATAACAAACAATAACGAGCAAACGCGTCCCTTCATCCACAAGGGTCCTAATATTCATACACCACTGCATCTTTTGTACGCCATATACAAATCAAATCAATCACATCATACTCACATAACTTTTACTTAGACATGTTTTCTAAATACTTTTTAACACCAAAAAGTACAAAAGGATAGTGTTATTGATACACCGGTATACCACTATTAATAACCATTTACTATCGAGTTAGATATAGAAGGTGTGAGTGCCTCTCCTATGAATGAGTTTACTATGGACTCGGGAGAGTGGGATCCAGTATCCACAGTCTAAATATCCATGCCCTATAAATATCATTTACCTCATATATTATATTATTGTCAGTATTATGGTGAGTGGAGATGAGGTCAGGGAGGTTGGGATTTTAAATAGTATTTTTTTTATTGGGGGGCGGGGTTTATTTATGGTTTTTATCTAAACACTTAGCCCCTATTTGTAGAACATAGCCTACTTTTTTTTTTGAACGGCAAAAATTTATTAATAAATTAAAAACCTCCAACTAGCAAGATGCTAGAAGAAGGATCCCAAATACAATAGAGCTACACCTCAAAGTTTACATGAAAACTTTTCCAACTATCCCAATCCAAATGAACTAGCTTTGCTCTATTCTTTATCCAAAAGAAGCCGATTCTTTTCACATCCTCTACAATCTTCTGAGTTGAAGGGCGTGCCCCATTAAAAACAACTTCATTCCTTAACTTCCAAATACACCAACACGTAGTGATTATTAAGGCATGAATCAGCTGCTGTTTTTTGCGAATACCCTTAAAAAACTTTGAAACCATAAATAAATCCTTAACCTCGAAAGCATAGATTGGCGGAATCTTGCACCACTGAGAGATACATTGCCATGCGGAACATGCATATGGACATGATACTAATAGATGTTCAGCCGTTTCTTCCTCGCCATTACATACGGGACAAGAAGTTGTTGGAACTTGGAGATTCCTCCTGATGAGCGCCTTTCGAGTAGGGAGTCGTTCCATTTCCGCCCTCCAAGCTAGTACATTCGCTTTTACCGGAACCCATTTGCTCCACTTAAATATGAAACCTTCTCTTGTCCCATGATGCATCCTTGTCTTTAAAGATTTAACAGAAAACTTATTATCATTTGAGCCTAGCCAAACCCATCTATCCATTTGGTCATTTAATGTTACATTTGACAGCAGGGATTCCATAACTTCCATTTCATCTTTTGCTTGCCCCACCATTTGCTCACTATACCATTCCCAATTAAAAGCTAGGCCTGTACCACTATTATGAACTCTATCCTTGACATTACAATCCTTCCAACTGTCCAGATTGTATAGAGTTTCGAATTTAAAACAAAATGGGATTTCTCCCACCCAATTGTCGGTCCAAAATTTTAGGGTGCTGCCATTGCCAACAACACCTTTGAACAATGACTTTAGATTAATGCCCTTACCATGGAAGTCACTACCCAGTTTCACAATATTATTCCAAATACCTGTTGTGATCGGCTTACTTGGAAGAAAATCCCCCACCATAGTTATCTTGTGAATTGCATGAACAACTCTTCGCCATAAGCTGTTTGGTTTTACCAGAAATCTCCACCACCATTTTGCAAGTAAACATAAATTGATATCTCGAAGTGATCCAATTTCAAGTCCACCTTGCTTCCTTGGTTTGACCACTTTATCCCAAGCAACCCAATGGATCTTTTTTTGTCTTTCTACCCCTCCCCATAAGAAAGCTCTTCTAATCTTGTCAAGTCGTTCAATAACCGTTGCCGGGGCTTTGTAAATTGAGAAATAATATGATGGAAAGCTGTTTAGAACCGAATTGATGAGGACTATTCGACCCCCCATAGATAAGTGTTTCGCCTTCCAGAGAGATAGCCTATTCTCAAAAGAATCAATCACCGGTTGCCAATACCGAATGAGATTCATATTAGCACCAACTGTAAGGCCCTGATACTTGAATGGAAGCGATCCCTTTTGACAGTGCATTATTTCAACCATTCTTTGCATTGTTGAGTCTTCGACATTAATCCCAAACAAACTACATTTTTGCATATTCATTTTCAAACCTGAGCTCAGGTAGAATCCCCTCATCAGCCGCCGTATAGTCGCAAGGTTTGTAACAGACCAGACTCCCATTATGATTGCATCGTCCGCGAAAAATAGATGAGATAAACATAGATCACTATTCCGAAACTGAATCCCTTTAAGTATACCCAGCGCACTTGCTCGGTTAAAATAAAAGCTCAAGGATTCCATAACAATAATGAAAAGGAAAGGAGATAGTGGATCTCCTTGTCTTAAACCCCTTTGACATTGGAATTCCTTGGTAGGTGCCCCATTAACTAACACAGAGGCCATTGAAGACTCTAGAATGCCCTTTATCCACTTTCTCCATTGGCCATTAAAGTTCATTTGCCCCATAAGGGAGTCAAGATAAGACCATGAAATGGTATCAAACGCCTTATCGAAATCGATCTTGAACAAGAACGCCTTACTTTTCTTTTTTCTTGAGCCATGATATTACCTCATTTACAATCAAGGCGCCATCTGTGATGTTTCTATTTTCCAAAAATGCAGATTGGGATTCAGAGATTATGGAGTCCATAACCTTTTTTAATCTGTTGGCCAGAACTTTGGATATCACCTTACTAATGCAACCAATTAAGCTAATTGGCCTATAATCTTTGAGAGAGCTCGGATCAGATTTCTTTGGGACCAAAGTAATAAAGGAAGATCCGCAACCATTGGATAGGCAACCGTCAACATAGAAAGCATCCAAGGTTGCCTTAAAGTCATATTGAAGAGAGTCCCAAAATTTCTTAATAAAAGCAAAGTTTAGACCATCCGGTCCAGGGGCCCGATTGCTTCCACATTCCCAAACTGCTGCTTTGAGTTCCTCATCAGTGAATGGTAGTGTCAAGGTCGCGGCTTCAACAATTGAGAGCTTTTTCTGGATAGAGCATGTGAACCTCGGTCTATTATAATTTGGCTCTGTGAATTTATCTTTGAAGAAACTCCATACTTCATTTTTTATTTTAACCGGATCGTTACTCCACTCGCCATTGACTTGGAGCCCATTTATTCGATTGGTTTTCATGTTATTTTTCATAATCCCATGGAAGAATGATGAGTTCTCATCTCCCTCAAGAGCCCATTTCACCCTGGATTTCTGCCTGATGTCTTCTTTTTTGATAAGTTCCAGAATAGCTAATTCATTTTTCACAGTGGCCCAATGGTCTTTTTCAGCCTCCGTGATTTCTCTTTGGATTGCTAGATTTTCAAAATTGAGAATAACATGGTTCAAAGAGGCAGCCACTTCTTCATTTCTTGCCTTTTGTTGTATGATCCAGGGCTTAAGAGCATATTTGACTGCCCTCAGTTTGGAAGCCAATCTTATATCCGGCTTACCCCATGTATTCGCAGTCTAAAGAGTCAACAACACCACATCCTCAATACCAACGAAACTAAACCATGAATTGAAAAATCGAAACGGGGAAGGCCCAAAATCAACATATGTGGTGATGAGAATAATGGGGTTGTGATCAGAATATTTCCTATCTAGAGCAGATACTCTAGCATTTGGCCATTCGTTTACAAAGCTATCACTGACCAGGTATTTGTCTAATTTGCTAAACTTCTCACCAAGACCCTTCATGCAAGTAAAACATGTACCTTCCATGTTATACTCAACCAAGTTGCACCCGAATATAAAATTATTGAAAGCCAAAGCGCCCATGAAATTAAACTCAGAATTTAAACGTTCTTCCGGAGTCCGTACTTCATTAAAGTCACCATGAATAATCCAGAAACCTTCTTGGTCGGCTTTCAGACTTTCAATCTTATCCCAGAGAACACTTTTCTCTCTAGCCTCTTGTGGAGCGTAGATATTGATTATGTGGAAGATTTCCTCATAACCCGGCACCTCACCATTCAGTAAGATAAAATTATTATCACAAAATGCTGATAATTTCTTGAATTTTGATAGATCCCAAATACACATTAGACCGCCCGATCGGCCTTGGGCGTTTACCCCTATAGAATCAAAAATAGTATTTCCCCAGAATAAACTAGGTTTAATCTTAGAATAATCCGAAAATTGGGTTTCTTGGATAGAGACGAAATCAATTTTATGATTTTGTTTTAGGGACCTAATCCATTCAGCTTTGTTAGGATCCCCCACCCCGAGCTTGCCTCGGCCAATGCATGCTAGGTTGCGGCTAGACCGGTTCCTTGATGTGCTTGGTTTGGGTTTCAGTGCTAAAGTGAACTATTCTAGACTTCTTGAGTGTTGGAAATAGTCAAGCAATGCTTACTTATGGGCTGGTCTATATACCTGTACGGTTTAGCTTGTATTAGACGGCAAACTTTGCCTATCTTTTAAGATTTAGGTTTTGGTATTAGGGTCTTTCTTGATCACTATGTGGATATCGATCCCTAGACCTTACAAAATGAGATTTTACTAGATACGTGTTTTTGTTGTATGTGGATTTAAGATATGACTAATTTTCAAAAGGATATGAAGATATTGAATCCTCCTATTGGATTGCCTTAGTGTTCTAGGCGGGAGTATTTCTATCATCATGTTGCTTTTGGATCGGGCATGACTACTTATGTTCCTTATGCTTCTTTTGGATTGTGCCTATTAATAGCTATATTGGTGGTTGTAATTTCTTGTGTTTGGCTTATGTTGTGTTGATGTTTGTTTTGCTTTTTCGGATGTATATTGTCTGGAGTCACATTCAGTTACAATATATGTGTATGCTCTTCTTTTTTTTATAGTTTGATGGAACTTTGTTGTTGATATATATATTTTTCATGTCTAAAACTCTTTATTCAAAAACTGAAGAGTTAACATCTCATATTACTATATTAGTACACGATTGGAATAGAAGCACAGACCATGAGATTCACTCAGCGAAATGTTGCATGACAATTCATTTGCTTAAAACGAGCAGAGCCCCTAATTTACCAGCCAAAATATTTCCTCACAAAAAGGGGTATCTAAATCGCATCATTAAACAAATTGAGATTTACATATAGACAGTGGCAGATCAAGAAATTTTTTTTATGAAGGACGAAAATTTTTTATGATTGTTTAAAGATTGGTATATTTTAATTTTTACTCTTTTATTTAGATCGGGTTAGGTCAAATCAAGTCGGATCATGTTAGAAAAAGATAATTAAACTAAATTTCATATATATAATCATAACAAAAAAAATACATCAAAGATTGCTCTTATGCTTGGCAAAATGGGTAGGTCGGGTTAGGCTGGGTTGGATAATAGGTCACAACGGGTGCAGATCAAAATGAGTGCAGATCAGTAAGAGTTTTAAGCAAAATTAGTTTGAGTTTAAATGAGTCATTATAAAAAAATCAATTTCGTTAAAGTTAAAATGAATTATAACTAAACAATAGTTTAATTGAATAAATTTCGGTGATTTTCTAATCAAATATATTATTGATCAATGTCACCCGTTTTAATTATCATATTAACATAGTTTTTAAGTTACTTATATTGTTATGGGTCAAAATTGTCCGAGCTGAGTTTGAGCTAGCCCTGGATTCGTTTGGCTTCGCTTGTGAACAACCGTATTGTAGGATTTTGATGCACGTCACAAATATAGAGAGAATATGAAGAAAACTTGTATATATAGAATTTCAATATGCAATGGCGTACCTACATATATTGGGGGGCGGGGGGCAACCGCTTTCTTAGTGTTTTGCAATTACCTCCCTTAAATTTGTATAATTGAACTTTTGATGAATTTATATATATGTTAAAAGTTGATCCACCCTCTTAATATTTTGCAATTGCCTCCTTAAATTTTCATAATTGCACTTTTGACTAATTTAAGTGATACTTATATTTGTTTTCTTCATAGATGTTTTGAATATACGTTGGTACGCAACTGTATATAGAAATTCTATATATACAAGTTTTCTTCATATTCTCTCTATATTTGTAACGTGCATCAAAATCCTACAATATGGCTGTTCACTAGCCAAGCCGAACCAAGCTAATGCTAGCTCAAACTCATCTTAGCTTGGTTCGGATCGTAAACCGATCCTATATTCTTGGCTTGAACTCGACTCGTTTTTAACCGAGCGGACTCATTTTGGTTTGTTTAGGCTTGTTTTTTACTTAAGAAATTTAATATTTGAATTGCATTCATTTTTAAAGTAACCACTATCTTTTTGTATGCAACTTAAAAAATATACACAGCAGATGGTTTAGTCCAATTGTAATTAAAAATATAACAGAAAAATATAGAAAATGGCAACAACCCTTGACAACAATGGCTATTGCTCAGGACAAGGACTTCATTTGGAGCCCCACCAACATCACCTTTCTCTATGTGTTTCTTATTAATTGCAAAATAGACGTGTATTAACATAACAAAACAAGAATGACAAGGATATATGGTAGTTTAGTTTAAGTCTTTAAGAAATATAAACCTTAGGAGAGCAATGTTAAAAGGAGACTAGTTTAATGGCTTATCACAAGTTAGTAATTAAGCTACATACAATAATAAAAACACCACTTCTAAGTTTAAAAGATAATAAGATAATTTAACCTTTGTTCATTCTTCATAAATGAATTAATTAGAACATAAATGCTTCCTACTAGAATTACAAAGACAATACCAACTGATCCTTCTTCTTGACTTTGTACTGCTTTGCAAGCAAATCCAACATCAAGGAATAAACCAAAACCCTGATCGACTGGAGATGGACCGAGCTAGAACGTGTGGTTTGTGACCAATGTGAGGATCTAAGATTGAGTGTGTGAGGTCTGACGTCAAGTTGCAAGACTCCAAGGTGGTGTTTGTTTTTTGTTAAAAGATCTTCCTGGCCGCTTTTGTGTGCGTGGTGTTAGGAATGAATTTGATATATTATTCTAAGGAGTTAAAGAGCTAATTATATAGCCATGTACATGAGAAATTCTAGGAACTATTAACATAAAATATTACATGATAGACTAGCTAATTTAGACAGGACAATCACGAGATTGATTATGGACGAGTGAAGATGATTGAGGAAATAATTATGACTATAATAAGGCAATAATTATGATTCTAATGAGGGATCTGTAATACGCCCCCGCAAGATTGAGGCTCCGTTAGAGACTCCAATCTTGTTGCGAAAATGTTGAAAAGGACCACGAGAGAGGGGCTTTGTGAGGGTGTCTGCTGGCTGATCTTTTGTACTGATGTGGTTGACCCATAGAAGACCGGCATCCACTTTTTTCTGAACAAAGTGGTAATCAAGTGCCACATGCTTCATTCGAGAGTGGTAGACCGGATTTGCGCATAGATAGGTTGCTCCCATATTATCACAATACAGGCGTGGAGAGTTAGGTAGTTGAACGTTCAGCTCGTGTAACAAATTTTCTATACACGCAACTTCCGCAGCAGCATTTGCAAGGCCTTGTATTCTGCTTCTGTTGATGATCGATAGACGGTTTTTTGACGAGTCAATTTCCATGAGATTACATTTGATCCGAGATACAATAAGTGGGCCGAAGTGGATCACCCCTCGTCATTGACACAATATTAGTTTTCTGATATGGAAACAAACCGTAGTGAATGGTGCCTTTTAGATATCTCAAGACGAGTTTGAAAGTTTGCATGTGTCTTGTTGTAGGATCATGCATATATAGAGATAACTTATTTACTGCATGACAAACATCAGGTCTTGTGAAAGCCAAATACTGTAGAGATCCTATTATTTTGCGATAATTAGTGGGATCAATATGGGAAGACCCATCTTCAGCTGCAATAGGCTCTGTTGAGCTTAAAGAGTAACATCTTTTTCCCCTTCCATGTGGAATTTAGTGAGGAGATCAGTGATATGTTGATGTTGTGAGAGAAACAAGCCTTTGGGTGTGGGAATTACTTCTATGCCCAAAAAATGATGAAGAGTACCAAGGTCTTTGATGGAGAATCTTTTGGAGAGAGTATCCACAAATTTATTTAAAAAAGTTATGCAATTTCCCGTTAAGACAATATCGTCTACATACTCCAAAAAATACATAGTTATACCATCATGATGATAGATAAATAAAGAGGAATCCGATTGAGATTTTTTGAAACCGGAGGCTAACAGAAAGTTCGTAAGCTTCGTGTACCATGCACGTGGTGCTTGTTTTAAACCATACAAGGATTTTCGTAGTTTGCATATATGATTTGGAAATTATTGATTCTTGTACCCCGGTGGTTGGATCATATAAACATCTTCATGAAGGGTGCCTTGTAGAATGGCATTGTTAACATCTAGTTGTCTAAGGGTCCAATTTTTAGCAAGAGCAAGAGATAAGATTTAGCGGATAATAACCGGCTTTGTCACTGGGCTGAAGGTTTCAAAATAATCTTTGTCTTGTTGTTGATGAAAACCCTTTGCAACGAGACAAGCTTTGAACTTGTCCACCGACCCATCGGGTTTTCTTTTTACTCGGAAGACACACTTGCACCTAATAGGTGTATGAGAAGATGGAGAAACAAGTTCCCATGTTTGGTTGTGAAGAAGCGCATTGTACTCACCATCCATGGCTTGTCTCCAAAGTGGGTCTTTGATGGCTTGGGAGACAGAGGTAGGTTCAATTGTGGAAGGAAGTGGGTGAGTAGTTGTGTGGTTAACAAATTTTTCACCATAATACCTATGGTTGGGTATACAGTTTCTGGGAGGTAGCACGGTTGGAGATGGGGCTGAAGCAATGGGTACGATTGCTGGAGTAGAAAAATTTTGGGTCAGTTTTGAATTTTGTGAGGGAGGCACATGTGAAGCAAGAGAAGGTAGCTGTTGCATGGAAATAGAAGGTGGGGTATGATCAGGTGGGGTAGTAGGATGAGAAATGGGGTTAACAGTGGAGAATATTTGGGATGATGGTATGCGAGAATGAGAAATATGTGCGGTAGGTGGGTTGGGAACATGCAACGATGATTGTGGTTGACTTGAGGAAAAATTAGTGATGGAAATTGGTGAGGTATGAGGAATATAACCGTCACAGAATGCGAAGAAATGTTCAACAAATTGGACATGTCGTGAATGATAGAGATGATTTGTAACAATATCCATACATTTATATGCAGGTTTGGATGTCGAGTAGCCAAGAAAAACACAACGTGAGGATTTTGGATGAAGTTTGGACGGAGAGTATGGCTTTAGCCATGGGTAGCATAACCACCCGAACGGTTTGAGCTCGGAGTAGTTGGGGGAGTCGAGTGTAATTTTTCAAAATGTGTTTTGTGTGTAAGTATGGGAGTCGATAGACGATTAATCAAGTATATCGCCGTTTGAAATGCATGTGACCAAAAACGTAGAGGTAAACCGACATGGTTGAGAAGTGCTAAACCGGTTTCCACTACATGTCGTTGATGTCGTTCTGAGGTGCCATTTTGTTCGGGTGTATGACGTGGTGTTGTGAAATGCGTTATGCCAAGTGATTGAAAAAGAGGTATAAATGATTGATATCCCCCCCCAGTTATCCGAGAAGATTGAAATTAACGATGTTTGGAAATATTTTTCAACCAAGTTTTTAAATTGTGGGAATATGGTCGAGACATCCTACTTATGACGCATGGGATATAACCAAACATATTTTGTGTAATAATCAACAAAGATTACATAATATTGGTAACCATCAATTGATTTTTGTGTCGGTCCCCAAACGTCCTTGTATATGAGTTGCAATGATTTAGTTGTCACAAATGATGTGTTATGAAACGGAATTTTATGGCTTTTATTAATAGAGCATGAATGACAATGAAATTTAGCATGCAACATTTTATTTGAAGAAAAAACCAATAGACTTTCCAAGAGCTTGAATAATCTTGATAGATGGATGGCAAAGGCAATGATTACAATCATTAATGGAACTTTTCATGACAGTGTTCACATGTGGAGAAAGCAAACCTAGAATTTAGTAAACATCATGCTCGTTCACTCCCCGTAGAAGAGGCGCCCTCATGCGAAGATCTTTCACATAAAAACAATGAGGAAAAAATTCACCAGAAACTTTGTTAGTTTTGCATAATTTAGCAATAGAAACTAGATTTCCACTTAAGTTTGGAACACACAAAACTTTTAAGAAAGATAAAGGACGAGAAGGAGTATAAATATTTGTGTGATCAATATGAGATATAGAAAGACCTGTTCCATTGCCAAGGACGATTTCTTCGGGTCCACCATAGTCCGAAAGAGGATGTAAGTTGGATCGATCAGATGTGATGTGATGAGAGGCTCCTGTATCAAAGAGCCAAGAAGGGTGATTCGGTAATGATCTAGTTGTCATATTGTCAACAACAAGTTCATTGTTAATGGTTACATGGTTCTCACGAAGAAAACGTGACAGTTTTCGGCAATCCTGAGTTTCATGACCATTTATGGAACAAAATTGGCAATAGATGTTGGATCGATTGTTGCGAGAACCGTGGGAGAAGGAAGGTTGTTTAGACCATTGAGGTCGGTATGATCGAGAAGGAGCACAGTTGTGAGACCGCTAATTAGAGTTGGATGGTGCATTATGGGATGTTTGGGTTTGAGTATAGTTGGCTGTGAGGACAATGGGTTGTGTTGATTCCGTATCTTTCATTAGGCGCTCGAAATCAACCAGTTTGTCATAAAGCTCCGAGTACGAAACAGGTGTATCCCTTACATTGAGGGCAGCCACAATGGTTTTGTAGTCATCACCTAATTGATTAAGAGTGTGAATCATGAGGTCCTCATCATCGATTGGGCTTTGATCCAAGGCAAGTTCTTCATCAATCGACCGCATGTCATGTAAAAACTCAGCAACCGTGCGTGATCATTTTGGGTTTGTTGTGAGTTTCGATTTAAGAGAGATTATACGTGACCGAGAAGTATTAGCATACCTAGTTGTGAGACGTTGCCATGCTTCTCGGGATGTATTTGTCGATGATAAAAGAGGTTGTAAGGCGTTTGTACAGCTGCCAAGGAGTGCACTGATCAAAATCTGGTCTTGTCTATACCAGCGGAAATAGTCTGAACCGGTAAAAGTGGGTATGTTTATGGGACCTTCGATGAAATGGTGGAGATCGAGACCGATCAAAGTGGACAAAACTTGCTTACGCCACACCGGGAAATTAGAAGATGATAGTTTTATGGGAAAGTGAGTAGATGAGGTAAGATGTATGATTGGTGGTTCATTAGTAGCATGGGCTGTAGGTGCAATAATAATAGGGATTGTAGGTGCCATGGATGGTTTAAAAAAATAAAAGAAGAAGATGGTGAGGATCGGAATACTTGTTCAGATGAGAGTGGCTCTAGATACCATGTTAGGAATGAATTGTATATATTATTCTAAGGAGTTAAAGAGCTAATTATATAGACATTTACAGGAGAAATTCTAGGAACTATTAACATAAAATATTAAATGATTGACTAGCTAATTTAGGTAGGATAATCACGGAACCGATTATGGACGAGTGAAGATGATTGAGGCATTAATTATGACTATAATGAGGCAATAATTATGACTTTAATGAGGGATCTGTAATACGCGGCACAGACAACGGGCAGAGGGTGACTTATACAGATTGTTCGTTTTATAGAAGACGCTTCATTAAAAAAGGTATGCCCGGCATCTTTCTGGTGTAGACGTGAACTAACCTCTTCTCGTCTCTTCTTGGCTCTTCTCATGTGAAAATATTAGGATTTTCCAGAAAATTCATTCGCCCCTATTTCTTTCGTTTCCTATCTCAGCCGACGCCTCTTCCCCCCATCCCAGCGGCCGCCGCCCTCCTCCCCAGGCGCAACCTCTGCAGTTGTGTCCTCTATTGCCCTTCCTCATCGGCGTGACGGGTTTTGTTCGATTTTGTGTTTTGTTTGATTTGTTCTTTCTAATCTAAACCTAATGGTTTGTTCAATTTTGGTGTTCATCTTGGTTGAGTGTCACGATTTGATTTTAAGGCTAAAATATTTGTACGATTCTCAAGAAGACAATGGAATTTTTGAAAGATTAGCCATATTAAGCTCGAAGACAATGGATTTTAGCAGCCTGCAGACGTTAAAAAACAAACGATCTTCTTTTAACAGTCTGCAGATGTGGTCCGTAGACTACTGACATTTTATCTCTGAAAAAACAAACAGTACCCAAGTCTCCAAATGATTTAGTAATTAGGATTTTAAAGAGTAAGGGAAGTGATTTGGGAACAACGGAGTGTCCTGACTTCTATCATATCACGTTTTCTTCTTCTTTTTTTTTTAATTTTCTTTTCTTTTTTTGTTTATCATAATTACAAATTTGACATCAAAGTATAGTAATTATAAAAAGTTATTATATAATTTTATATTGAAAAAACTTCTCTTTTACTCCATGTGGTTTGACAGTTTTAACTCTTTTGCTCCAAACTTTTCAAAAATGGTCATTATGCTCCCTGTGGTTTGACAGTTTAACCATTTTGCTCCAAACTTTTCCAATATGTCTCCATTGTATTCCATTTTTTTTGAAACCATAGGGATCGAAAGGGTTATAACTGTCAAACCATAGGGAGCAAAAATGGTTAAATTGTCACACCACAGGGAGTATAATGGTCATGTTGAAAAGTTTGTAGAAAAATGGTTAAAACTGTTAAACTATAGTGAGCAAAAGAGAAGTTTTTTCTTTTATATTTTAGTGTAGTATGTTGTACAAACGAGCCGAGCCAAAAGACGAACCTCGAGACGAACCTGCGAGCCGAGCGAACCTCTACTTGGACTTGGCTCAATTACAAAACAAACTAGCTCGGTTACAAATGAGATTAAGCTTTAATTAAGCTTAATCCAAGCAAGATACGAGCCAAATCTGAGTTTTTAGCTTTTTGGACAGCCCTAGGCTACAGTCTTATTGTTTGCATATTCGACTCACCCAAATGACACCAAACTGTCACACCCTGGCCAGCCAGTCTAAAGATCGCATTTTTGTTCCATTCATCCAAATCCATAGAATTATCATCATCTTGATTTCCTCGATTAATTATGTAAGACTAAATATTTACAATATGGCCCTTATGATTATTTAATTAATTAGATCAATTACCAAAATACCCCTAGTAGATAGATAATTATTTGATGGACATAATTATCCTTATTTATCCTAATTAGGGTTTTCCCTTGGGTATATATAAATATGAGACTTATGGCTCCTAATCAAGGTTACTCTCTCTTAACAATATCTTAATCGAATTCTCCTCACCCTTAGAGAATTTGTGACCCACAACCGAGCTCTCTCTCATCTCATCTCCATCCTCACCTTACACCCTAAATGGGAACCGATCGGATCTTCATCTCTCAGGAACGACGTCAGGAATCAACAACGCATTCACTGGATTCACAGGTTTCATCTCATCTCTATTGCATTATTCATTTCGTATTCATGTTTAAATCTGAATCAAAGGAATCGATCCAACATGTGGTATCAGAGCGATATGTTGTTTAATCAATTCCTAATCACGAAATTGATTCAAAATCCAAAAACGATTTAGAAAAACAAGTATCACAGTGGGTCGTTTTTTCGAAAAACCTCAAAACTGGTTCGTTTTTCGTAAAAACGTGAATCTGGTACGTTTTTCATAAACCTAGAAATTTTCGGACTTAAACGTATTCGAAATTAATATACACGTTTTTAAGAGTACTCGAATTAGGTGTACTCGAAATCTTAAAAGTTCACGAAATAAGGTACTCGAACAAATGTACCCGAAAATCTTAAGAGTACTCGAAATCTAAGTGTACTCGAAAAACTGAAAGTATTCGAAATTTTCGAGTACATAACTATTTTCGAATACATGACTATTTTCGAATACATAACTATTTTCGAGTACATAACTATTTTCGAGAACATTACTAACTTCGGAAACTTTACAAAGTTCGATTCGCGAATCAGGGGGCTAAGAGATAAAATAACTTGTTTTGTTAAAACCTTAAAATTCAAAATCTACTTAAACTCAGCAACAAGTGTTTCACTTCTGCCCAAAGGTGATGTGTTACATCTTATTATTTGAGTCTTATTAAGCATCGTCAATTACTTGTGTATATCCTTAAATATTAGATATTCACATGACATCATTTTGCCTTAAAGCATGTATGTTTCACTTCTACCCAAAGGTGATGTGTTACATTCCTAATGCACATTTTATTTTCTAACAAAATTGTTCTTAATACTTAGATGATTGGTTATTAACCAAAGTGAAACCCATTTGTTTAAGTAGAACCTAATCTAGTCTATTATTTTGATGTTATAGTAGACTCTTTATCACAGCTTCATTACTATAATGGTCCTTATATATGCCTGCCTCAGATCTAAGTTACCCCATAAGATCACTCTAAGTTCTTCTATAGCCTTATTATATTACTCTTTCTCATTTAATTCAATCCACAGCTCCCAATATGGGAATTGAAACCCTTACTGGTGCAAACTACTCTGCTTGGAAAGATTCGCTGATGCTCACTCTTGGGACTACTGAGTTTGACTACGCCCTGAGAGAGCCTGCACCTCCTGCCCTTACTGACAAGAGCACTGCTAACGCTAAACTGCTCTATGAGAACTGGGAGAAGGCTAATAGGATGGCGCTAATGTTTATCAAGAACTCTATCAGCCCAATCATCAGAGGAGCCATTCCTGATTTGGCTAACGCTAAAGCTTACCTTACTGCTATGGAGGAGCAATTCAAAGGAACCTCCAAGGCGCATGCTAGCACCCTAATCATGAAACTGGTGTCTACAAAGTATGATGGAGTTAGTGGCATTCATGAGCACATCATGATGATGAACGACATGGCCCGTAAACTTAAGGGATTAGACATGGAGATCAGTGATGGTTTCTTGGTTCACTTCATTATGACTTTTTTTCCTGCATCTTATGAGGCCTTCAAGATCAACTACAACACTCAGAAAGAGAAGTGGATGATGAACGAGTTGATTGCCATGTGCGTACAAGAGGAAGAGCGTCAGAAGCTCGAGAAACCCGATGCTGTAAACTAATTATTGATGGGGAGGATTTTGATATTGATTTGATCCCTATGGTATTGGGGGAGTTTGACGCTGTGGTTGGGATGGATTGGCTTTCGGCTCACAGGGCCAACATTTTGTGCAAACATAAGATTATTCAATTGATGTCTCCTAGTGGACATGAGGTGTGTATTCGTGGAGAGAAACGTGGTGGCATGATCTTATGTTCTTTAATCAAAGCTATGAAGAATTTGAACAACGGGGGACGATCATTTCTTGCTTACGTGGTGGATTCGGAGAAAGGAGTGAAGATGATTGAAGACATTCCTATTGTGCGTGATTTTACGGGTGTCTTTTCGTATAAACTACCGGGATTACCTCCCGAAAGGGATGTGAAGTTTCGAATTGATTTGGTGCCTGAGGCTAAACCATTGCTAAGGCTCCATACCGGTTGGCGCCATCTGAATTGCAACAGATGATGAATCAATTGCAAGAACTTCTTGACCGGGGTTTTATTCGTCCGAGCATCTCACCTTGGGGTGCACCAGTGTTATTTGTCAAGAAGAAAGATGGGAGCTGTCACACCCCGAGTCGGCGGGGTTGGATCGAAGTCCCCGTCGGGCGGAAGGTTCTCGGGGCGCGATATCGTGAATGATAATCGAAATGATCATATTGTTTACATAGCATCAATGTTAAGAATAACTAAAGCATAATCAAGTAGTAACTAGGATTACAAAGTTAAATTACATTATCAATGTTCTGCAATTTAACTAAGTAAACCTAACAAAAGAATCAATGTTTTCTATCTTGTAGTCTGTACAAGACAACCAAAAGTGATTCGTATGATTAACAAAATATGTGCTTCCAAAATCAACTAGGTCTTCTATCTAGGCCGCCTAGCATGCAATCCAAAGCCTTAGCTTAAACCTGTTCTTCACTTGAGAAAGCATGTAAGAAAACAAAGTCAACACAATGGTTGGTGAGTTCATAAAGTTTATAAGTTTAAAAATATCTTTAACAAACCTCTTTCGGTAAAACCTTAACCTCATTAACTCCCCATGTAATATCCAAATCGGTATGCTTATATATAGGGCATACCCCTGAGTCAAGCCCACAACCCGCCCAGACGCCATCCCACCACATACTAATTCGCATATGACACTGTTGTTAATAATAATTAAGCATTTTACCTACCATTCAACCCATTCCTCATCATAGCTTTTGTTTCTGTTTCAAAGTTTACAAGTCTATAGAATTCATGAGTATTAGCTTCAATGTATGTTTAACAAACATCATAGTTTCACACGCACATAGTTTAGCTGTCCCTAATCTCATGCGTGAGTACAAGCTCTGCTATAGCAGAAGTTTAGCAATTACGTAGCTCACGGCTAGATACAAGCTCTGCACTAGCAGAAGTTTAGCCATTACGTATCTCATGAATTAGTTAAGCTTAGTCTAGCAATTACGTGTCTCCTATACAAGATACAAGCTCTGCACTAGCTGAAGTTTAGCAATTACGTATCTCATACATAGACACAAGCCATGCATACACAAACAATCCAGCAATTACATATCTCATATAAGCAGACAAAAGCTCTGCACTAGCAGAAGTTTAGCAATTACATGTCTCTTATATAGATAATAGCTTAGCCTCATCATGGTTTAGTTTTAATCCAACAATTACATACCTCATATAAGCAGACAAAAGCTCTGCACTAACAGAAGTTTAGCAATTACATGTCTCTTATATAGGTAATAGCTTAGCCTCGTTATGGTTTAGTTTACATGTATCTCAATACATAGGTACAAGCTCTGCACTAGCAGAAGTTTAGCAATTACGTAGCCTATGATTAGATACATGCATAATGTTTCATGCGCAAATAATAGTTTCAAGCATATAGTTTCAAGCGTCCACGTATAGTTTCATCATGAATTCCATAGCATAGCATCAAGTCTCATGTTTAAGTATATAGTTTCATAAGCATAAAGTCTCACGTTTAAGCATATAGTTTCATAAGCATAAAGTCTCATGTTTAAGTATATAGTTTCATAAGCATAAAGTCTCATGTTTAAGTATATAGTTTCATAAGCATCCAACATATAGTTTCAAGCTTCAAGTTTAAAGTTCAAGCATCAAGTTTATAGCTTCTCAAAGTGTACTAGTTTCCAAGTATAAGCATCAATGTAAGCATCATGTTTAAGTTTAAAAGCATTAAATAACATTTCAATCGTTTATTAAAATGTTTAACATGCTTCTCATTCCCGAAGTAAAACAAATAAGTTTGAAAAGGGACAAATGAACTCACCTTGTGTCCGTAGTGTTTGACTAAGTAGAATAAGAATGCTCGCGCTCTTTGTTGCACTTGTTATGATGTTCACGCTCCTGTATTGATTTCATAGTGTTGTAGTTTATAAGTATAAGTTTGTAAGGGTTCGTTGTGCGTGTAAGTGTTAGTCCTATAGTTGACTAACACTCGCGAGTCTTGTTTGTTATCCGGCCCCAATTCTTCATTGTTAAAGATTCCATACTTGTTCATTAATTACAAGTTATCATTTGTGTATAAGGCTTTTAAGCCTTTATGTAATTTGCTTTAAACTTGTCATCACCTTAATAAACAAGTTAACGTTCCATAAAGGTCTTTATCTTTTATTGATATCGTTTCCAATGTTCATTCAAGCGTTTATCATTTATTCAAAATCCGTTGGGCCGGATAACCTATTGGACTAATTAATGTGTAATTGGGCCTAGCACTTGTATGTGTGTGGGCCGGTTATGTCTATTGGGCCGAGACAATCCTAATGGGCCAAGAGAATAAGTTGGGCTGATTGAGTTGTGGTTGATTTAAGCTCATGACCCAATTAAGCTATGGGCCAATTCTATGTTGTTGGGCCTTATGGGTTTTCTTCGTGGGCTGCCTAAGGACGATGGGCCGGTTATAATGGGTTGCACAACTAAAGGGTTGGGTCAAACAACTACATTTGGGCCGAAGACATGGGCTATAAAATAAAATTTCTGGGCCAGGTATAAAGGAGTTGGGCCGGCTGTTTGGCTTGATCAAACCATCGAGAATAACATGCCACGTAGCAGCGAACCTTGACTAAGGTTCGGCCATGGTTGATGGGGTTCGGCTCTGCATGGGAAGGGTTCGGTGGGTAAGGGGTTCGGCCAGACAACACAAAGGTTCGCCACAGTAGCTAGGCTCGTCCATGTGAGGGTTCGGCATGGGAGTTGGGTTCGTTGGTAGATGTAGGTTCGTTGCATGAAGGTGAACTCAACAAGGTTCGTCCCCAAGGAAGCCAAAGGTTCGCAGCCAAACATAGGGGATTCGGTTATCCTTATAGGTTCGTGGCCATGCGAAAGGGTTCGGACCATATGCGGCCACAGGTTCGTGTTGGTTCAACAGGGTTCGGCCCATGCAACCTTTCGCGACCCTGGTTCCTCCTTCATCATTTTCATCTACTAAATGGTCTCAACTTGTTCCCATGGGTGTTGAGACAGGAATGTCGAACCTCAAAGGTGTGTAGGGTGCGGAGATTAGGGTTTTCAACCGGTTGGTTGAGCGTGGTCGGACAAGAGGGTTAAAACCCCCTTTTTTGTGTTGTTTCTTGCATCGTACCTCACAAATGGCTGGATAGACTCCAAGATCTGTTGTACTTCTTGATGGAGGGCTTCAAGATGGTCGTCTAGGTCCAAGAATCACACGATTTCATCAACAAATAAAGAAGTTATGGTGATTTTAGGTTGGAAACTCTTAGAGAGAGAGATGAACGGTTTTGAGTCTAGAGAGAGAGAGGGTTTGCATAGAAATGAATTTAATGCTAGCATTTGATGTTTAAATACCCCGAGGGTATTCGGGTTCGTTTCGGTTGCTCGGTTCTCGTTTTCGTCGTGTTTCCGGATCGTTACGCGTATTATTCGTAAATTTAAATGAAAAGAATTATTTTTAACAATTTGAATGTTATTTATTTCTAATAATTATTTAAATATCATTTTATTAATTTATTTATCGAATTATATATATTTTTACGCGTTTCGTAAATTCTTTCGCGTAACTTGCGTATTTTAATTTAAATTAGTTTCTTTTATTTTATTTCTAATGAGTTTCAAAATTGTAAAATAGGAAATATTTTATTTCCATAAATTTATTATCGTTCATATCGTTCTTCGTTTTCGTTTCGTTTCGTCAGAACGCGTCGCCATCGCGCGTATTCGTTCGAATCGTCATTCGAACGAACACGTCGATGGTTTGGCTTTCTGATTCTTGTTCTCTACTGTTCAGTCATTATTTCAGAACGTTAAACTCTCAGAATCATTCGTACAGATCGTCACCTATACGAATACTTTGTCTGTTTAGCATTCTGTAACAACAACCGTTTGGTTTTGTTTTGTTTAATCTCACATACGTTTATACACAATAGTATCAAATCAAATATCTGTGTTTCAACACTGTGTTGTCTGACATGTTTCTGACTGTTAAACCCTAAGGTTTTAATCAGATTTTCAGACAATCGTATAATAGTTTTGTATCCAGTATAATGTATCAATAGTATAAACATAGTTTCACGTAATGTGTACCTGAGTTACTGTACGAGTTACTGTTGTGATCACTGTTCCGGCACACGTCCGGCACTGATGTTACAGGAGCTTCAGAATGTGTATAGATTATCGGGAGTTGAACAAGATCACGGTGAAGAATAGGTATCCATTACATAGGATTGACGACCTCTTTGATCAATCACAAGGTGCTTCATGGTTTTCTAAGATAGACCTTCGATCGGGATACCATCAGTTGAAGGTTAGAGAGGAAGACATTCCAAAGATGGCTTTTCGCACGAGGTACGGACATTATGACTTTCTTGTGATGTCCTTTGGGTTAACTAACGCACCGGCGGCGTTCATGGACTTGATGAATCGGGTGTGTCGTCCTATGTTAGATAGGTCAGTCATTGTGTTCATCGATGGCATACTTATCTATTCCAAGAATGAAGCCGATCACGCGTGTCATTTGCGTGAAGTTCTTGAAACACTTCGTAAGGAGAAACTGTATGCTAAGTTCTCCAAGTGTGACTTCTAGTTACGCGAAGTACAATTCTTAGGACATCTGGTCAATGCCGATGGCATACATGTCAATCCTACAAAAATTCAGGCGGTTATGAAATGGATTCCACCCAAGACTCCAACCGAGGTTAGAAGCTTTCTTGGTTTAGCTGGTTATTACAGGAGGTTTATTCAAAACTTTGCCAAGATTGCTTCATCTTTGACTAAGCTTACGAGGAAGAATACTAAGTTTGTGTGGGGTGATGAACAAGAAAAGAATTTTCAAGAGTTAAAGACAAGACTAACACAAGCACCGGTGTTGACATTAACGGATGGGCCAGATGATCTTGTGGTCTATTCCGATGCATCTTATGTTGGTCTTGGGTGTGTTTTGATGCAAAGAGGGAAAGTTATTGCTTATGCTTCACGTCAGTTAAAAGTTCATGAGATTAACTATCCGGTTCATGACTTGGAGCTTGCGGCAGTTGTTTTCGCATTAAAGATATGGCGTCATTATCTTTATGGGGTAAAATGTACTATTTATACCGACCACAAGAGTTTGAAGTATTTCTTCACACATAAGGAATTGAATATGAGGCAGAGACGTTGTATGGAGTTACTCAAAGACTATGACTGCGAAATTCTCTATCATCTGGGGAAAGCAAATGTAGTGGCGGACGCTTTTAGTAGAAAGGAGGAACCTTTACCCATTCAGGTAAAAGAAATGAAAATAGTGGTGACATCGGATTTGGTGAATCAAATTAAAGCTGCTCAAACAGAAGCTTTAAAGGAGGAGAATTGGAAACAAGATAGAATTAAGCGGTTAGCTCATCAATTGGATGAGGATAGTCAGGGACTAAAGACAAGGTGGGGTTGGGTGTGGATACCTCCCACTTGTTCTTTAAAGACGACTTTATTGGAGGAATCTCATAAATCGAGATATTCGATTCACCCGGGAGGCACGAAGATGTATCGTGACTAGTGGGTTAACTATTGGTGGCCGGGGATGAAACGAGATATCGTCAAGTATGTCGAAAAATGCTTGACTTGTGCTCAAGTAAAGGCGGAGCATCAAAAACCGTATGGAAAATTGCAACCTTTGGAGATTCCGATGTGGAAGTGGGAGCATATTACGATGGACCTAATCACAAAGCTTCCTAAGACTAGGAACAGTTATGATACGATACGGGTCATCGTAGATCGGTTATCAAAGAGTGCTCACTTTATACCGATCAAAGAGATGTATTCTTCTAAGAAGATGGCCGAAATTTATGTTAAGGAGGTGGTGGCTCGACACGGGGTACCGGTGACTATTGTGTCTGATCGTGACACTCGGTTCACTTCTCATTTTTGGAAGAATTTTCAGGAGGAGTTGGGTACAAAGTTATTATTGAGCACGGCGTATCATCCTCAAACGGATGGTCAAAGCGAAAGAATCATTCAGACACTTGAGGACATATTACGTGTGTGTATCATTGACTTTAGGGGAAGTTGGGATGACAACTTACCTTTGGCAGAGTTTTCGTACAATAACAGTTATCATTCCAGTCTTGGAATGCCTCCTTTTGAGGTTTTATCTGGGAGAAAATGTAGAACTCCCGTGTGTTGGGGACAAGTGGGACCAAGGAAACTCGCTAGCAAAAAGGTAGTAAAAGTGACAAATGAACGAATCGATCAGATACGAGCTCATTTAAAGGCGGCACAAGACCATCAGAAATAGTATGTGGATAAACGGAGGAGGACGATTTAATTCCAAGTGGGAGACTTTGTGTTGCTAAAGGTTTCTCTTTGGAAGGGAGTGATTCGTTTTCGAAAGCGGGGGAAATTAATCCACGATTTATTGGACCGTTCAAGATTATAGCTCTGATTGGCGAGGTTGCCTATCGCTTAGAGCTACCGGAGGAGTTGAGTGGGTTTCACAATACATTCCAAAATTTGACTGATGTCTAAGTGTCGGTCAAAAATAATAGTAAAACTCAAGTCCCAGCTACCTTATTAGATAGGGTAAGTCGGGTGTCGAACCACGAGGAGTATTTGTGGATGGTGAGATTGTTACTTGATTTATGAACTAAACTTAACTAAAACAGAAAATGTAAACTTAGATTAAAGATTTTGGTTGTTAAACTTGGAAATAAATTGCAATTAACTAAAATGGTTTTAAACAATAATGAAAAAGGTGATTCCTCCGAGATTTGGATTCAAAGATAGATAATTAACTTAGTTTTCAATTAGGAATTCACATAGACATGAACATATGGATTCATTGATTGTGATACATAAGGACCATTTGCTTCGATTGTAAAACAATGGAAGATTATCACTTGAACATCAATTGAAGTTTATCAAACCAAAACACAACTCAATATATCCTAATTACTAGAACTCTCAGGAATTGAAAAGCAATGATATAGGTTTAAATAAAATCCAATAGTTTACAACTAGCAAAAAGTATCGAATGCTTAGATTGCATGTCCCAAACAAGAATGAAAACTAAATCTACTCATCTACTTACAAAAATCCTCCACCCGAAGGAAAACACGAAGAAATTAGCCGCTCATGACATCAAATTGATCTTCAAAACTTGATTTGATCTTCATCATGGATGATTATGGATTGATAGGACGGATTAGAATGATGGAAAGACTTCAATTTTTGCTTCTAAAGTTGTCCAAAGTCGTCCCAAGTCGAATGGAATGAGTTAGGATCCTCAAAAACCTAATTTTTAGGCTTAAATACGTGCAGGCTTTTTTTACGTGCGTAGGCTACTCCCTGTAGCCTACTGTTTCAAAGTTCTGTCAAAAGGTAATCCCAGCAGAGTAGCCTACTCTTCCAGCGTAACCTACTCCCACCAGAATCTTCCAAATCTTGTTTTCTTCATAACTTTCTCGTTTCAAGTCCGTTTCTCGCACCGTAAACGCCCAAATTCTCGTCATTAGATCCTCTATCCTTAAAGCTTGAAATCCATTCATTCCTAATCATGTTTTATTTCTCCAAAATGCTTCCAATCCGTGCGTTTAACCTACAAAACACACAAATCGCATACTCATCTAATTTCAACAAATTACGCACATGAACATGTATAAGTTTAATCATTAAACACACATAATCATCATTTCAAACCCCATACATCACATTCCCACACTTGTCTTTTGCTTGTCCTCAAGCAAACATCTGGACTTTTGGATCATCAAAATCAAATACCCAACATACTTGACCCACCAGTTCTCAATTAAGGTCCTTAATTACAATCAATTTCCAAGACTTACAACATTACATAGTTTTACACCTAAACAAGCAATTTAAGTCCAAAACAGGTAATAACCCTTAATTAGGATTGAGATTCTTCAAGGGTTTCACATGTAAGTAATACACCCCTCGCAATGACTCTCCTCTCGGTTGTTTCTGGACTAGTAAGATGTACTAGTATATATATTTGAACACTTAACCAAAAGTGACTTACCATCATCATAAGCTTGTATTGAGATCAAATATCCAATGATTCACACATAACACGCACAAATCAAGAGGTCTTGAATGGTTTATAATGTAAGGCTAAGGTTAAAGGTAGGGATAAAGATTTTTGAAAGTGACGAAAGTGGTAGTGGCAATCTAAATTATTGAACACACGAATGAACATCATTCTTTTATTACATTGACTCTTTTTCTTGCATTTTACCGTGGTCATTTTGACCTGATATTTGCTTTTTCTTTGTTTTTCTCTTTCTTTTTCTCTTTTTTTTTTTTTTCAAAATACTACTATTGACTCACAACTCACTACTTTACTTGGATTGTACCACTAAGGGTTTAAAATCAAAAAGGCTAATTGGGTAATTGGGTAAACATCATTGGGTTGAACAAAGAACAGGCAAGGCTCAAATTTGGTGTCTAATGGTGGAAATAAGGTAGGATCTAGAAATGAAAAAGGCTAATAATTCCTAAGGTGTATTCCTAAATGCCTCTATCCTTTTGATGCGAGTTATGGCAACGCTTTCAACAAGTATCTCAACACAAGTTCTAATTCGATAAACACTTTGGTATCACTCATAAAGTTTCAAACAACATGATCAAAAGAAGGTTTAACGCGCACGAAAATGCGGGATATTAGGTTACCGATGCAAACTTACATGCTATTCACTTTTAGAATCTCGTCCCCAACCAAGCATTATTCCAAAAAATGTTCTAAAAACACTTGTTTAGGCTACTATCATGCAACTTAAAGAGTTAATCATGAAAAAGGACCTACACCGATGTATTAATGGTTCAACATTTGATGATTTATAATGAAAATTTTGATCCTCAATCCATTTCAATTTGCTATGGACATTTTAAAATTTCAAAAATTTCCCTTCATCCCCACACTTGGGATACATTGTCCCCAATGTATGGGTCTTTAGGTTACTTGTGTGAGTTTTCAAGTTTGAAAATTTCCTTCTAACATGACTAATTCCTCCCCCCAAATTCAGCCATAAACTAAAAACAAAACTGATAACATACCCAAACATAACATTTGACACATCACCAAGGATACCACCAAGCATAACACAAATAAACCCATAGATTGTTCAACCACATGACCGTCCAAATACCCGAACTCCCATTGTTTAATCACATAACACTTGATGATAAAAGATTTAAGGAAGAACACATGGACCTGATCACGGATAAGAGAGTGTTCAATAATAAGGAGGTTGTTGATCTCCAAATCATACCTTCATTGTGTCCATCCATCCTTAGGTGACATCTTCCCCACACTTGGGTGTTTCTATAGTAACTGGAAACTGAAACAACTAAAACAAGAAAACAAGACAACAAACAAAACTATTAAAAAGTTGGGTTGCCTCCCAGTTAGCACTAAGTTTTAAGGTCTTCATCCAGACCAAACCAGATTTAGTGTTTATGGTGGTCGAAATGTGAAATCTTTACCCATCGTATCCTTACTATCTTTGTTGTTATCAATCCAACAACATTTTGACTCTCCCATCTTTTCTGTATCATCAAGCTCATCTTTTGCTCTCGTCTTTGCAAACTCTCCATTTTTAAAAACATGTTTGACATGCTCGGGTGGCTTTTTCATTCCACGTGTAGATTTAGATGATCTTGCCAATATCTTAATGTTCTCCTTCACACTTTGCACCAACTTCCTATCTGGTGGTGTTTCCTCCTGAACTACCGAGTTCCAATTTTCTTCCTCTTCATTCACTAACTCCTTAGTATGCTTTACCTGAGACCTGTCAAACATGAAACCCTTCTCTTTGGTGTCTCTCTCATTTACATTGTAAAGAGGAGGACACTTGTTAGTAGTACTTTTTGTAGCATATGAATTATCAATAAAGTAAGTAAATGACTTTGACAATATATGCAAGTTTAACTTACGGTTGCCAACGCTCATGCTAATTGTACTATCTCGGCAATTAATTTGTGCATTAGCTGTCGCCAAGAATGGTCTTCCAAGTATGACAGTAGGTTGTTCCTTCTTCGCATGAGGTGCATAGTCCAATACCAAAAATTTCTCTAGGTAATAGAATTTCCCAATCTTAACAGCAACTCCAATCAACATACCCCGAGGTTGTTTACGTGTCATGTCTGCTAACACCATAGTGGTGTCAACCGAATCTAAGGGACCAAATTCATACTGGTCATATAAGCTCCCAGGTAGAATACTTACACTAGCTCCATAATCCAGGAGTGCCTTGCTAACTTTTAGTTTCCCAATATGGATTGGAATGAGGGGTGCTCCAACATCTCGGTCTTCTTCTAACTCACTATCTTTTGCATCTTGACATGTGCTCACTGCACTAATGTGCACATTACTTGTATTCTTTGAACTGGAACTCTGGTGTTGAGGATTTATTGTCGTGTCACTTCGCAACTTCCCTTTATCTCTTGCAGCTATTTGCTCTGCCAATTGCCCCAATTGTTTAGCATGTGATTCATTTGTTTTCTGTTGGAGCTCTTGTTTCTGCACCACTCCAGTTAGCATCATTCTTAACTCATTGATTTGATTGGCAATGTCTTCCATTGAGATGTTATTCCCTTGTTGACTTCCCTGAAATTGGTTCTAATTTCCTTGGTTCTGTTGGAAGTTTCTTGATACTCCTTGTTGGTAACCACCTTGACCACTACCTTGTCCTCCTTGACTGTAATTCCCTCTTTGGTAGTTATTTTTATTGTTGTTCTGCTGACGGTTCTGATAAGATGATCCTTGACTCCCACCTTGTTGATTGCTACCCTGAAAATTAGGATTAAATTGGTTAGATGCATTGCCATATCTAAAATTAGGGTGATTTCTCAAACCCGGGTGTTTAGTATTCGAGTTCATGTCATTCTGTCTCTTATCATTCTGAAATGAACCTTGTACTTGATTCACCTCCTCATTCTTGCCATATTCATCATCATGCAATTCGGCTCCAAGTGACCTATATCACCACAAAAATTGCACACATCAAACACATTAGCAATATTAGATACATCTTTACTTGAATTTCTGTTGAAGCTTGCTATTTGTCTTTCTAAAGCTTCAAATATTTCCTTGGTGACATATTCTCCTCCTGATCTTCCTATGACATGTTTGGCCTTCCTACTTGCTGAAGCTTGAGTCTTTGATCCCTTACTTAATCTCTCCAGCAACTCCCAATCATCATCTTCTGAATTTGTTAAGAAGGTCCCATTGCTACTAGAACTGAGAAACTTCAAATCTTCTGGTGTTAAGCCATCATAGAAAGCTTTGATCAATTCCCACTTTGGAATCTGGTGATGTGGGCAAAATCTAAGCAACTCCTTGAATCGAGTGAATGCTTCATGTAGCAATTCACCCGATTGTTGTTGAAAAGTTCGGATGGCATTCCGGGCGCCTCACTTGTCTTGCTCATGGGGTAATATTCATCTAAGAAAAGTTGCTGCATCTCCTCCCATGTATAAATACTACCAGATGGTAGTGTGTGAAACCACTGTTTGGTCCTTTCCTTTAAGGAGAATTGGAAGAGATTTAGTTTGACCTCATCCGATGTGAATCCTTGGCCACCAATGGTGCTGCAGATAGCACCAAATTCAGATATATGGACATATGGTTCTTCAGTTGATGTCCCTTTAAAATTTGGAATAATAGCCAAGTATTGTGGCCTTATCTCAAATGACCTTCCTCTCAGCAGTGGAGGTACAATGGGTGAAAGATTTTGAGTCACTGTTGGTCTGAAGTGACTGTAAACTCCTTGAACAGGAGCTCTATGGTGCCATCCCTGACCAGTGTGGTTGTAGTTGTAACCCCATCTCCCATTGTAGTTGGTCATGGGTGGTTGCATATTCCACCCCCTTGTCCATTCCATCCACCTTGCCCATAATGGTTGTGATTTGGATGATTTGGTGGGCCTTGTGGTTGCCAATTATCATCATGATATTCCCCATGAGGTGGGTAGTTGTTATTGTCTTCTTCTTCGTACAATTCCTCATGCCAAGATCCGTGTTCCCCCGAATTGCTCCCGCCACCTGAAATATGATCTTCCTCATGCGGGTGGTTTTCCGGATTGACTCCATGGTTTGGGTTGTTGAACAATGGGTTTTGTGCCATTCTAAGATTAGGCATGGCATTAGGTGGTATGTTTGGTGGTGGGTTGTTTTGGTTGAACGGATTTGGTGGGATGACTGGGTTTGGGTTTGGTGGTGGCACGTGAGCATACTGATTAAATGGTGGAATTGGTGGTGGTGGTGGTGGGTTTTGGTTGTTCTGATCAGCCATAGGTACAGACTGAGTTGAACTCTCTCTGGTTTGGTTGGTGTTTCTTGAAACCGGAGTGACAATCTTGTCTAGCCTTTGTAATGTTCGATTTATCCTCGCGGTTTTCTTGATCTCTGGATCAAATTCCAATGGCGAGTCACGACTTGAAAACCGAGTATTCATGCAATCAACCTGTTACCTGCACACTAACAAACCTCGCGTAACAAGGAAAAGACAAGAAAGAAAAAAATTGAATAAAACTTAGTAAATCAATTAACAAACACCAAGCGCACTAACTCCCCGGCAACGGCGCCAAAATTTGACTGACACTTCGACATCGGTCATGTGTCTTATCTGCGAAAATGCTTCGTGGACGAATTGTCTTATGTGCCAATGGAGGATTTGGTGATTGATGATCAACTCAATTATATTGAGAAACCGGTGGCTATCTTGGATTGAAAAGTCAAGCAACTTCGGAATAAGACGATCAACCAAGTAATGGTGCAATGGATGAACAGGCGGGGTTCGGATGCTACGTGGGAGTCCGAGGATGAAATGCGGAAATTTTATTCTTTTCTTTTTGAAGTGTAACGAGGTTTCGGGGACGAAACCTTTGTAAGAAGGGGAAAATTTTATAAAACAAACATAATTGGTGTATAATTATGTTTATTTTAATTTATGGGTGTTTTATAAGATGTGATTGTCTTAAAATATTATTTGGTGGATGTTTTATTTAAATTTGTTAATTATAACCAATTGGTGGGTGTTAATTAAGTTAGAAATAATCTAGTTAGACTTACTAGAACTTGAGGGGTTGAATCTGTCAATAGCTGAATCTTAATTAAAGAGAGGTTTATTAAGAAACATGGGGTCAAAGATGGTCAAAATCAGATAAAAAATCTGGAGACCAAATAGGAGACGAGAGAGAGGAGAAAAACCAGGGAGAAAAGCTCAAAAATTCAGCAAATTGAAGCTCTCTTTCAACTTTGTTGTTCACGCAAGAAAGAAATTGAGTTCTTCTTGCTTCATACTACATCTAGGTAAGATTTGTTGATGTATTGATGGGATTTTCATGGGTCACCATTGGGTGTGTGGGTTTGATGGGTAAAACTCTCAAATTTGGTGTTTTGAGGGTGTCAAATGTTGTTAATGATGTTGATAATCAAGTAGTAACAACTTTTGATTGTTTTTCTTTCATGATTGATATGCTATGAAAATGGGGGATTGGGGTTTTTATGGAGTTTATAGATATGGAGTTTAAAGTAAGTGTTTAAAGGTTGGTATTTGATGATTATCACTATATAACTGTAGTTTATGGTGAAAATGATGAAACTGATCATTTATAAACAAAATAATGGTGTTATATAGATGTTTTAATGATGAATGATCATTAGCACATGAAATTGTGCATACATGGTGTTTGATGAAATACCAAGTAGGGTATTTAACTTAAAATTTGTGTAAAACCAATGATGATATGAAGTATGTGGGTGTGTAACATCAATAAGGGTGAATTGATATGGTTAAGGGTCAATTGGAAGCAAATTAGATTTAAAATGGTGACATTGAAGTGAATGGGATTTCATAACCATAGTTTACAAAAATAGAAACTTTCTAAATATAGAAAGTTTCCCTTGAAACAAGAACGTTATGATTTTCAAAACTTGATTTCGTGAAAGCATCATGATTGATCATAGGAATGCATGTTGGTGTCTTATTTGCATTAAGACACATAAACACAACAATCTTGTCACCAACGATTCGTCGAGTCTCATTAGTCAACACACACACTTGGTTGAGTACACCGACACTTGAAGTTGTATGGGATACAACACACCACAAAACACATACTCACACCTATATGATTATAGGTGCATACTAGCAGGTGCTAGCATTCACAGACGCGAACACTTACACACCAGAACTGCTTTAACAGGTGAGTTCACGGCCCCTTTTTAATTTTCTAACCTTTGGGGGAGAAAACACTACATTACAACTGTTTTGAACAAACAACTCATTTTATTTACATATGGACATGCTTTATCACTATATGTATATGTGTGGACCACATCACAACTAAAAGTCCTCGCGATACTCCACGGACCGTTAGTAGCGCATAGCGCCTAGCGTGGTAATCTTGAATAGTACTATTTGGGCCTAGCAAGTCCCACCCATCGCACCTGGGAGACCAACCCGACTGGAGGTCGGAATGAGTGCAATATTGACCAACACTTTGCCATTGTCTTGATATGGACATGGCAGGAGGCACAACTGTCAGCTTTGGTACGAACCTGCATATAATATAACTGTATTGAGTAGCTTTCAATCGATACTGCATTGTAATGATATGTAAATCATAACACTTACTTTAAACATTGGATGTTTACTGCATATGAAAAACCTGTGCTTTCACCAACCTTGTGTTGACCCTTTTCCTTGAATGTTTTCTCAGGTAGCTAAGGCACGCACACGAGGATAGGATGCTAGGATGGAGTCCATGCATCAGCTTTTAGTGTCTTAGGATATTTTGAGAACATTTAAACATTTGACTTGTTTTGTAATAATGAGCACTTAAATCGCTTCCGCACTATTACTCGATGTTGTTTTGAAAACTGCTTTACTTAACGCTTCCGCAATTTATGAACTTGACTATTTTTAAAAACTTACACATTAAACTTATGAAACTCTGATTTTACTAAATTGTTTTATCCAAGTTATTGGATGTACGTATGCAACCAGACATGTAGGTCTCGCAACTGTGTGACCGAAGACTGCGATCCTACCAGAACAGTCGATTTGCGCCCTTTCGTTCAGGCCGGGAAGGTCGATGTGCGACACCATGCTACTCCGAACTTCACTGCACCTACTCCGACACAATCAGGACTCACTACTGCTCCAAACGTTACCGAGAATGAAGGCACCTCATCTGATCAACATCAAAACAATACCAGCCATGCTAAACGCGTTAATCAGCTCAGGAAGTCATCTAGGCCTAAAGTGCCTACTTACTTTGATGATTATGTAACATACCTGACTAAAGCTGAAATGGATGCCGGAAAGTTTACTGATCCTACCTCTTATCATGAAGCCATTACTAGTGATCAGTCTTCTGAATGGAAGATAGCTATGACTGATGAGCTTGATTCCATGAAGAAAAACGATGTTTGGGATTTGGAAGAACTACCCAACGGAGTAAAACCCATAGAATGTAACTGGGTGTTCAAAACAAAACTGGATCCGAATGGAAAAGCAAGATTGGTTGCAAAATGTTTCACTCAAAAAGAGGGAATTGACTATCAAGAGACCTTCTCTCCTGTCTCTCGTAAAGATTCTTCAGGATCGTGATGGCTCCCGTAGCTCATTTTGATTTAGAGCTGCATCATATGGACGTCAAAATTGCTTTCCTAAACAACGACTTGTATGAAGACGTGTTCATGAAACAACCTGAGGGCTTCATGCCTGAAGGCCAAGAGCATTTAGTCTGCAAGCTAAAGAAATCCATTTACGGGTTGAAGCAAGCCTCACGTCAATGGTATCTAAAGTTTGATGAAGTGATGCAGAAACACAGTTTCCTGAAAAATCAAGTGGATCAATACACATAACTCAAGATGAGTGGGAGCAACTTTACTATACTTGTCATTTATGTCGATGACATTCTTTTGGCAAGTAACAACTTAGACATGTTGCATAAGTCAAAGCGCTTACTTTCGCAAAATTTTGAAATGAAGGATCTCGGAGAGGCCTCTTACGTTATTGGCATCGAAATACACCGAGATAGAGTCAATGGACTTTTGGGTTTATCTCAGAAGGCTTACATTGAATGGGTCCTCACACACTACAACATGCAACACTGCTCTCCCTCTGTAGCTCCAGTAGTTAAAGGAGATGTATTCGGTTCCTTTTAGTGTCCGAAGACTGAGGCTGAAAAGGTGCAATGAGAATGATACCTTATGCATAAGTAGTCGGGAGCCTTATGTATGCTCAAGTCTGTACTCGTCCTGATATCGCGTACATTGCTGAATGCTTGGCCGTTATCAGACTAATCTTGACCTTGATCACTGGAAAGCAGCTAAGAAAGTGCTTCGATATCTCCAAGGGACAAAAGACTTCAAGCTGACTTATAGAAGAAGTGATAATTTGGAAGTGGTTGGTTACTTTGATTCTGACTTTGCTAAATGCAAAGATGACAAGAAATCCACTTCGGGGTACATCTTTATGTTAGCAGGCAGATCGATCTCATGGAAGAGTCATAAGCAGCAGCTGACAACAACCTCAACTATGATGGCTGAATATGTTGCAGTGTACAATGCAACCTGTCATGGAATGTTGTTAGAAACCTTATCGCTGGACTCAAAGTCGTTAACTCTATCTCTAGACCATTGAAGCTTTACTGTGATAACTCAGCAGCCGTTAACTTCTCGAACAGTCATAGTTCGACCGGTGCTGGTTTATATCTTGATACAAAGTACATGTTCGTTCGTGAGGGAGTTGAGGAAAATAACCTTTGTATTGAGTATATAAGTACTAAAGTTATGCTTGCGGATCCGATGACTAAAGGTCTCCCTCCTAAGATATTCGAAGAACATGTTTCGAATATAGGCCTATGTAAAGACCTTATTGCATAATGTACTTACTTATGATTAATGAAATTTCATCACTTATTTGATTTGTTTGTCTCTAAATATATGTTTATGCATGCCTAATGACATATAGACACTAATAATACAAATCATTCGTTAAAGGGGGCTTATTTGTTAATTGATCATAACTTAAGTTTTAAATTTGTATTGTAGTATGATTAATGGGGGTCTTGAATTGAATTAATGATTCAATGACTGTATTTCTCTGCTATGATTACAATTTAGAACTAAAATGAGTATTATCAATCTGCAGACTTATTTTATGCTTATAATAAATAACCACCTGGCCAAGTGGGAGAATGTAAGACTAAATATTTACAATATGTCCCTCATGATTATTTAATTAATTAGATCAATTACCTAAATACTCCTAGTAGATAGATAATAATTTAATGGACGTAATTATCTTTATTTATCCTAATTAGGGTTTCTCCTTAGGTGTATATAAATATGAGACTTATGGCTCCTAATCAAGGTTACTCTCTCTTATCAACATCTTAATCGAATTCTCTTCACCCATAGAGAATTCATGACCCATAACCGAGCTCTCTTTCATGTCATCTCCATCCTCACAGTACACCCTAAACGGGAACCGATCAGATCGTCATCTCTCAGGAACAATGTCAGGAATCAACAACGCATTTACTGGATTCACAGGTTTCATCTAATCTCTATTTCATTACTGATTTCGTATTCATGTTTAAATCTGAATCAAAGGAATCGATCCAACAAATTATCCTCTGAATTTTAAAATATCATTGCTTGTGTTGTAGCTTAAGCATCCAAATTGTACACGGAAGAGAGTGATGTGAATGATACATATGTTTTCACAGTTATAGGAGTTTAATTTGATTTCAACCTCACAAAATACCTCTGAACAGTGTTTTAAAAACCGGACCGGTTCGATGAAGACCGGTTCGATGTCCGGTCCGGTTTTGAAAACATTGCCTCTGAAGTTGACTAAGAAACCAAAAGTCATTTTCTTATCATATAAACAATAATATTATTATATATTATATTATATAAACACAAAACAAACACACAAAGGAAGCTTAAAAACAAAATATTTGTTTTTCTTCCTATCTTAACCTTTATTTATTTTACAGCTTCTAAAAGATCTCTGGTCTAGCGGACGGGTGTTTTGATGTACGCCAAATGAGTCGAATTCCCGACCCTCGTCAGCGTTTTCAACTCGTGAGCGATCCAACACCTCGAATTGTCCGTATGATAAAAGTAACCCAAACACCCACAATCCTTCGAGCATTTGCTCTCACAATCGCTCCGAGAAGCAAAGTGATTGCCCGCGGTATACTTAACCGTGAAATGATCAACCCCTTTGAGCTGATAATACGTAAAACCACCTGGTTTACAGCCCGGTGGCTTCGTGTCACAGTCTTTGCTCCACGCGAACACCCCGTTTGGCGTGGGGCATCCGACACACTGGCTGTCCTCACAAAGCCCAAAATTCCCGCACCGATTTGGTTGCTGACACTCGTCTTCAAAAATCAACCCCCCGTCCACATTCTCCGTCTTATCGAACAAAGTATACAACAAAGTCCATGCTTGTGTCCGCACATTTCTACGGTAAGTGTAGACTCTTATGTTCCCGTCTATGCCGAGCCGGAGATACGATAACGAGCTGTTGTATTGAATTCTTCCCAGCACCAAATATGCCGTATGGGCGAACCTGGGTCGAGCATTCACGAGCCCAAATTCAAGCTCGTGAAAATAGGTCTCTACGTAATCAGTTTCGGCAATTTTAAACGTTACATTTGCCAACATTACATTTCTTCGGTTTAGTTCCGAGAACGAGGGCGACCAGTACCTCATGTCGTTCTTGTAATACAAAGCCAATCTTTTAGGCTCGATTACTAAACTATAAGCCCCGTTAACGTTGTTAGTGACGGACTCACGGCTCACGAGCTTATACGGACCTCCGATCCGGAGAGATTGACCGATCAAGAGAGTGTCCGTGGGGTGATCGAAGCTTTGCCAGACAAAGTTACCCTTTGAGTCACGAAGCACGACGTTACCATCAGAAAGTATGGCGAACCCAACAACGCCTATATTGGGGGTGTTGGTTTGCCATGCGATCCGTCCGTCTGCATCGGCTAAGACGAGGTTTCCGTCCGAGCCTAACGACAATGTGGCGTTTTCTCGGACCGGTTTGCCTCGGTTGGCTTCCCAGACCCATGGCATGACGGTTGCTCCGCGGTACCTCCCCATGCGAAGTGCGAGAGTGTATGCGTTTGGTGTTGTGTTGTAGAAACATAGCCGGAAAGGAAAGATATATGGCGGAAGTACTCGGTAAGTTGGGGCGTATTCGGAATCATAGATCAGGTATTCGTTACCAAAAAATAGGTCGCCATTGTTGACGTAATGGAAGGTTTCATTGGGTGGAACAATGGCGTCGGAGATGGAGATTAATCGGAACATGAAGCAGAAGAAGATAAGTGAGAGAGATGAAGAAGAAGAGGTCATGGTGGCTGATGACTGGTTTTGGATAGGAATAATGGATAAGGGTTTATGCCTATTTTTTATTTATATACACGTGCATTTTGAGGAGAATTTTTGAAAATGATTATACTTGTATGTTTTTAGGGGTGAGAAACAATCAAAACCGTTCCTTCGTTTAATTTTAAATTCATATTCAGTATAATAACCATTTGGTTTGTTTACCATGAATTGGTTAGCTATCGGTTATGTTTCGGTTAAATTTGTTAATGATTAAATTGTTAAAAATATAAGAAAAGTTTGCAAATAAGCTAATGGATTAGAGATATATTTATGATAAAAATGTAAGTAAAACTCGTAAGAATTTGGAGTTACTGAGAATTAGCGAACAAAACCCTAGCTTACTTCTTGGGTATAGTTGGTCTCAAATATGACTAATAATTTCTTAATCCAAAAAAAGCTATGACACGCCTTTTATATTTGACTTTCACCATAACTTATTGAACAACACACACAAATTTTAAAACAATTGAAAATATACAATACTTGGTTAAGTCAATTAAATGTGGTTAACAGTTTGGTTTAACAATAACCATAACCATAACTTAATAGTTGATTAATGTCTTATACTAAGCATAATCGTTGATCGGTTAAAGTTAGTTTCAACTAAAATCGGTTATAGTTCGAGATAGTTCTCAGGGCGGTCCATTTTAAGAAGATATTTATGAAAATGATTATTATAAATCATGTTTTTGTTGTTGTTGTTATTATTATGTTGTTAATTATTATTATTATTATTATTATTATTATTATTATTATTATTATTATTATTATTATTATTATTATTAAAAAGAATGCAAGGAAATAATAACTTTCAAGCTCATATATAATTTCCATTTTTTTATTAAAAAAGAATAGTAAATTTTATCTCAAGGCACAATTATTATATATAGAAAAAAAATGAAAAACGATAAGTTGATTTAGTTTTACCTGTGACTGTTGAATGAGAATGAGAATGGCATATTTTTATTTTTGTCATTTCAACCACAAAGGTTTGAATAATAAATCTTTGTTTTTCTACTGTGCAAATAACTTTGAGTATGTCTTCGGGTTTAATGATTAAGTAACATTTATTTTTATGACGAGATATGTTTTAAAATTTTATCAATGAACAATTGTTATGAGGTACTTTATTTATGCTTTTTTTAGTTTTTACAGTAGTTTTGAGTATTTTTCTAATTATAATGGCAACTCATGATTTCTTGATTTTGCATGAGGTGAGCATTTTATAAATTTTTCCTTTTTTATATTCAATAGTTAAAAATCCAAATCCTATCAGATTTGACCACAAATGATTAACAATATAGATAAATTCTTTTTTTTAAAAAACCAACTAGATAAAAATTTAATAAAGTTATAAAACGTTTAAAAAACTAGTATAAGGGTTTTATTTAATAATATTTTATTAAAATTAAGGTTTTGTATCTTATCAAAACATATTTATGTAAATAATTAATGTAAAAAGAAAAAGAAAAAATATTTTTTTCTGGATCCCTTTGATATTTCAAATTTAGAGTTGCCATAAGTCTACCCACAATGGTTGCCCCGCGTTGCCAGCGGGATCCAACCCTCCGGCGGCTTCCAGCGGGAACACCGTCACCAGCCTCAGCAGGTCCCGCCCAAACCCCTCCCACGGCCCCCGCTCCCCGCTTGGTTTCCTGGTTTTTGATTGGCCAAAGCATGAGATATGGAAATTTCAGTTGGGTGACGTGGAATAGTGAGGAAGGGTTTTCGGTGGGTGACCACTGTGGGTGTTTAAGGTTTTCAGTGGGGTGATGATGTGGCAAGAAATTTCAGTGGGGAAGGATTTTCAGTGGGGTGACCGCTGTGGATAATCTAATTGAAAGAATGGTCATGACATGCACAACGTGGCATAACTCACTTAATTAGACTATCCACAGCGGTCACCCCACTGAAAACCCTTCCCCACTGAAATTTCATGCCACGTCATCACCCCACTGAAAACCTTAAACACCCACAATGGTCACCCCACTGAAAACCCTTCCCCACTATTCCACGTCATCAACATTTTTTAAATTTAATTGATTTATTTAATTTTTTTTTTTGCAAACTAAAAATAATAAACTTAGAATTTAATTAAACCATTCAAATAAAGATACAAATAAAATAAAAATTACATTGCAAATTTAAATAAAAAAAACCATACAAAAAAAACTAACAATTGAAATAAAATTTAACGATATTTATCCAAGAGTTTCTTTTTCATTTTTTTCATTATTTCACGATCTTCGTCGTCGAACATGTTGGGAGGCAAAGACTCAAGTGCTCTGAGGTCGGCTCGGAGAGTTTTCTCTTCGTGCATTTTTTCCTTTCTTCGTGTTTTTGTTTTTGAAAAGTTGTGAAAGCTTGGAGTTGATCAGCGAGTTCGGTTGTTGACGGGTTAGAGGAGACGGTTTGACGACTCGAATAGGAAGCCCGTTTTGTTGTATCTCGACCCGTTGGTCTAACCGGTTCCTGTGGGGTGTCGAACTCGGCTTCTTCTTCGTCATCCTCGAGGTTAACCGCGTAATTTGTATGTGCGGTCGAACCCCCCGGCGAATACTCGTTCGATTCGGAGTTTTTGGTTCTTTTTGAGGAACCTTGGACCTCGTTACCTTCTTGGCAAAGAACACGGAATTTTGGCGACTCTTTTATCGCCACCCAAACGTGGTAGTGGTTAAACGTTTGGTCGTTACTCTTTAGTTGGTATTCCTTTTCGGCCCATTTCAACACGTTCTCGTCGCTCATCCCGCTTTTTCGGTTGTTGGCGCAGTTGCTATAGATCCTATTAAACTTTGTTAACTTGGTGCACATATCCTTCCACTTTGAATTTAGTTGATGATATGTGCGGTATTCGGCATCGAATCCCATCACATTGTGCCAACTAACGGTTACTTTTTTCCAAAAATTTTCACGTTTTTGCGAGTTACCTACAAAAAAAATTAATCAAAAGTAAGTAAAAAAATTAAACCATTTAAAATAATATATAACAAAACTAAGTAATCTACTTTTTACCTTTGTTTTTGTTCTCGGATTCGTCCATGTAACATCTTCCGAGAGCGATTTCTTCATCGTGAGCCCATTGCTTCGGTGCCATTGGACCACTACTCGGCCCTGTTCCGGCCGGCTGTTTGTTTTTGTTACCTTTTTTGCGTTTTTGAGTGTCTTGTGTCTCCGGCACGACCTCGTTATCATGTTGACTCGGTGACACAAAATCAGATTCGAACCTAGGTTGGGAGTAGGGAGCAAAACCGGGTTGAAAGTTTGAAGGAGATTGGAAGTTTGGTGGATGTTGTTGAAAGTGTTGGATGTTTGGGTTTTGTTGTAGTTGAACCAATAAATTTCTAAGCGATTCAGGATCGTATGAGAACGGGTTGAATTCGGGATTGGGATTGTTAGGCCTTGGATTCATGTTTGTAATTTTTTTTAAAAAAATATAGAGAGAAAGATGAAAGATGAAGAGATTTGGGTGGTTTTTTGGGTAAAAGGGTTGGGTATTTATTTAGTTTAAAAAATTTGTTTTTTTTTTTTAATTTTTTTGCCTTCAACGGTCAAATTTATGTGGCCAATCACATTGCTCCATCTTCGACGGGGAGCGGGAGGTGTTGGTGGCATTTGAGCGGGGGCCGCGGGCAAGGGGGCGGTGTTCCCGCTGGACACCGCGGCGGGGAAGGGCACCGCTCCCATTGTGGGTAGCCTTAGAGGTGGACCCATATGGACGTAGGACATGGCAGGTACCATTATTCAATTCTAAAAATTGTTAATATCTAAAATTGTTCAATATATGCTTTTTCAAAAGAAAAGGAAGGACTAAATTAAAAATTATAAAACTACATTTTCTGGGAAAAAAAAGCTACCCAATGACCTATATTTCGAAATTTGTTTTGATTTTTAACCTTTGAAATACACCTAATAATCTTGACGTATATCAAGATAAATAGATAAATTTTGATAAACAATTATTGTATTTTCGTTTGAAATAATGAGTTTCATTATGGCATAAAACGAATTAAGATGGCTAACACCTTAACAAAATGTGTGTCAAAATGGGTAACTTAAAAATTATGTGAATATAATGGATTCAAACAAATAATGATGATCCAAAATGTATTTGATGAAAAACTCATTAAAAAATATTTAAATACACTGTTTGTTTAGTTACAACTTATTTAACTTCAAATTAATTGATATTTTTTATAAACGATCCATTTATACCTAAACCGATTTTACATAAAACTCACTAAAACATGCACCATTTTAGCCCACATCTAGAGATGCACAAAAAAGCCGGTTAACCGAAACAGTACCCGTTCTTAACCGGTTATTGGAATTGGTTTTAGGTTTTTGATAAAACCGGCGATTCAGGACCGGTTTGAAGTTTCTAGAGACCAAACCGGTTTTTCAAATCAGTTAGCCGGCCCAACTTAGGAAAAAATCGGTTATTTGACGTTAACCAGTACTGATAGTGCCGGTTAGGATTGGTTTTAAGTAAATTCTGTTTGGGTTTTAAATGGGTCGTTTTAAAAACGTCAATTTCGTTAAGTTAAAATTAGTTATAACTAAACAAATAATTTATTTAAACAAATTTTAATGATTTATCATCAAATAAATTATTTAATTATCCTTATATGTTTAAACCCATTATATTCACATAATTTTTAAGTTACTCATTACCCATCTTAACCTATTATATGTCATAATGTTACCAGTATCAACATATAATACGATAATTGTTTAGTCAAATCTGCCATTTATTTTGTGTGCATCAAGATTTCCAACCTTATGGGCTCTCTAATGAGTTGCTCATGTTTGCAAGTTAAATGACCCAAATGGGTCGGAGCTGCCTCAGTCTGGGTTTTGCTTAACATTGCTAACAGAAACAATTACCTTCTTGCTATGTGCTGTAATTATTAGAGATGCACAAAAAAACCGGTTAACCGAACCGGTACCGTTTCGTAACCGATTAGAAACCGGTTTTTAAACCGGTTATTCAAATCGGTTTTAGGTTTTCAAAAAAAACGGCGGTTTGGGACCGGTTTGAGATTTCAAGAGACCAAACCGATTAACCGGTATTTCTCATTAAAAAAATCGGTTATTTGGCGGTTAACCGGTTTCGGTTATATATCGGTTTCGGTTTTTGAGCTCGAAAAACCGGTTATTAACCGAACCGGTTATTGATAAAAACCGGTTGCTAGGCTTTGACCGGTTAACCGGTTCGGTTATTCTAAAACCGGTTTTCGACCGGTTAACCGATTTGTGCACCTCTGGTAATTATATATCATATGAATCACAAAATTGAATGCACAAAACATAATTCAAACATGGAAACGTCAAATTAAATGATTTTGATCTTCATGAATACAATTTTTGGATTATTTTTGAATTGTATAAGAGCTATCATATAAATCTATTTGTAAGTTACACACAAGTATTTACCGGATTAGAAAACTTGAAGGAATTGAATTTGATCACTTTTTGAGAATGTTATGTGATGATAGTTCTTTTAACTGTACGGTTGCTTTGTGAATCGTTTGAACCTATCAGATGAACCTATTAGTGGATCATACACAATGATATAACAGATTATACAGATTTGGTTATAAAATTTTATCTTTGAAATTTCTGAGAGAAGAAAACTGTGTTCTTCTTTCCGGTTGTTCTTGAGAATTCAAGGGAAAAAACAAAAATCAGAAGATGAAATAACACGGCAAATAGTGAATATATTGAGTTAAAACCGGCTCAACAAACATCACAAGCCATAGACCTTTGTTAAGTCCAATGAGCACATTTGTAACAAGCCCAAATATAAACTTTGCTTAAGCCCAAACATAAATATATAAGTCTCAAATAGTATTAACTAGGGGTTTACCTCGCACGTTGCGGCGGTAACCTCGTGTTGAATAAGAAAAAAAACATGATGACTATCCAATTAAAATTTTACCAAAAAAATATTGAGTTATATCACTCTGCCGATATTGTTATCTGATTACAATGGTGGTGACAACATCGCAACGGTTAGAAGAAATACATCAGCCCCCTACCGATTTAATAACCTCTGTTACAAAGAAACTCATAAAACCAACTCCATTTGGAATTCCATCAATTATTCGTTGAGATAAAAGTATATCGAACCAATATGAAGTCCATGCGCAGATCGTATCCATTAATTAATATGTATTATAAATTCCTGCCATCCTTTCGAAATGCTCAAGTTCCGTCAGTGCTCCCGAAGGACACGAACACGAACACGAACGTAAGCACGCGATACTTAAAATCGTATAACAAAAAAAGTTAACGTAAAGAAAATACGAATATAGAATTGACAAATAAAACGCGGAAAACATTGTTGAACTATTATTATTTATTTACTATTATTGTTTAATTAAAATAGTTACAGGAAAAAAAAAAGAAAAGAAAAAAAATACCATCGAACCAACGCTTCATATTTTGATGAGCAAGAGTTCTACCTCCAGGCCAAAGTAACATATGCATCCTATGTTGAATAGTATATATATTTATCTGGTTATAATCTTTATTTAATTACTAACACTATTTGCAGGCAATGATTGCACTTGCCTTTTGTATATATAAACGTTAAACGAGTCTGTACTTCCATGTCGTTTAATTAGATTAATCATTAATAAATCAATCGACAAGTTATTCCAATATTCTAAAATACTAATAGCCCTAAAACTACCAACACTATGTTTTGATTGTGTGGTCGTTTTCAAAGCTGGACAAATTTGCTCCCTGTAGCAAATCGTTTGTATAAATGAAATAAAGACTCTTTTGTTTAACTAATACAATTGTAAGCAAAAAGTAAACAAATTAAAACGTTTTTTACAACTTAAAAAAAAAAAAAGATTCAAGATATGTAGAAGAAGAAGATGATGAAGTTGGTGTTGGCTAAGGATTCATGTGTTGAATACAGGTTCCTTAACAAATTTCCAGTCTCTCAAAATAACCTGTTTGTCACACAGGATACAATGCACAAATTAATCCTTAAATTTTTGAAGAAATACAAAGAAGTGAAGAAAATTCTTTAGAAGTTGTGATGTTTGTTTGTGTGGTTTCCTACTAAGACTCTTCTTAGTTTTATAATAGAAATTAACTCTAACTGCATTATAAAGATTAAAAACTTAAAATACATTGTTCAATGTCTTTTAATGTATTTTATTAAATTTTAAATGTTTTACTTGAAATTAAAATTTAAATTGCTTTAAGCTCTGTCGTTTTAAGTGAGATTATGCAACAGTTACACCTGTTCCACACCGTTGCTATTTTGGCCTGCATGCCGTTGCACCTGAGCGACTTATCTGAACTCCTAGTTTGAGTTGGACGACTGCACCACCCAACTACACCATTATGGTTTAGACGGTTAGACCCGCAACAACTATATTCCGGTCGTACTCAGTTGAACCAACTATGGTTCGCAAGAGACAAATGGACCAACCGGAGCAGAATACCCGCTCCACGCTGAGCTAGCTGGGCATCACATGAACCTACGAGCCATACCACACATGTATCCGAAATTGGCTTACCAAGTCATAAAGACAACATTTAAGTGGTTTGAAGTTATATGCAATATGTGCTCATCATCCAAGTCACGCACACAGCATGAATTACGATGCTTTGTCGCCTTCGAGGCTTCTACTTGTGTGTCCCAATAATGGAAAAATTTTGGGATTCTTAACTTTAAATACATTTTTATAAAGTTCTTCTCTCATCAATGTGGGGCAAGTTTTCTCTACTTTTTTCGTTAGTTTCCATAGCTTTTAACAGCTTCGAACAACAATTTGAACGCCAATGTTGGACATCGATATCTCATTCATCTTTTCTATGTTTTGGACGTAGTTTGGTTCGTTGCCAGGGGCGGATGGAAGAAGGAATGAGTGGGTGGCAAGGACCCCACTCAACTTCTTAATAACCATGTAAATTCTATTAATATTGATTAAATAAAACAATTAGGCACCCATGGAATTTATTTTAAGGCCCCCATGGTTTCAACCGTGACAGTTGAGAGATGTTTTTCGGCAGCGAATATCGTAAAGACAAATTTGCGTAATCGAATTGGTGATGATTTTTTGAATGCTTGTGTGATTTGTGCGGTTGAAAAGGAAGAACTTGAAAGCGTTACGAATGAAGCTATAATGGATCGTTTTCAAAAGATGAAATCTCGTAGAGGACAATTGGAATGAATATTTTGTTTTATGACATATAATGAAGTTTATTGTTTAGAATTTTGGTGTAATTTATTATATTGTTTTTGCCCCCACTGAGTAAACATCCTGGATCCGTCACTGTTCGTTGCGACCAGCCATAGTCGAACACACACCAGGGTTATAACAACTATATGAAATGAACTAAAATACATTTATTTACGTTCAAGTTGGCAAAAAATCAAATTTGCAACTTGAAAGAAGAAGGAAAAAAAAACTCATTTTTCATCGTTTATCTCCAATCTTTCCAAACAAACCCATGGGCTAGACCACAAACGACCATTCTGACCTAAACTCTCATGAAGTTTGGTGTCTTTGACTTCAACGAATCAACAATGCGGCTTCGCTTATGAGGATACCAGCAGAACTTGTAAAGCTGCCAGACTCTCAGATGTGACATTTGTTGGTTCGGGCCCAAGTTGGAACACAAAGTCTTGGTTTAGGCCCAGATTCACATACTCATGAGCCATGACTCAGGTAACACACCAGTGTTTTTTTTTTTTTTTTCTAATATTTAATCATTAGAGGTTATGCATACAACTAGGGGTTTACCACGCGTTACGGGGAATTCTGGTACGATTTTGAAAAGCAAAACAAAATATGGTCCCGTATATCAAAACGGTTAAAATAATAAAGATTGTTTATTATTATTTTCAGTTTTACAATATTTTTTCTTATAAAATAGTTTAAACTAGTTGTTTGAATTTGTTGGTTTTAAGCAGTGCGTATGATAAGAATTGGAGCTGTTGGGCTAATAATAAGAGTTGCTGGGCTGATAATAAGAGTTGCTGGGCTAGAAATGGAGCTGGGCTTCTGTGTAGGTGATCTGCATTTATAAAGACTTTAGGTCTTTCTGGAAGTTTAGAGTTCTCATTTTTTTCACATTATCACCGTGTAAAGCTTTAGAGTCTCTCTCATAATTTTCTAGTCAGTTGATTAGCATTGGTGTACAAGATCTAGTATCACAGATCTTCTTTGAGTCTTGATTTTAGGTCTGTTTTTGTAATAGATCTTCTTTTAGATAGTCTGTATTTGATAAGAGTTTTTGTTACTTCTTTGATTGTATATTGAGAAGTATTTTTAGGTATTCTCAGTAGTTTTGATCTTGTATTCATTTTTAGTTTCTGACACGTGGACATAAAAACACGTCACAAAGGTTCGTAAACATGTTTGTCACACCAAAACAAATAAACATCATCTAACATTAAGAAACACGAACATATAAAATATAAAAACAACTTAAAAATCACATCATACAATGTCATTCAATTAAAATTATATAATTAAAAAAGGTTGATTGATACCGCTCTATCGATCTAAGTTGGTGACATCACGAATATTAAAACACAGACAAAAACCAACTATAAGAGCTATCAAAATGTCTTCAAACAAAAAATCACTGTAAAAAAACTCCACCAGTCGTTATTTATAGAAATTTTCTTTGAACCAATCGTTTGAAGTGGTTTTGAAGCAATCTTTTGAAGATTGTTTGAGTGGAACTTGTATATTGATTTTTTGAAGCTGTCAAATGTTTTTGGAGCGGTTCAAATAAAATTTTCATTTTTTGAAGCGGTTCTATGATTGAGTTTGTATTGTATATGTATATCAGTTTGTATTGTAAATGTATATATGATAATAAGCAAAGCTCCTACGTATGATTGAAAAGCAAATCTAAAACTACATAAACATTGACATCATGCAGCAAGAAATAGGCTGAAAATAAGCAAATTAAAACTACCGAGTACACCATAACCAACATCCAAATCAGTTTTGAATGACCCATTTACCCCTAGACTTAATCTTCAAGTGACCCGCAACATGTTGTGTTGGATATTAACTTTGGCATCTTAACGAGTCAAACGGGTCAATACTTGATTATGTTTTCTACTTATATATCTAGAATTGTAGAATGATCCAGTTAAGTTAATTATGTAAAAGTTAGTTAATATCAATTATTTGACGCTAAAAGAAACAGTATTTAACCGCCAAATCAACTGTTTTATTTGGGCTATAAATAGCCAGAATTATTACGATCGTAATATGGCAGAAAAATTCTTACTTCATTGAATTCCAATATCATCTTTTTATACATGCAAGAAAAGATAAGATAACAAACTAACTAACAAACTAACAAACTTGAGGATAATAATAAACTAACTTAAAGTTCAAATATGCGACTAAGTAGCTAAATAAACGGAAGTTAGCTCCTTTACTCCCCCTCAAGTTGGAGCATGAAGATTTCGAATGCCCAGCTTGGTGATTAAAGTTTTGAGCTGTATGCCTCCCAGTGCCTTGGTGAACAAATCTGCAACTTGCGACTGACTGTCAATGTTCATGGGATGTATTTCTTCGGATTCCACGCGTTCTCTCACAAAGAAACAGTCCATTTCCACATGCTTAGTTCGTTCGTGAAACACCGGATTGTTCGCAATGTGTCTTGCAGCTTGATTATCACAGAACAACTTAGTAGACTCAAGCTGTTCCATTTCAAGCTCTTTTAACAACCATCGCATCCAAAGTATCTCACTAACCGTCGATGCCATGGCCCGATACTCGGCTTCTGCGGACGATCTAGACACAACAGATTGTTTCTTGGACTTCCAAGATATTGGGGCACCTCCAAGCAGCAACAAATATCCAGTTCGTGACTTTCTAGTGAATGGACAGCCCAACCAATCTGAGTCACAATATGCTATTCGTTCTGTGCCCCCTTCCTTTGGCAGCAAGATTCCTTGCCCAGGTGCTGCTTTAAGATATCTGAGAACTCGATTGGTAGCTTCTAGATGAGCTTCATGAGGATCCGCAACAAATTGGCTTAAAACATTAACCGAATATGCAATATCCGGCCTTGTGGCTTGCAAGTAGAGAAGTCTTCCAATTAATCTTCGATAGCTACTTGCATCAACTCGTTGTCCAGCACCTTCTTTATCAATTTTGACACCTTGTTCCATGGGAAAATTGCTGGGGCGACATCCTTTCATTCCACTATCTTCCAAGATGTCTAATGTGTACTTTCTTTGGCTCAACACCAATCCTTCCTTAGTTCTTGCTACTTCTATACCAAGGAAGTATTTTAACGGTCCCAGGTCTTTAATGCTGAACTTTCTGTCAAGATATGCTTTTATTTCTTGAATCTTCTCAAGGTTGTTCCCCGCAATAATCACATCGTCTACATAAATGAGGGCTGTGATGTAAATGTCTTGGTTTTTAAAAATGAACAGCGAGTGATCTGATTTAGCTTGAACAAAGTCGATGTTGATTAGTGCTATGGTGAATTTTTGGTACCAGTTGCGCGAAGCTTGTTTAAGCCCATACAATGACCGTTTTAACTTACAGACTCTTGTCTCCCCCTCCTTTGCAAATCCCTGAGGTATCTTCATGTAAACATCTTCGGTCAAGTCCCCGTGAAGAAAAGCGTTATTGATATCCAACTGGTGGATGATCCAATCTCTCTTTATAGCAATGGCTAGTAGTGTTCGAACCGTTACTAGCTTTGCTACGGGCGCAAATGTCTCGTGGTAATCAACCCCTTCCTGTTGAGTGAATCCTTTCGCGACCAATCGGGCTTTGAATCTTTCAACTTCTCCATTTGGTCTGTACTTTACTTTGTAAACCCATCTGGAATCGATCGCTCGCTTGTTTGCTGGTAGTTCTTCAAGTACCCATGTGTTATTTTCTTCCAAGGCTTTAATTTCGTTTTTCATGGCCGTGACCCATCGATGATCTTTAACCGCCTGAGCAAAGTATTTAGGCTCATTTTTTGATTCAATGGCCGCAAGAAAACATTTATGAGAGTTAGTGAATTTATCATAATTGACAAATTGGGCTATAGGATGTACCGTTGAGGGCTGTTGATTGCTATCGGTGTGAGAATGGTCTATCGATGGAGGGAGGTTGACTTGGAAGTCTTTGAGGTAGCTCGGGAGATTGGTGCTTCTTTTCTGTCTTCCTTGCATGCCCATTCTTTGTTCACTTTCTTCATTGTTCAAAACTGCCGCATGCTCATTTGTTTCAAGATCATCCTGACCCATATCTTTGTTTTGGTTGTTCTCTGAATCAGCATCTTCATTTATTATCCCATGTTCCTTCTCCTCCAATACTGGGTCTCTTGTTTCACTTCTGTTATCATCGAAAGCAGTGTTTGCTTCTTGAGAATTATCGCTCTCCTCATCTCTAATTGGTTCCTTGTATGGAAATTGACTTTCAATAAACTTCACATCTCTGGAAATCACCAGTCTTTTGTCTTTCAAGTCATAAATCTTGTAGCCTTTTGTTCCTCTTGGATAGCCCACGAAGACTCCTGCTCTCCCCCTTTCTTCGAATTTATCTCCCTTTGTATCATTGTTTCTGTAATACGCCAGGCACCCGAATACTTTCATATTTTCGTAATCAGGTTTCTCGTTGTAGAGCACCTCAAACGGGGTTTTGTTACCAATTACTTCTGAAGGCAACCTATTTATTATATACGTGGCAGTTAGGACACATTCTCCCCAAAATCTGCTTGGCAATCCTGCCTCAAACCTCAAGGCTCGAGCGGTCTCTAGCAGGTGTCTATGCTTGCGTTCCACCACACCATTTTGCTGTGGTGTGTGTGGGCATGTGGTATCCAGAATTATGCCTTCTTTTGCATAAAACTCATGCATATGATTGGAAACAAATTCACCTCCGTTATCACACCTAATTTTCTTGATGTTCTTATCAAATTGAGTTTTTATCATTTTGTGGAAATTGATTACGCACATGCTTGCTTCATCTTTTCGTCTCAACAGGAAAACCCAAGTAGCTCTACTGTAATCGTCTACTATGGTTAGAAAGTAACTAGCTTGTGACAATGATGGTGTGCGATACCTTCCCCATATGTCACAGTGAATTAATTCAAAACAACCATGAGTCTTTATTGAACTACTGGGAAAAGGGAGCCTTGTATGTTTGGCTTTATTACAAGAATCACAGAAACTAGCCTTATTTTTCAACAAATTTCTCAAAAAATTAACATGACTGAGTTTGGAGTGTGAAGCGTGGCCTAGTCGCTTGTGCCATGTGTCCATTGTGGTCATCATCGCCTTTCTTTTGCTTTCAACCATCTCCAATCGATAGAGTCCATCTTCGCATTTACCCGATCCAATCAAGGCCCTCGAACGAAGTCCCTGCATTATGAAGAAATCAGGAAAGAAGGTTATCGCACATTGGAGATCAGTTGATAATCTTTTAACAGACAATAAATTGCATTTAAAATCTGGAACATGGAGGACTCCTTCAATTTTTGTTCCATTTACTAATGTGTGTTCTCCTTTTCCTTCTAGATCAGTTGATAATCTTTTAACAGACAATAAATTGCATTTAAAATCTGGAACGTGGAGGACTCCTTCAATTTTTGTTCCATTTACTAATGTGTGTTCTCCTTTTCCTTCTACCGCCACACTTTCTCCATTTGGTATTGTCACCGGAGGCTCATGTGGACTTTTGGTCACGCCAGTTAGAACCGTTTCTTTGTGGGTAATGTGCTCAGTAGCACCGGAATCCATTACCCAACAACTCATGAGTTTATTGTTACCTGTGGTGTTAGCTGTCGGTGTCACGTGGGCCATGTTGGCAACTGGTCCAGTACCTGGTTTGGCTCCATTGGCGAAAAACTGAGCCAATTGTTGATATTGCTCCGTTGTCAATCCTGACAGTGGATTATCTTCGGTTTCAACACAAGCTGCTGCTCTCGATTTTTCTTTATCTTCTTTCTTTCCCGGCCACCATTCAGGATACCCAATGAGTTTGAAGCATCCATCACGGCTATGGCCATCCTTTCCACAATGATTGCAACGCTCCATCGTCCCAGCCAAGTTGCCTTTACTTTCCTTCTACCACGGTCTTCCCTTCTTGTTCATGTCTCTTTTCCTTGGAGCCGCTACTTGAAAGGCGGTTGACTCCCCAACCGGTTTCTTCCCTGCACTGATGGAGCGTTGTTGCTCGTCTTCCGAGACCAAGTGATACACGGTGTTAAGAGGGGGCATGGGGTTCATTGCAAGAACTTGCGTGCGGATGGTGGCAAACTCTCCATCCAATCCAAGCAAAAATTCATAGATCCTTTCCTTTTCATTCATGTCGTTCAACGACTTCCCAATGTCGCATGTACACTTGTTGCATGAGCACTTTGGAGTAGGCAGAACTGACTGAAGTTCGTCCCATAGGACCCGCAATTTCGTATAGTAGGTCGAAACTGATGTGTGATCTTGTCGCACAAGGGTAAGCGATTGCTTCAGTTCATACGCCCTCGGAGCATTTTCTTTTGCAAATCGCTCCTTCAGATCATTCCACATCTCTTCCGCAGTGCTTGCGTATTTCACGCTGTTCCTGATCTCCTTCTCCATGGCTGTATTGAGCCATCCTCTTATCATCGCGTCGCATCTCATCCACGGCATGTAATTCTGTGACGTTTCCTTCGGCTTCTTAATGGTTCCATTGACGAAGGCAATCTTGTTCTTGGCGAAGAGAAAGTTGGTCATCTCCTGTGCCCAATCTACATAGTTTCCATCGGTGAGCAGATCATTGACATGCATCTGCCGCGGGTAATCTGAAGGGTGAAGGTAAAACGGGGAGTTTTGGTTGATTGATTCGGTGTTTTCTCCAGCCATTGTTGTCGATGGTGGAGACTGTTATTTTCGTGTTTTTGTGATCTAGGGTTTGGCCTGCTCTGATACCATATTACGATCGTAATATGGCAGAAAAATTCTTACTTCATTGAATTCCAATATCATCTTTTTATACATGCAAGAAAAGATAAGATAACAAACTAACTAACGAACTAACGAACTTGAGGATAATAATAAACTAACTTAAAGTTCAAATATGCGACTAAGTAGCTAAATAAACGGAAGTTAGCTCCTTTAAGAATTGTTTATGGTTGATTAATTGCATATATTCATTCTGTGTGTTCTTTAGCTTCATTCTGCACACATACATATATTTCCGTCATGAGAAACTCTACATTTTGGCCCGTTTGACCCGCTAACCCATGACCAACTAGATTAAGACAACAATATTGCAACCCTGTGATGCAATGAATGCCATTTGTAATTGTTAACACATTATGGAATTGTATGTCATATTACCAGCTTCATTTTCTCAATCGACCTTATTGAACGCCAAAAACCTTTGCAGTCTGATTTTGTTATATGCTACGCCTCTTAATCGATCACAACATAAGTCTTGAGAATTTTTCATCTCAATTGTGTAATAACCTTTGCAAAGAATGTCATTTGCACTCTTTAAATACATATTAGTTTCTATCCATCAAAGCTATTCCCTCAAGAAATTCACCCATGTCTACGTTATAAGTATACCTGACAATCTTGACACATAGCAATATAAACGGGTACATTTGGGTAAGCAATTATCGTATTTTAAGTTGAAATAGGTGGCATTATGACATATAATAGGTTGAGATGGTAACACCTTAACACAATACGGGTCAAGATAAGTAGCCTAAAAGTTATGAGAATGTAATGGTTTCAAAAGAACAAGAATAGGTACTGATATATTTGATAAAATCATTAAAAATTAATCAAATAAATTATTTGTTTAGTTACAACTCATTGTAACTTGAATGAAATTGATGTTTTTTAGAACGACCCATTTAAAGCCAAAATGATTTTGTTTAAAATTCACCATGACCTGCACTCGTTCTGACCTGTTATCCAACCAACTCAACTTATCCATTGTGAAAGGCATAATTTTAACCATCATCCATTGGATCAATAGTTGGATTCCTTCAAGCAATTGGTGGTCACACGATACTCGATAAATTTTACTTGAACCATAAATTTAAGAAAAATATATTTCTTAATAAAAAATCTTTTTTAACATATTAGTAATATATATTTTAATCTGGAGAAAGTATATATAATATTTCAGTATTTAATATTTTTATTTTATAAAAATATAAACTAGAAGAAATTAAGACGTAAAAATTGATATAAGAAGACTTGCATTTATGTCATATGCGGTTTATTACGACGAGATGTGTGCTTTGTGTGTTCATACATAACCCGAGTTCATGGAAAGATTTTGGATTTATTTTATACTTTCTAGGACGTTAATTTATTTTAAAATTAATTATTTATATCTCAGAATTAAATAAGACCTTCTAAATGCTTTTTTAAACATAAACTTATAACTTGTACACTTATGTACACATTTATAATCTTTTTATAAAAAAATATTCTTTTTATAATACTTTAAATTAATTTTATTGATTGTTCGTTGCTCTATCATGTTTTTTTAAATCCCGTTAAACATGTATTAATATGCGTATTAAATAACAACGACATTTTATATTATATAAGATTTTAAATTAATTATTTAGTAAATTATAAAATATTAGCATCCTTCGCTCAAAAGTAATTGGAGGATTTTTCAGAAGTTCAAAACACGTGGATCGAATCATGTGACACGTGTTACTTTGCATGCAAGGTTGATCTTTGCAAACTGCCACTTTGCATTACCATGACAAAATATAATTTTTTATATTGGACTTCAATAATTCAAATAGCTGATAACTTGTAATACAAATTTTTTTGAACGGGATCAATCGATTGGCTTGTATGTTCTCGTAGAAATACTTGTATATGAGCCACGCAACTTATATCTTATCAATTTATGATAAAACTCAGCATTGGTAAATTAAACCTTCTACTATAGTCGTCATTTAGAAACAATTAAAAATAATTGTTTTCAAAACTCAAATACGGCGTTATTACAATTAAATTTATGCTTGGTTCGTACAAGCTCATCTAGACTATTGCAAGGACGGTTCTTAATACGGACCCGGGGGCCCCCGGCCCCCTGTTTTTCCGGTCAGAATGGTCGATTCGTTAGTATTTTGTTGGAAAATCATTCCGTCCCATCCGTTTTCTTCCTAAAAATCCTTTGGCCCCATCCATTTTCTTCCTAAAAATCCTTCGGCCCTCTCCGTTTTCTTCCTAAAAATTCTTCGCCACCCTTCGAGCTTTTTTTCAAGCTCCGTCAATAGAATTGATGTTTGCAAAAATCATTGCATGTTATTTTATAAGCAAGACAAGACATTAACACAATCTAAATACTGTAAGGAATCTCGCTATAAGAGTCACCGAAATAAGGTCCCTAATTTGGTGATGTTATACATGCTAATTTGTCCTAGACTAAAAAGGTTGTTTATGTCTACAAAAACTGCTAAATATATGACTTGGCATCATGACCACAAAACAATGAGGGTAGCATGTCGCATCCAAGTGACGGGATGGCTTGGAAGCATTTAATTTGACTCGAAGAATCCTGATTTTGTAAAAGAGATTCGAAATATTCGTCTTGGGTTATGCACTGATGGTTTCAATCCAAATAACTCCAACTCGATTCCATACTCATTGTGGCCTGTCATTCTTACAATCTATAACTTACCACCTTGGATGTGTGTGAAAGACTCATTTATTGAAGTATGTTTGATTATTCCGGGTGAAAAGAGTCCAGGTCAAAACATCGATGCGTTTCTAAGACCATTTGTCATACCCCGAGCCGGCAGGCTGGATCGTCTTTCACGTCGGGCGGAAGGTTCTCGGGGCGCGATATATGTGATAATCATAGTGATTAAATTTTTTACATGGCACATGACGTATAATGAAAAATACTAACATGACATTGATATAGAATTACAAAGTTAAATTATACAAATACATGTTCATAATTTAACTAAGTAAATCTACCCAAAAGAATCATTGAGTTTCTATCTTGTATCTGCACAAGATTTACAAAAGATATTTCAAAGTTATGTCATTCAAATTATGCACATCACAAAATTAAGCTAGGTCTCTTCTAAAGTCCACTAGCTTATACCTGGTGCTTGTATCTAGACCTATTCATCATCTGAGAAAACATGCATTTAAACAAAGTCAACACTAAGTTGGTGAGTTCATAAGTTTAGTTATTTAAAAACTTTTAAAGTTATTTACACAACAACTTGTATTACACAAGTCTCAGTTATTGTCATTTACCATTACGTCGTCCAAATGTCCTCTCTATAGATACACCTACAGATAAGATATCATCCAATTAAGTATGCTTATATATAGAGCATCCGTATCACGAATGAAGCCATTAGCCCACCACACACCTAACCGAACTCAATACCACCTATATTGTATATATAGATACCCATTTCATCACACATAGATTTACTCACAATTAGAATTTCCCAAATAATAACCCGTTACCTCACATTGATCTCATCACAGCATAATAGGCTTTAAAGAGTACTATTCTCCACAGTTATACATGGTGGATTTCCACAGTTATTAATGGTGGCATACTCTTTAGATTTTAGAGAGTAAATTATCCACAGTTTTGAATGGTGGATTACCACAGTTTTGAATGGTGGATTACCACAGTTATAAATGGTGGTGTTACCACAGTTATTAGGGGTGGCATACTCTCTGACTTACTATTACTCACATCTGATTTGGAAGTGAGAGTAAGTCTGACACGTAGTTCTATCCCAATTGATCTATAGGATTGGATTGACCACATTGTAGCCACCACAAAGGCAAACCACAATGTCCACAATCCATTCCTATTCCGTAGTTTTTCCCAAGACCTCACAACTATCTGCCACCAGCCTGTGACACGAGAAAGGTCAATCTCTCTATCTACTGGTCCACATAATAGAAGTTGTGAGATAATTAGCAGACACTATCATACTCTTATCACCCGTGTCAGAAATGATAGAGTTGGAATATGCTGTTCTAAGAATCAAAAGAGTTCTCATAGTTCTCATCCCATAATCATCAACTCATAACCTCAAGTTCATCATCACATAGGAATTTCATAGATATAACACACATGTTCTCATAGGAATAATAGATCTATTCACTTAGAATTAACTGCCATATTCTCACAAGAATAACAATTATAATTTCCTTAGAATTAATAGATTAATTCAACAGATCAAAGGATTACTGTTGTAATCCCAGAGGAATAATAGTCTTATCACTTAGAATTCATAGTTATTGTCTCAAAGCAATAACAATTAGGTACTCATAGAAATCATAGATATCATCTAACAGAAATAATAGTTATAAACTCACAATCATTAACAAATTTAACATTCACATAATAAGGCATACAAATGTAATAACAAAGTAAAAAATTATTATCATAAGTTGTACTAAAACATTTAAGAAAAGGTTTTAGCATGTTCTCAGCCCCGTAGATAAATCAAAAGATTAGTAAAAAGGGGCGTATGAACTCACCTGGTAGTAGTAGTGGTTGACTAAGTAATCATTGAATGCACGCACTCACTTGCTCTTGAGATTGTATTCACGATCCTGTATTTGATTCCAAATTGTTTTTAACTTATAAGTATGAGTTATTGATGTGTGTGTGTGTGTTAACCCTAAAGTTAGTTATCACTTATAAACCTTTGTTATCACTTGGTCCTAATTCACTTGTTATGTAATGTATTAATACTTAGCTCATTCTAGATTAAATATTAATATAATAAAGTTTTTATTGTTAATGGTTTACTCTTAAATTATAGTCTTAACATAAGGTGTTATTTTGAAAACCAACTTATTTTCTAAGTGTAAAACTTAGGAATTTAGGTTAAAGTTTAGTGTTTTACCCTTATGTTAGCTCAAAATGATTTGCATCGTTTAATTGTATTAACACAAATGATATGTTATGAAACCCAACCACATTGCTATGTTTAAAAAAAATTTGCAAAGATTGTTACATCAACTTAGTTTATAATAGGTTAACACAATTTTTGTGAAAACCCTAATGTTACTTAAACAAAAGTGTGGGTTTAGTTGACTTTTCTTGTTACATTGTGATCCCTATGTGGTTATTAAGCATATACATATGAGTTATAATTGTTCTAAGATAGCCATGCTTAGTGTCGATGGCAACTTAGCAATATCTAAGGACATAACCCAACCCAAACCGGTTAACCCTAATTGCCCATCATCGACACTAGTGTGTTCCACTCAATCATATAGCTTCATTAGCGACTTAATTTACTTAGTTTCTGGTTCATGATGCTTGGATGGTCCTAAGGATTTAGTATCAACATAGTTCCAGGCCCACTCCATCGTCGAAGTTGTTAATATTAGTTAATATAAGGTGGCTGCTCCCTGTCGATACTAACAGTATCGGCAGGAGCCTAGTCTCGATGGCCTGAACGTTTTCGAAGGTAATATCGATGGAATTTGGATGCTGATGTAACATCTGTGCCGGAATTGTTACCGGAACAGTAAGTTGCACAATAAATTGCACAGTAACTCAAGTACAAACTATGAGAACTAGGTAGATACTATTGACACTGATGCTAAACATAAAGTATTACACTATGTTTCTGAAATCCTGATTTAAACCTTATGGTTTAAACAGTCAAAAACACATCAGACAACAATGAACAGGTACACACATGCTTGATTTGATGCTATTATGTATAAACGTATGTGAGGATAAACATAATAAAACCATAACAGTTGTTGTTACAGAAAGCTAAACCGACGAACTATTCGTATAGGTGACGAATGGTACGAATAAATCTGAGGGTTTAACAATCTGAAATGAGGACTGAAAAGTAGAAAACAAAATCAGAAAGTGAAACATACGATCGTGTTCGTACAGTTAGCGCTCTGTACGAAAACGTGCGTAAGTGACGTTTTCTGACGAAACAAAAACGAAGACGATTCAAACGATAATAAATTTAAGGAAAAATAATATTTCCTGTTTTACAATTTTGAAACTCATCAGAAATAAATTAAAAGGAAACCATTTTAATTTAAAGCGCGTAAAGCATAATACGCAAACAAATAACGAAACGCGCATTTTAATAAATTACGATAAATAATTCCAGAAATATGATATTTAATAAAATTACTAGAAATAACCACCTTTCAAAACATTCGAAAATAAATTCTTTTAATAAACTTATAAAAACGTGCGTGTTACGATCCGGAAATGAGACGAAAACACGAACCTAGCAAACGAAACGAACCCGAATACCCTCGGGGTATTTAAAGCCCAAATGAGGCTTTTTCCACATTTTCTACCATTTCTCTCTCTCTCTAAAACTCTCACCCGCCACCCTCTCTCTCTAAGTTTTCCATCTTCAAACATCAAGATCTTGGCCATTTCTCAACGGAATCGCGAGTTCTTGGCGTCCACGCGTAGCTAGCAACGAACTCTACCTAAAAGTACAGCAGATCTGAGGCTTGGTCCGGTCAAAAATCGAGATAAACAAGCTTGAAGGTTCGGAATTATAGGGTTTTTTATTTTTCATTATTGTTAAACTAACCCTAGCCGGTTCCTTGCACCACCACTTAGAGTCCCGCACCCTTAGCAACCTTCCACAACATGGGTCTAACCTAGATAATGATAGAGCTGCTTGGTTCGATGAAGGTGATGATGGTGCTATGCAGGTTCGTGAAGAAGCAGCTACGGCCGAACCTTCTAGGTGGGGTTTTGAGGTGGCCGAACCTCATGGCATCTGGGCCGAACTCTAGGACATCAACCGAACCCTCTGCACCATCTCAGCCGCCGAACCTTCTGGTCCTAGCCGAACCCATGAACCTTCCTTTCTAGCGAACCATTTTAGCCGAACCCACCTCTACTCAGCGAACCATGGACTTTGGGCGAACCCCAATGATTCAGACGAACTCTGCATGCTTCGCCAGCAGGAATAGCCGAACCTCTCAGTTCACCCTAGCCGAACCTATGTCTCGCAAGTCACCAGCCGAACCCTACACCTAGACGAACCTCTCATGGGCGCCACGAACTTGGGAAAGGCCGAACCTTAGATAGCCATTGATAGGTTCGCTGGTCCCCTTCCAGTTAACCGGTTGCATGGGTTGGCCGACACTACTCAGACGATCAGAGGCCTAGAACCGTGTGAACCATTCAACCCCACAATCTGACCACGAGTTCCTTTGCCCTCAACTAAACAATCTGCCCAATGATGATTTGCATGGCCCATCTGAAGGATGCAGCCCACTATGGCCCGATTAGCCATATGCATCACACATACGGCCCAAAGGCCCACCTATACTTGGCCCAATTGATATTCGGCCCACTTAAACCAAAGGTTGTAAACTACGTTTAAGATCAAACCGATTTTAATACTATGCATGGGATACTTTAATTATTATAACCCAAAAGATGATGAATTCTAATTTAAGGAATTTGTAAACTTAAAACGGTGGGTATATGAGGGTTGTGACTTAATTAAATTATTCCCATGTAACAACAGTTTTCATCAAGACAACACTAACTTGTGGGGTTCGAACCGTAAACCTAAGCTAGTTTTGGGTTTACACGCTAAATTTTATATCAAAAAAACTAACACATAATGACAGTGTGAGATTTCGAGAATGATTTAAAGCTAAATATACAACATGAAGGCATGACCTGATAACAACCTAAGCAGTTAAGTGGGAACGCAAACCTTAATTAGCAAACAAGGCCGGATAATGACTAGGACTCACAAGTGCTAGCCAACTTTAGGGCTAACACTTACATGCATACACATTGACTACAACGTATACTTATAAGTTTCAAATCATATGAAATCAATACACGATCCTGAATACTACTACAAACACAACAACGAGTGCGCGTATTCTTGTTTTGCTTAGTCAACCACTTCAAACACAAGGTGAGTTCATTTGTCCCTTTTCAAACTATTTTGTTTTTACTTCGGGGCTGAGAAACATGTCAAATGATTTGTATAAATGAATTATATAATTATTTCGATGTTTTATGAAATGCTTATTAACTTCTGTTTATAAAATTATTTATAAACTGTCAATTGTTGAGTTGTTCATTCATTTTGTTTATGCTAAACCTTTATGATTTCAGTTATAAACTATCATGATTATAAGTCATGATTGTATCTTTACTCAAACAGATACCTATTTAAATCATTACTCATACAATTTTCTCAAATGCATATTTCCTTAAACATATACTTGGTTATGCTTAAGACTATTTCTCAAGAATTATGCTTGATGCTTTTAAATCAGTATTTAATACTTACTTGCTTAATGCTCAGTTACTTTACACTCGAATACTCTATGTTCAAATACTTTAAACCCAGATACTTTGGATGCGAGTACTTTAAGTTAAATTCTTTTGTTCAAATACTTAATACTCCTATTTAGTGTCAATGCTTGTGATCAGTGTTCATAGTCAAATACTCAATATTCAATAAACTCAGAAACTTAAACACGTTAACAAAGGGGATTCAAGTGGGTAAACAGGTACATGTGCACATGGTATTGAAAAGGTGAAACATTGAATAATCAGCAAGGACTTCGTAAGACAGACTGATTGGCCGCCGCGTCTTGACATTGGTCGAGCCCTACTAGTCATTCAGTGTTCTTCGTTGTCAGGACTTTGTAAGACAGACTGATTGGCCATCGCATGTTGACCTGCGAAGTCAACCCCTACTAGCAATTCAGTGCTCTTCATTGTCTATCCATGTTTTGTAACGGTGGCTAGGATGATTATGATATCAACTAGTAGGACTAGTGCCTACTAATGGACATCCTCTAATTACGCACCGATGCAGACCGTTACACCCTAGTTGCTTCTGTGGATTGATACTGAATACCATTGGGTGCATCCTTTGGCGATGCATCCTCCAGAAATTCAGTTGCCCACAGAAGTGAACTCATAAACTCATTTTAAAACTCAAACATATGTGGTGTTGGTTGAGAGTAAAATGCTTAATTATCATTAATATCAATGTCCCATGTGGTTTAGTATGTGGTGGGACGGCGTCTGGGAGGGTTGTAGGCTCGACTCAGGGGTATGCCCTATACATAAGCATACTGAGCTGGATGATACAGGTGATGTTAATGAGGTTAAGGTTGTTACCGAAGAGGTTGTCAATGTTGTCATGTGCGTGTCTTAAACTGTTAAACAGAATGCCTTAAAGCTAGGATGATAATGGAGTTGAAGGGTAGGTAAAATGCTTAATTATCATTAACACCAATGTCCTATGTGGCTTAGTATGTGGTGGGATGGCGTCTGGGCGGGTTGTAGGCTCGACTCAGGGGTATGCTCTATACATAAGCATACCGAGCTGGATGATACAGGTGATGTTAATGAGGTTAAGGTTTTACCTAAAAGGTTTGCAAAGCAATTTTTCAACTACTAAAACTATATGAACTCACCAACCATTGTGTTGACCTTGTTTTCTTACATGTTTTCTCAGGTGACGTACAGGAATAAGCTTAGGCTAAGGATTGCATGCTAGGATGCCAATTAGAAGACCTAGTAGTTTTTGGGAAGCACATATTTTGTTGGCTACTATGAATCACTTTTGAGATCTTGTACAACTACAAGATAGTAAACTTATGATTCATTTGTATAATTTCTTGGTTAAATTATCGAACGTGGACACTTGTAATTTAACTTTGTAAATTCTAGGTTGATGTCATTGTGCTTTAATTAATATTAACATTGATGCTATATAAACAATCTGATCATCACGATTATCACTCACGATATCGCGCCCCGAGAACCTTCCGCCCGATGGGGACTCCGATCCAACCCCGCCGGCTCGGGGTGTGACAGCTGAGTACTTGGCTCAGTCAATATTAACAATATTGATCAAGACTCAGTCGATTCTAGCCCTCTTCGAACTTGATATTATCAATAAGATTGACCTGCACATGCTGCCATCGATACTAATCTCCCTTATTTGTTTTATCTTCGATACTACAACTTCATATGTTGTGACACCCTGCAAAATACAGGTCAGATCTTATTTTAGTTAAATGTTTATTTAATTGGCATTTGCATACGTGGCACGACAATACAAACACATTCACACAACAAGATAATTCGAGGAATTATCGAAAACCGCACACACGTGTCAGAAGTCACGAACGTTGGTGAACGTCATAAAAATTAAGCACAAGAACACTTCACAAGTCAATTATGACTAATAATTGTTGATTTGAGTTCAGACGATGCTAAAACAACTTGTTACAGTCGAGAAACGAGCGAAAACAGACTCAAACTATGAAAATGGGCCATTAGGGCTTGTCTGGGCTGCCAGGCGCTACGCCTGGACCCAAACTTCTACCTCAGGCGATGCAAACGAGACATGGAAAACAACTCAGACCTGGAGGGTCCGCGCGGTACGCTTGGAGACAGCCTAGCTCGTCAGGCGCTACGCCTGGGAGCCTAGAATCGCATAAAAATCTCCTTGGAAACCACAAACATCATGACTAGCCTACCATCATCATTATAACCAAAACTAGATGCCAAAAATCGGTCATATCACCCACAAACCACCTGCTACCACCCCTAGAGTCCCAAAATCACCATTTTCAAAGCTCAACTTGGTGATTGATGCTTTGGGAGCAAGAAAGGAGGGGTTTTGGAGCTTGCACCACTACCACCATCATCTACATTGTTAGGAGGACAATCCCAGGAGCTTGAAAGCTGATTTATCATAACCTTAGCATTCTTGGAGCTTTAGAAGGTAGATCTATGTCCTTTGTAGCATAAAAACACTCATAAACCCACATGCAAGTCAAGATGCTTGCATGCACACACTAGATCTTCACATGCACAAAGTTTATGATGTGTTAGATATGGGTTTGATGATATTATTACTGATTTTGATGATCTTGCTACTACTTTTGATGATCTATGAAGATCTATGTAGAGATATGTTGATGTTTGGGCATTTTGAGCCATTAAACTACCAAACGATCAATAATACCTACATGCATGAATGATCTAAGTTGTTTTAGATCATTTTTCTGATGATAAATGATTATTAATAATGTTTGAGATATGCTATATGATTTGTTATGATTAAAATGGTCAAAAATGGATTATTAAAGGTTCTTGCTATTTATAGTAACTTTTGTAACTCAAATATTGCTAGTGGATGATTAGTGTGGAATGAACATGTTTAGATGATGATTTATGATATATTATGATGATATTTAGCATAAAAATGGATTAGGAATGCTAATCTAGTCATTTGATGCATATATTAGCATGGTTACTATTTTTAGTAACTTACAATCTCTTGATGAATAATGATTTTGAGGAAATATGTAATGTTAGATGTTGAGATAAGATTAATAATATGATTAATATCAATAATCATGGTTTAGCTTGGTTCAAATGATGTTTCAAGTGACACTTACTAATTTTAGAAACTTTATTATATGAACACATGAATTAGGAATGCAATACATGGTTTGTACATAATAAATGGCTTAACATGATGTAATATGATTATTCTGTGGTTAATTTATGTGATTTTTGTTGTTGCACATGCCAAAACTAGAAACTTTCCATTTAAGAAAACTTTAATGACTAAAAACGAACTATGTGTCTATTTGAATCGCATACAACAACGTGCTATGTATTAACATGATCACATATGATTAGTAAACATGTTAGAATCTTTAAAACGATAAGTGTTATGAGCTTGCTAAAAATGGAAACTTACTATACATAGTAAGTTTTCCATAAACATGATTTACGTGTTTTACACACAATGAGCACGATCACGAATGTTACACGAGTTATAACTGACACTTGGTTCATCAACGGGTTGTTGAATTGACACGGTCAAACATGATCAAATACGATCAAACACGGTCAAGTATGGACCGACATGGACAAACATAACAGCCTTGGGTTGTTGAGCACGAACACGCACATGAACTCATAAGTCCTATGTGATATAGGTAACCCGTATCCGATTCGCCAAAAGGTTTAGGAGCTTACGCATATATATACTCAGGTGAGTTCACGACCCCCTTTTCTCTTAATTGTTTACAAACTCAAACCGGGGGAGAATTGCATGCAACTGCTTTTGACAAACACTTTGGACAAACACATTTGATAAACGCTTTTGACAAACATTGGGTACAAACATTTAACAAACATTGTCGACCAACATCTAGGTCAACACGCTGGGCAAACATTGCTAACCAACTTCTGGGTCAGACAAATTGGGCAAACTATTTTTACGAACATATTATGATTGCTTGTTTATTGGGAACAAACATTTAAGTATTTTATATCGTAGTAAAGTCCTCGCAAAGTCATGCCGTTAATGTGTATACAACAAGGTGAGTTTAAATAGATCTATTGGGTGTGACGAACCTCACGTGGCAAAATACTGAATCGAGGTCGGGACACGTGTAATCTCAGCCCATTGCCATTGTTTGTATGATAGACATGGCGGAGGCAAGAGCTAACAAGTCTAGTTCGGTAGTGACGCAACTGACACTTGGAGCCTAGGGCTCGGAACAACATTAATAAACAGCATATCATATGAAAAACTGGTTTTCTCTACTTTACGTTTGATATAAACCTGTGAACTCACCAACTTTAATGTTGACACGTTTTAGCATGTAATTCTCAGGTACTCAGCACACTTAAGAGCATAGGATTGCGCTTAAGGAACTTCAAGAAGAGTCCAACATGCATTAAGAACATTTTTGTTAGTTATGAAATGTGTAAACAAATTACAATTCTTGTACAAGCTTCCGCAACATTTATTTATTTTTCGTTGTAAAACTTAGTGTTTAATTTGGGATATTTTAAGTAATATCTAGGTGTTTTCGAACGCATATAGAGTCGTTCTATATGACTGGAGCTTTGATACTGGACACGTCACACCCAGCGGCCTGATAGCGCACGTGAGAATTTGGGGAGTGTGATAGACTGGTATCAGACTATAGTCATAGCTCTACATTTAGACTCTACACTAGTTTCACACAGCACATTATGTGCCTAGTTTAGCAATATGCTTTGTGGCTTCATCTAACTCTTACGAACATGCCTTTGTCGCCCTTAGTAGGCATACACACTCGACTGCAGATGCGATCTGTACAGGGGGATTAGCGAACGGACGAACTCTAGATCAAGGAGAACTCTTCCCTGTTCTGAACTAGGTTTCTCTAGCACAAACTAACACGAATCGATCGTTTTTCCCTACCTCGTCCTCGAGTGTAAACTCGGCCACTTGACGTATGTTTGTGGACTGTAACCTTAGTATCGACACTCAGCATGTAAGCTTCAAACTCTATGGTGTTTACTAGCTTGATATTGAATGAACTAGAATGACTGTGCAAGATAAATTGACGATTATGATGGCCAATGTAATCGTGAATTTATAGGTGCATACGAGTTCTAGCAAATTCAATGATAAGCTATGTTCACCTGGAATACAAATCACATGATTGACGTGTGACTGTTAATCATGTAGTTCTAAAAAATCCCGTTAACGTATTAGAAATCGTAATGAAACCCATCGATTCCTTGCCTTCAACCAGTCAATCTGAACTCATTTGAACCTCCTCAGTGCAACTTTGGCACATCGCACAGACACTCACAGGTGTGAGCCCTGCCAGTTGTCAGAACTGACATTTTCGGGGTCAATCTGCAAACGCAGTACGTATGACGCCTAATCCTCAAGCAAGGCACGTACACTGAATACACCTACCTGCTAAGTGGAACCCCAAACAGAAAGAGCACAACCATGCGCGAACGAGGAAGTTGGACTGGTGCAACAACACTTTAACAGGTTCAAAACACTGAAGACATACTATTGACTGATGGTGCCACTTTAGTAGATATATCGTTGAATAACCATAAATGCCATCCATACACTCCCTTAATTGCTCCCGACACTCGTATACATCCATACATATGATGGAATCATCTATTGACACTTTTTGTGAAGAATGCAACTACAAGTATGACCAGATCCTTGATGCACAACCTGGCCTTACATCGAGCACAAGAAATATGAACTCTAGTTCTTGAAACTATCATGAACGAATAAGAAGGGAGTTGAACAAACTAAACCACTCGAGCCAACTTATTGTAGCAAATGACTTCCTATACCCTCCTCAACCTCTAACAAACCTCACGAATGCCTAACCTAGACTCGTTAAAGCTAATTGTACCCTGTTAACTAGAATGTCACCGAATTCCACAGAAGAGCACTCGATTCCTCTCGAGATTACCCGAACCCTTGAACCTACCCGAAGATACAACCAAACCTCTCCTAACGATTGGCAGATAAATTGGTCAATGCAAGTATAGACTTCCAAGGAAGCTCTGATGCCAGGACATCACGTAAGAATCAACAAAGTCCCTCGAACCGAACAAAACTCCACGAAAGGAAGTGTGGAGTGCACATTAACCTACAAACAATGGAAGACGTGTTCTGGTTACACACCATCGTATACGTCAGAGAGAACTCTTGTCTTATGCTATCTGAGAAAGTATATCGGGATGATTAACCATTATCGATGTTGAACTACAAGAACCTCGAGTAGTAGCTTTTTTACCATGGACAAGGCTTTAGAGACTTAGTCAAAGCTTTGGTTTTAGCTCCCTCTAAAGTTTTGGACAAGGTTATTTTCGTTGTTTTAGTTTTCTTGCCTAGAAAGAGAGAGAAGAGAAAAAATGGAAAGCAGAAGGAAATTTGGGGGAAGCAGTGCTTAATTAATCAGAGAATGTTGGGGCTTAAATACCCAAACATTCTGAGATACAAGACAAGAAGTAATAAGACAAATAGCTGACATTGTTACAGATACTAATACAACAGACTAGTACAAATACGAAGTCAACAACAATGGAAACAAGAGCCTTCAATAGTCTTCAGGTCTTCCGATATTGAAGTAGATGTACTGGAGTTAAGCGTTTATTCTTTCGGAAGATGTTCATCGGAAGCTGATTAAGTAATCAGTTATTTGGGAACAGGAGATTGTCTTCCGAGTCAGTAGACTTCTTCCGATGCAATGGTTGTCTTCCGATGATGTCAAGATCAACTAGTGTCTTCTGAGATTGATAGTTTTAGTGGCAGTTCTTTATGGCGAAGCTTCCGCTGATGGTCTTTCGATACTGAAGCAGTTCTTCAATCGGAAGAGAAGCATCCGCGGCTTGTCATTCCGCGGTTTTATTCAAGTGTTTGGCTTCAATGGTTTTGCTCATCAGTTCTTATTTTCCAACAATCTCCCTCTGGACTGATGAAGCCAAAACTTGCTTATTTTGTTTTAAAGCCAGACCAATTTTATTCCTAAGAGTTCGAACATAGTTCAGAACTTCATACTCTGTATCAGCATTGTCCAGAGTCTTGTGCTGCAGTTCCTTCAGATCATCAGTTGGTAGGGTGAGAATCTCATCCCAATTTGAGAAGAAACTTCTTGAGCCGTTGAATCTCTCTATGGCCATACTCTTGGAGACAAAGTCATAGAACCATCTCTTTATTCTTATTCTTGAGTTTTTGATCTGAGGAGGCTTGAATTTAGCAGATGGAGGTTCTGTAAACCCAGACCTAAAGTTCCCAAAGGTGCATTTAGCAAATGATCAAGCATTGTGCTTGGGTTGGCATCCTTAAGCTGATTCACTCTAGAAGGATAAAGAGTTGCATCTTTCCAAAGCTCAGGGTGGTCTTTGTTCTCTCTTTTGAACTTATACCATTCATCGAACAGAACTTCATCTCTCCATCTTGTTATTTTGTTCTTTGGTCCCCATTGATTTTGGATGAGGATGTGCTTTATTCTTTTCCTCTGCTCAAGGCTCTTTTTCTTCCTTACTTCAGCTATTATTCTGTTGGATAAAACTTTAGCTTCATTTCTGAGGCTAGTGATATCCCAGTTACTGAAGTTTTCAACCTTGTATTTCCCTTCATCCAACAGGTACTTGATCAGCTGCTCCCTCTCAGCCTGATAGGTTTTATCTTGCTGCTGATCCAATTTGGCTATTTGTTCTTGATAGGTCCTTACCAGTTCAACTCCTGAGAGACCAGTGGCTTCTAGACTAGCCAGAATCAAGTTTTCCTTCTCCGTTTCATTAGTCTTTATCTTCCGAAGGTCTTCATCAGAAGGAAAAGTCCTAACAAGTGAGTAGGAATCCTTTATTGGAGAGGTTTGTGGCTTCTTAGCATCTGCTGATCTTATTGGTGAGGGAGCTGTGGTGGTATTTGGGAGTCAGACTCACCATCATCAGCCAATGTGAGCCTTCTCTTTCTTGAAACAAGAGAGGCAATGGGCTAATCATCATTTGAGTCTGAGGTGAGTTTTTGAGCAGGGGTTGAAGGTTTATGAGGTAGGTTATTAAGGTTTTTTTTTTCTGACCACACTCTTTTGTCTTCTTGAGAAAGAGTGAGTGATTATTGGTATTGACTTTTGGCCAGTTTTGGAGGCATTGAGAGTGACAGGAAGGGAAGAAAGTTCAAGGAGGGTTTGAGAGGCATAGTTTGGAGAAAGAGTGGGTGAACTTTCTTTATTTGGTTGTGTGGAGGAAGATGGGGCAGTGTTTATGGGCTCTGTTTGCTCAGTGGAAGCTGATTTAGGAGGTCTGGGTTTTCTGGATACTCCAGATGTCCCAGTGTTTATGACCACACTCTGGTTTGAGCTAGCCTTAGTAGCTTGAGTTTGGAACTGTTGATTCAATGCTTCTTTGAGAAGTGCCTCTTGGTTCTGCAACCTTATTTGCTTCATTCTCCTTTGCTCAGTATTGTCTTCTGCCCTTTTAGCAGCTTGGGCAACAGACATGAGTCTTTCATTCTCCCTCTTTTTGGCTTCGTTAGCATGTTCTTTGAACCAGGGAGAGGGAGGAGCAATCCCAGTAAGAGACTCAAGAAATCTGGTGTGGTTAGTGATTTCATGTTGTAAGGAGAAGACTTTGGTATCTACTGAAATTTTTAGCAGATCCAGTTGGATCTTTTGAGTGGTGAGGAATTGATGAGTAAAGGATTGAAATAAGGTGGTAAGTTGGGTAGTAAGAAGTGGGTTTAACACTTCTTGAAGAATCTGAGGTGAGAAGACGGGGGCTGTGAAAGTAGGTGGAGCGGCGGAAGTGCCTTCAAGTGAAGGTGCCTGCATGGGGATGGATTGGGGGTGGCAGGGCTTGGTTACTCAAGACTGTTGAGACAAGCTCAGGGAGCTTAGTCACATCAGCCTGAATGTGAGCAACAGAATCCGTCAATTCCTTTATTTTAGAATCTGATTTGTCCATCCTTTTAAGGATATCATCCGAATCCCTGACTAATAAGTCAGTTTTATCATGACCTGAGTCAATCTCAGGAATGTCATGGACCCCTTTTTCTTGGTTCTGGGGATTTCCAGCCTCGGTTTCAAGAACTTCGTGGGCTGTTGCCATATCTGGAGTGTTATTGCTTGATCCATTCAAATGAGAGCCCATTGGATTCTCATGTGAAATGGATGCTCTAGATATATAATCAAAATGGCTAGATGGACTGGTCATCCTGATCTCATCCTCTTCTCCATGGGTAGGAGATTGATTAGTTTGAGAAAATGTTTGATGGGCCAACTCCTCTGTTGGAGAAAAGGGAGGAGAACCAAGCTGCTCAAACACAACATCAATCTCATGGAGAACATGGGTAGGAGAGTTAAGGGCTATATGTGGGGAAGAAACAGAGATGTCCGTGGGAGAGCGAACTGCTATCTGAATGTCAAGTGACACTTCAGTGGCTAGAGAAGGTTCCCTTTGAAGTACAACATCATCCTGTTGAGAGGATTGATGAGGAGCTAGGTGGGGTGGAGATCCTTGATGCATATGTGAGGATGTAACATATGTATCTAACTGCCTAGTGGGGCAGAGACATGTTCAGGGATCTCATATTCCTGAACAGTCCTTTTGGGCTTCTTAGGTTTAGTGGCTTCGGTTGAAGCTTTTCTTTTAGCCGGTACCTTTACAGGAGTGGAAGAAGAGGTGGATGTGGGTTCATCGAGGATGGGTGTTTCGTCAGTGTCATCCATTTGTCTTGCATCAATGTTCAATCTAGTGAACACATGTTTGTCAATGCCCTTGATAGTGGTAAGAGGAGCAATGTGACAAACCTTATTAAGGTCAGCAAAGAGGCAAGCCATTGCAAACCTAGGATACAACAGAAACTTGGGACTTTTCTAGTGATGTACCAGATGGTCAAAGATTATTTGAGACAACTTGACCTTTTCGTTGGAAAGAACTTCATACATGACATATTGCATGTCATATGGCATTTCTCCCCAACTTGTCGACTTCTGAGACAGACACAGTAGAATGCTGTGACACAGGAACTTGTACTTAGGGAAGAAGAAGGCTTTGTACAAAGTCCTGTTTTTCAGGTCACCCTGATAGTCACACTGAATAAAAGTATTATGAAGAAGTTTTATAGAAACAGTGGGGGGAGCCTCAGTGTCGTTCAAATTTAGGGCAACACTTATTTTTGTGGGGGTGATGGTCACTTGTTGACCAGCGACCACCGAAGCGATGCTTTCAACAGAGTCATCCTTCATCACCAAGGATGAGTTTGCCCAAAACCGATTTAGAGCAACTTCAGAGATAGGAGGGTTTAGAATGATAGCAGTGTGAACGAATGAGTTTACCAGAGTGTCGATCGTTTCACTGTATTGAGGATACTCAGAGGATTTGACAAGGTAAGCTCCGAGGTTATGGATCGGTTTGAATTTCAAAGCCATTGTTCTTTTGTGATGATGAACACCGAGCAGTTATTAACGCAAAGTGTGAGTATAAACTTTTCTTTAGAGAAAAAGGAGATGAGGAAGATTAACCGTTCACACACAAGGGTAGTTTCAAAAATAAAAACTGCCACTACTCATAGTATATCAAAAGCTTTACCTTATGGTTTTTACCCATCGGATAAAACTGTTATCATGAGAGAGAAGAACCAAACAAAAGAAGTACTTTCATGCACACCCTAAAGTACAGACAAAACTTTGTCGGGGATGAAACCTGGTCCGATGCCGTTACACCACCATTATGAGCATAAAGCTCAGACGGAATTGGTGTAAATGCATCGTGCCAGGAGACATGCCTGACAAGCAGTGGTCCTTCACCATGAGTAGCATCCGGAAGAATCAAAGTTGAAAGAAGAGTGTTCTTGGTCAAGAGATGATCAAGCAACTATTATGAAAGAACTGAAGGGTTAAAGAAGACAACTACTGATATAAATAAGGAAAAAAGGATCAGTGGTCATTTGAAGTAATAAGGATAAAAATGGAAAGAAATATATCATCGAGCCGTGAGAACAATTAATGAGTGTCAATTCAATTAACTGTGAGAGGTCTAATCATGCAGAGTGATTAGTGACGGCCGAATCGGGCGTAATTATCAAGAGATTTGATAACCATTTGGGCAAGGAAGATTTAACCATGAAAGATTATTTAACCTCGGAAGAGTCTTATTTTCGGAAGAGGTTTAACCATGGATAAACAACTAGGTTAAATGTCTCAGAAGCAGAAGAGACGTTGGAAGAGAAGTAAACCACATAAGGTTTAAATTGTAACTACGGAAGTTGTAACCGCGGATAGATATGAAGCAGTGGTTATAATAACCACTGATCCTATCCGTGTTATGGGATAACCACTGAGAGAGACCAAGGTTTCTTCATCAGTGGTTCATCAAATATCCGTTGTTAGGATAATCCTTGAAGATTATCCTTTTATGTATTTATTTAAGGGTTTAAGAAACACATTCTTAACCATATTTATTAGCTCATATTTATCATACCAAATTTAGCCACAAACTTAGAAAAAGTTGAAGAGTCCAAGGGTTTGGTAAATATATCCTCTATTTGGTCACTTGTAGAGACATGTTCTGGGACAATTAGTCCCTTTTGAAAACAGTCTCTAATGAAGTGATGCCTTATTTCCATATGTTTGGTTTTTGAATGGTAGACAGGAATCTTTATTATATTTTTTGCTGCTTCGCTATCTATTAGGAGAGGTGTTTTTAGTTCAGTCATTCCAAAATCCAGTAGTTGATACTGCTACCAAAAGAATTGAGCAGTGCAATGGGCTGCTGCAATGTATTCAGCTTCAGCAGTTGAATTTGACACCGATGTTTTCTTTTTGCTTTGCCATGAAACTAAGCAATTTGCAAAGAACTGACATCCTCCCGAAGTAGACTTTCTTGTGAGCGAGCATCCAACATAATCACTGTCTGAAAAACCAACAAGCTTACAAGTTTGGTTAGCAGGATACCAGATACCTAGCATAGGAGTGCCTTTCAGATATCTTAGTATCCTCTTCACAAATGACAAATAGGATTGTTTGGGGGCTGATTGGTATCTTGCACAGACACATGTTGCATACATGATATCTGGCTTTGATGCAGTAAGGTACATCAAAGATCCAATCATGCACCTGTAGAGGGTTTGATCTACAGGCTCACCATTTTCATCGGGACTTATTCCTGGACTTGTAGCCATGGGGGTAGAAATTATTTTGCAATCATTCATCTCAAATTTATTTAAAATATCTTTTACATATTTAGATTGATGAATGAAAGTCCCATTAGGGGTTTGTTTTACTTGGAGTTCTAAAAATGTTTTTAGTTCACTTAAAGCACTCATTTCAAACTTAGAAGACATTAATTTAGAAAATTGTTCACATAAGGAAGGTTTTGTTGATCCAAAAATGATGTCATCGACATAAATTTGGACTGGCAGAAGTTCCTTGTCTACCCTCTTGATGAACAAAGTCTTATCAATGGTTCCCCAAGAAAATTTATTAGAAAGAAGAAATTAAGAGAGAGTATCATACCATGCTCTGGGTGCCTGTTTCAGACCATAAAGTGTTTTGTCTAGTCTGTACACCCAATCAGGATGATGAACATCATCAAATCCTGGAGGTTGACACACACAGACTTCCTCCTTTATTGTCCCATACATGAATGCACTTTTTATATCCATTTGATATACCTTTATGTTATGGGATATGGCAAATTCTAGGAAGAGTCTAATGGCTTCCAGTCTGGCCACAGGAGCAAAGGTTTCATCCTAATCGATGCGTTCCTCTTGGCAGTAACTTTGTACTACCAATCGGGCTTTATTTTTGATTACGATGCCTCTGTCATCTGTTTTATTTCTGAATACCCATCTAGTTCCGATAGGGTATTTTCCTGCTGGCAAGGGGCAAAGAGTCCAAACGTTTTGCCTTTTGACTGTAACAGTTCATCTTGCATAGCCTCTACCCAATTATTATCTTTAAGAGCTTCCTGATATTTGGAAGGCTTGACTTGGGACAGAAGGCTGCATGAAGGCAGAAGTTCGAAATCTGGCTCCTAGTTTGAACACCTTTATTTAAATCACCTAAGATTTGTTCTAGAGGATGATTTCTACTGAAGGGAATGATGTCCAAACAATTATTTGAAGAGGCAACATCAGAAGAAGGTGAGTTTTTAGTGGGACCATGAGAGTTTTCTGAAGGGGAAGCATGAACATGTTTAGGAACATCTACAGGTACATTATTCAAAGCTGGGGATAAGGGAGTAGATATTTTTTCATCTTGGTCCTGAGAATTTATTTGATAAGAAGGAATGGAGGTAAAGAACTTAGAGACAAAACAATCCTCAAGGGAGGATAGATCTTCAGAAGCTTGACATGATATCGAAGAAGAAGAGGAAGAAGAAGGGGTAAAAGAGGTGTAGGTGAACTTTCAAGATCAAAGAGATCATTAGGAGCATAAGGGAAAGATGAAGTTGATTCATATTCATTGAATTTGACATCAATAGTTTCCTTAACAATTTTGGTCTTGAGTTTGAAAGCTCGGTAAACCTTGGAGGTCTGAGAATATCCAACAAAATATCCAAAGTCAACTTTAGCAACAAACTTGGATAAAGAGTCTTATGTGTTCAAAATGAAACACGGACACCCAAAGACTTTAAAGAAAGAAATGAGAGGCTTTATGTTATGAAGGAATTCATAAGCAGTCTTGTTATGTCTTTTCACAATGTGAACTCTATTTAAGACATAACAAGCAGTGTTCACTGCCTCAGCCCAGAATGATAAAGGTCAACCGGAATCTGCAAGCATAGTTCCTACAGCTTCAATAAGTGTCCTATTCTTTCTTTCCACAACTCCATTTTGAGCGGAATTTCTAGGAACACTATATTGTCTAAGGGTTCCTTTAGAGATGCAGAACTTATCAAGAACCTGGTTCTTGAATTCACTCCCATTATCACTTATTATTGTTTTGACAGGAAGACCAAATTGTCTTTCAAGTTGGGTGATAAGGGCAATTATTTTATCAGAAGTCTCATCTTTGCTGAAGAGGAAGGAGGTCCAGCAAAATCTTGAATAGTCATCCACAACAATTAAACAGTATCTCTTTCTTGCCAAACTGGCTATCTTCATTGGACCAAAAAGATCCATGTGAAGTAAATTGAGACAGTTTGTTGTTTCGGACTCCTCAATAGACTTATGTGATGTTTTATGTTGCTTTCCCTTTACGCAAGATTCACATTGACCTTCAAAGTGAAATTCTTTGGAAGGTAATCCTCTTACTAAAGAAAGGGTAGAAAGCTTATGAAGAGATTGGTGGTTGAGGTGACTGAATCTTCTGTGCCAGAGAGCGGTTCAAAAGATGATGCTTTGGCTATCAAACAAGCAGGAAAGGATGTTTGATAGTCAGTGAACATATCCACAACGTAGACATTTCCACTTCTTTTTACCGTTAGCAAGGTGTGTTGATCAATCAAGATCTTTATTTTTGAATTTATTTAAGGAGAAAGAATTTTCCAACTGTCATTGGTGAAAAATGAACTAAAGTTTTTGTCAGCTAGTTGAGAGACACTCAAGAGGTTAAACTTGAGATTTTCAACTAAGCTAACATCCTTAAAGTGCAGTTTTCCACTTTGGATAGAACCAGACCTTACTATCCAACCTTTTTCATTATTTCCAAAGGAAACAGATCCTCCATTCTTTGGAATGAAGTTATTTAAAATGGATTTGCATCCTGTCATGTGCCTAGAGCCTCCACTGTCCACATACCATAGATGACTTTGGTCTGAAGAAGGACTCTGCACATGACAATTAATTGCAATAAGTTAGATATGGGTCTTATTTAATTTTTAGAAGAAAGAGAAGATGCTTATTTGTTTTGCTGAGTGTTACTCATCAATTTCTGCATCATTAGTATCAGCTGTTGCTGATTTTGATGCAAGATATTGATTTGTGGATCCACGGAAGGAGGGTTCACATTAGCAGAAGAATGGGCAGCAGGAGTCACCATGGGATAAGAAGGTGGCGTTCCAAGGATAGAAGGCCCGGGTGAAGCAGATGAAGGAGAAGAAGAGTGAGGTGAAACATGGGAGCTAGATCTTATTGAACTGTTTGTTGAAAATCTATTAGCCTTCTTTGATTTCTTCATTTTATTAGGGAAGTTTCCTTATTATGAAGAACCCTGTTCGGCTTTCTATCTTTCAGCATTTAGTTTTTCTCTTACTTTCTCCAAGGGAGTTTTTGTCCAACAGTTTTCAGTAGTGTGATTATACTTAAAACACTTTAGACAAGCAGGAGACATAAAGGAGTAGTTAGGAATGAAAGGCTTATTTGCCTTCATTATTGGATAGGGGGGATGAGGATGAGAAGGAGGAAATCTAATGTCAATCATGGGCCTCTTTCCTTTGTCAAGGCGGGCAATATGATTATCAGAGGTTTTAAGAAGACTTGTACCTTCAGAGCTTTGAGTAGAGCTCATGGTTGGAGCAATCTCAGTTTGTTCAGAAGCATTATTATTTTGATCACTTTCCAATGGTGTTTCCTCCTGTTTCTCAACGTTAGTTTCAGTAGGATAAACAAACGTAGGAAACTGTGGAAGTTGATACACTCTTGGAGGTGTGATTTTAATAGATGGAATTTCATCCGAAAGAAAGGTGGGGGAGATGGGCTCAGAATCAGTCTCATTCATTTTATTGTCAATCGGGGTGTAGTCCTCTAGAGGACTAGTATGATTAAACCCGATTCCAAATTTGGCCTTGCTGTGAACTTGCTTACTTAAAAGCATTTTGAACCCTTTGCAGGATTCAACCCACTTTTCACAGTTGACCTTGGTCCGAGACAATTCATCCCTACAAGCTGCATATTTTTCATTTTGCAAATCAAATAGAGCTTGTAAGTTGGACTTTTCAATTGTTAGGACAGAGATTTGAATGTCTTTATTCTTTATTAATTTTTCTATTTCAGAATTTTTATTATCAAGCAGTTGCTCCAACTCCTGATTTTGTTGTTGAAACAACACATTGGCTTTCTTTATTTTTTGCAAAAGCATCTATGCACGCATCTGTACATAGTTTTTCTAGAGTGGAAGAAGATACCTGCGCATCAAGAAGGTCTGCAGCAGGTTGTTTAAAAGGGGAAGAGTCATCACCAGCAACCATAAGAGCAAAATCTGTTGGTTCGGAGGAGATGAGGGCATAGCCTACATCTTCAGGCAACCTGCTCCAGTCGACGTACTCTTGGGTAAAGAGAGCCGGTTGACTGGAAGAAGTAGATTGGACAGCAGAGCCTGGTATATTTTTTTGAGAAGAAGATGGTGCAACAATTTGTAGAGGTGCAGGAGTAAGTTGATACATGCTACCATTGGCAGCTTGTACAAATTGTACATTGGTAGGAGGAGGGGTCTGTACAATGTGTGCTGACTCCTGAGGATTGTTGCGCCTTCTGAAAGATGAGGAAGAAGAGAAAGGTGCAGAAGAAGTATGTGATTGTGAATTTGGGAAAGTCACATACAGTGAAGAATTTGAGTTGGGAGCATTTTTGCACTCCCTGGCGAAGTGTCTAGTGCCATGACATCTATAGCATTGGACCTTAGCCTTATTTAGGCTGAACCTGGTTTTCCCTTGAATACCAAGAAATTTCCTTCCGGTCCTCTTGTAGAACTTATTCTTTCTAATGCTCAAGAGGGCCAGTTGGTGAAGAATGTCCATCTCTTGCAAGTCATCACTTGAAACTTGATGGAGATCATCCATGATTAAGCATAGATGATCAGAGATTGGAGAGTGGTCATCACAGGAAGAAGAAGTGATGCTAGTGGTTATGTCTATGTATTCATCATAACCCTGATCATTTGATTCAGAGTTATGACTCAGAAGAGTTGTGTTCCCTTGAACATACTCTTCAGTTGATTTACCAGACTTTATGAGTTTTCTCTTTTGGTCAATCTCTCGCTCAAAGGTGAGCAACTTACCATGAAGTTGAGTGAGCGAGAGTTTGCCAAAGTTTGGAGAGGACCTCATGGCAATGGAATAGGTTTCCCATTTTTCTGGTAGAGATCTAAAGAAGCGGTTCAGAACAGAGACAAGGGGTACACTTGACCAGCTAGTTTTAATTCACTTAAGAAAGAACTGAATCGTTCAAACTGCTGATTCAGTGACTCATTATTTAGTTGGGAGAATGTCTCGTATTGTTGAGCTAATATCTCCCTGGTATTAGCCACAACATCTTCGGTACCACCGAATTGCTCTTTTAGAGCATCCCACAAGTCTTTAGCAGACTCATGGTGAAAAAGACCAGAGTATATTTCATTAGGAAGGGTCATAGCCTACTGAGAATGTACCTTTGCATCAAGCTCCAACTTCTGGTAATCTTCTTCGGTATAATTCCGAGGATCTTTCGGGACATCGTCTCCAGTCTCCATGTCCAGGGCCGTTGGTTTATGCGGTCCGAAGATGACATACTTCCAAAACCCTGTATGATTATTAGACAGGAAGCGTAACATCCGCCTCTGCCAAATATTATATTGGTGCCTAACCAAGATTAGTGGCTTCGTGGTAGAACCGGTATTATGAGGGTCAAGGGTGAATTTCTCTGTCATTGGTTCACAAATAGTTATGAGCAAATCAACAAGTGATGAGTTCTCAAAGTGATTTGTTAGAATGATTTTTGAGCAATGTTTAGTTCAAAAATCAAACTCCTACAGATTTAAAGAAAATAGAAAGACAGAAAAGACAGAATGCAGAAAATTAAAACAGCAAGATATCAGTGAGAGCTTTGAGTTTTAGTCTTGATGGTTAAACCAAGACTAAGAATAAGGCTATGATACCAATTGTTGAACTACAAGAACCTCGAGTAGTAGATGTTTTACAAGGAACAAGGCCTTAGACACTTAGTCAAAGCTTTGGTTTCAACTCCCTCTAAAGTTTTGCACAAGGTTATTTTCGTTGTTTTAGTTTTCTTGCCTTGAAAGAGAGAGAAGAGAAAAGATGGAAAGCACAAGGAAATTTGGGGGAAACAATGCTTAATTAATCAGAGAATGTTGGGACTTAAATACCCAAACATTCTGAGATACAAGACAAGAAGTAATAAGACAAATAGCTGACATTGTTAAAGACACTGATACAACAGACTAGTACAAATACAAAGTCAACAACAACGGAAACAAGAGTCTTCATTAGTCTTCAGGTCCTCCGTTGTTGAAGTAGATGTACTGGAGTTCAGCGTTTATTCTTTCGGAAGATGTTCATCGGAAGCTGATTAAGTAATCTGTTATTTGGGAAGAGGAGATTGTCTTCTGAGTCATTAGACTTCTTCCGATGCAATGGTTGTCTTCCGATGATGTCAAGATCAACTAGTGTTTTCTGAAATTGATAGGTTCAGCGACAGTTCTTTTTGGCGAAGCTTCCACTGATGGTCTTCCGATACTGAAGCAGTTCTTCAATCGGAAGAGAAGCATCCGTGGCTTGTCATTCCGCGGTTTTATTCAAGTGTCTGGCTTCAGTGGTTTTGCTCATCAGTCCTTATTTTCCAACAATCAACCAACCAACCACGCAAGATCTATAGCAACGAACCTATATTCCCGATGATCAGACAGAGCCAAGAAAATACAATTCCACCTTACCTGTTCTGTTGATAGACCCTTTGATGTCTTCCATCTCAAAGATACATCTGCATTTCTTTCAATGGAACCTGATGGACCCTAATGAATTTATCATCTCATCAAACTCTCAATCCCCACCTCATACTTTGGCACCCGCACCCAGTTATGCAATTGGGCAGCACTCAAGTCAATCCACCAACAAGACTTGCACATCTCCTGGATGAGTCAACACACCTAAACTTACAAAGTACGGAACCCCCAGCGAGATATATATCTGCTGCTTGACACCGTTCGTCGCTCATGACAACGAACCATTTCCCGAACCTCAATTACTCCGAATTGACTTCCATAGATCACGCACGAGCAGACAAGCAGTTCGCTTTGGAATTGACCAATGGCACACTCATATTTTCCTCACAATGTCATGATTTATACCACTCCGAACTCTTCGAGAAATGGATGAGACACCACACAATATGAGAACTCGACTGTTAAACCAAGGATTGGTGTGAAAATTCATGGAGAATATTCACGATGGAAGGAACTTACACATTAATTGGTACAACATTAGAAACCATTTACTCAAGTATGTTCGAATGATATGAGGGAAAGTAAAGGAATACATACTATACTTGCACAAGCATAACCCAGAACATTTCACAAACCCCTAGACCCAACCTAACAAATGCGGTGTTATAGAAACTCATTACTACCAGTACCATTGGTACATCCCTTTCATCCGTATGTTTTCCCAACCTGCATTAATGTTAGACAGATAAACGCGCGGATACGAAGTTGGAATTTGAGATTCCCTGCGAGCTAGAAGTTTCAGTCATAAACACAACACGACAAGAACAAGGTCATTTGTACCTCATCCGACACACCAACAACCTGAATCAATAACTTCCATGAGTTGAAGACTCGTACATCCCAACGTGACTTGGATACGACAAGTTAGCCATGATAAACATATGTACAAACACAAAACATTGGGAATGGGAATGTTGGAAACCAAATCAAGAGACCAAACTCAAGAAACGATCACCAAACAGACTGACGACCCATTGTAACGAACTGTCTTCCTGTCAAGATACACATCTCTTTTGGTCTCGACATCCTTAGTCGCTGCAAATTCTTCACGCCACATTTGAGGAGCTTCTCATGATTAGAGAGACATAGGGAAACTATTGATCAACACCAATGTAACAACTAGATACCTACCTCGAAAACAAATCGCGTGGCCAAGAAGGATACATATAAGGTTAACCTACCAAGACCACCAGACAACCACCCGCTTTGGAAACTCTTAACTGGAAGTCGCCATGAATAACTGTGTCATTTCACGACAACGGCGGCAAGCGTAAAAACCCTTCTGAACCCTAAAGCATGATGACTTTATACGTGGTCACAACTGACATTTCCTGATATTCCGATCCAAACTTTGATGAGAAAACAATCGTTCGTGAATCCGAGTAGGGTCACGCGATGTGATTCGTGACACACCATCCTCAAACTCTAACTCGATCTTGCGAGTCAATCTAGAAATGAATTTTGACACATCCTTGAATATCCATGCTTTGTCACAAGGTATTCGTCATGAGAACATGAAAGCTAGACTACTTATGGATTAACAAACTCTTTAACAATCACATCACACGATATGACCCTATTCCACTCCTGTGATGGAAACCATTCGCTCGACACTCAAACTATGAAACCCAGGGTACTGACCTATCAGTTTTTTATCTCTCACAACAATTGTATTACCTAAACTCTCCATCTCTGCGCCTAGGGAGACACAACCGGGACTCTCAAAGGTAGAGTTCGTCCGAAGGTCGAACATGAATATCAAAACCCACCGACAAACAAGCAGGATGATCTAACCCAAAACAACCCACCAAAAATAGTCACTCGGCACGAAGTGCCAACTTCATTCGTTATCAGCCTGTTGTTTGAGGTACGACACGCTTTTGGATGTTCTCTCATAAGACATTGGGAACAAGACTGGGTATGAGCACTACGTATCAATCTTATACTAACAAAGATAGGCGAACACTTAGTACAAACAATAAGACACATGACTAGGGCATGTGCGAACAACTTCGAAAAGATAAGGAGCCTCACCACTCAACTGGTGTGACGTCCTACCACAAAAGTTGTCATCCGAGGAATGAAAACTTCACTTTTGACGCATGAGATAGTAGTTAGGTGAAAACCTAAGTACAGTTAATACAACAAATCATGAGAAACAACAGTGTTCATACAAATAACAAGAACAAATCGGTTGCGATCTGATATCCATCGAATACGCGTTATGTTCCGGAAACGCAACGAAAACGCGAACCGAGCAACTGAAACGAACCCGAATACCCGCGGGGTATATAAACCACAAATGAGACCATCTCTTTCATTTTTCACATTTTCACTCTCTCTCTACATTCAAATCCCGTCCATTTCTCTCTCAATACAAATCCAAGCTTCAATCCACCATATCTTGCTCGTTTGTGGACGAAATCCGGCATTCTTGGTGTCCACGCGTAGCTCTTGATGTTCTCTACATGGAAGTACATCAGATCTGAAGAGTTACCCACTGAAAATCAAGGTATGATGCCATGAAAAGTCCAAAAAAATAGGGTTTTCTATGGTTATTAGACACACACATGTTTAACAGAACCTAGGACCATTACCAAGACTCCTCCCCATTCGGAAATCATTTGCTTCATAAGATTTGGGTTTAGAACAGGTACCCTCGATGGAAAATGATGGTGATAAGATGTTACAGGTTCGAAAAACGACTGGGGGATGGGAGGTTGGCCGAACCTTCTGGGCGAAGCTGCTGGCCGGACCTGTGCTTGGTTTTTGGCCGAACCCTACCATCCCCGAACCCACATACACAAACCGAACCTTTCTACTCACCGAACCTTCATGCGAACCCACTGGCCGAACCCAAGAATCCAGACGAACCTTCAAATTTTCACGAACCTTGCTGGGTGCTGGCGAACCTAGGCGTATTCACATATCAGCCGAACCTTAAGGGTGCAACATGCTGGGCGAACCTTGACTGAATAAAACCCATAAATCCACAGACATTCAAATTCACTCGGCAGATTACATACAACCCACTCATTTTACTATGGCCCACATCGATTATATACGGCCCAACAGTTAGTGAACCATACCATCACAACCCAACACCAACCTATTATTCGTTTCTCTCTTTTGGGCCGAGAAGTGTAACAACCCAATACCATTCGTCGGCCCACTGCACTTGGTCCATGACAGGGTCTAGAATGGGACCATATATGCGGCCCATGAGATTCCTCATTCGGCCCAGTAGTGGCCCACCCACAAATCCTTTGACTCAAACTATGACCCGGCCCACATAGCAAACATTCGGCCCAATGGTTTAAAAGTAACCTAAATCATGAATTAATGGTTAAGAATGACAATTATGGGAATTTGATATTGGTAATCACGTTTTACTTCAAGAGTGATGGTTATTGTGTTAAAACAATTAATGACATCTAAGTCATTAAACCTTTATAACCATCAAGTCTTTAGTCATAACTAGCAATCACCCACTAAATTCAAATCATTTTGATTAAGTGATAATAAATCCGACTTCAATTGAATTGGGCTGAATAATGATCAAGATCAAGGGGTGATAAGCAAGTTAAGACTAACACATACACGCGCACAAATCCATGCGAATTATACTTATGAATTACAACAACATGAAATCAATACAGGATCGTGAAAACACAACAAGTACCATACACAGCGCGTGCATTCTTGTTTAAGCTAAGTCAACCACAACAAATACAAGGTGAGTTCATATGCCCCTTTTTCTTTAATCTTAACTGATTTTAAACTCACGTGGCTGAGAAACATGCTTTACTTTTATTTATTTAAAAGTTTTGCTTAACATATTGCTGTTACTTTGATTTTAGATACTATTAAATTGCTTATTATCGCTTATCATTGTATGCATGCTTGTATGATCATGACATGACAGGGATAATCAGATGAACATGATAATATATCTTCATAATTCATCAACACATTAGAATAACATAGTTATAAGATTTTATCTTACAACACTCAGTTATTCTTACATGAGCAACAATTGGGATAATTCATACATAAACAAACATTGGAGACAATTACAGAGAAACATGATGACACAACAAAACATATGAATGATCAAAAGATAATGCATCTTCTAAATACCATTCAACATTATAATTAACTAAGTGTGATAAGTCAAGTACTTATAACGCTTAGTTTACAACTTAAAACATACTATGCGATAGTATGGAGCATTTATCATCCTCCACCTGTGTCACTTAAGGGTAGTAAGACTAGTTCTTACTACGGTTTAATGACAACAGGGTGACCATATGGATTACAAGGAATGATAATCATGATAATGTAACTTCATGATAACAACATCATTCACACAATGATTAACATAATGTAATAAGATGAGATCTTATTTAACCTAGTTAATCACATTGAGAACATCCCACATTGAGAACAAACAACAACATCGATGTACACAATCCATCGTTACCTGTGGACTAGTAGACTGAGGAATTTATTTTCTTTCATGTCATATTATTAGTAACAGTTTCGATGAGGGTAATGGGATCACAAAGTGGTAGAGGTAAATTGGATGCATTGAAATCTGATTACGTGAGGATTGCAGCAATGTTTTGAAAACCGGACCGGACCGGCCGGTCGGACCGGGAACAGGTGGTCGGACCGGTCCGGTTAGGGGTACTGGGCCGTTTTTCAGTGAACCGGCCGGTCGAACCGGCGAACCGACGGTCGGACCGGTGGTTGAACCGTTTTTTTTATATTTTTTATTTTTTTTGATTTTTTTTATATATATATTTATAAAATTTATATAAAATCATCCGATTCTTAAATCTGGTTCAACCGGTCCGACCTCTGACCAGTAAGGAGACCGGTTCGACGTCCGGTCCGGTTATGAAAATATTGGATTCCAATGGATCCCATTTAGGTTCTATGCACTTCAAGTTGAGAACAAAGGACAAACGGTTAACTAACACTTTTAATATTTAAAAGTGAATCAACAGTTAACCCCACAAACAATAGAATAATACAAGGAACAGATTAAATGAATCTAAGATCCTTAATACATATAATGGTTATCAATACTTCGGTTTGATAACTACAACTCTATTATTATATTATTCTATACATGATATCACAGAAGATCAACAATGAGATGAACATGTGGAATGGGGATGGAAATCAATAGTTGTATTGCAAGTAGTGTGGAGTTCTAGTAGTGATGTGGTGGGATGTTGGCTAGGGCTTGGTTCCCTTACATATGCCCTATATATAAGCATCATTACTAGGATGATATATTACTTGTGAATATAACTATTGAGAAGCCATTGGGTGATCGGGTGAAACAAACAACATACAAGTAACATAACATACATTGTGATTGTGCATGTGAATGAATCAAGGTTTTCAACTAACATACTTATGAACTCACCAACCTAGTGTTGACTTTGTTTAAATGCATGTTTTCTCAGGTGACGAATAGGTTTAGTTGCCCACATTCAAGAACTTAGCTAGTGGACCTTAGAGGACCTAGCTACATTTTGTGTGATCATACTTTTGGATGGAAAAACAATGAATCATCTTTTGTATATCTTGTACAGATACAAGATATAAACTTATTGATTCTTTTGGATAGATTTACTTGGTTAAATTATGAACGATACATTGTAATTTAATCTTGTAATTCTATATCATTGTGGTGTTAGCATCTCTCATTTATTTATCATGTGCTATGTAAACAATCTGATCATTTCAATTATCACACGATATCGCGCCCCGAGAACTTTCCGCCCGACGGGAAAGTCGATCTGACATATTGGTATCAGAGCCATGGTTATAGAGAAATATAGGTCATATTACTTAAATGGTTTGGCCTAGACTATAACCTAGGGACCCTCATGTAGAGATCATATGACATAGGACTCTATTTGCATGTGCCTTCTGCATCTGATCACTGCACTAACCGATTTTCTTTCGGTTATGATCAGAATACCGCCGAGAAGACCACCACCTGCTATACTGCCACCACCACCACAAGACTTGGCACCACACTCATCTACACCTTCACCTACTGACTCTCCTACACAACCACCTCCTCCTCCGCCACCGCCTGCACATCAGTTAGATCCTGCTACCATAGCACTGCCCACTCTGTTGACCAGTCAACTGAGGGATGTGATTCCCAAGATGATGAACAGGATCAACACCAACAACAGTAACAACATTGCCAACTCTTCGGGAGAAGGAAGCGGAAACACCAGAAACCATCAAGACTACTCCTACAAGAACTTTGTGGGATGTAAGCCACCGAGTTTTAGTGGCAGTGAAGGAGCCGTCGGATTGATCCAATGGATCGAAAAGATGGAGACAACCCTGGAGATCAGCAACTGTCCAGAACAGTATAGGGTGAAGTATGCTGCGGGTTCATTTCACAAGCGAGCGTTAACTTGGTGGAACGCTCAAGTTCATACTAGAGGCAGGGATGAGGCTCTGTCAATGCCTTGGGATGACTTCAAGGCCATACTGCGGGCAGAGTTTTGCCCAAGGAACGAAATCAAGAAGGTTGAGACTGAATTACTCAATCTTGTTATGATTGGTGATGGGCATCTAGCCTATACCACAAGATTTCATGAGCTGGCATCATTGGCACTGGATATAGTGCCAACACTGGAAAAGAGAATTGAGCGGTATATCGGGGGATTACCGGCTTGTATGCAAGGTTTTATCCTTGCTGCTCATCCAACAACTATGGAAATGGCTGTTACTCTGTCATCAACAATGACAGATGTGATGGTTGCCTCTGGGACAATCAAGAAAGAGGCTGACTCAGCCAAAGCTGGAACTTCAAGGAAGCCGGATAAGAGGCCGGCTAAGAAACAAAAAGTGGTCAAGAACTTCGCTGCGACCACTCAGGCACCGATGCTCAATCAACCACCACCACTACAGATCAGAAGGCCTTACACTGGCACTGCACCTTTGTGCAACTCATGCCAGTATCATCATCTATCAACCATCCCGTGCAGGCACTGCACTAACTGTGGAAGATTTGGGCATATGGTAGCTCAATGCATGAGCCCGAGGGCTCAGAACATAAACAACAATGCAGCCACTACTGCTGCTGCTGATAACAGGTCCTGCTTCACTTGCGGTGAACCTGGACACTTTTCTAGGGATTGTCCCAAGAAAGCTCAACCAAGGGCTCAAGCACCAAGAGGACGAGCCTTTCAGATAGGAGCTGCTGATGCACGACAGGACCCGGATGTGATCACGAGTAGATTTCTCTTATCTGACTTCTATGCATTCATATTATTTGACACTGGTACGGATCAGAGTTTTATCTCATCCGACTTTGCATGCCATCTTAATTATGCGGAGGAATTGTTAGACTCCCCTTACACTATTGAGATAGCAAACGGCAAACAAATCACAGTAGACACAATACTTAGGAATTGCCCACTAACACTTGGCGATCACACATTTTCCATCGACTTGATACCGATGGAGCCGGGCAGTTTCGACATCATCATCGGAATGGATTGGCTATCTCTTAACCGAGTTGAGTTCATCTGTTCCGATAAACTACTACGCATTCCAGTGGAGAACAATGAGATTTTGGAGATTCGTGGAGACCAAGCGAAACACAGTGTCAAGATAATATCCTGCATGAAGGCTCGCAAGTACCTCCAAAAACAATGCGTTGCATTCCTAGCTCACGTGATCGAGAAAGACAAGAAAGCAGTCAAGATTCAAGACGTACCGGTTGTGAAAGACTACGCGGATGTGTTTCCGGATGATTTACCCGGACTGCCACCCGAGAGATCAGTGCAGTTCCGAATCGATTTGATTCCGGGAGTGACTCCTGTAGCTAAGTCTCCTTACAGACTTGCACCATCTGAGATGTAGGAGTTGTCCAATCAATTACAAGAGCTACTTGACAAAGGATTCATCCGACCGAGCTTTTCCCCGTGGGGAGCTCTGGTTCTTTTTGTTAAGAAGAAGGATGGATCTTTCAGAATGTGTATTGACTATAGAGAGCTCAACAAACTCACCATCAAGAATCGGTACCCGTTACCGAGGATTGATGATTTGTTTGATCAGTTACAGGGAGCACAATACTTTTCAAAGATAGACCTGAGATCAGGTTATCATCAGCTCTGGATTCAAGAGGAAAACATACCAAAGACGGCCTTTCGTACCCGATATGGTCACTACGAATTCATGGTGATGCCATTCGGATTGACGAACGCACCGGCTGTGTTCATGGATTTGATAAACCGGGTGTGCAAGCCGTACATAGATCAGTTTGTTATCGTCTTTATTGATGATATACTGATTTATTCAAAGAACGAGAAGGAACACGAACAACACCTCAGAACAGTCTTGGAACTCCTGAAGGAGGAACGATTCTATGCCGAATTCTCCAAGTGTGAATTCTGGTTAAGAGAAGTTCAATTCTTGGGTCACATGATTAACAGTAATGGTATTCATGTGGATCCAGCCAAGATTGAAGCAATCAAGAACTGGGATGTGCCTACAACACCGACAGAGATCCGATCATTTTTGGGATTGGCAGGTTATTACAGGAGATTCATTTTGAATTTCTCTAAGATAGCCTTGCCTCTCACCAAGCTCACACAGAAGAGTGAACCTTTTGTGTGGACCCAGAAACAAGAAGAGGCATTCCAGACATTGAAACAAAGATTGTGCAATGCTCCAATCTTAACACTCCCGGAAGGCAATGATGACTTTGTAGTATACTGTGATGCTTCCCATCAGGGACTCGGATGTGTTTTGATGCAACGAGACAAAGTCATTGCTTATGCCTCACGACAGAAGATACATGAGAAGAATTACACAACACATGATTTAGAACTGGGAGCTGTTGTCTTTGCTTTAAAGATTTGGAGACATTACCTGTATAGTACCAAGTGCACTATCTTCACAGATCACAAGAGTTTACAACACATATTTGATCAGAAGGAGCTTAGCATGAGACAGAGACGTTGGGTGGAGCTCCTGAACGATTACGATTGTCTGATCAAATACCATCCGGGCAAAGCAAATGTTGTTGCAGATGCTTTGAGTCGGAAGGAAAGAGTCAAACCTTTGCACGTTCGAGCAATGGGAATGACTGTACAAACCAGTTTGAAAGATCAAATCATGAGAGCACTACAAGAAGCAGTGGCTAGAGACAATTTGAAACGCGAGCTCGATTGTGGAGCCGAGAAACATTTCAAGACAAAGGAAGATAGAGTTATCTATTATCTGGATCGTGTTTGGATTCCAGCAGTAGATGAACTCCAAACACTCATTCTTGACGAGGCACACAAGACACGTTATTCTGTTCATCCTGGTGCCGATAAGATGTACTAAGATCTTAGGTCGTTTTATTGGTAGCAGGGAATGAAGAAAGATGTTGCCACTTATGTTGGCAAATGCATCACATGTGCCAAAGTCAAAGCCGAACACCAGAAACCTTCGAGTTTGCAGGAACAACCGGAGATACCACAATGGTAGTGGGAACAAATAGCTATGGATTTCACTACCAAGCTACCTCGCACTTCCAGCGGACACGATTCGAGGGGTCATCATTGATAGATTGACCAAGTCCTCACATTTCTTGCCGATCAGAGAAACTTACAAGATGGAGAAACTAGCAAGACTATATGTTGATGAAATAGTAGTATGGCACGGTGTGCCATTGTCTATTATTTCAGACCGGGACAGTCGATTTACTTCGCGGTTCTGGAAATCATTGCAACAATCCTTAGGGACAAGTGTTAACTTGAGCACCGTTTATCATCCACAAACGGATGGACAAAGCGAGCGAACCATTCAAACCCTAGAGGATATGTTGAGAACATGCATCCTAGACTTCGGTGGAAGTTGGGACACACACTTACCACTCATTGAGTTCTCCTACAACAATAGCTACCACAGCAGCATTGGATGTGCTCCGTTTGAAGCACTATATGGAAGAAAAAGTCGGTCTCCAATTTGTTGGACCGAAGTGGGAGATAAAAGAATCATTGGGCCTGAACTTATTCAGGAAACTACTGATAAGATAGCCCAAATACAACAGAGACTACAAGCAACACGTAGCCGCCAAAAGAGTTACGCAGACAAACGGCTGAAGCCTTTGGAATTTGATGTGGGCGACCGAGTTATGTTGAAGGTGTCCCCATGGAAAGGCGTAGTTCGATTTGGGGCTAAAGGCAAGTTAGCACCTAGGTATGTCGGACCGTTTGAGATTACTCAACGCATAGGTCCTGTGGCATACAGACTCAAACTCCCTGATGATCTCAGTGGAGTACACGATGTGTTTCATGTATCAAATCTCAAGAGGTGCTTACCAGACGAAACATTGATCATACCGTTGGAAGAGATACAAGTTGATGAGCAACTACACTTCATTGAAGAACCTGTAGAGATTATGCAACGTGAAGTCAAGAGACTGAAACGAAGTCGTATCCCTATTGTAAAGGTTTGATGGAACTCCAAGCGTGGACCAGAATTTACCTGGGAGTGCGAGGACAACATGAAAGCAAAGTATCCCCATCTGTTCGAGAATTAAAGCCCGACCTTTATGCTTAAATTTCGGGACGAAATTTCTTTAACAAGGGGAGACTGTGACAACTAGTACCTGACCGGCCGGCAAGTCCGTACGGTATGCGTACTTTCAACAGTAACTATGTGTAAATACCTGTTTGTGAATAGTACTTATATTAACAGAATTCAAAATACAAGAAACAGTTGTACGTATTTTTTGTGAAAACTTAAATGTTGTACGTACAACACTCATTATAAACAATAGTTGATAGTAGTTAGGTGAAAACCTAAGTACAGTTAACACAACAAATCATGAGAAACAACAGTGTTCATGCAAATAACAAGTAACAAATCGGTTGCGATCTGATATCCATAGATGATAGGAATCAGATGGCCGACAAATCAGTGTAAAAACAATGTGAAAACAGGATGTTTAGTTGAGTCCGACAGTAAGAAAATACAATTTAAAACTACATTTCAGTGTCGTTTCAGAATAACGAACTGACTGTGTGTTTGCGTGAGTGACGATTCACACAAACATATCTGTAAGTTTAACGTTCTGAAGTGATGACTGGAAAGTAGAAAACAAAACTCGGAAAGCAAAACCATCGTCGTGTTCGTTCGGGTGACGATTCGAACGAATACGCGCGATGGTGACGCGATCTGACGAAACGAAAACGAAACATGACACGAACAACCATAAATTAATAAGATAAAATAAATAATGTTTTACAATTTTGAAAGTCATCGAATACGCATTATGTTCCGGAAACGCAACGAAAACGCGAACCGAGCAACTGAAACGAACCCGAATACCCGCGGGGTATATAAACCACAAATGAGACCATCTCTTTCATTTTTCACATTTTCACTCTCTCTCTACATTCAAATCCCGTCCATCTCTCTCTCAATACAAATCCAGGCTTCAATCCACCATATCTTGCTCGTTCGTGGACGAAATCCGGCATTCTTGGTGTCCACGCGTAGCTCTTGATGTTCTCTACATGGAAGTACATCAGATCTGAAGAGTTACCCACTGAAAATCGAGGTATGATGCCATGAAAAGTCCAAAAAAATAGGGTTTTCTATGGTTATTAGACACACACATGTTTAACAGAACCTAGGACCATTACCACGACTCCTACCCATTCGGAGATCATTTGCTTCATAAGATTTGGGTTTAGAACAGGTACCCTCGATGGAAAATGATGGTGATAAGATGTTACAGGTTCGGAAAACGACTGGGGGATGGGAGGTTGGCCGAACCTTCTGGGCGAAGCTGCTGGCCGGACCTGTGCTTGGTTCTTGGCCGAACCCTACCATCCCCGAACCCACATACACGAACCGAACCTTTCTACTCACCGAACCTTCATGCGAACCCACTGGCCGAACCCAAGCATCCAGACGAACCTTCTGATTATCACGAACCTTGCTGGGTGCTGGCGAGCCTAGGCGCATTCACATATCAGTCGAACCTTAGGGGTGCAACATGCTGGGCGAACCTTGACTGAATAAAACCCATAAATCCACAGACATTCAAATTCACTCGGCAGATTACATACAGTCCACTCATTTTACTATGGCCCACATCGATTATATACGGCCCAACAGTTAGTGAACCATACCATCACAACCCAACACCAACCTATTATTCGTTTCTCTCTTTTGGGCCGAGAAGTGTAACAGCCCAATACCATTCGCCGGCCCACTGCACTTGGTCCATGACAGGGTCTAGAATGGGACCATATATGCGGCCCATGAGATTCCCCATTCAGCCCAGTAGTGGCCCACCCACAAATCCTTTGACTCAAACTATGACCCGGCCCACATAGCAAACATTCGGCCCAATGGTTTAAAAGTAACCTAAATCATGAATTAATGGTTAAGAATGACAATTATGGGAATTTGATATTGGTAATCACGTTTTACTTCCAGAGTGATGGTTATTGTGTTACAACAATTAATGACATCTAAGTCATTAAACCTTTATAACCATCAAGTCATTAGTCATAACTAACAATCACCCACTAAATTCAAACCAAATTGATTAAGTGATAATAAATCCTACTTCAATTGAATTGGGCCGAATAATGATCAAGATCAAGGGGTGATAACCAAGTTAAGACTAACACATACACGCGCACAAATCCATGCGAATAATACTTATGAATTACAACATGAAATCAATACAGGATCGTGAAAACACAAGAAGTACCATACACAGCGCGTGCATTCTTGTTTAAGCTAAGTCAACCACAACAAATACAAGGTGAGTTCATATGCCCCTTTTTCTTTAATCTTAACTAATTTTAAACTCACTGGGCTGAGAAACATGCTTTACTTTTATTTATTTAAAAGTTTTGCTTAACATATTGCTATTACTTTGATTTTAGATAATATTAAATTGCTTATTATCGCTTATCATTGTATGCATGCTTGTATGATCATGACATGACAGGGATAATCAGATGAACATGATAATACATCTTCATAATTCATCAACACATTATAATAACATAGTTATAAGATTTTATCTTACAACACTCAGTTATTCTTACATGAGCAACCATTGGGATAATTCATACATAAACAAACATTGGAGACAATTACAGAGAAACATGATGACACAACAAAACATATGAATGATCAGAAGATAATGCATCTTCTAAATACCATTCAAAATTATAATTAAATCCGGTTCGACCGGTCCGACCTCTGACCAGTAAGGAGACCGGTTCGATGTTCAGTCCGGTTATGAAAACATTGGATTGCAATGGATCCCATTTAGGTTCTATGCACTTCAAGTTGAGAACAAAGGACAAACGGTTAACTAACACTTTTAATATTTAAAAGTGAATCAACAGTTAACCCCACAAACAATAGAATAATACAAGGAACAGATTAAATGAATCTAAGATCCTTAATACATATAATGGTTATCAATACTTCGGTTTGATAACTACAACTCTATTATTATATTATTCTATACATGATATCACAGAAGATCAACAATGAGATGAACATGTGGAATGGGGATGGAAATCAATAGTTGTATTGCAAGTAGTGTGGAGTTCTAGTAGTGATGTGGTGGGATGTTGGCTAGGGCTTGGTTCCCTTACATATGCCCTATATATAAGCATCATTACTAGGATGATATATTACTTGTGAATATAACTATTGAGAAGCCATTGGGTGATCGGGTGAAACAAACAACATACAAGTAACATAACATACATTGTGATTGTGCATGTGAATGAATCAAGGTTTTCAACTAACATACTTATGAACTCACCAACCTAGTGTTGACTTTGTTTAAATGCATGTTTTCTCAGGTGACGAATAGGTTTAGTTGCCCACATTCAAGAACTTAGCTAGTGGACCTTAGAGGACCTAGCTACATTTTGTGTGATCATACTTTTGGATGGAAAAACAATGAATCATCTTTTGTATATCTTGTACAGATACAAGATATAAACTTATTGATTCTTTTGGATAGATTTACTTGGTTAAATTATGAACGATACATTGTAATTTAATCTTGTAATTCTATATCATTGTGGTGTTAGCATCTCTCATTTATTTATCATGTGCTATGTAAACAATCTGATCATTTCAATTATCACACGATATCGCGCCCCGAGAACTTTCCGCCCGACGGGAAAGTCGATCTGACATATTGGTATCAGAGCCATGGTTATAGAGAAATATAGGTCATATTACTTAAATGGTTTGGCCTAGACTATAACCTAGGGACCCTCATGTAGAGATCATATGACATAGGACTCTATTTGCATGTGCCTTCTGCATCTGATCACTGCACTAACCGATTTTCTTTCGGTTATGATCAGAATACCGCCGAGAAGACCACCACCTGCTATACTGCCACCACCACCACAAGACTTGGCACCACACTCATCTACACCTTCACCTACTGACTCTCCTACACAACCACCTCCTCCTCCGCCACCGCCTGCACATCAGTTAGATCCTGCTACCATAGCACTGCCCACTCTGTTGACCAGTCAACTGAGGGATGTGATTCCCGAGATGATGAACAGGATCAACACCAACAACAGTAACAACATTGCCAACTCTTCGGGAGAAGGAAGCGGAAACACCAGAAACCATCAAGACTACTCCTACAAGAACTTTGTGGGATGTAAGCCACCGAGTTTTAGTGGCAGTGAAGGAGCCGTCGGATTGATCCAATGGCTCGAAAAGATGGAGACAACCCTGGAGATCAGCAACTGTCCAGAACAGTATAGGGTGAAGTATGCTGCGGGTTCATTTCACAAGCGAGCGTTAACTTGGTGGAACGCTCAAGTTCATACTAGAGGCAGGGATGAGGCTCTGTCAATGCCTTGGGATGACTTCAAGGCCATACTGCGGGCAGAGTTTTGCCCAAGGAACGAAATCAAGAAGGTTGAGACTGAATTACTCAATCTTGTTATGATTGGTGATGGGCATCTAGCCTATACCACAAGATTTCATGAGCTGGCATCATTGGCACTGGATATAGTGCCAACACTGGAAAAGAGAATTGAGCGGTATATCGGGGGATTACCGGCTTGTATGCAAGGTTTTATCCTTGCTGCTCATCCAACAACTATGGAAATGGCTGTTACTCTGTCATCAACAATGACAGATGTGATGGTTGCCTCTGGGACAATCAAGAAAGAGGCTGACTCAGCCAAAGCTGGAACTTCAAGGAAGCCGGATAAGAGGCCGGCTAAGAAACAAAAAGTGGTCAAGAACTTCGCTGCGACCACTCAGGCACCGATGCTCAATCAACCACCACCACTACAGATCAGAAGGCCTTACACTGGCACTGCACCTTTGTGCAACTCATGCCAGTATCATCATCTATCAACCATCCCGTGCAGGCACTGCACTAACTGTGGAAGATTTGGGCATATGGTAGCTCAATGCATGAGCCCGAGGGCTCAGAACATAAACAACAATGCAGCCACTACTGCTGCTGCTGATAACAGGTCCTGCTTCACTTGCGGTGAACCTGGACACTTTTCTAGGGATTGTCCCAAGAAAGCTCAACCAAGGGCTCAAGCACCAAGAGGACGAGCCTTTCAGATAGGAGCTGCTGATGCACGACAGGACCCGGATGTGATCACGAGTAGATTTCTCTTATCTGACTTCTATGCATTCATATTATTTGACACTGGTACGGATCAGAGTTTTATCTCATCCGACTTTGCATGCCATCTTAATTATGCGGAGGAATTGTTAGACTCCCCTTACACTATTGAGATAGCAAACGGCAAACAAATCACAGTAGACACAATACTTAGGAATTGCCCACTAACACTTGGCGATCACACATTTTCCATCGACTTGATACCGATGGAGCCGGGCAGTTTCGACATCATCATCGGAATGGATTGGCTATCTCTTAACCGAGTTGAGTTCATCTGTTCCGATAAACTACTACGCATTCCAGTGGAGAACAATGAGATTTTGGAGATTCGTGGAGACCAAGCGAAACACAGTGTCAAGATAATATCCTGCATGAAGGCTCGCAAGTACCTCCGAAAACAATGCGTTGCATTCCTAGCTCACGTGATCGAGAAAGACAAGAAAGCAGTCAAGATTCAAGACGTACCGGTTGTGAAAGACTACGCGGATGTGTTTCCGGATGATTTACCCGGACTGCCACCCGAGAGATCAGTGCAGTTCCGAATCGATTTGATTCCGGGAGCGACTCCTGTAGCTAAGTCTCCTTACAGACTTGCACCATCTGAGATGTAGGAGTTGTCCAATCAATTACAAGAGCTACTTGACAAAGGATTCATCCGACCGAGCTTTTCCCCGTGGGGAGCTCTGGTTCTTTTTGTTAAGAAGAAGGATGAATCTTTCAGAATGTGTATTGACTATAGAGAGCTCAACAAACTCACCATCAAGAATCGGTACCCGTTACTGAGGATTGATGATTTGTTTGATCAGTTACAGGGAGCACAATACTTTTCAAAGATAGACCTGAGATCAGGTTATCATCAGCTCTGGATTCAAGAGGAAAACATACCAAAGACGGCCTTTCGTACCAGATATGGTCACTACGAATTCATGGTGATGCCATTCGGATTGACGAACGCACCGGCTGTGTTCATGGATTTGATAAACCGGGTGTGCAAGCCGTACATAGATCAGTTTGTTATCGTCTTTATTGATGATATACTGATTTATTCAAAGAACGAGAAGGAACACGAACAACACCTCAGAACAGTCTTGGAACTCCTGAAGGAGGAACGATTCTATGCCGAATTCTCCAAGTGTGAATTCTGGTTAAGAGAAGTTCAATTCTTGGGTCACATGATTAACAGTAATGGTATTCATGTGGATCCAGCCAAGATTGAAGCAATCAAGAACTGGGATGTGCCTACAACACCGACAGAGATCCGATCATTTTTGGGATTGGCAGGTTATTACAGGAGATTCATTTTGAATTTCTCTAAGATAGCCTTGCCTCTCACCAAGCTCACACAGAAGAGTGAACCTTTTGTGTGGACCCAGAAACAAGAAGAGGCATTCCAGACATTGAAACAAAGATTGTGCAATGCTCCAATCTTAACACTCCCGGAAGGCAATGATGACTTTGTAGTATACTGTGATGCTTCCCATCAGGGACTCGGATGTGTTTTGATGCAACGAGACAAAGTCATTGCTTATGCCTCACGACAGAAGATACATGAGAAGAATTACACAACACATGATTTAGAACTGGGAGCTGTTGTCTTTGCTTTAAAGATTTGGAGACATTACCTGTATAGTACCAAGTGCACTATCTTCACAGATCACAAGAGTTTACAACACATATTTGATCAGAAGGAGCTTAGCATGAGACAGAGACGTTGGGTGGAGCTCCTGAACGATTACGATTGTCTGATCAAATACCATCCGGGCAAAGCAAATGTTGTTGCAGATGCTTTGAGTCGGAAGGAAAGAGTCAAACCTTTGCACGTTCGAGCAATGGGAATGACTGTACAAACCAGTTTGAAAGATCAAATCATGAGAGCACTACAAGAAGCAGTGGCTAGAGACAATTTGAAACGCGAGCTCGATTGTGGAGCCGAGAAACATTTCAAGACAAAGGAAGATAGAGTTATCTATTATCTGGATCGTGTTTGGATTCCAGCAGTAGATGAACTCCAAACACTCATTCTTGACGAGGCACACAAGACACGTTATTCTGTTCATCCTGGTGCCGATAAGATGTACTAAGATCTTAGGTCGTTTTATTGGTAGCAGGGAATGAAGAAAGATGTTGCCACTTATGTTGGCAAATGCATCACATGTGCCAAAGTCAAAGCCGAACACCAGAAACCTTCGAGTTTGCAGGAACAACCGGAGATACCACAATGGTAGTGGGAACAAATAGCTATGGATTTCACTACCAAGCTACCTCGCACTTCCAGCGGACACGATTCGAGGGGTCATCATTGATAGATTGACCAAGTCCTCACATTTCTTGCCGATCAGAGAAACTTACAAGATGGAGAAACTAGCAAGACTATATGTTGATGAAATAGTAGTATGGCACGGTGTGCCATTGTCTATTATTTCAGACCGGGACAGTCGATTTACTTCGCGGTTCTGGAAATCATTGCAACAATCCTTAGGGACAAGTGTTAACTTGAGCACCGTTTATCATCCACAAACGGATGGACAAAGCGAGCGAACCATTCAAACCCTAGAGGATATGTTGAGAACATGCATCCTAGACTTCGGTGGAAGTTGGGACACACACTTACCACTCATTGAGTTCTCCTACAACAATAGCTACCACAGCAGCATTGGATGTGCTCCGTTTGAAGCACTATATGGAAGAAAAAGTCGGTCTCCAATTTGTTGGACCGAAGTGGGAGATAAAAGAATCATTGGGCCTGAACTTATTCAGGAAACTACTGATAAGATAGCCCAAATACAACAGAGACTACAAGCAACACGTAGCCGCCAAAAGAGTTACGCAGACAAACGGCTGAAGCCTTTGGAATTTGATGTGGGCGACCGAGTTATGTTGAAGGTGTCCCCATGGAAAGGCGTAGTTCGATTTGGGGCTAAAGGCAAGTTAGCACCTAGGTATGTCGGACCGTTTGAGATTACTCAACGCATAGGTCCTGTGGCATACAGACTCAAACTCCCTGATGATCTCAGTGGAGTACACGATGTGTTTCATGTATCAAATCTCAAGAGGTGCTTACCAGACGAAACATTGATCATACCGTTGGAAGAGATACAAGTTGATGAGCAACTACACTTCATTGAAGAACCTGTAGAGATTATGCAACGTGAAGTCAAGAGACTGAAACGAAGTCGTATCCCTATTGTAAAGGTTTGATGGAACTCCAAGCGTGGACCAGAATTTACCTGGGAGTGCGAGGACAACATGAAAGCAAAGTATCCCCATCTGTTCGAGAATTAAAGCCCGACCTTTATGCTTAAATTTCGGGACGAAATTTCTTTAACAAGGGGAGACTGTGACAACTAGTACCTGACCGGCCGGCAAGTCCGTACGGTATGCGTACTTTCAACAGTAACTATGTGTAAATACCTGTTTGTGAATAGTACTTATATTAACAGAATTCAAAATACAAGAAACAGTTGTACGTATTTTTTGTGAAAACTTAAATGTTGTACGTACAACACTCATTATAAACAATAGTTGATAGTAGTTAGGTGAAAACCTAAGTACAGTTAACACAACAAATCATGAGAAACAACAGTGTTCATGCAAATAACAAGTAACAAATCGGTTGCGATCTGATATCCATAGATGATAGGAATCAGATGGCCGACAAATCAGTGTAAAAACAATGTGAAAACAGGATGTTTAGTTGAGTCCGACAGTAAGAAAATACAATTTAAAACTACATTTCAGTGACGTTTCAGAATAGCGAACTGACTGTGTGTTTGCGTGAGTGACGATTCACACAAACATATCTGTAAGTTTAACGTTCTGAAGTGATGACTGGAAAGTAGAAAACAAAACTCGGAAAGCAAAACCATCGTCGTGTTCGTTCGGGTGACGATTCGAACGAATACGCGCGATGGTGACGCGATCTGACGAAACAAAAAACGAAACATGACACGAACAACCATAAATTAATAAGATAAAATAAATAATGTTTTACAATTTTGAAAGTCATCGAATACGCATTATGTTCCGGAAACGCAACGAAAACGCGAACCGAGCAACTGAAACGAACCCGAATACCCGCGGGGTATATAAACCACAAATGAGACCATCTCTTTCATTTTTCACATTTTCACTCTCTCTCTACATTCAAATCCCGTCCATCTCTCTCTCAATACAAATCCAGGCTTCAATCCACCATATCTTGCTCGTTCGTGGACGAAATCCGGCATTCTTGGTGTCCACGCGTAGCTCTTGATGTTCTCTACATGGAAGTACATTAGATCTGAAGAGTTACCCACTGAAAATCGAGGTATGATGCCATGAAAAGTCCAAAAAAATAGGGTTTTCTATGGTTATTAGACACACACATGTTTAACAGAACCTAGGACCATTACCACGACTCCTACCCATTCGGAGATCATTTGCTTCATAAGATTTGGGTTTAGAACAGGTACCCTCGATGGAAAATGATGGTGATAAGATGTTACAGGTTCGGAAAACGACTGGGGGATGGGAGGTTGGCCGAACCTTCTGGGCGAAGCTGCTGGCCGGACCTGTGCTTGGTTCTTGGCCGAACCCTACCATCCCCGAACCCACATACACGAACCGAACCTTTCTACTCACCGAACCTTCATGCGAACCCACTGGCCGAACCCAAGCATCCAGACGAACCTTCTGATTATCACGAACCTTGCTGGGTGCTGGCGAGCCTAGGCGCATTCACATATCAGTCGAACCTTAGGGGTGCAACATGCTGGGCGAACCTTGACTGAATAAAACCCATAAATCCACAGACATTCAAATTCACTCGGCAGATTACATACAGCCCACTCATTTTACTATGGCCCACATCGATTATATACGGCCCAACAGTTAGTGAACCATACCATCACAACCCAACACCAACCTATTATTCGTTTCTCTCTTTTGGGCCGAGAAGTGTAACAGCCCAATACCATTCGCCGGCCCACTGCACTTGGTCCATGACAGGGTCTAGAATGGGACCATATATGCGGCCCATGAGATTCCCCATTCAGCCCAGTAGTGGCCCACCCACAAATCCTTTGACTCAAACTATGACCCGGCCCACATAGCAAACATTCGGCCCAATGGTTTAAAAGTAACCTAAATCATGAATTAATGGTTAAGAATGACAATTATGGGAATTTGATATTGGTAATCACGTTTTACTTCCAGAGTGATGGTTATTGTGTTACAACAATTAATGACATCTAAGTCATTAAACCTTTATAACCATCAAGTCATTAGTCATAACTAACAATCACCCACTAAATTCAAACCAAATTGATTAAGTGATAATAAATCCTACTTCAATTGAATTGGGCCGAATAATGATCAAGATCAAGGGGTGATAACCAAGTTAAGACTAACACATACACGCGCACAAATCCATGCGAATAATACTTATGAATTACAACATGAAATCAATACAGGATCGTGAAAACACAAGAAGTACCATACACAGCGCGTGCATTCTTGTTTAAGCTAAGTCAACCACAACAAATACAAGGTGAGTTCATATGCCCCTTTTTCTTTAATCTTAACTAATTTTAAACTCACTGGGCTGAGAAACATGCTTTACTTTTATTTATTTAAAAGTTTTGCTTAACATATTGCTATTACTTTGATTTTAGATAATATTAAATTGCTTATTATCGCTTATCATTGTATGCATGCTTGTATGATCATGACATGACAGGGATAATCAGATGAACATGATAATACATCTTCATAATTCATCAACACATTAGAATAACATAGTTATAAGATTTTATCTTACAACACTCAGTTATTCTTACATGAGCAACCATTGGGATAATTCATACATAAACAAACATTGGAGACAATTACAGAGAAACATGATGACACAACAAAACATATGAATGATCAGAAGATAATGCATCTTCTAAATACCATTCAAAATTATAATTAAATCCGGTTCGACCGGTCCGACCTCTGACCAGTAAGGAGACCGGTTCGATGTTCAGTCCGGTTATGAAAACATTGGATTGCAATGGATCCCATTTAGGTTCTATGCACTTCAAGTTGAGAACAAAGGACAAACGGTTAACTAACACTTTTAATATTTAAAAGTGAATCAACAGTTAACCCCACAAACAATAGAATAATACAAGGAACAGATTAAATGAATCTAAGATCCTTAATACATATAATGGTTATCAATACTTCGGTTTGATAACTACAACTCTATTATTATATTGTTATGTACATGATATCACAGGAGATCAACAATGAGATGAACATGTGGAATGGGGATGGAAATCAATAGTTGTATTGCAAGTAGTGTGGAGTCCTAGTAGTGATGTGGTGGGATGTTGGCTAGGGCCTGGTTCCCTTACATATGCCCTATATATAAGCATCATTACTAGGATGATATATTACTTGTGAATATAACTATTGAGAAGCCATTGGGTGATCGGGTGAAATAAACAACATACAAGTAACAAAACATACATTGTGATTGTGCATGTGAATGAATCAAGGTTTTCAACTAACATACTTATGAACTCACCAACATAGTGTTGACTTTGTTTAAATGCATGTTTTCTCAGGTGACGAACATGTTTAGTCGCCCACATTCAAGAACTTAGCTAGTGGACCTTAGAGGACCTAGCTACATTTTGTGTGATCATACTTTTGGATGGAAAAACAATGACTCATCTTTTGTATATCTTGTACAGATACAAGATATAAACTTATTGATTCTTTTAGATAGATTTACTTAGTTAAATTATGAACGATACATTGTAATTTAATCTTGTAATTCTATATCATTGTGGTGTTAGCATTTCTCATTTATTAATCATGTGCTATGTAAACAATCTGATCATTTCGATTATCACACGATATCATGCCCTGAGAACTTTCCGTCCGACGGGAAAGTCGATCCAGCCCGCCGGCTCGGGGTGTGACAGTCAATCCATGAGACCCACACTTAAGAAACCTAAAACCAAATCAATCCTGGATTCAAGCTTTCAAGTCACCCTCAGATCTAAACAAACTTAGAATTTTCTAAAATTAGATTTTTAAAATGGAAGCGGATGAAAGTGTGAGCATTTTTCTTTTATTTATTTTTTCTTTTTCTCTTTTTCTTTCATTGAACTTAAGTTAGTGGTGTTTCAACCTGGCTGCAACCCGACGTGCGACACATAAGTTTCCACTCAACTTCTCTCTTTTATTCTCAGCTCAACTTATTTGGTGAAATGGGGGCGCCACAAGACTCGAATGTATTCTCATAAAAAGAGTACTTATGTGCCAATTAAAATCAGTTTCATTAATTCCAAATTCCTTAAGATGTTTCCCATAAAAATTATGCATTTAGGTACTATTTCACCACTCCTAAGGAACAGATAAATTAGTTGAGCCTACCTACACATCCCATAACCAAAGCATAGATCCAGACCCAAATAGTTTAAAAAATGACTGAAAACATAAAACTTGACTTTTCTATCATTTCCCATTTAAAATTCGCAACCATCTTAACAAGGGCGAAAAATAATTCTAAGCTTATATACAAAACATAAAAAAAAAGTTACTCAAACCGAACAATTTAAATTCAAAAACTAAAGCTAAAAACGCAGTTTCCCATCCCACACTTAATATTTACATTGTCCCCAATGTAGATATATGAAAACAACAAAAACTAAAAAGAAAAATGAAAAACTTGGAAAGAATTAGCTGGTTATAACACAAGACTGTCAAGTGCCAGTCTTTCCAAGAACAATTACTCAAGCCAGATATGCTCCACATGCCACAAACACACAATATGATCTACACAAGAACAAGATCAACCAAGGATCACAATATCCAAAATATAATATTATCCATAAACAAGTTCAACCACCAACCAACCCTGCTCCCCAAATCACCAAGTTCAAAGTATTACAAAATACAAATTGTCATGACAAAACATAACCCAAATGAGAGAACCATCAGCGTCCCCACACTAATCCTCAACATCATCACCTCCTCTCTCATCATGCTGATCCGGTGCTCTATAGAACTCAGGGATGTCTATGTGCAACGATGTCATCAGGTATCTAATAGCATCCTCCTGCCGCCTCTGTTCTGTCAACTGCTCATGATAATTATCCATCCTGTCACACAGAGACTCCAAAGTAAGCAGATCAGGAATGGGCTCCCGAAGTGGATAATGTCTACGTGGCATATCCCGCTTGAAAACAGGCTTCTGACGATGTGTGAGAATAGAACCCCTCATGACATCTGCCGCCGCAGACCTATGTGATGGTATCACTTGTGGTCCCACCACAAAACCTGCCCGGTGGGTCATCTCTCTCACAAATCCCTACCCTACGTTGGTCCCTCAGATCGATCGGGGTAGTCACAGGTCCCATAGTCATCAAATCCATCCTGTATCTATCAAACACTCCCAGACACTCTGCAATCCTATATAAGTACGGCCCCATGTCCAACCTCGCCCAAGCACCTCCCCGCCTACCTCTCGCAAGCGACTGCGCCAATACACAAGCTATGTTGGCTTCTCTCCCTCTAACCATACAATACAAACAGAACAAGTCAATCCAATTGACTTTCTCCTCACCCGAGTACCTACCCACAACCGTACATGCTAAGACCCTGTGAATGTATCTCAGAATTGGGTCCCTAATCTCATATTCCACCATGCTGGTGGAGAATGGTGAATCAGCAATTGTGCCCCAGAACTCTCTAAGATCAACTTCAGACAAACAGAAGTCCCTGTTCTTATTAGAAGCACCTCTAAGACAAGACGAAAACCTAGCGGACATAACCTCATCCTCAGTATAAAATCCAGTTGCCACGGCAAACTGGGGGATGGACATCTCATATACCCGCCTCCCTAAAGCAAAAGACACTATATCCTAAGCATCAAACTTGGCATCATCATACATGAAAGTGGAATGGAACTCTAGGGTCAACTCCTTATATTGAGGCCAATCACAAGCTAAGGCCGCCATCCATTTCTGACCTAAGAGCATCTTTATCCTATCTCTTTGCCCCAATTGACTTAACTACTCCCAATTAATGTTCCTATGATGCAGTAACTCTAGGGAAACTAACTTGTCAATCCGGTCTCTCTCGAAGGTGCCAAGCTCAAACTAAGCAAAGTATGCTCACGAATCCATCTTGTCTTTGTGGTTCGCACCCTCTTAACATTTGAATACCTGATGGTTCTCTCATTCCTCTGAACTTGAACCGAGGAGTCCGGTTCTCCCCTGGGCGTGGAACAGGCCCTATCATTCTCTTTGATGCAGCTCTTGAAGATTCAGCTCCTGACATTCTTGAAAATACAGTTAGACAACACAAAAAATGCAATGCTAGTGCAAGACCAAAGAAAAGTGACCGTATAGCATTTCATTCGCTGTCACAAATGCAATTTCAACATTGGTTACATGCAAAACCACAATCCCACAATCAAAAACTGATTTTAACAGATTAATAACAACCATTACCAATATTATTTCAAAATCAGTTCTTTATTTTCAATAACCCAAATCCAAAATATTTACTGTAAAGCAAAATATTGACCAAAAACCTAACAAGTGGCCTCATGACCCTAGATGAACAATTTTCAGAAATTTAGTGACTAAACTAACAATAAAGTATCATTTAGGATCTGCCATTATGCTAAAACAACCAAGAACAATCAAAAATTATCAAAATAATCCTAAGAACTAACTTAGAAATGAAGAATATCAATCATAATCAACAAAAATCGAAATTATATGGCCACATTACCTAGTAGTCGAGTTAGAACGCTTCCTAAAAGATGAAGAGATGAAGAACAATCCCTCCTTGGTGCTAGAACCGGTTATGGTGGATGGGGTGAAGAGGAAGAAATAGATGAAAAAGGGTGGAGGTTGATGGAATGTGGTCATGGATGATGTTTTAGGTGGTGATATGGTGGTAGACGGCGGTGGGAAGGGTGGAGAATGGTGGGTCTCCGGTGGTGGGAGGTGAAATTTGGGGTAAAAATGATTTAGGGCTTGAAATAAAGGTTTTTGACCGTTTGGACTTCCGTCGCGTATCGTGACACGGGCAGCACGAAGTCCTCACAGTACGTGAGGCAAGTTTGACCCGCCTTTTGACCATTATCTCTCGCGTAGCGCGACGGGGACCTTAGTGGTTGTCGCGTGACGCGACGATGCTCTTTTTCCAGCGAATTTCTTGGTTTTCATGCCTTAGAAAAATTTTCACACCCAAAAACATTCCCAACCAACACCAAAAATTTCTAAGGCAAATAATACATACCTGGTGGCTCCAATTCGTCTTCATTGCATCAAATTGTGTCACACCCCAAATTTCCCAATACAAATTATTTGAACTTACGACTGGATAACGGATAATAAGCTTGAAGGAAAATAAATAATAAAGTTAAGGTCTCGAGTTCGTGTACTCGATATGGGATTTCGAGTACACTGTACTCGAAATTAGTAATCAAAAATTTGAGTACAAGACACTGCCTATAAATAGTAGTGCCTTGAAAAATGTGTTAACCTTTGGCTGGAAGCACATTCTCTCGAGTACACGAAGCAGATTTCAAGAACATCAAAGATCGAGCCTTTAATCGATCAAACGGAAGGGGAAACGCATGAGGATCTATAGGAGTGCTCATCTACCTCAAGTAAGTGATTTATATATAAAAGTTTGGATTTTTATACAAAAGTTAGGATTGCTATACAGAAATAAACTGATGCATAAAGCTCGCATCTTTATGCATAAAGTTCGGAACTTTGAGGTTCCAGTGTGTTGGTAACAACCTAAGGAAACTAGAACTAGCTCCCCAAAGCCGTAGATGAATTTCTGAGATGTTTAATGATGAAAGTGATGAGTACACGAAATCATGCACAAAGGGTACTCGAAACCATACTTAGAAGTAAATACATGCTCGGGTTCGATTACAAAGAATTCGAGTACATAGTTATTTCGAGTACATGGTTATTTCGAGTACACCATAAGGTTCGAGTACGTATGGGAAAACGAGTACGCCAATGCTTCGAGTACTGGTGATATTTCGAACACGCTAGTTCTGTGTGCACGAGTTTCGTGTGCACTAGTTTCGAGTACGATAGTACTTCGAGAACTTCAAGGGTTTCGAATATTAACAGTTTCGAGAACTTAACCTTACGAGGGGGAACTAGTTGACTGTGAGGACTTAGGATAATTTCTGAGTCTAAGAATGTGATGTAACATAATGTAATGAGACGATGTAACTGATGTAGGTTCTTAAGGCCTAGCTAAGGGGTTCGGCTAAGGTAAACAAGAGTCTACTATCAGGTGAGTTCTAGACGCCCTATTTACACTTCTGTTTTGGGCTGGCATACATGCTTATTGATTATGTTATGTGATTATGTTATGATGATTAATGAATGATGTTATGCCATTATGATGTATGCATGAATATGTATTACACATGAATAAATGTGTCTGGGAATATGCTAATGTATGATATGTGCATGGTAAATGAGTTATGATTGACATAACATGTTAATGACTATATGAGAGCATGCATTCTGATGTTAACTAAGACAATAGTTAATAGATGCTAAGACGAGATCCTAGAATACTAGGATGCATGAATGTTGAATGATGATTATATGCTAGCATGATATGAAAATATGATGCCATGATGAATGAACGATGAAATAATGCTAGTATTACATGATGCCATGATGTATGATAAGATGCTATGATGCTTGCATGCTATGTATGTGATGATAGAATGTTATGATGAATTCCTATACATGTTATAAGATATGTATGTATGATGTACTAGTACTTGTACTGGTAAGTATGAATGATGACCTGAACACATCCATGGTATGAACAGCCGATCGGGCTATAAACACAGATTTGACCGGACTATAAACATGGTGAGAGCCGATCGGGCTATAAACATGGAGTCGACCGGACTATAAACTTGAGAGTCGATCGGACTATAAACATGGAGCCGACCGGGCTATAAACACGGAGCCGATCGGGCTATAAACATGGTAAGAGCCGATCGGGCTATAAACATGGAGTCGACCGGGCTATAAACATGGAGCCGACCGGGCTATAAACATGGAGCCGACCGGGCTATAAACACGGAGCCAATCGGGCTATAAAAACGGAGCCGATCGGGCTATAAACATTGTAAGAGTCGATCGGACTATAAACATGGAGCCTTGTGCCGGCATAAGCACACTGCTCAGGTTGATGACAGTGGTTTTGATAATGACGATGGTTATATGGCTACGATGATGAAATGGTTATGTGCTATGGTTTATGTGTATGAAATGGTGTTTTCATGTTAAAATGTTTAACTCACTAAACGATTATGATGTTTTATGAAAACTAGAACTCACCAGCGTAAGCTGACTTGATTTAGCATGTATGTCAGGTTAAAGCTATGATAAGAGAAGGCATGGAGCTCGGGCATCAACTCAGACGATCCGTTGGTTTTGGCAATTCGATATGTTCTTGATACAGACACTTTATTGTATTCTGTTATCAAACTATGTTTACATTTCCGCTGCATGATTATGAATGTTTTTGGTTTAAGAGCTATGTGTCATGATGAAACCAACCTCTGTGGAGTCGCCCGGGATCCGGGCCTCACAAATTGTTCCCAAACCTGCAAAACACATTAAAACACACAAAAACGACAAAAAAACGAAAAACAAGAACGAAATTGAAAAACGAACCAAAAACACTTGAAAACTTCTAACTTACACACTTTGCACTTGGGTTTTCATCCCAAGAATCCCTCACTATCTTTTCACTTGGGTTTTTCAAGGAGGATCTCTTCCTCCTCATTGCTTTCGTCCAATGGTCCCCCGATATAATGCTTCAAGCTATGGCCATTCACCTTCCAAGTGTTACCATCCACTTCATTCTGTAACTCAACGATGCCATAGGGAAATACCTCATCAACAATGTAAGGACCCGTCCACTTGGACTTCAGCTTTCCTCCAAACAACTTCAATCGGGAATTGTAATGCAAATCTCCTTTCTTGAACTCCTTCAATCCTTTCAACTTTCGGTCATGCAATGATTTTGCCTTTTCTTTGATACTTAGAGAACATGCATAAACCGCATCATGAAGGGCCTCTAACTCATGAATTTGAAAGTACCGTTTCCTCGCCGCCTCGGTAAGATCAAGGTTTGTTGTCTTGAGAGCCCAAAGAGCTCCCAATTATACGGGAAGATGGCATGCCTTGCCATAGACGATCATGTACGGTGCCTAAAGGTGTTTTGTAGGCCGTTCGAAATTCCCATAATGCATAGTCTAACTTGCCGGACCAATCCTTTCGACTCTTCCCAACGGTCTTCTCAAGAATTCTATTCACTCCTCGGTTTGCATTCTCCACTTGACCGCTTGTTTGTGGATGGTATGCGGTCACCAAACGATGAGCGACACCGTAGCGTTGTAGAGCCTTTTCTAACATGGTGTTACAAAAGTGCGTGCCATGGTCACTAATAAGCTCTCTTGGAGTTCCAAACTGGCTAAACAACTTCTTCAAAAACTTGAGAACTACTCGGGCATCATTAGTAGGTAAGGCTTGAGCCTCAACCCACTTGGATACATAATCTATCGCCACGAGTATGTAGCTATTCCCCTTGGACATGGAGAATGGTCCAATGAAATCGATGCCCCACACATCAAACACTTCCACTTGGATGGGGTTTTGAGGCATCTCATCCTTTGATGAGATGTTACCGGTGCGTTGACCAGGATCACACTTCTCAACAAACTCAAGTGCATCCTTCACCACCAATGGCCAATAGAAACCACAATCAAAGACCTTTTGGGCGGTGGAATGATGACCATGATGTCCACCCGTCAAACCCTCATGACAATGCTTAAGAATCTCTAAACCTTCCTTCCTACAGCACTCGATCACCTCCAACACGATATAGATACGGGTCATCCCAAATGTACTTACCCGCATCCCAAAGGAACTTCTTCTTTTGTTGAGTGGTCATACCCTCAATCACCACTCCATGAGCAAGAAAGTTTGCCAAATCGGTGAACCATGGCATACCTTGCTTCTCTGCCTCCACAAAATCAATCACCTCGTGAGGGAACCTATCTCCTATCTCCTCTTCATGAATCTCACTCCTCTCCGGATCCTCCAATCGGGAAAGATGATCGTCGGCCATATTCTTCGCCCTTTCTTATCCTTAATCTCTATGTCAAATTCCAAAAGTAAATGAGACAGGGTTTGGCATCTTTCTTTGCGAAAGGAAATCTCAATGCCGAGTGGTCGGTAAAAACGGTGGTCTTTCAAAGCACAAGATATGATCGGAATTTGTCAAAAGCAAATACTAGCGCTAGAAGCTCTTTCTCGGTGGTGGTGTAATTCTCTTGAGCGTCATTAAGAGTCTTACTAGCATAGTAAATGGGATGAAAGTGTTTCTCTCACCTTTGCCCTAAAACAGCCCCAACTGCTTGGTTACTACACATGAGCTCAAATGGTAAGCTCCAATCGGGGGCAACTAGAATGGGGGCACTCACTAACTTCTCCTTCAAAAACTCGAATGCGTTCATGCATTCCTCATCAAACACAAACGGGACATCCTTCTCTAGAAGATGGGTCATAGGCCCAGTGATTTTTGAGAAATCCTTAATGAATCGCCTATAAAAGCCCGCATGACCAAGAAAACTCCTAATGGATCTCACACTAGAAGGTGGTGGGAGTTTACTAATGGTCATGATCTTGGCTTGATCCACCTCAATGCCCGATCTAGAGATCTTATGTCCTAACATTATCCCCTCCGTCACCATGAAGTGACACTTCTCCCAATTCAACATCAACTTGGTCTCCACACATCTCTTAAGCATTATTTCCATGTTCACCAAACAATGATCAAACGAGCTACCATAAACTGAGAAATCATCCATGAAAACCTCCATAGATCATGTCCTAAAAAATAGCTACCATGCACCTCTGAAACGTAGCAGGAGCGTTGCATAACCCAAATGGCATGCGACGATAGGCATAAGTGTCATAGGGGCACGTGAAAGAGGTCTTTTCTTGATCCTCCGGTGCAATGGGGATCTCGAAATACCCAGAAAAGCCGTCTAAGAAGCTGGAAAACTGCTGGCCTGCCAAACGCTCCAACATCTGGTCAATGAATGAAAGGGGAAAGTGATCCTTCTGGGTGGCATCGTTAAGTTTCCTATAATCGATGCATACTCGCTACCCCATCAAAGTGCGAGAAGGAATGAGCTCGTTCTTCTCGTTCGTGATGACTGTCATCCCTCCCTTTTTAGGGACAACTTGAGTCGGGCTCACCCATGATGAATCAGAAATGGGATAGATCAGACCCGCATCCATCAACTTCAGCACTTCCTTCTTCACAACCTCTTGCATATTGGGATTTAAACGCCTCTGAGGTTATACTACCGGCTTGTACTCATCTTCCATGAGTATACTATGCGTGCAATAAGCAGGAGTAATGCCTTGGATATCAGAGAGTCTCCAAGCAATAGCACTCGTATATACCTTCAGCACACCAAGCAACCTACTCTTCTCCTCCTCACTCAACCTAGAAGAGATCACAACAGGTAGAGTGAAATTCTCACCTAAAAAGGCATACTCCAAGTGGGAGGGAAAAACTTTAAGCTCAAAAGAGGGTGGTGACTCTACAGAAGGTTTACTACTCTCCTCTCTCAACTCATCAACCTCCAACACCTCAAAAATCACCGACACGCTCTCCTCAATCATCTCTACCTCCTCCTCACCTCTCTCAAGTACCAAATCAGCCACACACATATACTCAAGACACCTATCTACGTGTGACATGAAAGAATTTATGAAGTAGACCAAATGGCAAGGGTCACTAAAGTCATCTTGATCACCCGGATGTCTCATAGACTTCACAACCTCGAATGTGCCAGTCTCATCACCCACTCTAAGAGTGAGCTTCCCATAAAAAAAATCAATGATGGCCTTAGCAGTCCGCAAGAAAGGACGACCTAGAATGATAGGAACACTCTCATCGACCTCCATATCAAGAATCACAAAACCCACGGGGAACACAAATTTATAAAACTTCACTACCAAATTCTCAACAATCCCTCGTGGATACTTGACCGTCCGATCAGCAAGAGAAAGTGTCATGCGCGTAGGCAGTAGGTCACCAAGTGCTAGCTTCTCATATAAAGAATAGGGTATCAAATTGATGCTAGCACTCGAATCTGCCAACGCGTGTCTCTGAGTGTCACTACCAAACAGACATGGGATTGTAAAGATCCCCGGATCTGTCAATTTCTCCGGTAGCTTGTTCAGAATCACCGCAGAACACCCTCCACTCAATGGAACATTAGACAGTTCCCCTAAACGATCCTTCCTCTTCAAAAAATCCTTCAAGAATTTGGCATACTTAGGCATATGTTGAAGAGCCTCATTGAAAGGTAGATTGATCTTCAACTGTCTAAACATGTCAAGAAAATGACCATACTCCTTAGCATGCTTCTGATGAGCTAAGCGAGCAGGATATGGAAGACGTGAATAATAATTTTTTTTAGGATCAGGCCTAACCTCAACCGGCCTCTTCTCAACCGGTTCCACCACAGGAGTCTCCATCTCTTTCTCCTCATCCATCGGTTCCTCCTCATCCAACTCAACTGGTGGATGGACTCTCTCACCTCCCTTACCACTCCGAGTGGTAACTGCTTTGAGATAAGCATTTGGATTAGGCTGGGTACTACCTGAAAACTGGCCTTGGGGACCCTCATCCAAACGCTTGGCAATGTCACCAACTGATCTCTGAAGATCAAGAAAAGCATATTGTTGGTTTTTCAAGAGGATGTCATGCTCAGCAAGGGTTTTCTGAGTAGTAGCATCCTTAGCAACCAACTGGGTCAACAATTCCTCAATCCTACTCATGTTACCACCACCACCACCACCACTACCACTACTACTACCCCCTCCCGATGTGTGACTCGGATTACTAACCGATGAATGACCCTGCCCCTGGTTATGAGTTAACCCATATTGGAAACCAGGGGATGACCGGAAGAACGCCAATTGAAGTTTGCGTGGTTTCTCCAATTTTGATTATACGAGTTATTGAAAGGGTTAGCGTTACCCCTACCTTGACCACCAAGTAGTCAACTTGCTCCTGGTTGACCACTAAACACTCATATGTGGCATGACCACCCCTAAGAATCTCACACCTATCCACCTTCATCTTCAACTCCTTCACATCTCTTGACAAGGCCTCGAGAGCAGCTGCCACACTAGTATCCACATTAACGTGGTGATTACCTCTCACTGAAGAGTAGGAACTAGCAATAGGAGTGGAATTCCTATTAGCAGACCTCTACTCATACTCTGCCTGAGCAAAGCTCTGAAACATGTCATTACACTTAGCAACATGTCATTACACTCAGCAACATCCCTCTTACCCATAAGGTGACTTCCAGCAGATGTATCAAAACGACCCCGGGTCTCATAAGTGAGACCATTGTAGAATTTCTCTACAAGTGCCCAATCAGAATGATCATGTTGGGAGCATCTGCTAAGAAAATTCTGGAATCTCTCCCAAGCAAGGTAATTTGGCTCATCAGGTGCCATACGAAAAGAGTAGATCTCATCACGAAGACGGGCTGCCTTGGCAGGTGGAAAGTATTTCTTAAGGAATGCATCCCTAAGACTGCCTCATGTCGTGAATGATCCAGGTGCATGCGAGTCGAGACAAGTGGCGGCCCTTCACGCAAGTGAAAATGATAATAGCTGCAGAAAGTTAGCATCTTCAGTGGCATCTTGAAGATTGAAGGTACCACAGATGCGAGTAAGGCGAGCTATGTGAACGGGAGCATCCTCATCATCACGACCAATAAACTGTGAATTATTAATGGCAGTCATGATGTACGAGGGTATATGCCAAAATTTTCATTTGTGATGTTTGGCACAGTGATGGGATTATTAAGTCCCGTGAAACCCTCGGTGGATTGCTGGTGAACGGTACGACGGTTTACCATAGGTGGGTCTAAAGGCAAACGTGGGCTAGAATGGGTAGAAGAACTAGATGATGATGATGATGATGATGATGATGATGATGGTGTGCACTCAGAAAAATCAGCAGCTATGGGAGTAGAAGCACTTACCTCGCTCATAGAACTTTCTGAAAAGTCCCGTGAATCACTCCTTGATGGCAATGAAAGCACAGGTGGCGGTCCTTGTGAGCGTAAGTGTGGCATGCACTACCAAACCTACAATCAAAAAAATTAATTAAAATCAAATTAAACAAAATAAAGTAAAATAAAACTGAAAATAAACTAAACACAAATATGCACAGATAAGAAAAGATAACTAGTAAGCACAATCGACTAAGAAGTCCCCGGCAACGGCGCCAAAAACTTGATGTGCACAAAGTGGTTCAATTAAAAGTAACAAAAATAACAACTAACCTAAGCACTAAGTAATACTCTAGACTCTCTAAACTAAACTACTGACAGGAAAGTGAACTTATCGAAAAGAGTAAAGCAAAAGCAAATCCGGATATCGAACCCACAGACTTCAACAGAAAATACTAACTAGACTCTATGACTTATCTATACAAGTTTAATTAATTAAAAGTATTATTTGAAGGGGGTTTTTGCTGAATAATTGAATTTAAAATAGAATGAATTAAATGACCTAAAACCGATTTAAGAATAAATAGAAAAAAGTGAATCAAGAAGTAACAATGATGAAGTGACTACCTAGGGATGAACTCTATACATGTTTAACACTTTTTAGATTGATTATGGAACTATTGTGAAACCGGGATCTTGAGTTATTAACTTACAAACAACCTAGAGTGTCTTCAACCTTTCTCAAAGATGTCAACTGTGACAATCCGGTATTTTCGAATTAACCTCGTTAACTGAAAATAACGAAATCACAAATATGAGGCCCAAGGTAGGCCCAATGAGGCCAAGGTAGGCCCAATGAGGCCAAGGTAGGCCCAATTGTAAATATGAGACCCAAGGTAGACCCAATTGTAGTTATGAGACCCAAAAGGATTAATCTAGTCCAACAATGTTCTAAGTAGCCCGATTAGTGACAATTCGGTATTCCGGATTAACTCCGTTAACTTTAGAATTAACCAAAATGATGTGAAATCATTTAAAATCAAACTAGAGGGATGGTAATTGATCAAAAGCAGTCTTAGAATGTTAAAACTTCAAGGATTAAGATTGCAATTCAATAAAAGTCTCAATTTTGACTTTGAAAGTCAAAATTCGGCCATAGAATTGGGAAAAATTCGAATTTCACAATAGAGGGACTTGTAACTGAAATTGAACTGTTCAAATCATGGCATTGATGATTTTTAACAGTTTCTAAACGTTATTGAGCCATTAATTAGACGAATTAAGACACTAATGAACTAGAAAGGCGAAACCGTGACTATTAGTTATCAAAACCATGAAATTCAATCATTTTTCACGAAATCAAGCATACTGAGACATCAATCGGCACAGTTAGAGAGTAGCACATTCAACAATTTGATTTCAGAAGCTCGGGAAGAGAGTATTGATCAAGGGGTCGGCCGAATTCCACACTAATAATCGAACTACTTCAAATTGTCATCAAATCAAGTAAGTGTTTGTTCATATACATTCTAAGAATGCCGACTAAGAGTACCCCTAACAAAACTTCATCTGGAAATCCCGAATTGATGGTGTTCTAAGTCTAGGGCTTGCTTTAAAGAACGTTTTGGGGATTGTTGATCAATCAGGTGTAAAAATTAAATTAAGTTATGTTGCAAGTCTCTGAATGGACCGATTAACGAAATACATATATCAATTCCAGGTGATGATAGCGAATTGTAGATGATCGAGTTCTAGGGTTCATCGTCTAAGTTGTTTTGGGGATTTCGATTTAAAAGGATTCAAAAATCAAATTAAATTGTATAGATAATTTCAGAAGGATCCGATCAAGAATAATACTAGGTTAATTTCAAGAAACAACAATGGATTAAATGATTTCAAACCTAGGGTTTTTATGATAAAAACGAGTTAGGGGATTGGACTGAGAGAGGTTTAAGGTTCGAATTGATTGGTGTAGGGAGGTTCAGAGAACTCCGAATAATAATAATCCTATATCAATTCGATGTTTCATCAATGAATTGTTAGATTTTGATTCTAGGGTTCATTGGGTAAATTCGGTTGGGGATTTTTAGTTCAAACGAGCGTGATATTCGAATTAATCACTACTGATAGGTTCGTAATTTTCTATTCAATGAAAACCATATGAATTTGTGAATTCTAATTATCGAATTGAACGATTTTGAGTTGGGGATTTGAGAACTTGAATTCGAACCTGTTAATAACCGATTAATCGGGTAATTGATGAATGATGTTTCAAATTAAGACCATCTACAGATCCTATTAGACACCAGGAACAAAACCCCTAAGGTTTTGGGCTCGATCGGGTTCGAATCGAGGACCATTTGGGAAGTTTTTGCTTCGGCTAGGGAATAACAAAAGGGATCTGATCGTTTAGTAATTAAAACCATTTTAAAACCAATCCATTAACGAAATTTGAGATAGAGCAACTGGTTGGGGTTATGCATATGGGCCAGGAGGTCAGGGGTTTGAACCCTGCCTCTGCTGGTTTTTGGAATTTGAAACCTTTTTACATTTTAACTCATAACTTGCTCGTTCTAACTCCGAATCGATCCGTTCAAGTTGCGTTGGAATCGTAACGAAATCCCGAACGTATTAGAATAATAAAAATTGACATTTTAGACCGAAACCGTAATTGCGTATAATTACGGTTATTTAAATAAAATCATACATGATTTTATTTAAATGATTTCAAGGGCACGCGTATATACGTATGCATATTTCTAACACCTTAACATACGTGTGTTGACACGTATGTGATTTTGAGCACAAAACGACATCTTGAATAACACAACGTTATTGTTTAAACACATATCCTTCGTAAGAGGATTGTTTACGCGAGTTCACGTATTTGATCATTCTGCAACAATCAAAGGTGCGTACACGGCCCCTTTCTTATTTTAACTGTCTTGGGGGAGAAAACATGTGCAACAAACATTTTTGGATACATATCACTTGCATGAGTTAGCTGTTTACATTATGTGACAACATAGCATTTACAAGTCCTTACACTTCGAACCGTTTAGTTTGCCGTAGCGCAAAGCGTGGTAGCTGGAAATAGATCTATTAGGTTTGACAAACCTCACTTGGTAGATGGGATCTACGCAGGTGTTTGACTGACCAAACACACATTACTATTGTTTGTGCTAGACAATAGTGGCAAGGCAAAAACATGCTATAGCATGCCAATCGTCAGCTTCGGTGTCGACCACTTATGTAAATAGTATAAATGACTAGCTATCATGACTAGCTATCATGACTATGCATGAGTGATTATGTTATCTGCAAACATTATATTCAAACTGCTGTTTCAAACATTTGTGAATGCTTAAACCTGTGTAATGCACCAACCTTTGTGTTGACTTGATTTACATGTTTTCTCAGGACGCTAAGGTGCACAAGAAAGCAGGCATGGACTAGGAGATTGAGTCGCATGCATGTCTTTACATTATAGTTATTTGGATTTGAACAATTTAAAATTTTGCATTGTAATTTACATTTTACAACTGTTATGTTTGTTATGGTTTTAAAACGCTTCCGCAAACTTTGAAAACTTTGATGTTACAGTTTTAGACCAAAGTATGTTTTGAAATTCATATAGAGGTCTTCGTTATGTCTAATGATCTGAGATCCTGGTTTGTCACGTTCCCAAACGGTATGATTTCGTTAGTTGGAAATTGGGGGTGTGACATCAACTAAGATGTCTACAAGTTTCTAAACTACCGGTTTTAATGAGTTTCTTTCACAAGTTACCCAAACCATCAATGACATATCCTAAGGACAATCTACCTCACAGAAACGAAAGTCTCAAACACATAAATGTGCAAGGGATGACAAGGAATCTCAACTTGGATTTGGTAGGCAAAGAAATGTCCAATGAACTAGACTTAGTCTTTTCACAAAGACTTTAACAAGAAAACAAACACCCAAGACAAACCAACAACCTCTCACCTCACGGCTTTTGAGATTGGTTAAACATTTAGACTATTTAAAACCTAATCAACATTCCTATGAACTACTACGTCTAGCAATTCATTTACTTATCAAAAACACAAAGTAATTGATCTAACATGCACCTATGTTATGAAACACATTCATCAAAGCACGTGAGGAATAAATTGATCAAATCATAAACATATCCAAACATTCATACACATCCAAGATTCAAAACAAAATCGTTATGTCATTAAATACTCACAACCATTGTGTTCCACAATCAATCGAAATAAATGTCAAACATGCATAATCATTCAAACCCTAGGTAGTTCTAATGCTTTAGCCCATAATCATTCTGAACAAACTGAAAGATCTAGTCCACAACATACTACCAAACATCATTCAATGGAATAAACACAAAAGAAATAGAAATCGATCGTTGTACACCCTTCGAATATCGATCCTAGGGCTTTCGATTGATGAATCTTGCCTTACTTTCCTTCCAAGCCTTCTTGGTCGCCTCCTATGCTCGTCCCCAATCGTGTCTAACCCTAAAAATCAAGCCTTCTGCCGTTATAATCAACCAAACCAGATTTTCTGAAGAAAAAAAAACAATCGCGTCTCGTGCCGCGACGCCCATAGCAATATCCTTCGCGTAGCACGAAGGGTTTCAGAAACCGACAAAAGAGTCGGGTCAACCCAATGATTAAGTCAGGGGTATTTCGGTAATTTCCACATTTCTCGTAGCGCGACAGGGTTTTGCTTGGTTCTCGCGGTACGCGAAGGGCACAAAAATTCAATTTTCTTGTTCTCTTCAATTCCAGACCCGTCCTCGCCCTACCGGAAGCTCATTTCTTCTCATTCTCATGCCAAATACGTATGTTTATGATCTGCAAGCACCCATTTACAAAATTGTGAAGTACCAGCTAAAATCGATTACAAAACTAACTAAATATGTGCAGAAACTAACAAAAACAACCAAATAAAGTGATGTGTTTTGTTACTTGAGATATTATGTTTAGAATTTTACTGTGTTTGGTTATTTGGTATTGAAATGGAATGATGATCATAACAGGTGGTTTTAGTATTAAAAATGATGGTGATACAGGTTGGGTTTATTTGGATTGGTGGGAAAATGGTAGCCAATATTGGTGGGTATTGGTGGGAAAATGGTAGCTAATGATCCTAACCAAACTATAGCAAAATGATCCCAAAATGGTAGTTAGAATAATATGGTAGCAAAATGGTAGCAACCAAGATGGCAGCAAATGGTAGCGAGAAAAATGGTAGCAAAATAGTAGCAACAATTGTGACTTTTTTGTGGTCGCAAGTTACAATGGCAAAAAATATAACGGTGGCAAAACGGTAGCAATAGGTCTTTTGCCACCAGGGTTTTACCCACCGCTTTTTGGTGGTAATTTGGTCTCAAAATGGTAATTGCCACCATTTTGCAACCGAAATTCTGGAAGCAAGTCCCTTGTTTTTGTAATAGTGTATTGTATTTTAACATTCAAATCAGCCTATCAAGCTAAATATTTTAATATATTTAAAAATAATTCGTGAAAAAATATTACTGTTGCTGTTGCTGTTGCTGTTGCTGTTGCTGTTGCTGTTGCTGTTGCTGTTGCTGTTGCTGATGCTGTTGTTGTTGTTGTTGAACATTATAGTGAACTAATTTGAAGTTAATGATAGTAAGAGACTTAAATAGAAGTTTAGATAAGAAAAGAAGTTTAACTAAAAACTTTATAACTAATTCCAAATTAAATTCATTTGTTTAATAATATGTTAATTATTTTTCATATCTATAATTCACAATGCATGATTAAATAATGGATATCAATAATTAAATAATAGATACATATTGAAAAACAAAACTAAATTACTACAATGATAATAACTTTTATCAATTATATATATTTTTTAAATTAAGAGTTATAAACAGATAATAACAATTTAAAATAAGTAGTTGTCAAAAAAAATTGAATATTAAAGTTAATTTTCTTATTTTATTATATAATTACCTGAATAAGTAAAAATATTTATATACTTACATTTAATAATATTACAATACATAAAAAGAATTAATTTTTATGAATTATAATTATACCATAATTTGTAAAATATAGAAATAAGTCCTTAGTTTTTGTAATTTACCTACAAAATGAAAAGATTTAAAAGTTTTATATTATTTAATGAAAATATTAAGTTAAAATATAAAAATATATGAATATACATGAAATAATTTAGGGTTTTAATATTCTCATTTTTAATAAAATCATTATTTGTATAGTTTACAATTTGTTTTATAATGTATATATTTTATATTACTTTGTTTAGTTATTTGTTTTTTCAATATACTCTAAACATATTATTAAATTTCTACATTGAAAGTGTAAGATATTCATGACTTAATTATTTATTTGTATACATAATTTATTAAATAGAAGAAAATAAGTTAAAGTAATAATTTGTCAAATTTATTAGTTATCACTATTAATTAAGGAGTGTTAATAAATGATTTAATGCTCCAAGTTTTAGGAAGGAAACAGAAATGAAACATGCTCCATTGCATGACATATGGCAAACAAAAACCTTGATTTATTATATAAGATAGATATGTGTATATGTGTATTACAATTAGTAATGAAAAATTTTAAGATAAAATATTTTTTAAATAACTTATAAGTAAATAATTAAAGTAATGAAACAATAATATTACATTTTTCACTTTAAAAATTTTTTTATTTAAAACAAAATTTTAAAAAATGTCAGCTTAATTTTACTAAATATCTCATTTAAAAATTCTGTTTTCAAATTACTTTTGTTTTAGAAAAAATCGTTTTATTTTCTAAGTTGTTTGTTATTAAACTTTTGTTTTTCTAGAAGAAAACGGTTTTAACGACGAATTTTGTATTCTAACGAAAGTTTGTTATTCTAATAAATTTAGTATTTTATAATAATTTATTATTTAAAAGTACTTTTAAGATTTTTTTAAAACTATAGAAAGTATAAATAGTATACTTATTACAATTATTATTATTTAACAAGAAATAGGTGATGTGAGAATTGTAGCTAAACTTATATTGAATTAAAAGCAACCTGTGTTTATATTTAATTTATATATTCATAAAAAATGCATGTCATGAGATTGTGGTAAGGGTTCAATTTGGTGCCTGTGTTTTTGTTCCTATATTTGGCTTGACCCTTAGAGGAATTCTTTCAAATATAAAAAAAACGTTAGTTTTTACTGGCTATATGTTTTTGCTATAATTATAAACAAGAGTCAAGGACAATTATTATCTATGATTGACATGTATTTGAAGCATCCGGTGTTTACCCATGGTCACAAATTTGTTACATTATTTAGGATTAAAAGTAGAGAATGTTTAAAATTATTAATTTTAGATAAAGATGATAGCATCTCAAATAGACCAACAAATATTATATACAAAGAAGTATTTACTAATTTATGAAATTTTGTTGTAACCTTGCTTTATGACTTATTGTATGTAACAAAATGTAATTTTAGTTTTTTATTTATATTACATTTTTTGTTGCTTTTTACCTACATATAATCCATCCCGAATTTCACTAAATTTGAATTAAGACTCTTGTTATACAAAATCAGGTAGCGACACTACCTATTTGTTAAAGCAGGTAGAGTTGATTATTTGGGATGAAGCAACAATGTCACATAAGTATGCATTCGAAGTATTAGACAGAACTATGAATGACATATTTAGTGACAATATTGCTAACAATTTTCAAAGGCTATTTGGAGGAAAAGTACTTTTTATTAGAGACTTAAAGACAAATTCTACCTATTCTTCAAAATGGAAGTAGAAATGATATTGTGAATGCATCATTAAGTTTTTCTTACATTTGACAAAAGTGTAAAGTTTTCAAGTTAACAAGAAACATGAGGTTGAGTCTAGGAAGTGAATAATGTGATATTGAATAAACAAAGATGTTTTCACATTAGCTTCTAGAATTAGTTACTGATTCTTTTAGTTGCTGATTCTTTTAGTTACTGATTCAAAATTTCTTTCAACAAAGAGCAATATTGGCACCCACAAATGAAGTTGTTGAAGATGTTAATGATCGTTTGCTATCACTATTTCTTGGGAAGGAAAATAAGTTTTAAGCTATGATAGTATTTGCTATTTTGATTAGATTCACGATAACTTTGATAAACATTCACTACTACAAAAATCACCGTAATGCAACCTTTATAGTAAAGAAAAGGATGCATTAGCTGAAGTTACATTAGAGTTAATGCAACTTTTTTGTTACATAATGCAACTTTCTTTTTCCTAATAAAACTTTTTTAAACACAACTTTTTAAAAAAAGTTACATTATGTAATAAAAATGTTGCATTAGGCTAATGCAACTTCACCTAATGCAACTTCACCTAATGTAACATATTTGCAACCTTTTGTGACAAAAAAAAGTTGCATTAGGCTTATTTTGTAGTAGTGTATTATACTCACTTGTGTTCTCAATGGATTCAAATTCTCTTTGCCTAATCATAAATTAGTTTTATAAATTTGTTTTAAAGATTGGTGGTCTAGTAATGTTACTAAGAAATATTGACCATAAAAATGGATTATGTATTGACATTAGACAACAAGTGATTTCTCTTGGTAATCTTGTTATAGACTTTGAAATTATATCGGGTAGCAATATTGATACTTTTGTTTTTATTCCTAGACTTGGCAAGATCCATTCTGACAAAAATATTCCTTTCAAATTTAGAAAACAGTTTCAACTGGTAATTTGTTTTGTCATGATCTTAAACAAGAGTTAAGGAAGTCATTATTTAGGGTTGGTTTGTAAGCATGCAGTGTTTACCCCAGTCAGCTTTACGTTACATTATAAAGGGATAAATGTAAAGAATGTTTAAAACTTTTAATTTTAAATAAAGATTGTAACTTTACAAATAACAAAATATTGTATAGAAAGAAGTATTTACTAATGTATGAAATTTTGTTTTAACCTGGCTTTATGACTTGTTGTACAAAATGTAATTTTAGCCATTTATATTTATCACATTTTTTTGTTGCTTTTTGCCTACATATAATACATCATGTGTTTTACATAGGTTATAACTTAGTTTAATGATATAAAAATATTAATTAAATTTTTATTATATTCAATTTTATATTTGTTTTATTATATACAATTTATTGTCTTTTAAACGTTTTTTTATAAATAAATGTTGATTCTAAATTAAAGTGACTCTCTTTTGGCTTTTTTTGTTGTATCAAACATTAAATAAAAAATAAAAATATAAAAAGAAATACCCTGACGCAAATGTTCTGTCCGTCAAAACGATTTCAAGACCATTTATGATTCTTACGTAATTTTTGAGTTACATTAGAACGATCTCGAAATTAAGAAACATTACAACCAACTTGCAATGCAAAAGGGATCGACGGTGCCTACGTCAGCGCCGGAAAATCACGTCATTTTTCCGCAAGTTGGCGTTCACGATCACGAACTAAACCACACCTGTGTATCCCAAAATGCAACTGCCCCGCCGCGATCAAAAACTCCGCCGCCTGCTGCGGCGTCATCAGCTCCACCACCGCCTTCAATGTCCTCAGACGGAGATCATCAGCTTTCTCAACGATCTTCACCAGCTGTTCGATCTTCTTATCAAAATCCACAAATTTCCCACCCAATAACTCACATGATTCAACCTGATATAACACCAAAACGTATGTCATCAAATTTGATTTATGATTTGCGAAATTTCGTGATGAACAGGTATTTTATAAATAGTTTCATAAAACTTGTTTATCGTAAAATGTTACGGATCGAAACCATTGCAAAGTTGGTAATTGTTCAACATCGGTTATATAAACAATTGACGTGGGATTTTTAAGTCATATGATTTCTCTGACCCATCAAACTAGTCTTTTGAGTACTGATTGGTTTGTATTATAAAATTTACATATGAAATGACAAATTTTGTAATTAATTAGCAGGTGATTTGTTGCATGCCTGCCACTCCGACAACTTATCTGTGATGACGTTCTCTTGTTGGACAGTCTCACACTGCAGCTCGCTAACACGCGCAAACTGCGCCGGAGACAGGTCGCCGAGGTCGCCGGTGCGGATACCGTGCAGGATGTCGGTCATCCGCGACTCGAAACGGATGCTGGATTCGGTGTAGATGAGGTGGAACGCGGTGGTCGGGCGCCACCCGGCTATCCAGTAGAGGGACCGTTCGAGGGTGGTCGACCACCGCGCGCAGAACACGGAGAGAACGTCTTGGTTAGCGGCGACTGACTTGACTCGGTAGTACTCGGAGAATTGGAACATGAGTTTGTTGACGAGTTGGGTGAGTTGTTGATGGTGGTCGTCGGAGGTGGGTGGCCTTGGAGCATCCATGAGTTGGCGGATCTGGTGGTTAAGTTGGCCATACCATGTTTCATAGAACCGGTGGAAGTCCATATATGTAGAATGGTTCAATTAAGTGTAGAATGGTGCCAGCTGATGGTTAAGATCGACATGCGTTTGGTTTATATATATGCAGTGTTTTTGGTGGTGATAATTTTCAAATATTTGCAACTTGCATGAATTTATATATATCTAAGTAAACTGGTAGGTGTTATTGTTATCTTTGACCCGTCGGTTTAAGAATAAACTTACATTGAAACATAAATACAATTATACACTGGGACTAAGTTTTTAAAGGGGCGCTACCCATGTCGTTTTTTCGTTTATTATAGTCGATTTTTTATTAAATAATTTTATAGGTATTGAGTTTAATCATATTTGTTTTTCTTTTTAAAATCTTCGACTCCATGTGAGCTTTTTCAAATTATCGTAGCAATAAAATTAATAAATATAATACAAATTAAATGCATATAAAATATCAACAATTTCCTGATATTTGACGCTTTAAGACATACGAGCCCATCTCTCATCATTTCTAAGTGGGGTGTAATTGTTAAACCACTTAAGAGCCGGCGTTAAACCCTAAGCAAAAATTTCATGTGGCAAGAAATTTAGATTATCGACTACGGTTAAGATTTGTAAGTTTCATCAAACAACAAAAAGATATATCATTTGATATCATAGAAACTACATATATTCATTCATACACATACTCGCATTACTCACAATACAAGTCAAATGGATTATACGTCGTAATCTAATCTTTTCTTTTTATTTTCTTGTATATTTTATGGTGTCTTGCATATGGATGTTATAAAATAACCGAAAATCGTTTAAAACCGAGATGTATCCGTAACCAAAAAAAACCTAACCAAATTCCAAATTCGGTTTTTGGTTCGGTTATCGGTTCCATGTTTTTTTGAATTCGGTTTGTTTAGTTTGATTAGTCGATTAAACCGAATTCAGATATAAATTTATTATTTTTATTAATAATATATAAGGCTGAATTCGGTTTATTCGATTTGAATTCGGTTTTTAACCGATTTACTTAGTTTTTAATCGGTTTATTCGGTTCGGATAACCACTTCCCGAATTCGGTTCGGTTTGGTTTTCGGTTCGAGAAAAAAATTTTGAAAACCGATTAAACCGAATCCAACAAACCAAACAAATCATTAACCGAACCGATGAACACCTCTTTCACGTGGAAATTAACGATTACCATCAAGCTCAGATCCAAGCTTTCAAGAAGTGGAAACTTATCTCAAGCTTCTTGTGTGCTACTACGTTTTAAAAAGCAATTTTGTAGAAATCGCTAGTCGCTAGTCGGTCGGAGGGTGGGGACTATGGATTATTCGAGATTAATCGGCCTAATCGGATAGTTGGGCTTAGTCGACCTTAGGGGACTAACGATTAATCGGCCTAGTAGGGGATTTTTACGACCATGTTAAAAAGCAACGTTAAACATCTGCACAAAACCGATTATCTCGTGACGAATGATCCAAGCCGCCAATTCTGGCTACAAATTACATCGAAAATTGGGGGATTTCAACAACTCCGAGGGCGGTCACCGGCGATTGTATAAACAATTCGATTCGTATGAGATATCTAGATTGGTGTTCTATCTTTATCTGATTTTACATAATTCGAATGAAATTCATATGTGAAACAAGATCAAATTCACCCTCAAATTGACAAGTTGATCTGTTCTAATTGCAAAGATCAGACCAACACGACTACCAAGATCAATCGAAAAAAGAAATTAATAAGACTAATTGCTAAAATCAAGTAACAAAACTGATGCGAGAGGTTCCCGATGATTCATGGGAAACCCTAATTGAATATGAAGCGTACCGATATACAGAGTTCGTAAATCTTAATCAATAGCTTTATACTGCTCTTCTAACAGTCGCCGGTGCCGTTGATCTCGCAGCTCCGACTTCTTTACGGCTCTCCATTTGTTGATCGCGGCGGTACAAAGGACTGATAAAACCAATTATACAATCACGCTAAATCAAATTACCAATCTTACAGAATCCTTTGAACTTATATTTAAAGAAAAACAAAATTGAGTGAGAAGAACCGATGAATTACTTCCGGCGCCGACCAGACACAGCAGCCGGAAAAGCTTTTTGCCGTTATCATCTCCGGTTGACATTTTGATCGCTATCTTTTTCGAGCCCCCAAATCGCTAGGTATTGGGGAGGCTCGGATGCGATTTTGCGGGATTGTGATTGTATTTGCATATTCTTCCCTATACTTTTAATCATTTCATTGATTCCACAAGCGTTGCAAATTACAATTTTTTGCCCTAAATGCTTCAATCAAATTGGATTATCATTATATTTTTGTTATATTTACCCGAGTCAAAGTAGCTTAGCTTTGGTATTTTAAGCTTAAGAAACCAATGTTTTAAAAACCGGACCAGGAACACATGATCGACCAGCTCAAATATAGCACGCTAGCCATCCTCTCATGAACCAAAATCATGTATAGCACCGATTCACCGTTCGGACCGAGTACTTGTTCAAATATAGCTCAAATATAGCACCGATTCACCGTTCGGACCAAGTACATGTTCACTGGTCGGACCGAGAACTTGTTCACTAATCGGACCGGATTATCATTATACTTGTGCCACTTTCCTTTGTTTTAATAAGTTATATTTAACCAAGTCAAACCAGTTGGACCGGTAACGAGTTGGATGGCCAACCCAAATATAGCATGCGAACCGCCCTCTCACAAGCCGGTCGGTTCACGTTTGAACAGGAAACCGGTTCACTGTCTTGACCAGATTTAGGTTTACTTCTTTTTTTTTTTTCTTAACTAAAATCCAAAGAAAAAGACATTGAAACCTAAACCTTGTATTTTTTTTTTTTTTTGCATTATATTGTTGGTTTGAACATTAATTATATACTTGTTTAAATATGTTTATAATTATATAATTTTTAGGAATTTTTTATATACTCATTATGTCATCCAGCTCTTAAATACGGTTTGACCGATGACCATTAAGACGTCCATCAACATACGGTTCAGTTCTGAGTAGGGGTGTTCATCTAATCGAATTTCGAATAACTCGAATGTTTTGAATCGAATGATTTCGAATTTTGAATTTTTAGGAGCACCCGAATTCAATTCGAATTCGAATTGGTTTGATTTATACTTAATTATAAAATTGTTTATACTTTCTATCTTTATATATTCAAAATATCAAATAATCAAAATGTTAAACTTTCAAATATCAAATAACCAACATTTAAGTTGTAATATTAAAGATATCAATAAAATTCATAAAATGATAAAAGTTCAATATAATGCAGTAATAACATACAAAAAACATAAAGTTTTAGCATTGAAACCTAAACCTTGTATTTTTTTTTTTTAGCATTATATTGTTGGTTTGAACATTAATTATATACTTGTTTAAATATGTTTATAATTATATAATTTTTAGGAATTTTTTATATACTCATTATGTCATCCAACTCTTAAATACGGTTTGACCGATGACCATTAAGACGTCCATCAACATACGGTTCAGTTCTGAGTAGGGGTGTTCATCTAATCGAATTTCGAATAACTCGAATGTTTTGAATAGAATGATTTCGAATTTTGAATTTTTAGGAGCACCCGAATTCAATTCGAATTCGAATTGGTTTGATTTATACTTAATTATAAAATTGTTTATACTTTCTATCTTTATATATTCAAAATATCAAATAATCAAAATGTTAAACTTTCAAATATCAAATAACCAACATTTAAGTTGTAATATTAAAGATATCAATAAAATTCATAAAATGATAAAAGTTCAATATAATGCAGTGATAACATACAAAAAACATAAAGTTTTAGCATTGAAACCTAAACCTTGTATTTTTTTTTCTAGCATTATATTGTTGGTTTGAACATTAATTATATACTTGTTTAAATATGTTTATAATTATATAATTTTTAGGAATTTTTTATATACTCATTATGTCATCCAGCTCTTAAATACGGTTTGACCGATGACCATTAAGACGTCCATCAACATACGGTTCAGTTCTGAGTAATCTAATCGAATTTCGAATGACTCGAATGTTTTGAATCGAATGATTTCGAATTTTGAATTTTTAGGAGCACCCGAATTCAATTCGAATTCGAATTGGTTTGATTTATACTTAATTATAAAATTGTTTATACTTTCTATCTTTATATATTCAAAATATCAAATAATCAAAATTTTAAACTTTCAAATATCAAATAACCAACATTTAAGTTGTAATATTAAAGATATCAATAAAATTCATAAAATGATAAAAGTTCAATATAATGCAGTTACAAAAAACATACAGTTTTAGCATTGAAACCTAAACCTTGTATATTTTTTTTTAGCATTATATTGTTGGTTTGAACATTAATTATATACTTGTTTAAATATGTTTAAAATTATATAATTTTTAGGAATTTTTTATATACTCATTATGTCATCCAGCTCTTAAATACGGTTTGACCGATGACCATTAACACGTCCATCAACATACGGTTCAGTTCTGAGTAGGGGTGTTCATCTAATCGAATTTCGAATAACTCGAATGTTTTGAATCGAATGATTTCGAATTTTGAATTTTTAGGAGCACCCGAATTCAATTCGAATTCGAATTGGTTTGATTTATACTTAATTATAAAATTGTTTATACTTTCTATCTTTATATATTCAAAATATCAAATAATCAAAATGTTAAACTTTCAAATATCAAATAACCAACATTTAAGTTGTAATATTAAAGATATCAATAAAATTCATAAAATGATAAAAGTTCAATATAATGCAGTGATAACATACAAAAAACATAAAGTTTTAGCATTGAAACCTAAACCTTGTATTTTTTTTTTAGCATTATATTGTTGGTTTGAACATTAATTATATACTTGTTTAAATATGTTTATAATTATATAATTTTTAGGAATTTTTTATATACTCATTATGTCATCCAGCTCTTAAATACGGTTTGACCGATGACCATTAAGACGTCCATCAACATACGGTTCAGTTCTGAGTAGGGGTGTTCATCTAATCGAATTTCGAATGACTCGAATGTTTTGAATCGAATGATTTCGAATTTTGAATTTTTAGGAGCACCCGAATTCAATTCGAATTCGAATTGGTTTGATTTATACTTAATTATAAAATTGTTTATACTTTCTATCTTTATATATTCAAAATATCAAATAATCATAATGTTAAACTTTCAAATATCAAATAACCAACATTTAAGTTGTAATATTAAATATATCAATAAAATTCATAAAATGATAAAAGTTCAATATAATGCAGTGATAACATACAAAAAACATAAAGTTTTAGCATTGAAACCTAAACCTTGTATATTTTTTTTAGCATTATATTGTTGGTTTGAACATTAATTATATACTTGTTTAAATATGTTTAAAATTATATAATTTTTAGGAATTTTTTATATACTCATTATGTCATCCAGCTCTTAAATACGGTTTGACCGATGACCATTAAGACGTCCATCAACATACGGTTCAGTTCTGAGTAGGGGTGTTCATCTAATCGAATTTCGAATAACTCGAATGTTTTGAATCGAATGATTTCGAATTTTGAATTTTTAGGAGCACCCGAATTCAATTCGAATTCGAATTGGTTTGATTTATACTTAATTATAAAATTGTTTATACTTTCTATCTTTATATATTCAAAATATCAAATAATCAAAATGTTAAACTTTCAAATATCAAATAACCAACATTTAAGTTGTAATATTAAAGATATCAATAAAATTCATAAAATGATAAAAGTTCAATATAATGCAGTGGTAACATACAAAAAACATAAAGTTTTAGCATTGAAACCTAAACCTTGTATTTTTTTTTTTAGCATTATATTGTTGGTTTGAACATTAATTATATACTTGTTTAAATATGTTTATAATTATATAATTTTTAGGAATTTTTTATATACTCATTATGTCATCCAGCTCTTAAATACGGTTTGACCGATGACCATTAAGACGTCCATCAACATACGGTTCAGTTCTGAGTAGGGGTGTTCATCTAATCGAATTTCGAATAACTCGAATGTTTTGAATCGAATGATTTCGAATTTTGAATTTTTAGGAGCACCCGAATTCAATTCGAATTCGAATTGGTTTGATTTATACTTAATTATAAAATTGTTTATACTTTCTATCTTTATATATTCAAAATATCAAATAATCAAAATGTTAAACTTTCAAATATCAAATAACCAACATTTAAGTTGTAATATTAAAGATATCAATAAAATTCATAAAATGATAAAAGTTCAATATAATGCAGTGATAACATACAAAAAACATAAAGTTTTAGCATTGAAACCTAAACCTTGTATTTTTTTTTTTAGCATTATATTGTTGGTTTGAACATTAATTATATACTTGTTTAAATATGTTTATAATTATATAATTTTTAGGAATTTTTTATATACTCATTATGTCATCCAGCTCTTAAATACGGTTTGACCGATGACCATTAAGACGTCCATCAACATACGGTTCAGTTCTGAGTAGGGGTGTTCATCTAATCGAATTTCGAATGACTCGAATGTTTTGGATCGAATGATTTCGAATTTTGAATTTTTAGGAGCACCCGAATTCAATTCGAATTCGAATTGGTTTGATTTATACTTAATTATAAAATTGTTTATACTTTCTATCTTTATATATTCAAAATATCAAATAATCAAAATGTTAAACTTTCAAATATCAAATAACCAACATTTAAGTTGTAATATTAAAGATATCAATAAAATTCATAAAATGATAAAAGTTCAATATAATGCAGTGACAACATACAAAAAACATAAAGTTTTAGCATTGAAACCTAAACCTTGTATATTTTTTTTTAGCATTATATTGTTGGTTTGAACATTAATTATATACTTGTTTAAATATGTTTAAAATTATATAATTTTTAGGAATTTTTTATATACTCATTATGTCATCCAGCTCTTAAATACGGTTTGACCGATGACCATTAAGACGTCCATCAACATACGGTTCAGTTCTGAGTAGGGGTGTTCATCTAATCGAATTTCGAATAACTCGAATGTTTTGAATCGAATGATTTCGAATTTTGAATTTTTAGGAGCACCCGAATTCAATTCGAATTCGAATTGGTTTGATTTATACTTAATTATAAAATTGTTTATACTTTCTATCTTTATATATTCAAAATATCAAATAATCAAAATGTTAAACTTTCAAATATCAAATAACCAACATTTAAGTTGTAATATTAAAGATATCAATAAAATTCATAAAATGATAAAAGTTCAATATAATGCAGTGGTAACATACAAAAACATAAAGTTTTAGCATTGAAACCTAAACCTTGTATTTTTTTTTTTAGCATTATATTGTTGGTTTGAACATTAATTATATACTTGTTTAAATATGTTTATAATTATATAATTTTTAGGAATTTTTTATATACTCATTATGTCATCCAGCTCTTAAATACGGTTTGACCGATGACCATTAAGACGTCCATCAACATACGGTTCAGTTCTGAGTAGGGGTGTTCATCTAATCGAATTTCGAATAACTCGAATGTTTTGAATCGAATGATTTCGAATTTTGAATTTTTAGGAGCACCCGAATTCAATTCGAATTCGAATTGGTTTGATTTATACTTAATTATAAAATTGTTTATACTTTCTATCTTTATATATTCAAAATATCAAATAATCAAAATGTTAAACTTTCAAATATCAAATAACCAACATTTAAGTTGTAATATTAAAGATATCAATAAAATTCATAAAATGATAAAAGTTCAATATAATGCAGTGATAACATACAAAAAACATAAAGTTTTAGCATTGAAACCTAAACCTTGTATTTTTTTTTTTTAGCATTATATTGTTGGTTTGAACATTAATTATATACTTGTTTAAATATGTTTATAATTATATAATTTTTAGGAATTTTTTATATACTCATTATGTCATCCAGCTCTTAAATACGGTTTGACCGATGACCATTAAGACGTCCATCAACATACGGTTCAGTTCTGAGTAGGGGTGTTCATCTAATCGAATCTCGAATGACTCGAATGTTTTGAATCGAATGATTTCGAATTTTGAATTTTTAGGAGCACCCGAATTCAATTCGAATTCGAATTGGTTTGATTTATACTTAATTATAAAATTGTTTATACTTTCTATCTTTATATATTCAAAATATCAAATAATCAAAATGTTAAACTTTCAAATATCAAATAACCAACATTTAAGTTGTAATATTAAAGATATCAATAAAATTCATAAAATGATAAAAGTTCAATATAATGCAGTGACAACATACAAAAAACATAAAGTTTTAGCATTGAAACCTAAACCTTGTATATTTTTTTTTAGCATTATATTGTTGGTTTGAACATTAATTATATACTTGTTTAAATATGTTTAAAATTATATAATTTTTAGGAATTTTTTATATACTCATTATGTCATCCAGCTCTTAAATACGGTTTGACCGATGACCATTAAGACGTCCATCAACATACGGTTCAGTTCTGAGTAGGGGTGTTCATCTAATCGAATTTCGAATAACTCGAATGTTTTGAATCGAATGATTTCGAATTTTGAATTTTTAGGAGCACCCGAATTCAATTCGAATTCGAATTGGTTTGATTTATACTTAATTATAAAATTGTTTATACTTTCTATCTTTATATATTCAAAATATCAAATAATCAAAATGTTAAACTTTCAAATATCAAATAACCAACATTTAAGTTGTAATATTAAAGATATCAATAAAATTCATAAAATGATAAAAGTTCAATATAATGCAGTAATAACATACAAAAAACATAAAGTTTTAGCATTGAAACCTAAACCTTGTATTTTTTTTTTAGCATTATATTGTTGGTTTGAACATTAATTATATACTTGTTTAAATATGTTTATAATTATATAATTTTTAGGAATTTTTTATATACTCATTATGTCATCCAGCTCTTAAATACGGTTTGACCGATGACCATTAAGACGTCCATCAACATACGGTTCAGTTCTGAGTAGGGGTGTTCATCTAATCGAATTTCGAATGACTCGAATGTTTTGAATCGAATGATTTCGAATTTTGAATTTTTAGGAGCACCCGAATTCAATTCGAATTCGAATTGGTTTGATTTATACTTAATTATAAAATTGTTTATACTTTCTATCTTTATATATTCAAAATATCAAATAATCAAAATGTTAAACTTTCAAATATCAAATAACCAACATTTAAGTTGTAATATTAAAGATATCAATAAAATTCATAAAATGATAAAAGTTCAATATAATGCAGTGATAACATACAAAAAACATAAAGTTTTAGCATTGAAACCTAAACCTTGTATATTTTTTTTTAGCATTATATTGTTGGTTTGAACATTAATTATATACTTGTTTAAATATGTTTAAAATTATATAATTTTTAGGAATTTTTTATATACTCATTATGTCATCCAGCTCTTAAATACGGTTTGACCGATGACCATTAAGACGTCCATCAACATACGGTTCAGTTCTGAGTAGGGGTGTTCATCTAATCGAATTTCGAATAACTCGAATGTTTTGAATCGAATGATTTCGAATTTTGAATTTTTAGGAGCACCCGAATTCAATTCGAATTCGAATTGGTTTGATTTATACTTAATTATAAAATTGTTTATACTTTCTATCTTTATATATTCAAAATATCAAATAATCAAAATGTTAAACTTTCAAATATCAAATAACCAACATTTAAGTTGTAATATTAAAGATATCAATAAAATTCATAAAATGATAAAAGTTCAATATAATGCAGTGGTAACATACAAAAAACATAAAGTTTTAGCATTGAAACCTAAACCTTGTATTTTTTTTTTTAGCATTATATTGTTGGTTTGAACATTAATTATATACTTGTTTAAATATGTTTATAATTATATAATTTTTAGGAATTTTTTATATACTCATTATGTCATCCAGCTCTTAAATACGGTTTGACCGATGACCATTAAGACGTCCATCAACATACGGTTCAGTTCTGAGTAGGGGTGTTCATCTAATCGAATTTCGAATGACTCGAATGTTTTGAATCGAATGATTTCGAATTTTGAATTTTTAGGAGCACCCGAATTCAATTCGAATTCGAATTGGTTTGATTTATACTTAATTATAAAATTGTTTATACTTTCTATCTTTATATATTCAAAATATCAAATAATCAAAATGTTAAACTTTCAAATATCAAATAACCAACATTTAAGTTGTAATATTAAAGATATCAATAAAATTCATAAAATGATAAAAGTTCAATATAATGCAGTGATAACATACAAAAAACATAAAGTGACAAGTAATCAAAATATTAGAAATCAACAACCAAAATGATCAATTTGTTAAGCCTCACGATTGACGCGTTTGTTGTGAATGTTTAGATGTATCATATTTGAAAGTGTTAAAATTATGGATATTTTATAATTAACTAACTAAAAAACCTAATTTTTAAATATAGTAACTACTTGTGTATATAAAATAAAAATATATAAATAATTTAAATTTGAATTTCGAAACGAATCGAATTAAACATATGAAATTCGAAATTCGATATTATATTACGAATTGAATCCAATTCGAATATGAAAATTCGAATCGAATTTCGACTTAGTGTTTTTCGAATTGAAATCAAATTGAATTTAATTTTTTTGAAGTCATATTCGAAAACTTAACACCCTTAATTCTGAGAACATTGTAAAAAAATATTAACGAGTTATAATTTGAATTTTACATTAGTCAGATAATAACTGTGTATCTTTGTGTAACATCTGTGCCGGAACCGTCACCGGAACAGTAATTTGCACAGTGAAGTGCACAGTAACTCAGGTACACGCTACGCGAGGCTATATTTATACTATGTACACTGGAGGATTAACACTAAACTAATACGCGATTGTCTTAAATCTGATTTAAAACCTTAGGGTTTAATAGTCAGAAACACATCAGACAACAATGAACAAGTAAACATATGTGTGATTTGATGCCAGGTTGTATAAACGTATGCGAGGATAATCAGAACAAAACCATAACAGTTGTTGTTACAGAATGTTAAACAGACGAATTATTCGTATAGGTGACGATCTGTACGAATAAATCTGAAGGTTTAATGATCTGAAATGATGACTGGAAAATAGAAACAAGATCAGAAAGTGAAACGTACGATCGTGTTCGTGCAGTTAGCGCTCTGCACGAAGACGCGCGTAAATGACGTTTTCTGACGAAACGAAGAACGATTCGAACGATAATAATGTTAAGGAAATAGAATATTTCCTGTTTTACAATTTTGAAACTCATCATAAATAAACTAGAACAAAACTAGTATACTTTCAAGCGCGTGAAACAAATACGCGAAAAAATTAAAGAAACGCGTTAAAAATAAGAAATTTCGTTAAATCATTTAAGAATAATAATATTTAACATTTTTATAAAAAATGATTACTTACCAAATATTTAAAATAAATTCTTTTATTTAATTACGTAATTATACGCGATTTACGTTCCGGAAACGTAACGAAACCGCGAACCGAGCAACCAAAACGAACCCGGACACCACCCGGGATATAAAAACCCACAAATGAGAGTTTCCTCTCATTTCCCTCATCTTCAACCTCTCTCCTACACCCATTTCCGGCCAACACCCTTTTAGGGTTTTCTACCCCTTCTCTCTTCCATATCTTGGTCATTTCTCAACGAAAATGGGCGTTCTTGGTGTCCACGCGTAGCCCTTGATCTCCTCTACACGAAAGTACAAAGGATCTGTACCAAAATCCACTGAAATCGAAGGTATGAGACCAAGAAACTTCCGAAAATTAGGGTTTCTAAGCCCTAGTCGACCAACACTTTGATAACCGGTTACACCCATCAGCCTTGAGCCTCATGACCACCTAGACGAACACTAACCTACACCATTTCGACCATACCAGAGAACCTTGATATGAGGGTGGCTAGGGGCGCCGCCGCATCTTGGCCGAAGGAACCCCAGACGGCCGAATGGGTCTGGGAACCTTCATTCGGCGAATGGCAACCCAGCCATTCGAGCTGAACCATTCGGGGCTTACTTATTCGCCGACCATCTTCCCGAATGGCCTCCTTCGCCGCTGCTACATTCGCCGGAGCCACCTTCAGTCGGCAGCCACCTCCAGTCGGGGGTCTACTCACTCGCCACCTTCACCATTTGGCCATCTTCATCTGACCCAACATGGACAATCCGTTTAAAACCCTAGTGGCCAAGCAGATCCCTGATTAAGAAGGTCATCGGACTACACACTTCAGGCCCATTATGACTACCATAGGCCCAACAGCCACTCAATCGCCAGGCCAGGAACATTCGACCCAAATAACCCCCATTCGGCCACTCCTATTTGGCATCATCTACCTGGCCGGACATCCCCTCATTCGGTTGAGATCTGGGAAAAAGGGAATCAAACCATGCAAACTCTCAGTGACTTAAAGGATACTCATCCAGCCAACACACCCTCTACGTATGGATTGGGTTATTCGAACAACATAACACAAATGGCCACACCTTCTGGTTGTCTCAACCCTAGTGACCGGCCCAGGAGTTTATAGGCCCACTGATTTAATTAGCCACACAGCTAATGGGCCCAAAGAAGCCGGTCTAGCCCAACAGCTAGGCCCAACATAACCCTTTGAACCCAACAGGCCCAAACCCCCTTGGATTGGCCCATTTCTGGCCCAACTTCTGATTTAGATCCATCTTGGTCCAATTTGAGTCATTAAGCCTAATTGGACTAACCTAGCCTTAACATTTAGCCAATCCATTTCAATTGCCTTTGAATCTCTTAATTTAGGCCCACACATATAACGGACTAGGCCACCAGTGAGCCCACTTTACCCTCCAGGTCCAACACCTCTAAATTTGATCCATTTACTCTTGGAAGGCCCAACGTGAAGTGAATGGCCCAAGGCCCACTACTTATGGCTCAAGGCCTACTACCTTTGGCCCAAGGCCACAAATTTGGCCAAAAGCCCAAATCCAAGGCCCACATTGGTTTCAGCCCATGTAAGCAAGGCCCAGCTTGGCCCGTGAACCCTTTTGGCAAAGGCCAGAGACAAATCCCATTGGGCCCATCAAAATCCACCCGAGGCCCACAGAAGTTGATTTAAGGCCCATTTTGAGGCCCTTGTCCTCACTTTTGGAGCCATGTTGTCATTAACTTGGTCACCAACATGTTTCTGACCCATTTTCGATTCCAACAGCCCTATATGACTCTAGGCCCAACAAATATTGCCTAGGCCCACCTCGGGCCCAATAAATTCCTTAGAGGCCCAAAACAAGGCCCGCAAGGCCACTTGAACACTAGCTCTTGTAACCTTTGGCGAGGCCTTCATAATTCAACACCTAATATCATTAACCCAACTTAAATTGTTGGCCCACATGACTAAAGAACTATTGTAACTCTTTAACTCAACACTAATAAGTATGATAACCAAGGGATTACTACCAAAACGGCAACTTTTGCAACAAAGTCTTGTAATTTATAACATGACTTCATGAAACTACAAATGGGCTTTAAACACAAGCTAGTTAAGACAAGAATAAACCAAAGAAAGTCTATGGATTACAAGAACCAATAATAAATAATGATGGGCCAATAAAGACCGAAGACTTTGAGTGTTGGCCAAAGCTTATGGCTAACACATACATACACACATAATCCCTATAATCCATACTAATGAGTTATAAACATCGTGAAATCAATACAGGATCGTGAAAATACACTCAAGCACAATCAAGAGCGCGTACATTTTTGTTTAGGCTAAGTCAAACCTCAACAACTACAAGGTGAGTTCATTGTCCCTTTTCAAACATATTTGTTTTTACCTCGGGACTGAGAAGCATGTTATACATTTTAAATAAACATTGAAATGTTTTAAAGAAATGCTTTTACACTTATTCTTGGTGCTTATACTATATGCTTGACACTTATGACTTATTGTCTATACTTAAACTTCATGATGGATACCTACGCTATGAAACTCTAGGTTTAAACTTTATACTTGACGAGGATACTATAAACTTTATTCCTAAACTATAGGCTAAAGTCTAAATGACTACGCCAGAGGCTACGTGCTTAAACTATACGCTTGACGATTGTGCTGTAAACTAAATGCTTAGACGACATTACTCGAAGCTAAGGCTTTGAAACACTTGAATACTCGAATAGTTGAAGGCTCGATACTCATAAATACTTACTATACTTGGAATGCTTGGAACAATTGTTTTAAACTTAGCAAAATGCTTTATACTATTGATTATGCCAAGTGCTAAAGGCATAAGACGCTATTCAAACTCAATGCTATTTGATTATGCCAAGTGCTAAAGGCATAAGACACAACTAAAACTAAATACTATTGACTATGCCAAGTGCTAAAGGCATAAGCTACTTGTTAATACTAAACTATGTGTTAAATACCAAGTGCTAAGGGTATATGCTATTTGATGATGCTAATGTGAATGCTTGATATACTTGGGAAGGCTCAGACAACAGACTGATTGACCGCCGCGTCTTGACATTGGTCAAGCCCTACTAGTCATCAGTAACACTATGTGGATGCTTTAAACTTGTATGCTTAAACTACGGGACATTGTAGGACAGACTGTTGACCGCCGCGTGTTGACCTAGGTGTCAACCCCTACTAGTCATCAGTGTTCCTCCTTGTCGGACATCGTAAGACCGACTGATGGCCGCCGCGCCTTGACATTGGTCAAGCCCTACTAGTCATCAGTGCTCTTCGGTGTTAAAATCATGTAAGACAGACTGATTGACCGCCGCGTCTTGACAGTGGTCAAGCCCTACTAGTCATTCAGTGTTCTTCTTGATTTAATCATTAGGACCGTTATGGATGGATGCTAAATTCCCTAGGGTATTAAGCTGTCCATAATGGTGCCTCTCAAACTCGATACTCATATACTACTTTGTGCAGGTGAAATGTTAGGTAAGATGCTTAATTATCATTAACAGCAATGTCCTATGCGACTTAGTATGTGGTGGGACGGCGTCTGGGCGGGTCGTAGGCTTGACCCAGGGGTATGCCCTATATATAAGCATACCGAGTTGGATGATACAGGTGGTGTTAATGAGATTAGGGTTGTTACCTAGGGGATACTAGAATGCTTTTGGGGGATTATCATAAACTTCTACACATAATGCTTGATAAACTCATGTTGAAACTAATACATACTGATAACATAGACTTGGAAACTTTGAAGCAATAAACAAAAGCTACTTTTCACATACTAAAACTACATGAACTCACCAACCATTGGGTTGACCTTGTTTTTCTTACATGCTTTCTCAGGTGACGCACAGGTATAAGCTAAGACTCAGAACTTTGCATGCTAGGTAGCCCAACTAGAGGACCCAGCAGACTTTTGAAGAGCACATCTTTTGTAGCTAATACGAATCCATTTTGATATCTTGTACAGATACAAGATAGAAACAATTGATTCTTTTGAATAGGTTTACTTGGTTAAATTATCAAACATCAACATTGTAATTTAACTTTGTAATCCTATCTTAATGCTTTATTGTGCTTTAGATATTCTTAACATTGATGCTATGTAAACAATCTGATCAACCCGATTATCACTCACGATATCGCACTCCGGGAACCTTCCGCCCGACGGGACAACCGATCCTATCCCGCCGGCTCGGGGTGTGACAGATTGGTATCAGAGCTCAAGGTTATAGAGAATAATAGGTCATTTACTTAAATGGTTTGGCCTAGACTATAACTTAGGGACCCTCATGTAGAGAACTTAGGAATATGTTTGCATTATGTTTTCTGCATTCGATCACTGCACTAACCAAATTCTTTTGGTTATGATCAGAATGCCACCAAGAAAACAGCCTACTACTCAGACTTCTGCACCACATTCTTCTACTCCTACACCACCAGATTCGCCACCGCCACCTCCTCCTCCTCCACACTCCCCACCGCCAGGCTCAAACACTGTTCAGATGATAGATCCTGCTACCATCGCTTTGGCGACACTGCTGAGTACCCAACTGACAAGCCAACTGAAAGATGTCATCCCAGAGATGATAAATCGGATTCAAGGCCATGGCAACACCTCTGGCCATACTACAGGAGAGGCTAGTGGAAACACTAGTCATACTTCTGAATGCTCCTACAAATCCTTTGTAGGATGCAAACCACCAAGCTTTACTGGTGCTGAAGGAGCTGTTGGACTGATCCAATGGCTAGAGAAAATGGAGAATACACTGGACATAAGCGGTTGTCCAGAACACCACAAAGTTCGCTATGCAGCGGGATCATTTAGCAAGCGAGCATTGACATGGTGGAATGCTCAGATTAGAGCAAAGGGGAGAGATGAAACAATGACGATGCCCTGGGCAGAGTTCAAACTCCTACTGAGGAATGAGTTCTGTCCGAAACATGAACTGCAGCAATTAGAGGTTGAGCTCTCGAACCATGTGATGAAGGGAGCCGATCATATGACTTTTACCAACCGCTATCATGAATTGGTAGCCCTGGTGCCAGAGATGGTGCCAACATTGGAAAAGTTGATTGATCGATATGTAGCAGGATTACCTTCCTGTATTCAAAGCATTGTATTGGCTTCATATCCTGCTACACTGGAATCAGCTATCTCCCTCTCAGCCAAGCTTACCAAAGTAATGGTGAAATCAGGAGAGTTGAAAAACGACTCGAGCAAGATTAAAGAGGAACAACCGAAGAAGAAACAAAAGGTCACTCAAGACTGCGCGACACCCGTGCCTCTTCATCAAGTTGCTACAGTACCTGCTAAAGCTGCACGCAAACCCTACTCAGGCGTACATCCTCAATGTGCACAATGTCATTATCATCATGCTGCCACAATGCAGTGTAGGCAGTGTACCAATTGTGGCCGAAAAGGTCATTTGGCGCAACACTGCCGAACCACACCGGCACCGGCGGTAAACAACGCCGCCATGGCAATGCCACCCCCACAAAACCCTGGAAACTACAACAACAACAATCGGGGATGCTATAACTGTGGGGAATTAGGCCATTTCGCCAAAGACTGTCCACAAAGGGTAATACCGAGAGGGCAAGCACCGAGGGGGCGTGCATTTCAAATTGGAGCTGCTGCTGCACGCCAAGACACTGACACCAACACTGGTACATTTTTATTTAAAATCTTTGCAGGTGTATAATTTATACTAGCATGGATTTTCATTAACCTCATTAGAGTCAGTTCATAACTTACTCACAAATAGGGCAACATTCGCACATTTAATACACTGAATGACATGAACTTAGTGTTCACTTACCTTAGTGAGCAAACACATACTGTGAGATTCAAAGTGATGGACACGAGTGGTGTCAGTACCATCATTGGAAACGATGCTTTGTCCTTGATAGGGACAGGGTCATCTAATACAATAAAACTTTTCATGTCATTACAATGAACGAGCGAGATACATTTATAAGTCTCAGTATTGGGGTCGTCATTGTTGTCTTAATTGACGACATACGGATCCATTTTAACAAGGGGAGAAACGAAAGGCTTCTCCTGACAGAACTAACACACGAGCGTGAGAATTTTAGTGAACATTGTAGAACATGAAACTATGTAACCCAGGAGATACCACTATGGGAGTGTATACAAACAGCTATGGAATATAATGCCAAGCTACCTTACACTTCCAGTAGACTTGATGTTCTTGGAATGATAGGAACAATGAAATCAAGTCTGCTCATTTCATAATCACACACAAAATCATAGGCTTAAGGAGGACTAGGTCACATACAGGCAATATTCTTTCAAGAACATAAACATTTCGGATTGTACAGTCGAGAGACTGAAAACGAATCCGTAACTTATCGAACAGACTCGGGAAAAACTCTAAATGTAACTTCGCATAAACATGAGAACATGAGACACACGTAACATCAAAGCATCTCCATCTATGCAAAGAAAAAGTAGTACCCGACAATGATGCTTAAATTTCGTGACGAAATTTCTTTAACAAGGGGAGACTGTAACATCTGTGCCAGAACCGTCACCGGAACAGTAATTTGCACAGTGAAGTGCACAGTAACTCAGGTACACGCTACGCGAGGCTATATTAATACTATGTACACTGGAGGATTAACACTAAACTAATACGCGATTGTCTTAAATCTGATTTAAAACCTTAGGGTTTAATAGTCAGAAACACATCAGACAACAATGAACAAGTAAACATATGTGTGATTTGATGCCAGGTTGTATAAACGTATGCGAGGATAATCAGAACAAAACCATAACAGTTGTTGTTACAGAATGTTAAACAGACGAATTATTCGTATAGGTGACGATCTGTACGAATAAATCTGAAGGTTTAATGATCTGAAATGATGACTGGAAAATAGAAACAAGATCAGAAAGTGAAACGTACGATCGTGTTCGTGCAGTTAGCGCTCTGCACGAAGACGCGCGTAAATGACGTTTTCTGACGAAACGAAGAACGATTCGAACGATAATAATGTTAAGGAAATAGAATATTTCCTGTTTTACAATTTTGAAACTCATCATAAATAAACTAGAACAAAACTAGTATACTTTCAAGCGCGTGAAACAAATACGCGAAAAAATTAAAGAAACGCGTTAAAAATAAGAAATTTCGTTAAATCATTTAAGAATAATAATATTTAACATTTTTATAAAAAATGATTACTTACCAAATATTTAAAATAAATTCTTTTATTTAATTACGTAATTATACGCGATTTACGTTCCGGAAACGTAACGAAACCGCGAACCGAGCAACCAAAACGAACCCGGACACCACCCGGGATATAAAAACCCACAAATGAGAGTTTCCTCTCATTTCCCTCATCTTCAACCTCTCTCCTACACCCATTTCCGGCCAACACCCTTTTAGGGTTTTCTACCCCTGCTCTCTTCCATATCTTGGTCATTTCTCAACGAAAATGGGCGTTCTTGGTGTCCACGCGTAGCCCTTGATCTCCTCTACACGAAAGTACAAAGGATCTGTACCAAAATCCACTGAAATCGAAGGTATGAGACCAAGAAACTTCCGAAAATTAGGGTTTCTAAGCCCTAGTCGACCAACACTTTGATAACCGGTTACACCCATCAGCCTTGAGCCTCATGACCACCTAGACGAACACTAACCTACACCATTTCGACCATACCAGAGAACCTTGATATGAGGGTGGCTAGGGGCGCCGCCGCATCTTGGCCGAAGGAACCCCAGACGGCCGAATGGGTCTGGGAACCTTCATTCGGCGAATGGCAACCCAGCCATTCGAGCTGAACCATTCGGGGCTTACTTATTCGCCGACCATCTTCCCGAATGGCCTCCTTCGCCGCTGCTACATTCGCCGGAGCCACCTTCAGTCGGCAGCCACCTCCAGTCGGGGGTCTACTCACTCGCCACCTTCACCATTTGGCCATCTTCATCTGACCCAACATGGACAATCCGTTTAAAACCCTAGTGGCCAAGCAGATCCCCGATTAAGAAGGTCATCGGACTACACACTTCAGGCCCATTATGACTACCATAGGCCCAACAGCCACTCAATCGCCAGGCCAGGAACATTCGACCCAAATAACCCCCATTCGGCCACTCCTATTTGGCATCATCTACCTGGCCGGACATCCCCTCATTCGGTTGAGATCTGGGAAAAAGGGAATCAAACCATGCAAACTCTCAGTGACTTAAAGGATACTCATCCAGCCAACACACCCTCTACGTATGGATTGGGTTATTCGAACAACATAACACAAATGGCCACACCTTCTGGTTGTCTCAACCCTAGTGACCGGCCCAGGAGTTTATAGGCCCACTGATTTAATTAGCCACACAGCTAATGGGCCCAAAGAAGCCGGTCTAGCCCAACAGCTAGGCCCAACATAACCCTTTGAACCCAACAGGCCCAAACCCCCTTGGATTGGCCCATTTCTGGCCCAACTTCTGATTTAGATCCATCTTGGTCCAATTTGAGTCATTAAGCCTAATTGGACTAACCTAGCCTTAACATTTAGCCAATCCATTTCAATTGCCTTTGAATCTCTTAATTTAGGCCCACACATATAACGGACTAGGCCACCAGTGAGCCCACTTTACCCTCCAGGTCCAACACCTATAAATTTGATCCATTTACTCTTGGAAGGCCCAACGTGAAGTGAATGGCCCAAGGCCCACTACTTATGGCTCAAGGCCTACTACCTTTGGCCCAAGGCCACAAATTTGGCCAAAAGCCCAAATCCAAGGCCCACATTGGTTTCAGCCCATGTAAGCAAGGCCCAGCTTGGCCCATGAACCCTTTTGGCAAAGGCCCGAGACAAATCCCATTGGGCCCATCAAAATCCACCCGAGGCCCACAGAAGTTGATTTAAGGCCCATTTTGAGGCCCTTGTCCTCACTTTTGGAGCCATGTTGTCATTAACTTGGTCACCAACATGTTTCTGACCCATTTTCGATTCCAACAGCCCTATATGACTCTAGGCCCAACAAATATTGCCTAGGCCCACCTCGGGCCCAATAAATTCCTTAGAGGCCCAAAACAAGGCCCGCAAGGCCACTTGAACACTAGCTCTTGTAACCTTTGGCGAGGCCTTCATGATTCAACACCTAATATCATTAACCCAACTTAAATTGTTGGCCCACATGACTAAAGAACTATTGTAACTCTTTAACTCAACACTAATAAGTATGATAACCAAGGGATTACTACCAAAACGGCAACTTTTGCAACAAAGTCTTGTAATTTATAACATGACTTCATGAAACTACAAATGGGCTTTAAACACAAGCTAGTTAAGACAAGAATAAACCAAAGAAAGTCTATGGATTACAAGAACCAATAATAAATAATGATGGGCCAATAAAGACCGAAGACTTTGAGTGTTGGCCAAAGCTTATGGCTAACACATACATACACACATAATCCCTATAATCCATACTAATGAGTTATAAACATCGTGAAATCAATACAGGATCGTGAAAATACACTCAAGCACAATCAAGAGCGCGTACATTTTTGTTTAGGCTAAGTCAAACCTCAACAACTACAAGGTGAGTTCATTGTCCCTTTTCAAACATATTTGTTTTTACCTCGGGACTGAGAAGCATGTTATACATTTTAAATAAACATTGAAATGTTTTAAAGAAATGCTTTTACACTTATTCTTGGTGCTTATACTATATGCTTGACACTTATGACTTATTGTCTATACTTAAACTTCATGATGGATACCTACGCTATGAAACTCTAGGTTTAAACTTTATACTTGACGAGGATACTATAAACTTTATTCCTAAACTATAGGCTAAAGTCTAAATGACTACGCCAGAGGCTACGTGCTTAAACTATACGCTTGACGATTGTGCTGTAAACTAAATGCTTAGACGACATTACTCGAAGCTAAGGCTTTGAAACACTTGAATACTCGAATAGTTGAAGGCTCGATACTCATAAATACTTACTATACTTGGAATGCTTGGAACAATTGTTTTAAACTTAGCAAAATGCTTTATACTATTGATTATGCCAAGTGCTAAAGGCATAAGACGCTATTCAAACTCAATGCTATTTGATTATGCCAAGTGCTAAAGGCATAAGACACAACTAAAACTAAATACTATTGACTATGCCAAGTGCTAAAGGCATAAGCTACTTGTTAATACTAAACTATGTGTTAAATACCAAGTGCTAAGGGTATATGCTATTTGATGATGCTAATGTGAATGCTTGATATACTTGGGAAGGCTCAGACAACAGACTGATTGACCGCCGCGTCTTGACATTGGTCAAGCCCTACTAGTCATCAGTAACACTATGTGGATGCTTTAAACTTGTATGCTTAAACTACGGGACATTGTAGGACAGACTGTTGACCGCCGCGTGTTGACCTAGGTGTCAACCCCTACTAGTCATCAGTGTTCCTCCTTGTCGGACATCGTAAGACCGACTGATGGCCGCCGCGCCTTGACATTGGTCAAGCCCTACTAGTCATCAGTGCTCTTCGGTGTTAAAATCATGTAAGACAGACTGATTGACCGCCGCGTCTTGACAGTGGTCAAGCCCTACTAGTCATTCAGTGTTCTTCTTGATTTAATCATTAGGACCGTTATGGATGGATGCTAAATTCCCTAGGGTATTAAGCTGTCCATAATGGTGCCTCTCAAACTCGATACTCATATACTACTTTGTGCAGGTGAAATGTTAGGTAAGATGCTTAATTATCATTAACAGCAATGTCCTATGCGACTTAGTATGTGGTGGGACGGCGTCTGGGCGGGTCGTAGGCTTGACCCAGGGGTATGCCCTATATATAAGCATACCGAGTTGGATGATACAGGTGGTGTTAATGAGATTAGGGTTGTTACCTAGGGGATACTAGAATGCTTTTGGGGGATTATCATAAACTTCTACACATAATGCTTGATAAACTCATGTTGAAACTAATACATACTGATAACATAGACTTGGAAACTTTGAAGCAATAAACAAAAGCTACTTTTCACATACTAAAACTACATGAACTCACCAACCATTGGGTTGACCTTGTTTTTCTTACATGCTTTCTCAGGTGACGCACAGGTATAAGCTAAGACTCAGAACTTTGCATGCTAGGTAGCCCAACTAGAGGACCCAGCAGACTTTTGAAGAGCACATCTTTTGTAGCTAATACGAATCCATTTTGATATCTTGTACAGATACAAGATAGAAACAATTGATTCTTTTGAATAGGTTTACTTGGTTAAATTATCAAACATCAACATTGTAATTTAACTTTGTAATCCTATCTTAATGCTTTATTGTGCTTTAGATATTCTTAACATTGATGCTATGTAAACAATCTGATCAACCCGATTATCACTCACGATATCGCACTCCGGGAACCTTCCGCCCGACGGGACAACCGATCCTATCCCGCCGGCTCGGGGTGTGACAGATTGGTATCAGAGCTCAAGGTTATAGAGAATAATAGGTCATTTACTTAAATGGTTTGGCCTAGACTATAACTTAGGGACCCTCATGTAGAGAACTTAGGAATATGTTTGCATTATGTTTTCTGCATTCGATCACTGCACTAACCAAATTCTTTTGGTTATGATCAGAATGCCACCAAGAAAACAGCCTACTACTCAGACTTCTGCACCACATTCTTCTACTCCTACACCACCAGATTCGCCACCGCCACCGCCACCTCCTCCTCCTCCACACTCCCCACCGCCAGGCTCAAACACTGTTCAGATGATAGATCCTGCTACCATCGCTTTGGCGACACTGCTGAGTACCCAACTGACAAGCCAACTGAAAGATGTCATCCCAGAGATGATAAATCGGATTCAAGGCCATGGCAACACCTCTGGCCATACTACAGGAGAGGCTAGTGGAAACACTAGTCATACTTCTGAATGCTCCTACAAATCCTTTGTAGGATGCAAACCACCAAGCTTTACTGGTGCTGAAGGAGCTGTTGGACTGATCCAATGGCTAGAGAAAATGGAGAATACACTGGACATAAGCGGTTGTCCAGAACACCACAAAGTTCGCTATGCAGCGGGATCATTTAGCAAGCGAGCATTGACATGGTGGAATGCTCAGATTAGAGCAAAGGGGAGAGATGAAACAATGACGATGCCCTGGGCAGAGTTCAAACTCCTACTGAGGAATGAGTTCTGTCCGAAACATGAACTGCAGCAATTAGAGGTTGAGCTCTCGAACCATGTGATGAAGGGAGCCGATCATATGACTTTTACCAACCGCTATCATGAATTGGTAGCCCTGGTGCCAGAGATGGTGCCAACATTGGAAAAGTTGATTGATCGATATGTAGCAGGATTACCTTCCTGTATTCAAAGCATTGTATTGGCTTCATATCCTGCTACACTGGAATCAGCTATCTCCCTCTCAGCCAAGCTTACCAAAGTAATGGTGAAATCAGGAGAGTTGAAAAACGACTCGAGCAAGATTAAAGAGGAACAACCGAAGAAGAAACAAAAGGTCACTCAAGACTGCGCGACACCCGTGCCTCTTCATCAAGTTGCTACAGTACCTGCTAAAGCTGCACGCAAACCCTACTCAGGCGTACATCCTCAATGTGCACAATGTCATTATCATCATGCTGCCACAATGCAGTGTAGGCAGTGTACCAATTGTGGCCGAAAAGGTCATTTGGCGCAACACTGCCGAACCACACCGGCACCGGCGGTAAACAACGCCGCCATGGCAATGCCACCCCCACAAACCCTGGAAACTACAACAACAACAATCGGGGATGCTATAACTGTGGGGAATTAGGCCATTTCGCCAAAGACTGTCCACAAAGGGTAATACCGAGAGGGCAAGCACCGAGGGGGCGTGCATTTCAAATTGGAGCTGCTGCTGCACGCCAAGACACTGACACCAACACTGGTACATTTTTATTTAAAATCTTTGCAGGTGTATAATTTATACTAGCATGGATTTTCATTAACCTCATTAGAGTCAGTTCATAACTTACTCACAAATAGGGCAACATTCGCACATTTAATACACTGAATGACATGAACTTAGTGTTCACTTACCTTAGTGAGCAAACACATACTGTGAGATTCAAAGTGATGGACACGAGTGGTGTCAGTACCATCATTGGAAACGATGCTTTGTCCTTGATAGGGACAGGGTCATCTAATACAATAAAACTTTTCATGTCATTACAATGAACGAGCGAGATACATTTATAAGTCTCAGTATTGGGTTCGTCATTGTTGTCTTAATTGACGACATACGGATCCATTTTAACAAGGGGAGAAACGAAAGGCTTCACCTGACAGAACTAACACACGAGCGTGAGAATTTTAGTGAACATTGTAGAACATGAAACTATGTAACCCAGGAGATACCACTATGGGAGTGTATACAAACAGCTATGGAATATAATGCCAAGCTACCTTACACTTCCAGTAGACTTGATGTTCTTGGAATGATAGGAACAATGAAATCAAGTCTGCTCATTTCATAATCACACACAAAATCATAGGCTTAAGGAGGACTAGGTCACATACAGGCAATATTCTTTCAAGAACATAAACATTTCGGATTGTACAGTCGAGAGACTGAAAACGAATCCGTAACTTATCGAACAGACTCGGGAAAAACTCTAAATGTAACTTCGCATAAACATGAGAACATGAGACACACGTAACATCAAAGCATCTCCATCTATGCAAAGAAAAAGTAGTACCCGACAATGATGCTTAAATTTCGTGACGAAATTTCTTTAACAAGGGGAGACTGTAACATCTGTGCCGGAACCGTCACCGGAACAGTAATTTGCACAGTGAAGTGCACAGTAACTCAGGTACACGCTACGCGAGGCTATATTAATACTATGTACACTGGAGGATTAACACTAAACTAATACGCGATTGTCTTAAATCTGATTTAAAACCTTAGGGTTTAATAGTCAGAAACACATCAGACAACAATGAACAAGTAAACATATGTGTGATTTGATGCCAGGTTGTATAAACGTATGCGAGGATAATCAGAACAAAACCATAACAGTTGTTGTTACAGAATGTTAAACAGACGAATTATTCGTATAGGTGACGATCTGTACGAATAAATCTGAAGGTTTAATGATCTGAAATGATGACTGGAAAATAGAAACAAGATCAGAAAGTGAAACGTACGATCGTGTTCGTGCAGTTAGCGCTCTGCACGAAGACGCGCGTAAATGACGTTTTCTGACGAAACGAAGAACGATTCGAACGATAATAATGTTAAGGAAATAGAATATTTCCTGTTTTACAATTTTGAAACTCATCATAAATAAACTAGAACAAAACTAGTATACTTTCAAGCGCGTGAAACAAATACGCGAAAAAATTAAAGAAACGCGTTAAAAATAAGAAATTTCGTTAAATCATTTAAGAATAATAATATTTAACATTTTTATAAAAATGATTACTTACCAAATATTTAAAATAAATTCTTTTATTTAATTACGTAATTATACGCGATTTACGTTCCGGAAACGTAACGAAACCGCGAACCGAGCAACCAAAACGAACCCGGACACCACCCGGGATATAAAAACCCACAAATGAGAGTTTCCTCTCATTTCCCTCATCTTCAACCTCTCTCCTACACCCATTTCCGGCCAACACCCTTTTAGGGTTTTCTACCCCTTCTCTCTTCCATATCTTGGTCATTTCTCAACGAAAATGGGCGTTCTTGGTGTCCACGCGTAGCCCTTGATCTCCTCTACACGAAAGTACAAAGGATCTGTACCAAAATCCACTGAAATCGAAGGTATGAGACCAAGAAACTTCCGAAAATTAGGGTTTCTAAGCCCTAGTCGACCAACACTTTGATAACCGGTTACACCCATCAGCCTTGAGCCTCATGACCACCTAGACGAACACTAACCTACACCATTTCGACCATACCAGAGAACCTTGATATGAGGGTGGCTAGGGGCGCCGCCGCATCTTGGCCGAAGGAACCCCAGACGGCCGAATGGGTCTGGGAACCTTCATTCGGCGAATGGCAACCCAGCCATTCGAGCTGAACCATTCGGGGCTTACTTATTCGCCGAACATCTTCCCGAATGGCCTCCTTCGCCGCTGCTACATTCGCCGGAGCCACCTTCAGTCGGCAGCCACCTCCAGTCGGGGGTCTACTCACTCGCCACCTTCACCATTTGGCCATCTTCATCTGACCCAACATGGACAATCCGTTTAAAACCCTAGTGGCCAAGCAGATCCCCGATTAAGAAGGTCATCGGACTACACACTTCAGGCCCATTATGACTACCATAGGCCCAACAGCCACTCAATCGCCAGGCCAGGAACATTCGACCCAAATAACCCCCATTCGGCCACTCCTATTTGGCATCATCTACCTAGCCGGACATCCCCTCATTCGGTTGAGATCTGGGAAAAAGGGAATCAAACCATGCAAACTCTCAGTGACTTAAAGGATACTCATCCAGCCAACACACCCTCTACGTATGGATTGGGTTATTCGAACAACATAACACAAATGGCCACACCTTCTGGTTGTCTCAACCCTAGTGACCGGCCCAGGAGTTTATAGGCACACTGATTTAATTAGCCACACAGCTAATGGGCCCAAAGAAGCCGGTCTAGCCCAACAGCTAGGCCCAACATAACCCTTTGAACCCAACAGGCCCAAACCCCCTTGGATTGGCCCATTTCTGGCCCAACTTCTGATTTAGATCCATCTTGGTCCAATTTGAGTCATTAAGCCTAATTGGACTAACCTAGCCTTAACATTTAGCCAATCCATTTCAATTGCCTTTGAATCTCTTAATTTAGGCCCACACATATAACGGACTAGGCCACCAGTGAGCCCACTTTACCCTCCAGGTCCAACACCTATAAATTTGATCCATTTACTCTTGGAAGGCCCAACGTGAAGTGAATGGCCCAAGGCCCACTACTTATGGCTCAAGGCCTACTACCTTTGGCCCAAGGCCACAAATTTGGCCAAAAGCCCAAATCCAAGGCCCACATTGGTTTCAGCCCATGTAAGCAAGGCCCAGCTTGGCCCATGAACCCTTTTGGCAAAGGCCCGAGACAAATCCCATTGGGCCCATCAAAATCCACCCGAGGCCCACAGAAGTTGATTTAAGGCCCATTTTGAGGCCCTTGTCCTCACTTTTGGAGCCATGTTGTCATTAACTTGGTCACCAACATGTTTCTGACCCATTTTCGATTCCAACAGCCCTATATGACTCTAGGCCCAACAAATATTGCCTAGGCCCACCTCGGGCCCAATAAATTCCTTAGAGGCCCAAAACAAGGCCCGCAAGGCCACTTGAACACTAGCTCTTGTAACCTTTGGCGAGGCCTTCATGATTCAACACCTAATATCATTAACCCAACTTAAATTGTTGGCCCACATGACTAAAGAACTATTGTAACTCTTTAACTCAACACTAATAAGTATGATAACCAAGGGATTACTACCAAAACGGCAACTTTTGCAACAAAGTCTTGTAATTTATAACATGACTTCATGAAACTACAAATGGGCTTTAAACACAAGCTAGTTAAGACAAGAATAAACCAAAGAAAGTCTATGGATTACAAGAACCAATAATAAATAATGATGGGCCAATAAAGACCGAAGACTTTGAGTGTTGGCCAAAGCTTATGGCTAACACATACATACACACATAATCCCTATAATCCATACTAATGAGTTATAAACATCGTGAAATCAATACAGGATCGTGAAAATACACTCAAGCACAATCAAGAGCGCGTACATTTTTGTTTAGGCTAAGTCAAACCTCAACAACTACAAGGTGAGTTCATTGTCCCTTTTCAAACATATTTGTTTTTACCTCGGGACTGAGAAGCATGCTATACATTTTAAATAAACATTGAAATGTTTTAAAGAAATGCTTTTACACTTATTCTTGGTGCTTATACTATATGCTTGACACTTATGACTTATTGTCTATACTTAAACTTCATGATGGATACCTACGCTATGAAACTCTAGGTTTAAACTTTATACTTGACGAGGATACTATAAACTTTATTCCTAAACTATAGGCTAAAGTCTAAATGACTACGCCAGAGGCTACGTGCTTAAACTATACGCTTGACGATTGTGCTGTAAACTAAATGCTTAGACGACATTACTCGAAGCTAAGGCTTTGAAACACTTGAATACTCGAATAGTTGAAGGCTCGATACTCATAAATACTTACTATACTTGGAATGCTTGGAACAATTGTTTTAAACTTAGCAAAATGCTTTATACTATTGATTATGCCAAGTGCTAAAGGCATAAGACGCTATTCAAACTCAATGCTATTTGATTATGCCAAGTGCTAAAGGCATAAGACACAACTAAAACTAAATACTATTGACTATGCCAAGTGCTAAAGGCATAAGCTACTTGTTAATACTAAACTATGTGTTAAATACCAAGTGCTAAGGGTATATGCTATTTGATGATGCTAATGTGAATGCTTGATATACTTGGGAAGGCTCAGACAACAGACTGATTGACCGCCGCGTCTTGACATTGGTCAAGCCCTACTAGTCATCAGTAACACTATGTGGATGCTTTAAACTTGTATGCTTAAACTACGGGACATTGTAGGACAGACTGTTGACCGCCGCGTGTTGACCTAGGTGTCAACCCCTACTAGTCATCAGTGTTCCTCCTTGTCGGACATCGTAAGACCGACTGATGGCCGCCGCGCCTTGACATTGGTCAAGCCCTACTAGTCATCAGTGCTCTTCGGTGTTAAAATCATGTAAGACAGACTGATTGACCGCCGCGTCTTGACAGTGGTCAAGCCCTACTAGTCATTCAGTGTTCTTCTTGATTTAATCATTAGGACCGTTATGGATGGATGCTAAATTCCCTAGGGTATTAAGCTGTCCATAATGGTGCCTCTCAAACTCGATACTCATATACTACTTTGTGCAGGTGAAATGTTAGGTAAGATGCTTAATTATCATTAACAGCAATGTCCTATGCGACTTAGTATGTGGTGGGACGGCGTCTGGGCGGGTCGTAGGCTTGACCCAGGGGTATGCCCTATATATAAGCATACCGAGTTGGATGATACAGGTGGTGTTAATGAGATTAGGGTTGTTACCTAGGGGATACTAGAATGCTTTTGGGGGATTATCATAAACTTCTACACATAATGCTTGATAAACTCATGTTGAAACTAATACATACTGATAACATAGACTTGGAAACTTTGAAGCAATAAACAAAAGCTACTTTTCACATACTAAAACTACATGAACTCACCAACCATTGGGTTGACCTTGTTTTTCTTACATGCTTTCTCAGGTGACGCACAGGTATAAGCTAAGACTCAGAACTTTGCATGCTAGGTAGCCCAACTAGAGGACCCAGCAGACTTTTGAAGAGCACATCTTTTGTAGCTAATACGAATCCATTTTGATATCTTGTACAGATACAAGATAGAAACAATTGATTCTTTTGAATAGGTTTACTTGGTTAAATTATCAAACATCAACATTGTAATTTAACTTTGTAATCCTATCTTAATGCTTTATTGTGCTTTAGATATTCTTAACATTGATGCTATGTAAACAATCTGATCAACCCGATTATCACTCACGATATCGCACTCCGGGAACCTTCCGCCCGACGGGACAACCGATCCTATCCCGCCGGCTCGGGGTGTGACACTTGGACAAACCAATCAGTATATTTGTAAACTTTATGATTTTTTTATTACTTGTTTTATGGATTTAAAGTTGCATTTTAGAGAGGTTATAAAAAAATTAGGTTTATAAAAAGACTTCCTAACTTAAATGGGCCAAATGATAAGCATACCGTTGCTCGAAATGGAAAAGCTCGCCATTTCTAGAAAATTATATAGAGGGATATTTAGGGTATGTTTGGGATTGTTTATTTAGTTTAAAAGGATTTTTGTCAAAAGTTTTTATGACTTTTTGAATTTAAGTTTTTAAAAGTGTGTTTGGATTATTTTTTATGTATGAAAAGTCAATAAGCAATAAGTTGTTTGGATATGTAAGTTCTCACAAAAATGAACAGAGTATAACTATTGAAAGTTAAAAAACATTTCTAAAAATTACAAAAAGTAGCTTTTTAATGATGAATTTTTAACACTAATATAAAAGCTAAAACCAAAAATGCTTTTCAAATTACTAAACATCTTTTTAACTTATTAACTTATTTATCAAGTTAATAAATTAAAATGTTGATTTCAAATGAAATCTCAAACGTGCACTAAACCAACTCTTTTCAAACAACTTTTGAGAAATTTAAGTTGCTACATATTTTGAACAACTTCAGTTTGGATATAAAAAATAAAGTTATTCAAAAAAATAAAAACTAAAAAAAGTTTAGTATTGTTTTATAAAGAGGCAATTACATATATTCTCTCATAAACTTTATAAATTACATATGTAACTAATTTGAAAAATAAATTACATTTATTCACTTATCGAATTCTTTAAATTACATACATCCCTTATCTAAAGTTTTAAATTACATATATACATTTATTTAAAGAAATAAAATTATAAAAGAAGAGGATCTATGTAATATAACTTTTAATTTAGGTATATATGTAATTAAAGCCGTAAATATGTGGATATATGTAATTATTATTTCTACTAGGTTATAAACCCGTGATTACACGGGTTTGTGAATAAAAATTATATGATTTTATAATTCTTTATCATATTAAATGATTATATTCTTTTTATTAAATAATTATATTAAAACTAATAATATTAAATATACATTTTTATATTAAAAAATTTAAAACTAAAAATATATAAAAAATGTTCTTAATATGTGTGTATTATCTCCCTAAACTAATAAAGGAGTATAAATAGGAGACACTTGGCAATTTCTTATATTATCATAATTTTTTATTTCCCGCCTAAAACTTGACCCAATCTATTTTGTTATATGGATCTTAAAATACGATCAATTAAATATATGAGGTTCAATTTTTTTATTTTCCCCCAAAAATTTTAAAAATCATTTAATTACTTTTTTAGACATTTATTTGAATTTTAAAATCCACTTTCATTTTGAAATCCTATTTCTATAACAACTTCACTAACAATAAATTGAATTGTCTTCTCCATCGCTATTTTTTTCGTGAAGATATTTCTCCATTATGCATCTTCTTATGAAACCTTTTACGTACCGCATGCACAAGTAATTGGAAATACAAGGTTAGCATGTACTCACATTTTCATTTTAATTAACCATTTAACTATTCTAAATTTATCATTTGTGTTTGTATTAGAGAGACCCCAAAAGAACAAAAGAAAAAATTAACAATTAGAAGGAAATGTATAAGTTGCATATTTTTATTATATTATTTAAGTAATTAATGTAATAGTAAGAAAGAAGCAAATGAACGTTGCATTCTAATTTGAAGCTAATGTGAAATTTTCTCAAGCAAATGAATGTTGCATTCTCATTCATTATGGAGTTAAGTTGATTAAATAAACCAAATTGGTCATAGCTACTACACTCATATGATTAACAAACATGTAATAACATAAACATAAAGAAAACTAAACCATGTTACTCATATATAAATAACAAACTAAGAATCATATTTTAATTACAATACATTAATTCAAATCATATCAACCTATTTTAATTATATAACTATTACAATTTGCAGATTTCATATGTATAATGTATGATATTCAGAATGCAGAAAGACTATATGTCACTCAAACTATTTTAATGATGTCGTTTATTCAAATTTATGCTCACCTGAGTTTCTTAATGGACTTAAAGATTATGGATTGCTAAAGCATAGCTTAGTATCAAAAGTTGGTGTTCCGGTCATGCTTTTATGGAATATTGATCAAAAGAGTGGTTTGTGTAATGATATTAGACTAAAGGTCTTATTACATGGCAATCGTGTTACAGAGTCTGGGATTACTATTGGAACCACTATTGGTTATCGAACATTTATTCCAAAAATAAGCCTTACATCTGCAGATACAATAGTTCCTATAAAGTTTCAACTAAGACAGTTTTCACTTGATATATGTTTTGCAATGACGATTAAAAAGAGTCGAAGACAATCCATGTCCAAGGTTGGGCTATACTTGAAACAAACAATTTTTACACATGACCAACTTCATGTCTCTTTATCTCGAGTCAAGAATGAGATGGTTTGAAGTTGTTAGTTCTAGATAAGGAGAATAAAACCTACAAACTCTACGTTAGACGTCGCATACAAAGAGATTTTCAGAGATTTGTGATATAAAATTCAATTAATTTTAGTTCAATTTATTTAGCATTTAGTTTATTCAAATCGTAAAAATTGTGTATAAATTTAAGACTTTGATGTTTTTAACTATTCAACCTGTGTAATACACGGGTTCTCATGCTAGTATATATATGGTTTAAGAGTTTTCTCTTTAAGATTGAGTTTTCATATGATTCAATCCCTATATATATATATATATATATATATAGGGAGAGGTTCAAATGTTAACCCTCCCTTATAGCGTTAACCGCTTAACCCTAGCGTTTTTTGCCCGAATCCTAAATTTTTTTTTTCATGGTTTTTATTATGTAAAAATAGGGGGGGTTTCTTTTTTGTGTTTTTGCTAATTCATCACCGTTTAGAAGTTATTGTAAGTGTAAGTTACTTACACTTACTTACATTTACTGCATCAGATACGGAAATGTAAGTAAGTGTAAGTAACTTACACTTACAATAACTTCTAAACGGTGATGAATTAGCAAAAACACAAAAAAGAAACCCCCCTTATTTTTGCAAAATAAAAACCATGAAAAAAAAAAATTTACGATTCGGACAAAAAACGCTAGGGTTAAGCGGTTAACGCTATAAGGGAGGGTTAACAATGGAACCTTCCCCTATATATATATATATATATATATATATATATATATATATATAGGGATTGAATCATATGAAAACTCAATCTTAAAGAGAAAACTCTTAAACCATATGTGAGCCATTGATTTGGAATCTTGAAATAAATATGTGATCCAAATTAAATCTGAATAAAAAAATTGGTTTTAAATAAACAAATCATTTTTAATGTGGGTTAATGTGGACGACATATTTATTTTCAAGATTCCAAATCAATGGCTCACATATGATTTAAAGGTTTCTCTCTAAGATTGAGTTTTCATAAGATTGAATCCCTATATTGATGATATTTATCATATTATTAATTATTAGTATTAACTTATTGTATTTATGTAAACAATGTATATTATTAATAATATTAATATTAATTATGATTTATATTTAAAAGTAAATGTTTATTTTTGGAATAATATGGGAGTGCCAAGTGTCATTTGTATGGAGTATAGGAAGATATTTTTTCTTATGAAATTGACTTGAATCTATTTTCAAGCCTGTAAAAATCTTCTCTGTTTTTGTCAACAGATACTCAACCACTTTGTTAGATTGGGGTAATTAACGGGTAAAAATTTGATGATATTTAACCACAACCCATAAAATATGAAATTAAGAATCACGACTCTGGCCGAAATTTGGTTTGTTTGTTTTATGTTTCTTTAGTCAGGTGATTTTTGTTGTCAATTTTTGAATTAGATGACGGTGATTGTAATTTAAAAAAACACACTATATTAAAACTCATTTGCAAGTGTTGGTTGACCTTTTTCAAAGTTCAAACCACCCCACCCACTTTGAAAACATACAACTCATCAATGAACTTTATAAATGTTATTTTAACAATTTAACGTTCTTATATTCTTTAAAATTTTGAGTTTTTCCTATATAGTGTGTGTATATATAATAATATGATTTCCTCAATAAATTTCGTTTGTAAATTTTAAAATAAATTATAATTATGTGTTATATCAAGGGAAGATAAGGTGTTGCCATGATAGACATGTTAAAACATATTATTTTTAAATAATTTTTCTCAATTTTGAAACATAAAGGTCATAAGTCTAATTAAAATGACAGAAATTCTAAATAAAAGAGCATTATTGGAAATGATTTGATTATTTGAATATAATTATGTTTTTTTTTCAAATATATTATACGAATACTAATTTGTGATTTAACTTTGAAAGTGATTATTCGATCAATTTTTTTAATATTATTTTTTTATGACCGTGGGAACCCGTTTAAGTGGTAAACCCTCAAGTCTCCCTAATAACTGACTAACCAAGAGTAACAGGTAAAGCATGGCCGCAAACAATTAGGTCGGTGACATCCAAGGAAAATTGTTCTAGGTGAGCCCGTGGGTTCGAACTTGAGACATTTAAGTTGTCTCTCCTCTACTTTGGCCATTACAACACTTATTTAAAGGTTAAATATTTTTAATATGTTTGTTATGTTTTCAACTAACCCGGCCTTCCTTATACTTAGAGGGTGTTTGTTTTTTGAAAAAACGTCTGCGAAGGTCTGCGAAAGCTCTTTTGTCTGCACCTCGCAGACCAAGGAAAGATGTAGGGTGTTTGTTTTCTCGCAGACATTTCATTAAAAAACGTCTGCGAGACCTCTTCTTAGAGAAGACATGGACCAACATCTTCAAACATCTTCAAACCTCTTCTCATTTCTCACCCCCATCTCATGCTCACCGATCGCCCCTCATCTCCTGCTCACCACCGGCAGCCCCCCAACGCCGTCGCCTCCCACCGCCGGTCTCCTCCACAGCCGGCTCCCCCACCGCCGTCTCCTCCACAGCCGGCTCCCCCACCGCCGTCTCCTCCACAGCCGGCTCCCCCACCGCCATCGCCCCCACCAGTTCAATCTAGGGTTCGCCCCTTTTCAGTTGCGCCTCCGACCGCCGTCGCCCCCACCGGTTCGATCTAGGGTTCGCCCCTTTTCAGTCGCGCCTCCCACCGCCGTCGCCCCCACCGGTTCGTTCTAGGGTTCGCCCTCCTCGACGGTTCATCCTCTCGATCTAGGGTTCTAGGGTTCGTTTGTGAGGCCTCCTCGACGGTTCATCCTCTCGACGGTCGACGGTCGACGGTCGGTGGAGGGGGACGATCGGAGGTGATGGTGACAGTGGTGGACGATCGGAGGTAATGGCTGGTGATCGGAGCAGACGGTGGGGTTGGGGGACGGTGGGTTGGGTTTTCATATGAAGAGGTTTTCTTGTTTGAAGAGGTTTTTGGAAAACAAACACCCTCAAAACCTCTTCTTGCAGAGGTTTGGTCCACCTCTTCTGCAAAAGAGGTTTGCAGATGTGGTCCGCAGACTGCAGATGTTTTACCTCTTCAAAAACAAACAGCACCTTAGACTTGTTTTTATCGACCCATTTTTTACTCCCTCATAACAAATTTTCTGGATTCACAACTTTCTATATCACCGTTTAACTTTGCTTATGGTATCCTAATTTGCAGGTTCAGAAAGTACATATACACATACATACTCAACGTGCACTAGGGGTGTTTAAAAAAATCCTTTCCGAATCCGAAATATATGAAAAAACAGATATCCGGAAGTTCGGATATCTGAAAATTCGGATTCGGATACCTATTTTGAAAATTTTCGGATAGTACGGATATCCGATATTCGAAATAGGTTTTTTGGATATTCGGATTTTTTTTTTGGATATTTAGATATTTTTTTCGGATATCTGGATAATTTTCGGATATTCAGATATCCGAAATATATTTTTTAAAAAATTTTATTTTTATTTTTCTGATTTCGGATATCCGAAAATGAACACTCCTATACAGCGTTGATCCTATACAACTTCAAAACTTATCCACACAACTTCAAACTTTGATCATAGAAATCACACATGTATGGTAGCATAGTAGTACAATAACTAACACACAATAACAAACACAAACACATGTATAACCAACGGCGGATTTATGAAATTTTTTTAGTGAGTTCACTATTTTCAGACAATTCAATTAGACATAACCAAACATAAAATTTCCCGGGTCGGGTTGATGTTTTAGATCTTGTCATGTTTATCGCGTAATAACAATATGATATATTAAATGAATAATTAAAAAATCATCATTAAAGAGTTTAGAGGTGCAAGTGCACACTTGTTATAAGATTTCTAAACTCCGAACCAAACGGGAGTCAAGGGGGTTGTGTCCCCATGCAGAGTCTTAGGAGCAGAGCCCCTTGTGAGGTTCAGGGCAACGCTCCAAAACCTAAATAAAACTTGCTAAGTTTATATAACAAGAATTAACTTGACCCAAGGGTTTAACCGTCAATAACTACCATTTCGCTTGCTGATATATCATACGGAGAAATTAGCAGATGAATATATAGACAAATCATATCTAATTATAGAAACGATTAACTCTTAAAAATATAGTAAGTTCACCCAACCTTTTATACCTTTCGAAAAAAAAATCATTTAAATCTTTGAAACGGAGTAGGTTCTCATGAACCCAAACCTGAAGCTATAGATCCTCTAATGGTGGTAACAGGGAATCAAGGAGATGTTATAAATGTTGACACACACATACTAATCAATAGAAACACACTTGCATACCTCGTAAGGAAATAAAAATTCAAAACCATTTTCAAACAGTTTATTGTTAAAACTTCGCTTCTTTATCTAAACGACAGTAATAAACTAAAATTTAATTTATACTTCACATAGCATTTTTTTTAATTTACATAATTTTAACATATAAACTTTTAGTTTTTTAGAAAATCATTTATATATAAGTTGAATTATGGTTTAGTATGCTAGTGGCTCAATATACTTCCAATCCACATATATCTTTGTGTGTTGAGCTATCAGACACAAAACAAGATAAATGAGTTGATTTAAGTGAGCAATTATTGTATTTTGGGTTAAAATGTGTAGCATTATAACATATAACAAGTTGAAATGGATACCAACTTAACACCATACGAGTCAAGATAGGTAACCTAAAACTACGATAATACAATAAATTCAAGCGAATAAGAATTATAATAATATATTTGATGACAAAATTATTATAGATTATGCAAATAATTTATTTGTTTACTTACAACTCCTTAACTTGAATTAAATTGATTTTTTTTAAATTGACTCATTTATACCCAAACTGAATTTTGTTTAAAACACATCCTAACCCACAACCATGATGATCCGAACCCATTCTAGCCCATTATCCGATCGACTCAAACCGCTCATTTTGCAAGGCTTATTATTGTATAAAAGAGGTTTTTCCCCCTTCAAATGAGAACCTATATCACCCCTAAAACTCATATATCTATTTTCAAAGGAAAAATAAAACAAATTGTGCGCAATGCCAGAAACAAGAATAATAGAACCAAAGAAGAGTCAGAAGACCAATGGTCGCGTAAATGAAAACAAGGAGAAAAGTCGGTTTTGTTAAAACTTATAAAAAAAACAATTTTTTTTTGAACGGCAATATAAACAATTGAGGAAACAAATTTACTCAATATATTTAACTTTTCAATAGGATTTAGAGGGAAGACAAATGGTTCATTTCCTATTTAAAATGACTCCATTTGAAAAAGACATTATTTCATAAGGTTTTGTATTTTGAAATAAAATATTACGGTTTAAATCATTTTTTGAGACACTCTAGGCTATATGTATTAATCACAGCTCTATTACTTCACATACGCGTCACTTAACCAAGAAGCACCATCACCCGATTTCACATACATATGTGTTATAATCACCTCCCCATCGCCCATCAACTCCCCCTCTTCACGCAATCTACTTTCCCGTGACCACCTTCACACTCATAGCCGGTCACGCCTTGTCACTTCGAGGTATAGTGGGGTTGGGCGCCAAGGCAGGGTTGAGGTCTTAAGGGTCCTGAGGGTGCCCTGCCTCTTACCGTTTTCCTGGCCAGAAGTCTCGATAAAGTATATTTTGATAGGAAAATTTTATATATATTGAGCCCGGCCAATTTTGTTTTTGTTTCTGAAATTCCTTGGGCTTCTTGGATTTTAAAAAATAATAAAGTTGAACTAATATTTTAAGTTTTAACATTACCTTAAATGGTTCACATTGTAGGTTGTTATCCCATTCTTTAACCAATCTTTAGTTTAAATCTTGTTTTAGGTCTTAAAAATTAAAATGAGCCTTAACTATTGAACAATACCTATTTACCTATTAATTCGAAGCGTATATTCAATAAGTTCAAAGAGCTTAAAGGTCATCGCACTGAATTAACAGTTCTTCTTCGGTACTCATCTTTTCGTCTTAAACATTTTATTTCATGTTTGATACAAACATATTTATTTTTTTGAGTGGAACAAATATTTGATATTGAGTAAAATGTCATTTTATTTCCTATGGTTTGACAACTTTTGTCATTTTAGTCCAATAATTTAAATTTTGTTATTTTGGTCGTTATAGTTTCTTTCTATTGCCATTTTGATCATTATAGTTTCCATTTTCTTGCTATTTTAGTCCAATTAAATTTAAACTTTTAGACTAAAATTGCAAAACTGATTAAACCACAAAGACGAAAATGACAATAAAATGTAAGCCATAATGACCAAAATGACAAAATTTAAACCATTAGACTAAAATGGAAAAAGTTTCCAAAGCACGGGAACTATAATGACATTTTACTCTCTGATATATAAAAATTTAAAGTTGTTTGACCCGACCCGAATTACCAATTTCCGACCTTAATTTTTAGCCCAAAAATAGCGATAAGAAAAAAAAATTTGCGCATGACTTTCGACCATCTTGGACATGCTTTTCAAGATTCACCGCTATGCCAAGAGGGTATGACCGAGGCTTCTTCCTTTTCAGTTACTTGCATTTCATATAGCCTAATAGTATAGTACTTGGTATAACTTAAAAAATTGTAATATACATTTGATCTTAAAAAATAAATAAAAGTAAAAAAATTTAAAAAAAAAACTATGCGAACAAGACGAGCTATGCGATCATCATTCAATCTTTCATTTATTATATTATATTTTACATATCGATTTATTTACACTGAAATTGATGAACATGATTCATTGTACCAAACTCAATTTCCGATCTTTATTTGTTATATTATATTTTAGGTATTTTCATAATACAACACTTTAAAGTTTAAAATTAAGAAAGATAACAAATTCAACATAATAAAATTGTCTAAGGTGTTGTTTTGTAGCCTCTTAATACCTTTTCATTGTTAAGAGATAACTTTTACTCGGAATGGTTAAGAAACTATCTATCAATGTTAACTCTTAACCATTCAGATTAAAATTACCTCTTAACCATTAAGAGGTTTTGATCAATTAAGATGTAGCCTCTTAATGGTCTTAAAAGACTACTAAACAGGCTCAGTAAATTCCATGACTCATAAAAATATCTAACAACTCAAAAACTTGACATTAATAATTCTCATTGTTGGAAAAAAGGACTGATGAGCAAAACCACCGAAGCCAGACACCTGAGTAAAACCGCGGAAAGACAAGCCGCGGATGCTCCTCTTGCGATTCTCAGCGGAGGCTTCGCCAAAAAGAAGTGTTGCTGAACTTGTTTCCCTCTGAAGACAAAGGCTGATCATCGGAAGACAACCTTATTATCGGAAGAAGTCAATTGACTCGGAAGACAATCTTCTCTTCCAGATTAACTGATTATTTAATCAGCTTCCGATAAACAAACTTCCGAAGGAATAAACACTCAACTTCAGCACATCTACATCAACATCGGAAGACTTGAAGATTCTTGTTTTCGTTATTGTTGACTTTGTATTTGTACTAGTCTGATTATATCAGTGTCTGTAATAATGTCAGCTGTTTATCTTATTATTTCTTGTCTTGTATTGCAGAATGTTTGGGTATTTAAGTCCCAACATTCTCTGAATAATTAAGGATTACTTCTCCTATTTTCCTTGTGCTTTCTATCTCTCATCTTCTCTTCTCTCTAGGCAAGAAAACTAAAACAACGAAAATAACTTGTGCAAAACTTTAGAGGGAACTGAAACCCAAGCTTTGACTAAGTGTCTAAAGCATTGTTCCTAGTTAAAACAGCTAGTACTCGAGGTTCGTGTAGTTCAACAATTAGTATCAGAGCCTTGTTCTTAGTCTTGGTTTAACCATCAAGACTAAAACTCAAAACTCTAATTGATATCTTGTTGTTTTAGTTTTCTGCACTCTATCTCTTATGTCTTTCTTGTTTTCTGTAAATCTGTAGGAGTTTGATTTTTGAACTAATCTGTGTTTAAAAGTCATTCTAACAAATTAACTTGAGTTCTCATCACTAGTTGAGTTGCTCATAATTATTTGTGAAACAATGACAGGGAAATTCTCTATCGATCCCCATAACACCGGTTCTGCCACGAAGCCGCCAATCTTGGTTAGGCATCAGTATAACATTTGGTAGAGGCGGATGTTACACTTTCTGTCTAATAATCACACATGATATTGGAAGTCAGTCATGTTCGGACTGCACAAACCAACGGTCCTGGACACGGAGACTGGAAATAATGTCCCGAAAAATCCTCGGAACTACACCGAAGAGGATTATCAGAAGTTGGAGCTTGATGCAAAGGCACATGCTCAGTTGGCGATGGCTCTTCCCAACGAAATATACTCTGGTCTTCTTCACCATGATTCTACTAAAGACTTGTGGGATGCTCTAAAAGAGCAATTGTACCGAAGACGTTGTAGCTAATACCAGGGAGATATTAGCTCAACAATACGAGACATTCTCCCAAGTAAATAACGAGTCTCTGACTCAGCAGTTTGAACGGTTCACTTCCCTCTTAAGTGAATTAAAACTTGCTGGTCAAGAGTACTCCCCTATCTCGGTCTTGAACCGATTCCTGAGATCTCTACCTGACAAATGGGAGACCTATTCCATTGTCATGAGATCTTCTCTAGACTTTGGCAAGCTCACGCTCACTCAACTTCATGGTAAGTTGGTCATATTTGAGCGAGAGATTGACCAGAAGAGAGAACTCATTAAGTCTGGTAAATCAACGGAAGAGTATGTGTAGGGAAACACAGCTCTTCTAAGTCATAACTCTAAATCAAATGATCAGGGTTATGATGAATATATTGACATAACTACTGGCATCACTTCTTCTTCCTGTGATGACCAGTCTCCCATCTCCAATCATCCGTGTTTCATCATGGATGATCTCCATCAAGTTCCAAGCGATGACTTGGCAGAGATGGATATTCTGCACCAACTGGCCCTCTTGAGTATTAGAACGAACAAGTTCTATAAGAGGACTAGAAGGAAATTCCCTGGTATTCAAGGGAAAACCAGGTTTAGCCTAAATAAGGCTAAGGTCCAATGCTACAGATTCCATGGCACTGGACACTTCGCCAGGGAGTGAAAAAATGCTCACCACTCAAATTCTTCTCCGTATGTGACTTTTCCCAACTCACAATCACATACTTCCTCTACAACTTTTTCTTCTTCTTCTTCTTCTTTCAGAAGGCACAACAATCCTCAGGAGTCAACACATATTGTACAAACCCCCTTCTACTAATGTACAATATGTACAAGCTGCCAATGGTAGCATGTATCAACTGACTCCTGCACCTTTTCAAATTATTGCACCATCCTCTTCTCAAATAAACATACCAGGCCCTGCTGCTCAATCTTCTACTTCCGGTCAACAAGCTCTCTTTACCCAAGAGTATGTCGACTGGAGCAGCTTGTCTGAAGTTGTAGGCTATGCCCTCATCGCCTCCGAACCAACAGATCTCGCTTTTATGGCTGTTGGTGAAGACTCTTCTCCTTCTGAACAACTTGCCGCAAACACTCCTGATGCACATGTATCTTCCTCCACTTTAGAAAAACTATGTACCGATGCGTGCATAGAGGCTTTTGCAAAAATAAAGAAAGCCAATGTGTTGCTTCAACAACAAAATCAGGAGTTGGAGCAACTGCTTGACAATAAAACTTCTGAAATGGAAAAACTAATAAAGAATAAAGACAGTAAAATATCTGTTCTAATGACTGAAAAGTCAAATCTACAAGCTCCATTTGACTTGCAAAATGAAAAATATGCAGCTTGTAGAGATGAATTGTCTCAAACCAAGGTTAGCTATGACAAGTGGGTCGAATCCTGCAAAGGGTTCAAAATGCTTTTAAGTAAGCAAGTTCACAGCAAAGCCAAGTTTGGAATCGGGTTTAATCATACTAGTCCCCCAAGGACTACACCCCGATTGACAACAAAATACATGAGACTGATTCAGAGCCCATTTTCCCCACCTTCCTTCCGGATGAAATCCCATCCATCACAATCACACCTCCAAGAGTGTATCAACCTCCACAGTTTCCCACGTTTGTTTATCCCACTGAAACTAATGTTGAGAGACAAGAGGATACACCCTTGGAAAGTGATAGAAATAAAAGTGGTTCTGAACAAACTGAGACTGCTCCTACCATGAGCTATACTCAAAGTTTGGAAGATACAAGTATTCATAAGACTTCTGATAGTCATGCAGCCCGCCTTGACAAAGGAAAGAGGCCCATGTTTGACATCCGATTTCCTCTTTCTCATCCTCATCCTCCCTATCCAATAACGAAGGCAAATAAGCCTTTCATCCCAAACTACTCTGCTTTGTCTCCTACTTGTCTAAAATGTTTTAAGTATAATCATACTACTGAAAATTGTTGGACAAAAACTCCTCTGGAGAAAGCAAGAGTAAAACTAAATGCTGAAAAATTGAAAGCCGAACATGGTTCTTCAACTAAAGGAAAATCTCCTAATAAAATAAAGAAATCAAAGAAGGCTAATAGATTTTCAGCATCTTCTCATTCATCACCTCACTCTTCTTCTTCACTTGCTTCACCCGGGCCTTCTATTCTTGGAACACCACCTTCTTACTCTACGGTGATTCCTGCTGCCCATTCTTCTGCTGAAGTGAACCATCCTTTCGTGGATTCACAAATCAATATCTTGCATCAAAATCAGCAACAACTGATATTGATGATGCAGAAATTGATGAATAACTCTCAGCAAAATAAATAAACATCCTCTTTCTCTTCTAAAATAAAATAAGGCCCGTATCTAACCTATTGCAAATAAATTGTCATATGCAGAGACCTTCTTCAAACCAAAATCATCGGTGGTATATGGACAGTGGTGGCTCTAGGCACATGACAGGATGCAGATCTATTTTGAATAACTTCATTCCAAAGAATGGAGGATCTGTTTCCTTTGAAAATAATGCAAAAGGTTGGATAGTAGGGTCTGGTTCTGTCCAAGGTGGAAAACTGCACTTTAAGGATGTTAGCTTAGTTGAAAATCTCAAGTTTAATCTCTTGAGTGTTTCTCAACTAGCTGACAAGGACTTCAGTTCATTTTTCACCAAGGACAGTTGTAAAATTCTCTCCCCTGAAATAAATTCAAAAATAAAGATCTTAATTGATCAACACACCTTGCTTACGGCTAAAAGAAGTAGAAATTTTTATGTTGTAGACATGACCACTGACTCTTAAACATCTGCTCCTACTTGTTTGATAGCCAAAGCATCATCTTCTGAAACCGCTCTATGGCACAGAAGATTCAGTCACCTCAATCATCAATCTCTTCATAAGCTTTCTACCCTTTCATTAGTAAGAGGATTACCTTTCAAAGAATTTCACTTTGAAGGTCAATGTGAATCTTGCTTAAAGGGAAAGCAACATAAAACATCACATAAGTCTATTGAGGAGTCAAAAACAACTAACTATCTCAATCTACTTCACATGGATCTTTTTGGTCCAGTGAAGGTAGCTGGTTTGGCCAGAAAGAGATATTGTCTAGTTGTTGTGGATGATTACTCAAGATTTTGCTGGACTTTCTTTCTTTTCAGCAAAGATGAGACTTCTAAGAAAATAATTGCACTTATCACTCAACTTGAAAGACAATTTGGTCATCTAGTTAAAACAATAAGGAGTGATAATGTAACTAAATTCAAGAACCAGGTTCTTGATAAGTTCTGCATCTCTAAAGGAATCCTGAGACAATATAGTGTTCCTAGAACTCCCGCTCAAAATGGAGTTGTGGAAAGGAAAAATAGGACACTTATTGAAGCTGCAAGAACTATGCTCACAGATTCAGGATTACCTTGATCCTTCTGGGCTGAGGCAGTAAACACTGCTTGCTATGTCTTGAACAAAGTTCAAATTGTGAAAAGACATAACAAGACTGCCTATGAAGTCCTTCATAACATAAAGCCTCTCATCTCTTTCTTCAAAGTCTTTGGGTGTCCGTGTTTCATCTTGAACACAAAAGACTCTTTATCCAAGTTTGTTGCTAAAGTAGATTCTGGATATTTTGTTGGATATTCTCGGACCTCTAAGGCTTACTGAGCTTTCAATCTCAGGAATAAAATTGTTGAAGAAACTATTGATGTCAAATTCAATGAATCTGCACCTTATCTTTTCCCACTGCTCCTGATGATCTCTTTGATCTTGAAAGCTTCACCTGCATCTCTTGTACCCCTTCTTCCTCTTCTTCTTCAGAATCTTGTCAAACTTCTGAAGATCTGTCCTCTCTTGAAGAGTGTTCTGTCTCTAAATTATTTTCCTCTCTTCCTCCCCTTCAAATAAATTCTCAGGACCAAAGCACACAGATATCTACTCCTTTATCCCCAATCATGGATAACACACATGTAGATGTTCCTGAAAATGGTCATGATTCCCCTCCAGAAAATTCTCCTGTTTACACAGAACACTCACCTTCTTCCGATGTTGCCTCTTCCAATAACTGTTTGGACATCATTCCCTTTAGTAGAATTCATCCTCTAGAACACATCTTAGGTGATCTACATAAAGGTGTTCAAACTAGGAGCCAGATTTCGAACTTTTGTCTTCATGCAGCCTTTCTATACCAAGTTGAACCTTCCAAATATCAGGAAGCCCTCAAAGATAATAATTGGGTAGAGGCTATGCATGATGAACTGTTGCAGTTCAAAAGGCAAAACGTTTGGACTCTTTGCCCCTTGCCGGTAGGAAAATACCCTATTGGAACTAGATGGGTATTCAGAAATAAAATAGATGACAGAGGTATTGTAATAAAAAATAAAGCTCGATTGGTAGTACAAGGTTACTGCCAAGAGGAAGGCATTGATTACGATGAGACCTTTGCTCCTGCGGCCAGACTAGAAGCTATTAGACTCTTCTAGCATTTGCTATCTCCCATAACATAAAGGTATACCAAATGGATATCAAAAGTGAATTCCTATATGGGACAATAAAGGAGGAAGTCTATGTGTGTCAACCTTCAGGGTTTGATGATGTTCATCTTCCTGATTGGGTGTACAGACTAGACAAAGCACTTTATGGTCTGAAACAAGCACCTAGAGCATGGCATGATACTCTCTCTCAATTTCTTCTTTCTAATAAATTTTCCAGGGGAACCATTGATAAGACTTTGTTCATTAAGAGGGTAGACAAGGAACTTTTACTGGTCCAAATCTATGTCGATGACATCATCTTTGGATCAACAAAACCTTCCTTGTGTGAACAATTTTCTGAATTAATGTCTTCAAAGTTTGAAATGAGTGCTTTAAGTGAACTAAAAACATTTTTAGGACTCCAAGTAAAACAAACCCCCAATGGGACTTTCATTCATCTATCAAAATATATAAAAGATCTTCTAAATAAATTTGATATGAATGAATGCAAAATAATTTCTACCCCCATGGCTACAAGTCTTGGAATAAGTCCAGATGAAAATGGTGAACCTGTAGATCAAATCCTCTACAGGTGCATGATTGGATCTTTGATGTATCTTACTGCATCAAGGCCAGAAATCATGTATGCAACATGTGTCTGTGCAAGATACCAATCAGCCCCCAACCATTTCCATTTATCATTTTGAAGAGGATACTAAGATATCTGAAAGGCACTCCTGTGCTAGGTATTTGGTATCCTTCTAACCAAACTTGTAAGCTTGTTGGTTTTTCAGACAGTGATTATGCAGGATGCTCGCTCATAAGGAAGTCTACTTCGGGAGGATGTCAGTTCTGTGCAAATTGCTTAATGTCATGGCAAAGAAAAATGCAAACATCGATGTCAAATTCAACTGCTGAAGCTGAGTACATTGCAGCAGCTCATTGCACTGCCCAAATCCTTTGGTTGCAATATCAACTATTGGATTTTGGAATAACTGAACTAAGAACACCTCTCCTAATAGATAGCGAAGCAGCCAAAAATATAATAAAGAATCTTGTCTACCATTGAAAAACCAAACATATAGAAATAAGGCATCACTTCATTAGATACTGTTTTGAAAAAGGACTAATTGTCTCAGAACATGTCTCTACATGTGATCAAATTGAAGACATATTTACCAAACCCTTAGACTCTTCAACCTTTTCTAAGTTTGTAGCTAAATTGGGTATGATAAATATGAGCTAATAAATGTGGTTAAGAATCTGTTTCTTAAACCCTTAAATAAATACGTAAAAGGATAATCTTTATTGATTATCCTAACAACGGATATTTGATAAACCACTGACAAAGACCTTGGTCTATCAGTGGTTATCCCATAACTCGGATAGGAACAGTGGCTATTATAACCACTGCTTCATATCTATCCGCAATTACTACTTCCGTTGTTACAAACTCAAACCTTTCAGGGTTTACCTCTCTTCCAACGTCTCTTCTTCTTCTTCTGAGGTCACATCTTCTGTTGTCTCTCCTTCCGAGACCTTTAACCAGGTCATTTATCCCCGGTTCACTCTTTTCCGAAAATAAAACTCTTCCGAAGATTAAAATATCTTTCATATTTAAATCTTCGTTGCCCAAGTGGTTATCAAATCTCTTGATAATTACGCCAGATTCAGCCGTCACTAATCTCTCTGTAAGATTAGATCTCTCACAGTTAATAGAATTGACACTCATTAATTGTTCTCACGGCTCGATGCTATATTTAGTCGCTATCTCCTTTAATCCATCAGTTCTTTCATAACATTTCTTGATCTCTCTTGATCAAGAACACTCCTCCTTTAATCTTAACGATTCCGGTTGCTACTCATGGCGACGGACTCCTGCTTGTCAGGTTTGTCGTCTGGCACGATGCATTTCCACTGCTTCCGTCTGAGCTTTATGCTCATGATGGTGGTGTAACGGCATCGGACCAGGCTTCATCCCTAACAAAGCATTGTCTGTACTTCAAGGTGTGCATGAACGTACTTTGTTGTCGTTTGCTTTTTCTCTCTCATGATCACAAGTTTGTCCTATGGGTAAAAACCCTAAGGTAAAACTTTTGGTATAATATAAGTAGTGGCGGTTTTTCTTTTTTAAAACTCCTCTTGTGTGTGAACGGTTAGTCTTCCTCATCTCCTTTTTCTTTAAAGCAAAGTTTGTCCTCACACTTTGCTTTCATAACTTCTCGGTGTTCATCGTCCTGAACTAACAATGGCCTTGAATATCAAACCGATCCATAACCTCGGAGCTTACCTTGTCAAATCTTCTAAGTTTCCTCATTACAACGAAGCTATCGACACTCTGGTAAACTCATTCGTTCATACTGCTCTTGTTTTAAACCCTCCTATTTCTAAAGTCACTCTAAACCAGTTTTGGGCAAACTCATCCTTGGTAATGAAGGATGACTCTGTTGAAAGCATCGTCTCAACGGTCGCTGGTCAACACGTCACCATCACTTCCACAAAAATAAGTGTTGCCCTAAATTTGAACGACACTGACGCTCCTTCCTCTGTCTCTCTCAAACTTCTTCATAATACTTTCATCCAGTGTGATTATCAGTGTGACTTGAAAAACAGGACTATGTACAAGGCTTTCTTCTACCCTAAGTACAAGTTCTTGTATCACATTATTCTTCAATGTTTGTCGCAAAAGTCTACAAGTTGGGGAGAAATGCCATATGACATGCAATATGTCATGTATGCAGTTCTTTCCAACGAAAAGCTTACTCTCTCAAAGATAATCTTTGATCATCTGGTAAATCACCAGAAAAATCCCAAATTTCTACTCTATCCTAGGTTTGTAATGGCCTGCCTCTTTGCTGACCTTAATAATGTCTGTTATATTGCTCCTCTTTCCTCTATCAAGAGCATTGACAAACAAGTGTTCACTAGGTTGAACACTGATCCAAAACAAACGGCTGACACTGAGGACACACCCATCCTCGGTGAACCCACATCCACCTCCTCTTCCACACCTGTAAAGGTACCGACCAAAAGAAAAGCTTCCACCAAAGCCATTAAGCCTAAGAAGCCCAAAACGACTGTTCAGGAAGATGAGATCCCTGAACATGTCTCTATCCCTACTGGACAGCTGGATACATCTGTTCCATCCTCACATATGCATTAAGGATCTCCATCCCACCTAGCTCCTCATCAATCCTCTCAACAGGGTGATGTTGTACTTCAAAGGGAACCCTTTATAGCCACTGAAGTGTCACATGACACATAGTCGACAGTCCACTCTCCCAAGGACATTTATGTTTCTTCCCCACATGATGCCCTTAACTCTCCTACCCATGTTCTCCATGATATTGATGCTGTGTTTGAGCATCTTGGTTCTCCTCCCCTTCTCCAACAGAGGAGCTGCTCCAACAAACCTTGGCTCAAACTAATCAATCTCCTACCCATGGAGAAGAGGATGAGATCAGGTTGACCAATCCATCTAGACATTCTGATCATATATTTGGAGCATCCATCTCACATGAGAATCCACTGGACTCTCATTTGAATGAATCAGGCAATAAGACTCCTGATATGGCAACAGCCCATGAAGTTCTTGAAACTGAGGCTGGAAATCCCCGGAACCAAGAAAAAGGGGTCCATGACATTCCTGAGATGGACTCAGGTCATGATAAAACTGACTCTTTAGTCAGGGATTTGGATGATATCCTTAAATGGTTGGACGAATCAGATTCTAAAATAAAGGAATTGACGGATTTCGTGGCTAAGATTCAGGCTGATGTCACTAAGCTCACTGAGCTTGTGTCAACATTCTTGAACAATGAAGCCCTGCAACTCCAATCCATCCCCTTGCAGGCACCTTCACTTGAAGGTTCTTCCACCACACCATCTACCTACACTGCCACCACCTTCTCACCTCAGATCCTTCAGGAAATGTTAAACCCACTTCTTACTACCCAGTTCCTTTCCTTGCTTCATTCTTTCACCACACAATTTCTGACCACCCAAAAGATTCAATTGGATCTGCTGAAGATTTCGGTAGATACCAAAGTCTCTTCCTTTCAACATGAAATCTCTAACCACACCAGATTTCTTGAGTCCCTAACTAGGATTGCTCCTCCTTCTCCCTGGTTCAAAGAACAGGCTGATGAAGCCAAAAAGAGGGAGAATGAAAGACTCATATCTGCTGCCCAAGCTGCTAAAAGGGCAGAAGACAGGACTGAGCAAAGGAGTATGAAACAAATAAGGCTGCAGAACCAAGAGGCACTTCTCAAAGCAGCTTTGGATCAACAATTCCAATCTCAAGCTGCCAAGGCTAGTTCAGGACAAAAGCAAAAGGAAGCATATGCTCAAATAAACACTAGGACATCTGGAGTATCCAGAAAACCCAGACCTTCCAAATCTGCTCCCACTGTGCAAACCAAGCCAATAACCGCTGCCCCATCTTCCTCCACACAACCAAATAAAGAAAGTTCACCCACTCTCTCTCCAAACTCTACTTCCCAAACCCTTCTTGAACTTTCTTCTCTTCCTGTCATCCTCAATGCCTCCAACATTGGCCAAAAACCAACCCCAATAATCACTCAGTATTTCTCAAGAAGACAAAAGAGTGTGGTTAGAAAAACCAAAATCCTCAATAACGCACCTCACAAACCTTCCCAAGACTCAGATGATGATCAGCCCATTGCCTCCTGTATCTCAAGAAAGAGAAGGTTGCCATTGGCTGATATTGATGAGTCTGAACCCTCAAATACCTCCAAAGTTCCCTCTCCAATAAGTTCAGCAGATGCTGAGAAACCACAAACCTCTCTAGAAAAGGAATCCTACTCACCTATTAGGACCTTCCCTTCCGATGAAGATCTTCGAAAGATAAAGAATAAAGAAACGGAGAAAGAAAATCTGATTCTGGCTGGTCTTGAAGCTTTTGGTCTATCAGGAGTTGAACTAATAAGAACCTATCAAGAACAAATAGCCAGATTGGATCAGCAGCAATATAAAGCCTATCAGGCTGAGAGGAAACAGCTGATCAAGTACCTGCTGGATGAAGGGAAATACAAGGTTGAAAACTTCAGCAATTGGGATATCACTAGCCTCAGAAATGAATCCAAAGTTCTATCCAAAATAATAAAAGCTAAAGTAAGAAAGAAAAAAATCCTTGAGCAAAGGAAAAGAATAAAGCACATCCTCATCCAAGACCAATGGGGACCAAAGAATAAAATAACATGATGGAAAGATGAAGTGCTGTTTGATGAATGGTCTAAGTTTAAAAGAGAAAACAAAGACCACCCTGAGCTTTGGAAAGATGTCATCCCCTATCCTTCCACAATGTCTCAGCTCAAGGAAGCTAACTCAAACACAATGATTGAGCACCTACTTAATGCACCTTTGGGAACTTCAGGTTCTGGGTCTGTCAAACTTCCATCTGCCAAGTCTCAGCCTCCTTTGATCATAAACTCAAAAATAAAAATAAAAAGATGGTTCTATGACTCTGTTTCCAAGAGCTTAGCCATAGAAAGATTCAATGGCTCTAGACACCTCTTCTCAAATTGGGATGAGATCCTCTCCCTCCCAACTGATGATCTGAAGGAACTACAACACAAAACTCTGGATAATGCTGATACAGAGTATGAGGTTCTGAACTATGTTTGAACTCTTAGAAATAAAATTGGTCTGGCTTTAAAATAAAATAAGTAGGTTTTGGCTTCATCAGTATAGAGGGACACTGTTGGAATATAAGGACTGATGAGCAAAACCACTGAAGCCAGACACCTGAGTAGAACCGCGGAAATACAAGCCGCGGATGCTCCTCATCCGATTGAAGAACTGATTCAACATCGGAAGAATCTCAGTGGAAGCTTCGCCAAAAAGAAGTGCCGCTGAACCTGTTTCCCTCTGAATACAAAGGCTGATCATCGGAAGACAACCTATTCATCGGAAGAAGTCAATTGACTCGGAAGACAATCTTCTCTTCCAGATAAACTGATTATTTAATCAGCTTTCGACTGTAACATCATTGTATTTCAAGCAATTACATTACATAAATGTTTGTACTGTTAAGATCTGATATGATAATTGTTAATGACTATGGATTATTGGATGTTATTATTATTGGTATACATATTGAGAACGCATTCTTATCAGCATAAACCATGGAAAGTTTAGTTGAAATAAAACTAAACAGAACTAGAGAGTTTATTGCAGTTGAATTAACATGATATGGATTGTGGATTTGGAATGGTAGTGGTATAGGATTCTATAACCAAAGATAGACAAGGATATAATCATGGTCTATCGAAGAGGTGGTGGGATGGCGGCTGAGGCAGCTGCGACTGACCTCTACGTATGCCCTATACATAAACCATCTTCGGCTTATCATGATTATATCAGTGTTGAGGCTTTGGTGAGGAGAATCCGAGGTTTTGGTTTGGAATGATTAAGAGTTATGAGTTAGTTATTGTTTGGTTACTAAATATAGTCTAGGACACTTCGTCATGGTTTATCGAAATAGTGGTGGGACGGTGGCTGGATATGTTGCGACCTACTCCTACATATGCCCTATACATAAGCTTATTTCGGTCTATCATGGATGCGTTAGTGATATGGTTTAGTGGGATTTGGATTGGGAAATTATAATATTCAAGATAATTAAATAATGAAAGCGTTATTGGAAATGATTACGCGATGGTGAGGTTACGAATATAATATTAAACGCGAATGTTATTTCAGAAATATTAACTTAATACTGTATTCGTGTGGTTGACGATTCACACAAATATAATTATTAAAAATAATATCCTGAAACGATATTCCATAAATCGTACATCGAATCGAAATACGATACGAGCGTTGGATTCGAAAAGGTGACGATCTTTACGAATACGTATGTAAGTAACGCGTTTCGACGAGATAACGAAATAATATCTAACGATATTAAAATAAGAAAAAAAGAATTTAAAAGCGTTTAATAGGATATAAAACCTAAGACGGATTCGAACAAATCGTTTTATTAAATAAATGATTTAACGAAAATAAACGGAAGCATTTTATAAACCGACTTTAATTAAAATCATTTTTATTAAAACGAAACATAACTATTTAAATGTTTTATGTGGTTAAATATGTTTTACGAGAAAACCGAGCATTTAATACTTTTAACGCGGATTAAACGAGACCGAGCACGCGGGATCGACCCGGGATATTAAAAGATGGAGTCATCTACTTCTCCCCCATTTCTTACTTCACATTCTCCCTCTAGAACACAATTTCCGCCACCCCTCTCTCTCTCTAACTTCTCTCTAAGATAACTTCTTCATTTCTTAACCGATTCGAGTGATTCTTGGCTCTAAACGCTCATGTGATGGAGGTGAACAAGAACCCACAGAGAAACTCAGCATTTGGTCGACATTCAGAGGTAAATCTAGAGTTTTATTTTCAGTTTTGTTGTGAACCACGAACTCTATAACCTATTGTTGGTCTAACCGATCTAAAACTTAGAAACATGAGATAAACTCTTGTAAACCATTTGGAAACCCTAGAAAGAAACCTGCAACAGATGTTCGATGATGATGATGATGATGATGGTGAGCAGTGGTTCGTAGGAGTGCAGGTGACCGAACCAAGGGCTGGAAATCCAGATCGGTCAAACCTCTTTTTGGGTGAACCCTGGTGTGGCCGAGCTCCTAGCCGAACCTAGGCCATCACAAACCTTTCTCCTGAACGAACCCAACAGCTAGCCACGAACCACAAGGGCCACAAACCTGGATGATGTGAACCTTAGCAGCTGAATTTTGAGAAGCCACGAACCTGCTAGCTCCACAAACCTGAGTAGCCGAACCCTAGTGAGTGCCACGAACCTGTGTTAGGCAAACCATGGGAATGAACCTATGTCTTCTACAAACCTTGCATGGCAGCCGAACCTTGTGCCAGCCGAAGCAGTTATCTTGGCCGAACCTTAGCACTCAACCTAACCCCTTGGGACGAACCTAGGCTGCATAAACATCCCTATGCAGTGAACCTTAGGGCTGATTACCCTATGGGCCAAACCCTTGGGCTGAGAGCCTAGGAACTACCAACCTAAGGATGGCGAACCATAAAGGGCCGACCTAAAGTGTAACTTGATCGAGGTTCGCTGGAATCAAGGGCGGTTAAAACTAAGTTGTCGAACTAGGGTTAAGGGTGAATAAAAGAACAAGAAAATGGTGTATAACCATGCATGCATGAATGGTTGGGAGTTGCCACCTTTTCTTAATAAACATAAGATTTAAATGAGAAGATTTTATGCATTGAATATTTTTATATGAGTAAGCTAAGTATGACATCTTAAACTTAAATTAAATTATACTAAACTTAAGTTAAGGTTATCAATTCAATTGAACTTGCATGCATGCAAATATGAATGTATGTATATGTATATAAGGTTTATCACCTTTACAACATGTACAACTTTTATATTCTTCCTAAAACCATTATAAATGGATTGATTAAACTAATTAATGTTAAACCGATCTTTTATAATGAGGGTAGGAAACTTTACTGATTTTCACTCTAACTTAGGTAATAAACCTAAGTAACTCGAGCATACAATAATTAAAGGGCAAACGAATATGAGGAACATAATCATGATCAAACGCATATACTTATGAATACAAATACGCGATAATTACAGATTGTTGAGTTGCTTTTGATTTCACATACGTGAGCGCGCATAGTACAAGAACATTGATTCTAAGGAATTCAAGTGAGTTCTCATAACCTCCTTTTTAAATCATTTTGCTTTTAAACTCCGAGGTGGAACATGTATACCAAATTTAAAATATTATTTTGATAACACGTGGGTGACACCTTGTTTATCAATATGATATTCATATTATTGGATTATTATTGATTATGGATTGATACGGATGATTGCATATTCCGTGAGTCATTGTTGATTGAGTTGACTTCGGTCCTCCGCAATGATTGAATTGCCGTTGATTGAGTTGACTAAGGTCCTCCGCTGTGATTCCACTGTTGGTTGACTTGACTACTGTCACACCCCGAGCCGGCGGGACAGATCGACTTCCCCACCGAGCTGAAGGTTCCCGAGGCGCGATATCGTGAGTTATAATTGTGATGATCAGATTGTTTACATAGCATCAACATTGAGAATGACTAAAGCACAATATATCATCAAACTTGGATTACAAAGTTAAATTACAACTGTTAATGTTTGATAATTTAACTAAGTAAACCTATCAAAAGAATCAAATGTTTCCTATCTTGTATCTGTACAAGATATCAAAAGTGATTCACAACGTTCATCAAAACAGGTGCTTTTCAACATCTACTAGGTCCTCTAACGAGGCATCCTAGCATGCATTCCTTAACCTTAGCTTAATCCTGTACGTCACCTGAGAAACCATGTAGGAAAACAAAGTCAACACAATGGTTGATGAGTTCATATAGTTTAATAATTGAAAATAGCTTTAGCAAACCTCTTTCGGTAACAACCTTAACATCATTAACATCACATGTAATATCCAGATCGGTATGCTTATATATAGGGCATACGAAAGGGTCAAGCCTACAACCCGCCCAGATGCCTTCCCACCACATACTAATCCACATATGACACTGTTGTTAATGATAATTAAGTGTTTTACCTACAACCCAATCCCGTCTTCATCATAGCTTTAGCATACTGTTTAAAAGTTTATAAATTTATAGCATTCACATAGCTTGGCCTTTAAGTAAACTGTACACGAATAATAGCTTCACAAAATCGTAGTTTGGCATTCACGAATCTCATGCATGGGTACAAGCTTTTCTCTAGCATAGTTTAGCATTCACGTAGCCCATGATTAGATACAAGCTTTGCTCTAGCATAGTTTAGCCATTACGTATCTCATGAATTGATTCTAGCTTTGCATTAGCATAGTTTAGCATTCACATATATCATATATGTAGATACAAGCCTTGCTCTAGCATAGTTTGGCATTCACGTATCTCATATATAGACACAAGCTTTGCATTCGAATAGTTTAGCATTCACGTATCTCATGCATAGATACCAGCTTTGCATTAGCATAGTTTGGCATTCACGTATCTCATGCATAGATACAAGCTTTACATTGACATAGTTTAGCATTCACGTATCTCATGCATAGATACCATCTTGCATTAGCATAGTTTGGCATTCACGTATCTCATGCATAGATACCATCTTGCATTAGCATAGTTTGGCATTCACGTATCTCATGCATAGATACAAGGTTTGCATTGACATAGTTTAGCATTCACGTATCTCAGGCATAGATACCAGCTTGCATTAGCATAGTTTGGCATTCACGTATCTCATGCATAGATACAAGCTTTGCATTGACATAGTTTAGCATTCACGTATCTCATGCATAGATACAAGCTTTGCATTTAGCATGTAATCATAGCTTGTAGCATTTAGCATCTAGTATTGGCATATAGTTTGAGCATATAGTCTGTAGCATTCGCATCAGCATATAGTTTAGCATGTAGCTTGTAGCATTGTCATTAGCATTAGCATATAGTTTAGAATGTAGTTTGTAGCATTAGCATTAGCATATAGTTTAGCATATAGTCTGTAGAATTAGCCTTAGCATATAGTTTGAGCATGTAGCTTATAGCATTAGCATTAGCATCTAGTTGTAGCATGTAGTTTATAGCATTAGCATTAGCATCTAGTTGTAGCATGTAGTTTATAGCATTAGCACTTAAGGTAAAGTCTTAGCTTTTAGCTTTTAGAATAAATGTAACAAGCTTAAGCATTTATAAAACATTTCCATACTTGTTTAAAATGTATAACATGCTTCTCAGTCCCGAGGTAAAACAAATTAGTTTGAAAGGGACAAATGAACTCACCTTATTGTTGAAGTGGTTGACTAAGTATAAACAAGAATGCACACGCTCGTTGTTGTACTTGTGGTTGTTTTCACGATCCTGTATTGATTTCACATTGTATGTAACTTATAAGTATAAGTTGTATTGATTTTTGTGCGTGTATGTGTTAGCCCTAGAGTTGGCTAACACCTGTGAGTCACGGTCTTCATTCGGCCCTGTTCATTTTTTATTGACTTTATGCTCAACTTGATTTAATGTCCTATTATTAGAGGTTCTAAGAGTAAAAACTTAGATTTTAGATGAAGGGTTAGTAACCCTTAACATCTTGTAGCATAGCTATATGTTTTCGTTATTCCATTTGTATCCTTCATGAAATCCTTAGCCAAAACTTCAAAGATAAAAGTTTTAGGTTTTTTGCATGATGTGCCTAATCCAATTATCACCATCTTTGTAGTAAACTAAGAAATCCATACCTTTTAGTTTCTTGTATTGATTGTAAACCAATCCTTGTGGGCCGAATAATGATGGGCCGAATAAATCCAGGTGGGCCGAATCAGTGTCCCTGGGTCGAAAGTGTGGGCCAAACTGTTGGGCCTAAATATTTTATGGGTTAAACTACTCGAAGATGGGCCTGAATAGTTCCTGGGCCGAACCAGTGTCTCAGGTTCGCTGCCATTAGAAACAGCCCAGGTTTGGGGTCCCCTGGTTAGTGGAGTTCTAAGGTTCGGCTAGAAGGTTCAGTGCTTTTAAATTCGGTGATTAAAGGTTCATGGCTGCTGAGGTTCGGCTGTGCAAGAGACTCGGCCGAGTGCAGGTTCGTTGGAGGGGTTCGTGAGCACCAGGTTCGTGGATAGTTTGCAACCATGCAAGGTTCGTTGATCATGGAGGTTCGCCACTCCCTTTTGGGTTTGGCAACAGTAGGGTTCGCCGGCCATGTATGAAGGGTTCGACTATGGCATGATGCTAGGCTCGTGGCTCCTTAGGTTCGCATGTGATGGGGTTCGGCTGGCTTGGTTCGCAGGTGATGAGGTTCGGCCAAAGGTGACTCGCCATGAGGGTTCGTGGTACAGCTTCGTGACCATGCAGGTTCGCAAATGGGAGAAAGGTTCGTGGCCCATGCACCGGTTCGGCAGATTGATGGTTCGGCCACCCTTCGTCCCAAGCCAACAGGTTCGCCCGCATCTGTACCCCACGAACCCTGCATATCACCATAATCATCAAGCTTTAATCTGTGGTTTAGCTGTTCCCGTGGTGTTTCTATACGAGGATCAGTTCTCAGAGGAGTAGGGTTCGAAGAGGATCACTTAGAACCGGCTAGGGTTGAAGGATCAACTATAGGTGTAGAAAACCCTAAATTTCGTGATGTTCAAGCTTCCATACCTCGTTTTTCAATGGATAATTCTTCAGATCGGTTGTACATCTAGGTAGAGGATGATTGTAGCTACGCGTAGACACCAAGAACACGAGATTTCATCACCAAATGAGCAAGATCTTGTAGTTTGAAGATGGATTTTCAAGAGAGAGAGAGAGAGAGAGAGAGAAAATGGTGGGAGGGTTTTAGAGAGAGAGGGAGTGCATTAAATGAAGAAATGAGTTCATTTAGGCTTTATATACCCCGAGGGTGTTCGGGTTCATTTCGGTTGCTCGTTTTTTGTCTCCGTTGCGTTTCCGGATCGCTACGCGTATCTTACGTATTTTAAATAAAATGAATTTATTTTTAAGTTTTTTAAAAGGTTTTGATTCCTAATAAATGTTAAATGTTTAATTTTCTTAAATTATTATCGTTGGTTCCTTTTTTTCGTTTTCGTTTCGTCAGAACGTGTCACCTTCGCGCGTATTCGTTCGAATCATCACCCTAGCGAACACGGCGTTGGTTTCACTTTCTGATTCTTGTTTTCTACTTTTCAGTCATCATTTCAGAATGTTAAACTTTCAGATTTAGTCGTACAGATCGTCACTTATACGAATAATTCGTCGATTTAGCATTCTGTAACGACATCCGTTATGGTTTTGTTCTGTTTAACCTCGCATATGTTTATACATAATAACATTAAATCAAGCATTTGCGTGTCAGTTCAGTGTTGTCTGATGTGTTTCTGACTGTTAAACCATGAGATTTAATCAGATTTCAGAAACATTTGCATAATAGTTTAGTGTCAAGCATCACAATGTCAATAGCATACCATAGTTCACATAGTTTGTACCTCAGTTACTGTGCAAGTTACTGTGCAGATCACTGTTCCGATAACGTTTCCGGCACTGATGTTACAACTACGGTCCTTCGCAGTGCATGTATTGACACTTATAGGAATATCGTTGGTGTATCGTAATGATTCGATAAGGACATGCACGTGGTGTATCGTAAAGGTGGTGGGCTGGTGGCTGAAGCAGTTGCGACTGACTTCTACATGTGCCCTATACATATACCATTTACGGTACATTAGGTGGATGTCAGTATTGAGGAGTAAGGGAACTACCCGTTTGGGGAAATTATTTGCTTATGAAATTAACTGTTTAAGAAATATTACTTGCTTAGGAATTGCTTGTTTGATCTTTGATCACCAGACAAGGACACACTCATGGTATACTACAAAAGTGGTGGGACGGTGGCTGAAGCAGTTGCGACTGACTTCTACATATGCCCTATACATATACCATTTGCAGTATATTGAGGGTCTGTCAGTGTCAGGAAACTTAGGATATTATTAGGAAATGTTGGAAAGTTGTTGATGGAATGTTGGTTGAATTTGGTTTGGATTGACATATTGGATGATCTCATTTGATGGACATGTATATATACTCACTTATGAACACACTTATTGGACACGTGGGGTGAATAGGATCAATGAATGATATGGACACTTAGTGATGGACTGAATACTTGAGTATTGATATGGACACTTGGTGAAAATATGAACGCATAGTGATTATACTAACACTTAGTGATGGTATGAACACTTGATAATGATATGTGAACATATGGTAAACTTAGGCATTAGGGGAGCTTAAATGTCTGGTGAACTTAAAAAATAGGTGAACCTAGTGTTAAGGTGAACTTAGACATTAGGCAAACCTAGATGTCAGAAGTAATGGAACGCACTTCACTCATAATTATCCCCTATAGGATAAGGTTGTGAAGTGGAACGCTTGAGAAACATATGTATACCCTAAATTCTAACAAGGGCATAATCGTGGTGCAATGCAACGGTGGTGGGACGGCGGCTGATGCGACTGTGGTCAAGTCTACGTATGCCCTATATATAAGCTTGTTGCACTACATCGGGAGGTTGTCCGTGTTGGTATAGGGTGGGAAATGTTTGAAATTTAGGAATACTTAGTTAATATTAGATATGACCAATTAGGATGCTTTAGTATAATATTAGGAAATTACTACCTTGTTAAGAGTTTAATGACTGATAGGAGAAAAATATAGTTCCTATACGTAATCCTAACTGTTGAAATGAACTCATTTGACCATAGTTTGTATGACTTACGTTGTAAACGGTAGTAACATGTTTCTAACATCCTCAGAAACATGTCGCCGCGCCGTCACAACGAAGATACCACAAACCCACATGACGGAGAAGCTAACAACGGTAATGCCAACAAAGGTTTTCAAAAGTTAGCAAACCTTATCTTCGGGTTGGTGACTCAACTGAATCAAGCCAACCAAACTCTCAATCAGAATAGAGGTGGTGCAAACCCACCAGTTTGCACGTTCAAACACTTTAACTCCTGTAATCCGCTAAAGTTTACGGGTTCTGAGGGAGCCACTGGTCTGCTACAGTGGTTTAAGAGTATTGAGAACACCTTCATTAACAGTGATTGTCCTGAAATTTTGAAGGTGCGCTATGCCACTAGTGTTTTTCAAAAGATAGCACTAACTTGGTGGAACGGCGAAAAGCGAACTAGGGGAGTTGATGTAGCCCTAGCACTGACGTGGACTGAGGTAAAGAACTTGATGACCACTGAATTCTATCCTCGCAGTGAGATGAGGAAACTGGAAGCTTAGTTCTGGGAACTCAACAGGATAGTGGGGAGAATGTAATCTACAATTCTCGCTTCCATGAGTATAGTCTGCTGGTACCTCATCTAGTGCCACCACTTGAGAGAGCAATAGAGAAGTACATAGATGGTCTACCTATGCATATTCAAGACACTATCTTTGGTAGCAACCCTACCACACTGGAAGCTGCAATCCGCCTGTCTACAACTTTAACTGATAATCACGTAAAGGCTGGAACACTCACACGGAAGGGAAGTAAGAAGACTGACACCAAAGCAGCAGCAAAAGAGGCTTCAAATGAAGTCAAAACTGAACAAGGCAGCTTTTCAAAAAGCAGCAACAGGAAACGAAAGACCAGAAATTTTGTTGTTACTACTCCTGCTGCAAAGACTACTCAACAATCATCAAACAACTCAAATGCCAGAAATTATGTTGGGGCTATTCCTCAATGTAATGTCTGCAGATATCATCACATGCCTAAATTGCCCTGTCGCGTCTGCAACAACTTTGGCAAGTATGGCCATTTTGCTAATGTTTGTCGGAGTGCACCGCAAGCACAAAGGATGCAACCTGCACCGCTTGCGCTGCCAGCTTCGCATGCCCAACTAATTCAGGCTGTACCCGTTCACCAAGTACCTGTACAGGCAAGAGCCTGTTATGAGTGCGATGAAGTCGGTCATTTCAGAAACCAGTGCCCGAGACTGACGGGGAACAATCAAAGGATGGCGAGAGGCAGAGCTTTTCAACTGAATGCTCCAGCAGCTCAAGCCAACCAGGATGATGTCAAAGGTACATTTCTGATTAACAACTCTTATGCATCTATCTAATTTGATTCTGGTGCTGATAGGAGTTTTGTTTCATATGATTTTGAATGTATGCTTGGTAGAACATGTGCAAAATTAGACAAACCGTTTAACGTAGAGGTGGCTGACGAAAATACTATTGATATCGACACCATTATTATTGGATGTACTGTGAACTTAAATGATCACGTTTCCCAATTGATCTTATACCTATGCACCTTGGTAGCTTTGATGTTATCATAGGCATGGATTGGTTAGCCACCCACAAAGCAGAAATCATTTGTCATGAAAATATATTTGTATTCCCATACCTTCGGGTGAAACTCTAAGAGTTTTTAGGGAAATTTCTAGTAAAGGTCTTAAGCTAATGTCATGCACTAAAGCACACAAGTACCTTAGAAAGAAATGTATAGCATTTTTAGCACATGTTGTGGAGAAAAACGAGAAAGGAAAGAGCATTGAAGACGTTCCTGTGATAAGAGATTATCCTGACGTATTTCCAGACGACTTGCCAGGTCTTCCACCAGAACTTCAAGTAGAATTTCGAATTGATTTAGTACCTGGTGTGAACCCAGTTTCCAAAGCTCCTTACAGACTTGTGCCTTCGGAGTTACAAGAATTGGCAAGCCAACTACAAGAACTGTCTGACAAAGGATTCATTCACCCGAGCCATTCGCCATGGGGTGCACCGGTCCTATTTGTCAAGAAGAAGGACCGGTCATTCCGAATGTGCATAGACTACCGCAAATTGAACAAGCTGACCATAAGAATCGATATCCTCTACACGCATCGATGATCTTTTCGATCAACTTCAAGGCTCGGCATGGTTTTCGAAGATCGATCTTAGGTCTGGGTATCATCAGCTACGTGTACACGATGATGACATTCCCAAGACGGCTTTCAGAACAAGATATGGCCATTATGAGTTTCTGGTAATGCCCTTCGGCCTTACCAATGCACCAGCGGTTTTCATGAATCTCATGAACCGTGTTTGCAGGCCATACTTGGATAAATTTGAGATTGTATTCATTGATGATATTTTGATATACTCCAAGAGCAAAGAAGAACACTAGCAACACCTTAAGTTGGTTTTGGAGATCCTAAGAGAAGAACGACTGTATGCCAAATTCTCCAAGTGTGAATTCTGGCTTAAGGAAGTTCAATTCTTGGGACACATAGTCAATGAAAAGGGTGTTCACGTGGATCCTGCGAAGATTGAAACAGTGATGAATTGGAGTACACCGAAGACACCCACGGAGATTCGATCATTCCTTGGACTTGCCGGTTACTATCGGCGGTTTATTTCGAACTTCTCCAGGATTGTTGTCCCTCTCACTTCTTTAACTCAAAAGAATAAACCTTATGAGTGGGGACTAAAGCAAGAAGAGGCATTTCAGACCTTGAAGCAGAAACTTTGTGATCCTCCTGTCTTGACACTACCCGATGGAAATGATGATTTTGTAGTTTACTGTGATGCATCCAACCTAGGTCTCGGTTGTGTCCTCATGCAACGGGGAAAGGTTGTGGCGTATGCATCAAGACAGTTGAAAATTCACGAGAAGAACTATACTACACATGACTTGGAACTTGGTGAAGTCGTGTTTGCTTTGAAGATATGGAGACATTATCTTTATGGCACAAAGTGTGTAGTCTTTACTAATCATAAAAGTTTGCAACATATACATAATCAGAAGGAACTTAACATGAGACAACGGAGATGAGTTGAACTGTTGAATGATTATGACTGTGAAATTCGCTACCATACTGGTAAAGCGAAAGCAGATGCGCTTAGTCGCAAAAGTCATGTTCAAATCCATAGTTTACGAGTGCACACTAATCTTCGTAACGATGTTATCACAGCCCAACAACACTCATTGGCTCAAGATAGCCTAAAAGATGAGATGTCTTGAGGGGCCGAATTACAATTGGAAACTAAGGATGATGGTTTGATGTATTATTTGAATCGGTTGTGGATATCGAACAGGGATTATCATAGGATGACGATGATGGATGAAGCACATAAGTCTCGTTACTCAATCCATCCGGGTGCGGACAAAATGTATCAAGACCTCAGAGTTTTATACTGGTGGCCTGGAATGAAGAAAGACATTGCTGAGTATGTAGCCAAGTGCCTTAACTGTGCTGAAGTCAAGGCAGAACACCAGCGTCCTTCGGGGTTTGTTAGTGCAACCGGAAATACCCATGTGGAAGTGGGAGAATACATCCATGGATTTTATTACCAAACTCCCACGTACCGCAAGTGGTAATGATAGTATTTGGGTGATAATAGATCGATTAACCAAGTCTGCTCATTTCTTACCGATACGCGAGACGTACCCTGTGCGGAAATTAGCTCGTATCTACGTTGTTGAGATCGTTAGTCGACATGGAATCCCTTAAGCATAATATCGGACCGTGATGCTCGTTTCATGGCACGATTTTGGGAATCACTTCATGAAGCTTTTGGAACAAGATTGGATCTTAGCACCTCTTATCGTCCTCAAACGGATGGACAGATGGTGCGGTCGATCCAGAAACTTGAAGATATGTTGAGAGCTTGTGTCATCAATTTTGGTGGCAACTGGGATAGCCATCTACCATTAGTCGAGTTCTCGTATAACAACAGCTATCACGCGAGTATTGGTATGGCGTCGTTTGAAGCTCTTTATGGTAGAAAATGTCGGTCACTTATTTGTTGGACCGAGGTCGGTGAATCGCAGATCATTGGTCCTGAGATTATTCAAAAAACGACTGACAAGATTCACCAGATTCGCGACAATTTGTTAGCTGCTCGCAGTCGACAGAATAGTTACGCGGATAAATGACGTAAACCTTTTGAGTTTGAAGTTGATGATATGGTATTATTTAAAGTATCACCATGGAAAGGAGTTGTACTATTCGGAAAGAAGGGTAAGCTTGCTCCACGTTATGTTGGCCCTTTTAAGATCCTTGAACGGATCGGGAAGGTTGCCTACAAGTTGGAACTTCCTCCTGAACTTAGTAATGTACACCCGACGTTTCACGTGTCCAATCTAAGAAAATGCTTAGCTGATCAGGATCTTCAGGTACCACTCGATGACATTCGTGTAGGTGATACCTTACACTTCGTTGAAAAACCAGTTGAGATAATGGACCATGAAGTTAAAAAGCTCAAACGCAGTAGAATTTCAATTGTCAAAGTACGATGGGAGTCGAAGCGTGGTCCTGAATTCACCAGGGAATAGGAAGATCCGATGAAGCTTAAGTATCCACATTTATTTACTACTGTCACTCCAAGTTGAATTTCGGGACGGAATTCCCTTAACTAGGGGAGACTGTAACGTCACTGTATTTCAGGCAATTACATTACATAAATGTTTGTACTGTTAAGACCTGATATGATAATTGTTAATGACCATGGATTATTGGATGTTATTATTATTGGTATACATATTGAGAACGTATTATTATGAGCATAAACCATGGAAAGTTTAGTTGAAATACAACTAAACAGAACCAGAAAGTTTATTGCAGTTGAATTAACATGATATGGATTGTTGATTTGGAATGGTAGTGGTATAGGATTCTATAACCAAAGATAGACAAGGATATAATCATGGTCTATCGAAGAGGTGGTGGGATGGCGGCTGAGGAAGCCGCGACTGACCTCTACGTATGCCCTATACATAAACCATCTTCGGTTTATCATGATTATATCCGTGTTGAGGCTTTGGTGAGGAGAATCTGAGGTTTTGTTTTGGAATGACGAAGAGTTATGAGTTAGTTATCGTTTGGTTACTAAACATAGTCAAGGACACATGGTCATGGTTTATCGAAATGGTGGTGGGACATTGGCTGGATAGGTTGCGACCTACTCCTACATATGCCCTATACATAAACTTATTTCGGTCTATCAAGGATGTGTCAGTGATATGGTTTAGTGGGATTTGGATTGGGAAATTATAATATTCAAGATAATTAAATAATGAAAGCGTTATTGGAAATGATTACGCGATGGTGAGGTTACGAATATAATATTAAACGCGAATGTTATTTCAGAAATATTAACGTAATATTGTATTCGCTGGGTGACGATTCACACGAATATAATTATTAAGAATAATATCCTGAAACGATATTCCATAAATCGTAAAATGAATCGAAATACGATACGAGCGTTGGATTCGAAAAGGTGACGATCTTTACGAATACGTACGTAAATAATGCGTTTCGTCGAGTTAACGAAATAATATCTAACGATATTAAAATAAGAAAAAAAGAATTTAAAAACTTTTATTAGGAATTACAACCTAAGACAGATTCGAACAAATCGTTTTATTAAATAAATTATTTAACGAAAATAAACGGAAGCAATGAGGGTTTGCCTATTTCTAAGTTCACCTAATGTCTAAGTTCACCTGACATTAAAGTTCCCCTAATGTCTAAGTTCACTAAAAGTCCATACAAATCCCAATATTCATAATCATCAATGAGGGTTCATATCATCACTGAGTGCTCTTATTGTCACTAAGTGTTTATATAATCACCAAGTGTCTATATCATCACCCAAGTCCATATTCCATCACTAATCGCTCATATCGTTCGTTATTCCTATGCACCCTACGTGTCCAATCAGTTTGTTTCATAAGTGAATTTATAAGTCTTCATCAAATGTGATCATCCATGAGTCAATCCAAACCATTCCAATAAACATACCATCAACATCCATATCTCATCAATCTCAACTTTACAACAGTTCCTAGTAATATCCTAAATTCCTGACACTGACAGACCCCCAATATACTACAAATGGTATATGTATAGGGCATATGTAGAGGTAAGTCGCAACTGCCCCAGCCACCGTCCCACCACCTTTGTAGTATACCACGAGTGTGTCCTTGTCTGGTATTTATAGATCAAACAAATAATTCCTAAAACAGATAATTCCTAAGCAGTTAATTTCCTAAGCATATAATTTCCCAAACGGGTAGTTCCCACATTCTTCAATTCTGACATCCACCTAATGTACCGTAAATGGTATATATATAGGGCATATGTAGGGGTCAGTCGCAACTGCCCCAGCCAACGTCCACCACCTTTACGATACACCACGTGCATGTCCTTATCGAATCATTAGGCACAACTAAACAAGTAATACATGTGAATTAGATATATAGCAGGATTTCAGTTAACATGTAATAAATACATAAGCATGAAATCCTGAATATACTAACTAGAGTATGAATTTCTTCATACTAGGCATCCTACGGTTATAGACTAGGTCAACCATTTCTAGTAACCTAATTCCCTATAACCCAGGCTCTGATACCAATCTGTAACACCCCGACCGATGGCGGAAACGTCGGGATGCCACGAGGGATGTGTAGATTGTTCAAAAGCTCATGGGCATCTAAATCAAATCATCATATATCATTCAAGCAACCAAATTAATTACACAAAAATCATGTTCATCATGAAATAGTTACATCAATTACAAAAGAGATTTAGCTATCTAACTAAATTCTAATCGCCAGAATTTCAGTTATTTAGCTAAGTCCAAGATCCTATATGATGATGTCCAAAAGTGTGAGTTCATCTTCCTCAACTTACTTAGCTTCATTACCTGAAACATGTAGAAAATCAAGTGTCAACTACAAAGTAGTTGGTGAGAAATCATAAGTCTTTATGTATTAAAAATGTTCATAAAACGTTTTTGAAAGTTGATAAATAGGTTTATAAAAGTTTATAATTTCCCCGAGAGTTTCCACATGTGCACCTGTAAGTTAGCCCAGTTCTGCCAAATCTCAACATAACACAACATCCAAACCACTCCAAGTAATCACATACACAATCATCACATTTATTTAACCACGTATATTCAACTAATCTCATCAATTCAATAATCATCAACCATCACAATCATATCAATATAAGTTACCGCGGAGGACCTCAGTCAACTCAATCAACGGCGGAATCATCGCGGAGGACCTCAGTCAACTCAATCAACGATATTCCTATAAGTGTCAATACGTACACCACGGAGGACCGCAGTCAACTCAATCAACAGTGGAGTCTCTGAGGAGGACGTTAGTCAACTCACCAACAGTAACTCAATCATCGCAGAGGACCTAAGTCAACTCAATCAACAATGACTCACGGATAAATAATAATCCATCTCAATCAATAATCAATGATAATTCAATAATCTGAATATCATAATGATAAACCAGGTGTCACCCATGTGTTATCAAAATAATATTTTAAATATTGGTATACATGTTCCACCTCCGAGTTTAAAACAAAACAGTTTAAAAAGGGAGGTTATGAGAACTCACCTGAGTCCTTAGAATAGTGTCCGCATAGAATGCGCGCTCGCGTACGTGAAATCCAACACAACTCAATGATTTGTAAGTATTATGTGTTTGTGCTCATAAGTATGTGTATCTTAATTTAATTAGGTATTTAGTTCAAATCCTTAAACGTTTACTTCCATTCCTTAAGTGTTTCATTAATCTAGTTTTACAAGTTAAAATGAAACACTTAAGTTATTCTGCATGACTATTCTCATTATTTAGTTTAGACTAACAATTTTATTATAACATCATGGTGATATGCGAGTCTTGATATACCATGTATGCCCGCTTTAATATAGATGATAAAGGGTTAATATCCTTCGTCATACGCATGTCCATCCATACACTCGCGCGTGTTTAGACTAGGTTGACCACCTTAAATCTAAGTTATTAAAAATCAGTTTAAATTCAAAAAGGTATACTTAGGTTATTTACATGAAAATGTTCATCAAATAAAATCTCATAATTTAAAACCTATATTTATTAAGAAAAAGGTGGTAACCTATTATATTTCATGCGTATACGAACGTTTATAAGTCTCTTGTTCCTCTCTTTCTCTTTTTAACCTTAATTCGACCGGGTTTTAGCTTAACAGACCGAAGGTTCGTCTGACCCTCTAGGTTCGCTGCCATTTGATCTAACCCCCCCCTCAAGGTTCGGTCAGTTAGAGGAAAGGTTCGCGACTAGCTTTCGGCTCAATTATAGCCGAGGTTCGGCTAGGTTAGGAATCCATAGGTTTGTGACAAGCCAAGGTTCGGCCACTCCATGAGGTTCGGCCTAGGGTTCGATGTATGCCAAATGGTTCGGTGCTCAAGGGAGGGTTCGGCAACCAGGTGTTCTACATCAGGGAGGTTCGGTGGTGTCACTACACAAGGGTTCGGCTAAAAGGTTTGCATGGCGAAGGCTGCATGGCAAGGTTCGCTGCCAAGCTTCGTTGGCACCTAGGTTTGGCCCATGTCGAGGGTTCGGGGTCTATGCTGATAGATGGTTCGCGGCTCAGCACAGGGTTCGACCAGTCCCTTAGAAGGTTCGGCGCCCTGTGCTCAACACCCATGAAGGTTCGGCCGACCTTCTGCGCCCGTGACCCACTGTTTATCATCCTCGTCCCTGAAAAACCGCCCATGACAGCCTCGTCTATGGTTCCCACAGCTCAAGACCGACTCAATTAAGCAAATTTAAACCATAATATTGTTCAAGAGTTGGTAACCATGAACACATGAAGTTGTTTGAAAAAAACCGAAATGTAAAACTCAGATTTACCTAGATTCGTTGGCCAAACTCGGGATTTCTTCGTACTTTCTTGTTCTCCTTGATCTTGTGGTTGTTTAGACACCGAGATCTTCCGATTCCGTCAAGAAGGGAGCTCGATAGGCTAGAGAGAAGTTAGAGAGAGAGTGGGGGTGCGTGGGTGTGTGTTTGTTTTAGAGAGAGAAAGGGTTTGTGAAAGTGAGGAAAAAGATGGGGTTCTTCCCATTTAATTACCCGCGTGCCTGGTCTCCTTTAATGCGCGTAAAAGTTATAATATGCTCGGTTTGCAACGTAAGACACTTTAAAACATAAAACCTTTAAATAAATATATTTCATATTTAATTAAATGATTTTAAATGGAAACGGTTCAAATATAATACCTCCGTTTGCTTTTGTTAATTAAATTATCAAATTTAAACAATTTATTTGGATTTGTTTTAGGTTGTGATTCCTAATAAATGTTTTTAAATTATTTTCCTTATTTTATTACCATTAAATATGATTACTTTATCTCGTCGAAACGCGCTATTCGCGTACGTATTCCTAAAGATCGTCACCTGCTCGTATCGTATTTCGATTCGATTTACGATTTATGGAATATCGTTTCAGAATATTATTCTTAATAATTATATTCATGTAAATCGTCACCCACTTGAATACATTATTAAGTTAATATTTTTGAATCAATATTCGCGTTTAAATAATGTTCGTAACCTCACCATCGCGTAATTAATTACAACTATACTTCCATTATTGTATTACTTTAATATTATTAATCCCAATCCAAAACCCATTAAACCAAGTCACTAACACATCCATGATAAACCGAAATATGCATATGTATAGGGCATATGTAGGGGTCAGTCGCAACTGCCCCAGCCACCGTCCCACCGCTATTTCGATAAACCATGACCATGTGTCCTTGATTATGTTTAGCAACTAATCAACAACCAACTCCTAATTCCATTCCATTCCCAACCACAATTCATAATCTGCGAATTCATCTGTGATAAACTCTCTGGTTCAGTTTAGTTGGGTCATAACTAAACTTCCCAGGGTTTACGCGTATAATAATATGTTCTCAATATGTATACCAATAAGAGTAATAATCATCAAATAATTCATTGTCATTAATAATAATAAATCTCGGTTCGTAACAGTACAATCGTACGGATGTACGGACGACCAGAAACACAGTGATGTTACAGTCTCCCCTGGTTAAAGGAATTTCGTCCCGAAATTCAACTTGGAGTGACCGTAGTGAATAAATGTGGGTACTTAAGCTTCATTTGATCTTTTCGCTCCCATGTGAATTCTGGACCCCGCTTCGATTCCCAACGTACTTTGACAATTGGAATTCTACTGCGTTTGAGCTTTTTAACCTCACGATCCATTATCTCCACTGGTTTTTCAACAAAGTGCATGGTATCATCGACGCGTATGTCATCGAGTGGTACCTGAAGATCTTGATCAGCTAAGCACTTTCTTAAATTGGACACGTGAAACGTTGGGTGCACGTTACTAAGTTCAGGAGGAAGTTCCAACTTGTAGGCAACCTTCCCGATCCGTTCAAGGATCTTAAAGGGCCAACATATCGTGGAGTAAGCTTTCCTTTCTTCTCGAATCATACCACTCCTTTCCAGGGCGATATTTTAAGCAATACCATATCTCCCACTTCAAACTCTAAAGGTTTTCGTCGTTTATCCGCATAACTCTTCTGTCGACTGCGTGCAGCTAACAGATTGTCACAGATCTGGCGGATCTTGTCAGTCGTCTCAAGAATAATCTCGGGACCAGTGATCTGCGATTCGCCGACCTCAGTCCAACAAATAGGTGACCGACACTTCCTGCCATAAAGAGCTTCAAACGGCGCCATACCAATGCTCGCGTGATAACTGTTGTTATACGAGAACTCGACCAATGGTAAATGGCTATCCCAATTGCCACCGAAGTTGATGACACAAGCTCTTAACATGTCTTCCAATGTTTGAATAGTCCGCTCTGTTTGACCATCCGTTTGAGGATGATAAGCGGTGCTAAGATCTAATCTTGTTCCAAAAGCTTCATGAAGTGATTCCCAAAATCGTGCCGTGAAACGAGCATCACGATCCGATATTATGCTCAAGGGAATCCCATGTCGGCTAACGATCTCATCAATGTAGATACGAGCTAACTTCCGTACAGGGTACGTTTCGCGTATCGGTAAGAAATGAGCCGACTTGGTTAATCTATCAACTATCACCCAGATACTATCCTTGCCATTTGCTGTTCGTGGAAGTTTAGTAATGAAATCCATAGAGATATTTTCCCACTTCCACATCGGTATTTCCGGTTGTAATAACAATCCCGAGGTCGCTGGTGTTCTGCCTTGACTTTAGCACAGTTAAGACACTTGGACACATACATAGCAATATCCTTCTTCATTCCGGGCCACCAGTACAAGTCCCTAAGGTCTTGATACATCTAATCAGAACCCAGATGGACTGAGTAACAAGACTTATGAGCTTCATCAATAATCACCATCCTAAGATCACCTCTGTTCGGTATCCACAACCGATTAAAATAATACATCAAACCATCATCCTTAGTTTCCAATAATATCTCAGCCCCGCAAGACATCTCATTTTTCAAATTATCTTGAGCTAATGAGTGTTGTTGGGCTGTGAGAACATCATTACGGAGATTAGTGTGCACTCAGATATTATGAATCTGAACTTGACTTTTGCGACTAAGCGCATCTGCTACTACATTCGCTTTACCAGGATGGTAGTGGATTTCACAGTCATAATCGTTCAACAGTTCAACCCATCTCCGTTGTCTCATGTTAAGCTCTTTCTGATTGAGAATATGCTGTAAACTTTTATGGTCTGTAAAGACTACACACTTTGTGCCATAAAGATAATGTCTCCATATCTTCAAAGCAAACACGACTGCACCAAGTTCCAAGTCATGTGTAGTGTAGTTCTTCTCATGAATCTTCAACTGTCTTGATGCATATGCCACAACCTTTCCTTGTTGCATAAGGACACAACTGAGACCTAGGTTGGATGCATCACAGTAAACCACGAAATCATCATTTCCATCAGGCAGTGTCAAGACAGGAGCATCACAAAGTTTCTGCTTCAAAGTACGGAACGCCTCTTCTTGCTTCGGTCCCCACTCATAGGGTTTATTCTTCTGAGTCAAAGAAGTGAGTGGAACAGCAATCCTAGAGAAATTCGAAATGAACCACCGATAGTAACCGGCAAGTCCAAGAAACGATCGAATCTCCGTCGGTGTCTTCGGTGTACTCCAATTCTTCACCGCATCAATCTTTGCAGGATCCACGTAAACACCATTTTCATTGACTATGTGTCCCAAGAACTGAACTTCCTTAAGCCAAAATTCACATTTAGAGAATTTGGCATACAGTTGCTCCTCTCTTAGGATATCCAAAACCAACTTAAGGTGTTTCTCGTGTTCTTCCTTGGTCTTTGAGTATATCAAAATATCATCAATGAATACAATCACGAACTTATCCAAGTATGGCCTGCAAACACGGTTCATGAGGTCCATGAAAACCGCCGGTGCATGGGTAAGGCCGAAAGGCATTACCAGAAATTCATAATGGCCATATCTGATTCTGAAAGCTGTCTTGGGAATATCATCATCATGTACGCGAAGCTGATGATACCTAGACCTCAGATCGATCTTTTAAAACCATGCCGAGCCCTGAAGCTGATCGAAAAGGTCATCGATGCGCGGCAGTGGACATCGATTCTTGATAGTCAGCTTGTTCAACTCGCGGTAGTCGATGCACATTCGGAATGACCTGTCCTTCTTCTTGACAAACAGGACCGGTGCACCCCATGGCGAATGGCTCGGGCGAATGAATCCTTTATCAATCAATTATTGCAGTTGGCTTGCCAATTCTTGCAACTCCGAAGGCGCAAGTCTGTAAGGAGCTTTGGCAACTGGGTTCGCACCAGGTACTAAGTCAATTCGAAACTCTATTTGACGTTCTGGCGGAAGACCCAGCAAATCATCTGGAAATACTTCAGGAAAATCTCTGATTATAGGAACATCTTCAATGCTTATTCCTTTCTCCTTTTTCTCCACGATGTGTGCTAAAAAGGCTATACATTTCTTCCTAAGGTACTTGTGTGCTTTAGTGCATGACATTAGCTTAAGACCTTTACTAGAAATTTCCCCAAAAACTCTTAAAGTTTCGCCCGAAGGTAAGGGAATACGAATATATTTCTCATGACAAATTATCTCCGCTTTGTGGGTGGCCAACCAATCCATGCCTATGTTAACATCAAAGCTACCAAGATGCATAGGTATAAGATCAATCGGGAAAATGTGATCATTTAAGTTCACAGTACATCCGATAATAACAGTGTCAATATCAATGGTGTTCCCGTCAGCCACCTCCACGTTAAACGGTTTATCTAAATATGTACGTGTTCTACCAAGCATGCATTCAAAATCATATGAAACGAAACTCCTATCGGCACCAGAATCAAATAAGACAGATGCATAAGAGTTGTTGATCAGAAATGTACCGTTGACCATGTCCTGGTTGGCTTGAGCAAGTGGAGCATTCAATTGGAATGCCCGGCCTCTTGCCACCCGTTGATTGTTTCCTGTCAGTCTCGGACATTGATTCCTGAAATGACCCACTTCGCCACACTCGTAACAGGCTCTTGCCTATGCAGGTACCTGGCGAACAGGTGCAGCTTGTATCGGTTGAACTTGCGGAGAAGGTAGTGCAAGCGGAGCAGGTTGCATCCTTTGTGCTTGCGGTGCACTCTGACAGACATTTGTAAAATGGCCATACTTGCCACAGTTGTTGCAGACGCGACACGGCAAGTTAGACGCGTGATGATATCGACAAGTGTTGCATTGCGGAACAGCTCCAAAATTCCTAGTGTTGGAATTATTGGAGGACTGTTGAGTGACTGGAGTGGTAACAGCATAACTCCTAGCCTTTCTCTTCCTGTTGCTGCTTTTCGATGAACTAGCAGCTTCGGTCTTGCCTTCAGTCTTTGTTTCTTTCACAGTAGTCTTCACCTCGGTTTTCTTTGTTCCCTTCCTCGTGAGTGTTCCAGCTTTCACATGGTTATCAGTAAGATTTGCAGATAAACGGATCGCAGCCTCAAGTGTTTTGGGGTTGCTTCCGTATACCGTATCTTGGATCTGCATAGGTAATCCGCCTATGTACTTCTCTATGGCTCTCTCTAAAGGTGTCACCAGATGGGGCACCAGCAGACTATACTCGTGGAAACGAGTATTGTAGATTACATTCTCCCCGCTGTCCTGCTTGAGTTTCCAAAACTCAGTCTCAAGCTTCCTCATCTCGCTATGAGGACGGAATTCTGTGGTCATCAGGTTCTTGACCTCTGTCCATGTCAATGCTAGGGCAGCATTCACTCCCCTAGTTCGCCTTTCCCCATTCCACCATGTTAGTGCTCTCTTTTGGAAAACACTAGTGGCATAACGAACTTTCAAATTTTTGGGGCAATCACTGTTGATGAAGGTATTCTCCAAGCTCTCAAACCACTGCAGTAGACCAGTGGCTGTTTCAGAGCCTGTAAACTTCAGTGGGTTACAGGAGTTGAAGTGTTTGAACGTGCAAACTGGAGGGTTTGCACCACCTCTGTTCTGATTGATATTCTGATTGGCTTGAGTCAGTTGATTCACCAATCCAGAAATGAGGTTTGCTAACTCTTGTATGCCGGAGTTGGCATTACCGTTAGCATCTTCCGAGTTCGTATCATCTCCGTTGTGACGGCGCGGCGGCATGTTTCTGAGGAAATTAGAAACATGTTACTGCCGTTTTCAACGTAAGTCATACAAACTATGATTAAATGAGTTCATTTAAACAGTTAGGATTACATATAGGAACTACATTTCTCTCCTATTTGTCATTAAACTCATAACATTTATTAATTTCATAATATTATACTAAGTGTCCTAGTTGGTCATAACTAATATTAGCTAAATATTCCTAAGTTCCATACATTCCCCACCCTATACCAACACTGACAACCTCCCGATGCAATGCAACAAGCTTATATATAGGGCATATGCAAAGGTAGATCGCAATCTCCCCTACACCGTCCCACCACCATTTCATTGCACCACGATTATGCCCTTGTTAGAATTTAGGGTGTATCATGTATTTTACCATAGTCTCACTTCATAAACCTTATCCTTAGTAGGATAATTTTGAGTGAAGTGGTCTCTAGTTCCCTTGGACAATTAGGTTCACCTAATGTCTAAGTTCACCTGACATGTAGGTTTGTCTATTTCTAAGTTCACCTAATGTCTAAGTTCACCTGACATTAAAGTTCCCCTAATGTCTAAGTTCACTAAAAGTCCATACAAATCCCAATATTTATAATCATCAATGAGGGTTCATATCATCACCCAAGTCCATATTCCATCACTAATCGCTCATATCGTTCATTATTCCTATGCACCCTACGTGTCCAATCAGTTTGTTTCATAAGTGAATTTATAAGTGTTCATCAAGTGTGATCATCCATGAGTCAATCCAAACCATTCTAATAAACATACCATCAACATCCATATCTCATCAATCTCAACTTTACAACAATTCCTAGTAATATCCTAAATTCCTGACACTGACAGACCCCCAATATACAACAAATGGTATATGTATAGGGCATATTTAGGGGTCAGTCGCAACTGCCCCAGCCACCGTCCCACCACCTTTATAGTATACCACGAGTGTGTCCTTGTCTTGAATTTATAGATCAAACAAATAATTCCTAAAACAGATAATTCCTAAGCAGTTACTTTCCTAAGCAGATAATTTCCCAAACGGGTAGTTCCCACATTCTTCAATACTGACATCCACCTAATGTACCGTAAATGGTATATATATAGGGCATATGTAGGGGTCAGTCGCAACTGCCCCAGCCAACGTCCTCCACCTTTACGATACACCACGTGCATGTCCTTATCGAATCATTAGGGCACAAGTAAACAAGTAATACATGTGAATTAGATATATAGCAGGAGTTCAGTTCACATGTAATAAACACATAAGCATGAAATCCTGAATATACTAACTAGAGTATGAATTTCTTCATACTAGGTATCCTACGGTTATATACTAGGTCAACCATTTCTAATAACCTAATTCCCTATAACCCAGGCTCTGATACCAATCTGTAACACCCCGACTGATGGCGGAAACATTGGGATGCCACGAGGGATGTGTAGATTGTTCAAAAGCTCGTGGGCATCTAAATCAAATCATCATATATCATTCAAGCAACCAAATTAATTACACAAAAATCATGTTCATCATGAAATAATTACATCAATTACAAAAGAGATTTAGTTATCTAACTAAATTCTAATAGCCAGAATTTCAGTTATTTAGCTAAGTCCAAGATCCTATATGATGATGTCCAAAAGTGTGAGTTCATCTTCCTCAACTTACTTAGCTTCATTACCTGAAACATGTAGAAAATCAAGTGTCAACTACAAAGTAGTTGGTGAGAAATCATAAGTCTTTATGTATTAAAAATGTTCATAAAACGTTTTTGAAAGTTGATAAATAGGTTTATAAAAGTTTATAATTTCCCCGAGAGTTTCCACATGTGCACCTGTAAGTTAGCCCAGTTCTGCCAAATCTCAACATAACACAACTTCCAAACCACTCCAAGTAATCACATACACAATCATCACAATTATTTAACCACGTATATTCAACTAATCTCATCAATTCAATAATCATCAACCATCACAATCATATCAATATAAGTTACCGCGGAGGACCTCAGTTAACTCAATCAACGGCAGAATCATCGTGGAGGACCTCAGTCAACTCAATCAACAGTGGAGTCTCTGAGGAGGACATTAGTCAACTCACCAACAGTAACTCAATCATCGCAGAGGACCTAAGTCAACTCAATCAACAATGACTCACGGATAAATAATAATCTATCTCAATCAATAATCAATTTATGGAATATCGTTTCAGAATATTATTCTTAATAATTATATTCATGTAAATCGTCACCCACGCGAATACATTATTAAGTTAATATTTCTGAATCAATATTCGCGTTTAAATAATGTTTGTAACCTCACCATCGCGTAATTAATTACAACTATACTTCCATTATTGTATTACTTTAATATTATTAATCCCAATCCAAAACCCATTAAACCAAGTCACTGACACATTCATGATAAACCGAAATATGCATATGCATAGGGCATATGTAGGGGTCAGTGGCAACTGCCCCAGCCACCGTCCCACCGCTATTTTGATAAACCATGACCATGTGTCCTTGACTATGTTTAGCTACTAACCAACAACCAACTCCTAATTCCTTTCCATTCCCAACCACAATTCATAATCTGTGAATTCATTTGCGATAAACTCTCTGGTTCAGTTTAGTTGGGTCATAACTAAACTTCCCACGGTTTACGCGTATAATAATATGGTCTCAATATGTATACCAATAACAGTGATAATCATCAAGTAATTCATTGTCATTAATAATAATAAATCTCGGGTCGTAACAGTACAATCGTACGGATGTACGGATGACCGGAAACACAGTGATGTTACACTTGGTATGGGAGCCTAGGAACTACCAACCTAAGGATGGCGAACCATAAGGGGCCGAACCCAAAGTGTAACTTGACCGAGGTTCGCTAGAATCAAGGGCGATTAAAACTAAGTTGTCAAACTAGGGTTAAGGGTGAATAAAAGAACAAGAAAATGGTGTATAACCATGCATGCATGAATGGTTGGGAGTTGCCACCTTTTCTTAATAAACATAAGATTTAAATGAGAAGATTTTATGCATTGAATACTTTTATATGAGTAAGCTAAGTATGACATCTTAAACTTAAATTAAATTTTACTAAACTTAAGTTAAGTGATCAATTCAATTGAACTTGCATGCATGCAAATATGAATGTATGTATATGTATATAAGGTTTATCACCTTTACAACATGTTCAACTTTTATATTCTTCCAAAAACCATTATAAATGGATTGATTAAACTAATTAATGTTAAACCGATCTTTTATAATGAGGGTAGGAAACTTTAATGATTTTCACTCTAACTTAGGTAATAAACCTAAGTAACTCGAGCATATAATAATTAAAGGGCAAACGAATACGAGGAACATAATCATGATTAAACGCATATACTTATGAATACAAATACGCGATAATTACAGATTGTTGAGTTGCTTTTGATTTCACATAAGTGAGCGCGCATACTACAAGAACACTGATTCTAAGGAATTCAGGTGAGTTCTCATAACCTCCTTTTTAAATCATTTTGCTTTTAAACTCTGAGGTGGAACATGTATACCAAATTTAAAATATTATTTTGATAACATGTGGGTGACACCTAGTTTATCAATATGATATTCATATTATTGGATTATTATTGATTATGGATTGATATGGATGATTGCATATTCTGTGAGTCATTGTTGATTGAGTTGACTAAGGTCCTCCGCTGTGATTCCACTGTTGGTTGAGTTGACTACGGTCCTCCGCAGTGCATGTATTGACACTTATAGGAATATCGTTGGTTGAGTTGACTGAGGTCCTCCGCGATGATTCCGCCGTTGATTGAGTTGACTGAGGCCTCCACGGTAACTTATGTTGAGATGATTATGGTGAATATTGATTATTGATTTATTTGTGATTGGTTAAGATTGGTTGAATATATGTGGTTGATTATTTGTGATTATTTGGATTATGTGATTGTTGTGCTGGTGTTTGTGTGTTGGAAGTGTTGGATTACCTCGCAGGTGCACATGCGGATTTTCTCGGAAACATTATAAACTTTCATAAACATTTTATAAACATTTTTGAAACATAAAAACTTATGATTACTCACCAACTACTTCGTAGTTGACACTTGATTTTCTACATGTTTCAGGGAACGAGGAGAAGTAGGTAGAGCAGGATAGCTCTACATCTTTTGGACATCATCACTTAAGGTCTTGGACTAAGTTAAATTAACTGGATTTCTGAAGACTAGAGTTTAGTCAATTTAGCTAAATCTTTTGTGTAATTATTGTAACTAAATCATGATGAACATGATTTTTGATGTAATTAATTTGGTTGATTTAATTGATATGTGATGATTTATTTAGATGCCCACGAGCTTATGAACAATCTACACATCCCTCTGGCATCCCGACATTTCCGCCATCGGTCGGGGTGTTACAGATTGGTATCAGAGCCTGGGTTATAGGGAATTAGGTTACTAGAAATGGTTGACCTATTCTATAACCATAAAAATAACCTAGTATGAAACTACTTCGTACACTAGTTATTATATTCAGGATTTCATGCTTATGTGTTTATTACATGTTACTTGAATTCCTGCTATATACCTGATTTGCATATGTTGCTTGCTGATTACATGTAATTGATTATGCCCTAATGATTCGATAAGGACATGCACGTGGTGTATCTTAAAGGTGGTGGGCTGGTGGCTGAAGCAGTTGCGACTGACTTCTACATATGCCCTATACATATACCATTTACGGTATATTAGGTGGATGTCAGTATTGAGGAGTAAGGGAACTACCCATTTGGGGAAATTATTTGCTTATGAAATTAACTGTTTAGGAAAAATTACTTGCTTAGGAATTGCTTGTTTCATCTTTGATCACCAGACAAGGACACACTCGTGGTATACTACAAAAGTGGTGGGACAGTGGCTGAAGCAGTTGCAACTGACTTCTACATATGCCCTATACATATAACATTTGTAGTATATTGGGGGTCTGTCAGTGTTAGGAAACTTAGGATATTATTAGGAAATGCTGGAAAGATGTTGATGGAATGTTGGTTGAATTTGGTTTGGATTGACATATTGGATGATCTCATTTGATGGACATGTATATATACTCACTTATGAACATACTTATTGGACACGTGGGGTGAATACGATCAATGAATGATATGGACACTTAGTGATGGACTGAATACTTGAGTATTGATATGGACACTTAGTGAAAATATGAACGCATACTGATGATACTAACACTTAGTGATGGTATGAACACTTGATAATGAGATGTGAACATATAGTAAACTTAGACATTAGGGGAGCTTAAATGTCAGGTAAACTTAGACATTAGGTAAACCTAGAAAATAGGTGAACCTAGTGTTAAGGTGAACTTAGACATTAGGCAAACCTAGATGTCAGAAGTAATGGAACACACTTCACTCATAATTATCCCCTATAGGATAAGGTTGTGAAGTGGAACGCTTGAGCAAAACCATTGAAGCCAGACACCTAAGTAAATTCCATGACTCATAAAAATATCTGAACAACTCAAAAAGTTGAAATTAATAATGCTCATTGTTAGAATATAAGGACTGATGAGCAAAACCACTGAAGCCAGACACCTGAGTAAAACCGCGGAAAGACAAGCCGCGGATGCTCCTCTTCCGATTGAAGAACTGATTCAACATCGGAAGACTCTCAGCGGAAGCTTCGCCAAAAAGAATTGTCTAAAGCTTTGACTAAGTGTCTAAAGCATTGTTCCTGGTTAAAACAACTACTACTCGAGGTTCTTGTAGTTCAACACTCATTGTCTCGTGATCAAATTATTCGGAGACCCGAACAACCAAAAATTACATAAAAACATAAATCCGAATTTGTCTCTAATATCCGAATAATTTTTTCATATTTGGATATGTCAAGCCATTTGGTTGAGAGGTCTCTTAGGAGAAATGACTGGAGCTGCATTGCAAAGAGTAGAGATTATAATGGACAACAAGTCTGCTATTGCCCTCACAAAGAATGTAGTTTTTCAAGGAAAAAGTAAGCACATTGATACTAGATACCACTTTATTCGTGAAAGTGTAGAAAAGGGGGTAGGTAGCTATTGAGTATGTAAATAGAAAGCTTCAAAAGACCGATACCTTAACTAAAGCACTTGGTCAAGTCAAGTTCAAAGAAATGAGAAGTTTACTAGGAGTTGAAGAATATCCTAGTCTCGGTTTGGGATTAGGAGGTGAATGTTGGAAGTAATCCCGTTATTATTGGAGATAAACTGATGGCTCGTGATTATCTACTATTTCTCGGTGGTTATGATTCTATAATTTGTTTAGTTAGATAAACATGAGAGGCATAATTATAGCTAATTATGGGATTTGTTTTCAAGTATGAATTAGACTATAAATACACCTTCCAATGATTGTGGTATGGGTATTATTTTTATTCACTTTTAAGTAGTTTTCTGAATAAATTGGAGTAGGGGTGTTCATCAGGTCGGATAACGAGTTATTCGGTTTTAATTTTTTTTGTTTATCCAAAACCCGACCCGAACAACTCGAAAAACCCAAAAAAACTGTGACTTTTACAACCGAATAACCAGATAAACCGGGTTTATTTGGATATCCGACCAGAAAAAGCTATGTTTTGCCTATCCAAAACCCGACCCGAAAAACCTGAATTAGATTTCGGATGAGTTTTTTTCAGGTATCAAATAGGATTCGGATTTCGAATTTTTTCAAGCTTTGGATATTTTTAACACCTCTAAATTAGAGAGTATTCCATACATTCTTGGTGTTGTGTGTGTTTGTTTACAGGTCTTGAAAGATTACCTCTTAACCATTAAGATGTTTTGATCAATTAAGAGGGCAATGTGGCATATTAATGGTCAGTAAAAGACAACTAAACAACCTTAGTAAATTCCATGACTTGTAAAAAAATATCTGAACAACTCAAAAACTTGAAATTATTAGCGTCCATTGTTTTGTAACCAGATTATTCGGACACCTGAAACAAAAGATTACATAACACAGGAAATCCGAATTTCTCCCTAATATACAAATAACTTTTCGGATTCGGATATGTCCTAGCCAAACAACCCTAATCAAGATACAAATCGTTTTTTTGGTTTCGGATATGATTTAGGTTTCGGTTTTCGAATTCAAGATTTTTTAAACGCCAACAGCAAAATTAAGAAAGAAAAAGAAAGAAGATAAAAAAGATGTTTTTGTATAATAAACTAATAAAGTACCACACTAATTTTTACGTTGTCGAAATACTACACTAAACTTTGTGTTGTACATAATTAATTATATTGATGGATGTAAATAATCTCAACTGAATCGTTTTCATCTTGATTGAGATTCACCTCAAACGCATCATCTTATCGGGTGGAACTTCAAGCCACTAAATTGTCAAATTAAAACATTACAAAAAGTCCATTTTGATGGAGTTTTTTTAATTTTCATTATGTAACTTTAGGTAATTATTTTTTCCTATTATGTAATAATATTTATAACTAACGATAACTTTAATTAATCTTATCTTCATATTTTATTTTTATCAAGAAAGTAATTGTTTTGAACTAGATGTTTACCCGCAGTAAAGGTGGCCAATGGATCCAGAACCGGAACCGAAAACCCAAACTGGAACCGGTCGTACCCGAACCGGTGGGTATGGGTTTCGAGTTTTCAGAGAAACTGGACCTGAACTGGCTCCACACTTAAACCAACCAAACCGGAACCGGTTCTTGACTTTGTTGACCGGAACCGGTTCTTGACTTATTGACTGGAACCGGTTCCGGTTAAAAAAACCCGGTTTGGCCACCTCTAACCCACAAGGCCAGCCTAATGCGTCAACCAGCCCAATCTATGGCTTAGGGCCTCAAAAGATTAAGGGTCTCTAAAAAATTTATAGGTTATGGGCTTAATATATATGGATTTGAAATTTGGGCTTGGAAAATTAAATGGGCTGCACTGGCTGATCAAGGGAAGAACTATGCTGGCAAAATGGGCGGCTTGGGTCGGATTGGGTAACGGGTTATAACGGTTTCGGGTCAGGATGTGTGCGGGTCAAAACGGGCTTTAAGCAAAATCAGTTCGGGTCTTAGTGGATTGTTCTTAAAAAACATCAATTTAGTTTAACTTAAGATGTGTTATAACTAAACATATAGTCCATTTAGATAATTTTTAGTGATTTTCTCCTCAAATATGTTATTAATTATCTTTAAGAATCCATTGCATTTACATAGTTTTTTTGTTACCCATCTTGACCTGCATTGTGTTTAATTGTTACACATCTCAACCCATTTAATATTATGTTGTTACCAATTTCAACCCATTATACGACAATTATTTACCCAAACCAACCCATTTCCTTTGATATGTGTAAAAATCGACACCTCTAGGAAGAACTGAAGAAGTGAATAGGAGGAAACGAGAGTAGAAAAAAAGTTAGGGCAAACCGCTGGAAAAGAGAACATGGTTCGAGGAGACTAGAGAGAGGGAAACGGGGAGACAACCACGATTGGCAAATTGGCGATTGGTGAATAAGTGAATATATCTTGGAGATGGAAAAGACTCAAGATTCAATCGATCCAGTCGTTTATATTGAAGATGGAAACAACTCAAGATTTTGTTTCTTCAGTTTTTCAGACAATCATCGTTTCAGTTCGAATGTCTTACTTAAACTCAATCGCTCCACTGGTCTCTCTCTCTAATTTCATAATTCCTAGGTTAGCAGATTGGTATATATTTGAATATTATAGTTCTTGTTCCCTTAGACCCTCCGGTGTGCCGGGTGAAGGGGCGTGGGATTGGGCGTGGAGGGGCGTGGCACACCGCCCCCCCTAGGGCGTGATCGGGGCGTTGGTGGAACAAGTGGCTGGAACAACGGCGTGATGGCAAGAGGCAACGGGTATTTTTTGACCGTTGGGCGTTGGAAAAAGTAAAGAAAAAAAAAAAAAAAATTTTACCTATTTAAACCCACCATTCAACTATTAAACCCAAAAAAATATTTCTCATTTCTAACATTCAATACAAAAAAATACCCACTCTTCCCATTTTAAACTTTCTTAACCAACCCAATAATTTTCATGGATCCCAACCAAAACCCAAATTACTATAACCCAAACACTCCACCAAACCGAAACCCTAACACGCCACCTCCGAATTGGGTCTTTACCCCTTCTCCAATGAATCATTTTTTCGATTCAAACTGTTATCGACCCAATTTTGATTCAAGCCCACAAGGGTTTTATACATTCGCCGATTATGGTTCGAGTCCACAACCGCACGGGTATTCACAATTATCTCAGGATGAAGTTGTACCCGAGACCCAACCCGTTACAAATGCCGGTCCAAGCACGCAACCAAAACAAAAGCGTAGACACAGAAGGAAACAAGCTGCGGATACCGAACCTGCTGTGGGAGGTTCATCCCGCATAGAAAAATGGACTACGGAGGAAGAGTTTCAACTTACAAAAGCTTGGATCGATGTGTCTGAAGATCCAATTGTTGGTCGTAACCAAAAAGGACCGGACTTTTGGAGTAAAATCCGAAATCAATTTTTTCAAGCCATGGGTCGTGGGGAATATCGTACTAACGATATGCTCTCTAGCAAATGGCGTGACATGAACCTAAAGGTTAGAAAGTTCAACGGGATTTATTCCCAGAAATGGCAAACTCGTCGGAGCGGCCAAAGCGACGTGATGATCTAGCGGGAAGCGGAAGAGCAGTACCGGGAAGAGTTTAACGCCCACTTCTCGCTTCAACGGAGTTGGGAGCTTATGAGAAAATGTCCGAACTGGATTCGACTCGAGACGGTACAATCGTCGGCCTCAAAACGATCAAAAGCATCGTCAACGGATAGCCCCGGCACGTCGGATGCTCGAGTGAATATAAATCTAAACGATCTCGACGAAGAAGAAGAAGACGACGACAACGAGATAGAGGATTTGACTCGTCCGATCGGCAGAGATCGCGCAAAAGCCGACCGAGCAAGGGCGAGACGAGGCTCTTCATCTCAAACGACCCCGGATTATAACCAATGAATAGAACAATTATCTCAACGAATCGGTGACTTTAACGAATTAAAACGGGAACGTCAACGGTTGGTAGAGTTACAACTTCTATTCACCAACACCGAACACTTAACCGGGCTCGACCGCGAAATTGCCGAGCGGGAGAAGGATAAAATTCGTAATAAATATAGAGATAATTAATTTGTATTTTTTTTATTAGTTTGTAATTTTTTTATTAATTTTTTTTATTAGTTTGTAATTTTTTTATTAATTTTTTTTATTAGTTTGTATTTTTTTTATTAATTTTTTTTATTAGTTTGTAATTTTTTTATTAATTTGTAATTTGTTTTTATTAATTATATCTCAATTTAAATTAAAAAGGAATGATGACGTGGAGTGAGTGGGTTAATGGGGCATTTCCACCAAAATGGTGGGGTGAGTAGTTGTGGTGAGTGCTTATGTGGCGCCTACGTGGCGCACACGTGGAGTGATTGGGGCGCCTTGGCACACCCAATAGTCTTAGCATGGTACTGAGTGTCTAAGTGCTAAACTTATCACAGGTATATGATTCACTATGGACCTTTTCATTTTTAAATTAAATATTAAATTTTTAGATAATTATATAAATTACTTTATTTTTATTTCAATTTAAATCAAATATTCTATCATGTAGATTCCAATTTCATTTGGGTATTTGGGTATGAGGCTGTTAGCTTATACAAGAGAACAATAGCTATTTCATCAAAGGGAGATTCGGTCAGTAAACTTAGCATAGGACAACTGGTTTTATACTTTTTTTTGGCTTGTAGTAGAGATGCACAAAAACACCGGTTAACCGAATCGGTATCGGTTCGTAACCAGTTAGAAACCGGTTTTTAAACCGGTTATTGAAATCGGTTTTAGGTTTTCAAAAAAACCGATGGTTTGGGACCGGTTTGAGGTTTCAAAAGAGACCAAACCAGTTATTACCGGTTTTTCAAACTGGTTAACCGTTCCTTCTCATAAAAAAAATCGGTTATTTGGCGGTTAACCGGATTCGGTTATATATCGGTTTCGGTTTTTGAGCTCGAAAAACCAGTTATTAACCGAACCTTTTATTGGTAAAAACTGGTTTCCAGACTTTGACCGGTTAACCGGTTCGGTTATTCCAAAACCGGTTTTCGACCGGTTAACCGATTTGTGCAGCTCTAGCTTGGAGTACCTCACCAGGTAAGTTTTGTTTTGTCTAATTTGGTCTAGGTGGTGCTCTTCCATGAAACTAGAAAAAGATAATCAAAAAGATTTATATGACACAAGAATTTCATAATTTGTGTTTTAAGTTTTTAGCCATTCATAAAAAGTATCTCAATTTATCATTTCAATTTTAAGTAAATTTTAGTCCGGCATTTATAATTGTTTTTACTGAATAAGTGAATAAACCATAGCACATAGATGTTCCACAAGATACAATATTGATGTGGCTCTCCTATTAGTCATGTGAAACAAACTTTTATAAGTAACTAATATATTTATTTATAATGGTTAAACAAAAATACATCTCATCACACAAAGTAACCTATTGAGATTTCTCACAGTTAAAACAAAAATATAAACATCCCCGTCTTAAAAGTAAACGTCATTTTCTAAGAATAAAAAACTAAGTAAAAAGGTAAAAAAGAAAAAAAAGAAAAAGGATCAAGCCCATTTTTTTTAACTTAAAAACACTAAATAAAACCTTTGTCGAAAAGAAGACATTATTTAAACATAATTGACAGAATTTGAACATTTTGAAAGAGGGAGCGGAAATTTACGGAACTCATAATATATGTTAATTTTTTGAAATGTGAGGGCGAAACCACAATTTTAAAGTAAAAATAACATTTCGACCAAAAAATTAACAATATACACAGAAAAAGAGGGGAGCGCCTGCCCCCGTGTCTTATAAAAGCTTCACCAAAAACAATATTACTTTGAGAACTTCATATTTGTGTGTGTGTATGAGAATGATCGATTGTTAACCCTTCCATATTGTGTTAACCGAATAACTACATTTTAATACTTTAGGGCCTACATTAAAGTTTCTCTAAAGCTCTAAGAAACACTAAAACGTATTTGAATAAAATAACTACAAATGTGACGGACTCAGCTTTGTCAAAATGTGAATAGACTTGTTTTTGCAAGAAACTTATACTGAAACATTGATAAAAACGTATATAAGAAAAACTTTTTTTTGCTGGACATACTACTTGATAGAGGCATTGTCTCTTAGAAAGAAAGTCTTGAGTTCAAATCCAAGCAAATGGTATTTGGATGTAATTTAGAAGTAATACTATTGATGTTAAAAAAAAAACTTTTTTTAAAATCATACACACACAATATAAAGATTGTAATATGTGGAAAACACAATCTTAATCTTATAGATAAAACCCTAAAAATCTATTTGAATCATTCATTGGAAATCTTAAAAAGAAATATGTTCTTCACATTAAAATTAGATAAAAATGTAGGTTTTGAATAAACACAACGGTTTTAATGAGTTTAATATGACTACATATTTATTTTCAAAATTTCAAATTCATGACTTGGTTTTAATGTGGTTTAATTTTGACCACATATCTTTTTTTTTTGAACATAGACGATCCTACACACTACTATATTGTCTTAACAGGGCTCACCGGGCAGAGGTAAGAAACGGCCACACCAGATGTGCGGGAACCCACTTGAATAGGTAAACCCTCGCACTCATTGGTTCAAAACCCGAGATTAAGCTAAAGATTTCCTCTCTCACCTAATATCTTTTAAATCACCCTATCAGGGCTTAAACCCATGACCTCTCGGTCACTTGGTGAAACCACAACTAGTAGACTAAATTTGTAGGACTTTGTCCACATATCTAAAATTACGTTTTCACATGATGCAATTCACGTAAACACACACATCCTACTAATAATAAATGATTTCAAATAAATGTCACATGACATTTTCACATTTACTTTTAATGATAATCAAATATAAACATTCTTTTATTTATAAAATCATATTTAAGGAAAGTTTTATGTTTACTTAAAAAAAATTTCTTGTTAATTTTGTTTAGTATTAAATCCAATTAATATTATTTTTTATAAATGATAACGTTTGTTACTTTCTAATTTAACCATGTATTTTGTTTAATATCAAATTGTAATAAAGTTTGTTATTTTTCAAATATTAATTCTATGAACAATTTATTACAAATTTATCAATTGATAACAATTTTCAGAATTTTTGAAATTCATAATATAAGCATAAATACAATAACAAATTTCTTAATTTCAAATACAACAAACATGTTGTACAAAAAAAATGTTTAAATATTTAAATTGTAATTATACTTTTATTTTATATTGTTTTATGGAGTTAATTGCAAAAATGGTCCCTATGGTTTGACAAAATTGCAGATTTGGTACCCAAACTTTAAAATTGGCAAATTTATTCCAAACATTTAAAGTTAATTGCATATATGGTCCTTATGGTTTGATCAGATTGCAGATTTGGTCCCAAACTTTAAAAACTGCAAATTTAGTCCAAACATTTAAAGTTAATTGCATAAATGGTCCCTATGGTTTGATCAAATTGCAGATTTGGTCCCAGAACTTCAAAAATAGAAAATTTAGAATATAAATAATTCACAAATCCAAATTAAATATCAAAAAATATTAAATTAATTTAAATATTCTTAAAATAATTCGTATTATCTATTGAAATTAATTAAAATAGTTGTATTCATATTCATTTATTAAAAAATAGCAAAAAATATTGAATAATAAACATTAAATATACAAGATAATATGTTTAAATAATTTGCGAATTCAAAAATCTTGTATATTTAATGTTTATTATTCAATAGTTCTTGCTATTTTTTGAATCAACGAATATGAGTACAACTATTTTATATAACTTCCATAGGTTAAACAAATTATTTAAATAATGTTTAAATTATTTTAAAAATGTTTGTAGTATTTTAATAATGTTTAAATATTTAATTTGGATTTGTGAATTATTTATATTCAATATTTGCAATTTATAAAGTTTAGGGACTAAATCTGCAATCTGCTCATACCATAAGGACCATTTTCGCAATTGATTTAAATATTTGGACTAAATTTGCAATTTTTAAAATTTGGGGACCAAATCTGCAATCTACTCAAACCATAGGGAACATTTATGCAATTAACTTTAAATGTTTGGACTAAAGTTGCAATTTTTAAAGTTTGGGGACCAAATCTACAATCTGATCAAACCACAGGTACCATTTATGCAATTAACTTTAAATGTTTGGACTAAAGTTGCAATTTTTAAAATTTGGGGACCAAATCTGCAATCTGATCAAACCACAGGTACCATTTATGCAATCAACTCTTTTTTTATGCAATAAAATTCTTTTAATTATGCACTTAAATTTAAAAAAAATCATAAAATTACATAATTTTTTATTTTTAAACCAATGTAATACACGGATATATAACCCAATATATATATGTACGTACGTACGTATGCATGTATGTAGAGAATTCATAAATTGAAAACCACATTGAGTTGTAAAAAGCATGAAAACATTCATGTAACATGCGATTTTTTACAGATTTGTAACCTAATTTCGTCAACTTTTTTTTAAAAAAAAAGCAGCTCCAATTTTTTTTAAATATATATTTGTAACACCATGTAATATATACGTAACATCTGGGCACAACATCTAGTCCCAGTGTTACATATGTGTTACGTTGTTCTTTATTATCATGATTTTCACAAATTAAGATGGTTTTCAATATATTCTTGTCACAAACACACACACACATATAATAAAAATTAAGAAAAAATTGATGATGCCAATGCATGTGCTTTAGTAGCTATAATGCAATTGTTAAAGTAAATAAATTACACAAGTTTGCAAATAGATGCTTTTAATGTTAAATATATCCTACTTAGTTTTAGTCTATTTTTTCATATAAACTTGAAGCATTTTATTTAAAGGTTTTCTATCTTAGTGGTAAAGCATCTATCATATAAGTTAGATCCATGCTGACTTGAAAATAGGTACAATTAAAATTTTGATACTAGACCTCCAACCAACTATATCTATCCTATAAAGGAGTGGGGCTAACTTGGCCATGTGATACTTTCATAGAACATCGTTGACGATGTAAATAGTAATCATCTATGAATTAAAGTTATCACAACAATGATTTTTAAATAAAAAAACGACTCTATTATTACTAAATCATCTCAATAAATACTTTAGAACCTTTAACTTTACTTAAAATTGGATCCACACCCTAATACTTTCCCTCTTCCCTAACCACTATCATATTGCTTACAATTTGATCCAAACAAGTTTTCCTCCCCCAATTGTCATTTTTTAGTGGGGATCATTTACGTGTGAGAGTGGTTCAGTTCAGTGCGGTTATGGTCATTTTCATAAGCAATACCGTTCCTTCGGTTAATTTTAAATTCATATATATAACTATAACCAATTGGTCGGTTAATTAGGCCTGTATACGAAACGAACAGTTCGTGAACTATTCGGCGTGAAGGTCGTTTATGTTCGTTTATTTATGTTAATGAATTTTTCTATTATGTTCGTTTATTTATATTCGTTTATTTGTGTTCATTTATGTTCACTAACTATGTAATGTTAGTTTATTTTCATTGTATTCATTTATGCTTAATAGACATGTCGTTTATGTTCGTTTATGCTTGTGTCATTGTATTCGTTTATGCTTGTTCAATTGTGTTCGTTTATGTTTGTTCATTAGTGTTCATGTTCGTTTATTATTGTTCGATTGTGTTAAATAGTGTTCCTTTATGTTTGTTAGTTTATTTTGTTCGTTTGTGTTCATTTATGTTCATGAACAGTTCGTTGAATTTATTAATAAACGAACACAAACACAAAATTCATGTCCGTTAATGTGTTCGTGTTCGTTCGGTTCGTTTACAGGTCTATAATCATTAATTAGTTAACCAATGGTTACGGTTCGATTTAGTTAAATTCCTTTAATAATAAAATTGTTGAAAACTAGGAAAAACTTGTAAATAAACATGTGTATCGGATATATACTCTCGTAGGATTTTGTACTGACTGAGAATGGGCGAACAAAAAATAAAAAATCACATGTATCCTAGCTTATCTACTGATATATTTAGTATCACATATGACTCATAATATTTATATTCAACAAAAAAATCATGACACACTTTTTATTCTTGATTTGTACCATAACTTTATGAAAAAAAAACACATACAAACATAGAAATATTAAAAAAAGAAACAAATATACAATAATCGGTTCCATAGAGAGATAGAGAGAGAGTAGCAACTTCAAAGGTAATGTCTTTTATCTACCCGTTATAGTATAAATGAGAATTTGATTATGAAAACATGCTTAGATGACGTTTTAACATATAACCGAATGAAAAAGTTTTATGTCATTACGTATGTGTTTAGAGATCTCAGAGTTAAGAACAAGTTAGCGTTTTCACGAAAAAGAGCATAGCAAGTGAGTCTCTACATGCTTTGGGGCTGATGTGGATATGTAAAATGCTTTCAAATATAAAGCAACATTTTTATGATGTGTTCATTATGGTGCAAGAATTCCAAGAACAGTCTTGCATGCATAAAGAACCCTAAAAATGAACGTTTTGATCTAAAAAGTTAAAAAGATAGGAATACAAATGTTTATGTATTGTTGTAAGAGGTTGTCCCCTTTGAAAGATAGTGCACACTAAGTTGGCTGTGAGTTTCAGAAATTTCTAAGTATAGATAGTACGCGGATAACTAAGTCATCTCAGTATGGGTTTTTGCAGATGACTAAATCATCTCAATATAGATGTTTATGGATGACAAAGCCATATGAGTATAAAACAATTGTGGATGACCAACTACTAAGTGTAGATGTTTATAGATAACCAAGTCATCAGTGTATTAAACACCTAAATTGACCATTTTGCAAAGTGTAGATGTTTATGGATTATATATTGTCATCAGTAAGAAACATTTGCGGACGACCAATCCGCTAAGTATAGAGTAATTATGAAGGAACAATCCACTAAGTATAAGGTATTTGCGGATGAACAATTCACATAGTATGGTGAATTGTAGACGAACAATTCACCAAACAACGCAATTGTGGGTGTTTGTCATCATAATAGAAGTGTTGAGGATGTCCTTAACACCTTAAGTATAATAGTTGCGGGCGATTGTCACCCCTATAAGAGTAATTGCAAACGGTTTATTGAATGTTAAGAAGGAAATATAAGGTCTAAAAGTATGCCAAATTAAATTCCATGTGACTGTTTATGTGATAAATGTATATTTATGTACGTGTATGTATAGATATGTGAGGTCTTTCAAACATAGTATTGCGATCATATGTGAAGCTTTTCAAGCGTAATCTTGGTCTTTCAAGTGTAGTCTTACGAGGACATGTGAAGCTTTTCAAGTCCGAACTTGCGAGCGCGTGACATTGTCTGTATGTGTGTGTGAAGCATGTAATGTATCCATGGGTATGTGTACATGAAGTCTTTCGAGCTTTGTCTTGTAAGCTCACGATCTCTTATGATAATATGATCTTTTTAGTTTATTTCTGCCAACAAAATGATATATACAGGAAAAAATTATTAAAAACCTAAAAATATTTAGCATAAAATCTTGTGCATCGCACTTCAAAAAGGTCATTTTATTATTCGTCTTTTTGCTTTTGTATATGGTGTAATGTTTGGATATTTCTGTGATTGAAAAATTAGGCACAAAATAGGGTAAGAATAATGTCACATTAGGATGTCAAAACAATAAAAAATAGTTGATAGTAAATAACAAATAATAAAGTTGTGCATAAAATCGAAATAATCTAAACATAACCAAAATAAACAGCATAACTGAATAAAAAAAAAAGGCCAGTAAAATACCAAAAATTTGGTTTCATGTTCTTAAAAAAGAATGAAATTTTTTGGATCAGTTATGGTTAATTATCCTATTAACAAATAACCAAAAATTGAAATAAACACGTATATCTTTCATCCCTTTCAAAATATTTAAATAAACGTGCACATATTGGGTTTGAATTCAGGACAAGACATATTTGTTGAGTCAAAGTCAGGAGGTTTATCCAGTTATGAGGTTCCTCCTAGGATGGATTCGTTCGCAGACCCCATAACGTCAAATCCAACTTAACAGTTAAAATCTCGTCTTGGGTATGTGCGTTTCAACTCGTTCAAAGAAAATAACACTCTTTTAATACTGATGCTTAAATACTGATACCAAAACATTTATTACATTATTAATAGTAACTATTAGAAATATTTGTTTATTACTTAAATAAGCATTTGTTTTCGCTTTTTCACCTCCGCAAAAACACAAATGTTACATGTTATATGATATATTAAAATGTTAAATTTGATAAGTTTATCATTTATTAGAAATAGACTCATATGCCCCCTACTGTGGTCACTCCTCCTAGTTGCATACAAGTACACATTTGATATTTTGACAAACATTTTTATTTATTTTATAAAAAAATTTAATGGCATCTAGAATGGAAGAATCGATTACCATATTAGCCTCATCATATCTATAAAACCTCCCTCTTGTATTTCAAAGATTTTGGAGTCATTATTCCACTTGAAAAACAAGTAGAGATGGAAAATTTGAAGATTGAAGAGACAAAAAGCAAGGTTGCAGAAAAGTATAGATCATTTCTCCATGAAGAAGCCGAGGACACCCATTGGAGACATGGCGGTCCTCCTGTCTATGACGCCGTTAACCAACTCTTTGAACAAGGCCGAACAAAGGTTGGTTTGATCCGATCCTTATTATCATGTTATATGTACACGAATGCATTAAAATGAAATTATTATTAGTTAAGAACTAAAAGAATATATGATATAAAACTTTCTAACATGGTTGTAGGTTTGGGAAAAGGGATCGATAGAAGAAACGGTTCAAAATGCAATAAAATCGTGGGAGATGGAACTCAGTCATAAGACTCGAATACAAGATTTCAAGACAATCAACCCTGAGAAATTCAAGCTTATTGTTAATGGTAATCTTGTTTCTTCGTTTTATTTTTAAATTGGCTATTAAAAAAATTAAAAAAATACACGATAATGTGATTTGTATGACAAGTTAGATGAATGATATATGAAACATAGACGTGTGAGATAAACCACTCATTTTCTGGCATTAACACCACTAAGTTTCTGATGTAAATGCTCTCAACAACAAACCATTGAACAATATAGACCATATAATGAAAATGTGATATAACCTAAATCATAATTAGGAAAATGACATGCGATTGTTTTTTCAATGTTAATTAAACCTTATCTATATTGAATTAGTTTTTCCATCAAACTGAATCATGTGTTACGAATGCTTAGAACAAATATTTAAATTGTCAAATATGATTGCTTATATCAAATTAGTTGCAAATAAAGTGAAATATTACAATAAACTGGCAAATAGGCGGGCAAGTAGTTGTGTCACAACATCCTTTTAAATTGCATGCTCAATCCTACCAAAAACAATATTGTGGGTCCTAGGGGTCTAGGTATTACTATGCATGACCCTTTGAACTATATCTAGGAAATTCACAGCCTCAAAGGCTAGCAAAATATCAAAACTATAGATGGTAAATAATTTGTATCAACTATGTACACTAGTGTGGAACCTATAAATTCATTAGTTTGAACCCCACAAAAACACTAATATAATTTTTTTAACAGTGTTTGATTCACCATCATTATCAATTCGAGCACCCATGTAATGAAAATTCAATTGCTTAGTTGTTCTAATTGTTTGACACTTCATGTAGGACTTGAATTCAAGATAATAACATAAAGAATCTCATAAACACCACTCCTATGTCATGGCAGGAATTCAAGCTCAAAACCTATTAAGTTTAAAGTGAATTGAGTTTTTACTAACGGTTATGGTAAAAAACTTCTTTTTATCAGGGTTTGAAACCGAAAATAATAAACTAAAAGTTATATCTATTGAAGTTAAAAAAGAAATTTCGTTTATATTTACATGTATAAAATATTTAAATTAATTTTATTTTTATAGTTTTTTTAAATGCAAATTCTTTAATAAAATGTCTATAATCATTTTTTAAGAAGTATTTTTCATTTGAATATTTAAAAATTTTTATAAGGCCCTTTGTTAAATCTCATATTTTTTAAAGTCCACAAGCTAAAAAATCCATAGGTAAAAAAACTCATTACTTATAATATTTTTAAAAATTGAAGGCTCTATATTTTTGAAAGCCCTAAACCAGTGCTTGGAATGCTTGACCCATTACGCCGACCTAAACTCGCTAGATGACATAATTTAGTTGAGGAGCATATAAAGATAAATACACAAGGGTGTGGGAGTTTATAATCAAAAACTGTCTCTATAAACTGGTTGAACAACCGGCATACATTATAGGGAAAATTGCCATAATGATCATTGTTGACCACATGTTTACCAAAATGATCACACAGATTCCGGCGTCTAAGACGCCCATTTAGACTCCCCTTTAGACGTCCATTTTGTGTACTTTTTCGAACATACGGGCCCACATGTCGGCGGCTTTGTCCGGGTGTCTAAGACTCCTTTTCTACGGGCGTCTAAGACGCCCCTTTAGACGCCTATTTTGTGTACTTTTTTGAACATACGGGCCCACATGTCGGCGGCTTTGTCGGTGTCTAAGACGCCGGTAGAAAAGGAGTCTTAGACACCCAGACAAAGCCGCCGACATGTGGGCCGTATGTTGTAAAAAAGTACACAAAATGGGCGTCTAAAGGGACGTCTAAATGGGCGTCTTAGACGCCAGAATCTGTGTGATTATTTTGGTAAACATGTGGTCAACAATGATTATTTTGGCAATTTTCCCTACATTATATCGTCAACCAATTTTAGTCAACCGATAAATATGTGTTATACGGCTTATATAGTTACATGTATGCCTTATAAAGACTTTTCATAAGATTTTTAAAATAAATATTATAATGAACTTTTATTAAATACTTTTATTTATTATTTTGTTTCATAAATATTTTATAACAGGTCGCATAAATGTATTAATTCTTTGGAAATAAAATTGAATAATTACGTTTATTTATTTTGGTGTTTTATATGTATTTTATAACAAATCTTATAAATATGTTTATTTGTTTATAAAAAATTAATATTACCAAAAATAACAATAATAATTAAATACTTTAATTACACTTCCAATTTTTTTTTAAATTACGTATCAACCTTGTAAAAAAGTTACGCAAGTCAAATTATCAAGATAGTTCATACGTTTTGCTATTATTTCACTTTTGATTTATAGGTTTTATGAATTATTAATATGATCCAAAATTTAAATATTTGTAACACATATAATCTCATATAATGAGTGTAATTTTGTAAAGTATGTGCAAATAATTTAGTGACGTAAGAAATCGATGTGTTATAAATATCTAAAGTTTAAGACTAAATTAATAATTTATAATACATAAAAACTAAAAATAAAATACTGGCAAACTACATGATCCATTTGATTAATTTCCAACTATCAAATGATCAAAATCATTGTTGTAGAAATCGCTAGTCGCTAGTAGGTCGGTGAGATGGGGACTAAGGATTATTCGGCCAACTAATCGGCTTAATCGGATAGTCGGGCCTAATTGACCTTAGAAGACTAGCAATTCATCGGCCTAGTCGGCCATTTTTATAACCATGATCAAAATAACAATGAAATAAAAATCAGGAAGGGAAGGGTTAACGGCCGAGGAAACACTGAAAGTGGGGAGTTACAACGCATTACTAAAGAGTACGCTTCCAGAAGAGTACAAGTACTACAAAGCAGAGAAAGAGACCTTCGAATCATCGCATGAAGTTTTCCGATCGGCGTTTCCACGTGGATTCGCCTGGGAGGTGATCAGCGTTCACTCTGGACCGCCGGTGATCTCATACAAGTTCCGGCATTGGGGTTACTTCGAAGGTCCCTATAAAGGTCATGCACCCACCGGTGAAATGGTTGATTTCTACGGCATGGGAATCCTCAAGGTACCCTAACCCTAACTTGACGGTGTTCATCGGTTCAGTTTTTAATTTTTGAAACAGAGTAGATTGGAACTAGTCAATTTGAAACCAGATTTTAATTTGGATCCGATCAATTCAACCAAGATAAGATCTCAAGCTGATTTCAAATTGGTGATTCGGTTTGTTTTCTAACAAGTTTCAGGATCGGTTTCAGATCGAGATTTGGTTCGTAATACGCAAAATCAGATTCGAACATGATCGATTTTTATTTATAAATTATAATGCAATTGTTTTTTGGATGAAATTGGAAGGTTGATGAACTATTGAGAGCAGAAGATGTTGAGATCTATTACGATCCAGCAGATCTGATCGCGAAGCTGCTCAAGGGACCATTGATTTATGAACAGGAAATTGCTGACGTGATTGCTTCTCCGGCGGCCGGTGGTTGCCCGGTCAATAAGTAAACGTAATCCGGCGAGATCTGTTTGCTCGCATTTCTTAAAGCTGCGTATCGGCCCATTTCAGAATTAATATTATATATATGATGCAAAAATCGTAAATGTTTGTGTCGAAAGTCGAAACGAATAAATAGATTTATAATAAGTAATAATTTGAATAAAAGAATATATAAAACCGTTATCGTATTTTCTTTACTTTTATCGTCTTAAATCAAGCAAGTTTTGGGTTTTTTTTAAATGTCGGTGGAAAAATATTTATTAAAACTGATACTTTAACAAATAGTTATTAAAATCTGTGTTTTTTATTTATTATTTTATTTTTAATTAATTTTTTAACTCAATCAATATTGACCATTTTTTTTTCAATCAATTCACTTTATTTTTTCTATTTTTACACATTTTATAATACTTTTATTTTATTTTTTTCAAACCATGTTAAATACAACAGAAAGATTTTCTAATAACCTTAAAAAAAAACTGGAAGTAAAAAAAATAAAGTAAACAACTAATAAATCTTTTAGTCGCAATATCATTAAAGTCGACATTGAAGTATTAATATCATTTAATACATTTAAGGAAAATGTTTGAAACAACTAGACGTATTTAGAAATCCGTTTTTTTCTTTTTCTGTTTGAAGTATAAAAAAGCGAATGCCTAAACTCACTGAGTTGATTGAACATTATTCTTTAATTTTATAATTGATATCTTTTTTTTTAACATTCAACTAATTAACAGTCGGGAACTCTGTACGTGGCTCCCAATGGGTAAAGAATGTCCAATCTAGCCACTAGTCCAGACAGACAGAGCTCCTAGCCTACTAGCCATCAATTCCTGGGGAAACCCGACCCAAGCACGCGCTCAAATACACAACGGTGGAAGGCCGGTAAAACCAGGTGGGATCAATAATCGAACCCGTGACCGAGGTCTCCTATCACTTCCCTTATATATACATCTTACCACTAGGACAAGACATCATTAGTTATAATTAATATTAATATCGCTTCAAGTCGACTTTATTTAACGTTTTTATTTTAGTTGTATTTGATATTTTAACCGTTAAGTATTTGTTTATTTATTTTATATATTATAGTTTTACTTCTAGTTTCATTTTTTAAATTTCTTAGAGGTTTTATTTTATATTTTACATGGTTTGAAAAAAATAGGAAAAAAATATTATAAAACACCATATAATGTTACAAACCTGCAAAAATATTTCAGAAAAAAAAAATTTTACATTGTTTTTACAATATTTTCATGGTTTTAACATCATAATGAGTTTTTTATTTATGTTAATTCCTGTGTGTGTATACAATGAGAAACAATTTATTTGAAAAACACAAAAATCATTTATGATCACATTATATAAAAGACATAAAAGTAATTTTCTTAAAATAGAAACAACTACTTTTATATTTGCCAAATCATGTAATTAGAAATGGTTTCTTTTTGCATTTTAACAATTTATTAGTGTGTATGTATGTGTGTATGTGTGTGTGTATGTATGTATGTATGTTTGTGTGTGTATGTATGTATGTATGGATTTTATCACGTGAAAACTTAATCTTAGAGAAAAACTCTTAAACTTTAATCGAGCGTTTTATTATAAATTTTGAAAATAAACATGTGATTCACATTAAAGTTAAATAACAAAAAATGGCACGAGCTATATCTTACATACTCTATTGTCCGGAGATACATTAGTTACATTTATATATGAAAAAATAGATTTTTATATAACGATAGAAAATGAGTTCTTTTGTATCAAAATCTGAATAGGTTTTGAATAAACAAATTCATTTTAATGTGATTTAACAGTCATCAAATATTTATCTCAAAATACCAAAGGGACCTAGATAAAGGTTTAAGAGTTTACTATATAAGATCGAGTTTTCACATAATAAAATCACCACATACAAATATATATATATATAGAGAGAGAGAGAGAGGGGAAGAGTTCCGATTGAAACAAATTATAATTTGTAATATGATTTATAAAAATTCCAATTCAAAAGTCTATTTTGCTTATTAAGACTACAAATGATTTTTAAAACACTCGGGAAACAACTCAAACAAATTAAACTCCGATTGAACTCATAGTCTCGTGAACCGCTTGTCGAATTCTAGACCTTAAACCTTAAACTTTAAACTCCAATGCGAAACTAAACTTCAAATCCTAAAGATAAACCTATAAGTGAAAATTTAAACACTAAAATACCACGTAGAGTCTTGTACATGAGGTATTATTCATTATCATCAACCTTTAATGAAAAGTCACATATATTTACTAATAACTACATGCCAAGTTTCATATCACATTCACTTTCAAAAAAAAAAAAAATCATATTTATTAATAAGCAGATATATTATAAGATCTTCACAACAAATTGAAGAGTTCAAATTATAAACCAACAAATTCAATTGATTGATATTTATTAAGTTTTAAAGTAGTCTTATATAGCGTCAAATAATTTCACAGGAAAATTAAGATTTGAAATCTCGCACACGTCTTGGTGGATCCTTTTTTTTACGGGAGGCAAAAAATGGTTGAGGAAAATCGGTTGGGGTAATAAGCAAGTCAAGGTTTGAAACCAAAAAAACACACTTATCAAGAGTGTTTAGATAAACAATTACTTTAATAATCACTTCCAAATACATCACAAGTTAGTATTCTTATAAACTATACGAAAAGAACACAATATCGCCAAATAATAAATTCACTTCTAGTAGTAGAAGTCTAAAAATATTTTATTTTTAGTATATTATCAAACATTCATATGAGACGCAAATTTATCAGTACAAACTTATTAAATTTGCCAATAATATGCAGATACACTGAAGGTGTGCAAAATTGTGTCCCCTTGTGAGACTATGTGTAATGAATGCCCCGCGCCCCCGGCGAGAGGGTAGCCTTCGGCGGGGTTCAGCGGGCAAACCGCCCCCTTCTCGACGGCTCCCTCTCTCCCTCTCAACAGCACCTGCTCCCCGTTTCTCCTCTCACACCCCGCTTTCTCCTCTCTTATATTTTTAGTGGGGTGACAGTTATGTGGTTTTAAGGTTTTCAGTATGCTGATGACATGACAGAAAATTTCGATGGGTGATATTTCAGTGGGGTGACTACTACACATAGTCTAACAAGATTTGTGCCTCTTTATAATAAGATTCACGTCCCTTGTAATAAGATTTGTGTTTCATTTTATTTCAGAATTAAACAAAATTATTTAAAAATAATATGTTTTAACCTTTTTATTGTGCACTCGTATGGGGGGCCTCCCCCTCCACTGCATTGAATCCGACAATGTGTACATGTCGCATACACCAAACTTAAGGCTATACGTGGCATTTTACATTTCATTCCGACAATGTGTAAACGAGCCGAGCCGATCTCGAGCTCGTTAAGGCTCGAGCTCGGCTCGTTTAGAAAAATTAAGGCTCGAGCTCGAGCTCGGCTCGTTAAGAGAAATTAGGGCTCGAGCTCGAGCTCGGCTCGTTAAAGAATTTTTAGGCTCGAGCTCGGCTCGGCTCGGCTCGTTTAGATTTTATTTATTTAATTTATTTACTTTAATTACTAATTTAATTATATTTATAACTATATTTTATAAATTTAACATAAAATATTTAATTTAAATATATTTATCATAATTTTATATATAAAAATAGTTAATTTTATAAATAAACACTTAATATAATAAATAAACACTTAATATAATAAATAAAAATTATATAAACAAAAAGCTCGTTAAGGCTCGCGAGCCGGCTCGAGCTCGTTAAGTAAAGCTCGAGCTCGGGCTCGATAACTAAACGAGCCACACTTTTGGGCTCGAGCTCGGGCTCGTTAAGGCTCGGCTCGTTCGAGCTTTTTACCGATCCGATCTCGAGCATTTTACGAGCCGCCTTGGTTCGTTTACACCCCTATATGTAACATATAACCACCAATTTTTTTAGAATTATCAGACTTAAATCGCTTTTCTAGATAGCATAGAATGCTATCATTTGGGTAACCTACATATCAATATTGAAAAGAAATTTGTTAAGATTAAAAAAAATATTAATTATTTTATTTATCTGTATTAATTTATCATTTTTTGTATTTCAATATAGCTGTGATCTTTATAAATCTTATCGTCTTCATAGCTATATGTGTAGCGCTCTCTTAAATGCACCATATATAATGGACAGTGGGTCAAGGTGCTAGTTGCTTCCCTTTTATTATCGGCATAACAAATGATTGCAAAGTTTGATTATTATATAAAAAAGAGTCTTGTATTTAGATCTGTAAATAAACCGAACGTTTATTGAAACGTTCGTTGATCGTTTGGTAAAAAGTTCTTTCATGTTCGTTTATATTGTAAATGAACGTACACGAACAAAACTTTTTGTTCATTTAAGTAAGCGAACGAACATGAACACACGTCGCGTTCACTCGTTTACGCTTGTGAACGTTCGTTCATTTTCGTTTATATTTGCTCGTTTAGGTTCGTTTAGGTTCTTTCATTTATTTTTATTAATAAATCATTGATATATAATTGTCTTCATTATAAATTAACATGATTGTGGCATTTTTATTTACCCAAATTTTAATGAATTTATTAATTGAAACGGTTAATATCAATGCAAGTTTAGAACTCACATGTCCATTCATATTTGTTTAACTACATGTTTCAACAATATATGTTTTTGTTTCTTTACTTATGTTCGTTTATGTTTATTCAGTTAGGCTCATTTATGTTTGTCTATGTTCGTGAGCTGTTTGTTTATACTATTAACGAACAAACATGAATGAATACGAACACACTAAGTTTCTTAACGAACGAACACGAAAAAGAAACCCTCGTTTGTTTAAATGTCTGTGTTGAATCGTTTGTTTGGTTAAAGTTAAACAAACGAACATGAACATGCCATATTAGCATACTAAACATAATAAAAAAAACCAGAAATCATAATTTCTTCAAAAAAAAAACTAAGAGATTAGCCTCAAAAATATATCAAGATAAAATATAATAAAACACAATCATATTAGCGTACTAAACATAATAATAAAAAAAACCATTTTCTCTTGTGTAATTTGAGTTTGCCTTTAACCGAATTTGAATATATAAATGTGAGTACCATAAGATTTATGCTAACTAAACTAACAACATAGTAAGCCTCATATATTCTAATATTTTAATTTATTTAAAAAAAATTGCATGTAATCATATTTCTAACATATCATGAAATGTTTATTTTATATGATATGCAACAATCTTTCGAATAATATGTTTTTTATGAAATTTTAAAATGAGTGATTTATATGAGTCTACCCGTGCATCACATGGGTTTTAACCTAGTTTCGTTTATATATCAAGATTTTGATTAAGAATTAATATATATTTGAGATAATTAAAATAATACACAAGTACATGTTTTTAGATCAAATCTTAAAAAAGTTAAACTTAAATCAATTTATAACCACTTCTGTGTTTTTTTTTGATTAGAGGGGTGAAGGCGTTATATTAAGGTTATTTGTAGTGAGTTATGACTAATCGAGCCGAGCTCGAGCTCGAGACATTTCGAGCCAAAAAATCGAGCTCGAGCTCGTAAAAAACTCTAGCCTCGAGCCGAGCCACGAGCCAGCTCATTTTTTTTACATCCTCCTCCACTTTACACACACATATATAATATATATATAAAATCTAATATAAAAAATTAAATACATATAAAATATATTATATACACACACACATAATTGTATATAAAATTTAATATATCTATCTATCTATCTGTGTGTGTGTATGTATATTATATGTGTGTGCATATACATACATATATTTATATGCTTGTGTGTAATATAACATATGTGTGTATATAATTTAAAGGAGATGATCAAATTTTAACTCTCCCTTATAGCGTTAATCCGTTAAGCTTGGCAAAAAATGCCCGAATCATTGAAATTTTTTTTTCATGGCCTTTATTATACATAAATAGGGAGGTTTCTTTTTTGTGTTTTTGCTAATTAATCACCGTTTAGAATTTAATACAATTGTAAGTTTAAATTACACTCTCTGATGTAAGCAGTGTAACGCGAACTTACACTTACTTACACTTGATTTAAATTTGATTTAAATTTTAAACGGTAATGCATTAGCAAAAACACAAAAAAAAACCCTATTTATGTATAATAAAGGCCATGAAAAAAATTCAAAGATTCGAGCATTTTTTGCCAAGATTAACGGGTTAACGCTATTAGGGAGGGTTAACAACGGAACCATCCCATATAATCTATACTACTATATAATATATATAGGAAGGACAAAAGAGTAATTTACTTAAATCTCTTAAAATTAAGAGTTTTACAACTCTTATAGCATATGGTACAACTTTTAAATTCTAATCTAAAAGTTTTTTTTCTACTTTCACTTTGTCTCACATTGGTAGCTTATAATAATTTATGTAAGATAAAGTGATTATAAAAGAAAACCTCTCAAAACAAATTAATCACATCTTGACATTTTTGGCACATTTGGCCTTTTATGTTAGAAGTTAAAGTCATTTTTAATTTACTAAGTTAAAAAAATTGTTTTTATTGTGGTTATGACTCAAAAACGAACCATGTTATGTTTCCCGTCGCATCGCGCGGGCATCTGACTAGTTTAATATATATATATATGTGTGTGTGTGTTAAAAATCGAGCCGAGCCAATGAGTCGAGCCACGAGCCAAACTTGAGCCGAGCCAACCCTGGCTTGGGCTCGGGCTCGGCTCGTTTATATCGAGCTTTTTTCGAGCCGAGATTTTTACAAGCTTTTTTCGAGCGAACTTCGAGCGAGCCTCGAACCGCGAGTTTTTTGAATAGCCCTATGTATGACCCTCACCAAGTGACAGGCTTCAAGCCTCTATCACGCCCCCATCCTTAATACACAAGCCTTGTGATTGGAGCGTGACTTGTCTCAAGTGACCGTGCTCACGGCATGAGAGGAAGAAAAAAGGGAAAAAAGGAGAATGGGTTATGGAGTGATGAATGGTGATGATAACACATGTGACGTTTACGTAAAGTGTTGGGGTTAGTTGTTTATGTAGCGTACACGTAAAATAAAGTGATGAGGCTTGTACACATAATCTAAATGAGTTCATGAAAATAAACATAAATAGTCGGAATACGCTTTTCAATGTCAATTATGGAGGAGATTTTTCAAACAACGATGCAACAGTCGCAATATATTAATGTAGTAGTTTAGCCGAATAAATTGCCGAAATAAATATGTTCCTCTCAGCGAGGCATGTGACAACGATTGGCTTCCAATCAAATTTTACAGTTTTATTTATTAAATTAGAAAAGAAGAAAAACTCAAGAAACCAATCAAGAATTTTTTTGACAAATTACGTTTTTATTTTGACGTAAATGTATTTCTTTTATGTCCATCTATTTTTAAGTGAATCATATCATAAAATCAAGTATTTTTATATTCACTTGAGTATGAGATTAATATATTCAAATAAAAATTAAAAATTAAGAATGTTAAATTGTTTTCGTTAGCGAAACATACTCAAGAAGCAAAAGATGAGTCTTGAGTCTAGGTGCTAGACACATAAAATGAGACGTGAGTGATGACTTACCTGTCTAGACCGGTGATTTTTGGAGTCACCATGCATGTTCTCTTGCATGGAAGAACAGTGACGCTAAAAGAGTGTTTATGTAGAGGTGTGCTTTACCTTTTTTTTTTTTTAATTTTCATTTTAAACACTTTCAAACCATGTAGTTCAGACTTATTTTTTTAATTTTCATTATAAACACTTTCAAATTAATTTTGAAACACTCTAAAAGAGTGTTTATGTAGAGGTGTGCTCTACTGTTTTAGGCTTGGTTTAGGGTTATTTAGACATAATTCAAAGCATGTTTAGATGTTTTAGGCTATTTTAAATGTTTTCGGCCATTTCTAGATGTTTAATACCGATTTTGACTGGAATTTGAACTGAATGTCAACTATAAACCATGAAAGGCATAAGGTATTTTTGCTATACTTCGCTCTTATCAGCATACCTATAACAAACACCAAGAAGTCTCTCTAACCCTCGAACACACTATCCACTTTTGCGCTCTTGTTTTCGGGTAGTCTTTCAGGGGAGGTTAATTTCAATAGTACATTTGTTTTGGCAGTTGTACCTTGGGAGATAGATGAGTTTACCTGTATGACCTGAAATCTGTTTTAAGTTGGTGATCGGTGCTTCTACATGTATTAGTCCTTTTTTTCTTGAGAGTCATGAGTAATCTCGTTGCCTCTCTTTTCATTGGTTTCGATAGATTAGTAGCAATTCATCACGATGATGATTTGAACGCGTTTCTTCTTGTTTCCTTTTGTGTATGTCGTTATTTTGGTCTGAACTTTGTTCATGTTTTTCTTGGGTTTAAATGTAATGCAGTTTGTGACTGACATAATCATAAGCCACATTGGAATATTTAAGAAATGGGCCGGTTGGGCCATTTTTAGTTGTACATTTTAGGATCAAAATTCAACGAGCCTGATTTAAATATATTTACCGTTTATGGCCTTTGAGAGCATATTTAAAAAACAAATGAAAAAGAAAGTTTACTAAGAAAAAAATATATAAGTATTAATCTAATTATTTGTATAATTTAATCGAAGAAAATATACTTGGTCAAGAATACATTGAAAAGTCCCAAAGAAAGTTTTAAAATAATTCAAAAAACTTTCGTTTAAGCATGATCGTAACTAGTAAATCCTTCAAAAACTTTTGTCAATGAGAAGAAGGATGAATATGTCTGTCAATAGACTCTTAGAGACAAAGAAGCATGTTTTCATACAACGAGCATGGTTTGTTACAAGTAAATGTGTTCAACGCCTTACAGACCTCAACAACTAGATTTCTACCTGTTTCTTATATATATGTATTTTAGTTATTTCAGTTGTAATTGATTCATAAGTTTTTCATATCAAATTGATTTCATTTATTTTCACTTTTGTTTTAACATTTATGAGCTATAGTTCTTTATCTTTTTTCATATCAAATGTCACACTTACCATTTGTTTTTGCTACATCCTTGCTTTTGGCCACTTTCATAGCATTATATGGTGTTTATCACCATCAAAATGATACAAGTTCAAGTTTTAAAGTAAATTTTAGGGATTTATGCATGTTGTTAAAAAATAGAAAAGAAAATTGTTACTTGGCTTATAATATTATCAAACAAAGACTAATGTTATAATAAATTCTATAGGGAGGTTTTAGGTGTCTTTGCTATTACATGAAACTTACTCCTTGGCATATAATCTGTTGAGTGATGTTATAACAACTTATGAACGTAGCCCCAAGGTGTGAGGCCCCGATTCTCGGGCACCTCGCAGAGGTTGGTCTTCGTCATAACCCATAGCTCTTAAACTAAAAACTTTCATAATCATGCAGCGGAAATGTAAACATAGTTTGATAAACAGAAATCATTAACATGTCTGTATCAAAATCATATCGGATTGCCAAAACCAACGAACTCTCTATCTTGATGCCCCGAGCTCCATAACTTCTTTCGCCTTAGCCTTAACCTGACATACATACTAAATCAAGTCAGCTTACGCTGGTGAGTTCTAGTTTTCATAAAACAACATTAAAAATACTTAACATAAACATCGTTTCATACACGTAGTCCATAACCTTAGCACATAACATCCTTAACATCATCGTCAATACGTTCCACTGTCACCATACGAACAGTGGGCTTATTCCGGCACAAGGCTCCATACCCAGTTATAGTCGTGGTTGACTATCATACCCAGTTATAGTCGTGGTTGACTATCATACCTACCCAGCACAAGAACTGGTACATCTTTCATACATATCCTATAACACGTATAGGAACATCGTTCGTTCGTCATACATGATATACTAGCATTATATCATCTACTATCATAACCATCATAACCTTTACTGCTAGCATCATAACATCATTCATCGTAGTCATCATGGCATCTTAGGCATGTCATACTAGCATCATTTCATCATACCATCATTACATACTAGCATCATGCACAGATCATCATAACATACTAGCATCGTTATCATATCATAACATCATGTCATCATGCCTACATATCATACTTCCATCCTAGCAACCTAGGACCTTGTCATACTCCTATAACAATTTTCATAGTTATAATCATGGAGTATGTTATCATAAAGTCATCATCATATCATATGCTAGCATCATTATCATGTCATGTCATTCATTATCATAACTCCTTTATCATGCATTCAACACACTTAGCATACTTTCATGCATACATCATGCTAACATATAAACATGCATACATAGTCAGGGCATATCGTCATTCATTCATCATCATCATAAGCACATAACATCATAGACGTAACAATAAGCATGTATGTCAGCCCAAAACATTAAACATAAAAGAGGGCGTCTAGAACTCACCTGATAATGGATCCTTGTCTTCTTAACCGAACTCCTTAGTTAAGACCCGGGAACCTACATCATTACATCATCTTATCACACTCCATTCTTAGACTTATTCTAAGTCCCCATCGCTAGTTGCTTCCCCATCCTACTTCCAGTTCTCGAAACTTAGCTAAGTATTCGAAACACTAGAAGTTCATTAATTACTCCTGTACTCGAAATAGGGTACACGAAATAACCTCTGTACACGAAATGGCCATGTACACGAAATAACCTTTGTACACGAAATGGCCATGTACACGAAATAACCTTTGTACTCGAAGTGGACATGTACTCGAAGTAACCCTTGTACACGAAATAAGAATGTATTCGAAATAACATGTATGATTTCGAGTACCCTTTGTGCATGATTTCGTGTACTCATCACCTTCGTCATTAAACATCTCAGAAATTCATCTAAGGCCTTGGGGAGCTAGTTCTAGGTTCCTTAGGTTGTTGCCAACGTACTGGAACATCAAAGTTTCGAACTTTATGCATAAAGGTGTGAGCTTTATGCATAGGTTCACTTTTTGTCTAACCATCCTAACTTTTGCACAAAAATCCTAGCTTTTTGGTTTGGAACACTTACTTGAAGTTAGGTGATTACTCCTGTAGATTCTCGTGCGTTTCCTCCTTCGTTTGGTCGATCAAAGCTCGATTCTTGATGTTCTTGGACTTCAACTTCGTGTACTTGAGAGAAACTGTGTTTCCAACCAAAGGTTGTCACATTTCCCAAGGCACGGGTATTTATAGGGAGTGTCCCTGTATTCGAAAATCTATGTACACGAAATATGGTGTACTCGAAATTGGTGTACTCGAAATCTTACCATTTCGAGTACACGATCTGTAATCCTAGCCTTGGTTATTTTTCGTCTATTTTCCTACAAGTTAATTGTTCGTCACGCATTCGTAAGTTCCAGTAACTTGTATTAGAAAATTTGGGATGTTACAAGTCTCCCTTCCTTACAATAGGTTTTGTCCCGAAACCTGCCTCGTTACGTATCGAACAGATGAGGATATAAGTTCCTCATCTCGTCTTCCAATTCCCACGTCGTGCCTGAACCCTTCCGATGCTTCCACTGAACTCTTACTTGATGAACCGTTTTATTCCGTAGCTGCTTTTCCTTCGTATCCACAATGGCGACTCGTTCTTCAATGTAGTTCAGTCGGTCATCTACCTCAATGTCATCCAAAGGAACATGTGCTAGCTCGTCCGACAAACACTTCCTAAGATGTGACACGTGAAAGGTAGGATGAATCCCGTTCAGCTCCTCTGGTAGGTCCAGTCGATACGCGACTTTCCCTACCCTTGCCTTTATCGGAAACGGTCCGATGTATCTCGGACTCAACTTTCCCCTCTTCCTGAATCGAATGATTCCCTTCCATGGTGATACTTTCAGCAACACTCGATCGCCAACATCAAACTCGATCGGTCTTCGGCGCTTGTCAGCGTAAGACTTTTGGCGATCTTGTGCAGCTTTCATTCGAGCTTTTATCACCCGTAGCTTTTCTGCCATATCAATCACCGCAGCTTTGTTTCCCATCTCTTTCTGTCCAACTTCACCCTAGCATACCGGGGTTCTACATCGCCTTCCGTACAACGCCTCATATGGGGGCATTCCGATGCTGGAGTGGTAGCTGTTGTTGTACGAAAACTCCACCAATGGCAAGTGGTCATCCGAGCTTCCTCCAAAATCGATAATGCACGCCTTAAGCATATCCTCCAACGTTTGAATAGTCCTTTCCGACTGTCCATCCGTCTGAGGGTGATAGGTGGTACTGATATTTAACCTCGTTCCCATGGCATCATGAAACTGCTTCCAGAACCTGGAAGTAAACCTCGTATCCCGATCTGACACAATGGAGACCGGAACTCCATGTCTGGCCACAATCTCTTTTACGAACAACTCAGCCAACCTTTCGGACGTATACGTTTCCCTGATAGGAAGGAAGTGTGCACTCTTCGTCAGTCGGTCCACAATCACCCATATGGTATCATGCCGCTTAGCTGTCCTCGGTAGCTTGGTGATGAAATCCATGGTGATGTGTTCCCATTTCCATTCCGGTATCTCTAGAGGTTGCACATATCCGTAGGGCTTCTGATGTTCAGCCTTCACTTGCGCACAAGTAAGGCACCTGTTCACATACTGCATCACATTAAACTTCATGCCTGGCCACAAATAATCCTGTCGAAGATCTTGATACATCTTCGTCGCACCGGGGTGCACCGAGTAACGTGACTTGTGGGCTTCATCTAAAATTCTCGTTCAAATGTCCCCATTTCTGGGCACCCACATTTGACCGAATCGTAGCTTTGTCCCATGGTCATTGTCTTCCAAGTTCTTGACTTGTCCGAAGACACGTTCAAAACCCACATTCTCTTCTTTCAATCCCTCCTATTGCGCCTGTTTGAGCTCGTTCAGAAAGTCTGGTGTTATCACCAAACTATACGACTTTACTCGTATGGCAGGATGATCAGTCTTGCGACTCAGAGCGTCCGCCACCACATTGGCCTTTCCCGGGTGATATAGAATATCACAATCATAATCCTTTAGCAGCTCAAGCCATCGTCTCTGCCTCATGTTCAAATCTTTTTGCTCGAAGAAGTACTTCAAGCTCTTGTGGTCGGTATAGATGGTACTACTTACTCCATACAAATAGTGCCTCCATATTTTCAATGCAAACACCACTGCAGCGAGTTCAAGATCATGGGTCGGGTAGTTAGGTTCATGGATCTTTAGCTGGCGCGAGGCATAAGCTATTACCCTTCCCCTTTGCATCAGTACGCATCCCAACCCTTGTCGTGACGCATCGGCATACACAACAAGATCATCATTCCCATCCGGCAGTGCTAGAACAGGAGCTTGGGTAAGTTTCTCCTTTAACACTGAAAACGCTTGTTCTTGGTTTGGACCCCATTCGTACTTTACGTCTTTCTTCGTGAGCTTCGTCAGTGGCGTCGCTATCTTGGAGAAGTCCTGAATGAATCTCCGATAGTAACCGGCCAAACCAAGAAAACTGCGTACTTCCGTAGGTGACTTCGGAGGGCTCCATTTCATAACCGTTTCAACCTTAGCTGGATCTACCATAATGCCGTCTGGGTTCACCACGTGCCCCAGAAACTGTACTTCTCGTAACCAGAAAGCGCATTTGGAGAACTTAGCATAAAGTTTCTCTTTCCTCAGGATTTCCAATACCTCACGTACGTGGCAAGCATGGTCTCCCTCGTTCTTTGAATAAATCAAAATATCATCAATAAACACTATCACCGATCGGTCCAGCATCGGTCGACATACTCTGTTCATCAAATCCATAAATGTTGCGGGAGCATTCGTCAATCCAAACGACATAACGAGAAACTCGTAATGTCCATAACGCGTACGGAAAGCAGTCTTTGGAATATCCTGCTCTCGAACTTTCAACTGATGGTAACCGGATCGGAGATCTATCTTTGAGAACCAGCTTGCACCTTGCAATTGATCGAACAAGTCATCAATTCTAGGTAGAGGATACCTGTTCTTTACGGTCAACTTATTCAATTCCCTGTAATCGATACACATACGCATACTTCCATCTTTCTTCTTAACGAACAGCACCGGTGCTCCCCACGGAGAGACACTCGGTCGTATAAAACCTTTGTCAAGGAGTTCTTGTAGCTGGGTCATCATTTCCTTCATCTCAGTTGGAGCTAAACGGTAAGGTGCTTTGGCAACGGGTTGTGCCCCAGGCACTAAATCGATCTGGAACTCAATTTCCCGTTTGGGTGGTAATCCAGGCAATTCCTCAGGGAATACATCGGGGAAGTTACACACCACGGGAACATCATCAATCGTCCTCGTATCCGTACGTTCCTCAATCGCGTAGGCCAAGTAGGCTACACACCCTCGCCTCATCATAACGTCAGCCGTGATCATCGAAATGATCCTTGGCGCATACATCGCTTTATCACCATAAACCGTCACGGAGCTCCCATCCATCGCACGTAAACATATCATCTTTCGTCGACATATAATGTTAGCCTCATATTTGGCTAACCAGTCCATACCCAAAACTACATCGAATCCTCCTAAGGTAATAAGAAACAATCGGACAGGGAACCTATGACCTTCTATCTCAACATAACAATCATCAACAGCCTCAGTCACCCTAGTCATCTTACCAATAGCCGTCTCTACATCAAATACCCGATCTATCTTCTTAACCTTCCCAGATAACCCATCACATAAAGTAGAAGACACAAAACTCATACTGGCACCAGAATCAAACAATACAGAAGCAGGAATATTGTTGATAGAAAAGGTACCTGTGACCACGTCCGGGTCCATAATCGCATCATCCTTCGTCATCGTAAAGGCTCGTGCTTTAGCCTTCTGCTTCTCCTTTTCTTTCTCCTCTTTCTTACCCGAGCCCGAAGCATCGGCCCGTGGTTGTCTACAATCCTTGGACAGATGTCCCATCCCGTTGCAGTTGTAGCATCTAGTGGCACTCGGGCAATTGCTAGAAAAATGCCCCGTCTTTCCGCATCGAAAACATAAGTTAGTGCCCACCAGCCACTGTCCGGTGTGAATTTTACCAAACTTTTTGCATCGGTTTACATCCTCACGTTTCACCTTCTTGCCTGAAAACTTTCGTTGATCTGTTCGACCCCTCTTAGTCCCGGAGGACTCTTTCACCTTTGCTTCTTCTTTGGCTGGTTCGGCTGACATAACATCATCCCAAACTATGCCACTGAGCTCCACAGTGGAGTCATAAGTCTTGGGAGCATTCGCTTTCACATGAATCCGAACCTTGGGAGGCAAACCCTCCATGTACAACTTTACCCTACGTTCCTCGGTAGTAACCAAGTGAGGAACAAGTCTTGCCATCTCATTGAATCGTGAAGTGTACTGCCTGTGATTCAGGCTTCCCGCCTTCAGCACCAGAAACTCCCTTTCAACCTTATCCAACTCATTCTTGGGACAGAACTGCTTAGTGACCAGTTCCTTGAGATCCTCCCAAGTCATCTTTTCCATATCATCAGTAGTCTTGGATTGCTTGACGGTGTTCCACCAGTGAAGTGCCTCCTCAACGAAAGAGTGAGCTGCAAACTTGACAGCTTGATCAATTCGGCTCTCACTGATGGAGATAACAGCCTCCATCGCAGAAATCCAGTGGTAGGTGGCCACTGCGTCCTTCTTCCCATCAAAGGTTGGTGGGTTGCATCCTTTGAAGGATTTGTAGTCACAACCCTTCAGCTTTCCCGCCATAGAGTCACCGCTCTTTGTCTCGATAATTATCACCTCATCTTCTTTGGTGCTCTCTTTGGTTCCCTCCGATTTTTCCTTCAATGCATCCTTCAATGCCTTAGCAATCATTGTCGGCATCTTTTCATCCATGATTTTGCAGACCTCATCAGATATAGCTTTCACCACGATAGGCTCTAGAGTGAATTCTTCTTCATTTTCCGATGGCTCACTGTGCTCGTTTTCTCCTTCATTGACAGGTTTCTCGGTCTCAACATGTGGCTCCTCAGTTCCCTGTGGTTTCTTTCGCGGTCTACCCTTTTGTCCGGCCATCTTAACTTTCTACATAATGCAACAATTGATGAGTCAGTACCGAAATAAGTGTTGTAAATCGTTAATGACGTTGATCAAGTGTTATTAACCATTTACCCAACTCATAGGCTCTAAACGTTTCCCATCCGATCTCTTCAATGTGCATGACTCTAACTACTTACATAACATTACATCTAACCCTTATCTCATACATAAACATTCGGCTCGTGGCATCCGTTCATCCGTGGTTGGCAATCCGCATCCATATATCCCATTCTCAGTTTAAGTCTTGGCATTTGGGATGCCAAGATCTCTCAAACTATGGCTCTGATACCAACTTGTGAGGCCCCGATTCCCGGGCACCTCGCAGAGGTTGCTCTTCGTCATAACCCATAGCTCTTAAACTAAAAACTTTCATAATCATGCAGCGGAAATGTAAACATAGTTTGATAAACAGAATTCATTAACATGTGTGTATCAAAATAATATCGGATTGCCAAAACCAACGAACTCTCTATCTTGATGCCCCGAGCTCCATAACTTCTTTCGCCTTAGCCTTAACCTGACATACATGCTAAATCAAGTCAGCTTACGCCGGTGAGTTTTAGTTTTCATAAAACAACATTAAACATACTTAACATAAACATTGTTTCATACACATAGTCCATAACCTTAGCACATAACATCCTTAACATCATCGTCAATACGTTCCACTGTCACCATACGAACAGTGGGCTTATTCCGGCACAAGGCTCCATACCCAGTTATAGTCGTGGTTGACTATCATACCCAGTTATAGTCGTGGTTGACTATCATACCCAGTTATAGTCGTGGTTGACTATCATACCCAGTTATAGTCGTGGTTGACTATCATACCTACCCAGCACAAGAACTGGTACATCTTTCATACATATCCTATAACACGTATAGGAACATCGTTCGTTCGTCATACATGATATACTAGCATTATATCATCTATTATCATAATCATCATAACCTTTACTGCTAGCATCATAACATCATTCATCGTAATCATCATGGCATCTTAGGCATGTCATACTAGCATCATTTCATCATACCATCATTACATACTAGCATCATGCACAAATCATCATAACATACTAGCATCGTTATCATATCATAACATCATGTCATCATGCCTACATATCATACTTCCATCCTAGCAACCTAGGACCTTGTCATACTCCTATAACAATTTTCATAGTTATAATCATGAAATAACATGTACGATTTCGAGTACGCTTTGTGCATGATTTCGTGTACTCATCACCTTCGTCATTAAACATCTCAGAAATTCATCTAAGGCCTTGGGGAGCTAGTTCTAGGTTCCTTAGGTTGTTGCCAACGTACTGGAACCTCAAAGTTTCGAACTTTATGCATAAAGGTGTGAGCTTTATGCATAGGTTCACTTTTTGTCTAACCATCCTAACTTTTGCACAAAAATCATAGCTTTTTGGTTTGGAACACTTACTTGAAGTTAGGTGATTACTCCTGTAGATTCTCCTGTGTTTCCTCCTTCGTTTGGTCGATCAAAGCTCGATTCTTGATGTTCTTGGACTTCAACTTCGTGTACTCGAGAGAAACTGTGTTTCCAACCAAAGGTTGTCACATTTCCCAAGGCACGGGTATTTATAGGGAGTGTCCCTGTATTCGAAAATCTATGTACACGAAATATGGTGTACTCGAAATTGGTGTACTCGAAATCTTACCATTTCGAGTACACGATCTGTAATCCTAGCCTTGGTTATTTTTCGTCTATTTTCCTACAAGTTAATTGTTCGTCACGCATTCGTAAGTTCCAGTAACTTGTATTAGAAAATTTGGGATGTTACACAAGGGTATTCTCGTAATCTTTTTAAACAAAAAACGCAAACACCTATCCATCTATGCTAGAACATTCCTTAGCAGGATCTAACTTTAATAATGGTAAGACATCTTAAGACATGGGGTATGCCCCTTGGTCCCAACCACTTCACGTAGGCGCCACGTAGGCACCGACCACAACCACCCACTCCACCATTTGTGGTGAAAATGCCCCTTGGTCCCAAAGAGCCGTTGGCAACTGTCGAAAGTGGGGAAAAGAAAGGACAGGAGAAGCATGGTTGTGGCCACTCCCAAGCCACCAACGCCCTAGGGGGCGGTGTTCACGCCCACCCACACCCCGCCCAAGGGGCATACCGCATCATCTAACCATCATAATATCTCTTTAATTTGCAGATAGCTATTTTTTTAATGCATAGTAAATAGTCAACATGATGTTTAATCTTTATGTCCTTCCATAATTTCTTATTCCTCAACAACGATCATATTAATATATTTTATCTACAATCATAATGATTGATTTTATAATAACTTCTCGCTACATTGGTAATTAGTGATGTGTTGTAAAATACACATCTTTTTTATTGTTTTTACCCTTTTAATTATGATTGGGTCTATTGTAAATTTCACTATATTATATATTTATATAGTTTTATGTTGGGTTTGTAGGTCTTGGTGAATAAACATGCATATTCAGGGAGAAATCGGATACCAATATGAAGACTAAAGTATGCTTGTAAACGAACCGAACAATTCGTGAACTATGTATGTATACATTCATGCCTGCATGATTTGTTTTTCAACAACTTGTTTATTTTTGATTGAATGCATCATTTGATTGAAATAATGTCTTATGAATTGTAAAACGATATTGACATAAAATATCATCGAAATTACATATAACTAAGGATTATCAATCAAAAAATCACCGCTTGATAGTTGGCTCACTATCATTGATGTCTACGATATTGCCCCTACTTAAGTATAATAGCCATTTTGCAAAAAAAAAATGTTCAAATTAAATGGCACTAGTCTAATTATTTGTATGTTACCTTTTTTAGATTTAGATTTTTCTTTTATCTTTTTTATTAAATACTAATAATTTTATTCAGTTTAATAAATAATATGATTACATCATATGTCATATTTTTTATTTTTATATAAAATGTAATTGATAAAATATATGATATTTTTTAAATAAATAATTTTAACATAAATTTAACATGCATAATACACATGTTTCTAACTTATCTATCTTGTATAATAAATCAAGGCTTTTTTTTGCCACATGTCATGCAATGGATCATGCTTCATTTTTGTTTCCTTTCTAAAACTTGGAGCATTAAATCATTTATTACCACTCATTAATTAATAGTGATAATTAATAAATTTGAAAAATTATTACTTTAACTTATTTTCTTATATTATATAAATTATGTATACAAATAAATAATTAAGTCATGAATATCTTACACTTTCAATGTAGAAATTTAATAATATTTTTAGAGTATATTGAAAAAAGAAAATAAGTAAACAAAATAAAATAAAATCGATACACTATAAAACAAATTGTAAACTATACAAATAATGATTTTATTAAAAATGAGAATATTAAAAGCCTAAATTATTTTACGTATATTCATATATTTTTATATTTTAACTTACTATTTTCATTAAATAATAAAAAACTTTTAAATATTGTCATTTTTTAGGTAAGTTACAAAAACTGACTTATTTATATATTTTACAAATTGTGGAATAATTATAATTTATAAAATTTAATTCTTTTTATGTATTGTAATACTATTAAATGTTAGTATATAAATATTTTTACTTATTCAGGTAATTATATAGTAAAATATGAAAATTAACTTTAATATTCATATATTTTTTTGACAACAACTTATTTTAAATTGTTATTATCTGTTTATAAATCTTAATTTAAAAAATATATATAATTGGTAATATTTATTATCATTGTAGTCATTTATTTTTGTTTTTCAATGTGTATCTATTATTTAATTATTGATATCCATTATTTAATCATGCCTTATGAATTATAGATATGAAAATTAATTAATATATTATTAAGCAAATGAATTTAATATGCAATTAGTTATAAAGTTTTTAGTTAAACTTCTTTTCTTATCTAAACTTCTATTTAGGTCTCTTAGTATCATTAACTTCAAATTATGTTCATTAAAATATTCAATAATAATAATAGCAATTATTTTCCATGAATAATTTTTAAGTATTTTAAAATATTTAGCTTTATATGATGATTTAAATATTAAAATACAATATGTATAATTATATGAAAAAAAATTCAGGTGTAATTCTTATTTTTTATAGACATAACTTTAATTTTTATTAAAAAGTATATATAACATTTTGTATATTAAAACCGTGTAACACACGAGATTTAACCTGGTTTAAATAATAAATTAAAGTTTTTAACTTAGAATTTTGATATTTTATATTATAAAAAGAAATATATAATTTGAGTGATTTACAAATATAAATTAAATTATAAAATAACATTTGTTTAAGTTCGTATATTTTAATGTAAAACTTGTATTTATTATACAAGGAACAAACATTATTTTGTTTGAATATAAACTAAAATATATTTCAGCAAGGTGTAAATATAGTACATCGTACATATATATATATCTTTCTATACTAATAAACAAACATAATTTTTGCAATATGTCAATATGCTAGACTTATATGCCATGTGTTAAATTCTTATATCATTAGTGATACATGTAACCTCTTTATATTTACAATTATTTTCTCTCACATATTAAATGATAATTAATCTTTATATATTGAAGAATTAAAAATTTAATGACTAATACTATTATATATCTTTTTTCATATTAAAAAATAGTTTTTGATGAATTCAAAATAATTAATTTATTAAAAAACACAATTCAATAAAAGTTTACAAAATATGACTTTCTTTCTAATATTTAAAATTTAAAAAAAGTAAGAAATATTTTAAACTTGTGTACCTATAGAAAAAAATAACTTTTATAAAAACTAAGTCTTCTTAAAAATAAATTTTTATACCATAAGTTTTTCTATACTAATAAACAAACATAATTTTTTGCCACATGTCAATATGCTAGACTTTTACGCCATGTGCCAAATAATAGACCATATGTAATGGTAGCCCCGTGGAAGTAGTGGGATCCAGTGGGGTAATGGCTTCCAGTGGGTTCAAATTCTTGCTTCCAGCGGCTCCCGCTCCCCGTTGAGCTTGCATGTATTTCATTTGTGCATTTTAAAAAATGGGACCCACAAGCGGTTTAATAACAAATAAAAAATATAAATTAATGATGATGTGGCTCAGCGGGGAAAAGTTTTTCAGTGGGGTGACCATTAAGGGGTTTTAACATTTTCAGTAGGATGATGACATGACAGAAAATTTCAGTGTGGTGGATTTTAGTGGGGTGAGTATTATAGATGGTCTTATACCATTAGTGATACATGCCACTTTTTTATATTCACAATTATTTCTCTCACATATTAAATGATAATTAATCTTTATATATTAAATAATTAAAAATCTAATGACTAATACTATTATATATCTTTTTCATATTAAAAAATAGTTTTTAATGAATTCAAAATAATTAATTTATGAAAAAACACAATTCAATAGAATTTTACAAAATATGATTTTTTTTCTCATATTTAAAATTTAAAAAAAATAAGAAATATTTTAGACTAGTGTACTTATAGAAAAAAATAACTTTTATAAAAACTAAGTCTTCTTAAAAATTATTTTTTTATAAAACAAGTTTCTTACAAAGTATATAATATTTTAACGTTCAATCCGTGTAATACACGGGATTTAACCTAGCTTTGAATAAATTGACTTTAATGAAATGTTTATAATTAACGTTCGATGTAAATATCTAACATTTTCTATAATTAAATTAACTTTTTAATGAAAACAGATGAGCGGAAAAAAGGAACTAAATCCTTCTTAATTGAATGGCATGTGGCAAAACATATCCTTTATTTGTTATAATGTGTGTATGTGTGTGTGTAGATTAGACTAATGTTTTACGCAAAATTGAACAAAATTTTTTTAATAAGTCCAAATATGATTATTTTTAGTTCTTTAATCTTTCTTGTAAAGTTGTTTTATAAAGATTTTTTTAATAAAAACAATCTTAACATATTTTGTATTTTAAAAAAATGTTCTTTTCAGAAAATGAATTTATTTTATGATAATTTGTTTTTTAAATGTATTTATTAATAAGATATTTTTTAGTAAATTAATAATTTAATTTTTAACTATCTAATATTATTATATTATAAAAAAGGTAAACTATTAATATGGAGAGTAAGGTGGTGTTTGTTTTTTAAGAGGTAAAACATCTGCAGTCTGCGGACCATGTCTGCAAACCTCTTTTGCAGAAGAGGCGGACCAAACCCCTGCAAGAAGAAGGAAAAAGAGGGTTTGTTTTTTAACATCTTCAAAACTCTTTCCCACTATCTTCCCAACAAAAAAAAAAAACCCTAACATTTAACACCACCGTCAAATGCACCAGCCACCATCACCATCGGAGGTTGCTTGAGCCACTAACCACGATTCTAAACCCTAACTTTGGTCTTTGGTTGCTTGAGCCATCGGAGGTGAGTCAATCACGATTCTAAACCATTGGATGTAGGTCAATCTCGTCCGGTGGTGGTAGACGCCGGAGGAGCGACGCCGACGGTGGGTGTAATCGGGGACGCAGGGAGGGGCGACGGGAACGACGGGAACAAGGGTCCAAAACGGTGGGTGTAATCGAGGGTGCAGGGAGGTGCAACGGTGGGTATAATCGGTGGTAGCAGATCTTGGACATGAACAAGGAAGGAGTAGATGATGGTGGTAGCAGATGATGGATGATGGTGGTAGCAGATTGCAGGGGGGTGCGACGGGAACAAGGAGGCGTGAGTTTTTTTGCCTAGAAGAGGTTTGAAGAGGTTTGAAGTGGATGGTTTATGCCTTCTCCAAGAAGAGGTCTCGCAGACGTTTTTTAATGAAATGTCTGCGAGAAAACAAACACCCTGCATCTTTCCTTGGTATGCGGGGTGCAGACAAAAGAGGTCTCGTAGACCTTCGCAGACGTTTTTGTAAAAAACAAACAGCCCCTAAAACAAGAAATGTGATACGAGAATGCTTAGGTTTGTGAAAGATGCGACTAAAGATTTTTATTTTTGAATAAAAGTAAAATAAGGAAATATGACCTATATTGTTGACCCAAATAATTAATCCTGGGTGATAGACATGGGCAAAAAAACCGGTTTGAGTTTACAAACCAGTTTCCAAACCAGTATTTCATAGTTCTTAAACCGGTTCAATCTAAACCGGTTTCAAAACCCGGTGGGTGATGGATTGGGACAATTAGATTGGACATTTATGAGGTTGGTGTCCTCCATGCCACGTTTTTTAAACCTTAAATAATTTACAAATAGCTTTAATGCTTTATTAGGGGCAAGTTTTTCAAACTTTTGTGCTTGTATGTTTCTTAAGAAATTCAATTCAACTTTTTATATTGACATGTCAGTGATCGGGAGAAGATACAATTATCACTGTCAGGAATCGTTTGAAGAAAACCAAGCCCATACCATCACTGCCATGTTTTTTTCGTAAGAATGCATATATTGTAGAGTATACTTTTTTTTTTAATGACGAATGTCTCAATCATCTATGTTACAAACGTTTAGTTACTTGAAACTTTCATAAGCCACCACAACCATCCTAGTATGAAATTCCACTGTGAAAACCCCTGACTCTCTCAGACCCCTATTTCGCTGCGGAAGAGTTTTGAACCCAAGACCTCTTATTTGGAAGAATCTTGAGGTGCCATTGATGACTGCCTCATTGGTTGTAGAGTATAACTAAGAGTCTAAGAAAACAAAACGTTTACGTGCTGCGAATGAAAAGTTGTGACTAATATTTTCAGATCAAATTATTTGTGTTTTATTTAAATATTTAATCAGATAAAATTCAATTCAAAACCAAAAAACAAGTTTAATTTGTAATATAATTTGTAATTTGTAATATACATAACAGGGTGAAAAAACTGTCTCTTGGCAGTTATGAAGTTTTCGTTTCTCGAAATTTGTCACCAAATTAATAAAATGAATTTTATGTCAAAACACGAAATTAATTTTTTCTACTGATTTTTTAATATAACAACTAGAAAAAAAAATTTTAAGTTGACCTAGCAGCTCTATCCGGGGGCATTGCCTTCTTGAAACCTCGTTGAATCATAAAACCTTAAGCAAGTGTGCACTACACACCCAACTTATTTAATAAATTTCATGATTCACATAGATCAACAAAATTAAGCCAATTAAACAAAAATATCTAATATATATTAATAAAATTTACGCTTACAATGTATAAAGAAAATATCGAGGTACATTGTTTTACACAAGAACTTGTTATGTTTATATTTGTAACCGAAGAGCATTCACAACAAGAGGGGAACAACCTCTTCATTATATATATTTTTTAAACTGAATTGGTTCCAAACCGATTCCGGTTTTAGTCAACGAACTCAAGAACCAAATAGAGATGGAATTGGTTTTAGTTCCTCGTTTCGGGTATGATTTTTGAACATGTTTTGACCGGATCTTGCATGTTCGGTTCGGTTTTTTTGCGGGGTAGAGTTGGAACTAATTTCGGTTGCAGTTATTTTTCTAAGAAACTAGAATCACAATTACCTAGGGCTGTAATCGAGCCGAGCCCGAACCGAACCGAAATTTTTTTCGAGCCAAAAATTCGAGCTTGTAAAAAACATCGAGCCACGAGCCAGCGTGTCTTTTTTTTCCTCCACTTTAGATAGATACATGCATGCATGAATGCATACATACATACATACATAGGGAGAAGATCAAATGTTAACATATGTTTATTGCGATAACCGAATCGAATAGTTATATTTTATTACTTTGGGGTCCACACTAAAGTAAATTTAAAGATGTAGGATTTTTTTTAATTATTGTAGGGCCTACTTACATTAATTAAAAAAATAAGAAAAACCTACAACTTTAAATTTACTTTAACGTTGGCCTCAAAGTAATAAGATGTAGTAATTCGGTTATCGCAATAATGGTTAATATATATATATAGGGGATGGTTCGAATGTTAACTCTTTCTTACTGCGATACCATCCCACCAAAATTCTCTCAAAATCCCTAAAAATCTGTTACATATGTGTTACACTTCTGTTAGCTGTGTTTTTTTTCTTCATTTTTTTAAGATTCGCATTTTATACAACAAAAGACTACCACTCATGTTGTTACATGTTTTTTACACATACAATGTGCGTACGTACTTTATCCATCATTTTAAAGCTTCGCATTTTATACATTTTCATGTTTTTTTAAGATTCGCATTTTATACATTTTACATGTTTTTTACGCATTTTATATAGCAGAAGACTAACACTTATTTAATTTATCTATCATTTTAAATTATCTAAACCCCTTTGAGTTGAACATTATACCACCAAAATACTCTTGGAATACCAAAAAGTGTTACATGTGTGTTACATTTTCGTAATGCGTATTTTTCCATTTTTTTAAGCTTTGCGTTTTATACATTTTACATGTTTTTTTAAGATTCACATTTTATACATTTTACATGTTTTTTTACGCATTTTATACAAAAAAAAAAGATTAACACTTATGTACTTTATCCATCATTTTAAATTATCTAAACCCATATGAGCTGAACACAATACCACCAAAATACTCTTGAAAATATCAAAAAGTGTTATATGTGTTACATTTCCGTAAGCTATATTTTTTCCATGTTTTTGAAGCTTCGTATTTTATAAAGCAAAAAGACTACCGTCGTATGTTGTAACATGTGTTTTACACATTAAGTGTTCGTACGTTATACCAACCAAATTAATTTTACATTTTTTTTTAAATTTAGTGTCAGTTTTTTTACACGTAAAATGATTGTTTTGTTTCTATAGTCATGTTCGTTTATGTTTGTTTACTTATGTTCGTGTATGTATGTTTACTTATGTCCGCCTATTTTCGTGAATAATTCGTGTATACTATTAACGAACGAACATGAACGGACACGAACACACTAAGTTTCTTAACAAACGAACACGAACAAGAAAACCCTGTTCGTTTAAATGTTCATATTCCCTATATAGGCAGCTGCCTAGGCCCCATCATAACAAATGTAATGATGTTACCAATGTTTTTCAAGTTCGTAAATTGTTACACAGTTAATGCACCTACGTTACAAAGGTGTTACATATTAACATCAATCTTTGTTTTACTATGTTACATATGTTTTACTTGCAACAACTATATTACATATGTTTTACATATAATTTACGCTCATTACACAAAATAAATATAACGATGTTATCATTGTTTTACATAGTTTTTAGTGGAAGGATGCCTAGCGCCTAGGCCGCCTCCTAGGCCGTATCATAACAAATACAACGATGTTACTAATGTTTATACCTTTTTCAGTTTAGTTTTTAAATTCTTTAAACTTTTTTTGGCCTGTAAATGAACCGAACGTTTGGTAAACAAGTAAAAAGTTCGTTTATGAAAGTTTATTTAGTAAATAAACGAACATGAACAAAATTTTTTTGTTCATTTAACTAAACGAACGAACATGAACACACGTCTCATTCGTTCATTTATGTTTTTGAACGTTCATTTATATTCGTTTATTTACGTTCGTTTATATTTGTTCGTTTAGGTTCGTTTATGCTCGTAAATTTATTTTTATTAATAAATAAATTCATTTATTTTAAAAATCAATGATATATTCGTGTTCTTTATTAATTAACATGTTTGTGTCACTTTTATTTAACCGAATTTTTAATGAATTTATTAACTGAAATGTGTTAATATCAATCCAAGTTTAGAATTCATTTGCTCGTTCATGTTTGTTAAACTATTTGTGTTCAACAATGTTTGTTTTGTTTCTTTAGTCATGTTCGTTTGATGTTTGTTTAGTTATATTCGTGTATGTTTTTTTTACTTATGTTCATCTATGTTCCTGAACAATTCGTGTATACTATTAACGAATGAACATGAACGAACACGAACACACTAAGCTTCTTAACGAACGAACACAATCAAGAAAACCATGTTCGTTTAAATGTTCGTGATCCCTATATAGGCAGCCGCCTAGGCCGCATCATAACAAATGTAATGATGTTACCAATGTTTTTCAGGTTTCTGAATTGTTACACAATTAATGCACCTACGTTACAAATGTGTTACATATTAACATCAATCTTTGTTTTACTATGTTACATACGTTTTATTTGCCACAACTATATTACATATGTTTTATCAATGTTGTAAAAATCGGCCTAGGCGGTGCCTAGGCGGTAGGCGGTGCTAGGCGGCCCGATCAGATTTTTATTTTTTTTTGACTTTTTTATGGTAAAAAAGGACCAATTTCATGATTATTTAGACATTTCTCAATCAAAAATTTTTAATATGTCTGTGAAACATCGAATCTAGGCAGTTAACATCGAAATTTATCTCTAAACTTTGAACTCAGTGTTTAAGTTTGCACTTTAAAGTACTTTTTTTGGTATATTTAAGTATATTTTTTAAAATTATTTGAAGTATTATATTAAATTATTGATATTGATGTGTGTATATAATATATATTTGTAAAATTACATATAAAAATTCCAATCCGCCTAGCGCCGATTCATCCCGATTAATCCCTAGGCGGTACCTCGTCGCCCGACTAGCGCCTAACGACTTCTACAACCATGTGTTTTATACATAAATTACATTCATTACACATAACAAATACAACTCCTAAGCCGCATCATAACAAATACAACGATGTTACCAAATTTTTCCCGTTTCGTGAATTATTATATAGTTAATGAACCTACGTTACAAAGGTTTTACATATAACAACAATATTTGTTTCACTATGTTACATATGTTTTACCGGAAACAACTATATTACATATGTTTTACATATAAATTACGTTTGTTACACAAAATGTTACATATAACAGCTTAGATAACTCACAGGGAAAGTTGTTTTGTTATGTTTCTCACACTAATTGTATTGATGAGAATATTGTTTATTCAGTAACACATCCTAACAAAGACAACGATGTTACTAATGTTTTTCAAGTTCATGAATTGTTACACAGTTAATGTACCTACGTTATAATGGTGTTACATATTAACACCAATCTTTGTTTTACTATATTATATATGTTTTACTGGGAACAACTATATTACATATGTTTTACGTATAAATTACGTTAAACCTACGGCTGTATATTCTAAACTACGTGGTCACCATAATGTAAGGGTACCCCTACTGATTTTAAGAATCTTAGCAAGGCAACCTGTCTATTTATTGGAAATCGAGACTTCCAACTACTTCTTGATTGGTTGCGTAATCGAGTTCAAAATCTATCAGAGTTTTATTTTGATTTCTCCATTGTGAAAGGTTATCTCAGACATATTTTCTAGGCAAACGAGATTTCCAAGAAGAAAAATGAAGTTTTTGGCGATATTCTTGCATTTGATGATACGTGCTATACTAACAAGTAATTTAACAATTATATGTTATTTTTATGTACATTATACATCGATGTTACGTAATATTTATCTGTTATATATACAGTTTTTTTTTCTAAATGTACTTTTATACTATATATCTTTTTAAAGTACACGTAGAAAATGACATATATACCCTTTATGTACCTTTTTTTCAAATAAATGACATTTTTTTAATAAATATAATTTCAACCTTTTATTTTTCTTTGTTTCCCCAAAACGAACTGAAAAACCCGAACATTCTGCATAATTCTTGTATATTCTAAGAACATCACTCCAACAACCATATGTTGCCCCCAAAGTTGGTTTGATATCGCATCCTTGATTCGGACACCAAACCTTGGTGCCGTTAGGAGTCAGAAACGTGTAACATCCTTCAAAATCTTCTCCTTTTTTAACATGACAAAAACGAAAAAAATCACTATCCTTAAATAAGAACATAACGTAACTCGTACGTAACATACAAGTAAAAACAACGAACAATATTATTACCAGCTACTTTGTTGCTTTGCTGAACATCTTTAGAGGTTGATACTTCTTTTGCATGGAGAAGAACCAAATGATCATCAACATCACCAACAACATCATGCGGTTCAACAGCAAAAAAGCTAAAATTGTTATTGTAACATGAATAAACTCCATAACATGTAAATAAATTTTAATCTTCCACCATTTGCTGAAATTTCAGAACATTCTTCGTGTATCAAGGTCAAAATTGCAACACAACCATCCTCTTCATCAACAGAAAGAATTGGATCATCATTTATGGGATACACTGAGAAATTCGTAAATAAACCAAAAAAATAATACATGATAATAAGAAAGAAAATGTGACACCCGACACTTTCAGGTAAATTGCAAATCTTTCAAATTAACACTTCACATTCATACTTGTTGCATTTCATTTAATTATGTTTAATTATATGAGTTAAACACAAACAACTACGAAGCGATAGTTCAAGGAACTATCAAATCGAACATTGCACATTCGTTGTAGAGACCAAGTGTGGCAAACACAAACGCAAAACAATAATTCAAAGAATTATTGGATTTCACATTGCATGTTGATTATGATTAATCAAGCATGCAGACATTTCGTAAAACACAAACTATCACCGAAAATTCGAGGAATTATCGAAACACACACAAGTCTCACGAATGTTGGTGAATTAAACGAACAACAAATGAATTAAAGAAAAATTAAGCCCTATGGGAACCTAGAATAAGTTAAACAACGAAAATAAGTCAAGAAACGATGTTCGTAAATGCTAAATTAACAATCAAAAAACGAGCTTAAATACCAAAATTGGGCCAATTGGGCTCATTCTGCAAGCCAGGCGGTACGCCTAGGACTAAGGTTTGGACCTAGGCGATACGCCAAGCACTAGCCGATATGCCCGGAGTACTACTTCCACTCGGGGCGATGCGCACGGATCAGCCAGATGCCATTTGGATTATTTTAATCCAGGCACTATGCCTGGCCTCGCATACGCACGCTAGGCGATACGCCTAGAAGCCGCAGATGCTAAAATCACTTTAACACTCAACCTAAATCTCGAGCAAACCAACCCATTTCCTCATCATTTCATCAAAAAACCTCCATTGTTAAGCTTGGAAGCCATTGTTGGAGCTTTTGGAAGGCTTGACGCATAGAAGGAAGCTTGGAAGCTTGTCTTCATCAACACCACCACTTGAACCTCCTAGGAGATCATTCCCAGAAGGTTTTAGAGCTGCCAAACCCCTATTCCAACTTCATCTCAGTGCTTTATAGTTTTGTGAGGTAGTTCTATGAGCTTATCTATAGTTAGATCATACATGCAAGGGGTGAAAACCCACATGCATGAACATCCACCCACATACAACTCCATGTGGCTCTTGTGCACGAAATTTGTTGGTGTTCTAGTATATTTTTGATATAGATCTACTGATTTTAGAACATAGGATTGATGGGATTGAGTTTTGATATGTTATTGTGTTGATTTTGTAGAACTTGCCATAAAAGGAAACTTTTATGTTGCATGTTGTAGAATTGTGATGATCTAGACATGTCTAGATGTTGTAAAATGCATATAAAGGTGTTTAGAAACACATTTGGGTGTTTGATTTGGTGAAAAACATGATTTTGGGAAGACTTACCATAAATTGAAAATTTTTGAAATCAAAAGAAGGGTTTTGATGTTTTGGTGAACTTTGATTATTGAGATATGCATAAAAATGATTTCTAAGCATATTGGAAACTTTGATTTTTGAAAACGGATATTTGAACGGATACATACTATTTTAGAAAACTTTATTTGGGGCAAACGCCATAAATGGTGATTTATGTGCAAACGATATGATTTAAGTATTTGATATGTAAATAATTATGCATATTAATAACAAATATTTCCCCTGTTTCAATTAATTTTTGTGGCAAATTCATTGATTTGAATACTTATATGTGTTATAATTGATTGTTGTGCTTTATAGTGGTTAGTTGGTGATTTTGGATGAAAAGCTCACCAAAATTATGTAGTTCCTCATGCAAAACTTACTGATATGGACATATTGATATCAGACATGGCCATGTGGACCAGGAAAAGCGAAATATGAGGAGAAATGTCAAGGAAATAATAAGTTCTGGTCAACACGGTCGTGTCCATAAGTGACATGGCCGTGTGCGGCCCCAAATTCGGGTTTTTGAACAAATTCTCCACCATTTCTGTAACATCAAGTGCCAGATCGTCCGGCAAGTCCGTACGGTATGTGTACTTTCAATTTATACGGTGTGTAAATACATGTACATGAACAGTTATCGCATTAACAGAATTCAAAATACAATACACAGTTGTACGTATTTTTGTGTAAACTTAAATACAGTAAGTACAACATACATTGAAACAATAGTTGTGTGTATTTAAGTGAAAACTTAAATACAGTTGACACAACGAATCACGAGAAACAGCAGTTTACAAGTGAACAACGAAAGCAAATCGGTTGCGATCTGATGTCCACAGATGACAGGAATCAGATGGTCGACAAGTCAGTACAAGAACAATGTGAAAACAGGAAGTTTAATTGAGTCCGACAGTGAGGAAACACAATTCAAACACAAATGCAGTGTTATTTCAGAATAACGAACTGACAGTGTGTTTGCGTGGGTGACGATTCACACAAACATATCTGTGAGTTTAGAGTTCTGAAATAATGACTGAAAAGTAGAAAACAAAAGTCGGAAAGCAAAACCATCGTCGTGTTCGTTCGGGTGACGATTCGAACGAATACGCGCGAAGGTGACACGATTCGACGAAACGAAAACGAAACACGATAAGATACGAAAATAATTTAATAAAATAAAATAAATAACATTTTACAATTTTGAAACTCATCAAAATAATTAAATTAGCTTCTTATATTTATTCCATTAAAATTACGCGTAATTTTCCGGAAACGAAACGAAAACGCGAACCGAGCAACAAAAACGAACCCGAACTCACTCGTGGTATAAATACCATGAATGAGTCCCATTTTCTTATTTTTCACCTCATCTTCCTCCTCAAAAGCCTCATTCCCGGTTTTGAGAAAAACCCACCATTTTTAAACCTTCAAACCTTCACAACTTCTTCATTTCTCCACCAAATCCCTCCATTTTTGAACCTAAACGAAGCTCTTTATCTCTACTACACGAAAGTACAACCGATCGGAGCCAAACATCACTGAAATCAAAGGTATGAGACTGAGAAAGTTTCGAGAATTAGGGTTTTTGTACCCTTTTTGTTCGAACCCAACTACAAGCAGCTTCTGAGCCATTACCTTCGACCATTACACAACCGAAACTAGTTCCCATACACATCATCACATGAACTGTCCCAGATCTTGGTTTGGAACATGGTTGAACACCATGGCCGACCTGCAACTCCAGCGGGCCGAATAAGGCCATTCGGCCGAATGGCTATGGTCGTATGGCCAGCCACCCTCCTTCGCCCAGCCACATTCGCCGGAGCCACTCATACTCTCACTCTCATTCGGCCAACACCACCCATTCGCCATGATGATGTCATTCGGCTGGCTCAGTCGGCAGCAACTTTAGTTGACCACAACTCCATCATTCGGCCAACAGGAACTTCATTCGGCCGACTCCCTTCACCACTAGACTGACCTGATTCGACCACCCCCATTCATTCAGTCGGCTCACGTTTGTCACAGGCCAACATCATGTGTTAGCCCAATAACATTTCTTTGACTAGATAATGATGCGGCCCAACAACTTTGCTCGGCCCAGCATCAATCACTTGACCCAATTATTCGGCCAGCATCGCTTCTTAGGCCCAGTAGCATTTCATTTGTTCTAGCCCACTCAGTCGGCCCAATATAGTTGGCCAGGCCCAATGTAGTTACTGTTGAGCCCAATATAAATTGAACCAGCCCAAGCACCTACAAGGGACCCATGTTACTTGGCCCAGTCATGAGGCCCAACACCCTACTGTCTTGGCCCACACTTGCTTTCGGCCCAAACGAATGAGGCCCAGTTTGGCCCAAGGGCTATTTTCATGTCGGCCCATGATGAAATCTGTAAGGCCCAACAAAATGAGCCCAAGGCCCATAGAATTCGGTCCAAGGCCCACCGGATTTGGCCAAGGTTTACTACTTCGGCCCATGGTGGCCCAAATTCGTTGTTGAAGCCCAAGTCTTGATTAATTCGGCCCAATACATAGTACATTAGTAGGCCCATTTAGTTTTGGTCCATGGCCTATGAAATTGGTTCATAAAATCATTCGGCCCATATGGTTCTAATTGAAACAAACACTTGAAATAATTGGGAATAACACAACATCATGACATGCATGGAAAAGGATTAATGGATATGAAAGTACTACAAAGGTGGTACAAGTCTAGATTAATACTTTCACAAAAGTCAAACATCAAGAATTACAAGGATTTTGGGCAAATTGTTTAGTTGCAAGTTACTAATGAATTTAAAAGTAACAAGGACATCATGAATGAGTTAAAACTAAACACACAATCTAATGAACTATGATAACAAAGAACCATAACAATAGAATTGGGACCGGATGACGACCGAGACTACGAGTGTTAGCCAACTCTAAGGCTAACACCTACACACGCACACGAATAGTTACAACTCATACTTACAAGTTATAAATATCGTGAAATCAATACAGGATCGTGAAAACACACTCAAGTACAATCAAGAGCGCGTACATTCTTGTTTAAGATAAGTCAAACACAATTACTACAAGGTGAGTTCATATGCCCCTTTTCTTTAATCTTTATTGATTTTAAACTCTCGGGGCTAAGAAACATGTTTACTTTTATTTATTTAAAAGTTTTACTAAACATGTTATTTATACTTTGATTTAAATAATATCAAACTGTTTATTATCGCTTATCATTGTATGCATGCTTGTATGAGTATGAGATAACAGGGAAACTCATGTGATTATGATAATGAAATTTCTTAATCATCAACACATTAGAATAACTTAGTTATAAGATGATAGCTTATAACACTTAGTTATTTCCACATGAGCAAATACCTAGACAGTTTACACATAATCACACAACGAGAACAATCCCACATTGAGACTTTGGGATCACACGGATTACAGTAAATGATGATCATGATAACGTAACTTCATGGGATTCTTATCATTTACACCTAATTAACATGATGTAATAAGACAAGTTCTTATTCGACCTTGTTAATTACACGAGAACAATCCCACATTGAGACTTTGGGATCACACGGATTACAGTAAATGATGATCATGATAACGTAACTTCATGGGATTCTTATCATTTACACCTAATTAACATGATGTAATAAGACAAGTTCTTATTCGACCTTGTTAATTACACGAGAACAATCCCACATTGAGACTTTGGGATCACACGGATTACAGTAAATGATGATCATGATAACGTAACTTCATGGGATTCTTATCATTTACACCTAATTAACATTATGTAATAAGACAAGTTCTTATTCGACCTTGTTAATTACACGAGAACAATCCCACACTGAGACTTTGGGATCACACGGATTACAGTAAATGATGATCATGATAACGTAACTTCATGGGATTCTTATCATTTACACATAATTAACATAATGTAATAAGACAAGTTCTTATTCAACTTTGTTAATCACATGAGGACAATCCCACATGGAGACTTTGGGATCACACGGTGGAATAGAGGTGAATGGAATGCATTGTAATCTGATTACGTGAGGATTACAATAATCAGATTACAATGGATTCCATTTGGGCTCCATACGTTTCATTGAGATTACATTACAAACAGTTAACTAACACTTTTATTAATTAAAAGTGAATAACAGTTAACCTCACAAGTAATAGAATAATTCAAGGATCAGATTTAATTAAGGTAAATTCCTTAATTAACGAGGGTTTATCAATACTTCGGTTTGATAACTAAACCCCTCACCCTACATTATTCTATCATTGATACAACAGACGAATACATATCAGACACGTTGAATAAACGGGAAATGGATATCTTTAGTTGTATCGCAAGTGGTGTGGAACTTGACTGAGTATGTGGTGGGATAGTGTCTGGGCTTGACCCTTTCGTGATTCCCTATATATAAGCATACTTAATCAGGTGATACACTACTTGTACATATAACTAAGGAAAGGCCATTGGGTGAAACAGGTGAATCAAGTATTACAAGTAACAAATATGACATTGTGGATGTGTGTATGATCAATTCAATGATTTCAATTACTAAACTTATGAACTCACCAACCTAGTGTTGACTTTGTTTAAATGCATGTTTTCTCAGGTGACGAACAGGTGTAGTCACATATATGCAAGGATTAGCTAGTGAACTATTAGAAGACGTAGCTTACTTTTGATTGCATACTTTTGGGATGACAAACGTGAATCATTTTTGTATATCTTACATAGATACAAGATATAAAGTCATTGATTCTTTTTGATTAGATTCACTTAGTTAAATTATGATGTACAATGTAATTTAACTTTGTAATTCTATTTCATGTCATGTTAGCATTTCTCATTTATACCTCATGTGCTATGTAAACAATCTGATCATTTTGATTATCATTCAAGATATCGCGCCCCGGGAACCTTCCGCCCGACGGGAAAACCCGATCCGTTTCCGCCGGCCCGGGGTGTGACAATTTCAAAGGGATCCATCTTTTTACACCAAACCCTAACTCCTTGAAGCTATCAGACCATTTTGGGGCGATTTTGAAGAATTGAAGACCAAGATTGAAGATTAAGCATTCCGAAGAGAGTTCTAACATCACACAACCCACCTTCACTTGTTTATTGGTTTGATTCTTAGATCTTCTATGTTTTCTTCCATGTTTACAAGTTTGGTTGTGGTTTTTGTAAGCCTCATGGGCTAAACTCGTTTATCACTTGGATTAGATGAAACTTAGCATGCTTTAACAACTTCTACACAAATTTTGGTGTTGATTATGTTAATGTTATGGCAAAGTATGATTGTTCTTCAATGATTATGAGTGCTTGTATACTTTGACAAAGTATTTGACCTTATGAATGTTCTAACCGTATTATGTTGGAAAACCGTATGTGTTATAACATTTATTCATAGATTGCATATGCGTTTGTGTGATTTATGGCATTTGACTAGGAATGGTGAATGAGGGTTGAATATTTAGGATAATTAAGCAAGTGTGCATCCTTATGCTAGTGTTTGAAAAAAAACAATTGTATATGTTGTGAATTTCTCATGTCATAGTTTATATGTTTCTAAGATTTAAGAGATCAAGTCTTTGGATTATATGATCGTGATATGACATTCATAAGTTGAAGAATTATTTTGTTTTGTCTACTTTACGCATCTTGCGGTGGTTATTATGTGTTTATCGTATTAACTTTCCAAAGATTTGTGGAATTAGATGACCCTGACGGGAGTCTAATTCGTCCTTCACATTGACATAATTGTATCATTAGATCTTCATGGCATAACTTTAAGTGGCTATTATGTGTCTATCGTTCTAGCTTTCTGAAGAGTTACATGTTTAGATAACACTGACGGGAGTCTTTACTATTTTCATATATTATAGTTAGAAAATGGTCTCGCCTTGAGTGTGTGCATGTTGTTATTGTGTTAAGTGGATTCGAAATCCAAGTGGTATATCTTCTTGATTGTTTTCTTTGTTCTCATCTTCTTACCTCAAGTTGGTAATTTGATAATATTTTAGTTTAATTTTAATATTCACGATTCACTTGTTATTGATCAGCTAGATAGTGAAAAAGGTTTAGTATTGGGAGGTGTTGTGTCCACGGTTCGATACTCAGTTCTTACCAAGAGCTATATTACTATGCGATAGGTACGCTTGCCTATTGTGTGTAGTTTAGTTTAAGGTGATAATCGTTTCTTTATTTAAAATCGGATTTGTGTAAAAATCTTAATTAAAAATATATACACTTTAACACACATCGGTATTTAAACGTATTTTTATAAACATATTAGAAGTAATGATTTTATGAAATGGGATTTCATAACTATACTTTCCAAAAATAGAAACTTTCTAAATATAGAAAGTTTCCCGAAACGGAAATCTTACGATTATCGAAACATGACTTATGTGAAAACATCAAGTTTAGAGTCAAAGGATGCATGTTGATGTCTTACTTGCATTTATGACTAAACACATCAAACGTGTCACCAACGATTCGTCGAGTCAACACAAGTCAACACACACACACACACTCGGTTGAGCACACTAACACTTGGAGTTGTATGGAATACAACACAACACACCAAACCACAAAACACATACTCACACCTTTATGGTTATAGGTGCAAACTAGCAGGTGCTAGCATTCGCAAGTAGCGAACACATACATATCGGAACTGCTCTATCAGGTGAGTTCACGGCCCCTTTTTATCTTTTCTACCTTTGGGGAGAAAACATTGCATGATAAATTGTTTTATGAACAACAACTAATTTTGATTACGTATGGACAAGCTTTATCACTGTATGTATATGTATGGCACACATCACAAACTCAAAGTCCTCACAAACACACCTCAGACCGTTAGTAGCGCGGAGCGCCTAGCGTGGTAATCTTGGATAGTACTATTTGGGCCTGACAAGCCCCACCCATCGCGCCTGGGAGGCCAACTCGACTAGAGGTCGGAATGGGTGCAATATTGACCAATACACTTTGCCATTTTCTTATGATGGACATGGCGGGAGGCACCACAGTCAGCTTCGGTACGAACCCACATATAATATAACTATATTGACTAGCTATCAATCGATACTACATTGTAATGATATGTAATCCAATAACATTTACTTTAAACATTTTGATGTTTACTGCTTATGAAAAACTTGTGCTTTCACCAACCATTGTGTTGACCCTTTTTACTCGCATGTTTTCTCTGGAAACTAAGGCACACGCACGAGGACTAGGATGCTAGGATGAAGTCCATGAATCAGTTTAGTGTCTTAGGTCATTTGAGAACATTTAAACAGTTGACTTGTTATGTAATGATAATTACTTATACCGTTTCCGCACTATTACTCTTTATTGTTTTGAAAACTGTTTTAAACTTATGCTTCCGCAACTTATATTTTCAATGTTGTTTTGACAACTTAAACATTTATTTCTGCAACTCTAATTTTCTAAAACTGTTTTGTCCAGGTATTTGGATGTATGTATGCAACCAGATATGTAGGCCTCACAACTGTATGACCGGAGACTGCGATCCTGGTAGTCACGTTGTGCCCTCGAGAAGGCCGGGGTGCAACAGAAAACACTATAAAAAATAAATAAAGATTATCACCTTCTATCTCTAATGTAATAAACGATTCTTCATCGTAGCTTGCAATCAAAGAATCAAACATGTTAAAATCAATTGTAGAATCCATACGGAGACAAATTAAAAAAAGTAGGAAGAGTTCATGCAAAGGGATGAGAGGTTTGAGAATTCAAAAACGAAAAAAACTGAGAGGGAATGGGCGTGGAATTGGCATAAGGAGTGGAGTGGGTACTTTGTAATCCTGTTATTTTATCAAATAAAAGTACAATTGGAGGTGATGACCTTTTTATAAACAAAACAACTTTTTATTTATGATGGACAAGATGTCTGTAAACAAACATGCCACATAGTACAAAAAGTTGTCCTTGGTTCTAGAAAAAAACAGGACACAAGCCCAAAATAATTTAAACTTATACCAATTAAATAACATTAAAAAAAATTAAAATGCAGATACCACATATAAAATTAATGTAATGTGACATGTATATTAGACGTTACAAAATCTTTCATTTTTAGAAAAATTACTATTACAGCTGCTAAGAAAAAAGGGGGTAAAATATGACCCAAAATGTTTAAAAAAACGTAAAAATACATAATCGTGTTTCGTGTGTAACAAAAAACATGTAAAAACTAAAATGTTCGTTTACTTTTAATATACAGAACACCGGGAAAAAATAAGAAAAAAAAATAAATAACACAACAACGTAACACTGATATAACAAATTTCTTGACATTCTCTAAATGCCCCATGCTTGTGAAAATTTGACATCATAAAAGGCATTGTGTAATATATAAAAAATGCATAAAAGTAAATAAGGGTAAAATGACATCTTTCCCCTAAATGGATTTTTTAATGAGGTGGTGATGTGGCAAAATATTATCCACATATAATAAGGGTTTTCATGGTTTTCTCAGTAAGGGATTGTTTGCATTTTATGTATCCCATATATATATATATATATACACACATATAGGGCAATGTTTAAATAATAACATATTTTTAAAGCATTAACCCGGATAACTTTGCCAAGATGAAGCCAAATCTTGGATTTCTTTTTTGAACATTATTGTAAGACATCTACGATACTTTATCCTTTTGGGTGTGAATAATTAATCATAATTATGCACATGTATATAATAAGTTTTTTTATAAAATTTGGAAATTATTTTAAACACACATTAATTGTATTAATTTTAATAAACTTTAAATAAATATTACAAATAACTTTGTTTTAATTTAAAACATCATAAAAATATAACTAATCTATTTATATTAGTTTTATGGAATTTAAATAAATTATAAAAAATTTATAACAATTTAAAACATTGTTTTATAAAGTTAAGGGGTTATTTTTGCCAAAATTCAAACTGTTAAGTAGAGGAAAAACTACAAGGACCAGTTTTTCCATATACCCAAAGATCTAAACACCTCCCTCACCCATCTCCTTACCCATTTGGCACGTATGCCAGCCTTTGACCCGTTCGAATGTCTACTCGATTACAACAATTTACAGCTCAATTGAAGCTCGATTTAGGCAAGGATTGACCACGTGATTCAATCTCAATCAACAATCGATTCCATTAACCGCGTATCAATTAGAAACCGTTACATAAAACGAGAACCTAAAAACGTGATTCAAAAATCAACTTAATCGGATATAAAACCTAAATTAATTCAACCAAATTGTTCCTTTGATTTCTATGAACGTGTTTGCGTGCTTAAAAGCTATTCACAACCATTTCGATCACGAATCAAAACCCAAAAAAATATTGCCCAAAACAACCACTGAACATCTAATTGAAATCAACTAATTTGCATTCAAAGGTTAGTAAATTTTGTACCATTACCTTCGTCTTGATATTACGAACGACAGCCCTATGATTATCGATACAAACAGATCGTGAGTCGATCGAATTGGATCAAGAAAGGATTAGGGTTTTCGGTTATATTAACTGGGAATTGGGGGAACGGTTTGGGTATATATTAAATATAATTGGAATGGAATAAATATCGCGGCTTAGGCCCTAGTTCAGCTGGTTAACGCACATGGTTACAAAATAATGGTCGAGGGTTCGAACCCGGATGGAGCCGATTTTGGAGCCAGAAATCTTAAATTTTTTTATAACTTTTAAACATAGAAATTTTTTATAAACAAAATTTTATAAGCTTACAAAGAAAAATAATTTTTTGTAGTCAAACAAGAATATATATGTATATATTATATATAAATAAATAATAAAAAATGTATTATTTGATAAGGATTTAACGATTAATAAAATATATTTGTATTTCAAATATGTACAAAAATATTTAAAGATAATTTATAATACATAATTAGTATTTGATTATATTATTCAACATTTTATACATTTTATTAAATAACTTTACACATTATTTTTAATCATCTAAATTATTAAATTTTATTCTTGGGTACAACTGAACATACAAATGGTTCTATATTTAGACAAAAAAACATCTTTTTAAAAACTTTGATTTCAACTTATATAACCTACAAAAAAATTAAAAGCATGTATTTTATTTTCAATAAAATATTATTAAATTTATCTACAAATTTTTAAATCAAATAAATCTTTTAATATTGGGTGTTTAAATTAGAAACTCTTTTAATAAATCAAGTACTTTTATTTTTAAAACATTTAAATGGTTTAAGAACTTCAACCTTAGAAATACATTTAAAATTTTAAATGTAAACTTTTAGAGTAAAACCAAAAGAGATTTATTTATCACTTAGAACAAAACCATAGGTAAGCATTCGAACTATACCACATAACAAAATCAACTCAATGACCTATTTAAACTTTAGGAAATTTAAAGAAAGCCATAACTATGTGAACTTATATGTAATGAACTATATATGTTGATATTGAACTTGTTGGACATACTTGTGAGCAATACTTTGATATACGTTACAAAAGACTACCTCATACATTAAGGTAAGTCTTCATAATCCTTCTTTTATTTGTTTTGAACTTTTGGGGTGAAAAATTTATCTTGAACTTAAGTTATCTTTAAATCATGTGCAATATAAATAGCCTTAGTTGTTTTGAACTTATCTTTTGAACTTGCATTGATCACAACTTATCTATTGGTAGCAATAATGGTTCCATTGGATTGATCACCCACCTAGGATTGTTTTTCTTTGTAAGGGAAAGCTCGCGGTGATTATTCCCTACCGGTCAAACTTAACTATCTGATCTAATGTTTGTTCATTGACAATCTTGGTGCATTTTGCTTAATCTTCACATGTGTTATTAAACTATTTTGCAATATGATCAAACCTATGATTACTCACTAACTCTTTGTAGTTGACACTTGATTGTTAAACATGTTTCAGGTGGGAATGTCAATTAGCTATATTATTGAGCTTGGATTTGAGTTTATTTATGTTTAATGTTTTGAATTCAATTGATGTAATATTTAGGGTTTGGATTGTTAAACAATGTAATGAATGTTTGAATTAAATGATGAATTGAATGTGATGTTTGAATTATTTACAACTATATACCTTGTGCTATGAACAATCTACACTTCGTACCGCTCTGATGTTTCTGTCATCGGTCAGGGTGTTACAAATGTAATAGTTGGGTTCGATTCTATAATTGTATTTTTGCCCACCTCTATTCACGACCAGCAATTCACATCATAAAGTGCCCCTCCTTTATATGTTTATCTCCCTTTCCATTTTTTATAAATGATCTTAATATTCTTAAAACACCACTATTATTCATACGCTATACCCTGGTCAAATCAGTCACAATATACACACATGAGTTTTACTCATAAATATTTTAAACATTAAAATTGACAAAAAAGAATAGTGTTATAATAAATCGATAACACATGTGTTTATAAATCTACCCCTCACCTGTAATTTTTTTTTTTTAACAACAAAGTTTATAAAATTAACTAATTCTTTGCTAAACCAAAACCTAGTGTGATTCGTTTCCACTTTTGAATTGCACCCGGGTTTCGGTTTTGTAAAGAATTAGTTTCTCTTATGGTTGATCCATTAGGCAATCACATAGATATGATTTGTTAGATTTCACATGAATAGATAATAGTAAGTCAAAATCCCGATTTTATAAATTAATTGATCAAAACCAACTAATGATCAAACTAGATTCCCAATTACAATAACAAATTGAAATCAATAATCCAATTAAGAATCAATGTTTGACAATGCGAAACTGAAAAATGATGAAACTTAATTGAAACAAATAATGCAATTCGATCAATTCAATACGAAATCAAACATACAAACAACTAAAGATCCTTAAATCTAACAATGTTTGCATCCAACTACAAGAGAAACCATGAGAAACACTAAGCCGAGCTAACTGTTCACCCAAGTATGACAACAAAGATTTTAGCCTTGCATCTGCATTCTGAATTGATCTGACATTAATTTGGGAGTCTCTGATGTGATTGGAATGGTTAATTGATGATTCTCCAAGCCTACGAACTCCCCCAATATCTTGAAAATTCGTCACAATGATGGATAATTCAAAACCTTGATTTTTGGGCTTAAATAGGTGGCAAAACGAAAAAAACCCCATAGAAATAGGGCACACGACGTATCATACGCTAGGCCCCAACGTATGATACATCGACCATCTCTTCTCCAACTAAAAATTTCTACGATATGCCACCATTACGCCATTTTGATACGTCACTTCAAGGAAAACTTCATTTTTTTTATTTTAACCTTCCAAACTACCCTTTTTACCTATCATGTGTTCATTCAGCTTCCAACACACTTAATTTTCACCCGAAAACCTGAAATCACAAAAACATACAACCAATCAATAAATTCCATGTATTTATCTAAGAAAAATAGACAATTACGCATGTAAAACACATGAAAATATCCAAACCATCACATCCCCACATTTGTCTTATGTTTGTCCCAACCAAAGTCATTTGCACACTTCAACAATGATCTATCAAACAATCGCTTATCCATTTTCTTACCAACATAAAGAAATTCAAAAATCATGCCCAATCCCTAAGACTTACAACATCCAATAGGTTTACATTCAAGTAGATCATTACATGTGTACACACCCCTCACAATACACACTCCATTTGGTTTCATATCTGCACTAGTAATGGTACACTAGTATGTTTATGACACTCAACCCTATAACGAATCACCCTCAACATATGCTTGTAAAGCAATCAAAACTCCACCACATGTTACTAAGTCATGTACACATCAAGAGGACTTTTTCTATGAAGTCCCTCATTTTGCTAGGCCCATTGTCTATGAAAGACCTGCAGGATGGGCAAATTGGGACAGCATGTCAAGGTGGAGAGAGGAGGATATAGTCAAAAGAGAAGCACAAAGGAAAAAGGGAAGAGAAATTGAGGCATGAACATCGTTAGCAAGCTGAAATATATGTGCGATTGGGGCATACAGGTTTAAGAAATTTCGTGATGAGTTATTTATGCAGGAGGAGGCAGTGTGCTAACGCACCGATTACTTGGCTAGATACAATTACTGAGTGAGGCCAAGACTGGTGGACTATACCAACTTACCGCCATACATGCAGGGAGAACAACCTCTGCGGTACCCCAGTTTTTCAACCCATTTCCATGGGTACCATACCCACAGCACAACGAACAAGGCTGAAGCACCTCATGAAGCTCAGATCCATTCAAAATGCAATCCCTCCAAGAGAGCCTAATGGAAAGATGGTTTGGACCCCTAATACCCCAACCTCGGTATGATGATGATTTCAACAGCACTCACTGATCGCTTGTGATCAGGTCCACGTGCTTTTATCCTTTTACTCTAATTTGCTACTTAGACTCTTAGTAAGTTTGTATGGGTGTGGATAATGAAACTTCTAGAACTAGGATCCTTATAATTTTGATTGTGGTATTGAGAGGGAAGTAATGGACATGAATTTCAATTGTGAAAAATGGGATGTGTGATTCGGGTAAGCAATTCATCAACCTCATATTGCACTTGCACTTACATAAAGATTACATTGGAGACAATGTAAAACTTAAATGTGGGGATGGGGGAAATTTGGAGAATTTTCAAAAATTTTGTGAAAAAGTCTTTGATGCAAATCCTAAATGTGCATGAAAAACGTGATTTGAAAGCGAAATCGTGGAAACATGATTGAACTAATCAATAAAGTAGATTCTTGAGTTGTGGTTGATCCATTAAGTTGCGATATACAGTATTCTCAATAAACAATCCATGATAACTAGTAGTAATGCATGATTAAGGATAGGAAGTTGATAATGCATCGTTATGTGTTTCACATCCGTAACCTATAACCGCCGTTTTCGTGAGGAATTGGGCTTATGTTGAGCAAAAGATATTAACAAGAATAAATGCTCATTTTCTTTAATGAGCGATCACCATTGTGAACATCTGAGGTAGAAATTGAATTGTTAATACAATTCTAGACCACAAACTGAGGTGTGCACAAAAGTGATAGAGACAATAGGATAACCCATTTTTCAGCGTTTTCATTGTTTTACTATTCCATGAAAAATCCACTTAGTCACCCTGTTGAGCCAATTACCTATTTGTTTGTTAACTTCATGATATTAGCCATGATTAGCCTTTATAGCCAATTTAATTTCAATCCATGTGATGAATCCAAGCTGGATATTAAAAAAAAAATAAAATAAGGTTTGTAAAAAATAAAGTATGAGATGAGGTAGGAGTTAAAATACAACCTCATGATCATGAGTTAAAGTTTGCCAAAACTGTTGTAGTAACTAGTTGGATTCATCCATTAACGCCAATCACAACGAGTCTAATCCTTAACCTAGCTAGTAGCCCAATCGAAAAAGACCTCTTCATGCATCCATGACTTAGTAACAAGTGGTGGAGAAGTGATTGCCTTACAAGCTTATGTAACGGTGATTCATTATTGGGATGAGTGGCATAAACATACTTGTGTATTATTACTAGTGCAGATATAAAACTGAGTGAAGTGTATATTGTGAGAGGTGTGAAAACATGTAATGATTTTCTTGAAAATGAATAGATTTAGTTGTGTAGCACTGCTGGGAATTATTGGCTTGTTTATTTGGATGTAAACCTATTGCACGATGTAAGTCTTGGGGATTGGGCATGATTTTTTAATTTCTTTGTTGTTGGTAAGAGAATGGATAAACGATTGTTTGACGGATCATTGTTCAAGTGTGCAAAAGACTTTGCTTGGGACAAGCAAAATACAATAGTGGGGATGTGATGGTTTGGGCAATTTCATGTATTTTAAGTGCGCAATTGTATGTTTTTCTTAGATAAATACATGGAATTTGGTGATTAGTTGTATGTTTTTGTGAATTTCAAGTTTTCGGATGAAAATTATGCATGTTGGAAGCTCAAGGAAAATAGGATAGGTGAAAAGGGGAGTTTGGAAGGCCAAAATATAAGAATATGAAGTTTTCCTTGAAGTGACGTATTGTTGGCGTATCACAAACAATTTGAGGAGGTGAAGACATGGCCGGCGTATCATACGCTAGGCCTGCTGTATGATACACGAGGTGAACAGTTAGCAGGGTTAGGTTTTTTTATTGTTTCTCTTATAATTGGATACAAACATTGTTAGATTTAAGAATCTTTAATTGTTTGTATGTTTGATTTCGTATTGGATTGATCGAAATTCATTATTTGTTTCAATTAAGTTTCATCATTTTTCAGTTTCACATTGTCAAACATTGATTCTTTATTGGATTATCGATTTCAATTTGGTAATTGTAATTGGGAATCTAGTTTGATCATTAGTTGGTTTTGATCAATTAATTTATGAAATCAGGATTTTGAGTTACTATTATCCATTCATGCGAAATCTAACAAATCATGTTTATGTGATTGCCTAACGAGTCAACCATAATATTAACTAATTCTTTGCTAAATAAAAACGCGAGTGTGATTTGTTTCAACTTTTGAATTACAAAATCATTTATTTTTAGTTATTTTCTTAATTGCAATTGGTTATCTTAGTTAATTCAACAATTCTCAAATCAAGATTACATTTTCTGTTTTTAGTTAATTTTAGGTAATAAAGCGATTAGCAATTATAAACTTTTCGTGGTTCGACACCCTACTAGCTAAGATAGATAGGAACACACATTTTAAACTCTTATTTGGTCGGTACATCGAAGTTGGTCAATATATCTCATAGGTTTATGAAATAACATATATAAAATATTTAGTGTTTACATTCTAAAATTAATATAAAAAATGATGCTTCACTTTCAAGATAATTTTTATCTTTCAAAATCTTTCACTCAAGATAACTATGAAACTAATATATTTCAAAATTTGATTTATATTATTAAACTTGGTTACAAACCCATGTATTACTAAATCAAATAGGTTATAAACAACATTTTTATGTTTAATAATATTAACTGTCGATAACTAATAATGGATTAATACTTAAAATAATAAATTACAAATAATAAAAATTTAGGAATTATAAAATTTAGATTTTTAGATATTATATAATTGAAATTTTTTATAAGAACAATTATATACTTGATATTTAATAGTATAATTTAATTATTCAAAATCATTAAAATTTAAATAATTTAAAATAATTGATTAGTATTTAATATGAGAGATAGATAGGAAAATTTATCTAAAGTTCATGAGATGGTGACATGTGTCAACTATTACCATTCTTTTATTAGAATAACTAGATTATTACCCCGTGTATTAAATGAAATAAACATAAAAAATTAAATAGTTAAAACTGATAATTTATATATCATAAAAATAATATTTTGATATAAAATGATTATGTTACGTATTAATAAGTACTTTAAGTAGTAAAAAACAATTAAAAAGTTTAATGAAATTTTATGAGTAAAACAAGTTTGTTATTCTTTTATTATACAGTATAAATGTTTCAAAGTAGTAGTTTTATGAAAATTTATATGTTGGATATAATATCAACCGTTATTGAAATTATTACGATTTAAAAATTATAAAATTTATTTTCAAATATGATATAATTGAAACTTAATGATGATTATTAAGTTATAATAAATTACTAAAATAAAAAGATTTATATTTTTTACATTTCATTATCTAATTTAATTATTTAAAATCATTAACATTAAATAGGAGAGAGAGTTAATAAAATATAATTAAATGGGAGATGAATGTGAAAATGACAAGTGTCAAAAATTAAAAACAAATGAATAAGGAAGTGACATGTGGCAAACTTGTTATTCTTTTATTATATAGTATAGATATAGATATAGATATATAATATAAAGTTTTTTTTTTGAACAGTAATTTCTTTTGCATTTTTTTCCAAAATAAAACTAGAACCTTTAAGTTTTTTTTTTTGAACAGTAATTTCTTTTGCATTTCTTTTGAACAGTAACATTCAGCGAACAGTTCGTGAACCGTCCGACGGGAAGTTTGTTTAATAAAAGAACGAACACAAATAAGAAATTTCGTTCGCTTAGTTAAATAAACAAACATGAACAGAGATCATGTTCGTTCATTTGTGTTTGTGAATGTTCGGTAATATGTTCGTTTATGTTTGTTTATGACCGGTTAAGTTCATTTATTATAATTATTTATTTAATGTGTTATATATTTTTAATTTTTTATTTTTAGTATAGTACCATAATATTTAAGTTATTTTGAGTTTAATACTATGATATATTAATTTACATATTTATAAATAATTATCTCCAACGCTTAAGATCGAGAATGTTGATTTTTATTGTTTAAATAATATTGTTCGTTAGCGTTCATAAACAAGCTAAATTTCTTAACGAACGAACATGAACAAGAATTTTCGTTCGCTTAGCGTTCGTGAACCATACGTAAACAAGTTAAAAGTTAAACGAATAAACACGAAAATGACTTGTTTCGTTCGTCTATAGCCCTACCTATTTTAAAAAAAAAACGACTCATCTAAAAATGTAAAGCCACATGCATTTTATGGATTTTTCATCAAAAACAAAAGAAATCTAACAGCTATCATAACAGGACAACAGTTTGAACAGTGGTAAGGACACCTGCAAAAGTGAGCTTGACAAAGGGAGTCGCATCATATCTATTAAAGAACCCTACTTTGAAGGCATTGGCCATATATATCCGATCTCACCCTTTGGCCGTTGCTACGCTAATTTGTGCAAATAAAAAACCTTGATTTTAATTTTTAATATTTGTAATTCATATAATCCTTACACGTGAGTAATTTGGTCAATTATATGATGGTAATTTAGTGACTTACAGATCATATGTGTTACAAATGTTTAAAGTTTGGGTATATATAGGTAATTTATGAAGTCTAGGTATTAAGAGTGAATATAAGCAAACCACATAACCATACCCATACTTTACTCTAAATTTTATGTCCAGTCATTTGATAAATTTAATGGTGAAAGGGTACCTATGCTTGTGATACATTGATAACGCAGCTTACCCGGCATCCCAAACATTTCAAAGTAAACCCATTGTTCGAAAATTCACGGCGATAATATCTTTAACAGACCTGAAACATATTCTTATAAGTGAAGCTCGAACTAATTACCTTCAAAATAGAAAAGCATAGGGTAAATTTAATATATCTCTTTGTTTTTCAATCCAGACCTAAGTAAGTTTAATTTTTCATTTTTATTTACGATCAACTCAACTTAATTTTTCATTAAACAAACATAGTTATAATTAATTTTATATTCCACCTAAACTTTAATATAAATATTGTAAAACTGTTTTTTTTTTCTTAAACAACTTCATAGCAAAAATTTTAACTTCTCAATCTTTAAATACTCTCGTCTTAGATTCATTTCTTAACTTTAAAATTTAAGATATGTAAAACAGATGAAACACAATTTATGTTCCAAAACAACATATGATTGGATGTATCAAAAACCTCTATAAATGGGTTGCGTGTTCCTAGGCCCTATTCAAACTCATCTGTTGTTCCTCAACAACATGAAAACTTCCTAGATCTTAGAGAAGGGTGATGATTTGTTTTAGAATTGGTGTTTGATAGCTTATTTCCTGGAAGATCACAAGAAGAGTGTCCGTTTGAAGACGAAAATCGATCATAAAATTAGTATGTGTTGGATGATCTATGTGTAGGCATAGACAATATCTAAAATAAAAACTAAATCAAATCACGACCCATAAAAAGATTAATGTAATACGAATTTCAGTTACTTATTCGTCAATCTTTGATGATTAATTTTAGTTCTACTAACTTTATAAATCTAAGAATGGATATATGAAATTACATTAATATTATATCTATTTATATAGAGAAAAAAAATAAGAATTGTGGTATATTTGTTAATAAAATTATTTTAAATTTTTTTAACAGATAACTTTGATTTAAAAACTAATACAAATGAATCAAATGTCTTCAAATGAAATAAAAATAATTAAAAACAACAATCATCCTCTGGTACACCAAACATGTTAACATATTTAGGGTGTTTTAGTATGAGTTAATAGAATGTACGAAATAATTGAATGGATATGGGAAATGGTATGAATGTGAGAATGGAATGCATTAATATCATTCAACTGTCAGATTTGGTTACAATGTTCGAATGAACCATATCATTACTTCATGATAAACACAAAAAAAGACGAATTAATAGAATATAATTCATGAGCAAGTCAATTCATTTTTCATGATATGGTTCGAGGGTCAAATCATGGTTCGGACATGGGTTAAATCATGGTTTGAACATGGGTCGGGTCGGGTCAAGATTTAGGGCATAGATAAAATCATGTGTCATGGTTTTGGGTTAGGGGTATTCAAATTTTTTTTATCAAAATCCGAAAATTCTAACACGAAATATTCGGCAGTTCGGATAACCGAAAATTCAGATTTGATTCAGATACCTGTTTTGAAAAATTTAGGATAATTCGAATAATTTTTCGGATATTTTGGATTAGTCTCAGATATTCGGATATCCAAAATACATATTTTAAAAAGTTTATTTTTCATGAGTTCGGTCTAAATCTTCGTATTCGGATATCAAAATATCACAATCCAAATCATCAGGTATCTAAAAATGAACACCCCTACTGGGTCATGTGTCGGGTTAGGGTCATAGCATGGCTCATGTCATGGGTTGGTCGTGATTCATGTCATGAGTCGGGTGATAGTTCAAGGTCATGAGTCAGGTCATGGATCGGGTCGTGATGTCATTAGATAGATCGGAAAATGAGTCAAATCATGTCATTCCCTAACACATGAAGGAATGATAAAAATAACCATTTTCTCAAAGAATTGAAATCATTAGAAGAGAAGTAATCACATCCTTACGTAATAGTTTATTTCATTCGTATGTGGTTAATTGGTTACCAAATATGTTTTCTTTTTCATTTAACACAATGAGTAATTACATTATCTTCTTAATCTATGCATACCACACTACCTTAATCTTTACGCACGAACACTCATGACTCACCCACTATGGACTCTGTTACGAGTGTTGTAATTTTGGACACAAAAATAACATACTTATACTAATATACTAATAATATTATAAACCATTCATATTTTTAACAGTAAATTATTAAAATGGTTCATATATTTTGCTATATTTTACTTTCAGTCCATAAGTTTCATAAGTTACTCATATGACTCAAACTTTAAATATTTATATCACATAAACTCATAAAGTTCTTAGGTTAGAGTAATTTGGTTAATCACGTGAGGTTAATTTAATGACGTAAGAACTAAATGGGTTACAAATGTTAAAAAATTTGAAACAAAATGTTTAAATCTCAATACTCTATTTTTAATTAATCAGGTGCCTTGCCGGCTTGCCTTTTTTTAACAACGACGATCTTACATACTACGTATGTTATCTTAACAGAGCCCACCGGGTAGAGGTAAGACGCGACCACACTAAATGCACGGGAACCCCCTTGAATTTGTAAACTCCCGGCCCCTTATTGGTTCAAAACCCGAGATTAAGCTCGAGATTCCTTCTCTCACATGGTTGTCCTTTAAATCGCCCATGACGGGGCTTGAACCCATGACCTCTCGATCACTTGATTAAACCTCAACCAGTAGGCTGAATTCGCTAGACTTGCCGGCTTGCCTTACATTTTGCTGAAAGGAACATCGCTCTCCAAGCAAAGATTGATTTATAATTATATTTAAACTAGTGGTAAATAATATATTAGTATACATACATGGATTCCGTTTTACCCATTTACATACATCAATCACGATTTCAAAACCCCGAATGTCCACATCTCCAGATCGCCCCATACCACTTTCCATCACGATCCATGCTTTAATTCACAACATGCTGGCCCCACCCTTTTTTGATGCGATCGTCTTCTGGGCCCGGATAACGTTTTGGTGGGAAAATTCCCTAAAAAGTTATTTGACTAGGTTTTTCTTCAAAATATCCATTTGATTTTCAAATATCCATCCTATTACGTGCATCTACGCTTATGAGTGTATATACGTCCACCTATAAATACAACCAAACAAAGCTTGCCACGTGTCATATATAGGCGGACGACTGTAATTCATGGACAGACGCCTGTAAAGTGTTTATGGGCGGGCGCCTGTATAGGACACATAACAATCTTTATTTGGTTGGTCATGTAGGCAGACGTCCATAACAGATATCTACATCTTGATGCATGAAAAAAATCAATCGGAGATTTTGACGAAAAACCTTGTTAAATGGACATGGTAATTTTTCTTGTTTTGGTTCGGTCAGATCAATGATCATGGTCAAACCTCAAGACAAATACACTTGACACTGTATCACAGTCCCACCCACCTTAAACCCCGGAACCACCGTAAACCTCGCTTTCGGCAAAGAGTCCGGTGGCTCTTCGTTCACACTCTCCATATACACCTCCGTGAACCGGCTACCTGGTCCAACCCGAAAAACAAACGGTTTATGGGACTCGAACGCGAACGCCAGACAATGCAGGAGCCAAACCCGCCTCGCCACGTCAGCAAACGCCACAAAGAACTCTGTTTCCGGGAACTTTCCATCGGAAACCAGATTTCTTTGATTTAGATTTCCGAAAAGATTGAATTCCATTATGGGATGAACAAGATTCAAGTACTTTAACCAACAAAATCTGGCGAACATCGAGTTCGGTTTCCATGCAACGTATTCTCGTGCTTTTAAAGACTTCAATTCCATGAAACTGTCGAAGAAGAATCGAGAACACGGTGAATCAGGATCAAACCCATTGGCTGTGATCGAGAAGCCCGGATCATTAAACCCACCAAACATCACTCCACAAACAAACGACTCGAATGCGAAGCTTTCATGAGCTGCCTCCCGGAAAACAACATCTGGTTGGATCGCTCTTGCAGCTGCATTCAAATCCCAGCTGGCATCTTCCATTTGAGTCATCATAAACTTCACAAAACCCTTGATCGATCTCGTTGTTTGCTGAAGGATTAACAAGAAATTGTTCAACTTTATAACCGAGAAATCGATCTTCTCGTGTAATCTTCTCTCGATCATCTTGTTTTCTTCGTGGGTCTCGTTTAATTTTTCGTTCAAGAAGATGATTTCAGAATCTTTGAGCTTGCTCTGACAATCGAGCTTTTTGACAGCTATATCATACATTTGTACGAGGTTGTTTTGTTCTTGAATTTCAGCTAATAACTGAATAGTTTCAGGGTCGTTAATGTCATCACCAACATGTTTCTTCAAGAACAACTGTTTGAATTCCGATAATTTTTTCAGTTCAGACACCATTACCTGATCAGCTGACTGAATTCGTTCAGGATGATACGGAGATTGAGCGACCTGCAGCTGAGCATATGCAGCTTTCACGGATGAAATGGTGGCAAAAAGTTTGGCTACGAACGCATCCATTGTTTTGGTAGTCTGCAGCTTCTCATCTTGATGATTGACTGCTGGGATTGGTTTATCACGTTTGACTTTTTCAGTTGACTTTAATTTTTGTATGTGTAAAACCTTGGCGAATGTACGAGATAATCTGGTCGTTTTGTTTGAGGTGAGAGTGGATTGATTCAGTGAATCCATCTGGAAAGAAAATGGTGGAATGATTATTCAGAGAAAGTGAAGTTGAAGGAGGATTTGCAATGGTGGTGTAATGAAGTAATGATTTATGCAATCTGATTAACGTTTTAAACAGAAAAAGGTGTAAATGGTGATGTTCATAAAGATGGATACAATGATGATAAAGCATTTGAATTTATTGTAAATAGGAGAAAAAGCAGTCTGCTTTAACTCAAAGATCGATGCTATTTATTTATTTTTTTTGAACAGCCAACTATTCTGTTCCTACACTACACCCAATAATTCACCTTTGTTTGGATTTGAACCGAAGACCTCCTTTCTAAGAAGCAATACCTCTATCAAGTGGACTACTCTCACATTGGCAGATGCTATTTATTAAATATGGATTAAAACTTAAAAAAAAAACTTAGATATTCACCCGACTTTTTTATTTAACACTCCACTTTTATTATTCTTTTTGTGTAGGCTATATGAGTCGTATATCTCTCTAACACCTATTGATTTCATGATGATTGTTTTCGTATACATTTTGTATAAAACTTATGTGTCTCATATAATTATTAACACAAAGAAATTCTGACAAACAATGATTAAACTATTTGTATTGTATAAGCTTATACGAGACATATAGAAGTTGTGAGAACAACATAATCTCTTAAAAATTAGAAGAAAAAATATTATTTGTTTTCTCTCATTTATGGTAATATAACTAAAAAAGTTACCTGCGCACTGTTGCGGGCAATACGATTAAGGCTCGTGCATTGCGACATCATGGTTTAATTAAAAGAGACTTATGAAATTATGACTAAAAATTAACAAAGGACCTTGCTTGATCCAATAGCCCAATCCTACTCACCTAATTAGATCGTATAATATAGGAGATAACTATATATTTTAAAGAAGGTGTCTCGATGATATTTCCCCATTCGATTAATTTATAATAATTTTATGAAACAAGTCATTACAAGTTCATTGTTTTAGATAAATTCATATTGTATAAAAATTTCATGTTTACAATAATTTAACTTATAAAAATTATAATTACGAAACCCAAAAGTGTATTTAAAAAAAAAAGTAAAAACACTATCGTATGTAACACGATGTTTTTGACCAATATTTTAGCCAAAATGTATAAAAACTAAAAATATATAAAAGTTAAACCCAACTGAAAATATAAATGAAGTAATCTGATTAATATTTATACCTAGATATAGTTATAAAAATAACATAGCAACATTAATTGAAAGAAAAAGATTGTATTTTAAGAGTAGGAAAAAAAGGTCGACTCGTCTAGGTTGCATATGCTTTGATTTTTTTACCAACAAATATAAACAAAAAGAGCCGTTAAGAAGGTTTGAACATGTGACTATTGGAAAGTTTACTACTAAACAACTCCTCTAGGTTACATAAGTTTTTATACTTGACCAACAAATATATACATATTAAAGAATCTGCACCGCCATTGGTTTTTAAAATATATATATTAATTATTATATGATATACCAACAGAACACTTTCTAATAAAAAAAAAAAGCAAACATGTTAAAATAAATACAAATTTGATAAAAATATAATACTTGAAAGGAGAAAATACTAAAAATAATAAATAAATATGTGAAATTTGTTCCAGTCTTTCGTTGCTTTAGACGTAAAAACTTGTATATGATCTTTATAACATATATGAATATCCTAAAAAAGGTATTTTTTTTGAATGGCGAAGACAATCGTGTAAACCCACTATTTCTATGTCATGTCACCAATGTCTAGTTACATATACTTTCCATGAGCCACCACAACCACTCCAGGAGGAAACCCTACTGAGAAAACCCCAAACCCCTCTCAGACACATTTTTCGTTGCGAGATGGATTTAAACCCAAGACCTCCTATTTGGAAGAATCCCGGGGTACCATTGAGTTAAAAAAAATTCAGTAAAAACCAATGTTAAACGGTTGGACCATACATAAATTTAATATACATATATATATATATATATATATATGGGATGATTAACGTACAAATAAAATTAACGTGCTAAACGTAGTGCGACACAGAAACGCGTCATGTGGCATCTTGGTAAGGGGTGTTATTGTCCATATAAAATTACAGATCGTGCTTTATAAAATTACAGACTGACATTTAACACTCATAATCAAAGACAATCAGGATAATCACGGACCAATAATTACGGACCGCATTATATAAAAATCAAAGACCATATTTTAACACACATAATAAACGACAAAATGGATAATCACGGACCAATAATCACGGACCACATTATATGAAAATCACAGATCATCATTTAACATGCATGATTAAGGGACTAACTGCATAATCACGTATCAATAATCACATAATAAACATTATAATCACGGACCACGTAAAAAATCGGCCACATGAAAGGGGGTGAGGTTGTATTGCATTTCCATGCAATCTCATTATGTTTAACAAATTGTTGAACGTCTTTATTGAAGGTATAATCAATGCAAGCTTTAATTGGTAAAAACCTTGCTTAACGTAGTGCATTATTTATACTCGCTGAAATATCTGTCATTAGGTTACACCATCAAAGATGATTCTTATCATCAACAAGTGTTCACTGACTTTGATCAACATTTTTCAAATATTCCCAAGCCTTTTAACTTATTGTTTTCGTTTGTTTTGAACAATTCACGTACTTTCTATGTTGTGTCGTGCTACCAATACTCCAACACAACCTCTTCAAACTTGCATTCTAAAAGTTTTTCATGAAATTACTTCTAACAAGACGGAGACAAAAACAGTGGAAAGCTTTAGGCTCCATTCATTCTTCTAGATTAATCATAGCGTTAACAACTCCTTTATGTCGATCAAAAATAACACAGAGTTTTCTAGGATTTCCCTTTGCAATATTTGCCCAAAACTGCTGGAAAAAAAATCAACGCCAACTTTCTAGTGTCTCCACAACTACAATAGCATATGCTAATGACAATATGTATTTATTTGCATTTTTTTGTAACCGCAATCAACAATTTGCCATGATATGATCCCTTCAATTGAATACCGTCTACTAATATAATTAGTAATCAACGGTTAAATGCTTTAATAGCATGTCCAAATGCCCAGAACACGTAATTGAATGTAGCATATTGTGATGAACCGTTGGGACAATGTAACCACTTTACAATAGGGGTGTTTGCGGTCCAGTTTTTATGGTTTTTAAGTGAAACCGTAAACCAAACTGTTAATAACAGTTTTTGAATAATGAAAACAAAAACCGAATCATTTAAAATAAAAAACCGAATTAAACGAACTGTTATCAATGGTTTGGTTCTTATTTGGTTTACGAATTCGGTTTATGAACACATAAAAATGATATTGAATCAAACCAGACCTTCATAGTTCAAAACAAACTAATTACACAAAGTCTAACTGTTTTTATTATAAATGGCAAATAAATCATGACTCAATTTATATAGACATATCTATGTGTGGCTACGTGTGTGTGTATGCGCACGTACACACATGCAGGGCTGTAATTGAGCCGAGCCGAAAATTCTTTCGAGCCAAAAATTCGAGCTCAAGCTCGTAAAAACCACGAGCCTGCTCATTTGTTTTCTTTTTTCATCCACTTTACATGTATATATATACATAAATATATATTATACATAATATGTATATTTATATAAATATGTGTATAAGATATTGAATATATCTATATAAATATATATTATGTATGGGCATGGTTGTTTACATAACTCACCCTTAAAGCAATTATTCTAAATAAACTGTCAAGACCAAGCCAAATTTTCAAAATTTTTTTCTAACATAATTTTAAACACATTTAGAACACTTTCTTATTTTATGAGTTTACGTAAATTTATCACCGTTTGAATGTTAACATCGTTAAGAGTTATTTTTTTATCATTCCCCTTATGTATAACATATATGTATGTGTGTGTGTATTTATATGTTTATGTGTGTAATATAATAAATATGTGTGCGTGTATAATTTAATATATATATATATATATATATATATTAAAAATCGAGCCGAGCCAACAGTGGCCCCGGCTCGTTTTTAACGAGCTTTTTACGAGTTGAGCCTTTTTCGAGCGAGCCTCGAGTCACGAGTTTTTTGAACATCCCTACACAGATGGTTCAACCCAGTTTTTTATGACCGATTTTTATGAAAACTGTAAACCAAGCTGTTTATTATTGTTTTGAACTTTTAAAACAACCGACCAAATTTTAGAAAAAAAACCAACGGTGAAACCAAACCGATGACTGGTTTGGGCGTTTTCATGGTTTACAACCGGACCGTGAACGGCCTACTCTATGACTGTATCATGGTCTATTGCCTTCAACGTTGTAATGTATCTCGGCAAGTCATTAAAATTACTTTTCCAAGTACTGTAAAGACTTTCGATTGCTAGCCTACGACCATGCCAAACTTTATCATAAGAAACATCAACATTTAACTTATTCTTAATATATGCTTGAACCTATTTTATAGGAAAACTAATGTCCACACAGATTAACTATATGATGTGTTAGACAATATCTTTAGAACTTAGGCATCGGTTATTATTGGATACAACTGTCCCGTAACAGTTATGTGAGGAAACCATCAGGCAATTTGCCACATGTGAACATCTTTCTTATATGCAGTCACACGCAATTCACATTGATAAACAATGATTCTTTACTGTCTGCTACTATAATCTCTGGATTACGAGCAACATTCCGCCTTCAAATTGCATATATTACATCATCTTTATTTTTAGAATGCATAGCAACACGAATTTCATTTGCAGTTTCATTCCAAACATCCATGTAATCTTTAACATCAAAATCAGGAAGCTCATAATATTCTAGATGCTCACCATCAGGAAGCTCATAATATTTGCAGTTTCATTCAAACACTCTAGCATTGTATTGAACTGTCATTAGCATCTCTGACTCATCAGCTAAAGGAACAACTTCAATATCTTTACAATTTTCTGATATATAATAATTAGAGTCATCAAAACCACCGCCGCCGCCACCACCATCACCATCTTACCCACCACTATCATAATATGTTGTATATCAAATGATTGATGGAATGTAGAATCTTCTTAAGTCAAACACTTAACGGATCGACTTTATATTGGGCTCATAAAAACATACCAACTTCATATTGTGCAGGTGAAGGTAGACCAACTTAAGGAGCCATGGTCTCAAAACGTCGTAAAAGATTCATACAACTAGATTATTGGAATTGAATAATTGGCTCCATTTTGATGTAAAAATTAGCTCAAAAAGTTGAATCAGTTTAAGCTAAATAATACATTATTTATAAACTTTCATCACCAATGACGTATAATGATTCAGAAATGCCATAAAACGTATAGTGTAATATTAAAGTCAAACTGAATGACTTTTTATTAGTTTGAATATGATTATAAATCATATAATCACCCTGGTAAAATTTTGTAAGAAACGAATTATTTATCATACTTACACCGGGGCCGGTCCCTTGGGCTTGCGATTTAGGCTCTGGCCTAGGGCCCCAATTTTACTGGAGCCCCTAATTAAAAATCAAATGGGATATATGTTTGGGCTTTTAATGGAACATGGTTATGGGCTTGAAAGAACTAATGAAAAAATATAGAGGGCCCAAAAAGGAGAGATGGGAGCCAAGTGAGGCAAAGATGGGAGAACAAATTAGGCTTTTCATTTTTCAAATTAGGGAAAAGTGAGAGACAGGATCAAAAGGAAAGGGGGAGATCGAAATGGCAAAACACCAAACGACCAAGATGACTAGGAAGTTTTTTAATGATTGTTGATCCCTCTCTTTAGTCAAAGCAACAATCCTAAGCACAACCACTCGAAGATTGCTCACCCAGTCACTTGCAATCTCACATACAACCATAAGCACAACAGCCCTGTACTAACTCAGACTCGCTTTGTCGCTAACTCAAGAGGTGTACAACACAACACAGCATTGTTGTAGTGCCACACATCACAACTTTGAATATTTTGATTACTACTTTTAAGCAAAATTCCTAATTCACCAACTCCTCTGATTTATGTGATTTATGCTAGGTTGTTATTTCTGTAATAAGTTGATCCTTTTGAGTTCTATGTTATTAATTCATTAGGATCATTTCTAAAATAAGTAAGAATCACAAAAAGATAATACAAATAATGGACAAAAATGCAACTAAGAGGGTGTTTGTTTTTTTCAAAAAGGTCTTCCTGGCCTCTTTTGTCTGCGCCGCGTAGACCATGGGCAGAGGTTGGGTTCTGCAGATTGTTTGTTTTTCAGAAGACGTTTCATTAAAAAACATCAGCACAATCTCTTTTTCGCGCAGACGTGGACATACCTCTTCCCAAGCTCTTCACCACCTCTTCCCATGTTTCTGTTTTGCCCAGCTTCCATTAGGTTTTGGATTTCCCACTACTGCAACTCCCAACTCCACCGATCTCCTCCTCCACGACCGTAACTACACCAATCTCCTCCTCCACGACCGTAACTCCACCGATCTCCTCCCCCAGGTGTCCACGACTACAACTCCACCGATCGCCTCAACCACTGATTGACTCTGCTCCATCACCCCTACGTCGATCGACTCTGCTCCTCAACCACCGATCGACTTGCTCCTCAACCACCGATCGAATCTGTAATTTAAGGTTCTTCTCCCTAGATCGTGACCTAATATTCAAGGATGCTTGTATGTTTGCAGCGGCAGATTGTAATTTAAGGTGATTGCTTGAAAGTGGTCAGATTGTAATTTAAGGTGATTGCTTGAACGTGAAGGTGATTGCTGCTTGGTGCTTTTGAATCTTTATCTTAAAAGGTACGTTTTTTTTAATCGATTTTTTGTAGCATAATTATAATAATTAATTTGATAAAGAGAATCACCCCTATGAAGCTCACAGTTTCTGAACTGTGATTGAAATTGTGTTTGATTAAACTTATGGTACCCAATTATGCTTGAAAAACTGTTATTAGTTAAAAAAAATAGTTTATTTAAATTTTAATCAATTTTAGCAGCTTGCAGGCGTTAATAAACAAACAGTCTGTTTCTTGCAGACTGCAGACATTTGGTCCAACTCTTATTCTGCAGATGTGGTACACAAACTGCAGACATTTTACCTCTGAAAAAACAAACAACTCCTAAATACAAATAATGAATATAATGAACAAAGAACAGACAAATCCAAATTAAGGAAGGACCCCTAATTTAAATTCTGCCTAGAACCTCGAAAATGCTTGAGGCTGCTTTGGTTAAACCTAACTGTTATACCTGACCTGAACCATGTACATATGGGTATGAGGTTTCTTTAACTGGACCTGACCCAGAACAGGGTATCACCTAAAACCGAACCTGGTTGTACCTGATTAAAAAAAAAAAAAAAAAAAAAAAAAAAAAAAAACCCAATATATGTAACCTCTACCCCAAACGATACATGATTGAATAGGCCCATGGATCCAAAAGAGCCCAGCGGCCCGTCTTATGGTATTAAGTCCAAAACACAAAAAAAACAACTATTGAAAAAAAAAAATCAGGTGTGTCAGCAACTGATCACGTGCCGATCAGCTGATCCATCCCATACTCATCATAACTCAAGAATCATGACTCATTACTCACTGTTCTGCAAGACAGTGATACTCTTTCAAGTTTCTAACATGTGGTTGCTTTGCGCCCATATTAATAACACAAAACGACTTATAATTCCGAGTATTGAATATCATTTTTATTTTCAAAATTTTATTGATTTGCTACACATAATGTTTTGTTAACATTATAATCTGATGTCAAAAATAAAGTAGTTTGGTTAGATTACCGTTCCATTACAAGAAAAACAATGTAGGCCAAGATCAACGCTATCCACCCGAGTTTATTAAAGAAGATAATTAAAAGAAAACGAAACAAGAGGGTGAAAAAGAAAAGAATGGAATTTTTTCGTTCCAATTCTTTCCAAATCGGAAGGAAAGAAAGCTGAATAATTTTGCCTAGTTTCTTTTCATTTTCCTTCTTAAATAAAACTCACAAATACAACACGTATTATTTTTCATTTCCTCCTTTCGTTTAATGAAACTTAGAACGCAAACATATTTTACATTTCCTTCTATTTCCTTTTTTTTTCTCCAAGTTAAAGTGAACTTGGAAACAGAGCATAACCAACGAACTGAGCAGAAGGAATTTATCATGGTAAGATCAGTAAACGAGAATTTACCTTTGCATCACGATAATTTGCAACAGTTAACGTAAATCTCACGGTATCAGCATAAACTCGTCTCCTCAAATGGCGATCAATACGATCGGAAATAACAGGCATCTAGGTTTTGCCTCCACAATGAGCAAATAACCTAAAATAACAGTATGCTGGATTAGTAAATGCTCATTATAATAAGATTAATCAGTTTTAGAAGACAGGAAATCATTAACAAGGCGAATAAATTGTTGATTTGATGCAGTTGCAGGAAGATTCGAGAGAAATCGACATGAAAACTCCGTCTGAATCGAATACTTACCAAACCACGAGAAGGACGCGAGTGTGTGGTATCGTTAGCGAGTTGATTCATCGTCTACAATTGTCGTTCGCAGAGAATTTTGGGGTCGTCAATGGCGGAAATACAGAAATTGGGGTTTAGCAGACCATTGAGTTGCTCAAAAAAGCAGAGACATTGAGGATTTAAAAACGCTCAAAGGTAGGTTTGGTGTGTCCTTTTGATTTTACTGTTTCGTCCTCGATGGATATTTTTTTTAAACATATTGGTACAACAGTATTCACCAGAGATTTCAACTACTCTTTTAGATTTGACGTTGTATAACGTATGTTCGAGTCTATTTTAAGCGGGACTTTACAACTAGGTAGACTTTCTGAATTTGTCTCAACAAATATGACTTTAGCTAGATTTGAATCCAAGACTTTTCATAAAAAAGTTAAGAAGAATCAATTTATGTTCGTTTATTTGTGTTCGTTAATGATCTAAATGTCAGTTTATGTTCGATTAACTATCTAATTTATGGATGATATGTGTTTACATGTAAGAGACTTGTTGTTTGCGTTCGTTTATGCTAGTGTTCAATAGTGTTTATTTATGTTCAATTATATTTGTTCGTTTCTTTTGGTTCGTTCGTATTCATTTATGTTCATAAGTTTAATTTTCACACAAATGAACGCGAACGTATTCATTTTCTTAATAAACAAACACGAACAAAAATTTCATGTTTGTTAATGTGCTCGTTTTCGTGATCAGTTAAATTCAAATGAACAAACACGAACATTTATATGTTCGTGTTCGTTCGGCTCATTTACATGTATGTGTTATATGATTTTTTGAGTTCTTAATCCAATAGTAAGTTTGCGTTGAACACGCCTCTACATATAACATAAATAAATATACATAATATCTTCAATTTCATACGTTATACAAAAAAAAAAAAAAAAGGTTATATCACTTCTTATAGATATAATAGTGATAAAATTGACAGTATAATGATGCTTTTTAATAGCTCATCTAATTTTCATTACAATATTTGAAGTTTGAGCAGTTCATACTGCAATAGAAACCGGTTGTTTACTCTTTAAAAAGACAATAGCAACTAAGCTTGATTTTTTAAGATCACTGATTTTGTTATATATCGTCGCGTTTTACCTATTTTTTGTTTAGTTAGGTATGAAAGGAACCCATGGCTATGAGGACATATATGTCACCAACTCATGAACCTTGGGTCAATAAAAAGACTTTTGCATTAGGTCAATTTTAGTGTTTTAAAGTGGACAAGGGCTTTTAAGTCTGATTTTGGTCATATCCATACATAAAGGTTTTTTGGCAAAAAAATAAAAAATAAAAAATATAAATGAATGTATCATGGTCGACCGTGCATCAACCATGTGTGCAAAAAATCATCCTTTTGATTTGTCTAACTTTGTCTTAAAATACTACTTAATATTTTCAATACATCTCTTTGTATTTAAAAAAACAAAAAAAAACACACATAAACATAAATTATTGATATTTTTGTCTCATCTAACGCATTTTATATGAGGTCACTTTTATCACCTACTTATCACTTCATATGTGTTATCATAATCGTGTTCACGCTTGTCACACCCCGAGCCGGTGAGACGGATCGACTTTCCCGCCGGGCGGAAGGTTCTCGGGGCGCGATATCGTGAGTGATAATCGTGTTGATCAGATTGTTTACATAGCATCAATGTAAGAATATCTAAAGCACAAATAACATTTAATTTAGGATTACAAAGTTAAATTACAATATCAATGTTTGATAATTTAACTAAGTAAACCTATCAAAAGAATCAAATGTTTCTATCTTGTATCTGTACAAGATATCAAAAGAGATTCGTATCAATATCAAAAGATGTGTTTTCCAAAAGTTTATTAGGTCCTCTATCTGCGTATCCTAGCATGCAATCTTGAAGCCTTAGCCTATTCATGTACGTCACATGAGAAAACATGTAAGAAAACAAAGTCAACACAATGGTTGGTGAGTTCATATAGTTTCAGTATTTGTAAAATAGCTTTTGCAAACCTTTTCGGTAAAACCTTAACCTCATTAACATCACATGTATCATCCGGCTCGGTATGCTTATATATAGGGCATACCCCTGAGTCGAGCCTACAACCCGCCCAGACGCCGTCCCACCACATATTAAGCCACATAGGACATTGCTGTTAATGATGATTAAGCATTTTACCTACCATCCAATCTCATTCCCTTCATAGCTTTAGCATTTTGTTTATAAGTTTCAACACGCATGCAATAGCATCTGCAAGTCTAACTTTGTGAGTTTCCTTTATGGACAACTGAACACCCTAAGGAATCCAGTATCAATCCATATCGGATTTAATTGTGGTTAGCAACATTGGTGTTTTGATTAAGGATTTCTAAGATGACACAAAGTCAACTAAAGAAAGCCAGAATCACACTAGTCACATATCACAACCATGAGTATACAATGTGGAATCACTGTATGGCAAGCACTGAGAGACCAACAGTCTATTCCTCTAATCTGGACTATAAAGGTCAACTTATGGCAAGCACCGAGAGGCTGACGGTCTGTTCCTTCAAGTCCCGACTATGGAGAACACCCTATGGCAAGCACTGAGAGGCCAAAACAGTATGTTCTACCATAGCCAATAGCTTTAGCATTCAAGTTTATAGCATTCATATAGCATAGCGTTTACGTATCTTGTGCACAAGTACTAGCTTTACAACCGGTAAGGCAAGCACTAAGAGGCCAAACCGTTGTTTTAGCATGGCAAGCATATAAAGCATACAAAGTTCAAAGCATTCTGAGCATTTCAAGCATTTAGTGTGTATGTATATAGCATTAGCATTAGCATAAAATCATTAGCATTTAGCGTTAGCATTAGCATTATCTGGTAGCCTTAGCATATCGTAACAGCATTTAGCATTATCATTAGCATCTAGCATAAACCCGTAGCATTAATGTGTAGCATTAACCCATAGCATTAGCATTTAGCATTAATCCGTAGCATTAGCATTTAGCATTAATCCGTAGCATCATTTAGCATTAATCCGTAGCATTAGCATTTAGCATTATTATTTTTTTTAATAAGTATAAAAGCATATTTGCAACAATTAAACATTTGTTTAAAAAAGTTTAACATGCTTCTCAGTCCCGAAGTAAAAATCAAAATAGTTTGAAAAGGGACAATGAACTCACCTGTGTTGCTAAGTATGTATTACTACAGAAAATGCGTGCTCGTTTGTTGTAGCTTAAGTATCTTCAGCACCTGAGTTGTTTTAAGAGATTCAAAGTCGTTCAGCAGCTATAATTGACACATACTAGGGTTTCGGTCTCGGTGTGCGACTAAGTGTCATATGATACTAATGAGTTTTCTAAGTTTCTGTAATCAGTCTAGGTTATTTCCCATAAGTGAACCCGAATCCCGTAAGTAACCCTTTCAAGATTTTAGTTAATGGTTTTGAAATAGTTTATTTTAAACAACACTTATGTTAAAGATTTTTATTGATTCCATTTATTAAAACCAAAATGTGTAATTTAGAAATTCATAGATTAGTTTATTAATCTTAGGTTAATCCAACTGATTAACTCTAAGCCTAAGCTTTTAGTTTTAGCTTCCTTTGCTTCTTAGATCCTTCGTATGTATGCAACCTAACTTAGTAGCCCCATAGGGCCATCTAAGTTAATTGTGAGCAGTGAGACAATTAACTAAGTGTTGGGCGTTATCAACTAACATTACACGTAGATAAATGCCTTCTCCCGTTATATTCTACGCTTTGTGTTTGAAGTCATCGTAGCACTTAAAATTATTGCATTAGTTTTTAGCTTGGCGAAAATGTTGATGCATTTATCCTTATCATGAAAGCTTTTAATTTCATCTCCTTTTGTTTTACAAAATAGGCTAGGATTTTCTTATTATTAACAAAACCCTAATGACTTCCATGTGCACACACACACACACGCGCCCACCCACACACACACCATGCATGCATGAAACGGGTGTGTGTTTGTTTAAGCCTCTCTTGTGTGTCTACTTGTTTAGTAACCCCACATGACCCACAATCCCCTTGGTCTCGGTTTAGGTTGCCCGAATGGTTGATGGTCGAATGGACTTGGTTCGGGCGATTGAGTTTGGCCGTATGAGTCTAAGCCGAATGGAAGAAAGATCTACGAATGGTCCTTGGCCGAACCTGGTTGGCCGAATGAATCATCATGACCGAATGTGGTTGCAGCGAATGTCATGGTGGTCGAATGTAGTTAGGGTAGAATAGGCATGGGTCGAATGAGAGCATTCTCCATTCGGCCGAAAGAGAGCTAGGCTATTCGCAGGAGGCCATTCGGCCGACCTGCTATCATCCTCATTCGGCCATCGTTTTGCAGCAAGGTCGACCATCATCTTCGAGCTAAACCACCAGGACACGAACTAAAACTTGTTCCTAATGCACCCTAGGAGCTTAGTGAGGGGTTTCCCTAAGGTTTTTAGGTACTTGAACCGGGTTTTAAAGGAAGGTTTGAAATATGGGTTTTGAAAACCCTAAAATCGTGATAAATAGCTCGAATCAACCTCAAATCAGACGATCTTGAGCTCCAAATCTTTGTACTTTCGTGATCTACGTGATGTAGTGGTCGTTTAGACACCAAAATCACGTAATTTGGTCGAGAATTAAGAGAGCTAGCTTGAGGGTTTTTAGAGAGAGAGTTAGAGAGAGAAAGGGCCGAATTTCTTGAGAGAGAGAGGGTGAGTGGCTGGTTGTTGGGAAAGTTAATGGCAATTTAATGCCATTAAATGCTTACCCAAAATACCCGGTGTTTTCGGGTCCGTTCGTTTCCGCTCGGTTTTGCGTAAAGGCGTCGTTTCTGTTTCGTTTCCGTAACGATTTGTCACGAATTTAAAGATAAAGTTCAAATAAATTAATTTAGGTGGTTATTCCTAGTAATTAACTAATTATCTTTTGTTTATTTTAAAGTTTCTGAAAATGTTTAAGTTACAGTTTAAATTGAATTGCATAGTTGTCGCGCGTATTTCACGTACTTTAGATAAAGTAGTTTCTTTCATTTAAATTTTGATGAGTTTCAAAATTGTAAAACATTAAAATATTTAATTTTCTTAAGTTATTGTCGTTCGTCTCGTTTTCGTTTTCGTTTCGTCGAAACGCGTCATCTTCGCGCGTAGTCGTTCGAATCGTCACCCGAACGAACACGACGATGGTTTTGATTTCCAACTTTTGTTTTCTACTCTTCAGTCATTATTCCAGAACGTTAAGCTTACAGATTTATTCGTACAGATCGTCATCTCTACGAATAATTCGTCGGTTTAGTATTCTGCAACAACAACCGTTATAGTTTTGTTTTGTTTAACCTCACTTACGTTTATACATAATAGCACATTAACAAGCATTCATGTGTGAGTTCAGCGTTGTCTACTTGTTTCTGACTGTTAAACTGTTATGTTTAAATCAGATTACAGAGACACTAGCGTAATAGTTTACTGTTAAGCATTATGTAGTTAATAGCATATCAATAGTTTGCGTAGTTTGTACCTGAGTTACTGTGCATATACTGTTCAGAACACTGTTCCGGTAGCGTTTCCGGCACAGATGTTACAACGCTCCTTTGAGTCATTTCAATCCCCTTTCATCCTCTATGGATCACGTTTCTTCCTTCCGTGATCACCCTCATGCTTTGACCATCACGTCCGGCTAATGACAGGTGTGTAACCGCGACGCTAGGAGTGATGGGGGCATGACCCCTCCTTCACGCAGAGTACCACGCCCTATAATACATTGCCTTAGGTGATCCTTATCTTTATTTAGTTTTGAAAGTGATCACTACCTTGTAATAGTAACAAGTGATCAATAGATCTCTACTGTCACCATAGAGACATTTTTATGGAACAACTCTATTAAAAATACAATATCCATAAACTCAAATAGTTACAGATAATATAAATATCGACTCAAATATAACAATAGTCGAAGAACAACTCAGATCTAAACAATAAACCAAACTCACAATTTGTAACACAGATATGTGTAAAGAATACAAACTCTCATGAAATACAAAGAGAAAAACTCAAAGAACTCTCAAGAAAACTCTCAAAGATGAAGTTTATGAAAACCCTAAAAATACTGATCGGTAAGATGCTCTGATAGATCACAAGAGTATCCATACGAAAAGTATCTCCATCTTTTACATTAATAAACAACTAGGTTTATTCCCCCCGCGCGTTGCTGCGGGTAATCACAATACACTACTGACAACGGGTAATGTACATAATTTGCAGAAACATAAATTACATAGGAAAAATCAAATATGTCATCACGAACTGAACTCTAAACCCTAACATTTAAGAAAGTGGTGTGGTAGTTAAAATAAAGGAGAGATAAACTACGGATCTCAAGTTCAATATCCACTTAAAGCAATTTTCTTTTGAGATTACCAACCTGGTTGCTTGCGTCCGTAATTCACCTATTTCTTTATGTTAGTCACGTATTGGCAGGACTCGGGGGTATACCACGCAATGGGTTCCCACGTTTATAAAAAAACAAAAAAAAAAAACTAAACCCTAAACCAACAAAACCCAAATTTTTAAGCAAATATCTCAAATTTAATATTCACATCTATGTTTATTACTTTTCAATAAAAAAAAATACTTTTGGTTGTTCAAGTCTTTTTTCAAAACGTTACTATATTGATCAGACACTTATAAGGGTGTTAAAAAAAGCCGATATCCGAAAAAATCTGAAGTTCGAATCGTATTCGAAACCCGAAAAAACGATCCAAATTCTTGTTCGGGTTGTTCAGATAATTTGGGTCGGATATCCATTTTCCTACTTCGGGTCGGGTCGGGTCGGATATCCAAAAAACTTGTTTGTTTGGATCGGGTATCTGAATTCAACCTGAAAAACCCCTTTTATTCAGGTTATTCGGATGTAAAAATCAAACTTATTCAGGTTGTTAGGATATATTCAGATCGGATAAGAATATATGTTTTTCAGGTCGGGTTTCGAATAAGGTCCCAAATTTGTTTCAAAAACCGTTATCCGACCCGATGAACAACCATAGACACCTATGCGTTATTATTAATACACACACATTTAAATTTAGTATTCAATATAATAATATATATTTACTATTCTTTTTACATACCTTTTAATATATATAACTAGTTTTATTCGTCACGCGCGTTGCGGCGGGATATCACATTATACTCTATAGAATAAGTATTGTATATCATTTGCAAAAGTATAAGTTATATAACTTTATCGAATCTCTTGTCACGAACTTTAGACAAAATTTTATAAAATCATACAAAATCCTCACAAATATATTATAAAAATAATAGAAAAAATTACTCACAAAGTCCGTCTCACCAGCAACGAATCGTTTGAATTAAAAAAAAAACTCAAATCTTTAAGCAGATATCTCAAGTTTAAAAACCATATTTTTCGTTTACTACTTTTCAAAGATAAAAAATTTCTGATGGTACAAGTTTAAATTTTCAAAACTTCACTACTTGTACTGAATACTTAAATAATATATAATAATATATAAAATAATATCTATAATATAATAATAAAATGGGGCCTACTTATATAATAATAATATCCTACTATTCCTTTTCATAGGTTTTAATATATATAATAATATATAATATTCAATATGATAATATATATTTACTATTCGTTTTACATACCTTTTAATATATAATAATTATAATAATAATAATAATAATAATAATAATAATAATATGAACATTAAATTATCTAAATTACCCATGTTACTATTTCTTTCATGCTTTTTAATATATACTAGGTTTATTTCCCCGCGCATTGCAGCGGATTGTCACAGTATACTACTGAGAATGAGTATTATATATTATTTGTAAAAGCATAAGTTACATAGAAAAATCGTATCTCTCATCACAAATTCTATGCAAATTTTTCATAAACCATACAAAATCCTCACAAATATTTTATAAAAATAATAGAAAAAATTAGTCACAAAATCCCTCTCACCCGCAACCAATCATTTGAATTAAAATAAAACTCAAATCTATAAGCAAATCTCTCAAATTTAATACAAAATCAAATTTTTAAGCAAATATATCAAATTTAATACACTTCTCTCTGTTTATTACTTTTCAAAATTAAAAAGCTTTTAATAGTCCATATCTAAATTTTAAAAACGTCATTACATGGATCAGACATCTAAATAATACACACACATAATATAATAAGGAATGAGCCTACTTAATATATAACAATATTAAATCTACTATTCCTTTTTCATCACTTTTAATATATATATATATATATATATATAATAATCTATCTATACTCTCTAATAAAAGAGTAAATATTTTGCCACATGTCAATTTATTAAGCTATTATTTCCACATGTCATCTTTTTAAAAGAATTATTGCCACATGTCATTTTTTAGTCTTTACACTCATTATCTCTCATATTAAATGATAATTATAATTCTTTAATTTATTAAAGAATTCTAAATCTAATGATTAATAATTTTATATACCTTTTTTCATATTAAAAAATAGTTCTAAACAAATAAAATATGAAATCTTTTTTTTATTAAAAAAGCACCCTTAAACAAATCTAAAAATGATTTTTAAAAAAAATAAGAATTAATTTAAATTTGTAGTTTTAGGAAAATAGAAGTTAATAAAAATAAGTTTTCTTAAAAAACAAGTTTTTTTAAACAAGCTTTCTTACAAAGTTTTCAACCCGTGTAATACACGAGATTTTACCTAGCATTAATAATATATATAGTAATTATGCCAGCATTATCTTCAGCCCATTATTAGCTCCAGCCCACTATCAGCTCTAGCCTGTTAGCCTTTTATTTTAACCACTTTAACATCCATAACAAATCCTCAAACAAGAAATAACAACCAACTTATACTGACATAAAAAAATATAAAATTGAAGTTATTGAAGTAAACTTTAACCGCCATAACAAATCCTCAAACAAGAAATAACAACCAATTTATACAATATAAAGAAATATAAAATTGAAGTTATTGAAGTAAGTCATTAAACTATATTTTTAACAAACTATCAACCGGAAAATCAAGGATACGACGTAGAGTGGAGATAAGTAGCTAGTTTGGTTTAGTTAGTTAAGGGTGTCCATCGGTTTAGTTAACGTTTTGTTCGGCTCGGTTTGTTCAGTTTTTGAAAAAAAAAGTTAACCATTAACCAAACCGAGCCGAATTCATTAAATGGTTATCCATTCGGTTCGGTTTCGGTTAAAACCGAACAAACCGAATTCAACTGAATTCAATCAAATCCAACCAAATTCATGATTTTTCCCCAACTGTAGATCATAATCCAAACATGTAGATATAAAAATCAACTGTAATTTACAAAAATCAACAATTATCAACAAAAGTATAAACAAAAATACAGGGAAAAATGAATGCGATATCAACAACTATCAACAAAAATATAAACAAAATATAATAGCAATCAACAATTATCAACAAAAATCAATTGTAATCCAAATCTGTAGATCTAAAATAATTAGGGAAAAATGAATGTGATATCAATTACTAACAGAAAGGATGTCGGAGAAGGATCTGGACGACAGACGCCACTCGTGAGAGAGCTGAGATAGAGGTTGAGAGGTGTCCGGACGACAGACGTCGGAATTTCAGCTGAGAGATCGGTTGAGAGATTTTTTTGTTTGCGGTCGCCACTCCTTTTGGCAGAGAGATCGGCGTGATGAAGCTGGGAAGCAGGAATGAGAAGAGAGATCGGCGTCGCAGCGGAGGTCGGCGGTCGCCGGAGTTTCAGCGAAGGTCGGCTGTCGCAACTCCTTTTGGCTGAGAGATGAGATATCGGCGTGAGGCGTGATGCGTGATGAAGGCTGATGTACGGCAACATGAAGCCAGGGATGAGGATCTCTAAGGCCACTAGGAGTCGTCCCAGTTTTCCCCATTGTCACATCAGCACCACATCAGCTTTCACCACTTTTCCTCATTTTGCATGGTGTCGTTCCACTTTTTCTCACTTTTCCCCACATTTTTTAATGATTTATTTTAATAAAAATTATATAGATTCATTAAAAATAAAATATAAAATTACATTAAAATTTAAAAAGATATTACATTAAATTAAAAAGATATTACATTAAATTAAAAAAAAAACCACAGCGATTCTAAAAAATAAGCAACAACGATTAAAGACATTTAAAATACTAGTTATTCGGGTTATTGGCGTGATATTGTTGCGATAAATGCTCCAAATGCTCGATAAGGTCGGCTCGAAGATTTTCGTGCGTTGTTCTTGATCGTAGCTGATAAAGAATGTCTTCTTCAGGCTGTTCATTGCTAGGAGGGTCCTCTATGTGTTCTGGTAATATTGCTTCCCCATTCCATTTTAAAATCCTATTGTGTAGAATGATACAAGCATACATAATTTTTCATAAACTTCGTGGATGCATTTGCTTTGCGGGACGATGCAATATATTCCACTTTCCTTTCAAAACACCGAAAGCTCTTTCAACATCCTTTCGTGCAGCTTCTTGTGTTCTCTTGCTTCGACGACGTTTTAAATCATTCTCGGGATGATGCTGCAACGATTTCACTATAGTTGCCCAACTAGGATAAATCCCATCACCAAGATAATATCCAAGCTTGTATTCGACACCGTTAACCATAAACGGGCACTTTGGGGCTGATCCATCAAGTATGTTGCTGAAAACATACAAACGATCAAGAACGTTGAGGTCATTGTTGGAGCCGGGAGGTCCAAAGAAAGCATGCCAAAACCAAGTGTCTTGTAATGCCACTGCTTCAAGCATCACCGTCGGAACCTTGTAATCACCCCGTATGTATTGTCCGCGCCATTCAATCGGACAAATCTTCCAAACCCAATGCGTACAGTCTATACTTCCCAACATCCCCGGGAATTTGTGTCTTTCAAAATGCGCTTAGTATAGCAACTAAACATCATTGTAAGTGGGTTTTCGAAGAAATTCTTTTGAATACAAACAAATAACACCGTCACAAAATTGGTTGAGGCTTTCACGCGACGTTCTTTCAGACATTTGTAAATACTCATCAAGAGCATCTGGAGCGTCACCATAAGCTAACTGTCGTATCGCAAACGTGCACTTTTGAAGTGCTGTAAAACTTTGATGACCTCTTGCATCAAACGTTGTTTGAAAGTATTGGTAATTCATTTCAATATCGTCTACGATACGCAAAAATAAATCTCTAGGCATACGAAATCTTCTTTCAAATAATTCATTGGTGAATGTTGGGTTGGTTTCGGTGCTAAAATAATGATCAACAAGCCTCTTGTGTGATTCGGCACGATCGCCCCGACATATATACCTTTTAAAAAATATTGTAACATATATATTGTAAAAAACATGATAAAAAAACAAATATACTAAAAAAATTGTTTATACCTTCTCGAAGAGGATGCGGTGGATCCAAACTCATTTAAGCTCGTGGCCACAAAGGTTGACAAAAACTGAAAGTTTTGTTGTGTGATATTGATCTCATCTTCTTCAAAACTTAACGATTTACTTTCAAATGGTGGAAGCTCAAAAGTAAACGGATCCATTTGTTAAAACTTTATAAAATTTGATTGTAGAATGAAAGAAGAAAATGATAAAGAGTGTGAGTTTTGATGTAAAAAATTGTGATATTTTATAGAGTTTGAATTTTTTTCTAAATATCTCAAACGGTCGAAAATAACGGTCAAATTCTACATCCCAAGCTCGGCCAAGATCGGTGAGTTCTCCCCACTTTATACCGAGCCGAAACCGGGGGCATGGTGTTCTCGGCCGGCCTCGATTCGGTGACTTCCTTCCCGAATTCAGAATTCGGTTCGGTTTTTTTCAGTTGCGGATACGGTTTGGTTAACGGTTTTAAATGGTTTTCGGTTATTCTGAAAACCCCTACAGTTCGTCAATTTGGTTTGATTATTTTTGGTTATGGGAAGATAAGTAAACCAACAAATAAATTTAAATGGATGCATAAGGAAAAAATGGAAATAAACAAACATAAAAAACCGAACACAAAAGAAAGTTCATGAGTATAAATAAACGAACGGTAAATATGCATGTGATTGTTCGTTTAATTAAGTGAACAGCAAACGTCCTGTCAAACGAATGACAAACATATCACTAGATTTTTGTTTACAAGCATGTTCTCAAATAAATGTGTTTGTCAGCATCTTGATAGCATAACCAAAATAATGACCAGAAACAAGAACAAAGACAAGAGTTAATAATTTACATAAACTTTCAAACTTTTTTGGATGGTTAAAACTTGACTCAAAGACTCCGTATTTACATGTTACTAAACACAAACCTAAATAAAATCAAACTCCCTAAAAATAATCCAAACACGTTTGGATTCATTCTACTAAACAAACTATGTAGATTATTTCTAGCATTTACTAAATTAAAGCTTATAATTTAGCAAATTTATTCAAAACTGACCCCACACTCTTAAATTTGCTCGAAATCTTTTTAAGTTTTTCGACTCTAATGTTAACACCTACACTAAAATACAATGAACTTTTTAAATTTAATTTTATCTATCAACCATCTTTATTTTTTGATGCTACTTCAATATGTCACCTAATCATAAAATAACACATTTGCAAGTGTCGGTGATTCCTTTCTTTTTTTCCTTTATGTAACAATAACATGCTATATACATGTATTTTCACTATAGACAGCATATGATGCCTTGGTGTAGAGGTGAGCAAACTAGCTGTTTTTTGGAACCAGAATTGGTTCCGGTCAACAAAGTCAATAAGCGGTTCTGGTTCAGGTCAACCGGGTAAAGGTGGAACCGGTTCCGCTTTTTCTGGTTTTGGTTCCAATTTCTCTGAGAATCCGGAACCGCCTGACCCACCGGTTCCAGTTCGAGTTGTCGGCTACGGTTCCGTGCTTTTTGCCCACCTCTACCTTGGTGAAGTAGGCTAGAGTCCATGGACTTTAATCGAAGGTTCACAAGTTCAACTCTCGCATCTGTTGGGCTTCCTCTTTTTTTATGTGCTAAAAGTCGACGTTGTATACTTTTGTTTTTCTAGAAAAAATAATAAATGTTGTCTTAGTTGAGTTGAAGAAGGTGATTGGTTTTGGGCTGAAAGGTCATGAGTTTGATTCTTGTGACCTATAAACTTTTTCTCTTTTTTTTTTCTTTTGCCTTTTACACATAAATTCAAGAATTTGTATCTTTATTTCCATATTTAAAATCAAAAGTATGTTTTATGTAGCAAGTAAGTCTTTTAGATTTTAAATTGAGAAGTCACAGCCAGTGACGGAGCTTGGGAAAATAGTCGGAAGGGGCCGGAGGATTTTTAGGAAGAAAACGGAGGGGGCCGAAGGATTTTTAGGAAGAAAATGAAGAGAACCAAAGGATTTTTCGACGAAATACTATTATATCGACCATTCTGAGCGAAAAAACAGGGGGGCCGGGCACCCCCGGACCCCTTCAAAGCTTCGTCCTTGGTTACAGCTTTTATTCTCGTAGCCTCAAACATTTGCTTTATTTCCTTTTTCTATTTAATTAATTACTTAAATTATTATGTCATGACGCGAGGGGTAAAAAAACTCGGGTTCGTGTTTCATAGCAATCATGATTACAACCACAAAAATTACTTTTCTCTTTAGGTACTTAATCATATCAATTTCAACATCGTAACCGAGCTCGCATCATTGTCTTGAAGTTGCTTACATAGTTTACAAGTTCTCCCTCTTGTAAGTCAGTGTCATCGTGTGGTGCGCCGCGAGTTAAAAAACTCAGTTACATACAATTCAAAACGAACATTGTATACCTTTAGTTTTGTGATAAATTAACTACCAACAACGTGGACCGGTGACAATCATCAAACCAAACAGAAATGGACTCCATGGGCATTACGTTTTTGAAGGCTTGAAGCATGCAAATTAAGCTCAAAGTTAGGTAAAATTATGTGTGGTAAAAAGAAAACAAGTGTGTTCACTTTTGTAACGGGTCGAAACATGGGCTTTTGTGAAAACAGATTAAATAGGTTTGGGTCAGAACAAGTTAGTTCATAACGAGCCATTCGTCAATCAACTATATTTGTTTTTATAAAGGACACAAACTTGTTTATAAGTTAATGGACACAAAATTGCTTATAAAAGGGCATAATTGGAAATAAATAATAAAAACTGTGTTTTTTTCGTATATTTTATATAAATATTAACTTGTGGTATAACTTTAAAATTGATTATTTAAGTAATTATTTTTCTAAATACTTTTGATAGGCTTGTTTTGTTGTTTTAACTAATCTGACTCGCTTTTTATCATGAACGATAGGATTGTTTTATGGTTTGAGCTAACACAACCTGCTTTTTACCTCGACCCATTTTACCGACCCAAATTCCTGTAAAAAAATTATGAATCCGCAACTGGTAGCAAAGGAGAGGCCAAAGGAGTTTACAAATGTAATGGTGGTGTAAAGCAAGTGTATACGACTATATCATTTTTTTAACAACAAATATATTTTACTCCCAAAACTAAATTACACCAATGTTTTTTTAACAACAATGAAAATTACATCTATGTATGAGATTAAACTCACGCTTTCATTCTAAAAAGCAAAAATTTACCAAGTAGACAGTCTCACATTAGTTGTATACGTCATTCTAACCCGTTATTCAGTTGTACTTTGTTTTTCATCACCCTTTTATGATATACAACCCGACTTGAATCAAAAAAACCCAACCATAATTTAATTGTTTGAGTCCTACAATAGAGAATACAGTAGAGGTTGCATATTGCAATTTTATTTTTCATAGAATTTATTGAAAATCATCACAAAAATACCTCTAAAAACTAATCAGAAGAGTGATAATGATGTTTTAGTATCACAATAAAGTCATAAGCCTGAAAAAGTTGAGAAATAAAAGTGAAACAGGCTTGAAAAAGTATTACTGATATAACTATGGCCTATGTTTTGTCTTTCTTGTTCTTTCAACATAGTCGTATCAAGTTTGTTGGCTCACTCAACGCATACCTTGGTGTTTTATACTTGGTACCTGTAAATATTAAAAATATAAAGGATATTTTGGTAATTATTCAAATGATTTCAACTAAATTACCGCATATATTGTGATTATAAAAAGTGTCACCTGTTTCATCGTAACAAACTGTCATATCAGGTTTATGAACAATGACTCCTGCACCATCCAAAATTGCTTGAGCAAGCTCTGTATCAGATTCAGCTGCTGCATGTATCGCATCCCAAATTTCTTTTCACATATTCAAATAAACATTTATTAGAAAATGAAATGAAGAATTAATTAAAATGCACATTCCTCATGGACATATTAAAAAATATGCTCATTCCATTTGAGCGTTTCTAATGCTCTTGAAAGTGTCGGCACTTAGGGATTGCCGAAGGTGTAACCGTATTGAACCTGATATTTTGAGAGACCCGTAAATTTGATTTTTTTTTATATGTATTTTATATATAATTTTGCTAAAAAACTTGATTTTTCAGTAATGATTTTATTTTATTATATATGTTAGCTTATATTTTATATCAGCTATCATAAATTTATGATTTTTTTTGTATGTATAGAGACTTGTTTTAGTACTCACACAGAGTACTTAAAATCTTATAAACATCCATGGCTCTTAAGTAGTCACATATCAATAAATACTATTGCACACATTTAAACACCAACTCATGCTAGTGTTTCTGTTGAAGTGTAAAATAACTTTGAAGGTTACATGTGTTTGAACTTTAAACTCATCTCAAATTTTAGTTGCTGCCATTTGACCTGACTCTTTTTTTACTAATATATAACTTAACCTTTTAAAATAAAAATATAACATAATATGAACCATTTAACGCAAATTTGTCAAAATTGGCCCCACTAATATACATTAATTGTCAGAAATCCTTTGTTTTTACAATTTACCTTTCTTGCCACCATGATGAGGAGCCGAATCCCAAAACTCATCACGCATCTGAACCAACTGACTCCATGTAACGGGTCGTGGGAACTCCCATGGCTTTGGCTTCTTTAACTTTTTCGTAGTTCCTGCCATTAGAATTAAAAAAATGGAAAAGAAAATCGGTTCGAGAACAAGAAATGACAATTCAATCCCTGGATTGGATTTGGGGAAGCCCTTTTTAACCCGATTCAAACCGTCAGTTTGAAACCGGGTTATATCACTATGGGATGAAACTTATTTGAGCCGAACCAAACCTAGTTTCAGATTGATTTCAACCCAGTCAAACCCGATCCTCAAACTCATCTTAAACCAGTTTTAACCCGATCAAGTTCCTAAAAAAACTAGTTTTTGACCTTTGTTAACCCAATCCAAATCGGTTTCAACCCGAACCGGTTTGATTGCTACTTTGTAGGGTACAATCACCTCTCTTTTGGTCTTTCTAACACCATGGATCAAGAAAACAATCAAAAACTTACGGTCTCGCTTATTTAACGACGATCCAAAGCAACCCATTTTACGATCTTGCTTATTTAGCGAAGATCCAAAGCAACCCATTTTTGATATCTTCGATCACTTCAAGTAGAAATTGAAGCTTGAAAGAGGTATTATTTGATTATATTCAAGGAAAATAAAATAATATCCAGAAAGATTTAAATAGGAGTGGTTGGGGCAGATTCACTACTCTTTCTCGTGACAAAAAGCTTCACGAGATTATCGACGACTAGTTTTAATTAGATATTTCACTCGGATAAAATCGATCTCATGAAAGTCAAAATGTCAAAAACTATAACCAACCACAGCCAGTCAAACTAGAGGTGGGCAAAAAAACGGAACCGGAATAGACAACCCGAACCGGTCATACCCGAACCGATGGGTACAAACGGGTCCGGTTTTTTAGACAAATTAGAACCTGAACGGGAAAAACTGAGAACTAGTTCCACCTGTAACCAGCCAAAACCCAAACCGGAACCGGCCCAAAACTGGTCGGAACCGGTCATAACCCGGAACTGTAACCGGAACTGGGTATTGACTTTGTTGACCGGAAACGGAACCGGTTCAAAAAAAAACCCGATTTATGCACCTCTAAGTCAAACCATGGTACAACTCTGTTGGTCAACCGTACAAACGCTCAAATCAAGAGGTTAACCCACCCACATGAAAGAAACATCTCAAGCTTATGTAAAAGATTAAAGACCTTGTTTAACAATTATAGTCAACAAACGATACAAATCTTTTACAACTTCATATGCTTTAACTGTAACGATATGAATCTCCAAACTTGTTTCTCATATAGCTAAACTTAGGGTCATCATAGTTAACCGGTTTTAAGTCGACAGGCTTTTGCTCGCCATGCCCAACTTCGGCCCGCTTCTCTTTGACGCGATGCTTTGTTCTTTCTTTTTGGCTTTTGGACCGAACATGAATAGCATTAACCTCACCATTAGCTCCAAAAAACTCTGCGTATTCTTCTCTTTTCGAAACTCTATGCTTGTTTGGATCTTTTACACTAGATGATCTGAGCTTAACGGGCTTTGTTGTTTCAGGGTATTTTTCATTCGAATTGTGGGTATGACGGGTTTCTGAAAGCGGGGTTGGAGTTCTGTGTTTTTGGACTAATGTGGGCTGACGAACGGGCTCGTCTTCAGGCATTACTAGACGATCTTTTAATGGAGTGAGGCCTCTTTTAGAACTTTTAAATGGGTTGAAAGAAACAAATATGTTACCAAAACCTTCAAGAACGAGTTTTGATAGATCCAAAATGAGCTGACCGAGAGACGGCCATCCTGCTTCTTGTTCTCCTTTAACTGTTTCTACAGTTTGACTCTTGGTCAAAATTTCCTTGTTTGGTTTTTTAGTATCACCTTCCACCTTATCCTGCCATTTACATGCCAGATTAGCCCATCATAACTAAAATATTTTTCTAGATTCAAATTGTTTAGTAATCATGAAAATAGGATTGGTAAATGATATTGTAGTTAGGTCAAAAAAAGGTTTACCACTTTCGTGAAATATGATGAACCGTATCCTTGTTGAAGCATGCATACAAGGTATCCTATCAAGATTGCACCGATTACCAAAACAAGATCTGGCAAGAGCATAAAAGATTAAAAGGTAAGTATAGTTTGTCCAGAAAGGAGAAAAAATCACTAATTGTCCAAAAAGAGATATTATACAATCACAATTAGGTCACTATAGAAGTGGCATTTTCCAATAGGTTTTGGGTTGTTATGTGTAATATGTTTAATAAACATGTGGTTTGGGTTGAATTGTTTAACCTTTCAAATTAAATATGTGAACCCCAGCTACCTGTTTACGACTCGTTTAACACATTTATTACCACACACTAACCAGATAAACACATTTATAATTCGATTATTGTGTGGCAACTCATTTGACAGGTTTAGATAAATGGGTTAAATACAAATGTTTGAGTTACACGATTTTAAGTATGTTCGGTTTATGGCTTGAATATTCTAAAAACCGAGTGGTTTGGTGCGGTTTACGGTTTGCATATTTACTAAATCGTATAAACCACACAAACAACACACACATATACATATATATAGGGAGATGATCAAATGTTAACCCATGTTTATTACGTTAACTGAATAACTACATCTTATTATTTTGGGACCCACACTAAAATAAATCTAAAGGTGTAGGTTTTTTCTTTCTTTAATTAATTTAGGGCCCACTTACATTAATAAAAAAAAATAAAACTAAACCTACACCTTTAGAATTACTTTAATGTGAGCCCCAAAGTAATAAGATGTAGTTATTCGGTTATCGCAATAAGGAAGGGTTAACATTCAAACCATCCCCTATATATATATATGAAACGGAGTTCGAAAATTATGAAGAACAAAAGCATTCGAAATGAATGACTTTGAAATTTAAAATACACCATTATAATAAATAATGACTTTGTCTAATATCATCACTCTTTTGGACTAATTTTGTTATCTTGGTAATGGTCGGCTTTTGGATTATGGTTTTCAACTTTTGAAATGTAAATTTGAAATGGATTACGATTTTTTTCATCATTATTATATTAACCGTTTTTTATTGTTTTTTATAAATCGTGAAACCGTAAAAACCAAACCGTGAAACTGTCAATACCAGTTGGTTTGGTTTACACAACTTACGTCGTTGGTTTGGTTAGCCATTTTTTGAAACCGCAGTTAGTGGTTTAGTTTAGAAATTTTTGTAAAACCGACCAAACCGCACCGCGAACATCCCTAATACACAGGCCATGTTCGGGTTGAACAATTCAACCTGCCAACACAAAACTCACCAACCCAACAATGATTGTCACCCACTATAGCAAGTACTAGAGACACATAATGCTTCTATAAGGTTCTCATTATAATTTCAGGTTCAAATAGAAGAGTAATACAGTTAGATATGAATCCTAATCTAGAATATAACTTGGGCCAGAATTTACTCAGATTAAAATTTGAATCATGGATTAACATATAGAGAACACAGTCTATCTTCATCAATTATCTTTTAGGTTAAGTTATACTTAAATCACATTGAACGATGATCAAACCTGATGAAGAAACAGAGCTGTCCTGGAAATCACAATCCTCTTGATTGAGAGAAATTTGTCTAAGAGCAGCATTTCCTCGATCAACAACAAGCAATGAGCATGTTGGTCTCACATAAATAACGTCAAAATCAGTTGAAAACTGTGCATCCTCACTTGGCCCGTCCCTGTACCCTGCTACATTTGATTTTCCTCCAGCAATTGTTGTTACACCTGCACATAAATTTGTTCATAATATTTTGAAGCATTTTACAGAGAAGTTAATCTACTTCAGTTGAAAGCGAAAGCGTCCCTATGTACAATCAAACAAACTCTGTACACCCAAAAGCTGCATATCTTTTACATATCAACATTTTAATCAAGTAAACTAATCATAATCTCTTCACCAGTTCACCCCTTTAGTCAATTTTACCTACCACCTAGCAGCCTCCTACACACCCTTTCTAACCAATTTTGACCCAAATTTACATAAATCGCAACCTTAAGGCTCATGGGCATTTTCCAAATATCCTCAGGCATCTTGTGTCTTAGGCATGCTGAAGCATGCTTTTTTAAACCAAGGTTTGAAGACTATGCTTATGATCAAACATTTAAACATATGTTGAATCTAAATCTATTTCAAATCTACGAGATGGAATCAATGGCACACCTGTTTCACCAATCTTTCTGATGGCAAGATTATTGGTGTCAGCAACATAAACATTCCCTTTATCATCCATAGCAACCCCTCTCGGATGATCAAAACGAGCATCGTTTGGTTTTCCATCTACATGCCCGGTGTAACCCTGGAACGACCCTGCAATTAATCTTGCCCTACTGTCTGTTTTGACAAGTAATATAACAAGTTAAACACAATTAAGTGAAATCAAGACAAATTCACACACATTTATGATGCTAATTCATCAAAAAAACCTTACATTGAGACAATGGAGGAGTAATTCTAACAATGTTGCTATTGACTGAATCAACAGCAAACAGCTCACCATCCTGTGATACTCTAATTGAATAAGGTACAACCCCTAGCTGATTCCCTTCAACAACTGTTTCTACTAAATAACCATCTTCAAATTGAAGAATATTCCCATCTGAGTCACCAAATTAAATAATTTAAAAGCCCTTTCAGAATCCAGATAATATATACGCTAATCATCACTAATTACAATTTCTTCTATTTAACAAATCAGTAAAAATATTAAAAAAATCTAGGGTCCTTGACCAACAATCTAGCACCACAAACGATAACATAACGAAAATAACAAAATTTAAGTATAACAGATACCTGATAATGGCGATTTGGAAGAGGATCTAGATGTCCACTTGAGAATCGAAGATAATTGTTTTATCACCGGAGCTGATTCAATACGACAACAGCATGAATACAGGTGAACCACAGATATTCGAATGCGTGTTTGTGTGTGTGAAAACTGAATAAGAGAGACAGGAAGAGAAAGTACCAGCAGGAGCGGCTTGAGCTTGAAACTGAAAGACGTAAATGGAGACAATGGTTGATAAGATCAGATAAAGTAGAGAAGCGCTCATTGCTCTCGTCGGAGAAGAAGATCAGAGATGAGTGTTTCACCGATAAGCAACAATCTTCCGGCGGCAATGGAGGTTTGATGTTCAGTCGATCTTCGGTTTGAAGCCCCAAATCGAGCTGAGGTTCGATTGCTGTGTGCACCACCAGTAACTTCACACTTCTCGAGGAGCACATACACACACAGTCACACACTCTACTTTCCCACTTCCTTTTACTTTTCTTTTTTTTTTACCCTTTAATCGGAATAAATTAAAAGTGGGACAAAAAAAAAAGTTATTTATTTTTCTTTGTTGATGTTTATTTAATGAAAAAGTCACGTAAAATGAATGAGAAAGTCATGTGAAAACAACAGATTTTCGGTTTTTATAAAACTCGTTTAATAAACAATTTGTATTTGGTCTCACTATTTAATCATTTAGTTTGAGAGATTGGTATTAATGACAAAACATATTTAACTTGTAGATTATATCGGTTAAATCTAATAACTCTAATCATATCTATGTTAGAAATTAATTAAATGTCTTTTAACCATTTGACAAATATAATCCCTAAACTTAAGATACCTAATTTGATGGAAGTTAGTATCTTAAGGGACTCATATGTAATATGATGGTTATTGATTCAATGAATCAGTTTTGCCATAATTTGATATATATGTATTCATTCATATGTACTCTCTGTCTCTATGCGCTATCATCATCATCAGAGAAAAACTAACACCTTATGGGGAATTCATACTCCATCATAATCAAGGCAAAACAAGATTCTTAATCAAAGAATCATCATGGGTTCTTCATCATCTACACACAAGAACGAATCATCTTCTTTATTTGTAACCCTAATTTCATGGTGTTAAATTGATTTGGGACTTGTATGATGTTCATATATGGATGAATGATTCCACAATCTAATCAAACATAATATGAATATGAACATCAAATTAGTATAACTTACTTATACGAACTAATGATTTGAAAGATGATGATGTCATAATGATTTGGAATTTGCTTCTTTATGATGTCACAGAGATTGATGGATGATTTTGAAGAGAATACGTGAATGGTGTTTTCTATTATGTAATTCTTGTGTGCATCTAAGGGAAACAATAACCCTATATATACTCACTATTACTTCCATCAAACAATATTTTATGCAAGTGTAGAGACTAATAATGGCAAAATGGGAAACATCAATTAAATGGTAGGACATTTACGTGAACTTCCAACATAACTCACTCGTTTATTACAACCTATTAGTACAAGTGTGCACGGGCCGTTTGAGCTAAAATCTATTGTATATTTTAATACAATTGAATATAAAGAAATGTTAAAAAGTTCGAAAGTGTCAAGTATATGCTTATTTAAGGTTTTAGAGCTCCTGACGAATCGGAAGTCAAGGGGGTCGCGTGTTTTGATACACAAGTACACCTGTTATAGTTAACCGAAATTAACTGTCATTTTCTTGGAGAAAAAAGCAGGAAGAGGGGCACAAAAATTCATATGTGTTTTTCATATCAAATACAAAATACTCTTGGATTATTCCGATCAAATTTCTTGAATTCGAAAGAGTAAAAACATTGATTTAGGAAAATGATTTCTTACATAATCCAATAAAAATCCTATTTTTAATATATGAAATTCTCCAACAAAACCGAAATCCTTCATTTTCGGTATATATACGTGCTTTCAATCTTATTTAGATAAGTGGTCCAAACATGTTCTACTTTGGTTAGGTGTAATAAATATGTGAGTTAGAGTATATATGTTTAACTCGAATTATTAGATGGGTTATATTTAAGTTCAACATGTCACCACTCACCTTAACAACTTCACATGACTGACAAGAAGCAACACACGCGTGTTTACATGTGAGTTAAGAATCATAACATAATCCTAAACTATAACAAGAGAAAACAATAAAAAAAAAGTGTATATAATTTAATTTTTTTAAGATTATTCATGTTTTTAAAATTAATGCTTCATATACACACACATACATTACTTAGATAATAAAACGTCAAACCAACCTATTTATATACGTTTTAGCCTTTTAGGTTTTTTTAGCTTCCTTACACATATGCATATTATCTCGGCTATAAATTGGTGAGTCATACATTTCGATCGTTCAACAAATAATTCGTCAATTGGTTAACGGGAAGTTTGTTTATTTTTATTTATTAAAGAAATTAAAGAACATTCAGAAATGTTGTGATTGTGAATGTTTGATAATGTGTTTTTTTTTTATGTTTTACTATTATGTGTATTCATTAAATATGTTTTAATTTCTTAAAATTTTAATTTTTAGTTTATTACAACAATTAAATTATAAATCTAGTTATTTGAAATTTGTATCTTTTTTAAAAATATAATAATTTGAAACCTATATATTTGAAATATAATTTTAAAAAAAATTCAATTATGATTATTATTTTTAGCTTTTTTTTTTGTTTTCTTCTACAATAATTAAACTTTTTATTTTGAGTAAATTAAAGTTTTGACCCTTGTGGTTTATGTGTTTTAACTATTTTGACCCAAAAAATAGAATCTTCTATCAATTCGGCCCCTGTGGTTTAGATAAACTAACATTTTTGGCCCCCAACCATAGTTAGACTTTGGGCTAAAACCGTTATAATAATTAAGTTTGAGGGGCCAAAACCGATAGTTATCTAAACCACAAGGGCTGAATTGATAGAAGATTCTATTTTGGGCCGAAATAGTTAAAACACATAAACCACAGGGGCCAAAACCGTAATTTACTCTTGTATTTTTATATCAACTTTTTAACTTTATATTTATGTAAAATCATTGTGTTTAATTTTTGAAATTGCAAATGTTTAATTTATTTTTTAAGTAATATATGTTCGTTTGTGTTCGTGAATTGTTCACAAAAAGTTCAATTTCTTAATAAATGAGCGTGAACAATAATTTCATTCAGTTAGGCTTGTGGTATATTCACAAATAAGTTAAATGTTAAATAAATGAACATGAACAAGAGTCTTTTATGCATAAGTGTACAATCAATCTAAATACTTCATATGTTTTTTTTAAGATTTATACAAGAGATTATCATTACAAGTATTTATAACGTTTCTTTTTTTATTTCTTTAAAATTAAAAAATAAATTATTCATGTATATTTGTTTTAAAATGATTTGTGTTTTCATCATATAAACTTAGTATATTTCTACTCTTTAGTAAGGTCAGAATAAAAGTATGAACACAAACATTACCTCAATCCCAGTTGGAACAGAGAGACTGCTCCAAATGAGTCTCCGTTAACTCCGTTAAGTATCATTAAGTAATTGAGTAAAATTTACTTTTGATCCTTTATGTTTAAATAAATTTCAGATATGGTCATTTATTTTGTTAGTTGTAACATCTGTGCATTTAGTCATGGTAGTCATAAACAGTGATAGAACAATGTGTATTCATATTCAATTTGTCAAGTTATTCATATGTTCATGTTGTGTTTGTGTGTTATAGGATCTTATTTAAATAGGAACAAGTATGTATTATTTATTTACAGTCGATTTCACTAGGCAAGAACAGTATTGTATTACATAGAAACAGTGGTGGGATGGCGTCAGATAAGGCAGGTAGCTGGACTCTGGGGTATGCCCTATACATATACTGCGTTCGGTGTAATGGGATAGTGTTAGTGCGTAGTGTTATGACGAATAGTATGACAAACGAAGTTATTAAACAAAATCGTAATACGTAATAAGCGAGACTGAGTATAATTATGGGTGACGATCCATAACGATACGAATGTTGAACTTATAATTATGATTAAACGACAATAAATAAATAATACGATCGAAAAACGTACGCGATTGCGGGTATACACGTAATTGTATTTGTTTAACGGTCTGACTACGAACGAAATGTAAAAATAAGTAAAATATTTATTTTACATTTTACAATTTTGAAACTCATCAAAATATTGAGATTATCAACTCTTTTCTTTTTAAGACGCGTAAAATACGCGTTACGTGACGAAATCGCGAACCGGGCAACCGAAACAAACCCGAATACCCCGAGGGTATATAAACACCAAATGAGGGTGCTTCCTCTCATTTATTGCAGCCACCACCTCTTTCTAAACCCAAATTCGCGAACCTATCCTCTCACTAGAAATCCAAGCTTCAAACGCGTGTAACTCCTTCGTTTCTCCACGGATTTGGGTGTTCCTGGTGTCCACGCGTAGCTCTTGATCTCCTCTACAAGGAAGTACAAAGGATCTGAAGTTTTCAGTGGCCAAATCAGAGGTACGAAGCCATGAAAGAGTTCGAAAATTAGGGTTTTCATTCTTTTGTTTTATGTGTTTGATTATCACCTTAGAAACCGACTTTGGGGCTAGATCTTCGAACCCACAACATTTCGAGGACGTGTTTACAAGTAGTCATAGCATGAGAATGGTTGGATTAAAGGAACGATGTTGGATGGGGGTGATGATAACAGGTTCGTCGGGGGGCTGCATCAGATGGGTCGCGAACCTTCAAGTCCTAGCCGAACCCGACTGGCCGAACCCTTGGTAAGTGGGGTGGCCGAACCTGTTGCGAAGCCGGGGGGTGGCGAACCATCAACCTACGAACCTTGTTAGCCAAACCATTTTCATGAACGAACCCTGCATGGGACGAGCCTCCAACACCGAACCCTTGCCGAACCATTTAGTCGGCCGAACCCTTTGCGTGCTGACGAACCTAAGTGAATTCCCACGAACCCTTTGCATGCAGACGAACCTAAGTGAATTCCCACGAAAACCCAACCCATTTCAGACAAACCTAACGATAGCCACGAACTCATGAGCTTCCATGTCACGAAACTGTGGGTATTAACATGCACGAACCATTACCAGCTAAACATTGGCCGAACCATGTATGAGAGCCACGAACCTTGGATTATTTCAACCGAACCTTGTGAGAAACATTTGTGGCCGAACCTAGGATTAAACCCCACGAACCTATCCTCTTGAAATCAGTCGAACCTAGGGGTCCTTGGTGATAGGTTCGCTGAATAACAAACACATTCGGCCCAACAACCCACTTAACCGGCCCATACGCATGCTCAGGGCCCAATAACAAATGCTTAGGCCCAATAGGAAGAGATTGGCCCATGGGATTATGTCTCGGCCCAATCTTGGTCTTTAAGACATTAATTATGAAATGATCTTATTTGGTTTAGGTTTAATTCAACCTAATTATGAGATCAAGTCATAATCACAAAGGCTTAAAACAATTTGAACATCTCTTTAAACCACATGTTAACCAAGGGTTTATCAAATTCACAAACACATGTTATTTTATGCATAACAAGTTTGTGCATAAAAGAACATGACACATTCTTTTCATGAATCAATTATCAATCAAGTGACTCAATCATGATATTCAAATTCACACAACATCCTTAAACATGAGAACAAGTTATTCAAGAGGTAATCATTATCAAGTAACAAAAGTCAACCGGTTAAGATAAGTCGATCAATCAATCAAACAAAGAATACAATATCATAAATCTTATATTCTATGTATGATTACAATGATATAGGGAACAGTTAGAAGTCTTGTTTGCTATTTGCTACTTGATCTAGTTCAGAGTCTACTGCAGTCATGTGAGAACATTAGCCCCTCTTTTACTATTTTACAACTGTTTTGGGGTGGAACACGTGACCAAATACTCTTATTACAATCATATTTCATGATACAGGATTTATGCTACTTTACAAACATTACAGGTTCACTGTACAAAGTCAATGGATTCATCAACTGTTTTAAAGGATTTTATCAACTGTTAAACATTTTCTACTAAAAAGATTTTATAAAGGTTCTTTAAACTGTTCTATATCAGTTTTACTCAAATGGTTTTATAAATGATAAACACTTTTAAATAATGGGATTTATAAACTCTTTTACTATAAACTTGTGTTTTCGAAAATAATATGTTATAAACCTTGTTACTATACAAGGACACTATTCTCAGTATTAAATCAAGGGTTTCAAAACAAGGTATTCAACCAATAGTTTTCATGATGGTGTTCAAACAAAGGATTCAATTCATAGTATTCAAACAAGGTTTTCAAATCATGGTATTCAAGCAAGGTTTTCAAATCAGAGTATTCAAAAGCATGGTGTTCATCGTTGTGAACAAACTTATACACACATCAAGTTACATATTCATTTAGCGTTAGTACTAGGTGATCACAACAAGGGAAAGCGGACACATTTGGTTACGCCAAAGCTGGAGTTAGCTTTTAAATTTGTTTTAAAAGCTAACTGCAGAATTGGATGCATTATGGTTATTCAAAGTTGCTGATAAATTTTCTGACTCCAAACGTAGTTTGGGACTTGATTATATGTTGGCTTTTCTAGTAAACAGTCTGTTGATTGTTTGCACACGCTTTCATACTTGATGTTAGTTTGGGTTGCAACCATCCATGTATTTTCATTCAATGCTTTATACACATGCCTTACAATGCATATTCATATTTACAAATGTTAAAACTATTGTTCTCACCAACTACTTTTGTAGTTGACAGTTACTTTTCACGTGTTTCAGGTAATCAGGTTTAAGACATTCTAAAGGACAACTAAGGAGACCGTTTAAGATAGAACAATATGAAGAAACAAGCTAGGATGGATTTAGAAACACATTAAAATCCTGATTGTTTAATTGTCTTGTTTGAAGTCTTATTTTGTAAACAATATTTTTGGGTCTGTAGTTGTCATTCTTTTGGTAGATAGATAGAATGTCTGTAACTAAACAATGGTCTAAACTTTATGAAACCTAGTAATGCATTGTGGTTGTTCTTATTCAATACTTGTGCATGATTCAACCATTGATCGTCACCGCGCCGTGGATTCCGCACGCGGCGCAGGGGGTGTGACAGGTTGGTATCAGAGCCAAGGTTGTAGAGAACTAGGAAAAACCCAATAATTAACGACCTAGACTATAACCTAAGCTACCCAATAGGACTAAGTGCTATAGGCTTGAGGATACTTAGGATGTAAGTAAACTTAAGTAAGCATTAAGTCTACATTAAGCTTGAAAGATCTTAGGGATGCTTTTCTAAGATTAGATATCGAGTCAAGGAATTTGGATTGGAATTCTAATATTTTAGAATCCGAACTAAATTTCTACACACATATTCATTAGAGGAATTCAGAGGCAAAGATCTGTATTCTTAGTATCTTTGATCTGAAATCCTTATCATATTCATTAGAGGAATTCAGAGGCAAAGATCTGTATTCTTAGTATCTTTGATCTGAAATCCTTATCATATTCATTAGAGGAATTCAGAGGCAAAGATCTGTATTCTTAGTATCTTTGATCTGAAATCCTTATCATGTTCATTAGAGGAATTCAGAGGCAAATATCTGTATTCTTAGAATCTTTGATCTGAAATCCTTATCATGTTATCATATTCAGGTATTCATTATCATTAGGACTTCATAACTTAGAATTTGTGTTACAGTATTCTTTAGTTGAAGTTCACACAGGGAGATCATTATACTCAGTACTGTAAGTATTGGGAACCTAGGTTAATTAACCTAGGACACATATACTAAAAACCTAAGGTCTTAATTTCAAGTAAATTAAGAACCATGGTTTACACAATCATAATCATATTCATAGTACAAGAGACAATCATGAATCAGTCATAATCAATCGCGAGTTGGGATTCTAGCTTCAAATACAAACGGCGGATAAACTCTGGCATACTGAAGTGGTGGTGGGATGTCGGCTGGGCAGGCAGTAGCTTGACCCTACGTATGCCCTATATATAAACTAACTTCAGTATGATCACGCGTCTATCCTTTTCAATCACTCATCTTCTTCGATCGTCTCTTCCGGTAAGTTCTCTTCTTCAATTCCTCTATTTTTCCGAATTTTTAATTTAGTAAAAATGTCGCATTCTTCTTCTCCTTCCGAAGCGAGTGATTTCTTTGATCAGAATGTTCTTCCCTACACCGCATGCACCTTCGATGTGACTATATCGAGGTTATGCAACTTTCCCGAGCATTTCCTGAGGAGACCATCTTTCGCAGATATGATCCCGCCTTAAAAGCCGCTCATAGTTCAACTAAGTGGGTTTGTTTTCCTGAGTACCCCTTTTCGTTAGGTTTATCTTTTCCCTTTCCCACTCTAATTTCCGAATTTTTTCGAATCACACGTCTTTGTTATCCTCAACTTATGCCAATGGGTTGGCAGTTGCTTGTTACTCTTCATAAACTAAACCACATATATGGTCTCAAGATTGGGGTGGCCGAAATTTCTTCATCACATCAGCTTCGTACTCACGGGTACTCTCTTTTTTTGCTCCAAAGGCGAACTGGTGCTCCTATCTTAGTTCATGGGATTACCATGAACGAGGATGAATGGAGAGACAAATTTTTCTTTGTGAAAAGGAGTTCTATCCCTGGGGGAATTTCTCTTCCAGTTAGTTGGTTGTTAAAGGGTAGGATATTTTATTTCCCATTATTACTATTTGAGTTTTTATTAACTAATTTATGTTTGTTGTTGTGTTTTAGCACCGAAATTCGAATCAATCATTGCTGAGAACCAGGATACTCAACAAAGGATTCAATCTTTTTTGGAAATTGGGGAAAGAGAACGAAAGTTTGTGGCATCCTCCAAAGAAGATATCCCTGTCTCTTCTCCATCTCATAGTGCCTCTTCGCTGCAATTCCAAGCCCAAATGACATCAGGTATCCCGAAGTCAGTTTTTAGGTTTTGACTAGTCTTCAATGTTTTTATATTTTTGTTTATCTATTTAGAATCAGCTTTTGATCTTGAGGACATCACTGACTTCTTGACTATGAAAAAAGAAAAAACTAGCCCTGTTGCCCCCAAGGCGAGGATCATGCATACTCGCTCAACCAAGACTTCAAAGAAGCGCAAGGGTGCTGATGTCGTCAATATGGATGATATCCCTGATTTCTTTGCCGTCGATCTTCTCCACAAGGTATACCTTTATATTATCTTAATTCCCGAGTAACTATATCCTCATATTATCCTTATTGTATAGGTTATCTCGAAAATATCCAGTGACAAGGAGGCCAACGAAAAACAGATTGAAGATCTCGAAGATCAAAAGAAAATAGATTTTGCCAAGGCTGGTCACTACGAAAAGGAAGCCTTGAAGTTCAAGAAGCTAGCCAAGGATAATGACGCTACCCATAAGCTTAAGGTAAAAGAGATCATTGAAGAAACCAAGAAGTCTGCTGCTGCTGCTGCTATCCTCAATGCGAAGATCCAAATGGCAGAAAAGTCAAAGCAAGAGGGCTCGGACTTGTGGGATAAGGACCTTGCCGACTGGATTAAGGTTTTGGCTAAGCTGACTGGGGATATGGTGGAGAATTCTGACGCAGCGGCGAAGACGCAGCTTCACGAACCCAGGCACATCAGTCCTTAGCCAAACCTTGAGCAGGCGATCACCCTGGCCGAACCCTTCTGGAACGAACCTAGCACTATCCACGAACTTATGATTCACGAACCTAACCCATGCCCGAACCTTTTGTTCCATTGCCAAAATCCTAGACGAACCTTGGTGCTGATTCACGAACCATCCAAGCGAACCTTGGATCTGCCGAACATATGACTGAGAAACAAACCTATACCACCTTTGGTCGAACCTATGCTCAACAAACAAGCGAGCCGAACCATCTGCCATGGGCGAACCTGTCCAGCCGAACGAACCCATGCGCAGCAAAAATTCCCAGTTGGCCGAACCTGGTTGTAACCATAAGTTTCACTGAATTGGTATTGTTCAGCCATGCCCAACCGATTATGGCCCAACTCACGGAAACCCATCCATTTAAATCAGCCACTAGATCACGCATGCGGCCCAACAGCCTATGGTGTTCGGCCCAGCACACTATTTCGGCCCAACAGAAAATCATAAGTTCACCTAACAAGCCCAAGACACAACTAGTTCGACCCAACAACATTGGGTGGGCCCATAGGGTTAGATCGGCCCACACACATACGACTTATAAGCCCATTTACACATAAGTGACCAAGGGATTATCCGGCCCAATAGATTCAAAATGTAAGGAAACCACGAACAAACGCTTAACAATAAATGGTAAACTCATATGTGAATTACCACTTTGGATATTACAAAGGTGATGAAAAGGTTATTAGGCGAAGCATGCAAGAACTCAAAGTTTTTACTTTATAAGGTATATAGTTTAAACTAAACTTTGAAGTTGAGAATATGCAAACAAATAAATGAAAGTAAATAATAGGTCATTTACTTAAACGGTCTGGCCTAGACTATAACTTAGGGACCCTCATGTAGGGAGCATAAGACTTAAGTTTGCATTGTGTCTTCTGCATTCGATCACTGCACTAACCAATATCTTCTGGTTATGATCAGAATGCCTCCTAGAAGACAACCGACCCCAGTACCGACTCCACAAGCTTCTGCACCTCACTCATCGACACCATCACCACCAGATTCACCACCGCCACCTCCTCCTCCACTTAACCCACCCCTAGGTCCGAGCACGACTCAAATATTAGATCCTGCTACTATCGCTTTGGTGACACTTCTGAGTAGCCAACTAACGAACCAGCTGAAGGATGTCATCCTAGAGATGATTAACAGGATCCAAGGCCACGGTAACAACTCTGGTCATACTACAGGAGAAGCTAGTGGAAACACTAGCCACACTTCAGACTGCTCCTACAAGTCTTTTGTAGGATGTAAGCCTCCGAGCTTCACTGGTGTAGAAGGAGCTGTTGGATTGATCCAATGGCTAGAGAAGATGGAGACTACCTTGGACATAAGCAGTTGTCCAGAACACCACAAGGTTCGATATGCTGCTGGCTCTTTTAGCAAACGGGCCTTAACATGGTGGAACTCCCAAATCCGAGCAAGAGGCAGGGATGAAGCAATGACAATGCCCTGGGCAGAATTCAAACTTCTTCTGAGGAACGAATTCTGTCCGAAACATGAGCTATAGAAGCTAGAAGTTGAGCTCTCGAACCACTTGATGAAGGGAGCCGATCATATGACTTTCACCACCCGCTATCATGAACTGGTAGCTTTGATGCCAGAAATGGTGCCAACTCTGGAGAAAATGATTGATAGATATGTTGTTGGATTACCCTCCTGCATACAAAGCATTATGCTGGCTGCAAACCCTACTACCTTGGAGTCAGCCATCTCCCTCTCAGCCAAACTTACTAGTGTGATGGTAAAGTCAGGAGTTCTGAAAGAGGACACGGGAAAAGCTAAGGAAGCAACAACATAGAAGCCCGAGCACCACCAAAAGAAGAAACAAAAGGTCGTCAAGAACTATGCGATGGCCACACCACTGAGACAAGCTCCTACAGCACTTGCCAACACTACACTCAAGAACTATGTTGGAGTGCATCCTCAGTGCACTCATTGCAAGTATCATCATCATCATACTGCCTAGTGTAGGAAGTGCACTAACTGTGGCCTATTTGGCCACTGGGTTGCAAATTTCCGCACTCCTGCAATGCAAGCTACCGACACTGCTGCTAGAGCACTACCTCCGCCACCACAGAACCCAGGCGACAATAACAACAACAGAGGATGCTACAACTGTGGGGAGATGGGTCATTTCTCCCGAGACTGTCCGAAAAGAGTGCAACAGGGAGCACAAGCACCTCGCGGACGGGCTTTTGTTATTAGAGCCAATGCAGCTCGCCAAGACCCAAATGTGGTCACTGGTACATTTCTTTTACATGACTCTTATGCATCTATACTGTTTGACACTAGTGCAGTCCAGAGTTTTATTTCATCTGATTTTGCACGCCAACTTAGACTTACTGAGGAATCTTTAGACTCCCCTTACATTATCGAAGTAGCGAATGAGAAACAAATCACAGTTAGCACTATACTTTGGAACTGCCCACTTACACTCACAGATCACACATTTACCATCGACTTGTTGCTGATGGAATTGGGTAGTTTCGATATCATCATGGGGATGGATTGGCTATCACTCAATAGAGTTGAAGTCATCTGTTCCGAAAAGCTACTTCGGATTCCAGTGGCGAATGATCGTGTATTGGAAGTTCATGGGGATCAAGCAAAGCGAAGCGCAAATATCATATCTTGCATAAAAGCGCGTAAGTGTCTACAAAAGAAATGCATAGCTTTCTTGGCTCACATGGTGGAGAAAGATAAAGACAAGAAAACGATACAAGATGTGCCGATAGTAAAGGAATACCCCGAAGTGTTTCCTGAAGATCTACCCGGTTTGCCACCTGTGCGGCCGGTAGAATTTCGTATTGATCTGATTCCTGGAGCAACACCTGTTGCTAAATCTCCTTACAGGTTAGCACCTTCGGAGATGCAGGAATTGTCGAACCAACTACAGGAGCTACTCGACAAGGGTTTCATCCGACCGAGCTACTCACCTTGGGGAGCTCCGGTTTTGTTCGTGAAGAAGAAGGATGGATCCTTTCGTATGTGCATAGACTACAGGGAGCTAAACAAACTAACCATCAAGAATCGGTATCCATTACCGAGGATTGATGATTTGTTTGATCAATTGCAAGGAGCTCAACACTTTTCAAAGATCGATATGCGGTCCGGATACCACCAGCTCAGAGTATAAGACGAAGATATACCAAAGACGGCGTTTCGTACCAGATACGGGCATTACGAGTTTATGGTGATGCCTTTTGGGTTGACAAATGCACCCGTGGTTTTCATGGATCTCATGAACCGAGTGTGCAAGCCGTATTTAGATCAATTTGTTATTGTTTTCATTGATGACATCTTGATCTATTCCAAAAGCAAAGCATAACACGAGCAACATCTTAAAACGATCTTGGAACTGCTAAAGGAAGAGAAACTCTATGCCAAATTCTCTAAGTGCGAATTTTGGTTGAAAGAGGTTCAATTCCTAGGCCACGTAGTTAACAGTGAGGGAATACATGTTGATCCTGCCAAGATCGAAGCAATAAAGGACTGGGACACTCCGAAGACACTGACGGAGATACGTTCTTTTCTAGGCTTAGCAGGCTATTACAGAAGGTTCATCTCGAACTTTTCTAAGATAGCCCTGCCACTCACAAAGCTAACACAGAAAAGTGAGCCGTTTGTTTGGGAACAGAAGCAGGAGGATGCCTTTCAGACTTTGAAGCAAAAGCTATGCGATGCTCCGATCTTATCTCTCCCAGTCGGTTGTGATGACTTTGTAGTGTACTGTGATGCATCCCATCAGGGACTCGGCTCTGTGTTGATGCAGCGAGACAAAGTTATTGCGTATGCCTCAAGACAACTGAATATTCATGAGAAGAACTACACTACTCATGATTTGGAATTGGGAGCTGTAATATTCGCCTTGAAGATTTGGAGACATTACTTATATGGCACCAAGTGTACCATATTTACTGATCACAAGAGTCTGCAACACATATTCGATCAGAAGGAACTTAACATGCGACAGCGACGTTGGGTTGAGCTTCTGAATGATTACGACTGCGTGATCAAGTACCATCCGGGCAAGGCAAACGTTGCAGCTGATGCCTTGAGTCGCAAGGAACGAGTCAAACCCTTCCGCGTCAGAGCAATGGGAATGACTGTGCAGACAAGCTTACGTGACAACATCATTCAAGCACAACAAGAGGTTGTTGAACGTGAAAACCTGAAGAAAGAATTAGATTGCGGAGTGGAAAAACATTTGGAAACAAAGCCTGATGGAATCATCTACTACAAGGATCGTGTGTGGATTCCTGCAGTAGACGGGTTGAGAAAGCTTATTTTTGATGAAGCACACAAGACCAAGTACTCTGTGCATCTCGGTGCTGATAAAATGTACCAAGACTTACATGCGTATTATTGGTGGCCGGGCATGAAGAAAGACATAGCCGAGTATGTTGCTCGATGTCTCACGTGTGCTAAAGTGAAGGCGGAACACCAGAAACCGTCAGGTTTACTGGAACAGCCTGAAATTCCACTTTGGAAGTGGGAACATATAGCTATGGACTTTGTTACTAAGCTACCCCGCACTTCCAGTGGACATGACATTATTTGGGTTATCGTTGATCGATTAACCAAATCTGCTCATTTCTTGCTGATGCGAGAAACTTACACAATGGAGAAGCTAGCTAAACTCTACATCAACGAGATAGTGGTACGCCATGGTGTGCCATTGTCTATCATTTCAGATCGTGATAGCAGATTCACATCAAGGTTCTGGCAATCATTGCAGAAATCTCTAGGGACACACTTGAATCTGAGTACAGCTTACCACCCTCAAACGGATGGTCAAAGCGAACGTACTATTCAGACCCTGGAGGACATGTTAAGGACTTGTGTTCTAGACTTCGGTGGTAATTGGGACTCTCATTTGCCACTGATCGAATTCTCCTACAACAACAGTTATCATAGTAGCATCGGATGTGCACCGTTCGAGGCTCTCTACGGTTGCAAGTGTCGATCGCCGATCTGTTGGTCGGAAGTGGGAGATAATCGTATAATCGGGCCAGAACTCATTCAAGAAACTACAGACAAAATTTCTCAGATACAACAGAGTTTACAAGCAACACGAAGCAGACAAAAGAGCTATGCCGATAAACGGGGCAAGACGTTGGAATTCCAAGTAGGAGACCGTGTCATGTTGAAGGTATCCCCATGGAAAGGCGTAGTTCGTTTTGCAAAGAAAGGAAAATTAACACCACGGTACGTGGGACCGTTCGAGATCATCGAGCGTATTGGTCCTGTGGCGTACAGACTAAGATTACCAGATGAACTTAGTGGTGTAAACGATGTGTTTCACGTCTCAAACTTGAAGAAATGCCTTGCTGATGAAACTCTTATCATACAGGTTGAAGAAATTCAATTGGATGAACACTTACACTTTGTCGAAGAACCTTTGGAGATTATGGATCGCAAAGTTAAGAAACTGAGGCGAAGCCGTATTCCGATTGTTAAGGTTCGTTGGAACCCAAAGCGCGGACCCGAGTTTACTTGGGAACACGAGGATCACATGAAGCACAAATATCCCCAACTCTATACAGAGGAAGCCGTACCGAATAACGATCCTTAAATTTCAGGACGAAATTTCTCTAACAAGGGGAGACTGTAACATCAGTGCCGGACGCGCTTCAGAAACAGCGATCGCTACAGTAACTTGCACAGTAACTCATGTACACAATACATGAAACTATGTTTATGCGATTGACACATTATGCTTGACACGAAACTATTATGCGATTGTCTGAAATCTGATTAAAACCTTAGGGTTTAACAGTCAGAAACATATCAGACAACACAGAACTGACACATAGATGCTTGATTTGATGCTATTATGTATAAAGGTATGTGAGGTTAAACAAAACAAAATCCTAATGGTTGTTGTTACGGAATGCTAAACCAACGAATTATTCATATAGGTGACGATCTGTACGAATGATTCTGAGAGTCTAAAGTGTGACAATCCGGCATTTCGGGTTAACCCCGTTAACCAAAATTAACAGAAATTATACGAAATCGAACAATATAAAGCTAGAATGGTTATAATTAAACAAAACAAGATTCCAAGCATTCTAACTATGTGGATTAAACTTGTAATTACAAGAAATGACCCATTTTGACTTTTAAAGTCAAAATTCGAAGTATAAGATTTTGAGAAACTCGAAATTTATATTAAAACCATGAAATTAATCAAATTGTATGATCATAAAACCTTTAATGATGATGATAAACGGTTATCATCCATTAATAAGCTCATAATGATAGAATTAAATCGAATTAGCAACCTATTATGATTGAAACCGTCACTAGTGACCATAAACTCACACAAATCGACTGAAATTCACACAATTGAATATCCATATACACTAATCGGCTTCCTTAGAGGGATTAGCACAAGCCAATTCAATCTCATAAGCTGTGGATAGAGGATTCGATCGGGAGGTGGCCGAACTCGAAGCTCATAATCGATCTCCTTGAATTGCACATCAAATCAAGTAAGTGTGCACTCCTAAACCTTCTAAAATGGCCGAATAAGAGTATCCCCATGTTAATTTTGACTGATAACATTGGATTATACAAGATTGATTAACTAGGGTTCATCATCTTTAACGTTTTGGGGGTTTCTGTTTAAATGAATTCGAAACCTAAATTAAACCATACAGAGAGTTTCGTGACTCTCTGTATATGGAAACACCTTATACAATTTCAGAAAATCATCACGAATTGTAGGGGAACGAGTTCTAGGGTTCTTCGGTTTGAACGATTTGGGGGTTTTGATTCAAACGTGTTTTAGAATCAAATTAAATTATGTAGAAAGTTTCAGAAACCTCCGATCAAACTAAACCATATTCCAATTTCATTAAATGTACACGAATCGATCAAGTTCTGTTATTAGGGTTCATGGCATAAACGGTTTTGGGGGTTTTTATGAAAAAGAATTTTAGAATCAAATTAAATGGATTCAATGGTCTCAGAAAGTTCCGATTAATAAGAACCATATGTAAATTTCATAATATCATAACCAATTGTTCGTGATCGGGTTTTAGTGTTCATGTTATCAATAGGTTTAAGGGTTTTTGATTCAAACAGGTTTTAAGATCGAATTAAATCTTATAGAAAGGTTCGAAATTCTCATTGTACTGAAAACCACATACTGATTTCATAAAGCATTATCAAATTGTATGAAATTGAATTCTGGGGTTCTTAATCTAAATGGGTTTGCGGATTTTGATGAATCTGAACTTAGTTTTTAGATTAATTAAACCAGATAGCTTCGAAATGTCTTTTAGAACAAAAACCCTATGATTTCAGAACCTGTTGATTATCAATTCGATTGATTCGAATTGGAATTTGATGAATTCGAGTTCGAATTGATTTATAATCGATTTAAACGGGTTAATGTTATAAATTTTCAAATTAAAACCATCCTTGAATTCGACTTGGATAATGGAACAAAAGCCCCATGATATTGGGCTTGATAGGGTTCGGACCCAATTGGAATCAAATTGTTCGTTCATGATTAAACAAAGGGGAACCAACCCTTTGTTGGTTAAAATCTTTTGTAAAGGATTGGGTTAACAAAACTGGAAGCAGATCAGTTGGTTTGGTCGTGTGTGTGTGATCCGGAAGGTCATGGGATCGAACCCGGCCCAACCGGTTTTGTAATTGAAAACCAATTTTTGGTTTTTAACTCGTAGTTCACTCGTTCTAACTCCGTTTCGACCCGTTCAAGTTGCGTTAGAACCGTAATGAGAATACGAACGTATTAGAATAATAAAATTCACATTTTTTTATCGACAACGAAATCGCGTATAATTACGCTTGTTTAAATAAAATCATAAGCGATGATATGATTTTAATAAATGATTTCAAAGTTACACGTACATATGTATGTACATTTCTAACACTATAACATATGTGTGTTGACACGTATGTGATTCCAAGCACAAAACGACATTTCGAATAACACAACGTTATTGTTTTAACACAGATCCTTCGTAAGAGGATTATCTACGCGAGTTCACGTATTTGATCATTCTGCAACAATCAAAGGTGCGTACACGGCCCCTTTCTTATTTTAACTATTTTGGGGGAGAAAACATGTGCAACAAACATTTTAGATACATATCACTTGCATGAGTTAGCTGTTTACATTATGTGACAACATAGCATTTACAAGTCCTTACACTTCGAACCGTTTAGTTTGCCGTAGCGCAAAGCGTGGTAGTTGGAAATAGATCTATTAGGTTTGACAAACCTCACTTGGTAGATGAGATCAACGCAGGTGTTTGATTGACCAAACACACATTACTATTGTTTGTGCTAGACAATAGTGGCAAGGCAAAACATGCGATAGCATGCAATAGTCAGCTTCGGTGTCGACCACTTATGTAAATAGTATAAATGACTAGCTATCATGACTATGCATGTGTGATTATGTTATCTGCAAACTTTATATTCAAACTGTGGTTTCAACATTTGAGAATGCTTAAACCTGTGTAATGCACCAACCTTTGTGTTGACTTGATTTACCTGTTTTCTCAGGACGCTAAGGTACACAAGAAAGCAGGCATGGACTAGGAGATCGAGTCGCATGCATGTCTTTACATTATAGTTATTTAGATTTGAACATTTGGGATTTTGGTTTTGTAATTTACATGTTACAACTGTTACTTTGGTTATTGTTTTAAAACGCTTCCGCAAACTTTGAAAACTTTGATGTTACAGTTTTAGACCAAATTATGTTTTCAAAAATCATATAAAGGTCTTCGTTATGTCTAATGATATGAGATCCTGGTTTGTCACGTTCCCAAACGGTATGATTACGTTAGTTGAAAATTGAGGGTGTGACAGATTGGTATCAGAGACATTGGTTATAGCGAACTAGGTTTGCATTGGTAGACTTAGACTATAACTGTTAGACATTAGACACACTTGCTTACACAATAGTTGCATAGAAATTACATATGGTATTATGTAACAGACATGACATTATCAACCACACCTACTAGTCACAAGGAACAACGAGTCGTATCATCATCAGCATCCGAGAAGAGGAGACTTGAGCCAGTGGATGGTACGATTCACTACGATGAGGGGATACTTGTACAACTGAGAGAGAACGGCCAGTATTGGCAGTGGATCTCTGATCTCATTCGTAGTTGGGAGCGTGAGGAGCAAGCACTTTCGCCACCTACTCCTTACACTACTACTAGTAGTTGAACATTACCTACTCTGGGATACCCACCAGAGCAAGCATTTGCAGTTTTTGATGCACGTGTGAATCGGGAGATTCACAACATGTGAGAGGCAGCTGGATAGATCACTAGATTACTAGATGGATGAAATAGATTCTATGATTCACAAAAACAAGTCAAGGGATGAAATAGGCTCTTTGACTCACTAAAACCAGTCAAGAGATGAAATAGGCTCTGTGACTCACTAAAACAAGTCAAGGGATGAAATAGGCCCTATGACTCAATAAAACAAGTCAAGGATGAAATAGATCCTATGGCTCACTCGGACAAGTTAAGGGGATGAAATAGGCCCTATGGTCCACAAAACGACTCAGCGGATAAAATAAACCTGATGACTCAACAAAACCATTCCTTAGTTCGGGACTATATCTACTAGTTCCACTAAATTTCTAGTTTTGACAAATGATTTGTCACTCTTTACAACATTGACATTAGTTAACAAGGTTGTGGTTTTAGCCTTGATAGGAAAACATCAATTTTCTTTCTAACACCTCAACAACATTCTTGTAACTCTTGGTACTTCCACATGTACGGTTTACAAGAACCACATTCTGAACTCATCAACTGTAAGATGAGAATTCAAACCTAACGTCTTGTTACACTTGAAGTGCCACCAAACGGACACTGTCACACGAGTTAAGAAGAACTAGAGTGATCGTGCGGGAAAGATTTTCGTTACTGGTGCATACGTAAAGGCAAATTACATTATATGAAAACATTGATGACCTCTATTGTGAGTCAACTATCAACTTGGGAACTTATGGGAGATACAATGACTGTAAGGTGGTCAACTCCAAACAACTACATTAACACTCACACAATGAGTGTCTCGACATCAGATTACATAAGAAAAACACATTCAAGCCGAATAACTATTCTTGTAGGATCTACACTAGATCCTATATTAGCATTCAACTCAAGTAACTATCCCTAAGTAATTCTTTGGATAGACTATCCAATCATACATCGTGTGACTATTGTCTGAATCTTGATGTCCTGAATAAACTCTGAATTCCACAAAAACCAAATAGCTCAAGGTAGGAGGAACTAGAATCCTTATGTAAGGTAAATTGACGATCATGGTGCGCAACGTAATCGTGAATTTACAGGTACGCATGAATTCTGGCAAATTCTATTGTGAGCCTATTTTTCGAAACGCATACATAAAATATCCGCCTATCCTTCATTCTGGTGGTTGTAACGAATTCAGTTAACATGTCGGGATTCTAACATAACATTCATCAAATTTCCAGCCGTAGTTCTGGTTACTCTGTGTTTGAGAAACACTCATAGTAAGATTTTGCACTTCACCTAGATAACTTCAAATGTATGTCAAAACATCTACTTGTGAACATCTGTAAAGATTCCCTATCAAACGAAGAACGAAATCTGATTTCATGTGTCTACTGACCAGAGTCCTCAATGATCACAACAACAACAAGAAACACTCAAAGGATGCTTTGGATGCAAGAAGCCGGGGCACCTCAATTGAACTGCACTGGTAGTAACAACAAAAGGAACGAAAGCAATGTTCTGAGGAGACAAGTCTTCATGATCATAAGAAGCATAGGGAAAAGCTCGGCCTCACTGCAAGTACAAATGTGATAACAAATGTTATGATTTGTGTTGTTGGATACTGGAACATAAATGAGCTTTAGATCTAATGAATTTGGTGGAATAATTGCCATAACCTTAACACCATTAGAGGTTGAATACACTGTAGAACTAGCTGATGGCAAGTTAATCACAGTAGAACATATTCTCAAAGGCTGTGTCCTAGACTTGATGGGTCAAACATTGGAAATTGATCTTATGCCTATCACTTTAGGCAGTTTTGATGTAGTCATTGGCATGGACTGGTTGTCCAAACGCTAGGCTGAAATAGTATGCCATCAAAAGATCGTTCGTATACCGCTTTCACATGGAGAGACACTGTACGTACAAGATGAGAAGAGCAGTACGCCACTGCGTCTCATATCTTGTATGAAAGCACACAAATGTCTGCGTAAAGGTCATACAACAGTTATAGCACTTATAACTGAGAAGCCGATAGCTGAGAAGAAGATCGAAGACATCCCAGTAGTTTGTGAATTTCTGAAGTATTTACAGAAGACTTACCGGGATTACCGCCTATCAAACAAGTGGAATTTCGAATCGACCTTACACCAGACGCAGCACCGATAGCTAGGGCGCCTTATCGACTTGCACCGTCAGAGATGCAAGAGTTATCTACACAACCGCAAGAGCTGTTGGATAAGGGCTTCATACGACCTAGTTTTTCACCGTGGGGAACTCCAGTCTTATTTGTTAAGAAGAAGGACGGGACTTTCCGTATGTGTATCGATTACCGGGAACTTAACAAGATTACTATCAAAAACCGGTATCCGTTACCCAGAATTGACGATCTGTTCGATCAGTTGCAAGGTTCGAGTTATTACTCGAAGATTGATATCAGATCGGGTTATCATCAACTCAGAGTTCAAGAAGAAGATATTCCGAAGACAGCATTCAGGACGCGCTATGGCCATTATGAGTTTTTGGTCATGCCATTTGGGTTGACAAACGCTCCAGCAGTATTCATGGATCTCATGAATCGTGTTTGTAAACCTTACCTTGATAAGTTTGTCATTGTTTTCATTGATGACATTCTCATCTATTCTCAAACTGAGGAGGAACACGCTGAACATCTTCGATTGCTGTTGGAATTACTGAAACAGGAACAATTGTACGCTAAGTTCTAGAAATGTGACTTCTGGATGCGAGAAGTACAATTTTTGGGTCATATAGTCAATGAAAAGGGTATACACGTTGATCCAGCGAAGATTGAAGCGATTAAGAATTGGGAAGCACCAAAGACCCCTACCGAGGTACGACAATTCCTTGGTTTGGCGGGTTATTACCGACGATTCATTGAGGGATTCTCAAAGATCGCTCAACCACTTACAGCTCTTACGCACAAGGGAACGAAGTATAACTGGACAGATAAACAGGAAGCTGCATTCCAGTTATTGAAATAAAAACTTTGCAGTGCACCGATTCTGTCCTTACCGGAAGGGACGGAAGACTTTGTGGTGTATTGTGATGCATCTACACAGGGTTTGGGATGTGTGTTGATGCAACGTGATAAAGCGATTGCTTATGCTTCAAGACAACTACGACCACACGAAAAGAATTATACTACTCATGACTTGGAGTTAGGAGCAGTGGATTTTGCTTTGAAAATTTGGAGGCATTACCTGTATGGAACTAAGTGTACCATTTACACTGATCATAAGAGTTTGCAACATATCTTTGATCAGAAGGAGCTTAATATGAGACAGCGACGATGGGTTGAGTTGTTGAATGACTACGAATGCGCAATCAAGTACTATCCGGGAAAAGCTAATGTGGTAGCTGACGTTTTAAGCAGAAAAGACACAACAGGAACAAGACGGGTTCGCGCACTTATGATGACGATACAGACAGACTTACCTGACAAGGTACGCAGTGCTCAGCTTGATGCCTTAGAAAAGGATAAATTGGTACAAGAATCCTTACGAGGGATGGAAACACAATTGGATGTCAAGTTTGATGGAATTCGTTATTTCATTAACCGACTGTGGATACCTTTGCATGGTGGTTTAAGGGAACTCGTAATGGATGAAGCACACAAGTCTAGATATTCAGTCCAACCGGGATCAGACAAGATGTATTATGACTTGAAGGCACTATATTGGTGGGCTCACATGAAAGCCGATATTGCTAGGTACGTTAGCAAGTGTTTGACTTGTTCTAAAGTCAAATTTGAGTATCAGAAACCATCTGGTTTACTGCAACAACCAGAAATACCTATGTGGAAATGGGAACAGATTTCGATGAATTTCATTACTAAGTTACCCCGTACACTAAGTGGTTGTGATACGAGCCGGGTAATTGTCGATCGATTAACGAAATCTGCACATTTCTTGGCAATTAAAGAAACTGACAAAATAGAGAAACTGACTCGTATTTACATCAAGGAAGTGGTAGCACGGCATGGCGTGCCAATCTCTATCATATCAGATCGGGATGCCCGATTTACTTCAAACTTTTGGAAATCTCTCCATAAGTCTTTGGGAACGCGTTTGGATATGAGTACCGCATATCATCCACAGACCGACGGTCAGAGTGAACGTATGATTCAAACGCTCGAGGATATGTTACGAGCTTGTGTAATTGACTTTGGTGATAGCTGGGAAAACCACTTACCGTTAGTGGAATTCTCTTACAACAATAGTTATCATACCAGTATTCAGGCGGCACCGTTTGAAGCCTTGTATGGTCGTAAATGCCGTTCACCAGCTTGTTGGGCTGAAATTGGTGACAGTCAGATTACAGGCCCTGAACTGGTACACGAAACGACTGAGAAAATTTTACAAATCCGGAACCGTATGGCAGCGGCCCTGGATCGACAGAAGAGTTACGCTGACAAATGTCGTAAACCGTTGGAATTTCAAGTAGGAGACTGAGTTCTTCTAAAGGTATCACCTTGGAAAGGTGTGATACGATTCGGCAAGCGCGGGAAGCTTAGTCCACGCTATGTAGGACCTTTTGAGATCCTGAAAAGGATTGGTCCGGTTGCGTATCAACTCAAATTACCGGATGAACTCAATGGAGTTCATGATGTGTTTCACGTTTCAAAATGGAAGAAATGCCTTTCTGATGAGACATTGGTTGCACCACTTGAAGAAATACAAGTGGACGAACAGTTATGGTTCATTGAAGAACCAGTTGAAATCATGGACAGAAAGGTCAAACAACTCAAACAAAGCAAGATTCCGATAGTCAAAGTCCAGGGGAATTCAAGACGTGGACCTAAATTCATATGGGAAAGGGAAGTTCAAATAATGAAGTATCCCCATCTGTTCAAAACAACAACAACAAACACTGAGAAGCTACGTTAAATTTCGGGACGAAATTTCCTTCAACAAGGGGATGACGTGATGCTTCACACATCAACACTTCATATTTCAAACTGTAGGCACAAACATTTTATACAATTGGTTTTGTTACAAACAATTGTGCTGAACACAAATTGTGTTAAACACAAACATTGTAGAATTTAAACACTTGCAAGCATGATTAGTTACAATCAAGGTGCTGCATTACATTTTATGTGCTACATTTAATGTGCTACATTGCATTGTAGTACAAACATGATTAGTTACACACTTTATTATGTACGAAGTTATGTAGTACAAACAGTTACAAACATTTGTTATGTGCGAGGTTACATAGTACAGTATGATCAAACACGATCAATCATAGTTAGGTGCACTAACTAGTGTGCATGCGAACAGTTACATGGAACAATCACACGTAGTGGTGATGTTGCCAAACATTGAGCATATAACGACCACACTTAGGTGTGGTATTGCAAACATTGAACTTTGTGTGTGAGTACACACCAACACACAGAATGATCAAGAATCGCACTAACACATACATTTTGAACTCACAAGTAGTGTCCTAACTACTTCTAACATCTAACAATTTTCGGGACGAAAATTCCTTTAACAAGGGGATGATGTGACAATCCGGCATTTCGGATTAACCCTGTTAACCAAAATTAACAGAAATTATACGAAATCGAACAATATAAAGCTAGAATGGTTAGAATTAAACAAAACAAGATTCCAAGCATTCTAACTATGTGGATTAAACTTGTAATTACAAGAAATGACCCATTTTGACTTTTAAAGTCAAAATTCGAAGTATAAGATTATGAGAAACTCGAAATTTATATTAAAACCATGAAATTAATCAAATTGTATGATCATAAAACCTTTAATGATGATGATAAACGGTTATCATCCATTAATAAGCTCATAATGATAGAATTAAATCGAATTAGCAACCTATTATGATTGAAACCGTCACTAGTGACCATAAACTCACACAAATCGACTGAAATTCACACAATTGAATATCCATATACACTAATCGGCTTCCTTAGAGGGATTAGAACAAGCCAATTCAATCTCATAAGCTGTGGATAGAGGATTCGATCGGGAGGTGGCCGAACTCGAAGCTCATAATCGATCTCCTTGAATTGCACATCAAATCAAGTAAGTGTGCACTCCTAAACCTTCTAAAATGGCCGAATAAGAGTATCCCCATGTTAATTTTGACTGATAACATCGGATTATACAAGATTGATTAACTAGGGTTCATCATCTTTAACGTTTTGGGGGTTTCTGTTTAAATGAATTCGAAACCTAAATTAAACCATACAGAGAGTTTCGTGACTCTCTGTATATGGAAACACCTTATACAATTTCAGAAAATCATCACGAATTGTAGGGGAACGAGTTCTAGGGTTCTTCGGTTTGAACGATTTGGGGGTTTTGATTCAAACGTGTTTTAGAATCAAATTAAATTATGTAGAAAGTTTCAGAAACCTCCGATCAAACTAAACCATATTCCAATTTCATTAAACGTACACGAATCGATCAAGTTCTGTTATTAGGGTTCATGGCATAAACGGTTTTGGGGGTTTTTATGAAAAAGAATTTTAGAATCAAATTAAATGGATTCAATGGTCTCAGAAAGTTCCGATTAATAAGAACCATATGTAAATTTCATAATATCATAACCAATTGTTCGTGATGGGTTTTAGTGTTCATGTTATCAATAGGTTTAAGGGTTTTTGATTCAAACAGGTTTTAAGATCGAATTAAATCTTATAGAAAGGTTCGAAATTCTCATTGTACTGAAAACCACATACTGATTTCATAAAGCATTATCAAATTGTATGAAATTGAATTCTAGGGTTCTTAATCTAAATGGGTTTGGGGATTTTGATGAATCTGAACTTAGTTTTTAGATTAATTAAAGATAGCTTCGAAATGTCTTTTAGAACAAAAACCCTATGATTTCAGAACCTGTTGATTATCAATTCGATTGATTCGAATTGGAATTTGATGAATTCGAGTTCGAATTGATTTATAATCGATTTAAACGGGTTAATGTTATAAATTTTCAAATTAAAACCATCCTTGAATTCGACTTGGATAATGGAACAAAAGCCCCATGATATTGGGCTTGATTGGGTTCGGATCGGGCCCAATTGGAATCAAATTGTTCGTTCATGATTAAACAAAGGGGAACCAACCCTTTGTTGGTTAAAATCTTTTGTAAAGGATTGGGTTAACAAAAGTGGAAGCAGATCAGTTGGTTTGGTCATGTGTGTGTGATCCGGAAGGTCATGGGATCGAACCCGGCCCAACCGGTTTTGTAATTGAAAACCAATTTTTGGTTTTTAACTCGTAGTTCACTCTTTCTAACTCCGTTTCGACCCGTTCAAGTTGCGTTAGAACCGTAATGAGAATACGAACGTATTCGAATAATAAAATTCACATTTTTTTATCGACAACGAAATCGCGTATAATTACGCTTGTTTAAATAAAATCATAAGCGATGATATGATTTTAATAAACGATTTCAAAGTTACACGTACATACGTATGTACATTTCTAACACTCTAACATACGTGTGTTGACACGTATGTGATTCCAAGCACAAAACGACATTTCGAATAAACAACGTTATTGTTTAAACACAGATCCTTCGTAAGAGGATTATCTACGCGAGTTCAAGTATTTGATCATTCTGCAACAATCAAAGGTGCGTACACGGCCCCTTTCTTATTTTAACTGTTTTGGGGGAGAAAACATGTGCAACAAAAATTTTTAGATACATATCACTTGCATGAGTTAGCTGTTTACATTATGTGACAACATAGCATTTACAAGTTCTTACACTTCGAACCGTTTAGTTTGCCGTAGCGCAAAGCGTGGTAGTTGGAAATAGATCTATTAGGTTTGACAAACCTCACTTGGTAGATGGGATCTACGCAGGTGTTTGACTGACCAAACACACATTAATATTGTTTGTGCTAGACAATAGTGGCAAGGCAAAACATGCGATAGCATGCAATAGTTAGCTTCGGTGTCGACCACTTATGTAAATAGTATAAATGATTAGCTATCATGACTATGCATGTGTGATTATGTTATCTGCAAACTTTATATTCAAACTGTGGTTTCAACATTTGAGAATGCTTAAACCTGTGTAATGCACCAACCTTTGTGTTGACTTGATTTACATGTTTTCTCAGGACGCTAAGGTACACAAGAAAGCAGGCATGGACTAGGAGATCGAGTCGCATGCATGTCTTTACATTATAGTTATTTAGATTTGAACATTTGGGATTTTGGTTTTGTAATTTACATGTTACAACTGTTACTTTGGTTATTGTTTTAAAACGCTTCCGCAAACTTTGAAAACTTTGATGTTACAGTTTTAGACCAAATTATGTTTTGAAAAATCATATAGAGGTCTTCGTTATGTCTAATGATCTGAGATCCTGGTTTGTCACGTTCCCAAACGGTATGATTCCGTTAGTTGAAAATTGGGGGTGTGACATAAAGTTCTGAAATGATGACTGGAAAGTAGAAAACAAGAATCAGAAAGCCAAACCATCGTCGTGTTCGTTCGAATGACGATTCGAACGAATACGCGCGATGGTGACGCGTTTTGACAGAACGAAAAAGAATACGAAAACGATACGAACGATCATAAAATTAAGAAAATATAATATTTTCTGTTTTACAATTTTGAAACTCATCAGAAATAAATTGAAAAGATACTATTCTAATTAAAATACTTGAATTACGTTAAAGAATTACCGAAACGCGTGAAATAATAAATTACGACAAATAATTTAAGAAAAAGGATATTTAAAATAATTATTAGTATTAATCACCTTCTAAACATTTTAACATAAAATCCTTTTTTATTTAAACTACTAAAAACACGCGTAACGTGCCGGAAACGCGACGAAAACGAGAACCGAGCAACCGAAACGAACCGAATACCCACGGGGTATATAAACATCAAATGACTCATTTATTTCATTTTCTACCATCTCTCTCTCTCTCTAAAAAGTCTCCACCGTCATTTCCCTCTCTCTCTAAGATTTGCCATCTTCAAACCTCAAGATCTTAGTCATTTCTCGACGGAATCGCGAGTTCTTGGTGTCCACGCGTAGCTCTCAACCTCCCCTACCTGAAAGTACAGCAGATCTGAGGTTTCATCTAGCCAAATTCGAGGTATGAGCAAGGAAAGTTACGGGAAAATAGGGTTTTTATGTTCCCTTGGTTGACCGAAACCCTAGAACAGTTTAGAACACTTGTGCCTTCATCCCACATCCTCAAAGCTTATTCCAGGTATCCCCACGATAATGGAAACAACTTTGTAACTTCCTAGGGTCGGATAACGATGCTGATGAACAGGTTCGTCGCCTCCAGAAGGCCGAACCTTAGGAACCCACCGGCCGAACCTGTGTGGCACCTCCTTCCAGCTCGGCGAACCTGTTCTGCATGGCCACCAACCCTCACCGAACCTTGTAGAGACCAACCTAGCAGAACCTGTTTGGTAGTAGCGAACCCTCATCAGCACCGAACCCTTCTATAATGGCCGAACCTTTAGACGCTTCATGAACCCAGGCACATCAGTCCTTAGCCAAACCTTGAGCAGGTGATCACCCTGGCCGAACCCTTCTGGAACGAACCTAGCACTATCCACGAACTTATGATTCACGAACCTAACCCATGCCCAAACCTTTTGTTCCATTGCCAAAACCCTAAACGAACCTTGGTGCTGATTCACGAACCATCCAAGCGAACCTTGGATCTGCCGAACATGTGACTGAGAAACGAACCTATACCACCTCTGGTTGAACCTCTGTTCAACAAACAAGCGAGCCGAACCATCTGCCATGGGCGAACCTGTCCAGCCGAACGAACCCATGCGCAGCAAAAATTCCCAGTTGGCCGAACCTGGTTGTAACCATAAGTTTCGCTGAATTGGTATTGTTCAGCCATGCCCAACCGATTATGGCCCAACTCACGGAAACCCATCCATTTAAATCAGCCACTAGATCACGCATGCGGCCCAACAGCCTATGGTGTTCAGCCCAGCACACTATTTTGGCCCAACAGAAAATCATAAGTTCACCTAACAGGCACAAGACACAACTAGTTCGACCCAACAACATTGGGTGGGCCCATAGGGTTAGATCGGCCCACACACATACGACTTATAAGCCCATTTACACATAAGTGACCAAGGGATTATCTAGCCTAATAGATTCAAAATGTAAGGAAACCACGAACAAACGCTTAACAATAAATGGTAAACTCATATGTGAATTACCACTTTGGATATTACAAAGGTGATGAAAAGGTTATTAGGCGAAGCATGCAAGAACTCAAAGTTTTTACTTTATAAGGTATAAAGTTTAAACTAAATTTTGAAGTTGAGAATTTGCAAACAAATAAATGAAAGTAATTAATAGGTCATTTACTTAAACGGTCTGGCCTAGACTATTACTTAGGGACCCTCATGTAGAGAGCATAAGACTTAAGTTTGCATTGTGTCTTCTGCATTCGATCACTGCACTAACCAATATCTTCTGGTAATGATCAGAATGCCTCCTAGAAGACAACCGACCCTAGTACCGACTCCACAAGCTTCTGCACCTCACTCATCGACACCATCACCACCAGATTCACCACCGCCACCTCCTCCTCCACTTAACTCACCCCCAGGTCCGAGCACGACTCAAATATTAGATCATGCTACTATCGCTTTGGCGACACTTCTGAGTAGCCAGCTGACGAACCAGCTGAAGGATGTCATCCCAGAGATGATTAACAGGATCCAAGGCCACGGTAACAACTCTGGTCATACTACAGGAGAAGCTAGTGGACACACTAGCCACACTTCATACTGCTCCTACAAGTCTTTTGTAGGATGTAAGCCTTCGAGCTTCACTGGTGTAGAAGGAGCTGTTGGATTGATCGAATGGCTAGAGAAGATGGAGACTACCTTGGACATAAGCAGTTGTCCAGAACACCACAATGTTCGCTTTGCTGCTAGCTCTTTTAGCAAACGGGCCTTAACATGGTGGAACTCCCAAATCCGAGCAAGAGGCAGGGATGAAGCAATGGCAATGCCCTGGGCAGAATTCAAACTTTTTCTGAGGAACGAATTCTGTCCGAAACATGAACTATAGAAGCTAGAAGTTGAGCTCTCGAACCACGTGATGAAGGGATCCGATCATATGACTTTCACCACCCGCTATCACGAACTGGTAGCTTTGGTGCCAGAAATGGTGCCAACTCTGGAGAAACTGATTGATAGATATGTAGTTGGATTACCCTCCTGCATACAAAGCATTGTGCTGGCTGCAAACCCTGCTACCTTGGAGTCAACCATCTCCCTCTCAGCCAAACTTACTAGTGTGATGGTAAAGTCAGGAGTTTTGAAAGATGACGCGGGAAAAGCTAAGGAAGCAACAACAAAGAAGCCCGAGCACCACCAAAAGAAGAAACAAAAGGTCGTCAAGAACTTTGTGATGGCCACACCACTGAGACAAGCTCCTGCAGCACCTGCCAACACTACAATCAAGAACTATTTTGGCGTGCATCCTCAGTGCACTCATTGCAAGTATCATCATCATCCTACTACACAGTGTAGGAAGTGCACTAACTGTGGCCTATTTGGCCACTGGGTTGCAAATTGCTGCGCTCCTGCAATGCAAGCTACCGACACCAATATTTCCTCGCAGATTCTTTTTTTTTCGAAGAAACCAGATAATTTTGGAAAGAAGACCACTTTTGTTGCTGATAGTGTTCCATCTACATAAATGACCACTTCTGCTCCTGTACTTATCTCTAACAACGATATTCTGAGTATGTTCCAACAGGTACAGCAGCAGATGATAGATCAACAATGAATGAATCAAAGACTTCTCAGGGAAATGGAAAACTTAAAGGCTGAGAAGAACAAGCAAGTTGAAGTTACTACACCAATAGCTCCGAGGATCCTTGATTTTGGAATATCAGGGATATCCGGAAACCATTCTGGAGACTTTATCCCTATGCAAACCAGTATCGGAACTTCATCAGGATCCCAAGATTTTGGGATATCTCGGGATAATCAACTTATCCCTAGAACATCACTCCCTACGCCATTTACCGGTAACAATTACAATTATTCTCCATTTGACACTACTAACCTCGGTTCTTCACAGGAAACAAGAATATCTCCTCAAGTGGCCAAGGAAATCCAGAAACTTCGGGATATGATCTCAAGCGTACCAGGAATAGTCAAGCCTATCCCGGAAGTACCAGCAATCACTCACAGGATATCCAGATTCGCTCCATCAATATGTGATGCTGAAATCCCAAAGAGATTCCAAACTCCCACCATGAAGTTGTATGATGGGACCACGGATCCCGAAGAGCATGTAGCCCAGTATAGGGAAAGGATGGAGACAAATCCCATTCCCCCACATTTGAAAGAAGCTTGCTTGTGCAAGGGATTTGGTTCGACATTAACAGGAGCAGCCTTAAAATGGCTACTCAACGTTCCTCCTTATTCGATTGCTTCATTTTCCCATTTGATTAACCTGTTTGATAATCAATTTTCGTGTAGCAGGACCTTTGAAAGGCTGACCAGTGATCTCTACAGGATAACACAGGGATCAGACGAAACTCTAAGGAGCTATGTCAACAAGTTTGGCAGAGAATCCTTAGATATCCCTAATCTTGATATCACTACTGCTGTTCAAGCTTTCAAGATGGGATTACTGAAAAACTCACCTTTTTATGATGATTTGGTTATGAATCCTTGCAGGAACATGGACGAGGTCCGTAATCGAGCATTAAGGTTCATCAAGTTGGAAGATGATAAAGAAGTCCAGAAGAGGATTAATACGACTCCTCCCAATGACCAATGCAAAAGGAAATTGGATTCACCCACTAATAAGTCATTCAAATCCAAGCCATATTATAAGTCTGACAACCACAAAGTCAACTCTATAGACGATGATGAGGATGATGAAGATTATCCCGGGATATCTGAATATTGTTTTTCTGTAGATATCCCTGAACTAATGCATGCTATGTAGGATTTAGGTGAAAAGGCTAGATGGCCTCCTAAGGACAAGAAGTTCGCCGCAAAAGACAAGTCCAAATGGTGTGCGTTTCACGAAGACTTTGGACATGTAACCGAAGATTTCATTGCCTTGAAAAAGAAATAAGCTATTTACTTAGCAAAGGCCATCTCAAAGAACTACTTGGTAGAAAGAAAGAAAGGAGGCAGGATCCTGACGGATTCCCAAAAAGAGCTGCATCCCCACCAAAGGATGCTAAGGTAATAAACTTTATCTCCGGTGGATCTGACATACGTGGTACTTCCTATTCTGCAGCTAGGAGACATGCTAAAGAAGCGAAAATGGAGAATTGAGAAAGACCCACAAAGACTTCAACGATAACTAAGGATACTGTTATATCCTTCGAAGAACAAGATCGAGAAAATATCATAGATCCTCATCATGATGGGTTCGTAATCACTTTATATGTTGCTAACCATTATGTGCGCAGGATACTTATTGATGGAGGAAGTTCAGTAAACATCATTCAATTAGAGACACTCAAGAGAATGAATATTCCTGAATCTGAAATAACCACTAAGTCTCTGGTCTTGGTTGGATTCAGTGGAGAAGCCAAAGCTACCATCGGTGAAATTAAGTTACCTGTATATATCGAAGGGGTAAACTCTATGCAACGCTTTTGTATTATAGATTCTTTGTCTTGTTATAATATCATATTAGGTAGACCATGGATACACGATATGAAAGCGGTTCCCTCGACATATCATCAATGCGTTAAACTACCTACACCATGGGGAGGTGTGAAGATCGATAGCGACCAGCAAGAAGTTAAGGAGTGCTACTCATCATCGATGAAGGCGACGACGAAATCAACCTCAACGTAGCAATCAAAGACCAACCTTGGGGATAATCAGGAATCCCGGGAAAAAGGGGTAAAAGAAATTCTACTTAATCCCGAGGATCCCGAGACCAAAGTCCTCATAGGAACTGATATCCCCAGGATATTAAGGAGAAACTGATTTCTTTCCTGAAATCAAGAATCTCTACCTTTGCTTGAAAGCATGAGGATATGACAGGGATATCCTCAGACGTAATCACACATAAGCTAGGAATAGATAGAAGTTACAAGCCCATCCATCAAAAAAGAAGAAAATTTGCTCCTGAAAAGCGCGTAATCATCCAAGAAGAAGTGGAAAAACTTCTTAAAGCTAAGATGATTTGGGAAGTAAAATTTCCAAGTTGGCTGGCTAATGTAGTTGTGGTTCAAAAGAAGAATGGAAAGTGGCGAGTTTGTGTAGATTTCACAGATCTAAACAAAGCTTGTCCTAAAAACCCCTTTCCATTACCACACATAGATTCAATGGTAGATGCTACAGCAGGCCATGAAATGTTAACCTTCATGGATGAATCGGCGGGATTCCAGCAAATCCAAATGATAACGCTTTCATGACGCCAACAGGGATATATTGCTATACATCAATGCCATTCAGCTTGAAGAACGCAGGAGCTACTTATCAGAGGATTGTCAATATGATGTTTAAGGATAAGCTGGGGGACACAATGGAGGTGTACATCGATGATATGGTAGTCAAATCTAAGATTACCAAAGATCATCTTCGGGATCTCGAAGAATCATTCGATATCCTGGATAGATACAATATGAAACTTAACCCTTCTAAGTGTCATTTTGGAGTAAGATCAGGAAAATTCTTGGGATATATGGTCACTAAAGGAGGAATAGGGGCTAGCCAGAACAAATCCAAGCTGTCCTGAACCTCAAATCTCCAACAAACGTAAAAGAAGTACAAAGGTTAACAGGAAGAATAGCCGCACTTAATAGATTCATCTCAAAATCTTCTGAAAAATTCAAAGGATTCTACGATATCCTTAAAAAGAATAAGTTTCAATGGGATGAAGAGCATGAAAAGGCACTACAGGATTTAAAAGAATACTTATCCTCAGCACCATTGCTCATGAAACCAGAAGATGGTGAACCACTATCACTGTACTTAGCAGTATCCCGAACTACTGTAAGTGCTGTGTTAGTCAAAGACTATCAAGGAACACAACAACCTGTATACTATGTAAGTAAAAGCTTATTAGATGCTGAAACTAGATATTCTCACTTAGAAAAACTAATATTAGCTTTGATTATGGCATCAACAAAACTTAGGCACTACTTTGAGACACATAGGATACACGTTAAAACGAATTACCCAATTAAATCGGTGTTAAGAAAACCTGAATTGTCAGGAAGAATGGCCAAGTGGTTAGTAAAACTTAGCACTTACGATCTAATCTATGAACCAAGAACAACAATCAAGTCTCAAGCACAAGCAGACTTTGTGGCTGATTTTAGTAAAGATATTCAACCAGAAGTAGATTCAGAAGTTAAAATTCTGGATGAGGATACTGGTGAATGGACTCTACACACCGATGGAGCCTCGAATGTAAGAGGGACAAGCCTAGGGATAATACTAAAATCGCCGCAGGGGACATAGTACCCCAATCGATCAGTTGTGAGTTCCAAGCAACTAATAATGAAGCTGAATATGAAGCTTTGATAGCAGGATTCCAATTAGCTAGGGATATGAACATAAGAAATCTCCATGTATTTGTTGATTCCTTACTAATAGCAAACCAATTTAATGGTTCATATATGGTTAAAGGTGATAAATTAGCAAAATACTTAGAAGTAGTTAAGGAAATAGTAGGATATTTCAGTAAATTTGATATCACACAAGTTCCTAGAGAAGAGAATGATGAAGCAGATGCATTAGCAAATCTCGCGTCATCTCTAAAAATTTGTGATGATATCAATATCCCTATCCTACATATCCTGAATCCAACTATAGAGATAGAAAATTCAAACCAGATCCTTAAACCATTAAATGTTAATGAAATATCCTGGACTACACCTATTAAAGAATATCTCCAAACAGGAAAAATACCCGACGGAGAAACAAACCATAGAGCCTTTAAAACAAGAATATCTAGATACATAATCATTCAGGATATCTTATATAGGAAATCAGTAGCTGGTCCATACTTAAAATGTTCAGAAAAACCAGAAACCTTAGAAGTAATGAAGGATATCCATGAAGGAGATTGTGGAAATCACAATAGGGGCAGAGCATTACTTTCGAAAATCCTTAGAATAGGATATTTTTGGCCTACTATAAGGAAAGATGCAATGTCCTATTCTCAAAAATGTGATGCTTGTCAAAGACACAACAATATCCTTCATCAACCAGCTGAACCTTTATATCCAATAGTCTCATCATGGCCATTCATGAAATGGGGAATGGATATAGTAGGAAAACTACCGAAAGCACCAGGAGGAAAAGTATTCATGTTTGCCATGACTGATTACTTTTCAAAATGGATTGAAGCTGAAGCATTTGCACAGGTTAGAGAAAAGGAAGTAATATCCTTCATAAAAAGAAATATCCTAACCAGATTTGGGATACCTGCTGATTAGTATTTGGTTCAGAAGCTGTACTCCCAACTGAGATGATTATCTCTACTGCAAGAACAAGTTTACAGACTATAGAAGCTAATAACGAAGCATTATCTCAGGATATAGACACCATCAATGAATCTAGGGATATTGCGAAGATTAGAATGGCTGCTTATCAGCAAAAGATAGCCAAATCCTACAATAAGAATATAAGGATTAGAAGATTCCAAATAGGAGATTTAGTTTTAAGAAAAGCATTCCAGAATAACACTAACCCAACGGATGAAGAGCATGCCCCAAAATGGGAAGGACCCTATAAAATTGATTCTGAAGCTGGAAAGGGGGCATATAGATTAATTACTATGGATAGTGAACCTCTCCCAAGGGCATGGAATGCCATCCATCTTAAAATCTATTTTATTTAACGGTTATCTTTATCCGCATGATTATCTTATAAATATGCTTATATTCTTTAAATATCCCAACATTTATATCCTGATACTAACTTAAGCATTGGAGAGGCTTAGGGATCCCCAATGCCTACCTTTGCGAAAATATCTTATGTTTTTGCAGGAATAGCTGGAGAAGATACGAGGCTATATGTCTCAGCCCAAGTTTTGACCTGAAATCAAAACTTGATGAAGACCCCGCACTGACTTTATGTCTAGCTGCAAAGTTTTGACCTGAAATCAAAACTCAAGAGACCTTCGTCTCTCATGAAGACTTAGGGTTCATACCCTCACCACTAGCACATGTATATCTTGCTATAATCCAAGATAATGGGACCAGTACACGCATGAGTGGCTGACAATTTTATTATCGAGGGTTATAACTATGGATCCTCCGTAATATCCCGGTATAGTTGGAGATTTTGGGACCAGTTCACGCATGAGTGGCTGACAATTTCATTTTCAAAAACTATAACCAGGGATCCACCGAATTCCGGCCTACTCGCCAGTATCCCGGCCTTAGTCGCCAGCATTCCGGCCTTAGTCGCCAGTATCTTTCAACCTTGTTGCCAGTATTTTTGGCCTTAGTCACCAGTATAATCGGCCTTGTCGCCAGTATTCTGGCCTTAGTCGCCAGTATTTTCGGCCTTGTCGCCAGTCTAACCGGCCTTAGTCGCCAGTATATTGGACTTGTCCCAATTTTTCTTATTTCTTGACTGTGTGCAGGAACTAAGTTTCAAGGATATTTCGGAATATAGCGTCTGCTGACAACATATATAGAAATATTGAGGTATGTAACTGTTATATTATTTTAACAGGGATAAAGAAAACTTCGGAAGTAAGTCCACTATTTCAAGGAGTTGGTATTTATTTCTTAACCTTCTTAGTATTCTACAATAATCTTTATCTCTTATTAGGAATATTATTATGAATATCTTCACTTAGAAATATTTAATCCTTTATCAAAATGAATACATATATTGAATACTTCTTATTCTAGAAAATACACCAAACCAAATAATGAAAACTATAGTAATATTCTAAATTTTTTTTTCCAATCACCATCCTGATCAGGATAAGTCGAGACTCTTCTCAATTATATCCTGGTTGTAAAATATCTATTAGCAGAAATATTCGAAAATAATAAGAATATTTACAAAACATAAGTGTTTAACATATTAAGGCAATATAATTCTATTCAAAGCGTAAGTAATATTAGTATTATTAAATTAAAAATCCAACAAATCAACATATATTCAGAATATCCTTAAAATAATTTTGATGTTCAGAGATATATTTAAGCATAAACTTTCAATTAAAGGAGTAACACCATACTAGTTACCATAAATCATTAAAACTAATATATTAGGCTTCGTCATGAAACTAATAAACCCTTCACCCAACACATTAATATTGTTTAGCTAAAGGTAACAACTGGAAATATATAATGTTTTTTCTAAAGCATATTTGGTATGTTTTCAGTATAAACAATATTCTTATTTAGGAATATTCTAATGTGTAAACTCATTAGAAATTATTGGGCATAAATTGCGGATTAATAAGCTTAAGTCGATAAGTAATTGGACTTATTCATTATACAAAAATTATCATAGGACCTTAGAATCCACAAAAAACTTTTAAAAGTTTCATACGTTCTTTACAACTATCAAGATGATAGAATGAAATATAAAGATAAGAATAATTGTAAATTCTGAATCCTAAGAAGTAGCAAGACATGTTCTCATAAAGATTGAGCCTGAAAATTTTTTCAGCTGTATGTGTTAAGAACAGCTTACAAAATTCTAGGGGCAATTGTTGTGGGTCAATTTTTATGCTCTGAGATTCGGGATATCCGAGGATAATCCGGAATATGGGATTCTTAAATATCCTCAAATATCCTGAATACTAACGTTACTAATCGATCTCTTCTTTGTATAGCTTGAGATAGTCTTGCAGGTTACTTATTGTGGACTTGATTTTACCTTAAAAGTCGGGATACAGTCAAAGGAAACATGGGAACATGCTAAATTATGGAAACAAGTGGAGGACAAGTCACCAACGGTAATGTTGACTAAATTGGACCTAAAGACTCGGGATTCACTTAAACAGGACGGTTAAATATGGTAAATGGACGTGGTAGCTGTCACATGGCCATTATTCCGAGATTCTCGTCGGTTACAAAATGTTGTATATAAAGAAACGACTGGTGATCGATTAGGGACGCGTTTTTCATCATTTTTTCATCATTTTCTCTCAAACACAGACAGATTCAAGCAATTGTAACACTTAGTATCGATCATCCAAGCTCGTACACTTGTATTTACATCGGTTTGTTGATAATATACTAGGTGGAGTGACAATTGTCACCTTCCGAGGTTTTTATGCTGGCAATCCTAAGGGATTAAGGGTTTTTCCTCGTATAAATCTCGTGTGTATTGCTATTTTTCTGTTTGATATATTCTAATATCCCTAGGGATATTCGGGGATATCTTGGACATATATTCGGTATACTCAATATATTTGTTTGTTAAACACAATACCCCACTTTTCTAATTCGGTTTTGCTAAAAGTTAAGCTTGTTAATTTTTACCCGAAACAACAATATGATGAATAGGGAGTGTTGGCCAAATTAAGGCTAACACAAACACACACACAAATACGCACACAAATACATGCTCAAATGCTTATGTGTAAATGGGACTGAGAAGCATGTTATACATTTTAAGAAATTATTGAAATGTTATTTAATGCTTTTAAACATAATAATGATGCTTACACTAAAGCTTATGCTTGGAAACTATTATTTTTGAGAAGCTATATACTTAATGCTTAAACTATATGCTTGATGCTTATGCTACAAACTAGAAGCTTAAACTATATGCTTGATACTTATGCTACAAACTAGAAGCTTAAACTATATGCTTGATGCTTATGCTACAAACTAGAAGCTTAAACTATATGCTTGATACTTATGTTACAAACTAGAAGCTTAAAATATATGCTTGATGCTTATGTTACAAACTAGAAGCTTGAACTATATGCTTGATGCTTATGCTACAAACTAGAAGCTTAAACTATATGCTTGATACTTATGCTACAAACTAGAAGCTTAAACTATATACTTGATGCTTATGCTATGAATTCCATGCTCAAACTATATGCGAATGCTTGAATCTATATGCTTAAAACTATGATTGTGTGCAAAATGCTAAGCTTGTATCTAATCATGGGCTACGTGATTGCTAAACGACTGCTAGAGCAGAGGTTGTACCCATGCATTGAGATACGTGGAAGCTAAACTATGATGAGGCTAAATTGTTATCTATATAAGAGACACGTGATTGCTAAACGACTGCTAGTATTAACAACAGTGTCATATGCGAATTAGTATGTGGTGGGATGGCGTCAGGGCGGGTTGTAGGCTCGACTTAGGGGTATGCCCTATATATAAGCATACCGATTCAGATATTACATGTGAAGTTAATGAGGTTAAGGTTTTACCGAAATAGGTTTGCTAAAGCTATTTTTAAACTCATAAACTATATGAACTCATCAACCATTGTGTTGACTTTGTTTTCTTACATGCTTTCTCAGGTGATGCACAAGTTTAGTCTAAAGCTTTTGGATTGCATGCTAGGCTGCCCAGATAGAGGACCTAGTTGATTTTGAAAGCACATCTTTTGTTATTAATACGAATCACTTTTGGATGTCTTGTACAGTTACAAGATAGAAAACATTTGATTCTTTTGATAGGTTTACCGGGTTAAATTACTGAACATTGATAATGTAATTTAACTTTGTAATCCTAGTTTAATGCTTTATTGTACTTTAGTTATTCTTAACATTGATGCTATGTAAACAATCTGATCATCATGATTATCACACACGATATTGCGCCCAGAGAAGCCCGGCGGGGAACACGATCCGTCCCGCCGGCTCGGGGTGTGACACCTGCTGTAGCATCTACCATTGAATCTATATGTGGTAATGGAAAGGGGTCTTTAGGACAAGCTTTGTTTAGATCTGTGTAATCTACACAAATTCTCCATTTTCCATTCTTCTTTTGAACCACAACTACATTAGCCAGCCACTTTGGAAATTTTACTTCCCTAATCATCTTGGCTTTAAGAAGTTTCTCCACTTCTTCTTGGATGATCATATTCCTTTTGGGAGCAAATTCTCTCCTTTTTTGGTGGATAGGCTTGTAGCTTCTATCTATTTCTAGCTTATGTGTGATTACATCTGAGGATATCCCTGTCATATCCTCATGCTTCCAAGCAAAGGTAGAAATTCTTGATTTCAGAAAAGAAATCAGCTTCTCCTCAATATCCTTGGGAATATCAGTTCCTATGAGAACTTTGGTCTCGGGATCCTCGGGATTAAGTAATATTTCTTTTACCTCTTTTTCCCAAGATTCCTGATTATCCCCAAGGTTGCTCTTTGATTGCTATGTCGAGTTTGATTTCGTCGTCGCCTTTATCAATGATGAGTAGCACTCCTTAGCTTCTTGCTGGTCGCTATCGATCTTCACAACTCCCCATGGTGTAGGTAGTTGCACTGATAATATGTCAAAGGGACTGCCTTCATATCGTGTATCCATGGTCTTCCTAATATGATATTATAACAAGACAAATAATCTATAATACAAAAGCGTTGCATAGAATTTACCCCTCGATATATACTGGTAATTTAATTTCACCGATGGTAGCTTTGGCTTCTCTGTTGAATCCAACTAATACCAAAGACTTGGTAGTTATTTTGGATTCGGGGATATTCATCCTCTTGAGTGTCTCTAACTGTATAATGTTTACTGAACTTCCTCCATCAATGAGTATCCTGCGCACATAATGGTTAGCAACATATAAAGTAATTACTAACCCATCGTGATGAGGATCTATGATATTTTCTCGATCTTGTTCTTCGAAGGATATAACAGTATCCTTAGTTATTGTTGAAGTCTTTGTGGGTCTTTCTCCATTTTCCATTTTGGCTTCTTTAGAATGTCTTCTGGCTGCAGAATAGGAAGTACCACATATGTCAGATCTACCGGAGATAAAGTTTATTACCTTGGCATCCTTTGGTGGGGATGCAACTCTTTTTGGGACTCCGTCAGGATCCTGCCTTCTTTCTTTCTTTCTACCAAGCAGTTCCTTGAGATGGCCTTTGCTAAGTAAGGAGGTTATTTCTTTTCTCAAGGCAATGCAATCTTCGGTTATATGTCCAAAGTCTTCGTGAAATGCACACCATTTGGACTTGTCCTTTGCAGTGAACTTCTTGTCCTTAGGAGGCCATCTAGCCTTTTCACCTAAATTCTGCATAGCACACATTAGTTCAGGAATATCTACAGAAAAAAAACACTCAGATATCCTGGGATAATCCTCATCATCGTCTACAGAATTGATCTTGTGGTTGTCAGATTTATAGTATGGCTTGGATTTGAATGATTTGTTGGTGGATGAATCCAATTTCCTCTTGCCTTGGTCGTTGGGAGGAGTTGTAGTAATCCTCTTCTGGATCTCTTTATCATCTTCCAACTTCCTCTTGCCTTGGTCGTTAGAGTTTTATCTGATCCATGTGTTATCTTGTAAAGATCACTAGTTAGTCTTTCAAATGTCATGCTACAAGAAAATTGATTATTAAACAAGTTAATCAAGTGATCAAATGATGTAATTGAATAAGAAGGAACATTGAGTAGCCATTTCAAGGCTGCTCCTGACAAATTTGAGCCGAATCCTTTGCATAAGCAAGCCTATTTCAGATGTGGGGGAATAGGATTTGTCTCCATTCTTTCCCTATATTGGGCTACATGCTCTTCGAGATCCGTGGTCCCATCATATAACTTTATGATGGGAGTTTGGAATCTCTTTGGGAATTTGGCATCACATATTGGTGGAGCGAATCTGGATATCATGTGGGTGATTGCTGGTACTTCCGGGATATGCTTGAATATTCCTGATACACTTGAAATCATATCCCGAAGTTTCTGGATTTTCTTGGCCACTTGAGGAGATATTCCTGTTTCCTGCGATGAACCAAGGTTAGCAGTGTCTAATGGAGAATAATTATAGGTATTACCAGTAAATGGTGTAGGGAGTGATGTTCTAGGGATAAGGATATTATCCCAGGATATCCCCAGATCTTGGGATCCTGAAGAAATTCCGATACTGGTTTGCATAGGAATAAAGTCTCCTGAATGGTTTCCAGATATCCCTGATGTTCCAAAATCAAGGATCCTCGGAGCTATTGGTGTAGTAACTTCAACTTGCTTATTCTTCTCAGCCTTCAAGTTCTCCATTTCCCTGAGAAGTTTTTGACTCATTCGTTGATGATCCATCATTTGTTGTTGTACCTATTGAAACATACTCAAAATAACGTTATTAGAGATAAGTATGGGAGTAGAAGTGGTAATCTTTGTTGATGGAGTACTATCAGCAACAAATGTGGTCTTTTTCCCCGAATTGTCAGGTTTTTTGGTGAAAACAGGAATCTGCGGAGGTACATTAGTAGAAGCAGAAATAGTAGAAGAAGTTGATCTCGGTTGTGAAGCCATTTTTCGATATATACTTTATGAAAACGCCTTTAAACAAGGTTTTAATTATAAAAAACACAAGTTTGCCCCACGGTGGGCGCCAAATTGTTTCGGGTAAAAATTAATAAGCTTAACTTTTAGCAAAACTGAATTAGAAAAGTAAGGTATTGTGTTTTACAGACAAATATGTTGAGTATACCGAATATATGTTCAGGATATCCCCGAATATAGTTGGGGATATTTGAATATATGAAACAGAAAAATAGCAATACACACGAGATTTATACGAGGAAAAGCCCTTAATCCCTTAAGATTGCCGGCATAAAAACCTCGGGAGGTGACAAATGTCACTATGCCTAGTTTTATTAACAAATCAATAATTCAATACAAACAAAGTGTAATATCTGTGCCGGAATCGTTACCGGAACAGTAATCTGTACAGTAACTTGTACAGTAACTCAGCTGCAAACTAGGAGAATTACATAGAAGCTATTAACATTCGATGCTAAACACAAACTATTATACTATTATTCTGAAATCCTGACTTAAACCTCATGGTTTAAACAGTCAGAAACACATCAGACAACAATGAACAGATACATACATGATTGATTATATACTATTAGGTTTAAACGTATGTGAGAATAAACAGAACAAAACTATAATGGTTGTTGTTACAGAATACTAAACCGACGACTTATTCGTACAGGTGACGATCTGTACGAATAGATCTGAAAGTTTAACGATCTGAAATGATGACTGAACAATAGAAAACAAAACCAGAAAGTGAAACGTACGATCGTGTTCGTACAGTTAGCGCTCTGTACGAAAACACGCGTAAGTAACGTTTTCTGACGAAACGAAAAACGAAGACAATTCGAACGATAATAAATTTAAGGAAATAAACTAAAAAGAAACTATTTGAATAAATTCAAGGAAATTACATGAACAAATAACGAAACACGTAATAATAATAAATTACGATAAATAATTCAATAAAATGACGTTTAAATTATTTATTATAAAATAACCACCTTTCAATTATTTAGAACAAAGTCTTTTATTTAAATTACGCCTATTACGCGAGTTACGATCTGGAAACGCGACGAAAACATGAACCGAACGAACCCGAATACCCTCGGGGTATTTAAACACCAAGATATGGTATTCTTTCATTTTTCATGATCTCTCTCTCTAAACACTCTCATCCGCCACTTTCTCTCTCTAAAAAGCCAAGACTTTGAATCTTCGTATCTCGCTCGTTTCTTGGCGGAATCGGACGTTCTTGGTGTCCACGCGAAGCTCTCGACTACCTTTACACGAAAGTACAACCAATCTGTGGATTTGTCCAGCCATTTTTGAGGTATGAAGCAAGAAACATCACGAAAAAGAGGGTTTTACCTCTCTTGTTCGACCACACACACACCCGGTGTAAAACCCTGATTTACACACACACTACACCTTTCCATGTCTGAGATTAACACACCGACACCATAGCAACACAAATGTAGCAAATCAGAAATGATGATGATGAGATGCAAGCCTCGTGGAAAGAACAGTTGCGGCCGAACCTTTAAAGGCCAACGAACCCATGGTAGCTGCGAACCTGCCTCCAACGAACCATAGATCCATGGGCGAACCTGGCTACAGTGGCGAACCTCTATTCTGATCAGACATGGCCGAACCTTGGCTCCCCACCCGAACCCTTGCAGCCAAACCCTTGCATGCATGGCCGAACGAACCTTTCTTGATCACCACACATCTGAAATGGCCGAACCTTTTGGATGCCATCAACCGAACCTTGGATCTGTGCACCACATGGCCGAACCATTTAAGTGGAGCCGAACCTTAATCCTGGATGGATAAGGTTCGCTGCCATGGAAGCCATATCCCATTTCATTCGACCGAAATTCATTTTCTTGGCCCAAACTTAAGGCATTCGGCCCATACACACACGGTAGCCTACTCAAGCCCAATATTCCTGAATTCGGCCCAATCTAATACTTGGCCCACACAATTATATTGGCCCAACAAAATTGACGAGACCTATGCATCTCCTTAGGCCCAACAGCCTATCTTCGGCCCAAACCATATGTCCTAGCCCATTCCTTAATTCGGCCCAACAATACAATTGGTTGGCCACACCAATCGGCCCATAGTTTGTTGAACTAACCCAAGACCAAATCAATTGGCCCATCCTTGACAATTGGCCCACTTGGGCCACTGGGCCCAAACAAAACCCTATAAGCCCAAAACCACATCATCCGGCCCACTTGGTTGTTTGACCCACATAATTAGTTGGGTCCAAGCTCAAAGCATTCGGCCCAATTTCATTTGATAATTCGATTAAAACGACTTACATGATTAGTGTGGAAACAAAAGAATTTGATTAATTCTAGGATTCTAATATTTAAACAGAAGAAACCTAAGTCTTTGTACTCAGAATGTCGGGGTGATGAAACTAAATCAAAGTAAATTTTAGAGCAACAACGAAGTGTTAATTCAATTGAGTTAAGTGTTCTAAAGTCACTAACAGGTTAACAGGGCCGAACGAAGACCGAGACTCACGGGAGTTAGCCGACTTTAGGGCTAACACCTACACGCACATGAATCATTACAACTTATACTTATAGGTTGCAAACAACGTGAAATCAATACAGGATCGTGAAAACAATAACAAATATCACAACGAGCGCGTGCATTCTAGTTAAGATAAGTCAACCACTTCAATCACCAGGTGAGTTCATTTGTCCCTTTTTCAAACGTTTTGTTTTAACTCGAGACTGAGAAGCATGTTATACATTTTAAACAATTTTAGAAATGCTATTTAATGCTTTTAAAACACAAACTTGATGCTTACATTAAAGCTTATGCTTGGGAACTTTTATTGTTGGGAAGCTACGTACTTGATACTCAAACTACATGCTAATGCTTATGCTATAGACTTGATACGTAAACTATATGCTGGATACTTAAGCTACATACTTGATGCTTAAACTATATACTAGATACTTAATCTACAGACTTGAAACTTAAACTTTATGTTTGGTGCTTAGACTATAGACTTAAAGCTCGATCTTTATGCTAAATGCTTATGCTTAAACAATGGGTTTAATGCATATGCTTGAAACGCTATGCTAAAACACATGAATGCTGGATATACTTGGAATACTTGAAATACATGAATGCTTGGTATACTTTGAATGCGTGAAACATATGAATGCTTGAAAAACTTGAATGTTCGATACACTTGGAATGCTCAGACAACAGACTGATTGACCGCCGCGTGTTGACCTATGTGTCAACCCCTACTAGTCATCAGTGAAATTATGTGAATGCTTTATACTTGTATGCTTAAGCTACCGGACATCGTAAGACAGACTGATTGGCCGCCGCGCCTTGACATTGGACAAGCCCTACTAGTCATCAGTGTTCTTCGTTTTCAGGACCTAGTAAGACAGACTGAATGGCCCTCGCGTGTTGAACAGTGGAGTCAACCCCTACTAGTCATTCAGTGTTCTTCTTTGTCCATTTGTTTTGATATTTTTTCAATACATTTTATTGCCCTCAATAGTAAATTCAAAACTACTCATAGAACAATCAAATGCTTGGTGTTGAGAGGTGAAACGCTTAATTATCATCAACAACAATATGTTAAGCAGCCCGGTATGTGGTGGGATGGTGGCTGGGGCTTGTCCCCTACATATGCCCTATATATAAGCATACTTGGTTGGATAGCATAGGTGGTTGTTGGTGAGGTTAAGGTTGTCATTTCGGGGGAAACAAGGTGAACATATTCAGAATAAACAAACGTTAAGGATCAATAGTGTGGAGTGAAATGCTTAACGATCATTAACAACAATATGGTAAGAGACCCGGTATGTGGTGGGACGGCGGCTGGGGCTTGTCCCCTACATATGCCCTATATATAAGCATATTTGGTTGGATAGCATAGGTGGTTGTTAGTGATGTTAAGGTTGTCAGTTTGGAGGAATCAGGGTAAACATAATCAGGATAGTCGAACGTTAAGGATCAATAATGGAGAATGAGACACTTAATTATGATTAACAACAATATGTTAGGCAACCTGGTATGTGGTGGGACGGTGGTTGGGGCTTGTCCCCTACATATGCCCTATATATAAGCATACTCGGTTGGTTAACAAAGGTGGTCGTTGATGAGGTTAAGGTTTTCATTCGGGGAATCAAAGTAAACAATTACAGGGTAATCAAACTCTATAAATCAAAAGTTATGAAATCAAAGATGCAGGATGAAACTCTTAATTATCATCAGGAACAATATATCATGTGGTTTAGTATGTGGTGGGACGGTGGCTGGGCGAACGGTAAGTTCGACCCTACATATGCCCTATATATAAGCATACTGAAACAGATGGTATATGTGGTTAATGGAGAGGTTAAGGTTGTCATTCAAGTGGTTTTTCAAACTATTTTTACCTAAAACTATATGAACTCACCAACCATCGTGTTGACTTTGTTTTCTTACATGCTTTCTCAGGTGATGCACATGATTAAGCTAAGATTCATGATTTCATACTAGGATGTCCAGATATAGATCCTAGTTGACTTTTAGAGAAGCACATCTTTTGATATCAATACGAATCTCTTTGGATATCTTGTACAGATGCAAGATAGATACATTTGATTCTTTTGATAGGTTTACTTAGTTAAATTACTAAACATTGATATTGTAATTTAACTTTGTAATCCTAGTTTAATATTATATTGTGCTTTAGTTATTCTTAACATTGATGCTATGTAAACAATCTGATCATTACGATTATCACTCACGATATCGCGCTCCGAGAACCTTCCGCCCGACGGGGGACTTCGATCCAACCCCGCCGGCTCGGGGTGTGACACAAAGAGCGCAAGTTGATCGATTCTAAATAGCCAAACAGGCTTCAGTGAGTATCGTGTGTGTTTTCTCAGTAACCAATGTCCTATATCGATCAATAGCCTCGGTATATATTTAAAGAAAATACAAGAGAACGTTAAACAACGTTCATATGGTAGTTCCGAGTATTCCGGCACTTTCCAAATCATGGAAGACTCATTCAAATCAGTCGCATAGATCTCTCTTGGATTCCACGTTTGAGTTGAAGTAATTGTTGCACGTTTCCGTGATATTAGGGCCAGCCATATGACAACCTGCCAATTCCTGAAATCTTGCAATAGATGTTAAGAAATATGAATAATCGTTAGTAATAATAAATATCTTCAAAATATCCCTGATCCCGAAATATCCCGGATCCTGAAATATCTAGAGTGGGAATATTTTGCGCCTAACAATTATAACATTTCTAATCTTATAATAAAAAATTTATTGGTTAGGCAAAAAGTTCTTATTTGATATTTCCCCTATATATGTGTGTGTGTAATAACAGAAATCGTTCAACAATGGTACGTTAGCGTTAAATGACTCCTACTTAAAAGACTGGTGATTTGAGTTCCGGTGTGAACTATGAAGTAGAATTAAAAGTAGGAAATTGTTTAGGTAAAAGTTTATTTTATTTTATTTTAATATTATTTTTTATATTGTTGCTTCAAATTCAGTAGCTCGGCCTTTGCTGATAGATTTGACCATGTTTATGGATCAACTGTAACATGTAAAGAAATCATTATAATATAATCAAAGATGATGAGCTCCGAAAAAAAACTTATACAGGCGGTCAATGTTTAAGGATGTACAGTGTTACATACACTATTGTAAAAATCGGCTTAGGTACCCTCCAACTTTTTCGATTTAGCCCCAGGTGGTGCCTAGGCAGCCTCTTTTTTTTTTTTTTTTTACTTTTTCCGGATAAAAACGACTCAGATCCATGATTATTCGAGACATTTTTTAAACTGAAATCCTTATTATGTCTCTAAAACTTTGAATCCAACATCTAAAACATATAATCCAGCCAATAAACATCGAAATCCATATCTAAACTTTGAATTCAGTGTTTAAGCTTACTTGACTTAGTATATGTTTAAGTTTATTTTTTAAATTAATTGAAATATTATATTGAATTATTGATATTGATGTGTATATATAATATATTTGTAAAATTACATATAAAAATTTTAATCCGTTTAGCGTCGATTAATCTCGATTAGTCTTGACTAACATCTAACAACTTTTACAATTAAAATTACATATGACAAATCAAGGCAGGCCTTTGTGTGCTTCCCAAATAAGTGTACATGACATCTTTTGATTAGGCCATATTTTTTTTTATGACCGAGGAACCCACTTGCCTAGTAAACCATGTGCCCCCCCAATACCCAACTAACCGGGGGAACGAGTAAACCGCGGGCGTAAGAACCCGGGTCGGTGGCCTTGTGGAGAAAATGTCACCCCCATGACTAGAACTCATGACCTCAATGTTGAGGCCAACACCCTTACCACTAGGCTATCTCCACAAGGTTAATTAGGCGAGATTTTAGTATAAAGATTTGTCTTTCTAATTTAATATTTAAATGCGTTGAATAAAACACATTATACCACAATTTTCTTTTCCTTTTACGTTATAAACTTTTAACGGGCTCCATTGACATGCTTGTTTTCGTTGATTCTTTTTCATTGTGTAGTTTGGTCAAATATTTCTGCATAAAATTATTTTTCTTAACTTTTCTTTTTTCTTTCTCAACGTTGCAATTATACAAAATGGTCAAAGGCACATCTTTTATGATGTTTATGCTTTCTTTATATTTGTTTTTTTACCATTTTTGTGTTTCTTTTTTCAAAAGACATACATGCCTTCTTATTCCTTTACTTTTATCACTTCATATTTAATTATTAATATAAATCATAAATATTCATATTAATTGTTTATAAATATAAATTAAAAAAGTTCACATATCCAAACACTTTATGCAAGGTTACATTTGTAAATCCATTGCTGTTACAAGCCTTTTTATAGTATATCTATAGATGATAAATTCAAAAAGATAAAGCGATTACTTTTGAGGGTAAAGTTATATGAAGTTTACTGGTTGTGATTCTCAAACAAAAGACAAATCGATGTCGGAAGGTGGCAACGATTACAACGCAACTTTAAAAACGACTATTTTTTTTTTAACTGTCAACAAATACATGTTAAGGACAAGCAATTATGTAAACCCAACAGTGAAAAATCGCACGCGCCTACGAAATATAAACAATGTTGGTAACCTTGCACACCCACCATTTTCAGGGAAACTCACTGTTAAAAAACTATTGTTGTAAAACCTACGGATCACCTAAAATATATTGTTTTAAATGAGTGTCAAACCCATAATCACTGTTAAAAAACTATTGTTGTAAAACCTCCGGATCAACTAAAATATATTGTTTTAAATGAGTGTCAAACCCATAACCGTTGCATTGAAATGGCATAGAGTTGCCTCATTCAAAATCAATTAATCTAAGACTTATTGATGTATCACTAAACTAAACTAGCTAGTTTATGCTCACCTTGTTGTGGGGTATTTTAATGTTATAATTTCGTCACTCTACTATTTGTTCGAAACAAAAAAAAAATTTAATTAATTAAAATACAACTCCTAAGTTAAAGAAAAACTCCAAATTACTAAAAAAACACAAAATAAATTTACGAGGCAAGAATCAATTATTAAAAAATAAAAAACTCTCAAACTACTTGTACAAACCCAAATATATAAGTTAGGCATAAAACCAAATTATTAAAAAAAATCACAAAGTAACTCGCATCTAAAAACCAAAAAACAAAACAGTGTCTAAAAATCATAAATTAAACAACTGTGTCTAAAAATCAAAACTGTATCTAAAAATAAAATAAAAAAAAAAAACACGTCTAAAAATCAAAAAATCGTATAAACAGCATGTAAAACCAAAAGACTAAACATAATCTAAAAATCAAAACCGTGTATAAAAATCAAAAAATTGTATAGACCATATCTGAAAATCAAATTTATTTCAATTAACCGCGTCTAAAATGCCAGTGAATGTAAGCAGACATTTTTTAGTGAATTTATTGAATCTCAGGATAGTTTAAATCATCAATGCCAATCAATATATATAATTGGTGTGCTTATTAGTAATTTTTTTATAACCTACCTGTAAGTAAATCTATTGTTAAGAAACAAACTTTATTGTTTGTGATTAAGTTTATATTATAGTTGTTATCTATGCATAAGACTATTGACAAAGCTTACATGATAAACATTAATTTTTAAATCTACTCTCTATATAACAGTTAGAGTATTTTTTTTTTTTTCTGTGGTTTAGGCACTTTAATTAGTTTTATGCTTCGAAAACCAATCTTTTTAACAAATCCTGTCATGCGGTTCGTTTTTTATAAACCTTTTCGTATTTAACACTAACTCTATATTTTTTCTTGTTAAGTATAAGAGTACCGAGTATTTCAATCATTTTACACATACGAGCTATTTATGTAAATTATCTCGTTCATCTAATATTTAAAGGTCTGTTTATATAACTTACTCAATAAATAAATTATAAAATTAATAAATTAAAGTTAACACAATCACCCAACCTAATCAACTTTGTCAATAGTATTTTTAAAATTGAATAGAATGTTGAATCGGAGACATTACAAGTGGACTGGTGGGACCATTCGGATTGGATTTAAGCATCGACCTAGGTTAAAAATAGTATAAAATTTACATACGCATACATACATACATACATACATACATATATTCAAAGTTTTTATAGTTTAAAAATTAGTATTGGAATGTTCCATTTTATATATTTTAGAATGTATTAACGGTTTAATAGTTTCTTAAATGACAAGTTTATAAACATATATATGTCTTTATTGGGAAAAAATAACATCTTTTGTGTTAACATGTTGTTAACTGTAAAATGAATTTAACCAAGGAATATAATTAATGCATGTAAATTGTGGACATCTTAATTTAGGTGTTTGATTTTTAAAAGTTAAAATATCTGCAATCTGCGTATCACATTTGCAGACATCTGTATAAGAAGAGGTGAGCCAAATCTGCAACTCTGCAAGAAGAATAGTGTTTGTTTTTTAATGTATATTAACTGTAAAAATAAATTGGTGGTGGTGTACGGAAGATGGTAGTGGTGGTGAGCATTGAAGGAGCTTGAAAAAAAGCTCGAAGAGGGCTGAAGGATATTCAGAAAGAAAACAGAGGGGGCCGAAGGATTTTTAGGAAGAAAACGGAGGGACCGAAGTATTTTTAGGAAAAAACGAAGGGAACCGAGGGATTTTCTGACAAAATACTACTAAACCGACCCTTCTAACCGGAAAAACATGGGCCTGTGTAACATTTATACAGTAGTCCTATGTACGGACGATACTTGTAAACACTTGTTTGTACTTATAAGCTCGTTTGTCAATAACAATGTGAAATTAAATGGGAACAAGTAAACGTATAACCAAAACATAACGGTTATGGCATAAGATTACCTGATAATGAGGGATCTGATGTCTGACAACTTAACAAATAAGTCATGTGAAGCAAAATACACCAACGTTGAAACATAAACGATTGTGAGATGCCAAATACAAAACAAAAGCGGATAACGTTCGGGAGTATTAAACTAACAGTGTATTCGTGGGAATGATGATTCGCACGAATATAACTGGGGGTTTAACGTTCTGAATGATCTCTCATAATTAGAAAACAAAAACGGAAAGTAAAGTTGTTGTCGTAATCGTATGGGTGACGATTCGTACGAATACGCGCGAAAGCTATACGTTCTGACTGATTAATTAAATTAAAAGTTTTCGAAACTAAAATAATAAAAATATGGAAATTTAAAATATTTATTAGGAATTACCACTTAAAAAGTGTAAAGTAAAACTATTCTTTATTAATGCGTAATAATTATGTTAAGCTCGTAAAATAATGCGTTAACGCGAAACCAATCGAACCCGAATACGCGTATCTTTACCCGGGCTATAAAAGCTTTTATTTCCTCCTCTACCCCACATTTATGGCAGAATTTTTGCTCTCTCTAAACTCGTCTCCCCCCTCTCTCTCTCTCTAGACTCTCTTACTCTAGAAAACTAACACTTAACCTCATCAAAACTCCACCAAATGGAGTGATTTTGGTGTCTAAACGATCCTCACAACAATTGGAAGCTAGAAGCACAAAGGATCTACCTTCAAATGAGCTCAAACGATCAAGAATCTAGAGAGAAGGTTTGGATCTTAGGGTTTCATACCACCCAGAATACTTTGAAGCTTAAAACCGGTTTAAAATCGACTAGAACTTGTTATCTAACACCTAAACCGCCCTTATAGATATTTGGACAAGCTTGGTTTAATCATATGAAGGTTGGATTAGGCTGGAAAGATCGCAGGAGTTAGTATCAACGCACGATCCAACTGGGTATATTTTGACATTCGTCGCAAATTCAGGTTTGACTTTGACCATTGACTTGGATTTTGACCAAGACATGTCAAATTGACTTCAACTAAGACTAAACATGTAGTATACACGTTAAAATTTGTATCTGATAGTTTTGCAGAATTCGGTTTAAGAAACGACGGTAAAACCTAGATTTTACAACATTAGTTGCAGAATTCGATTTAATCGACACTCAATGATGATACACAAACTTAAATATACTTATAAACACTAAACAAAAATAACTTATAAAACATTACTAATAATGGTTATAAAAATTTACACAAGAAAAGTGATATAAAAGTATTAAACTAAGCAAATGTAGTTATATGTATGTGTTGTATTGCAACATAATTTATGTGTGATAAGAATAATTACAACAAATAAAAACCAAGTCTATTTTGGCTCAAAATCTCGTCCAACTCCTATGGGAAATTCAAGTGTTTTAATCAATATAATTAATTCTAATTACTAGTTATAAAATACCATTTAAACTCCATTCATGGCAACTCTTCACCTCACCATTCTCTTTACATCAAATACAAACAAGCAATCTTTTTTTTTCTCCCTTCATTTTTGTCGTACAACAACAGCCCTCTCCCCCTTCACTCCATTGAAATTCATCTAAGAAGAACAAGGTCTTGAAGTTGATTTAGTTTGCAAAGCTGGTAAGTTTTTATTTATGATGTTTAGTTTCATATGGAGTTCATTTCAAGACTCATGAAAACACATTATGATTCATATAATCATATGTGTGTATTAAAAATCATCATCCATTGTGATGTAACATCAAACACATCTTACATGCAAACTATGAACATGTGATGAAAACATTCCTTTTGAACATGTAATTTTGTTAATTTTTGATCTATGATTTAGTCAAGGGTACACTTATGTTATCTACATCAAAAACATCAATTATTACATATAAAATCATGTTAAAAAGTAATTTTGCACAAAAACATATGACTTCATAATCAAACAATAAGTTTTGGAATTTAAAAATCCGTTCAGAAATTTTGACAGATATTTGATCAAATTTTAAACGGCCATAACTTGGTCATATTTTCTCCAAATCAGTCAATTCTTGAGTCTAAAATTAATTTCAGAGAGTCTAATCTCCAATCCAAGTGGTCTTGCATTTTTTTTGACAAGTTTTGACAATTCAAATGTTCATCTCAAGTTGAGAACTCGGATCTGTGCTGGGCAACCAGAACAGATGGGTCAACTTAGGAAGACCATAACTCACTCAATTTTGATCCAAATTGAGTGATTATTGAATCAAAAGTTTACTTTTTGTGTTATATTTAAATCCTCATTGGTTTGGAGAAAATACAATTTGCTTTTGACCTTCAACCAATGGATACGAATTCTGTGTACAATCTGATTTGGCTGTTGTGTATACTAGTTTTACTAAAAATTATTTAAGGGATTGTTTAAGCCTAATAAAATGTTACAAAAATATATATAATATGTTAAAACATAAAATTATAACATATAAATTTGTGTGGACAGAAAATAAAATTAAAAATATAAAAGGAGTATTTTAAAAAGGCCTAAAAAATAAAACAATCTATAAACATGACAAATTCAATTTTTGACACCAAAATGATTAAAGGATATAATATAGCACAAAACATACTTACACAATGTAGTACAAGTATCATCAAATGAGTGTGACCAAAATTTGTTATACATTATGAACACTTATCAAGGTCAATTGGTTGAAAGTCTTGCGATTGATTATTATGGTAGACACGAATGTGACACAAATTTTATCACCTTAGGTTAAAGGTGAACCAAGTTATAAAGAGATCAATTCCAAGTACTCATTCTCTAAGAGGTGAGTTCATAGCCCTCTTTACATATTTCATATTTTATACTTCAGGGTGGAAAACATACTGTTACTTATACAATTTTTTTGAGACAACTATTTTATCCTTTGCATTCATGTGACTTTGTTGTGAATTGTATATGCATAAGTAGGCAATATACAACTTTACAAAACACATTATCGTAAGTTCCACGCTATCACCATCATTTAACTCGCAAGGCGAGCCGGTGGACAGGTATTGGATAGATCTATTCGGGGCTGACAACCCTCACCTAAGGTTTGGTCGTGCCAACCAACGCTTTGTTGTAGGCAAGTAGGTAAATATACTCCGCACAACTTGGTTTATTTATTTTTATTTTGACAAGTGTTGTGTGCATTTGTTTCTAGGCAGACAAGTCAGAGGCTTGATTGTGAGCTCATGGTATTTACTTTCATTTCAATTGTTATATGATATACTAGGCATAACAACGTGCGCACACATATTTTATATTTTGTTGAGTCAAAACCTGTGAACTCACCAACTTTTGAGTTGACTTTTAAGTGTGTTTTTCAGGTAATGACAATTAGCGAAGGTGCATTATCAAAAGATAAGTTTTGTAGTTCATTTCTTGCAATATGAGACAATTATTTATTATTTTGGTTTATTGGGTTGTATTTCTGCCCGCATTCGTTTGTCATGAGATTTTGGGATATCGGGATTTTTCTCTGTTTGGTTTAGTTTTTTGGTTGGTTGTGTGATTGTGGATTGTTAAAAAATTAGAACCCTTTATAACCCGCATATTTAAGCAAATTTTTCCGAACGTACGTTGCAGTACATTTAATGAAATATTATTAAATTGTTTTCTTAAACTAATGTGCTATGTGTGGATTGATACTAACAATATAGATGAAGTCCAAGTGTGCAGGTACAAGAGGAGCGTCAACACTCTCAATATCGATGGCCTAATGTCGATGAGAAGTGGGATGGTTGATACTATAGTATCGATGGTCTTCAAATCCGGTCTAAGTACATTGTGTCGATACTAGCAGCATCGACACCACCTCCCAGCCCCTCCAACCATCAATACTGCCACACCCCAAGCCGGCGGGCTGGATCGACTTTCCCGTTGGACGGAAGGTTCTCAGGGCGCGATATCGTGTGATAATCAAGATGATCAGATTGTTTACATAGCACATGATATATAAATGAGAAATGCTAACATGACAGTGATATAGAATTACAAAGTTAAATTACAATGTTTCGTTCATAATTTAACTAAGTAAATCTATCCAAAAGAATCAATGAGTTTCTACCTTGCAACTGTACAAGATCTACAAAATATGATTCATTGTTTTGTCATTCAAAATATGCTCGACATAAAATGTAGCTAGGTCTTCTAAAAGTCCACTAGTTATATCCCTGACGTCTGATGACTAAGCATGTTCGTCACTTGAGAAAACATGCATTTAAACAAAGTCAACACTAGGTTGGTGAGTTCATAAGTTTGATAATTGAAAACATTGATTTGTTCACATACACAGTCATAATGTCATACATGATACTCGTTATTGTTTGATTCATCTGTTCGCACAATGGCCTCTCCATAGTTATATTTACAAGTAGTGTCTCATCCTATTAGCTATGCTTATATATAGGGTATACGTAGGGGAACAAGCCACAGCCGACATCCCATCACATACCTAATAGAACTCAGCACCACTTGCAATACAACTATAGACACCCATTTTCATCTCACATGTTCATCCTGTTTGATATTCACCCATCTGTTTGTGTTCATCACCCAATGTTATATGTAGAATAATATAGTAAGAGGGGTTTAGTTATCAAACCGAAGTATTGATAAACCCTCAATGTTTTAAGGAAAATAGATTAATTTAATCTTATCCTTATTATTATTCTCTCGCTTGTGGGGTTAACTGTCAGTCACTACTTATATTAGAAGTGTAAGTTAACCAATCGATGTATGTTCTCCGCTTGTAGTGCATAGAGCCTAAAAGGAATCCATTGCAATCCTCACGTATCAGATTACAATGCATCCGATTTACCTCTACCACTTTGATGTTCCCATAAACTTCAACGAAACTATTACCAGCAATGTGTCATGAGAGAAAATCAATTCTTCAGTCTACTAGTCAATAGGATCGAAGGATTAATTACATTATCACTGCAGATTAATATCACCATGTGTCGCTTACCAAACCCTGACTGTTGTCACCCTGTCACCGATCATACGTTACCGACCAAATGATTAATACGATCAACATACCGGCCCTACCGTCCGGAGGTTTGTCAAACCTATGATACCACTATGCTATCGTCGGTTTAGTCACGTCAAACTAACTGGTAGACGATTCTTGTGAGGGACTTACAATGATAAACTTGAATACATGAACACATGATTGTTGTGATATAATACAGACAGTTCAATAGTAATCAATTATTGTTGTGTTCGCCAATGTTGTTTGTTCTCAATGTTGTGTGTTATCGTTGCTTCTAACAAAGTTTTATAAGAACTTGTTTTATTATACGATGTTAATTGTTGTTTGAATGATATTGTTATCAAGAAGTTATGTTATCATGATTATCATTCCTGTTGTTCAATAGGGTCACCCTGTTGCCACTACAGTGTTGTAAGAGCTAGTCTTACCACACTTAGTTAGCTCAGGTGGTGGATGATGTCATGAAGTCATGTGGACATGATCATCACTCCTGTTCTCGTTGATGTTTGTTTCATGTTATTCCAATTGCACCGAGTTGTAAGCATAGTGTTATAAGAACTAGTCTTATTACACTTAGCTAACTCCGATGGTGAATGATATTGTGAAGATATATTATCTTCATATCATTCTTGTTGTTGTTGTTATTGTCATCATGTTCACCTGTGATACTCTCATTGTTCGTTCATGTAAGAATAATTAAGTGTTATAAGATAAAATCTTAAAACTACATTATTCTATTGTGTTGATGATTCATGAAGCTACATTATCATGTTTCATCCTGGATTTCTCAGTTATGTTATGATCATACAAGCATGCATACAATGATTTAGCATGTTTCTCATCCCCGAGAGTTAAAATCAGTTAAGATTAGAAAAGGGGTGTATGAACTCACCTTGTAGTTGTTCTGGTTGACTAAGTATAAACAAGAAATGCACGCGCTCGTTGTTGTTCTTGATGTTGTTTTCACGATCCTATATTGATTTCACGTTGTTTGTAACTTATAAGTACAATTTATAGAGATTCGTGTATGTATGTGTTCGCCCTAAAGTTGGCTAACACCCGTAAGTCTCGGTCTTCATTCGGCCTTAATTCAATGGTTATAGTTTATACTAACACTTAACCACTTTAAGTTTAAGCTTAGTACGTAGTATTGTTGACTTTATGTTTCACTTGCCTTAATTCATTTTTGAAATTCCAAAACTTTATCATGATATGTTAGTTACTTGTATTAATAGGATCTTTGTAAAATCAACCTAAGTATAAATTTAGGTTTATAGTTTAATATCATACATGTTGTCTTTGTTACCCTTGAATTAGTTGTTACATAGTCAAAAATCAACTATGCAACAATCCTTGTAAAAATTTGATGCTCCAATTTCTTTGTGAATTTCATTAGACCAATCCTACCACCTTTGTAGTAATTGAGGTTACCAATCCCATGCATGTTATCCACCTTATTGGTTAGTTTCAAGTGTGTGTTTTTCCATATTAGTGATGTGGGCCGAATCCCATAACATGGGCCGAATGTATGTGTCATGGGCCGAACCAGCCTCTTGGGCCGAATGGCTTGGCCGTATGAGGTGGCTGGCCGAACCAATGTGACCCGATCGAATAGATGGCCGAATGAGAAATGTTGGCCGAATAGGGTGGCACCAAGCTAATGGACTTGCTCCTTCGGTCGAATGAACAGGTGGTCCGATTGAGCCCTCCCTTCTGACCGAATGAATGAGTACATGCCGAGAGAATGAGGTCATTCGGCCTTGGTCCCCCTTCGGTTCTAGGCCTTTCGACCGGCCTGGGTGGCGCCATTCGGCCACTTCGAACAGCTAGGTTCGCACCTTTATTTTCGAGCCAAATGATCGAATGCCACGGTAGTACCTCTACCCACTTCACCCTGATGTGTTTTCGTGTAAGGTTGAGGGTTTCTAAGGTGATTTGAACCGGTTTTGCAGGGAAATTCGAACAAGGGTTACAAAATCCCTAGAAACCCGAAATTTGCAGACCTTACACCTCGAATTTCGGTGGTTTTTGCTCTAGATCGGCTGTACTTTTAGGTAGCAGATGATTATAGCTTCGTTTAGACACCAAGAACACTCAATTTCATCAAGAATCGAGTGAGGTCTAGTGGTTTGAAGATCAAAACTTTTAGAGAGAGAGAGAGAACCGGGTTTTGAATGTAGAGAGAGAGAGAAGATGTAATAAATGTGGTGGATGAACTCATTTAGGGTATTTATACCCCGAGTGGGTTTGGGTTCGTTTCGTTTCGTTTGCTCGGTTCTCGTTTTCGTCGCGTTTCCGGCACGTTACGCGCGTAATTTACGAATGTTAAATAAATGGTTTTTTTTTATTTAATAGATTTGAAAAAGGTTATTCCTAGTAAATCTTTCAATTATTTTATTTTAATTTATTTCATCGAAAACGATTATTTTAAAGGTTTCGTTAGATCGCGTCACCTTCGCGCGTATTCGTTTGAATCGTCACCCGAATGAACACGACGATGGCTTCACTTTCTGATTTTTGTTTTCTACTTTTCAGTCATCATTTCAGAACTTTAAACTCACAGACATGTTTGTGTGAATCGTCACCCACGCAAACAAACTGTCAGTTTGTTATTCTGAAACAACACCGTACTTATGTTTTGAATTGTGTTTCCTCACAAACGGACTCAACTATACTTTCCTGTTTTCACATTGTTCCCATTGAATTCACTTTGTTTTCAAACTGCGTTGTCGGCCATCTGATTCCTATCATCTATGGATATCAAATTGCAACCGATATGTTCTTGTCATTTGTTTGTACACTGTTGTTTCCTTTGATTCGTTGTATTAACTGTATATAAGTTTTCACTTAAATACCTACAATCGTCGTTTATCGTGAGTTGTTGTACTTACAGTATTTAAGTTTTCACTCAAATACGTACAACTGTTGTTTTTTTTTCTGAGTTATGTTATCTCACATTGTTTACACATTGTATTTACACACGGTAAATAGTGAAAGTACACGTACCGTACGGACTTGCCGGATGATCAGGTACTGGATGTCACAGATACTACTAAGTTAATCTTGTCCAAGTATTCTAAACCTTAAATGAGCCAAAATTAATCATAACCAAATGGTTAATTGACCGATTAAGCCTAAGAGGGGTCGGATATGAGTGATACAAGACCCTCATTCGACTCTAGTTGGCCTTTACATGAAATATTCAAACTTGAGCCACCTTAACCTTAACCATAACTTTTCATTATCATAGCAAGTGCTTAACACAAGTATTTGGTAAGTATATCATGGACACATGGACTGTCATTAACATAACAACTTAAAATAACACCATGAATGACTAAAGGCTTGCATGGTGATACATGTATCATATTTTCCAACGTTTAACTACATTCATATTGACTTAAATATGGTTTTCAAATTTAAAGTAACATCTCTAAAAGCCCTTGTATCACAAGTCCATGGTTACGCTCAAGATTTGTAATTGCAAGGGTGAAATACCTAACATGGCCCTCGGGAGTAATCATAACATAAACCATCATTCATAGCATAAGAAGAAATAATACATACAATGTATGAACAATCAATTTAAATTAAATACAGGATCTTGAATACAACCAAATCACAAACAACGAGCGATAGTATCGATAACCAAGTTCAATTCATTTCACATTAGAGCAAGGTGAGATCATAGCCCCTTTTCTTATTTTGAAACTCTTTGGGGTGATACATGTGACTAACAACTTTTAAGGATGTTAAATACTTAAACAATTTTCATCAAACCACTTTTCAACTTATGTTGGCAAAACATAAATCTTTTCAATGATTCAAGTGAAAGTCTTTGAAACATTTGCAACTTGGTCACGGTATTCAACATCATCAACAAGATACTTTCGTATAACTTGGTTTTTCATAAGTATAACATAACCCGTAACATGGTAATTATTATTGTAAACAAACTTTTCCATATCTTGTAGTCATCATAGGAACTTCAAGGGTTGGATTCCGTATTCTTAGTTTTCCAGGCTTGAAGTTCATCATTCAATATGTCGTTAGTACTGGGTGCTCACGACAAGGGAAAGCATGCACATTACGACAAGGTCGGAGTTAGCTTTAAATTTTTTATATAACTAACTGCGGATTGGGCGCATTAACGGCAATAAGGAGTTGTTGTTAATTAACTTTAACAACATGGGCCGTATTGTATGCATTCTTGGGAATACAGAGTTGGTATTAATTAACTTTACTACCATGGGTTGTATTGGACACATTTATGTCAACTTTAGATCTATCTCCAAACATAAAAAACTTATGAAGGTAAAGTCTAAATTTTCAAAACGTTATTACATGGATCAGGCACCTAAATAATTAATATATATATATATATATAGGGTATGGATAATTTGAAAACCTTTACTTAATGCAAAAACCATGAAAACCACATATCTAACCATTAATTTAAGATTGTGTGGTTGAGATTAATCTTGGGTATTTTGATTTATTTAATTGTTTGGTAAAATCTTTGAAAAGTATAAAAAGGGTACATAGGTCTTTCTACCATTTGTACTTAAAACCAATATTTTACTTTTCAAATCCCCAAAAACTGTACACCCACCTTTTCCATACCAAAAACCGCTGCCCAAATTTACTCCCATTTTCCGGTGTTGTTACGCTTAAGCTACTGACATGTTACAACATTTAAACGTTGTATATACATATATAACACATTAACATAAAATTTTAAAACTAAAACAGTTACATTAAAACTAAAACAGTTACATGAAAAAAAATTGATTCTTCAAAAAGTACATAAGGTACAAAAGGTGCAATCATGACCTGTCACATCGGTTAAAAAATTTTAAAAATTCCTTGAAACTGATTCTTCAAATGTAACATATACGTAATATAAGTGTAACTACGACGCATGTCGCACATTTCGAACACATTTAAAAAACTTCTAACAACAAAATCAAAAGACAACTTATATGAAAGCATAAAAAAGAACAAACACCCTAGATGTTTTTTTAAACCACGTTTAACATTAATAAAAAAACAAAAAGTGTATGCTATTCCCTACTTTTCGACATTCACGATAGCGAGATCAAAACCATTTGTCTTGCAATTACATGAATCATGCCCAATAACCTAATTCTGACATGTACAACAAGTCCTATGTGTAAATCATATATAAATCATATGTAATATAGTTGTTCACAGTAAAAGCTATCTAAGTTGTTATATGTAAACCTTGTGTAACGAACGCAATTTATCCGTAAAACATATGTAATATAGGTGTTCCTAGTAAAACATATGTAATATAATAAAACAAAGATTGTAGTTAATATTTAACATCTTTGTAACATAGGTGCATTTACAAACAAGTGAATTCTAAACTTGGATTGATATTAACTCATTTCAGTTAATAAATTCATTAAAATTCCGGTAAAATAAAATGGCACAAGCATGTTAGTTTATAAAGAACACAAATATATCACTGATTTTTAAAATAAATGAATTTATTTATTAATAAAAATAAATTAACAAGCATAAACGAACCTAAACGAACAAATATAAACGAACATTCACAAACATAAATGAACAAATGAGACGTGTGTTCAGGTTCGTTCGTTTAGTTAAATGAACAAAAAAATTTTGTTCATGTTCGTTTACTTACTAAAAAACTTTGATGAACGAACTTTTTACTTGTTTAGTAAACGTTCGGTTCATTTACGGGCCAAAAAAAGTTTAAAAATTAAAAAAAACTAGATGAAAAAGGTAAAATCAATGGTAACATCATTGTATTTGCTATGATGCGGCCTAGGAGGCTGCCTAGGCGCCTCCACTAAAAACCATATGTAAAACAATGATAACATCATTGTATTTGTTATGTGTAATGACCGTAATTTATATGTAAAACATATGTAATATAGTTGTTCCAAATAAACATATGTAACATAGTAAAACAAAGATTGATGTTAATATGTAACACCTTTGTAACGTAGGTGCATTAACTATTTAACAATTCACGAACCTGAAAAACATTCGTAACATCGTTACATTTGTTATGATGCGGCCTAGGTGGCTACATATGTAACATAGTAAAACAAAGAATGATGTTAATATGTAACACCTTTGTAACGTAGTTGCGTTAACTATTTAACAATTCACGACCTGAAAAATATTGTTGACATCGTTACATTTGTTATGATGCGGCCTAGACGGCTGCATATATAGGGAACACAAACATTTAAACGAGCAGGGTTTTCTTGTTCGTGTTCGTTCGTTAATAAACTTAGTGTGTTCGTGTTCGTTCATGTTGGTTCGTTAATACTATACATGAATGGTTCACAAACATAGACGAACATAAGTAAACGGACATAACTAAACAAACATAAACGAACATGACTAAAGAAACAAAACAACCATTATTGAACAAAAATAGTTAAACAAACATGAACGAACAAATGAATTGTAAAGTTGGATTGATATTAACCCATTTCAGTTTATAAATAAATTAAAATTCCGGTAAAATAAACGAACGTTCACAAACGTAAATGAACAAATGTGATGTGTGTTCATGTTCGTTTATTTACTAAACAAACTTTCATGAAAGAACTTTTTACTTGATTGCTAAACATTTGGTTCATTTACAGGGGTCAAAAGTGTAAAGAATTAAAAAATAGACTAAAAAGGTAAAAACATTGGTAACATCGTTGTAGTTGTTATGATGCGGCCTAGGAGGCTGGCTAGACGCTAGTGTGACACCTCGCAATTTCCAGGTCAGCAATTACCTTATATTAATAATAATGTGTATTATTATTACTTACGTGGCACTAGAATTATGAATATTTAGTGTGACACGTGGCACAACAGTTCAAGCACACCGATAATTCGAGGAATTATCGTAAAACGCATGCACGTGTCTTGAATAACGAACGTTGGTAAACGAATCAAACCACAATACACTTTCACTACACTTAGATTCTAGGAAACCCAGAATAGGTGAAACAATGCTCATATGTCGAGAAACGACTATCGTAACCGAGAAATTCGCGAAAATCGGTTTGAAACAACAAAATTGGGCTTATTGGGCTCTCCCTGGACCCATCGCGGTACGGGAAGGGCCTCTGATTGGGCCTTCGCGGTACGTGACGCATAGGCGGGGAAATTCAAATTCACCGAAAGTCGTCGCGGTACGCGACGACCGATCATCTTCCTTCATCGCGATACGCGACTAAACGCCCCACACTCAAAATCTTTATTTAACCAATGTTAATCATTCTGCTACACCTCTACATGAATCCTCTCGGCTGAAACACTCAATCTCGACCAAAATCAACCTGCTACCACCATCTTCATCAGTAGGAAGCATCAAGAACAACACTTGGAGCATTATTGACGATTAAAGATCAAGATTCGAAGAAGAGATCGAAGAAATCGACTAAGGCCCTTGTTATAGCTGCTGTAATATTGACTTCAGCCCCTCCTACAGCTGCTCCAGACCTGTTCAAGCTCTATCTCGTCGAACCAAGGCCTTGTGAGGTAGTATCCATGATCAACCTATCTTAAAATCATATTCACACACACATGCAATGGGAAATACCCACATGCAAGACATCATATGGCACACACACGAATTTTGATTGTTTAGATCTGTGATATAATGATATATCCACTGATTTGATGATGCTAGGATGATCTATGATGATTTTGATTGAATATGATGATGATTTATTGATTTTTGCTATGAAATGGGTACTTTTGACCACATGCATGTACGATCCAAGTTGTTTTACATGGATATTGATATTGAAATGTTGCTCGTTATGGTATTTGGTATGATTTGCAAGATCTAGCATAGTTATTGTCATCAAGAAAGGGTCATTTGGTGATTGTTGCTAATTTTAGTAACTTTAATGTTACAAAATGTGTATGGTTGATGAAATGGCCACATGCATGTGACTAAATCTATGGTTTATGCTTAAAATGATGATATGATACTAATGTAATGGTTATTGATGCATTGAAATGGTTAGGATTGTTAAGAACAAGATTTTTATGAGTACTTCTAAAAATAGTAACTTTTTGTTACAAATTGTAAATATAGAAGGTTATGGATGTTGTAATGTGCATAACATGGTCATTTAGCATTTACATGATGATGTTAGGTGATTTAAATCATTAGAATAGTGAAAATATGTGTATTGGGCACAAGTTTCCATAAATGGAAACTTTGTTTGCGTGACTTGTTCATAATATCCCGTTTTGGCTAAGTTGAGTTGCCATGATAATGTCAAGAGTCTTAGAAACATGTTTGAAATGATTAATGATGACTAGGACAATGTGTTATGTGAACTTTCCATATTTAGTAACTTTTACACGCGAAACGTGCTTAATCGGCTAAGTGTAATTATGTGCTATGTGATAACATGCTCACTTAGGAAAAATATGCATATTAGAATAATCGGGTTATGATTTCTTGCATTACTTGCCTAAATTGGAAACCTTCCCGAAATAGTAAGTTTCCTCACGGAAGTGACTTTGGTATCCGCACACATCACACGTCACTAAATCGCACGTTGCACGATCACTTGAACCAAAAACCGTCACCAACGGGTCGTTAGGTCAAACACGGTCAACATGACCCACACGACAACTTAGAGTTGTTAACACGAACACGGTCCTGTGAGACCCATGTGTATGTGAACACGAACTTATAACAACTATGTGACATAGGTAACTGCTGGCCGGCGAGCTACACTGTTCTCGTAAGAACACACTCTACTCAAACTCAGGTGAGTTTACAGCCCCACTTTTAACTGCTTTTACTAAACTCTTGGGGTGAGAATTACATTGCAGCTGTTTTAGATATATGACTGGTATGTTGTAAAACTATTTTGAGTGTAACTATTATCGCATTAAGTCCTCACGTATCCTTACCGTTAGTTGTGTAACAAACGAGTCGTAATTACGTAATTCTACTGGGTTTGACTAGCCCACTCGGCACCAATGTTGACTGGAGGTCATAACGAGTGTAATTTCGATGTTGATGTCGGGACCCGCGGAGGCAAACGGAAACAGTCAAGTTTCGGTAAGATGAACTGACACACTCCACGGATCGTAGATCCAACAACTAAACTTAACATACCCAGTATATATCTGTTTACTGATTTACTGTCTGTATAAACCTGTGAACTCACCAACTTTTTAGTTGACACTTTTCGCATGTATTCTCAGGTAACTGAAGGACCGCATGCTAGGATGCGCACAAGGACACATTAAGGAGTCTGGCATGCATATAGACTCCAGTCCTAGGCTTATGTTTGAATTATGTCTTTCAAAACAATACTGATGTTGTAGTGTCAATTAACAATTTATCTTTTCGCTGTAATACTTTATTATTCCGCTGCTTTAACTATCAAACATTTCCGCTGCTTTATTATGAAAACATGTTTATTTTACAAAACTGTGTGTTTATACAAATCATATAGAGTCGATCAATATGACCATGAGCTGTAATCCTGGCCACGTCACACCCGCACGGTCTGACACCGCACGTGAGAATTTGGGGGTGTGATAGGCTATGCTCCCCTTCACTAAAAAGTATATGTAAAACATGGGTAAAATCGTTGTATTGCTATGTGTAATGAACGTAATTTATATGTAAAACATATGTAATATAGTTGTTTCATGTGGATGTGACCCACTTTTTATGAACGAGAGACAAGATGATTGTAGACAAACATGAGAAATAGTACAAAAAAGTTGTCCTTGGTTCTAGAAAGAAAAGGACAAAAAGCCCAAAAGTATTTAAAATCTGTTACACATTAAATAAAAAAATTCAGACCATATGTAATCTTTACGTAACAAAACACGTACACTGTAATATAGGTGAGACCCAAAAAATAACAACGTAACAATAGTTTAACTTCTGGGCGTTGACTGATGCCCAGATGCGGAAAATCTCAAAACAGCAAATGTTACGTTACTAAAATATTTAAAATGACTGGAGAATAAATAATCGGTCTTCGTGTGTGACACTTTACAAATGTGTATAAAAACAAACATGTAAAAAAAATACATATCAAATAAAAAAAATTCAAACCGCATGTAATCTTTACGTAACAAAACATGTACACTGTAATATAGGTAAGACCCAAAAAATATCAACAACGTAACAATAGTGTAACTTCTGGGCGTTAACTAATGCCCAGATGCGAAAAAATTCAAAACATAAAATGTTACGTAAAACGAGTGTAACTTGTGAACGTTAACTGATGGGCAGTTGGTATCAAAATTCAAATCATAGAAAGATATGGTGTAAAAATAATAAAAAATTAATACAAGTACATAGGGGTAAAAAGACAATATTGCACAAATTAATTTAATAAAAAAAGGTGTAATGTGGCAAAATCTTGGTCACATAAAGTGGTTTTCATGGTTTTCGGGCTAAAGGGTGGTTTGCAAATTATGTATTCCCTATATATATGTGATCTTGAACACACACACACACACACACATATATATATATATATGTATAATATAATATAATAAAAAATGAGACCACTCACTATATAATAATATTAAAATCAGTATTTCTTTTCATGTATTTTAATTTATATATATATATATAGGAAATAGATAATATAATAACCCTCATTAATTGCGGTAACCCATTAACCCTGGCAAAAAACGCTCAAATCGCAAAAAAAAAATTGTCATGGTTTTTTTAATGCAAAAATAGGGGGGCTCCTTTTTTAACCGTTCGCTAATTCACAAGCGTTAAAAAGTTAAACGAAATGTAAGTTTGCGTTACACTGCGACACTTAAATAAATGTTCGCAGTGTAACGCAAACTTACATTTCATTTAACTTTTTAACGTTTGTGAATTAGTGAACGGTTAAAAAAGGAGCCCCCCCTATTTTTGCATAAAAAAAACCATGAAAAAAAATTTTTGCGATTTGAGCGTTTTTTGACAGGGTTAATGGGTTACCGCAATTAAGGTGGGTTATTATTCACTCCTTACCCTATATATATATATATATATATATATATATATATATATATATATATATATATATATAGTAATTTCATAAAACGTGATATTTTAAAAGTTATAAGAGAAAAATAAAATTTGAGTTTAATTAATTGTAATAATATAATAATAATACTTAAAATACATCTGTACGTACGATTATATATGACTGCGTGTGTTTTAATTGAGCTGCCAACGAAATGGAAAAAAAATTATAGATAAGCATAAACTTATATAAACCGTTATATATACATACTATGTTAATATCCGGTGCATTACTCGGGTTGAATAAAAATTAATAAGTACTTCATAATATAAATTTAAAAAATGTAAATGATTTTTTGTTTTAAAATATGATCATCGTTAAATAGAAAATAACATAATAATATTGTATTTTAAAAAATTCATTTTCAAAGTTTGGTTTCTAAACATTTCATTTTAAAAAAGTTGTTTTTAAAAAATTATCATTTTTTACAAAATAATAGGACGTTATTCGCTGGCCTTTAAGTCGTCCGTACATTATTAAATATTTGTATCGTTTATATCATTTTGATTGTAATTATGTCACAAACATGACTATGCATAGTAATTAAATAATAATAATAATAACTAAAATTATATATTAAAGCTACTTAAATTTATTTCGTAGCGGCCAGTTTTTTGGTATGTTATCTGATGTTCGTAATCATATAACCGTTGTCGTGATCAAATACCTCGGACATATTTACGCCAGCTACATTGTAAGGTTTAAAGTCAGAGTCATAACTGTTGTAACATATTTTTACATATCTATTTTGATATACGTGATCGTATATGCAATATGATATTTGAAATCGTGATGGAATGCCCGCCGCAACGCGCTGGGAAATCCACTAGTTTAATGTAAATTGCATAAATCCAAGTTACATATAAATTTAAATTGCAAAATAATAAATGGGCAAATTGAAGAAATCGGAATTACATGTAGATTAAAATTGCTTAATAGTAAATGGGCAAATTGAAGTTATTATTCAAATCCAACTCACCGATCCTGATCTGCAATCAAAAGGTAAGATATGAATCTAAGACGCACCCACGATCCCTTAAAATGCTATCATTATAAATGACTTTTAAATGTCGTTTTTATTATAAGCAATTAAGTACATGGAACTTTTAGAATTTTTCCTATAAAATTGGATATACACACACATACATATAGGAAAAGATAAAATAAAAAGCCTTTTAAGTATTTCTATAACTTTAAAACAAACTCAAACAAACTCAGATGGAACTCATTCTGACGATGTTGAAACCGTCTCTTTGAACTTTACAATGTTAGGTTTTAGGTTTTAGACATTTAGCTTTAATGTTTTTAGGGTTTAGGTTTTATAAATTAGTTTTAACTTTAGGTTTTATCTTTTGATTTTAAGTTTGGTTTTAAAGTTTAGTGTTTAGTATTATTATTTATGGTTTGAGGTTTAGAGTTCAACAAGACGATTTCAATGATTTGAAATATTCTAATGATTTGAAGTGAGTTCAATTGTAGCTTGTTTGTGTCGGTTTTAAGTTTTTAAAAATTCTTTTTGTACTCTTAAACAAAATGAACTTTTAGAAACAACCTTGCCCTATATATAATATAATTAATGATAAGAGAAAAGCACATTAAACCATTTAATTTTTGTTTAATAACAAGCGTGAACGGCTTCAGGCTGAATGACTGATTTAAGCTCAAACGGGCACACAACCAAGGGTATGCCTAATCGTCACCCTCCAGTCCTCCACCCACCAGATAAACATGAACCAGATAAACCCGTAAACCCTCTTTCCTGCTCAGCTTTGAATTCCTGACCTCAATGAAATACAACTTCTCCCTTTATTACAATACCGTTAGACTAGAAGCCCTTTCATTCACAAGTGTTATCTACAAAATTTAATACAATAACTAAAAATTGTTTACCTCAATACGTATATAAATTTTGAAGATATATGATATCCATGTAATTAACTTTGGAAAAATTACATATTTTTCTAAAATATAAGTTTTTAATACATAATATATAATACTTTTTATGAATAATTTTAAAAATTATATAATTTTACTACACTTCAAAAAAAAATGTAATTATCCATTAACTTTTAACCTTATATACTTATATAACTTTATATACCAACGAGGCGGTGTCTCAGCGGCATACCGCGATTCTTTCAAATGGGAGGTCTCGGATTCGCAATCCTTTCGCAGCAAAAAAGGTGTCTGTGTGAGATCAAGGGGTTTTCCTGTTAAGTTTTCTTCTATGGTGGTTGTAGTGATTTATGGAAGGTCTAGGTAACTATACTTTGGTTACATAACCTGAATATAGTGGGCTCACACGATTGAAACATTTATGGTTAAAAAATATATATATATAACTTTATATGGTGGTCCATATGAAGTGGCATCCAAAGCACTTTTATCCAACAAAGGGTTAGTGTCATTCCACACGCTTTTACAAGAAGCCAGTGGGAGAGATGTAAATAAACACCAACATTTTACAAATTACATGTCACGATCAAACTCGTAGCTTCCCCCGTACACACACACACACACACACACACACACTTCACCTCTGCATTCTCTCTATCTCAAGTCTCAACTCCCGATCGATCTTCTCCGGCGATCATCTTCTCTTCCGGCATCCTTCGCATTCATCAAGTAATCACTCCTCCATTTTTAATTTTTGTTCATAAATTGAACTGTTGTTTTCAATTTCACTTTATGGAGTTCCTTTAGCTGAAATTCAACCGCATTTATGAGAATTTGAAAAATTGATTCAAGTTTTCGTTTCAGAATCATCCTGCTCTGTAAACATTTTCCGACCGATTAACGTGATTTTCACCGTTGTATCTGTGTTGGAATGACATCGGGGACGAGGATGCCGACGTGGAAGGAGCGGGAGAACAACAAGAGGAGAGAGAGGCGGAGGAGAGCGATCGCCGCGAAGATATTCACCGGACTGAGGATGTACGGTAATTACAAGCTGCCGAAGCATTGTGATAATAACGAAGTACTCAAAGCGCTCGCCGATGAGGCCGGTTGGACCGTCGAACCGGACGGCACCACGTATCGTAAGGTACGCCTCTCACATCTCTTGTACCTTTAATCAAATTTTGGTTCAGTTTACAGAATTACGTTAATAGATTCAACCAAATCGCATAATCACCGTCGCATAAGACTTCACCGGCGACTAAGTCATCGTCGCTTTCTCCGTCTCCGTCGTCGGTTTGTCTTTTGAGGTGTCACGAGGTGCAGTTTTTACGAAATCGTCGGACAATGTACCCTGTGCGGCTTGTGCATATTCTGTGATCACTGCGCATTTTAGCAGACGTTTGTTGTTTCAGAGACGGTTAAGCTTAGATCATAAAATCAATGTTTTTATTTTTTTTTTCTGGTTCTGATCACTCTCCGGCGTACTTTAGATCCGACCGGGATTTGCTGAAGACTTCTTGGCGCCTTTTTATCTATTTCTTTGTTCTCTTTCGTTGAAGACAAGCCTGAAAGATTCCCAGAAGTGAGAAGACCTAAAGAGACGATATTACCCTCGTATCTGTTCTCAGTGCGGATTTAACGAAAGGGATATTTACGTCACTTTGCAGTTTGGTTCACACTGTTACAAAAATGACTTTATACACTTTGAAACCAGCCAAAAGACAAAAACAATTTTGATAAATAAGGGTAACTTTTTTTTTTTTTTTTTTTTTTTTTTTTTGTGTGGGTCTTTTGCTTTAATATTTCACTGATCTTTTTTCACTAGGTGACTAGGCGTGTGTACCCAAACCATAATTATTGAATTTTATGTTCATTAAAGGTGATTACTTCTGCCACTGCCGAAAATTTTAAATTCAAACAAGTTTTGTTTGTTAAGATTTTGGTTATTTGCACATTCTAACTTTTATAATTTTACACTCGCATGACCCATATATCACGTAAAGACTATTACATGGTGTATAAGGATCAAAAGCTACAACCCTAAATTCCGTGTCACACTTGATGCATGACTTCTATACTGACAACCTTAAATTCCCTAATATGATATCTTATCTGATAGTATGTGTGACGTATTGGGAAAGTATGCGCAGGGCTAGCTCAAGATTTTTGGTGCCTAAAACGAACTAAAAAATTGTGATTTTTTCCTAATATATATAAACTCTTATCTTTTATATAAGCTTATGACACAAAAGATATGGATAATCAAGAAGAAAGTTACAAAAAACATAAATCACAAACAAAATATGAAGATTAATTACAAATATTAAAACAAATTTTTTTACACAAATCATAAATTGTTTAAAAAATGCCCAAAAGCCAATGTGAGACTATTCTATTTGGTATAGACATTGTCTCTTAGAAAATAGGTCCTGCGTTCAAATCCGAAAAAGGAGAAATATTTAGATGTAGTTTAGAAGTACAAGTAAGATAATATGAATTTTAAAAAAACTCTCAAAAATTTGAGGCCTCTAGATTTTGATGGCCCTAAGCCAGGGCTTTTTTTTACTCATCAAAGCCGGCCTTGAGCATAGGTTTCACTTATTTCTTGTTGGGCTACTAAGATCACGTAGAGTATAAGCCTATACGTCAGTTGTATATATATATATATGGTTTATTATAAAGAATGGATTGTGTTAATCTTACACTCACATATTCAAGCTTACACCCGCTTGTACGCCTCATATAGATCCTTACGGAACATATATATGACACAATCTACGCCATGTATAGGTCTATACGCAGCGTAAGACACACTTTAATAATAGCAGACTATGTTATACGCCACGTAAAGATCTATGCATAGCGTAACCCAGTCATGTCAAGACCTTGATGTAACATTTTTTTCCAAATCAATATAAATGGACGATAATTCACCTACATTTTCAGACATACATTTGCTAAAACATTCCGGTGAAAATTTAACAATGTCGTTTCTGGAATACATCATTTTTTGTGTCAATTTTGATGTTTCACAAGTGTCAGAAAGTATTCAGGTATATTTATTAGTCATTAGTTGTATTTTTTAATACTAATTGTAGTATTTTTTAAAGATGAACATGTATAATCTTCATATGAGAAATGATCTCAAACACTTTCAGACTTAAACGAGAAGCCTAACATTCAATCTTATCCAAATAATACTTTCAACGTAACTTTAAAAATTCGTATTTCTATCAAAACAATGAGATATTTGTTTTGAAGCTGAGCCTTCATATATGTCATATACCAATTCCTAGTTCATGTATGAAGATAAACCTTCTGACCCCCAAGAAAGAAACAATGAATTTGTCAGTGAATCACTTAAAGAGAAATTATGATGGGAAGCGAACCAAGTATAGCATTGTTGACTTGTGTCTTATTAGCAAATTAATGTCAATTTGTAAACGAATTAACTTCTACACATACTATTTTTTTAAAGAGTTTATGTCTCATGACAAGTTGTTACATTGGGTAAAAAACAGACCATTATAAACGATTACATTACTATCGCCGCGAGATAAAAAAAATGGGTTTTATGTTATCATGGTGGTAAACATAATAGCAATGCAAACCAAAGACATTCTATAAGCAATAAAATCGAATGTCTATTTAAATTGGTAGAGATATATGATCACAAACGACATGTTTAATGGTTGTAGGTGAGAAATGACGAACACAACCATGATCCAACTCAACATCTTAAGGGTCTCCCATTTGTAAGAAGAGTTTCTTAGAATGAGCACATAATGGTGGAAAAATTAACAAAATAATACATGGACCCACGTAATATACTTTTAAGCATAAAAAACAAAACCCAGGCAACATCTCAATTCTAAGAGACATGCAACGCACAAAAGAAGATAAAAAATGAAAACCAAGTCGATGAAACCCCAATGCAGATTCTGGATGGGTTACTGCATTCCAAAGAGTGCATTTATTATACTCGATAAAAGCCTACAACAAATGTTATGGAGGAGGTTTTCTTTTGTCATCCTAAATCATACACATATACTGGCATGCATACTCGCATGTTTTGATGATCGATGCAACATACAAAACAAACATGCAAAGACTTTCATTTGTGTATATTGTAGGTGTCACCTCGACACACTAGTCGTTTTGTGTTACACATGTGTTTATAACCAAAAAACAAGATGGCAACCAGGGGCGGACCTAGCCCATTTTATGGGGGTCAACCGACCCCATGAACTTTTATTTTAAAGTGTTCTATATACGATCTGATCTTAACCGACCCCCAAGAAATTTTGACACCGACTCCCATGAAATTTTGATAACACTGTTGAAGCCCAATTTAAAACTATTTGGAAAGCAAAACTAATAAAATTAATACTCAAATAACCCAATATGCATTATCTGTAATTTAAAAATATCGAATTTTTGACATAAATAGGAGTAACAGATCTAATGGTTTTTGATTTACTTTGGTTTTTTTCATTTTTTATTGATAATCTGATCCGGCCCAATTCTAATCGGTCCAGAAAATGAAATATTTAATGATATACAATAGTCCCAATAAAGTTCCAACCCCCATTAATAAAATTCCTGGGTCCGCCACTGATGGCAACTACCTATGGATTCTTCAAAGGGTTAAAGAGATAGACAGAAGGATGTTAAAGAGATGACGAACACAACCGTGATCTAGCTCAACATCTTGAGGATCACACATTTGTAAGAAGACTGTCTCCGAATGAACACATAATGGTGTAACAACTAACATAACAACTCATTAGTCCACGTAATATACTTTCTAGTGTAAAAAAACAAATCTGACATTGTCTCAACTCTTAGGGAACTATACGATGCACAACAGAAAATAAAAAAATAAAAAGCAAGTCAGTGAAACTCTAATGTTGGTTCTGGAAGGGTTATTGCATTCCAATGGGTATGTTTATTATACTCGGGAAGATCCTGTCACAAATGTTGTGGAGGAGATTTTCCTTTGTCATCCTAAATCATACACATATTGGCATGCATTCCTGTATGTGTTGATGATTGACACAAGTCACACAACATATAAAATAAATATGTATAGACTTTCATTTGTGGAGATTGTAAGTGTCACCTTAACATCTATGGATATGCCTATGGGGTTTCCAAAGGGTTAAAGAGATGTTAAACTATTAGCTTCATACATATGTTTATCATCTCTTTAACCCTTTGAAGAATCCATAGGTAGTTGTCATCCCATTCTTTGGTTATAAACGCATGTACAATACAAAACGGCTAGTGTGTCAAGGAAACACCTTCAATCTGCTCAAATGGTTGTCTATACATGTTTGTTTTATTTGTTGCGTCGATCATCAACACATACAATGATGCATGCCTATATGTGTACGGTATAAGATGACAAAAAAACTTCTCCACAACATTTGTGGCAGGCATTCCTGAGTATAATAAATGTACCAATTGGAATGAAGAAACCTTCAAGAACCTGCATTAGAGTTTCACCGACTTGCTTTTATTTTTTTATTTTTTGTTGTGCATTGTATGTCTCTCCGTTAATTGAGACGTTGTTAGGGTTTTGTTTCTTTATACTTGAAAGTATATTACGTGGGACCATGTGTTGTTCAATCAGTTGTTCTACCATTCTATGCTCATTCTGAGACAATCTTCTTACAAATGTATGACTTTCAAGATGTTGAGCAGGATCATGATTGTGTTTGTCAGTTCTCACTTGCAACCTTCAAACATTTTCATCATATATCCCTACCAATTTAAATGGACATTCGATTTTCTTGCATCCAGAATGTCACTAGCTTGCATTGCTATTATGTTAACCACCACGATCACAAATAAGCCATATCTTTTTTAACAGATCGTCTTTTTTCTTTGATCATACTGTGATTATATTGTAACTGTTCTCTAGTGACCTGGTTTTTGCCCCAAGGCAGCAACTAGTAATGAGACATAAAGTTTAAAAAGATAGTATGTGATAACTTAATTTTTTACTAATATGACATAACTACATAAGTTAACAATGATGTACATGGTTCATTTCCCAAAATAATTTCTCTATTAGAGATTCATTGACAAATTTGTTGTTTTCTCCTTAGGGTTCAGAAGGTACGTTGTCATACGTAAATTCGGAATTTAGTATATGACATATGTGAGGGTTCAGCTTCAAAATCGAACTTTTAATTGTTTTGATAGAAAAATATGAACTTTCAACGTATGATTCTTAATTCAAATCAAAAAACTTATTCTCTCGATAAGATTGAACGTTAGGCTTATCATTTAAGCCTTAAAGTATTTGAGGTCAGTTCTCATATGCAGATTGAACAACATTCTCATCCTGAAACAATACTATGATTAGTATTAAAAAAACAAAGTACAACTAATGACTAATAGAATATACGTGAATGCTTTCTGACACAAGTGAAACATCAGAATTGTCACAAAAAATGAAGTTTATATTCTAGAATGACATCGTTAAGTTTTCACCGAATGTTTTAGCGAATGTATGTATGAAAGTGTTGTGAATTATCATATGTTTATATTTAGTTGGAAAGAATACATCAAGTCAGTGCAGTAAATTTTGAATTTATATACGTGTCGTATGTCTATACGTCACGTATAAGAATGTTATACACGGTGTATATGTCATATATGACGTTTTACATTATGGTTTTGACATGATTGGGTTTATACATTACATATAGATCTCTATGTGACATATAACATAGTCTGTTGTTGTTAGAGTGTGTCATACGTTGCGTATAGACCTATGTGTGGCGTATGCCAAGGCATGCATTAACTTTAGATGACAATGGTGCCTTATATATGCTCGCCTTATATAAGCCCTGTATGGATCTATATGTGGGGCATAGCTAGGTGTAAGTTTAATCACACGGGTGTAAGATTATCATAACCCTTTTATAATTGTTGGGGGTTATAAGTTAATTTTAATTTAATGATTGTGTTTATATTTGATATATTTTATCTATTTAATCAAATATGTTTAACAGGGCAATGTGTTCAGAATTATAATAAAGTATAGTGTAATAATATGCCTATACAAGTTGTATGGTGTATTTTCATGCCTTTGTTGAAGCTTGGATGATTGTTTTGTACCCTATACAACTCGTATAACTCATACGAGTCTTAGAGTGTTATATTTTTTTTTTGATGAAAATCTTTCTTCAAATAAAATAAACACAACTCTAAATTAATAAACATGTAAGCAGGGGCGTACCCAGAGTATAGAGATGGGATCGACCGACCCCATGAACTTTTTATTTTTAAAGTTATATATAGGATCCGATCTCAACCGTCCCCCAAGAAAAGTTTCCCCCGACCCCCATAAAAATTTGATGGCCCCAATAAAGCCTATTCTAAAACCATTTTAAAACCAAAACTTATAAAATAGTACCCAAATAACGCAATATGCATTACCTATGATTAAACCCAATTAACAATTTATAATTCAACTCAATACCTAACCACTCATAGCCCAACTTAAAAAAAGTAATAATACCCAATTTGTATATTAAATGATTGAATTTAACTATCATAATTTATGTTCAGTTCCTCTTAGAAAATAAACTGGAACAGTAACTAACCTGTGTACACCAAAATTTATAGATTAAATGATTATTGTACAATTTGAATAATTGAAACTTGTTAGCATGATTAGAAACTTAGTTGATTTGTGTATACTTTGTATATATTTAGGTAATATGGAATGGTTTTTCAAAATAAAATGTATTTGAATCTTGAATTTGTTGATTTGAATAGTATTCATTCAAATTCTGTGAAAAGAAAACTAATTTTATCATATCATCGGTCATCCTAATCAATGAGATTATTTGACGTACTTTTATTATGTCTTTGTGGTTTAATTTAGTTTCATTATTTTTTGTATGATCCGACCCGACTTCGTTTGAATTGGTCCAATAAAAAAATATTTAACGACAAATAATTGTCTAGAAAAAATTTCCGACCCCCATAAAAAAGTTTTTTAGGTCCGCCACTGCATGTAAGATTACATAAATTAAAGAAGATTAAAGAAATTATGTAACAACTAAATTTTAAAAAGTACTTAAAACTAAACCTAGTCAATAAAGATTGAATTAATTGAGTAATTTGAATCTGCATTGCATTTGTCTTCTCATGGTTATGTCTAGAGTTGCTAACAGAAAACCCGTTAGCCAAACTGATACCTGTTTCTTATCGTTCTTTAAATCGATTTTAGATTTTGGAAAAAAAACCAGTGGTTTTAGGACCGATTTGAGGTTTCAAGTGACCAAATCGGTTATCAACCAATTTTTCAAACTGGTTAACTGGTCCAGTTAAGTACAAAATCATTATTTAGTGGTTAACCTGATTCATTTAAACGGTATCAATTGCATATCGGTTTCAGTTCTAGAGCTTCAAAAACCAGGAAAAACTAGTTATGGTTAAAATCATTTTGAAACCATTGATCGGTTAACCGGTTCAATTATCCCAAAACCGGTTTTGCACCTCTAGTTGTAACTCCTTTAATGATTTCGTGTTTCTTCATCTACATTATTAACTACCCGTGAATGTCTGACACATAGTTGTCTTCCTGTTCTTTATGACCTGGTTGATCTTCTAGTTGGTCTTGAATATTCTGGGGGTTTTCATGAAATAGATTATCAAAAGCCCATTTATAGTACAATCATTACCATCATCATCCCATTCCTTGGGTTATGAAAAGTTTGTAGGCACAACCAACGGGCTTGCAGAGGACGAAATTTGAACTGTTTCCACAACCAAAGGTATTTTTGATGCATTTTCCAGAGGTGGTTTTGGAATGAAAAGGATACTACATCCTCTATTTGACATAATTCTAATTGTTAAATTTAAAGAATAAATCATAGATCCAGGTATTTATATGTTGCTTAAATTAAAACTGTTGATAACCGTTGAAATATAATATTTGGAGTATATCCACATGATGAAATACAACTGTTGAGAAAATATATGTTAATATAACAGCTGGAAATATAACTCTTTCCAATGTATAATCATTAAAATATAATCGTTGAAAATATATATTTGTTTAAATGCATAACAATATGTTTCGTTTTTTACCTTTTTAAAATATACAATCAACAACCAATCAAAACTAAAAAATAAACATACAAATACACAAACTATATACAATGATACAATCGGATGATAATGATGTATATTGAAACTGGGCTTAATAACCTATTTCCTGAAAAGCATAAAAAAACAAAGATCAACTAGATAATGAAGACCACATGAACAACCGGAAGATGAATTATTAGAGGTGACTAGAGGTGACTTATTAGAGGAGCCACGTTCCATATGAAGATGAATGCAAATAGTTTTAATTTCAAGTACTTTTTAAATATTAGATGATCATATAAATTTTATTTTATTTTATATAATCTTACATGTTTATTAATTTTAATTTATGTTTATTTTATTTGAAAATTTTTTAGTTAAGAAATATAACCCTATACGACTTTTATATGTTTATAAAAAGTGTACAAGGTACCAAAACAACCATTTGAACTTCAACAAAGGCGCAAACATGAACCCTACGAATCTTAAAGGTCAAATGTCAGGCATAACTTGACACCTATACTAGTCGTATAGGGGTGTTATTTGTGTGATATGGCAATTGCTCTGCAAATGACATTCAAATATCCTTCCCGAAGACAATAATGACGTTTCTTTTATCTTGTTTGAAAATTACTAGGGGTGCAAGCCTATGGAGCGGATGAACATTGGTGGATCTGCATCAGCAAGCCCATGCTCATCTTACCAACCCAGCCCATATGCATCCTATCACCCGAGCCCACCATCTTCTTCAATCGCGAGCCCGTCGTCGTCCTATGCACCAAATACCCACCCCGATTCACTCATCCCATGGCTGAAGAACCTTTCTTCATCATCCTCATCCTCACATACAACCAAACTTCCCCATCTCTACATCCACACAGGGTCCATTAGTGCACCCGTGACTCCACCCGTGAGCTCCCCAACTGCTAGATCACCTACACGAATCAAAACCAACACCATTTGGGGTGCACCCGCTTCCGAATGGTTCACTGGCATTCGACCCACATCCCCAACCTTCAGCCTCGTAGCAGCGAACCCGTTTGGGTTCAAGGAAACGGGTGGTGGCTCACGAATGTGGACGCCTGGCCAAAGTGGAACCTGCTCGCCTGCAATTCCTCCCGACTTTGACAACAATGCTGACATTCCAATGGCGGAAGTAGTTTCCGATGAGTTTGCATTTGGTTGCAACACAGGAGGGAGGGTGAAGCCTTGGGAAGGAGAAAGGATTCACGAGGTTTCTGGGTCTGATGATCTTGAACTTACTCTCGGAAATTCAAAAACAAGGTATGTTGTAATTGTTAAAAAATAACACTACTCTAAAACCAATTTACTTATTTGAAATAATCTCTAAATTAATTTTTATATATTAAAATTTCTAAATCTGTCTAAAATACACATACATGCTAATTTTTCTTCCTCGTTTTGGAAATAATACCTTGTAACTTTTTGTTAAATCAAAATTTTACAAATTTACATCCAAACATTTTTGCCAAAAAAAGAATATTAAAATTATACTATCACCAATTTAAGAATTGAAAATTCATTTTCAAAGTAATTTCATACTAGGAAAGTTTAGTTAGGTTTTTCAATAGACAAAACTTAGAGTAGGGATTTTATTGTTTGTATTTTTTAAAAGTTGTCACTTAGGGCGATTTTTCTTGAGAGTCACTGACTTGGTTGTTTGCGATCACGCTTTACCTATTCCTCCCAGTTAGTCGGTTATTGTGGAGGACTCTAAGGTTTACGACGGTAAAAAAAAACAAAATACCAAAATTAGGTTATCGAACTTTTTCGTGCATAAAGATATTGGTTATATAACATAAATTTGTCAAAAAAAAAAGAAAAATGAAAATAATCAACTAATCCACTTTAGCTTGTGACAGATAAAATGCAACTTGTAGAATAAATGGCCACATGGTGGTTGGAAGATGGATCAATGCAAGTTTGTGAAATTGTTCCTTTCTTTAAGTTTTTCCTTGTTAAAGTATGTTTGCCTGCATAAATCTCTCTTTATAATCAATGCAGCTTTCTATGTATAATTATTATATACTACAGTTTTATGCAACCAATTAAAACATCTTCTATATTCTATTAGAGGACACAGCTCAACATATAACTAATTTTGACTAGAAAATTACGAGAGTTGTAGGTTAAGTATAACAATGCATTGAAACTAGTTTTATATTGAAAGCAATTGTACTACTCTTAAGTATAACAAAATATAGCTCAACAAAAAATTGGGAGTTGAGAATGAACAAAATTTTACAAAAATACATACCGATAATTCATCTATAAACAATTATAATAAATGAACAAAAATGATCATAAACCAGGAAGAAGCTTACCCGTTGATTCAAATATCGACATCATAAAGATCAGGAAGAAGCTTCCCTTCTGAAGAAAAACTTGCATTGCTCTCGTCATTGTAAGTTGACGAAACGACCCATGGACCATCGGTGCTCTGGGGCTCTAGACTGTCTGCTGAGACGGTGGAGACTTGTGCTTGACTGTCATGTGATTTCATGTCAAAAGCTTTGAACCTCATGTCTGGGTTCCCTGGACCTCCTTTGACGACCACCGGGGGCTGAACCGGCAATTTACCTTCCAACATTTTGACCACGGCAGACATAGGTGGCCTGAGGGTGGGAGACGGGTTTGTGCATAAAAGAGACAAGTTAAGCATCCTCATTGCCTCTTCTTTTGAGTATTTTCCTAAACTTGGGTCCACTAGATCCAAAAGATTCCCCTGCTCTTGAAGCACATATGCCTTTCAAAAAGGAAAATGGAGATTATCAGTTGTTTTATCTCAAACGGGTCAAATCAAATAAAACAGCTAAAATGGAATCAGGCCAAACAATTTAAAGTATATTTTTAACAATACAATCTCGAATCTCCTAAGTTGTTTCTTATGAAGATTTAAATTATTAATGTAATTTTTTGTAACCATGTTTAATGTAGCCAAAAGGGTAACAATGGTAGAGGCCAATCAACTTTCATCATTTTATGGTTTAACTCTTCTGAGTTCCAACTTTTTCTGTAGTCTTTTTTTTGTCTCTTTTAACTCTTATTGACTTGTTGAAAAAGGCTAGACAACAATCTTTTATACAAGTTTGATTTATATAAAAAATATATCAACATTGTAAAGATTAAACCACTCTGAAAAAGTTTTAAGGGATTACACTACACCACTACATAAAAGGGTCAACGGATTTGATGAAAATGATTAATGTTGCTACCTCTACTTGAAAAAAAAAAAAAAAAAAAAAAAAACAGTTTGAAAGATTAAGTTTACCCAGTCAAGGAGGTAGACAAAGTCTTCCTTTGGCCTGTAATTTGTATTGCTTTTCCCACTAACAATCTCTAATGCAACTACTCCAAAGCTGTAAACATCTGCCTTATCCGTCAAGTACCCTCTCATTGCATATTCTGGAGCCATATACCCTCTACAAAATTAAACCAATAAACATCTCCATATTTGAGTAATTCTACCGATTCATGCAAAACGTAAAAAAAGAAAGAAAAAAAATAATCTGAAAGCTCACATTGTTCCAGCAATTCGTGTGCTGATATGAGTATTCTCTTCTTCATCCAATTTTGCTAAACCAAAATCCGATATTTTAGCATTAAGATCCTTGTCAAGAAGCACATTGGTGGCTTTTATGTCTCTGTGAACTATTTTCAATCTTGATTCCTCATGAAGATAAGATAATCCTCGTGCTATTCCCATACATATCTTCTTTCTTGTGGACCAATCCAAATTAAGTTTCTGATCCTCGCGACCTAGAGCATATTATGATTACTTAAGCTTATATAATATATAGAGGTGTAAACAAGCTAGCTTGACTCGCCAAAAGCTAGAATCAACTCAAATGTGCTCAACCTAAATTGAAGCTCATTTAATAGAAGATTCTGAACTTAAGCTTCATATATCAAACTTGAGTAGGCTGATGGGCCTAAATGAGCGTTACTTTACTTATTATATATTACATTATAAGTATTATTAATCTATATAATTTACGTAAAAGTAACTAAATAATTTATATTATGTTATACATGAAGTTATAGTTATAAATGTATATAAAAATATTTATATAATGTATTGAATAAAATAATTAAAATAAAATAATATGATTGAGCTCTTTTTAGTTAAACAAGTCAAGAGCGCCGCTTGTTTATATCCTTAATCTTTTGGAATATCAGGATAACGAAGTACTTACCAAAAAGGGCACGTGCAAGACTGTTATTTTCCAAGTATTCATATATCAATAATAATTCTTTTCCTTCGATGCAACATCCAAAAAGTTTTACAAGATTTGGATGTTGTAAAGCAGATATCATGCCTATTTCAGTGACAAATTCACGGTTCCCCTGTTTTGATCTGGAAGATAACTGCTTAACAGCAATCTCAGAACCATCTGAGAGTACACCCTGAAAAAAAATGAAGAAAAAAAAATGATATAATCTCCCATAAATATACAAGTAAATAAAAGAATTATGTGCATTGTTTTATTTTTCACCTTGTAAACTGGTCCAAATCCTCCTTCACCAATCTTATTAACAGGATCAAAGTTATGGGTTGCAGCTTTTATTTGTCGCAGACTAAAATAACCCGTTTGGAGCTCAAGTGCACGAAGCTCTGTGAAAACAATAATGATATTAGCTTAAAAGGGCTAACGGGTTAATTTCAAAAACAATACAATAGCCAGAGGTGACAATTTCCACATCATTTGGCTATAAATGAAAAATCTCGTATCTTAGAAAAACTAGTTAAAAGTGGTAAAAGTCGCTAAAAGTCTAGTTTTTCCATACATCCTCCTAATTTATTTTTATTCAAAAATTTTAAACTATTGCTGTAATAAGATTTTTTTCATAATTAACATGTTGATTATGTACTAAAAAATAAAAATGGAGGATGTAGTTTTTACAAGTCAACCCAAACTGACCCGGACCACACTGATTAAACATGCTATTTGACCTGTCTATCTTGGAGTCTTGACATCTCTAACAAAAAGCAAATTTAAATGCACAATCTTTATATATTGTTGATACCTCTATCTTCTTTATCTCCACCTAAATAACCTTTCTTCCAAAGCAGGGCTAAAATTAGCACAATAAATGCGCATGAACCAATCACAATTCCAGCTATAGCTCCACCAGAGAGTCCTGATCCTGTACTCACCTTATAGTCTGCATAAGGGAGAATAAGTAGGTAATACTTGCTCTTAAAAGGGAAAATAAAATGAAACTAATAAACTAATAATAAGATTAAAATGTCATTTTAGTCCCTATGGTTAGACAATTTTTGTCATTTTAGTCTAATAGTTTAAATTTTGTTATTTTGATTATTATGGTTTTATTTTATTGCCATTTTGGTCATTATGGTTTCCATTTTATTGCTATTTTAACCTAATTAAATTTAAATTTTTAGACTAAAATGGCAAAATGGATCAAACCACAAGGACAAAAATGACAAATTGACAATAAAATTTAAACTATTCGACTAAAATAACAAAAGTTGCCAAACTACGGGGACTAAAATAGCATTTAATGATCCCATGTCAGCATCACTATACACACGGACATTGGCATGACATGAATCAAGGAAATCATTGTCACATCAGCAAATTGAAAGATGTACTAACTTGGTGTTATTGCGATAGCGGATAAAAGAGGCCCGTATACGCCTCTATCTGGAATCGCAGTAGTCCCCTTCCCTGCCCAGTACAGGTGGATCTCCAAGGTGGTACCATTAATCGTAACATTATTATAATCTATGAAAGTACCATTGTCAACAACATTAGCACGTTCCACAATGTTGAAGTTTTTCTCTTGTAGAACCCCCTAAAGCCAAATGAAATGTGTAACTAATCCTCTAATTGAATATGCCATGTGGCAATCACAGGGCCGTTTGACTTGTTCAAACTTCTCAAATGACCAAGTTTTTCAAAAGGCCATTTCACCATTGTCAAAGTTCGAAAAAAGTCAAACGATTGAAAAATCAAAAGGTTTATTTTTTGGGAAAATTCTCAAAATAACCATTTGAACATGTTTTTTTCCTTAAAATGTCCATTTGACTTACAAATATCCATCCATTACGGGCGCCGGCGCCTGTGAGTGTATAGGCGTCCGCCTATACAGCCAACCAAACAAAGCTTGCCATGTGTCCTATATGGGCACCGACGCCCGTATACTCTGACACGAGCGCCTGTAATCTATGGGCCGCCTATAATTAATGAGCGGATGCCTGTAAAACTGTTTATGGGCGAGCGTCTGTAATTTACGAACGAGAGCCTGGAAATCTACAGGCAGATGCCCGTAAATCTACGGGCAAGCGCTTGTATAGGTCACGTGGCAAGCGTTGTTTGGTTGGGTATGTGGGCGGACGCCTGCATGCTTACAGGCGCTAGCGCCCATAAAGGGTATGGACATTTTTATGCATGAAAAAGTCAAATGGACAATTTGAGAGAAAAACTTGGTCAGATGGACATTTTGGTTATTTTTCTTTATTTTTTGAGTGATGTGGCAGCACCGTTCTATAATCATATTATATTATTTGTTTATAAATTGTGGGTTTTGCTCAGATAGCCATAAGGGTCATGGTTAGGCTATGTGTTATCATCAAGGCCCCATCACTGCATGTAGGCGTCACATAATCAACCAACATCATCATCCTCTTATCACTCCACGTCATCATCACATGTGTTATCATCACCCTCATCAAGCCTCCATCACCCCCTCTTTTTTCCCTTTCTTCTCCTTCACGCCGTGAAGGCCCTCACGGGCTTGCCACCACATGGTGGTCACGCCCCTGTGTGTAGTGGTGGATGTGGGTGATGAGGACGTGATGGAGGGTAGTCAAGCCCTCCTCACGCCTCATAACACATGGTCTTAAAACCCTAACTTTCAACCAACTATTGTAGTTTGTTCTTGATCAAAACCCTGATTTAAGCAAAAAAATGCTATAGCGTTTACAAAAATTACATTTTTGCCATTTTGCCACTTCTAAAATATAGAACCTTAACAAAGCTGAGTGTCACTTACTTGGATGGATATATCAAAATAGCGTCTTCCAAGACTACTAAAAGTCATGTCATTAGTATAACTTATTTCAGCAAAATGAAGCCTCACTTTATAACTCCCTGGTCTTAAACACAGTCCATAGTACCTGAGTGATGTGGGAGAAAAACGAGCTGTTTTATATATATCACCACTTGTCACATTTGGTGAGCGGAATGGAGCATCATCATTGCCCATGAAAACACCATTGGTGCTATAAGCCCAACTCTCGGGAGTATAAAAAAAGTAAGATCCTTCCTCTGTTAAATCTTCTTCATACTCGTTTCCATCAAAGTCTGTTCTTGGTCCACCGCAATTAATAAATAAAGAATGGCCTGCAATGTATGCCGAAGATGTTAAACAAAAGATAAAAAGTGTAAAACTGAGGCACATTTCTAAATCTATTTATGTTATGATTTTATACTAGCTTCATCAATCCAGGCGGTTATAAATGAAGCAGGTCAAAAGTCACGTAAAGGGTATTAATTCATACAATTCCCCGACTTGCTTTGTTTAAAAGTTTAGAAAAATTAATGTAATAATATAATTTGAGTTGTCATATTTAACACATTATAGCCACGTTACAAAAAACTAAAAATAATCATTTATATCCACGTGATTTAAAGAGTATAAAATTAATTTTTTTTAAAGCAGAGGAAATCTATTTTTATGCTCTCTAAACATATAACTATAAATGGTTATTTTAGTTCTCAAATAATATTAGTTCTTTATTAAATACAAGTTTGTGGTACTTCGAAGCCAGGAGTCTCTTTAAAAGCAACATTTTTATTCCATTGAAATAAATATAAGGTTGGCCTTCGTCTCGCTTCTTACAGACCCTAATGATAAGTGACACTTTATTACATACTAGATTATTACCCCGTATATTACACGGATTTGATATAAAATATTAAATAATTACTAATAAAAATTTAAAAATTGTAAAAAGGATATTTTAAGATAAAATGATTAATATACATATTAATAAACACTTTAACTAAACTTACTATAATAATAAAAGAAAATAAATTTTGTCACTTGTCATAATATTAGAACACTAATGCCAAATGTCAATTTCCTATTAAATTCATTTAATTTTCTCCTATTAAATAACTAAATTATTGTCCCGTGTATTACACGGATTTAATATAAAATATTAAATAGTTAATAATAAAATTAAGAAATTATAAAATTATTAATTTACATATTAATAAGTACTTTACCTAATGAAACAATAATTAAAAACTTCAATAAAAAAAATAATTGATGATCTTCTTGATTTGTAATTATTAATATAATTGAACTAATTAACATGAAAATTTCAGTTTATATCATGTCTAAATCTAAATTTTGTACTATAATAATTAAAGAAAATAAATTTTGCCACTTATCATAATATTAGAACACTAATGCCAAATGTCAATTTCCTATTAAATTCATTTAATTTTCTCCTATTAAATAACTAAATTATTGTCCCGTGTATTACACGGATTTAATATAAAATATTAAATAGTTAATAATAAAATTAAGAAATTATAAAATTATTAATTTACATATTAATAAGTACTTTACCTAATGAAACAATAATTAAAAACTTCAATAAAAACAATAATTGATGATCTTGATTTGTAAGAATTAATATAATTGAACTAATTAACATGAAAATTTCAGTTTATATCATGTCTAAATCTAAATTTTGTAAATGAAGAATATAAGGTATAATTTATGTAATTATTAATGTTAAATGAGTCAATTTAGAAATATCATAACATAGAAGACAAAAATGTAACTTTCGTGACAATTTTATTATCTTTGGTTTAGAAAACTAATAAACATCATTTGTATAAGTATCACATTTTTTAAAACTCTGATTTAAAGTTTATTTTACTTTTCAAAAAAATTTTTTTTTAAGAAAATGGATTTTTTTTTTCAAAAAATTTTGTTTTCTAAATATAACATAACATATTTCTTATTTTAAAATACTTTGATTTTAATTTTTTATATTTTATAAACTTTTTTAACCTTTCTTTCTTATAAAAAGATTTGATTTTAATTTTTTTAAAACTATTTTGCATATGAAAAAGGTAATTAATATTATTTTTTATTTAGTATCATTATTTTTATTTAATATGAGAGAGTATAGTTATTTAATAAAAGAAATAAATGAGTAGATTGATAAAAAGTGAAATGTGGCAATGTTTGTTTAAAAATTTGACAAGTAGCAAACAAATATGTTTATTTATTATAATAGTAAGATAAGATAAGATGTTTGTTTCTTTGTATCTTTAACACATTAATTATTTAAAATAAAAAAGCTTTAAATTGGACATATATGCCAACCCAACCTGACCTGTTTGGGCAGCACTAGAAGCATTCATTTAACCATGACCCACCCATTTTACCACCTCTAAAGAAAAGAAAAACAGCTTATTTTTTCATTCTTACGGTCGGGATTTCTGCTGCAAGTAAGTTGGTCATTCAAACACCAAGCATTTCTGTAAGAATAATTCAACTTAGATCACATCATTATATAAAATAAAATGTATATATGCGTACGCGTGCCTAATATAAAAAGGTGATGGGACATACTTGTTGCTTGTGGTTGAAGGTGAAAGAGCTGAAACTAAATTCCTGTAGTAAAGGCACCGAGCAATTAGAGAAAGTAGAAAAGTAATGTTTAACATAATAATACTAGGATAATTAACTTACAAACTAGATGACTGACAATTCTTTTGTTGAGACTGTGTAAAATTGTTGTAAGACAAGTCGCTACAATAAAAAAAAATGAAAGTGATAAAAGTCAAATGTTTCACAAAATACAATACTAAAAACATATCGATAGTTGTAAATTTATAATAATAATAAGGAGAATCACTAACATCTTTTCTTTGGAATCAAATATCCAGCTGGGTATGTCTCCAGATAGCGAGTTGTTATTTAGAAACCTACATCCATGGAGTCATAAGACACCATTTATTCTTAACTATATATAAAAAATTTTTCTCAAATATATACAAAAAATAAATATAAACGGTGAATTGAGGTGTCAATTATTTCTAATTAGTTGCATACAAGTTATTAAACTCTGTTAGTGTCTGAAGTGAACCAGGTATTGGACCAGTCAAACTGTTGAAGCTCAAGTCTCTGCAAGATATAAATATTTTGGATGAACAATTTATTAAAACAATAAAAAAGGTGCTGATATAATAAAAGATAGTTTACAAGTCCTTACTACCCTTTAATGTCCCAACAGATGGCAAAAGGACTTACAAAAGTTTCAACTTGCTCATCTGTTCTATGTCTTCAGGTATTGAGCCAGTAAGTAAACAGTTTCTTAGGATCCTGTAGTAAAATTATTTTAAACACACTTGATCAGGTTATGGCCTCGCTTGCGATGCATGCATATAATGTATACATGTGTTGTCACTCGAGAGGCAAAAGTAAAATTGTATTAATTTTAATGTTATTTTACTTAATTTTTGTGAAAATAACGTTAAAAGCGTTGAGTTTGTCGGTTAATTAGGCATCATGAGCCGGGGGTCCCATTGGAAGCAACATTTATATTCCTACGGGTTAGAGGTAAGGTTGCCTACATCTTACCCTCTTCGAACCCTACCTTGGCTTTGTTAATTGTAGGATATACTGAGTACGAAGACGACGATGACACTTGATCAGGTTAGTTAACTGATTATTTCATTTATTTATGCGTTATGTAACCAGCTTACAGTGTCTTCATCTGTGTCATATCTTTCAGATTAGGAAATCTCGAATTTGATGCCCCAGCCAAATCAGTTATCCTCCTGACAACCGTAAGTGGATATATGAGAACTCTGATGAGAAAATGATAAAAATCCAAAACAAAAAAACAAACCGAAGGCTGAAAAATATGCTTACAACTCTGTCAACTTTGTCAGCCGAGATATTTTAGAAGGAAGTGGTCCCTCCATTGAAGTTCCTTGCAAATCACTGCACAGTAAATTATATATAATGAATATTTTGGAAGTCGAATCATTTAACAAAAGAACGCAAAGTAATACTCACAGTCTTGTGAGGTTTGTCCAGTTTCCAATAAAATCAGGTATTCTCCCAGATAATGAACTCCCGTCTATCCTACTGCAAGAAGAGTACTCATGTTTCAAAATTTTGATAAGATATATAATGAATCACTAATTTACTTTTGAGTAAAAGGAAATAAAACATGACTTACAAGTCTTCTAAATTGGTCAGGTTGCCATATGATTCTGGTATGGCTCCTGTAAAGTTATTTGCCGAAGCAAGGCTGCAAGGAAAATGATCAATAATTTAATTTAACGATGAAGAAAAGATAATTAGTATTTGGAACAAGATCAAGTAATCATACAATCTTCTCAAGCGGAACAAGCGGCCAAGATTTTGAGGAAGTGGTCCTTCAAGCAAATTGTCTTCTACGACTCTGTTGAAAAGGTCAAAGCTGTAAATAAGCCATGGAAAATCAAACATGTATATAGAAATGTCATGTAAGGATCTTTACTTACAGCTCCTCCAGTGTAGAAATTTCACCTATTTCTTCAGGTATGGGCCCGCTGATTCGGTTCCCCAAGAGGCTCCTGTGAAATAAAAGTGTCAATGTGTGTTTGGTGAAAGAATGTAAAAACTGATGCAAACATCAAGTCTTACAAAATGCTAACACGAAGATGTCTGAAACCTGACGGAATGGTGCCATTTATATAGTTGCGACTTAGATCTCTGTGTAACAAGCAATACAAAACTCTTACTCATAAGATAAGAATGCCTATTTTCCATATACACACAATCTATTATCTATTATATTTAATAAATCAAAATAATTTGGGACACTTGTCAAAAATCAAGAGCATTTCACGCTATTTTTTCTAGCTTCTCTCTCTTCATAAATACACAACTTTAATAAAAAGTAATTATATAATTATATATTCTTTATACCTTTTTAATTAAAAAGTTCTTAATATCAAAAAAATATATTAGTTAATAGTATTAAATAATATTATCTTATATATACAATTTATCATCAAAAAGGATTTCTTAATATAATAAAAAAAATATTTTAATATCAAAAAACACACTTTTAAAAAATCAAATTATTATAAAACATGAAACTTTCAAAAAATTTATAACTAATAAAATCTTTTTATGATTTATAAGTCATTATTATTAACTATTTTTTTTTTTCTTTTTCAACTTGTGTAATAATAGATAACATCCTATAATTTTGTAAAAAATGACATTTTTAAAAACAACTTTTTTTAAAATGAAATGCTTAGAAACCAAACTTTGAACAAGGAATTTTTTAAAATACAATATTATTATTTTATTTTCTATGTAATGTTGATCATTTTTTAAATAAAAAAATAATTTACAATTTTTAAATTTATATTATTGAATACTTATTAATTTTCATTCAACTTTGTAATGCACGGGATATTAACTTAGTATGATTTATATAGTGAAATGGCTACACTGTTTACTGCTTCCAGCATAATGAAAGTTTGATGGTACACTTACATTTCTGTAAGATAAGTGAGATTTACAAATTCTTCAGGTAGAACTCCGGCCAGATTGAGCCCCTTTAGTTGGCTGCCATTTAAGAACACATATGGAAAGATATCAACAACACTAACAGATACTAAACAGTAACTAATTGACAAGGATACCGGTTGGAATGTAAACCATTAAATTGTTAGGAACCACTTTTTAGCTCTTGGATCATATTTCAATAAATGGTTAAGATCGTTTTCTTAATTATGTCTCTTTCACTCCATGAATCCGTTCCCTCACCCATAATCAAAAGCCAGACAAAAACCCAAAAAGTAGTTCCTTTAGTTCCTAATTATTTAGGGGTTCTCAATTGAAATCCACCAAGTACATTATATATAGACAGGCAGATTCATACATTCTTTCTATGTGGCAAACAGTGGCGGGACAGTAGCAAGTTACATTGCTGCCAATTGTCATTTTGCCATTCTTATCACGGGTATATGCGACATTAAGCTCAAGAAGTCTGCTGCAAAAATCAGTAGCAATAGTCCAGTTGCTATATTGCAGCTTAGAGGCAATTGACCTCATGGCTTCAACTGTTGCAAACAGAAAATGAAGAAATATATGAACCGGCATAATACCAAACAAACAAACAAACATAATTAGTACAATTTCATTTATAGCCAAGCTATAGGTAGGTTCAGGACAGTGTTGGCTTCAGTCGGCCCATGGTTTACCCATGGGGTCAACTGACCCCCAGGAAAAAAATTATTTGATATATATATATATGTATGTATGTATGTATGTATGTATGATTTGATCTTGAACGACCCCCATGAAAAAATTCACGGTCTTTCAAAAGATTAATCTCAAATTATTAAAATTAAACAAATACCCAAAATCCCAAATAATTCAATTTAAATTGGTTATAATAAAGCCCAATTATAGTTAGTCAATTAACACTTTTAGTCTTTAATATAATTCGCAATTAATTATAACCCATTTTATAAATCTAAAACTAAAACTCAAATTGGTAAATTGAAGAGACAAATTAGTCTCATATTCTCATACAATTGTATACGTTTGAAGAGTACAAATGTGTCCATTGTATATAGACAAATTTTTGGGCTCTCACCATCCAGATTATTAAGAAACCTTAGGTAAGGGCCTAGAGCCCCCAAATTTTTGGGCTCTCACCATCCAGATTATTTGTTTTGTTGTGTTGGATATAGACAAATAAAGAGCCCTCTCATATTCTCAATAGAGAAAGTTTACTTAGGATTATTTCTTGTTCAAAGTGATCTCACCTTGCTCGTTTTTGTTTCACCTTTGTTTGGTGTTGGCATAAATTTTCTATTAATATTACAAATAAAAGGTTTAGACAAACTTTCTAATAGTAAAATAAAGTATCAAGCCTATTAACAAAGAGGGGCAGAGTTTGTAAAATATCACCACCAAGTAAGTATTGCATTTCTAGTATTATGTGTTTATATTCATTATTGTTTACATGTATTTCCTTTAAATAAATTAGATTTTCAAAATCCAAATGACGCCTTATTGACTCATAATAATCCATACTAATAATTTGACCAAAGATAATCCCAAATTTTACTTACGTTCCTATGGCAATCCTACTAACATAATTAATCAAAACTTATAATCAAGTGCCTATATTTACTGACTATGCCCCTAGAGTTGCTTTTAATGGAAAATTATGATTATTATTGGTCTAACTCTTATTATGGATGATAATTAATAAATGAGTAAACTTATTTAGTAAGAGACAAATCAATATATTTTTTAGTTTTAGAATTTAAGGGCAACAATGTTTTATCAATGAGTAAACTTATGAAGATAGAGACAAATTAACAAATTTTTATGTGCTTTAGAATTTTTGAACCACAATTATTTATTGTAAGCAAAAAATTATTTACGAAAAAGACCTCAATTTATGTATTTGACTTAGGCTCTTCAAACTACCCATGGTTGGGAGGATGCCATGAAAGCAAACCTTACCTCTATCTCACGGAAAGAGAGGTTGCTCTAACCTAAAACCCCGGGCTCCAAAAACCTTTTTTTTTTTCCGATACTGTCATAATAAGATTTAATTTTATTGGTCGATTTTATACCAAATCAGATAAAAAAAACTTCCAAGATATGATCTTTAAAGTTCAACACGTTAAGATGCATCCAATGGAAAAGTTTTCCCAGAAGTTCATTTGTTCAATTAGACCTCACGTGACAGGGACCAGGAACCAACAATATATGTGAGGGGTGTTCAAAGAATACGAAATCCGAACCGTATCCGAAACCCGAAAAATCCGATCCAAATTAAAGATTCGGATATTCAGATAGATTCGGATCGGATTTCCGAATTCAATCCAAATAAACCCTATTTTTTCGGGTTATTCGGGTTGTTAGATTATTCAGATGAAAAAATAAGTTTATTTGGGTTTTTCGGGTTATTCCGTATTCGGATCGGATTGAAATATTTCGAATTCGGATCGGGTCGGGTCGGGTTTCGGATAAGGTTTTAAAATTTTCATATCCAAATAACCTCAATAGACCGTTATCTGGCCAATTGAACACCCCTAGGCCCTAGTCGATTCTGACAGGCAAGAAAGAAAACACTCAACTATTTGCATGGCTGACCAATTCAACACCCATATCCATTCAGCCTTAAATGCATAGTCGACCGGCCAAAGTCAACAAAACATGGTCAAACTTCTATCAAAGAATACACGCACCAGTTTAGGGCTGTTCAAAAAGCTCGTGGCTCGAGGCTCGCTCGAAAAGGGCTCGGCTCGAACTTGTGACCCACAGGATAAAATCCGGATTTCTTACCACTAGACTATTTGTAAATTATTTACATGGGATTCACCTTCAAAATACTAATGGGTTCACCATATTGTTTAACCCTTTAAAAAAATTTTTTTCCTACTAACATTTCGAATCACGGTGGGTTCCGGTGAACCCGTATCACCCTAAGTAGATCCGCCCCTGCTGACACCTACTGATACAACAATGATTGGTCTCGTATACCTCGTATATGACCTATACGCCTCATATATGCCTATACAAGACGTATAAAAGCAATCATTGGCGCTAAAAAATTCTGAAAAAAATGATTATCATTTATATGTCTCGTATATATTATACGAAATGTACAAAGGGTGCAAAAAGCGTGAGAAAAAGTCAAAAAACATGAATACAAAAAAGACAATGATAATGTAACTCATTTAAAATTCTGATTTAAAAATCGATTCTTCAAAAGTCAACAGGAAGGAAATAAGATACAGGGGGCCATATCAAGCTGACATGGGAAAGGAAACACGTTATCTCAAATTAATAATTTTGGCATTCACATTCAATACGGACGCAAGTTGTAATGAAAAAGGCCCATTCATCAAGTCTAAAATAATATATAAAAAACTTGACTTCGTACAACGGATTATATTATTATTAATCAACATATCTATTATAAATCAAAATAACTGACGGATATTTGTCACAAATCTAAAGTATCTCTATAATACTTTTCTCGCTTCTCTCTCCTAATGAATACACAAATTTATTAAATACTAATTATATAATTATATATTATTTATACATTTTTCAATTAAAAAAAGTTCTTAATATTAAAAAATACGTTACATAATAATATTAAATACCAATTATATTATATATACATTTATAATTAAAAAGGAATTCTTAATATAATAAAAATATTATAATATTAAAAAGCACACTTTTAAAAAAATAAATTATTATAAATATGAAATTTTCTCAAAATTTATAATTCATTATATCTTTTTATAATTTATAAGTCATTATGATTAACTATTTATTTTTTTCTTTATCAACTTGTTTAATAATAAAATATAACATCCTATTATTTTGTAAAAAAATAATGATACTTTTTTAAAACAACTTTTTTAAAATGAGATGTTTAGAAACCAAACTTTGTAAAGGAATTATTTAAAATGCAATATTATTATCTTATTTATTATGTAATACTGATCGTATTTTAAAACAGAAAATCATTTACAATTTTTAAAGTTATATTATTGAATACTTACAAATTTTTTATTCAACCATACTAACCTAGTACAATAATATACGGAGTATTACCATCTACAGACTACAGTAGACTTTGAGAACAACAAAGATTATCGTGAATAAATTAAGGGGTGTTATATTTGATCATAACTTAACATCCCTCTCTACTTATACGGATCGTATAGGTATTTACAAGTTGTATAGGTACACGGGTTGTATAAAGGGGGCGTCGTACGCCCGTGTTCTCCGAAATTCCCTCGCCCTCTAATCTCACCTACCATATATGACAACATAGTTTGATCCCTCATACAAGCTTGAGTGATGATTTAACATTAATCTATAAAATAAGTGTTTGATCGAATCTTCGCAACAATTTTGAGGCAGTCAAGAAATAAATCAATTAACAAGATTTCAGTAACTTTCCGCAGTAGCTAGCATCATCATCATCATATTCTCAAACTTAATTTACATTCAATTGACAGTAGTTGTTAAAACCTCCAAAAAAAAGTCGGTTATGTGAATGTCATTTCCGAAGTTAATAAGCGAAAGTATCATCAGTGATAACCGATTTTACTCCAATTTCAAAAGGAAAATCAAATCCATATAAACAATCATAACCAAAATCTGATGAACAAAACGATAAACAACAATATAAGAAAATGACGAAGACAGAGAGAGATTGAGATCAAATTGAGTAGCACTGTACCTTCTGCATCAGGCAAAGGTTGAGCGTCGGATCTATAACCATTAAAACTCGTCGATAAAAACAAAATAAACATGAAGAACTTGAAATCCGGCATCATCGATCGAGATGACTCCATAAGGTGATTTCCGTTGTTAATGCTCCGATCACAGTTCCTCGTGTTCCCTAGCTTGTGTCTATATCTGCGAGAGATGTAATTGACCGGAGTTACACCGGAAGACCGCCGGCGATTACAGTTGAGTAGAATGGTTGCGGAGAGACAGAGGGAGGGAATAAGTCAATAAACTGGATTAAAACTTAAAAAATAGCAACTTGTTGATAACGTAAACGGGCTTTAAATACGAATCGGCAAAGAAACTATAGCATTGGTCCTGTTAACTTTTACCATATTGTTGACGGATCCAAACGAAACACCGTTCCTGAACGTTGACTTTTCAACGAAATCAAATGATCTAATTAAAATCGAGCAACCAATGATGTGGTGTGGTACCGGTAAAATGCAGGTATGGGAGGAAGTGATTGAAGACTCAGGTCAGGTACGTATCTTAGTGGGGGCTAAGGGTGGCTGCCGCCCCTCTGTTTTTTCGTGTAGTAGTGTATATTTTCCGATACGTAGTGTAAAATTTTTTAAAAATCTTTATTTCGCCCTATCTGGGAAAAAAAAATTATTTCGCCCCCCTGAAGTTTCGGTCAAGCTCCGCCACTGACTCAGGTCTAGGGATGACAAAAAACCCGAGCCCGACGGGTTTACCCGAAACCCGCTACATATGGGACGAGGTATTCCCAAACCCGATGGGTATTGGGCCGGGTATGGGATTAATTTTAAAAATTTTCGCGGGTATGGGACGGGCTTGGGATTTGTTCATATACTCGTTTACCAGGCCCGATTACCCGATTATATATACTCGTTTACCCGTCCCGTGTACCCGATCATAAATATCATTTATATACATTTGAATTAATAGAATTTGTTTCTTTTTTAATCCTTTTGAACTTTAAAATTGTTCATATAATTTGTTTCTTTTTTTATCTTTGTTTTTTTTTGTGGCAACTACAAAAGCTTTTTTGAACCATTTTGTTAATAATTGTTATTTTTTTGTTTATCTTGAACAATGATAATCAACTTATAACATTTTGAAATTTCATGTTATTTGATATATTAGTAGATTGTTCTTGGCATATTTAACATATAGTTTTTTGTTATAAAAAAATAAATTTATTATTAGTTACCCGATACCAGACGTTTTTTAAGCCAGTTATTCTCAACGAATATATTTAGCTAAACCCGCCGGGATACCCGACGGGTAAATACCCGATAGATACCCGATGAGATTTAGGACGGGTATGGGACATACTTTTATAAATGGGTATGGGACTGGGATTACTCAAACCCGTCCCAAACCTGGCCCATTGCCATCCCTACTCAGGTCATGGATTCGACTCTTGATCCCACCCGGTTTTACCGGCCTTTCATCTTCGTGCCTTTGGGCGGGTGCGTGGGCCGAGTTTTTTCCGGGAATTGGTTGCTGGTGAGCTATGGGTTCCGTACGTCTGGACTAGTGGTCAGCCTGGGCATCATTTAGCCATTGGGGGACCGCGTACGGAGTACCCGACAGTTGATTGGTTGGTCGTTCAAAAAAAATCGAGCATAAATGCAGAGATAAGCTAAGGAACCAAATAGTCCTGAGTTTAAATTCAATAAAGTGGTTTTTTTTAAAGTATTGAGTTTCTTTCATAACTGATGACTTAGTGAAAGGTATGATCGGGTGATAATGCTAATAACACAATGATGATGCAGTGATCTGTTAGTGATCCAAAAATTAGTCGTTCAAAAAAAAATCGAGCATTAGTTTATAATATTTTATTTAAGAAACGTGACGTTTCACGCTTTCACATGTCAGTCGTCATTTACTTTATCTTTAGAGTTTTATATTTTTCTAAAATTGTGTCACCGTCTCAACGTTATTTAATCAAACTCGAATTAGGGTACGGCTAAAGATTTGAAAGTTAATCCAATTGGTTTACGGCTAAAGGCTAAAGCATTGAATTTTAACTTTATAAGTCTTGGTTAGAATTTTTATCACGATATCGGTTTCATTTTATCGATAAGTTCAACTTAAAGGTAAACAATTAGGACAGTTGAAATCTTATCATATGAAAGATCAAGCTTAGATAGTAGTAATGGGCTTATAATGTTTATTCTAGGGGTGTGCATGGGTCGTTTTTTTTGCTTAGTTCAAGCTCAAAACCGAAATTTCGGTTTTTAAACCCGTTTGAGTTCGGTTTTTTCGGCTTTTATCTTTTCAGAACCCGTTTGGATTCGGTTTTTTTCGGCTTTTATCTTTTCAAAACCCATTTGGATTCGGTTTTTTCTGCTTAGGCCTCAAATTATGAGTATAAAAAACAAACTAAAATATTATATTTGTTTTTCGGCTTTTATCTTTTCAAAACCCATTTGGGTTCGGTTTTTTCTGCTTAGGCCTTAAATTATGATTATAAAAAACAAACTTAAATATTATATTTGTACTAAAAATATTTTTTGTACAACACTACTTAATATTTAAAAATATATACAAAAATATTTAACTTTAGTAAAAATCATACGTGTTTTTTATATCCTAAGCCAATAATAATAATAAAATATATGATTTTTATTTGACTTTGGATATCAAGCAATAAGAAAATAAAAATAGACGGTTTATAAATTGTTGAAATTTTTGAAAGGTAATATATATATATATATATGCATATATACACATATATTTGGTTTTTTCGGTTTTTCTTTAATGTCAAACCAGTGGCGGATCCAGGATTTTTTGCAGTGGGTTCACCATTTTCCGACTTTTTAATTAAATATTACAGGACATAAAAATTTCAGGGTCGGGTTGACGGTTTGGGTCTTGTAATGCTCTTTACGTAATAACAGTGCGATATATTAAGTCAAAGATTAAAATTACAAAACGTCGTCATTAAAGAGTTCGAAGGTACATAGTACATTTTCGTTTAAGATTTCTGAGCTCTAAACCAAGCGGGAGTCAAGGGGGTCACGCGTCCTTGTGTGGTCCAAGGTGGCGGTCCTGCTGGCCATTCAGCAGGCATGGGTCAAGAGGGCAACGCTAGTTGTAGGGTTCTGGGCAACGCCCCGAAACCGAAACGAAATTTGCTAAGTTTGTATGACCAATATTAACTTGATCCGAGAGTTTAACTATTAATATCTACCATTTTGCTTGCTAAGTTTATATGACCGGAAAATAATTTTAACACGATCGTATAGAAACTTAATCATCGATTATCAAGATTTTCTAACAAAGATCACTTGTCTCAATCAAGTTGACAAAAATATGTGAAAGTTATATTAAGAATTCACTCTTAAAAATCTTAATGTGTTCATCTCATGATTCATCCCTAAAATATTAATGGTTTCACTCTATTGTTTAACTCTTTCAAAAAAAAAATTCCTACTTACGATTCGAAGCTCAGTGGGTTCCTGTGAACCCATTCCCATATAGGTACATCCACCACTGGGTCAAACCAAACCAAAACTTTCGGTTTTTAGAAAACTTACACCAAACCCGTCGGTTTCTATTTGGGATAGGTTTTTTTGAGTTGGATTCTTCAGTTTTTGGGTTGGTTTTATGTACCCTCTAGTCAGGGGCGTACCCACCTTGTAGGGATGGGGGTCGACCGACCCCATGAATTTTCTATTTTTAACGTTATATATAGGATTCGATCTCGACCAACCCCTAAACTGGCTTCCGACCCCCATAAAAATTTGACAGCCCCAATAAAGCTCATTCTAAAACCATTTTAAAAACAATGCTTATAAAATGGTACCCAAATAACGCAATATGGAACAATTTTTCAAAATAAAGCTTAGTTGAATTTTAAATTTGTTGATTTAAATAGTATTCATTCGAATTCTGCCGAAGGAAAACCTATTTTATCACATCGTCAGTCATCCTAATTAACCGGATGATTTAGTTTACTTTTATTATGTATTTGTGATTTAATTTAGTTCCATCATTTTTTGGGTGATCCGACCCTACCTTGTTCGAATTGGTCCAATAAAAAAATTTAACGACAAATAATTATCTTGACAAAATTTCCGACCCCCATAAAAAAAATTCCTAGGTCCGCCACTGCCCCTAGTTTGCTCAGTACTGAGGTTTCTTTCGGGGTAAGCTTGAACACATGGCTCAGAACATTAAATCCGAGTAGACGATTAAAATCTCGTGTTGAGTATCGTATCAAGCCGAAAAAAAAATAGTAGTAATGGATCATCAACCATTGTGAAAAAAATGGTACAACCAAGAAAAACAAGTTTTAATTCATCGATGAAGCATGTGAGACTCCAACGATCCATGAAAGCTGGATTGGGGTTTCGTACATGATGAAATTGAGTTCTTTTTTTATCAACATAAAGTCTTTTCAACTTATTATTAAATGAACAAGGACATTATGTTTATTCATACTTGTAATATGAAAATGTTGGATCAATAAACTTTTGCTTGCCTAAAAACTCATTAACCGATTAACGTCTTTGAATACATCTAGTGCCGTTCAAAATGTTCGTCACTCGACGCTCGTTCGATACTCGCTCGTAAAAAGATCGTAAAAAGCTTGTTCGAATTTCGCTCGGTTTTAAACGAGCCGAGCACGCTCGGTTCTGTTTCAAAACGAGCCGAGCACGAGCCCGCTCATTTGGCTCGCTCGTTTGGCTCGTTTAATATAACTAAATTATACATATATATAAATTTTTAATAACACTAACATGTTTCAAGTTCTTAAAGATGAATGATGTTGGTGTATTCTAACTAATGTATAATGATGTTTATGAACTATTCAAACATTTTAATTTTTTTTTATGCTTTCGTATTAGGGGTATTTACGGACCGGTTTTATAGTTTTTGAATAAAATCATAAACCTAACCGTTATTAATGGTTTTTTAGTAATAATAATCAAAACCAAACAATTAAGAATTAAAACCAAACCAAACTGCTAAACGGTTTGGTTTAGAGTTTGGGCATTTTAGGTTTGAAATATTTGACCTATTAAAAATAAAAACAAATCGTTTTGTTATTTGAGATTCATTACCTGCATTGTAAGCCCAAATATATGCGTGTGTATCAACGATGTCTAAATCAATAAACTTATCTATCTATATGTTTAATATGTGTGTATCATAAAGTCCAGTTCGGGTTTTTAACGGCCGGTTTTTTTAGTGAAAACCACAAGCCAAACCGTTCATTATGGCTTCAAATTTTTGAAACTGCCAACCAAATGTTTTGGAAAAAAACGAAGCGAAAATAAACTGATGACCGGTTCGCAATAAATTTTATGATAAAACCGAGCCAAACCGAACCAAGCCGAGCGGCTCGGTTTTAAAACGAGCCAAGCAACAACATTTGGCTCGATTTTGCAAATCCGAACCAAGCCGAGCCGCTCGGTTTGTAAATGAATAGAGCACGAGCATACACTCGCTCGATTCGGTTCGGCTCAGCTCGTGAACAGGCCTAAATACATCTGAGTATAAATGGGTGGTATGTAATTTTGAATACTGACACTTTTGAATACGTGTGTTTTAGGGTAGGGTTAAGTTTTGTATTCATCTATGTCTTTTAGACCTTACTCAATAGTGAAATTTTACTAGGTATATTATGTTGTATGCCGCTTTAGAAAAAAAATCATACACGTTCATCACCATTTCGCAAATCATTTTAAACTTGATAGTCCCCGTCTTTACATTTATCGTTACAATCCCAACCAACGAAAATCTATCCAAAAATGTGTATCAGTGTGTGTGTTGAAGGGTTACGATTACTTTCTTTCTAACTGACAAATATATTCTACTATTGCTAAAACCAAACTATAAGTCAAGCTGGTTTGTTTACTGGTTAGCATTTGGTTGAGTCAGGGGGCTAACAGTGACAATATCATAAATTATCTTGGTGTTGTCTATTCTATTTTAGATATTCTAAGTGTTGTTATTCGTAACGCTTTTTATTTCTAAAACGAGTATAATATTTTTTTTTGGATAAACTGTAATTTGCGTCCATGTTGCTTACTCATAATATCAACATTTGTCCCTGCTGCTGAAATTTTGCACTTTATGTCCCTGTCATTTCTAATATATTCCAACTAAGTCCCTCCCGCCTAACTTCGTCTACTTTCCGTCTGACGGTTAGACAAAAAGACGTTTATACCCCCACAGACTCATTCTAGTGCTTTAAAACATGACAACTCCTTAAGGTAAGATGCAATTTGTGTCCATGTGGTTTATTCAAAATATCAACTTTCGTCCCTGGCCTTTAGCATCGCATTTTTAAAACTCACTTTCATTATTCTCAACTATTTTAAGTATTTACGAGCGCATACGAGACCACTGTTTATTCGGATTCGAGTTCCAATCATCACATTGAAATCGCAAATGTTCATGATTATTTAACGTGTTGATTGCGCGGAACGTTACAACCCGAGCTTAGATAATAGCGAGAAAAGTTCTAAGCTCGGGTTGTAGCGTTTCACTCAATTAACGCGTTAAATAATAACGTGCACCTTGTGTGAACTCGTAACGACACAAAGAATTTATATATAGTTAACGAACATTAGTGATTTGCAACCTAGCGATCGGAGCTTGAATCCGAATAAATTGTGGTCTCATAACCGAGCATAGATAAAACGTGAAAAGCTCTAAGCTCAGGTTCTAACGTTTCACGCAATTAACGTGTTAAATAATAGCGTTCAACTTTTGCAAATACGTAACCAGAAAAATTTATATATAGTTAACAAAAATTGGCGATTTACAACCTGACGATCGGAACACGAACCCGAATAAACCGTGGTCTCGTATGCGCTCGTGTTTGCTAAAAATACTTGAGAATATTGAAAGTGAGTTTTTAAAATACAATGCTAAAGTCTAGGGACGAAAGTTGATATTTTGAGTAAACCACATGAACGTAAATTACCGTTTATTTTAAGAACATTTCAAAGCATTAGAATGAATCCCTGGGGTATAAATGTCAGTTTGTTTAGATGACAAACGTAAAATAAACGAAGTTAAGCGGGAGAGACTCAATTGGAACAAATTAGAAACGACACGAACACAAAGTGCAAATATCTACAAGGTCAAAAGTTGATATTTTGAGTAAACCACGTATACTTAAATCGTAGTTTGCTCAATTTTTTTTCATTACACAAAAAATTGATATTCTTTTACAATTAATGATTACACAAGCACTCACCTTATTTTACAACGTGCTACTTACGCTATGTGTTATACATCACCCCTATCACTCTACGTATGCGTCACGTAGGTGCCACATAATCAACCAACATTATCACCCCCTTATCACTCCACATCACCTTTACATATGTTATCTATCACTCCCTCATCACTTCCCTATTACTCCACGTCATCACCACATTTCCCCCCTTCTTGTTCTTTCACAGGTGAGCAGCCTCACGCCACCCTCATGCCCCTGTGTAATGAAGGGAGGGAACGAACGGGGCGTGACCGGTCCCCTCACGCTTCACTCATGGTGCACAACACATAGCCTTAATACTTATGAACTGTGCTATACAGTGACTTTTCGGAGTTTTCACAGCGGTATTTGTAACACAATTTTATTTTTGTGTTTGGTTTATTCTATTGGTTGATTTAAATATTTCTTGTCTTTTTGATAACAAACGAATCCATTTAAAACATGTATATGTGTGTATCTAAACAATGTTTTAGAAAAAAATATTTGTATTTTTCCTAAAATAAACTTACATAATCATTAAAAAAGTTATATCATATGCATGAAATGAAGGACTTAGGTCACTTACCAAAAGAAACTAAAAAACATGAACAATCTTAACCCTACTAATCTATCAGGAAAAAAAAAATTCCACGTGAAAATAACGTATAGGATCAAATGTGTTTACAAAAATCAGCTCATATGTATGGCTTGATAAACCATGAGTTGGCGTGAACTTTTACGAGCCAAAATCTACTAGCCTAAATGTTTTGTTTATGTTCACATCGTGAGAACACCTTACTGATATAATATATATACTAGGTTTAGGGGTGTTCATCGAATCGAATTTTGAATAACTCGAATATCTCGAATCGAATGATTTCGAAGTTTGAATTTTTTAAGAGCATTCGAATTCGAAATCGATTCGAAAAATCCAATTCGAATTCGATCCGAATTCGAATTGATTTGATTTGAATTTAATTAAAAAATTGTTTATACTTCCTATATTTGTGTATTCAAAATATCAAATAATCAAAACCTTAAACATTCAAATATCAAAATAACCCACTTTTAAGTTGTAATATTAGAGATATCATTTAAACTAGTATAATAATAAAAATTCAATATATATGCCAGTGATAACATACGAAAAAACATAAAGTGACATGTAATCAAAATATAAGAAATTAACAACTAAAATGATCAATTTTCGAGCTTCATGATTTACGCTTTTATTGTGAATGTTTAGGTTTTGCATATTTTAAAGTGTTAAAATTATGGATATTTTATAATTAAATTGACATTTGTCTAATAGTATTTTTGCTTTAATAAACTAAACCACCTAATTAAAAAGCCTAATTTTTCAAGATAGTAATTAATATAATAATATTGTATTTTAAAAAAATTCCTTTTTCAAAGTTTGGTTTCTAAACATTTCATTTTTTACAAAATTATAGGATGTTATCTATTATTACACAAGTTGAAAAAGAAAAAAAAAATAGTTAATAATAGTGACTTATGAATTATAAAAAGATTTTATGAGTTATAAATTATTGGAAAAGTTTCATGTTTTATAATAATTTGAGTTTTTAAAAGTGTGTTTTTTGATTAAGATATTTTTTATAATATCAAGAAATCCTTTTTAATGATAAATGTATATATAAGATAATAGTATTTATACTATTAATATAAAAATTTTTTTTAATATTACTAACTTTTTATTAAAAAGGTATAAAGCATATATAATTATAAAATAGTTTATTAAAGTTGTATATTTATTAAGAGAGAGAAGCGGGAAAAATATTTGAGAATGCTCTATATTTTTGACAAGTGTCATCTACTTATTTTGATTTATTAAGTATATAGATAATAGATAGATATATACATGTATACATGGATTGCATCTTATCATAATCTAACCTTATAAGTTAACCATTAAACTTATTTATAATCCCATATTTTATATCTTGAAAAAAAATATAATTAAAATGATTCATATAAATTTGGTTTCTGCCTGATTAAAGCCATTAAAAACCATTTTGATGTGTTGTGCATCATACATTTTTTTTGATTAAAATTGGTAGCTAGAAATTAGTTTAAAAGTGTTGGTTAGTGAATTCCCTATTGTTGAACAGAATTATTCAAGTCATTGTTATTGATTTAGGCTGTATACTATTATTTTAGACCAACTCCCTCTTGATTTATGATCTGAGTGTTTCTTGCCAAGGAAGAAAGAGTTTTCAGAAAAACACATAATTAAGGATTCCAGGAGAATTTTGTGGCAGTTGCGTACGAAGAATTCGGCATTAATGACGTAAGCACATTTGATCGTGTTTGAAATCCACGAGGAATTAACAACTTTTGTTAATGGGGATTGTTAGAACGTGAAAAATGATGAACGTGGGCGAAAACCGCACGCAAAACGGAGTTCGTATGCCCCCGGAATCGCGAAACGAAGTTTAAAATCAAAAATGGGATGAAAATCGGGTCAGGCGGTACGCCTGGCGTGGGTGCACCAACCCAGGCGTTACGCCCCATGTCCTATGTCGGCAAAAATTTTTAAAATGGATCAGATTGCGTAGAAGCTTGTAGAATATCACCATTTTCGACCCTGCTTTGTTCTTAGACGCAAAACCAACTCCATAACACTTCCAAACTTCAAATCTAAGCTCCTCAAACATCTGGATCATCCCACGGATCGTATATACAAGTCCCGATCGTAGTTTTACCCGCAGGAACTCGTCAGAACAGGTAACGTTTCGTTTTAACCTTCTAGTTTGATTTTGATTGATTAGATCTTGATTTTGAACGTAATGAGATAGTTAGGATTGTTGATTATTGCCTAGATGATGGCTAGGATTGATTATAACGAAGAACACGAAGTTCTAACGGTTAAATCCTTGTTTTGATCCGTTGTGATGCCCGCCCGTTTGCATGAAATCATACCTATGATTATAATGGTTTAAACCATTTGATTATGACAATGTAGGTGATTAGTTTGATTAATCTTTGAAATGCAAAGGTTAAATCCAAGTGTTTCAAACTAATCATAATCATTAACATACTCATTGGAATGATTATCTGATGTTTATGATAACAGTCAGATTAGTATGTTAAATCTGGTTATTTCACCTATTATGGTGCTACATTGTGATATTTCATGATATTGGGTAATCAATAACAAGGATTAATCATTCTAAGCCCTTAAATCATCTAAAAATTGTCTTAATATTATAATCAACAATATTAACTATTTGATTAATCCGAGATTATTTAGATTAATCTAGAGTGTCATCAACTTTGTGTTAGGAACCTAATGCAATGTAGGTTCCTACATTATCATACATTGTATGATATAACCTTAAATTGGTTAATGATATAATTAATATCGAGTTGATGATTTATTAAGCAATGTCTTTGACATTGAACGTTCAGAAAGATCTAATCAGTAAACTAGAACAAAAATAACTTATTAAATATAATTAAATGCAGAATCATCTCTTTGTTGTTATTGGAGAGATTTTGCTACCTTATATCATCAGGTGAGTTTCGTACCACCCCTGTTCTTTTAATGTTTTATAAACATCGGGGTTTAACGCTAAACTTTTCTTGATCATATGATATGTGTCACTGTTATCTGCGTGATTTCATGTGATTAACTAAATTTGTGGATTTCATGGGATTGTTGCCGTTAGTATCTCTATCATGATATCAAAGTCCTCATTCTTGAACTGTATCTAGTGAACCCATGTGGCCGAGCAGAAAACATTGATAGTACTATCGGTTGACACCCCATTCACTGGGAGGATTGCATCTCCCTGGTGTGAATGTTTGTTATCTGTTTCCTGAACTTTCTTAATGGTGTGATAGACATTAAGATAATGAGGCAATAAGATATTTACCGACGGGTAATATCGAGAACTGAACATATCGTCCGAAAGGAACTAGATACAGGTCCCATGGTTATCCGGAACTGTGAACATGTATTTGAACTTAACTGTCATATCATATGATTTAACTAAACTGTATGAACTCACCAGCTTTGTGCTGATGTTTTCGAAACTAAAACTTTTGCAGGCAATCAAGGACAACGGTGAGGATGCACTCACAACACTAGCAACAACTGTAATTAAATAAATTGTAATATGTCTAAACTGTAATAATATTTGTAACCACGAACCTTGTAATGTAAGTTTTACTTTTCGTAATCTGTGTGCTATGATGATACCGGATCAAGTAAGTCACCCCTCATGCTCTGAGACATCACCACTATGCTTCCGCTACCCTTTTGATGACATCATTCTCAGGTGACGAGAGGTGGGGGTGTGACAAATTTCATCGTCGTTAAATTAAGAGAATGTCGGGGATTAAATACCCGATATAGTTCATGGGTGACGTCACATTGATAGGGACATCAAACATAAATTAAAGTACGAGAATAAAGCAAACACAAGCAATGAATAAGTGAATGCATAACAACTGAATTATTACATTACAAAAACGGAATCAAAAACCTAGACTAAAATCTTTCGTGGTTCTTCGGTCTTCAATCTTACGTGGTTGTTTATCCGTGGTTATTTAGAAAGAGAGCTTCTGTGGTTGTCTTTCAAGGTTAAGGATTCAGTGGTTAGGATCCGAGGTTGTGCTCAGTGACTTATATTATTTTTTCAAAATAATATAGAATAAAAAAATTATGAATATTTAAAAAAGAGGGGGTAAACTTCTTATAAAAAATTAGATTTATTAAAATATATTAGATATTTAGTTTTTTGAGTGGTAACAAATAGTCATAAAAGCCCTCCTATATTAATAAAAGAAAAATGACAGTGACACGATCCTATACACTTACTTTTTAGATTAACCATTGGATGATAATTAACAGGTTAGTTCATTTTCCATGAGTTAACAATATTACATTCCCTATACACACACACACACATACATACGGAGAGGGTCAAATGTTAACCCATGTTTATTGCGTTAACCGAATAACTACATCGTATTACTTTGGGGCTCACACTAAAATAAATCTAAAGGTGTATGTTTTTTCTTTTTTCTTTTTAATTAATGTAGAACCCACTTACATTAATAAAAAAATAAGAAAAAACCTACACCTTTAAATTTACTTTAATGTGGGCCCTAAAGTAATAAGATGTAGTTATTCGGTTATCGCAATAAGAAAGGGTTAACATTAATGAATCAGATATCTAGATTTTTATCACGAAGAGGTCATAGCTCAAATACTTCAGCTAATGATCAAGAGGAAGATTTAAACAACAATATGAATTCTTTAGAGATAAGTATTTCTCAAATTGAAAACAATTTATTAAATTGGAATATACCTAAACAAGATGTAAAAACTATATATAAAATAGGAACTTTTGATTTCTTACAAGATTACTCAATCAAAATGACTGAACAAACTATTCCTATAAATAAAGATCATCAAAATTTACAATTATTATCTGAAGAAGCTATATTAAACCATAGAAAGAATTATAAATTTTTACATATAGGATTAGTACAGGTAGCTATAAAACCTATGTTCAGATTAGGAATAGACGCTCCTATATTAACTATATTAAGAGATGCTAGACACACTAATTTCAATAATTCATTATTAGCCATGGCTGAATCAAATATAGCCAATGGTCCAATATATTTTAATTGTTATCCTAATTTTTCTATAGGATTATTTGATCCAAACATTCTTGATACTTTAACTTTAACAATAAAAACAAGAAATTTATAATTTAAAGAAAAAACTAATGATGCAGTCGTAATATATAGAGTTTATTATAAAACCATGACTACAACTATAGTTATTACTCCAAAAAGATTAAAATGGAATGAAATAACACAATCTTTAAATTGGAATTTACAAGATATAAATCCACCAAAACCAATAGATATAGATAATCAAACATCTAGAATAATAGAAAAATCTGATGGTTCAATAGAAATATCTTTTAATAATAATAATAATAATTCTGCTAGATATTCAACATCAAGCAATAGTATAAATAGTATAAATAATATACAAAGAAATAATTTAATAAGATCATAATCAATGAAAATAGCAGGAATAGATTATTCTAATTCTATACCTAAGGCTTTTTATGAACAAGAAGAAGATAATAAATCTGATAAGTTATATAATCCTAGTAAATCTGATATGGATTTTTTAAAACAATTATGAGTGATACTAGAATTCAAAGAAGGAATCCTCAAGTTCAATTTTATGTTTCAGCATTAAAAGAATTTCATAAAAAATCAAAAATATATAAAATAGAGTTAGAAAAAACAAATCAATATTTAGAAGAAAATAATATAATGATAAAATACAAAAATTTCATCATATGAATTTTAAATATTTTTTACAAGATAAAATAAAAATTAATAAAGAACTTATAAAAATTTGTTCTACAAATATATCAAAATATACTTGTTAATATGAGTGATACAAAAATTCAGTGTAGAAATTCTCAAATAAGACTTCTTAAATTTTTAATAAAAGAATGTTATGAAAAATTATATAACTATCAAAATGAACTATTAAAAATAGATAATTATTTTAATAATGAAATAGAAGAAGAAAATATAGAAGATCGAGTAAATAAATTATATTATTATACAAATCTTCAATTTCATTTAAATGAAGAAATAGAATATCATTTAAAAAGATAAAAATAATTTCTACTGAAATAACTAAATTCACTTGTTAAAATGAATAAAGAAATGATGAATTTTTTAAGATGTGAAATATTAAATAAATATAATTTAGATAATCTAATATGGTATCATAAAACATTTAATCAAGAATCTAGATTACTACATAGAAAAGAATGGGAAGATTATATTATTAACAATAATGAAAATATTACATTTTTACTTGGTTACCTATATATTGTAAGAAATAATATTAAATATCCTACTATCGAACAAATATCTGTTAATAATAAAATTACAAAAAAATTATACACTAATAAAAAACAATGAAGAATTAGTTAGTATTCATCCTCCTCATGAAAACATAAAAATTATAAAAGAAAGAAGAGAATATATTGGGGTACCTTTAGCAAACCTTGGTGACGATGATAAGAAAAATTTAAATACAATTATTTGTCAGAATAATTATACAAATGAAAAATTAAATACTATAGGAGAACAATTAGAAAGAATTGAAAATGAAAAAACGGAATTAGAAGTAAAGAAAAAAATTATAGGAAAAGAAATAAAAATAGAAAATCCTATATTCAAACCTTTTATTATAGATACTCCTATAATTTTAAATAAAAAAGAAAAAAATTTAAATTTAATGAAAGAACAATTAGAAACATTAGAAAAATTAAAAAAATTAAGTCTAAATACTATAAATGATGGAGATGATGAATCTTATAATTCAGATTCCTCTTATAACAAATTAGAATCTCAATTTAATAATATGAAAAATGAAACAATAAATAAATTAAAAAATTTTACTTTAAAACCGGATACCAGGAATTGGTATTATAAACCAACTCCTCCTGATGTACAAATTGAAGAAGGTAGTAATAGAGTTTATACTGCATACGATGGTAAATCTATATATGAATGGAATATAGACGGACAATCTGAATTTCAAATTCTAAATATATTACAAGAAATGACTATGGCATCTAATGCATATAAACAAATAGGAAATAATGAAATACAAATTTTCAAAATGATTGTTTCTGGTTTTTCCGGAAATTTAAAAGGATGGTAGGATAATTATGTAACAGATTATGATAAACAATTTATTGCAAATGCTAAAAAAGTGAAATTAGAAAATGGAATTCAAGTCCAAACTGAAGAAACAGATATAATAAATACACTTATATTCGCTATTATAAAAAATTTTATAGGAAATCCTTCAGATTACCAAGAAAGGAGTTCTTTAATATTATTAAATCTTACGTGTAGAAAATTACAAGATTTTAGATGGTTTAAAGATGTTTTTATATCTAAAGTTATGATGAGAAGTGATTGTAAACAATCATATTGGAAAGAAAGATTTATTGCAGGATTACCAAAATTATTTGCGGAAAGAGTTAGAAAGAAAATTAAAAGAGAAAATAACAATTATATACCATATGATGAATTGACATATGGACAAATAATAAATCATATAAATCAAGAAGGTTTACAAATATGTAATGATTTAAAATTAAAACAAAAAATGAAGAAAGATGATATTAGTAGTAGAAATGAATTAGGTAATTTTTGTGAACAATATGGTTTTGAAAATATAAAAATACCAAGTAATTCAAAAAGAAAAAATAATTATATAAAAAGAAATAATTATATAAAAGGAAAAAATTATAGAAAAAATTATAAGAATAGAAAACCTAAAATTGAAGAACAAAATTATAATAAAAATAAAAAACAAAAGTTTTATAAAAGAAAAATAGTAACTTGTTATACTTGTGGTAAAAGAGGACATACCTCAAAAATTGTTATTCAAAAAGAAAGATAAATGAATTAAATATATCAGATGAATTAAAAGAACAAATAAATAAAATTTTAGATACTAAAATTAGTGATGAAGAATTTTCAGATTATGATAGTAACGATATAAATTATATTTCTGATAGCGATAATACTAGCATTAACAATGATGAAGAATGTGGATGCATTGGTCCATGTTTATGTAATATTGATGGATATATAAATATGATAAATAATGAAGAAAATCTAATATTACTAAAGCTTTTAGAAAATACTGAAGATTTGAATTTAAAACAATTATATTTAGAAAAATTAAAAGAAAATTTAATAAAAATCAGAAACAATAGAAGATACTACTGAAATATATAATTTAGAAGATATTTATAAAAAATTTAAAAAACCAGAAAAACCTATAACCATGCAAGAATTACAAGAACAATTAAAAAAATATAAAGAAGATATTAAAATAATCAAGTTACAGATTAAAAATATTGAAAAAGGAAAAGAAAAGGAAACTAATGTCGGAAGTATAATAATTAAAGGTAATAAGACTAATGAAATTAATATATTAAAAGAACTAAATATATCAAAGTGTATACTAAAGTAAATATAATTGTTAATAACGAATTTAGAATCACTTTAACAGCTTTGATTGATAGTGGAGCTGATATGAATTGTATTTAAGAAGGAATTATACCTACACAATATTATGAAAAAACTTCATATAGATTATCTACTGCTAGTGGTTCAAGGCTTATAATAAATTATAAACTATCAAATGTTCATATATGTAAAGAAAATTACTGTTTTAAAACTCAATTAATATTAGTAAAAAATCTAACCTTTCAAATCATATTAGGAACACCTTTTATTACTCAATTATATCCTATAACTATAAATAGCAATGGAATTATTACTAAAGTTTTAAATAAAGAAATTATATTTGAATTTGCTGAACCTGTTTTATCTAAACAAATAAATATTATAAATTTAAAAGAAAAAAAAAGAATTTTTAGTAAATGAAATAAAAAATGAAAGAATAAAAGAACAATTAAAAGATAAAACTAATATAATTAAAATTAAAAATATTGAAGAAAAATTTATAAAAAATGTATGTGCTAATATACCCATGCCTTTTGGCAAAGAAAACAACATATTGTAGAATTACCATATACAAAAGATTTTGATGAGAAAAATATACCAACAAATCTAAGTCTATACATATGAATCAAGAATTAGAAGAACATTGTAAAAAAGAAATAAAGGATTTATTAGATAAGAAATTAATTAGACCATCTAAGTCTCCTTGGTCATGCTCTGCATTTTATGTAAATAATAGCGCTGAAATAGAAAGAGGTGCTCCAAGATTAGTAATAAACTATAAACCTTTGAATAAGGTTTTAGAATGGATAAGATATCCTATACCAAATAAGAGAGACTTATTAAAAAAGATATATGACGCTAAGATATTTTCTAAGTTTGATATGAAATCAGGATTCTGGCAGATTCAAATTTCTGAGAAAGATAAATATAAGACAAGATTTAATGTTCCATTTGGACATTACGAATGGAATGTAATGCCTTTTGGTTTAAAAAATGCTCCGTCTGAATTTCAGAATATTATGAATGATATTATTATTCCTATAGGAAATTTTTCAATAGTCTATATTGATGATGTTTTGATCTATTCTAACTCTTTAGAACAACATTTTAAGCATTTAAATATATTTTATGATACAATTCATAAGAATGGATTAGTAGTATCTCCTACTAAGATAAATCTATTTAAAACAGAGATAAGATTTTTAGGTCATGATATTAAACAAGGAACTATTATACCTATAAATAGAAGTCTAGACTTTTCTAATAAGTTTCCAGATGAAATCAAAGATAAGAAACAACTGCAGAGATTTTTAGGATGTTTAAATTATATACACAGATTTCTTTAAAGATTTAGGAATTATATGTAAACCCTTATATAAAAGATTAAAAAAGAATCCTGAACCATGGACTCAAGAACATACTAATATTATTAAACATATTAAAACAAAAAAAATAAAGCAATTACCATGTTTAAATATTCCTCACCCTAACGCTAAATTAATAGTTGAAACTGATGCTAGTGATTTAGGATTTGGAGGAATATTAAAGCAATCTTTAGAAAATAATAAAGAACAATTAGTTAGATATTATTCTGGATCATGGAATGATACTCAAAAGAATTATTCAACTATAAAAAAGGAAATTTTAAGTATTGTATTATGTATTAAAAAATTTGAAGATGATTTATATATGAAACCTTTTTTTATTAAGAATTGATTGTTTATCTGCAAAACATATTTTTAGAAAGATATAAAAAATTTAATTTTAAAACAAATATTTGCAAGATGGCAGGCATTATTAAGCAATTTTGATTTTCAAATTGAATTTATAAAAGGAGAAAATAATTCTTTACCAGACTTTTTATCAAGAGAATTTTTACAGGGAATATGAGCAAGGATACAAAAAAGATTGTTTTTTCTAAATCAAAGCCATCATTATCAGCAAGTTCTTCTTCAAGCTCTTCATTACCTATTCACAATAGTTTTACTCCATTATCTCCATTTCCAAGATTTAGACCATCTTCACCTGTTCCTATATCCTCCAGACCACCATATTCTTCTATTGTTCAAACAACTAGAATTCTACCTCAATCAATTATTCGTCCCAATATATCTTCTATATCCCTTCCAACAGATTCTAGTTTATATTCTATAAATCCTAATCATAAAATTATCAAGATTTTAGAACCTATTGAAGAAGAAAAAGTTTCTCAAAGCTTTTTAACCCTTATAGATTATTTATATCCAAGAAATTGTCATTTTTATGATTCTGATCAAAAGAATATTGATTATTATCAAGCTATATTAGTTGATACCGGTTCTGTTGATATTCAACATATTCTCAATCCTCAAAACCCATCAAAAATTGACTATTCTAAAATAAAAATTAAAAAGATTATAAGTCTTGAAGAATGGAAATCTAAACCATTCGTTCAAAAAACTCTTTCAAATTTCAATTCATATTCTCAATATAATTATTACGATTATCAAGAAGCTTGGGAAAAGGCTCTTTTATTTAGAAATTTTAATCATTCCTGGTTTATATACTATGATGAGCAATTCTCAAACAATTATCCAAGATGGTTTGTTAAATGGTTTAAGTATATTGGAATCATTCCAAATGCTTTTTCTAAACAAATTCTTGAGGCCTATAATAAGTTTATAGACTATTTTAAGCAAGATGGAATCCCTGATTTTGAATACACTCTTCAATTTATGACTATATTTCAAATTCCTTGGATTTTCTCTTGGACTTATCATTATCAAGTTAAACAAGATATATCTCCTCCTCTTCTCCTAAGACATTATAGGAGTAAATGGTGGAATAAATTTTCAATTGAAAAAGCCAATATTGCTTCTGTGCAAAAATATTATATGTTTATATCCAGTCAATATGAAACATCTGTAAAGACTCCTATTATTCAAAATCCAAATTCTTTTCAAGATCAAGACTATATAATTCGACTACAGTCTTGTTCTACCCCTGAAGAAATGCAGAGAATTATTAATGAGATTAACCAATCTCCTTCGGGGTCGAAGCGTTTTACCAATGAAGAAGATTTACAAGATTCTCAAGATCCGTATGAAGATATTGGACCCATATAAGTTATCCATGGGTTGATCCGTTTCTAATATGGGTTAATCCCAATTATTGTCAAGAAGATAACAATCTATCCAAGACACGATTTTCAAAGATGTGACATTAACTTTATGTCAAGTTGCGGCAACTTTAATAAAGGAGATATAAAGAAGACAATTTACTTTGCCGACAATGTTGAATTATTTTCCAATTCAATTCGGATAAAGCTGACGATGTTCAAGATAAGGCTGACGATGTTCAATTGGATAAGGCTGGAGGCTCTATAAATTAAAGACTCCATTGCATTGTAATTCATTCGAAAAAATTACTTAGAATTAAATGTATGAAAAAACCATCTCCTCAAAAACTTGTATTATCAACCATCCAATGTTCAAAATCTTTAGATTTTCAAGTTATTATTGCTGCACCCAATTGTAAGGAAATCATTTGTAATTCAGATATTCAAGAAATAAATCAAGGTATTATTTAAATATGAGTTGTTTAATTTATGTTTCTGCCATATTGCTATATTGTTTGTTATTTAAATCTTCATGCTCTCGATCCTTAATATATATACATATATATGTATGTATATATAGGAGGGTTCATAAGAAAACCACTCATTTCTAAAAAAAAACCAAGAAAACTAGGGCATTTGAGTAATCTTCACACCCATTAATTTTGGTAATTAAATTAGTTTTAATTCAAGTTCCTTAAATATCTCTTTCTCTCTCTCTCTATTACTTATTTGAACCAAAGAAGCCGTGGAAGGAGAATGAATATCAAAGATCCACCACCAACCGCCGTCAGGCCACCACAAGACGCCGCTGGTAACCCACCATATTTGACGCTTTCTAGGAGAACTCACTTAATAATTATGAACAACCGCCGTCTATTGTAGCTGTGAGACCCTTATAGATTTCTCAACTTTCTATCATCACTGTTGATGACTGTACATCCGTTCAACCACCGTCCTTTGTAGATGTGAAGCCGTTGGAGATTTCTCAACTTTCCATCGTTGCCGGTGATGACTGTACTTCCGGTCAACCACCGTCTATTGCAGAAGTGAAGCCGCTAGAGATTTCTCAACTTTCCAACCAGTGGCGGAGCTTCAGATAATTGACAGGGGGCGAAAACTTACGTGAACTCAAAAAAAACTTTCCAATTCGATCGGTATGTTTCGGTTAGTCGGGTTAAATGTACGGGTCAGTGATTCGGGTCAAGTCGTGTCAAACAATAAGGAACGATAATACATTATTTTGATTAAACATGACTAATTTGATTAATCTAAATTTCACAGTTACATTGAAAGAAAATCATGAATATTAACATTAAAATAGGTTGCTTTTGAAATAATTTAAGAAGGAAAAAAAAATTACCGACTAAAATTGTCTCAAGATTAGCCGGTGAAATGGTTGCTGCTAAGCACTTGAAAGAGAATGGGGCGGTGGCTGGAATCTGTGGCTGTAGAATGGGGGAGGGCGGTGTGGACCTCTGATCGGGACCAAGAAAAGAAATAAAATATAATAGGAAGTAATAGGGAAATAAAAGAGTGATTTAATTATTAGGGGAATTATAGAAAAACAAAAAATTGAGGTTCTTAATAAGTGGGTAATTTTTATTTAGTTTTTTATTTAAAAAGAGATGATAATATAATTTTTTTTTTTCAACAGGGGGCGAAGTTAAATTTTTTTTTTTTTAATCAGGAGGCGAAATTAAATATTTTTTAAAAAATTAACCTTTTAGCCCGAAAATTACCCTACTGACGAAAAAAATAAGGGGGCGGTCGCCTCCCGGTCCCTTCTAAGCTACGCCCCTGTTTCCAACGCCGCCGCCGATGAATATGCTTCTGGTCAACCACCGTCTATTGTAGCTATTAAGCCGTTAGAGATTTCTCAACTTTCCGACGCCGAGAGTGATGACTATGCTTCTGGTGAACCACCGTCAACCGGCGATGTGAGGCCGTTAGAGACTGGAAATTAGATTTGCGATACAAAACAAGTAGCTTCGAGAGTTCCTAAGATGAAGTTGAGAATGTTCCACCCGAATACATTCAATAACGACTATTAATATTTAATTCACATTTAATGTTGACGTGAGTAGTCTAATTTTTTTTTCTTTTTTCGCTTTATTTATTTATTGAAGTAGACCACTGGTTAGTTAATTGTTTGGTTTTGATTAATTACATATACGTAATCAGGTTATATGCGCTTACACCAGGTGTTCTTCGTCATTTCTTACACTAGGCACGATTACATATATGCAATCATATTGCTTATGTGTTTGCTTTGATATGTGTTGTTGATTACATATATGTAATCATCTTACACATGTGCTTACATTGTTTAGTTTGATTGATTACATATACATAATCATGTATATATGTAACCAGCTTACATATATGTAATTAGGTATATAAGTAAAAAGCTTAATTATACCTGCTCCACTATCTCCTGAATCTTCTGCTTGTCCTCCTCAGTAAGCTCATACTCATACGAGCGTTTCCCCGTGTCTTTCCCTTTCGGATCTTTGTTATTGTCCATCCTGTAAGTTCTAAGTCAGTCAGTATTAATTTACAGTGATAACAACAATATAAGTGTGAAAGTTCTAAGTGTAGTGTCTAATGTAGAGCAGTGGCTATAGTCTAAGTTTACTATATGCAAACCTAGTTCCCTATAACCAAGGCTCTGATACCAGTCTGTCACACCCCCAAATTCCCACTCGTGGTGTCAGTCCACGTGGGTGTGACGTGGCCAGGATCACAGCTCATGGTCATATAGAACGACTCTATATGAGTTTCACATTCACACAGATTTGTAAAATAACATAGTTTCATTTAATATGCAGCGGAAAATGTTTCAACATCATAAGTAAATAAGTTTGCAGCGGAAAGTAAATTGTTTAACAGACACTACATAGTTTAAATTGTTTTAAAACACATCCAATGCACCCAATGCCTAGGACAAGAGTCTATATGCAAGCCAGACTCCTTAAAGCTTCCTTATGCGCATCCTAGCGTGTGCTCCATTAATTACCTGAGAATACATGCGAAAAGTGTCAACTAAAAAGTTGGTGAGTTCACAGGTTTAGACAGACTGAAATAAACAGACATATACTGGGTATGTTAAGTTTTTGTTGTTGGATACTACGATCCGTGGAGTGTGTCAGTTCATCTTACCGAAACTAGACTGTTTCCGTTTGCCTCCGCGAGTCATCGCTGAACTCGCAATTCACATCGAAATTACACTCGTTATGACCTCCAGTCAACATTGGTGCCGAGTGGGGCTAGTCAACCCAGTAGTACTACGTAATTACGACTCGTTTGTTACACAACTAACGGTAAGGATAATGAGGACTTTAAGCGATAATAGTTACACTCAAAATGGTTTTCACAACATACCAGTCATATATCTAAGACAGTTGCATTGTATTCTCACCCCAATAGTTTAGCAAAACGATTTTAAGAGTAAAAGTGGGCCGTAAACTCACCTGAGTTAAGTAGTGCGTGTTCTTCACTGAGAACAGTGTAGCTCGCCGGCTAGTGGTTACCTATATCACATAGGTACCATAAGTTTGTGTTTGTATCCATGTGGGTCTCACGGGACCGTGTTTGAGTTCAACAACTCCAAGTTGTTTTGTGGGTCGCGTTGACCGTGTTTGACCGTGTTGACCGTGTTTGACCTAACGACCCGTTGGTGACGGTTTTGGATCAAGTGTTCGTGTAACGTGCGGTTTTGTGTCGTGTGAAGTGTACGGATACCAAAATCACTTTCGTGAGGAAACTTACTATTTATAGTAAGTTCCTACTTTAGGAAAGTTTCTACATTTGGCAAATCAAGCAATAAATCATAATCCGATTATTCTATTATACATATTTATCCTAAGTGAGCATGTTATCACATAGCACATAGTTACACATAGCCGGTTTAGCATGGTTTGCGCATAAAAGTTTCTATAAATAGAAGGTTACAAAATAAGCATGTGTCGCTAAGTCTAGCTAACAATCTCATCATAATATCGTCATCCTAGTTCAAAATAACCGTTAGATCATATTCATTACAACAGATATGTCATCATTTATAGACTTTGTGAAATAAGTCACTATTCATGGTACTATTCATAATAATCATATATTTGGTGATTTTAACAATTTTTCACATCACTAATCATCCTTTTAGTTTCTAAACATCATTTTGAACATAACCTATAGATATAACCACATGCATTAAGCCATTTCATCATAAATCAACATTTCATGATATTAAGTTACCACAATTTGTAAAAATCACATTTTGACATATCTTACTATTCATAACACTTCTAGATCCCATAAATCATATCCAATAACATTTCAATATCAAACCTCATGAATCTCCACCTATATCATACATACATGTTGCTAGAACCATCATTTTTATCAATATGACCATTATATCATAACAACGTCCTCATGAAATGTAAAAATACATCATACTAACATCATAGATCATCAATATTCATACTCAAATCAACAAACCCAGATTCAAAGTGATAGAAATTCGTGTATATGAAGTTCATGCATTTGTATGTGGGTGTGTGAGCTTGCATGTGTGTGTAATGGTGTTTTTAGACTACAAGGGTGTTAGATCTACCTTCTAATGCTTCAAATGTGGCTAAGCAAGCTTCAATCACGAGAGAGAATGGAGTGTGGTGTTCTTGGAGCTCCTTTGTGCTTCAAACCTTCAAGATCTTCAAGAACAAGCTTCCCAAGCTCCAACCATGGCTTCCAAGGTTTCAAATGAGTGTGATATGGTGTTGTAGTAGTGAAATCAGCTGAATTTGGGGTTTTAAATGGAAGAATTTACGTGTAGTATTGGGTAAAAGAGGTATGGTGTGGTAATCATGAGATTTAAAAGATTTTTAAATGTCAGAGTAGTCAGGCGTATCGCCTGACGTTGACCACCAAGGCCAGGCGTTACGCGCGGACAGACAGATGAGAGGCGTTCCCTCCTCATCCGCGCGTATCGCCTGGGTAGGGATCCTCGGGTCAGGCGTACCGCCTGGACCCTAGATCCGGCCCAATTTGGCCCATTTTCATGTTTTGATCCATTTTTCGCGTATTTTTCGATTACGAGTATCGTTTCTCGACATATGGACATCGTTCTACTAACTTAGGTTCCCCGGAACCTAATGTGCAGTGAAAGTGTTCTGTGGTTTGATCCGTTCACCAACATTCGTCATTCAAGACACGTGCGAGTTTTCGTGCGATAATTCCTCGAATTATCGGTGTGTTAGGTCCGTTGTGCCACGTGTCACACTAATAAAAAATTATTCTAGTGCCACGTATGAAATAATAAAACACATTATTATTAAAATAATATAAGCGCTGACCTGGAATTTGCGAGGTGTCACATCATCCCCCAGTTAATAGAAATTTCGTCCCGAAATTCAGTTCGTGTTGCTGGTGTTAGTCTGGTTGAAGAATAGGTGAGGGTATTTCTGTTTCATCTCTGGTCCTCTCGCTCCCAGGTGTATTCCGGTCCTCGCCGTGAGTTCCAACGAACTTTTACAATTGGTATTTTACTGAGTTTCAACTTCTTGATTTCCCGATCCATGATTTCCACCGGTTCCTCAACGAAGTGAAGTTGTTCATCAATCTGGATTTCCTCCAAAGGAATTGCGAGCGTCTCGTCCGATAAGCATTTCTTGAGGTTCGAAACATGAAACACATTGTGTACGCTACTCAATTCATGTGGTAGCTGTAGTTCGTAGGCTACGGGGCCTATTCGTTTATGATTCAAATGGTCCGATATAACGAGGATTTAACTTTCCCCGCTTTCCCGAATCGGATCACTCCCTTCCAAGGTGAGACTTTAAGAAGTACTCCGGTCTCCCACTTGGAATTCCAAAGGCTTGCGCCTTTTATCGGCATAGCTTTTCTGTCGATCCCGAGCTGCTGCCATTCGGTTACGTATCTGCACGATCTTTTCAGTTGTTTCGTGCACGAGCTCAGGTCCGGTCAGTTGGCTTTCACCAACTTCTGCCCAACAAAGTGGTGATCTGCATTTACGTCCATAAAGTGCCTCAAAAGGTGCAGCTCCGATGCTGGTGTGATAACTGTTATTGTAAGAGAACTCCACCAAAGGTAGGTGAGTCTCCCAGCTATTACCGAAATCAATCACACATGCTCGAAGCATGTCTTCCAGAGTTTGGATGGTTCGTTCACTCTGACCATCCGTCTGTGGATGATAAGCAGTGCTCATATCCAATCTCGTCCCGAGTGCCTTGTGTAAGGACTTCCAAAAATGTGCCGTGAAACGGCTATCTCGGTCAGATATAATAGAGATTGGGACTCCGTGTCTGGATACGATTTCCTTCAAGTAGATTCGGGTTAACTTTTCCAACTTATCAGTTTCCTTAATCGGCAGGAAGTGTGCCGATTTCGTGAGTCGGTCTACGATAACCCAGATGGTATCGCAACCACTTGTTGTCTTTGGCAGCTTGGTGATAAAATCCATGGATATCTGTTCCCATTTCCATACTGGAATTTCTGGCTGTTGGAGTAACCCTGACGGTTTCTGATATTCGACCTTAACTTTGGAGCAAGTCAGACACTTACTCACATAGGTTGCGATTTCTGATTTCATATTAGGCCACCAATAAGTTGTCTTTAGGTCGTGGTACATCTTGTCAGAACCTGGATGTACCGAGTATCGACTCTTGTGAGCTTCATCCATCACTACTTCTCTCTTATCCTCCGTAGCGTGGAATCCAAATTCGGTCCATCAGATAGTAAGCTCCGTCGTTTTTCTGTTTCATCTGTTTATCCATACCCCGCATAGCTTCGAGGATAAGGTTTTCCTTTTTCAGAGCTTCTTGTTGTGCGACTCGAATCTGATTAGGTAGCTCAGAATGAATGGTAAGTTGTAGTGCTCGTACGCGTTTGATTGTTTCCTTTCTGCTTAACGCATCGGCTACTACATTGGCTTTCCCGGGATGATACTTGATTGCACAGTCATAATCACCTATCAACTCGACCCATCTGCGTTGTCTCATGTTTAGCTCCTTTTGGTCGAAAATGTGCTGCAGGCTCTTATGATCCGTGAATATAGTGCACTTGGTGCCGTACAGATAGTGTCTCCAGATCTTCAATGCAAATACTACGGCTCCTAATTCCAGATCATGGGTCGTGTAATTTTTCTCGTGCACTTTCAATTGTCGTGACGCATAAGCTATGACCTTCTCGCGTTGCATCAGTACACAACCGAGTCCTTGCTTCGATGCGTCGCAGTAGACTACAAAGTCTTCGCACCCGTCTGGTAGTGATAAGATAGGTGCGCTGCACAACTTCTGCTTTAATAAGTCAAAAGCAGCTTCTTGTTTTTCTCCCCATTCGAACTTCTTGTCTTTATGCGTAAGGGAAGTCAATGATTGTGCGATCTTCGAGAATCCCTCGATAAACCGCCTGTAGTACCCGGCCAATCCCAAGAACTGTCGTACCTCTGTTGGAGTCTTAGGTGCAGTCCAGTTTTGATTGCCGCAATCTTAGTTGGGTCTACATGTATCCCTTTCGCGTTTACTACGTGCCCAAGGAACTGAACTTCGCGAATCCAGAAATCACATTTGGAGAATTTCGCGTACAATTGTTCCTTCTTCAGTAGTTCTAAGACACGTCTCAAGTGTTCGGCATGTTCTTCTCGAGTCTTAGAATAGATCAGGATGTCATCAATGAATACGATTACGAACTTGTCGAGATATGGTTTACACACCCGATTCATGAGATCCATGAATACGGCCGGTGCGTTAGTCAGTCCAAAAGGCATTACCAGAAATTCGTAATGTCCGTACCGTGTTCTGAAGGCTGTCTTGGTATATCTCCTTCTTGTACTCTGAGTTGATGGTAACCAGATCTTAAATCGATTTTTGAATAGTAGCTTGACCCTTGCAACTGATCAAACAGGTCGTCTATTCGAGGTAGAGGGTATCGATTCTTGATCGTCACCTTGTTCAGTTCTCGGTAGTCAATACACATACGGAATGAACCGTCTTTCTTCTTCACAAACAAGACCGGTGCTCCCCAAGGTGAGAAGCTCGGTCGGATAAATCCTTTATCCAACAACTCCTGAAGTTGATTGATAGTTCTTGCATTTCAGTAGGAGCCAATCGGTATGGTGCCTTAGCTATCGGTGCTGCTCCTGGTGTTAGATCTATCTGAAACTCCACTTGTCGTGCTGGTGGTAGTCCCGGTAGATCGTCAGGAAAGACTTCCGGATAATCGCGAACAATAGCGATGTCCTCGATCTTCCGTTCCTTCTTTGGTTGTTCGGTAATAAGGGCTAGGATAGCCGTATATCCTTTCTTCAGATATTTGTTTGCCTTCATGCAAGACATGATGTTTAATGGTATTCCGCGCCGTTCCCCTTGAATTGAAATCTGCTCTCCACTTGGCAATGTAATTCGCACGATCTTCTCATTGCACACACGATCTCGGCGTGATTTGCAGATAGCCAATCCATTCCAATCACCACGTCGAAGCTCCCGAGAGTTACCGGCATCAAGTCAATCATCAGCTGATGGGTTGCTAGTGTCAAAACACACCCCTTGAGGATGTGTTGTGTTTCAATCAGCTTGCCGTCCGCTAACTCTACGGTGTACTTATAGTCTAGTGGTGTTGGTGCCATATCAAACAGTTTACTAAATTCACTAGATATAAAACTTCTATCGGCACCGGTATCAAATAATATGCTAGCATAAACATTATTTAAAAGAAACGTACCGGTGACGACATTGGGGTCATCTTTAGCTTCACCCGATCCAATTACGAATGCTCTTCCCCTTGCCGGGTTGCCTCCAGTGTTCTTGTTTTGTGGGCAATCTCGGCGCATATGCCCTGGCTTCCCGCAAGTGAAGCATCCCTTTAAAGTGTCAGTCTTGTTGAGATTTGGATTGGGGTTTGATCGGCATTCTTTGGCCAGATGTCCATTTCTGCCACAGTTGGTGCACTTGCCCTTTTTGCATGGGCCAAATGATGATAGTTGCAGATGTTGCATTTTGGGCTGTTGCCCTGATATCCTCCCTTACCCTGAGTGTTCGGTTGGGTGGCAGTGAAAACCTTGGCAGGTGCAGGTTGTTGGGTCGGTTGCTGAGGTGAGAAGGTGCGGTTGTTACTGGGCTCCCACTTTCGCTTGGGTTCTTGGGGTTTCAGATGTTCACCCCTTTTAGGTAGCTTTCCCTGGGCTACTGCCTGGTCAGTCAGTTTGTGTGCCAAGCGAATCAGTGGTTGAATAGTAGAGTGGTCGGAAGCAGTGACCGTGCTCTGGATTTGTTCCGGCAATCCACTGATAAATTGCTCAATCTTCTTGTACTCCGGCGTCACCATCGCCGGGCACACTTGCACAGTTCATGAAACCGAGTAAGTACTTCTCGATTTCTGATCCTACCATTTTGTGCAACCCAGAACTCTTCCTCCAGTTTCCTAATTTCATAATCCCGAGGACAGTATTCTTCGTGGAGCATCCTGGTGAAGTTGTCCCACGGAATTGTGTTTGCGGTGTCCAGTCCAAGGGTTTGGACATGAGTGTTCCACCAGGTGAGAGCTGGTCCCTCCAGTGTTCCCGTGGCGTATTTTACCCGGTTTTCATCATCCGAGCATTCAGCTATAGAGAAAACTGACTCCAGCTTCTCTATCCAACGAATCAGTCCCACGGCTCCTTCAGTACCTTGAAACTTGTGAGGGTGGCAGCTCAGAACGCCTTAAAACGAGCATCCCTTCGTTGCTCCCCCGTGGGATCCTGTGCGTCGGGGTTCAATGCAACGTGTTAGTGTCTAGACTGTCTATACTATGTTAGTCATGTTAGGCAAGAGTTAATACCGTTGTTAGTACCACTCGTCTCACTGGCGTGACGGTTTGCCTCGTACTCCGCGCGAGTACCTTGTTGAATTTGCGTTCGACCATCATGTCGATTCGTGCCTTTTCTGCCTTACGTTTGAGTCGAAGGGCATGGGTTCCTCTTCCGGACATGTTTCTATATGGAAAGGTTAGAATGTTATTATCATAAGTTAGAGTGTTAGTCAATTGTTAGGTCAGATGTCATGTTAACAATTGTCATAGCCATGATATATATATAAGCAACAAAGTAAAGCATCTTTCCATTAATGATAATAAGTTTGTGTACAATATTTTCCAAAAGAGATGCTACAAAATTTGCACGAGCACATCCCGCTCGGCTAAGTGATACAAAAGTAGAATACTGAAATAGAAATCCTAACTAGACAATCGTGGAGTGTGAATCTCCACTATCAGCAGGGCCATCATCGTCATCCTCATCAGGATCCTCGTCTGGATCCTCATCAAAATCTTCCTCATCGAGATCCACCGGCTCGATTGGTTGGGTTCTGGCTCAGGCTGTGGCTCCACAATAAACTGTTCGACCCCATGCATTCAGCATGGCGTCGCTTGCCTGGATCATGGCAAGGTTCTCCTCGTTGGCGTCCTCCACAGCTGCCAATCGCCCAGCGTGTCCTTGTGTCACTCCGGCTAAGAAGTCCTGTTCTCTCCTCGAGCAACGTAGTCCTATCATGGATGTCGTGACCTCAGTAGTGACCTCCTCCTGTCGCTGGATCACATCCTGTAGTCCTAGCGACAAGTCATCCTGCGTCCTTCGACGCGTGCGAGTCTTCCTCCAAGTTATCCACGCGTTTCTGGAGATGCTGATTATGTTCCAACAGATCCCTAAAACCATCAGTCATCACGCGTAGCTGGCAGGACTCACGTCTATAACGCGAGATCAGTGCAGCGAATGCCCGCTCCATATGCATTCCAATAGGTGGTAGTGATAGTCCAGTAGATGCGTCACCTAACAAGGTAACTTAGGTACTCTCTCTCTCCCTTCCCAAACAGCAAGGGTGGTAGGGTACCAGTCCCATGGTCCCCTGCTGGTTGAGGGTCGAAGTCTCTTGGACTCTTGAGAATATACCTGCTCCACTATCTCCTGAATCTTCTGCTTGTCCTCCTCAGTAAGCTCATACTCATACGAGCGTTTCCCCGTGTCTTTCCCTTTCGGATCTTTGTTATTGTCCATCCTGTAAGTTCTAAGTCAGTCAGTATTAATTTACAGTGATAACAACAATATAAGTGTGAAAGTTCTAAGTGTAGTGTCTAATGTAGAGCAGTGGCTATAGTCTAAGTTTACTATATGCAAACCTAGTTCCCTATAACCAAGGCTCTGATACCAGTCTGTCACACCCCCAAATTCCCACTCGTGGTGTCAGTCCACGTGGGTGTGACGTGGCCAGGATCACAGCTCATGGTCATATAGAACGACTCTATATGAGTTTCACATTCACACAGATTTGTAAAATAACATAGTTTCATTTAATATGCAGCGGAAAATGTTTCAACATCATAAGTAAATAAGTTTGCAGCGGAAAGTAAATTGTTTAACAGACACTACATAGTTTAAATTGTTTTAAAACACATCCAATGCACCCAATGCCTAGGACAAGAGTCTATATGCAAGCCAGACTCCTTAAAGCTTCCTTATGCGCATCCTAGCGTGTGCTCCATTAATTACCTGAGAATACATGCGAAAAGTGTCAACTAAAAGTTGGTGAGTTCACAGGTTTAGACAGACTGAAAAATAAACAGACATATACTGGGTATGTTAAGTTTTTGTTGTTGGATACTACGATCCGTGGAGTGTGTCAGTTCATCTTACCGAAACTAGACTGTTTCCGTTTGCCTCCGCGAGTCATCGCTGAACTCGCAATTCACATCGAAATTACACTCGTTATGACCTCCAGTCAACATTGGTGCCGAGTGGGGCTAGTCAAACCCAGTAGTACTACGTAATTACGACTCGTTTGTTACACAACTAACGGTAAGGATAATTGAGGACTTTAAGCGATAATAGTTACACTCAAAAATGGTTTTTCACACAACATACCAGTCATATATCTAAGACAGTTGCATTGTATTCTCACCCCAATAGTTTAGCAAAACGATTAAAGAGTAAAAGTGGGGCCGTAAACTCACCTGAGTTAAGTAGTGCGTGTTCTTCACGAGAACAGTGTAGCTCGCCGGCTAGTGGTTACCTATATCACATAGGTACCATAAGTTTGTGTTTGTGTATCCATGTGGGTCTTCACGGACCGTGTTTGAGTTCAACAACTCCAAGTTGTTTTGTGGGTCGCGTTGACCGTGTTTGACCGTGTTGACCGTGTTTGACCTAACGACCCGTTGGTGACGGTTTTGGATCAAGTGTTCGTGTAACGTGCGGTTTTGTGTCGTGTGAAGTGTACGGATACCAAAATTACTTTCGTGAGGAAACTTACTATTTATAGTAAGTTCCTACCTTAGGAAAGTTTCTACATTTGGCAAATCAAGCAATAAATCATAATCCGATTATTCTATTATACATATTTATCCTAAGTGAGCATGTTATCACATAGCACATAGTTACACATAGCCGGTTTAGCATGGTTTGCGCATAAAAGTTTCTATAAATAGAAGGTTACAAAATAAGCATGTGTCGCTAAGTCTAGCTAACAATCTCATCATAATATCGTCATCCTAGTTCAAAATAACCGTTAGATCATATTCATTACAACAGATATGTCATCATTTATAGACTTTGTGAAATAAGTCACTATTCATGGTACTATTCATAATAATCATATATTTGGTGATTTTAACAATTTTTCACATCACTAATCATCCTTTTAGTTTCTAAACATCATTTTGAACATAACCTATAGATATAACCACATGCATTAAGCCATTTCATCATAAATCATCATTTCATGATATTAAAGTTACCACAATTTGTAAAAATCACATTTTGACATATCTTACTATTCATAACACTTCTAGATCCCATAAATCATATCCAATAACATTTCAATATCAAACCTCATGAATCTCCACCTATATCATACATACATGTTGCTAGAACCATCATTTTTATCAATATGACCATTATATCATAACAACGTCCTCATGAAATGTAAAAATACATCATACTAACATCATAGATCATCAATATTCATACTCAAATCAACAAACCCAGATTCAAAGTGATAGAAATTCGTGTATATGAAGTTCATGCATTTGTATGTGGGTGTGTGAGCTTGCATGTGTGTGTAATGGTGTTTTTAGACTACAAGGGTGTTAGATCTACCTTCTAATGCTTCAAAATGTGGCTAAGCAAGCTTCAATCACGAGAGAGAATGGAGTGTGGTGTTCTTGGAGCTCCTTTGTGCTTCAAACCTTCAAGATCTTCAAGAACAAGCTTCCCAAGCTCCAACCATGGCTTCCAAGGTTTCAAATGAGTGTGATATGGTGTTGTAGTAGTGAAATCAGCTGAATTTGGGGGTTTAAATGGAAGAATTTACGTGTAGTATTGGGTAAAAGAGGTATGGTGTGGTAATCATGAGATTTAAAAGATTTTTAAATGTCAGAGTAGTCAGGCGTATCGCCTGACGTTGACCACCAAGGCCAGGCGTTACGCGCGGGACAGACAGATGAGAGGCGTTCCCTCCTCATCCGCGCGTATCGCCTGGGTAGGGATCCTCGGGTCAGGCGTACCGCCTGGACCCTAGATCCGGCCCAATTTGGCCCATTTTCATGTTTTGATCCATTTTTCGTATTTTTCGCGTATTACGAGTATCGTTTCTCGACATATGGACATCGTTCTACTAAATTAGGTTCCCCGGAACCTAATGTGCAGTGAAAGTGTTCTGTGGTTTGATCCGTTCACCAACATTCGTCATTCAAAACACGTGCGAGTTTTCGTGCGATAATTCCTCGAATTATCGGTGTGTTAGGTCCGTTGTGCCACGTGTCACACTAATTAAAATTATTCTAGTGCCACGTATGAAATAATAAAACATATTATTATTTAAAATAATATAAGCGCTGACCTGGAATATGCGAGGTGTCACATATTAAGACGACTAACAAGAATGACCTGACTCAAATAAATCGTGACCTGACCCAATTAACATGAACATGACTAACCCAAGCGCTATTAGTGTCGGGTTGCATACTGTGACAGCCAGTACCAGATTGTCCGGCAAGTCTGTACAGTACGTGTACTTTCACTATTTACTATGTGTAAAAACAATGTGCAAACAGTCGTGTGACAACAAGACTATGAAAACAATTAACAGTTGTATGTATTCCAATGAAAATTGAAATATAAATATACAACACACGAGAAATAACAACAGAGAAAAACAAATGACAAAAACATATCGGTCGCGATCTGATCTTCACAAATAACAGAAATCAGATGGCCGGTAATTCTATGATTAAACTAGGTGAAACAAGTGTGATTATGTACAAATAGGTGTGTTTAGTTGAGTCCGTCAGTGAAGAATACAATTCAAAACGAAATCTCAGTATCGTTTATGAATAATAAACTGACAATGTGTTTGCGTGGGTGACGATTCACACAAACATACATGTGAGTTTAACATTCTGAATGATAACTGAAAATAAGAAAACAAAAATCATAAAGTAAAGCCGTTGTCGTGTTCGTTCGGGTGATGATTCGAACGAATACGCGCGATGGAGATACGATCAGGCGAAACGAAATTTATAAACGATTTCATAATAATAAAATAAGAAGTTCAAAAGATTTACCAGGAATTACAACCTTAAAATGATTTAGAAAACTATCTATGTAAATCACAAAACGAACGCGTAATTCGTTCCGTAAACACAACGAAAGTGAAAACCGAGCAACCGAAACGAACCCAGACACATACGAGGTATAAAAACCTTGAACTTCATTAATTCCCCATTTAATTCATCATCTACCTCTCTCTCTAATCAAACCCGGTTAGGTTTCTTCTCTCACTAGAAAAAACCACACTAAAACCACCATATCTCCTTCATTACTTGACCAAATCCTTCAAATTTGTTATCCACGCGAAGCTCTCAACCTTTCCATCACGAAAGTACAGACGATCAGTTTTGAAATCCATCGAATCAGAGGTAAACTTAGCTGCAAGTTATGGGAATCTAGGGTTTATATGAACTCGACACAACCAAACCCTTTAACCGGTGTTAATCCCTCAACCCATGGAAAAATCACAAGAATGAACCCTAACCATGAGAAACACCTTGCAGAATCCATTATCTCGAAAGGGGATTGTCACACCCCAACCGACGGCGGAACACGCCGGGGCGCAACGACGACTGTTCATAGCTCATGGTGCTATGTTATAAGTTTCAATATTTAATGCATCATTATTACAAAAGCATCACAACATTCATTGAATAATAACATACATTACACATGAATTTAATATTCAAAGTATTAGAGTTGAAACTCTAAACATTGTTTTACAATTTAACCAGGTCTACTAACATGAAACATATCCTATGTCTTCACCAAATCATCCACTTAACCTGTTGCATATGCAAAATAAAGATTTTGTCAACTATTTGAATATTTGGTGAGCAACCCATACAGTTTATACAATATACGTAAGAAAACTGATGCAATTCAATTAGACTACAAAGTTTAAACTCTAGCATGCATATCCTACTAGTTTGCAATCAAGTTTATAGAATATATCGTCTCTAAACTCGTATCAATACTTAGCTAAAAAGCTTAGTATTTCACAAGTCTGCAATAGTTTATATCGTCTCCAAACTCGTTCAATTAAAAGCACAAAGCTAAGTATTTCACAAGTCTACCCATGATTGTACTTTTCGCCCTTTTAACACATTTGACCAAAGTCAAAGCGAAGGTGGTATCTAACACACCTTAGACTACTCGGTATCGAATAACATAGAATACCATAGAATGCATAGCATCACAAATCAAGTAGTATCACATGGCACAAATTCAAACCAAATAGACTAAAAGCATTGCATCTATATAATTTGACTCTAGACTAACTTGGTTTTTGAATACTAGTTTTGGATCCAATCCATAGGAATCAATAGAAAAGGAAAATCTCCATCTCATGGAAAACCCTTTTCACTCCGCTTGGCCAAACTGAAAACTTGGATTCAATTTCAGAATCCCCTGGCGAATGGCCTGTTCTCCCCGGTCGGAATAGGTTCTTTTGAGTAATATATCTGGAAATGCTCGTTGATTCCTTATTAACACCATTTCGAACACAAGCGGTACATTCCAAAACAACCGGTATACGCACATCTTTACCATTGGCCATGAACCTCCTTTGGATTTTTCATTTACTCAACTCTTCCTCTTTCAATCATATGTAACATCCCAAAAGTACAAAAATGTAAAGAGGGATTATAGAATTACTCACATGATGTCCTAGCTTCGTCAATTGAATCGATGCCTAGGTTTTGCAAGGTTGTGCTTACACCTTAACCTAAAGGCAAATAAAATTCTTAGTCTATACTTAGAGTTCATGTTTTGGCATCCTAGATTCTATGGCATACTATGGAAGTCCTAATTGATATGTAGTAAGTTTGAATGGTTTTTTAATTTAGGAATATTATTTATTTAATTATCAAATAAATAAACATCCCTAATTGATTTTGAATATCATTCGAATATCGTATGGCATTTGGAGTAACATATTTCCACCCTCTTATTTTTGCTTCATTGTTTAATGCATAAGGATTTTGATTTAAAACAATGAAATTTTTTTAAATCATTAATAGAATAAATGATTAAAAATCTTCGTTTTTGTATTTTCATTATAAAAGAATAAATGTTTACTTAAAAAACAAAAACACTTAGCTTTCATGAATAATTTTTGAAATAATTGTTTGTCTTTGTTTATAATTTTTTATTCTTTTTAGAATAGTAATGTTTTTTATTATGTATTTATTTTAATAGTTTTTTTTATTTCTTAGCTTTAAAACAAAAAAAAATTGTCTTTTAAAAACAACAAATGTTTTATAAATGTTTTTTTTGAAAAAAAAATGATTTATAATAGTATACACATATATGTATTTTATAAATCTTTTTTTTTGTTATAAAAAACACATAATAAATATATCCATATATGTATTTTATAAAATTTATTTTTAGTATTATTTTTAAAGGAATAATAAAAGAGTGATTAGCGTTTTAAGTGCACAAAGTAATTAATATTGATTTTTAGAATAATTTACTCATCACAAAGTAATTAATATTGATTTTTAGAATAATTTACTCATCACAAAGTAATTAATATTGATTTTTAGAATAGTTTTTTTATAAAAAAAAATAAGCTGAAATGGCTCCAAGTGCACAAAAACTGGTTTAACTTGATCCGAACAAGATTAGAACCCGGGTCCCTTCAACCCGAGTCATGTGGTTTACCAGTAGGCTAGGCTAGGAATGTTTGAATAAATCGGAATCGATTTATAGTTAATCAGACCGGTAAATTAGCCTCAAAACCATACGAGCCCTAGTTTGAATCTCAACCCAATTCGTTTGATCCTGAAATCCTACAAGTTCAGAATGATGGGGATTTCTTTATACGCATAAAAACGAGTAGAATGACACTAAGAATTACCTGGAATGACATAGATTCAAAGATGTTCGAGTTGAGGACAGTTCTCGGCCGATCTTGAATTTGTTCCGACTCCAGATTGCTTGTGAGCGTGGTTTTTGCATTCAGACACGTTCTTGAGGAAGCCAGGAACATAATTTGATGTTTTGATTTGATTATTATAGTGATTTATGTCTGTTTCGAATTTCAATTTCGAGTGTATCATCTTTGAATCAATTCCTTTGTTTACGGGATTTTTTTATAGAGGTTACTTATTGAGAGGGATTCGGTGGTTCGAATCCTTGCCTTATTTATCATCAATTCGAATGATTAACGCGTATGGAGAGCTGGCAGGTGTTTGGGTCGCATATGGTTCGTGGGGATCCGCTTTGGGGTTGACGGGTTAGAAGGAAGAAAGGAATAAGGGTTTTACGTATTTGGCCCCTGCACTTTCAATTCTTTTCCTGTTTTAGTTTTAAAGTTTCACAACTCTCTAATCCTTTTACATTTTAATCCTCCCTTAACCTTTTATTATTTTAAGTCAAAATTTAATAAAAAAATTATAAAACCCCTTTTTTTGTAGCCTAAAAGTTTATAAAATCTTTTGGTAAATATTTTTTATATTTATTAATAACTCTTTTAATGTTTTATGATTAATAATATTAATATTACTACTATGTATGATAATGAAATTTTAATCTTGTTAAGAATCTTATTCGGTTATTTTTCGTTATGAATAATTGTTATTTATTGTTATTATTATTTTAAGTATTATAATTACATAATTACCTTAAATATCTTTTAACATTTCATTATCTGTTGACATATATAATATATGTTTGTATATGTGTGTGTATATATATATATATATTTATTAGTACTTTAATTTAACGTAATATGTATGATTTACATAATAGTTTTGATGAATTCTTTTAATATTTTACTTATATACACATATTTATGACATCTAATGTTCATTGATTATCAAGAGACTTTGTTTAATTATAAATCGAACACGACAAAGTTTTAAATCGACATGTAGAAACTAAAAACCCTAGGGATTACAGTCTCCCCTACTTTAGGAATTTCGTCCTGAAATTTATTTAGTAATAATTTTGACAAAATTGTTAGTTGTTTCTTTCTAACCTTTGATTATCGGTTTTTAGGAAAGTAATAACTTTGGTTCTTGATTTAGTGTTATAAGAATTTCAATCATTAAAGTTATAGGGTGGTGTCTCAATATTTAGACTACTAAGTTAAATTCTAGCAGAGTTTAAAGTCACAATATGTTTTAGAACCTTGAAATGAGAATGAACTTTAATCAGAATAGGTATGAGTAACGCACTCGGATTTGTATACGACTTGTTTACTTATTATGAGGGTTTTGAATTTAACGAAAGTTGACTTAGCTCACGGTGAGATTAACCGAAAAAGTATTTGAATAACTTAGTTTAAAAATATTCTACAAATATTGTTATAGGAGAAATGGATAATTTGAAAAGCACTTTTATTTGTGAAAACCCAGCAAACCGCATGTAAAACATACGTAACAAAACTATTTTTTTTTTGTAAAACATACCTAAAAACGTAAAAAAATTCCGTCAGATCTGACGCAGTGTTACGTATGTTTTACAACGTAAAAAAATTTTACAAAATATTTTTTTAGAAACATTTCTTCGACGCTTTTTTGATTTTTTTTATAAAAATGTGTCCATTAATGTTACAAACCTGTAAAAAAAAATTCAAAAAAAAAAACGTTCGTTTTACATGAGTTTTCAAGGTTTTCTCACTAAAATAAGGTTTTCATTTTATGAATCCCCTATATAAATAATTTATTTGTCGATTATTCTTGATTGAAGAATGGTTCACTCGAATTGTAGATTAAACTGACAAATCCTATTCTTGATCAATCTTTCGGTGCTACTATCAATGTATCATTGATGCTTATATATAGGGTATACCGCAACCAACTCACCACATCAATAATACTGCATTCCAATTACCTACCAAGACTAACCTAACCTTAACTGTATTTTGAGTAGATGTTTGGAAACTTGTTTAACTCTAGAATTTGTATGAGTTTAGAGATACTAACCATTGCAATCTTGAAATTGAATCTCATAGTTATATGGATTTCTAAATGATTGATTTTGAATATATGAATGATATAAAATACACTAGTGGGTGATATCTTATGGTTATGATAACTACTTATCATCAACCTTAGCTATGATATCACTGAATCTTTGAGTACATGTTTAAACATACGAATATGAATTGATTCGTTTAAGAATCTTTAATATGATTCATGTGATTATCGATATCTTTGATTCGACCTGGTGTAAGAATACACACCAAGTTTTAGTAATTGAATAGCAGTTGGTTTGACTAGCATAGTTTATGTCACACCCCCACCTCACGTCACATGTTGATGATGTCACTGAAACGGTCGCGGAAGCATAGTGGTGATGTCTAAGAGATGAGGGGTGACTTACTTGATCCGATATCACAAGCACACAGATTAACTTAAAAGAAATACATTGCATGGTTCGTTATTAAAATTTACATTACAATATTAACTTATTCAGTTACAAGTTTGTGAAGTGCAGTCTCACCGGAATCACTGTCTACATGCAAAAAGGTTTAATTTGAAAACGTCAGCACAAAGCTGGTGATTCCGTAAAGTTTAGTAATTAAACGATATGATATGCAGAATTTCAAGATATACAGTTTAGATAACCATGGGACCCGTATCTAGTTCCTTTCGGACAGTTTTACGTTTTACAAAGATACTACCCGTAGGTACATATCTTAATGCCTCATTATCTTAATGCCTCATTATCTTAATGTCTATCACTAACATTAAGAAAGTGTTTCGGAAACAGGTAACAAACATTTACACCAAGGGGAGTTGCACGCTCCCGGCAAACGGGTTGTCAGCCAATAATACTATCAATGCTTCCTGTTCGGCCCCACATGGGTTCACTAGATACAGTTTCAAGGAATGAGGGCTTTTGATACTGTGATAGAAATACTATCGGCAAAATCCCATGAAATCACACAAAAGTCACATGAAATCACAAAGATAACAGTGATACATATCATATGTTCAGAAATCGATTTGCAGAAATTCCCCGATATTGGTAAAACACTAAAATGAAAAGGGGTTGCACGAAACTCACCTGATAATACAGAAGTAGCAGAATATCTCAAAACTGATAATAGAGAGGTGATTCTGCATTTATTTATGTTTAATGAGTTATTTAGGTTTTTGCTTACTGATTAGATCTTTTTGAACGTTCAATGTCAAAGACATTGCTTTGAAAGTCATCAAATCGATATTAAGTATTTAATTAGTTATTTTAATATCATATCATACAATGTATGATAATGTAGGAACCTACATTGAATTAGATTCCTAATACAAGGTTGATGACACTCTTGATTAATCAAAATAATCTAGGATTAATCAAATAGTTAATGTTGTTGATTATGATACTATAACAGTTTCTAGATAGATTAATGGCTTAGGAATGATCAATATTTGTTATTGATTACCCAAATATCATGAAACATCACAATGTAGCATCCAGATAGGTGTAATGACCAGGTTTAACATACTAATCTGACTGTTATCACAAACATCAGATAATCGTTCCAATGAGTATGTTAATGATCGCGATTAGTTTGAAACACTTGGATTTAACCTTGCATTTCAAGGATTAATCCAACTAATCACCTACATTGTCATAACCAAATGGTTTAAACCATTATAATCATGGGTATGATTTCATGCAAACCGGGCATTACAATGGATCAAAACAAGGATTTAACCGTTAAAACATCGTGTTCTTTGTTTATAATCAATCCTAGCCATCATCTAGGCAATAATCAACAATCCTAACTATGTCATTACGTTTAAAATCAATATCTAATCAATCATTATCAAACTAGAAGGTTAAAAACAAATCATTACCTAATCAGACGGATTTCTGGCTGCACAACAATGATCAGGACTTGTAAACACGTTTTCTGGTGCAATCCACACGATTTGAAAGCTTAAAAATGGTGATTTGAGGGTGATTTGGCCGGAATTTTGGTCTGTGAGTCGAGTTTGTGCGAGAGAATTATAAAATGAAAATTCTGCATGCAATCTGATGAAGAAGATCAACTTTCTCCACCGCCTCACCTGTCGCGTACCGCGACGAGGAGCTAAAGAAGGCTTCGCGTACCGCGAAGAAATCCGTAGGAATCTAAGATATTTTGGTCTATCGCGTACCTCTGAGAACTCTCAATCCCGCCTTAGCGTACTGCGACGAGCCCAATTGTTCAATACTTAGAAAATTTTATTCGTTTTTCGATTCCGGGCACTCCCGAACTCCGTTTCGCACACGGTTTTCGCCCACGTTCATCATTTCTCGCGTACTATCGACCTGTTATAATTACCATTTTCAAATTAACGTGGATTTCTTGAACAATCAAATGTGCTCACATCATCAATGACGTGATTTCTCAACTGCAATTGTCACAGTTTACTCGAATCTGTAGATTGAATTGACTATTTTAGCCCTTGATCAAGCTTTTGGTACTACAATCAATGTACTATTAGTTCTTATATATAGGGTATACCGTAGCCAACCCACCACACTGCTAGTACTTTGAGAGCGTACCAAATGCCTACCAAGGCTAACATAAACTTTAAACGTGTTTGAATAGGTGTGGGAGACTTTGTCTTGCTTTTAGGATTTGTATGAGTCTAGAGGTTTTCAATATTGAAATTGTGCAATGAAATCTCTTGGTTGCAACGTATGAATTTGTATATGATCGGTTTTTGAATAAACGAATGATGCAGTATGTACAAGTGTTTGATATTTTATAACCTTCGATAGTTGTGATAACTAATTATCACTAATCTTAGGTATAGTATCATTGAATATTTGAATCGATGTCTAAAGATATAAATATAAAATGATTTGTTTAAACATCAATAATATGATTCATGTGGACTTGTTATAAAATTTTATATGGAATCACCCATAGTTAAATTCATAAGTCCAAATCATGTCATTCTATTGAAATCTAAACAGATTATAATAAGAAATCAGTGTGTCTTGGTTAATTTAAAAATCACTGTGACTTGTTTGAAATATAGGAAGGATTTTCAGGATTAAATGCCTAATGACATGTTAGAATTATCACACCGGTCTTTGGCATAATATCTTAGTGGGTTTATAGACTTATATAATAGTCATCATGATTTACAATAAGATATGTGGTATATAACTTTATAGATGTAGTGACATGTCACTAATCATAAATACCATATCATCGAATTTTCTATCACGGGTTTGGATAATTGGAATATGTAATATTATAACCTTTTATATTTATTGATGTATCACCATCACTAATTCTTAGGTTTAATGTTAGTTAAATCATAACATAGGTAACATAAAACGAGAGATGATATCATATTCTGTGAGACATAGTAATGAATCACCATTACTAATCTTAAGTATGATATCGTGGAGTTCTAAAAATCATAGTGTAACAACCGGTTTTTAATAAATGAATGTATTTGAAATAATCGTTAATTGAACGATTGTGATTGTTGTAATTTAAAAATATGTGAGAAATTATGAACGTGGGATAAAACCGTGCGCGAAACGGAGTTACGGATTGTCCGGAATCGCGAAACGAAGAAAATTACGAAGATATTATGCTTTAGGACTCTTCGTGGTATGCGAAGGTGGTTTTGAGGTTCCTTCGCGGTACGCGAAGAACCCAAAATATCTGAAAATCCCGAATTGCTTCGCGGTACGCGAAGCCTTTCTTTGATCTTCTTCGCGGTACGCGACGGGTGAGGCGGTTTGGAAAACACCTCAAGTTTATCAGATTTGAAGCAGAAAAAAATTTTTATTTCCTTCTCTCGAGTTCTTATACCCACATATGATATCTGAGGCTGAAAAACTCATATTTGAAGCTGTTTAAGCCTACGGATCGTACCAAGGATTGTTTCTACAACATCTGATCGTTGTTTTGCAACCGAACATCCGTTTGATTGGGTAACGATTCGTTTTATCCTACTAGTTTAATATTTTGTGAATTAAATCTAGTTTTGATTGTAACAATATGTTTATGGGTATTGATTATTGCCTAGTTGATAACTAGGGATTGTTAGAAACGAAGAATTTGATATTTTGATGGTGAAATCTTCGTTTTGAAGCCGGGATAATGTCCGGTTGTTATGAAACCCATATCATGATATGATAACTAGTAGGATGAGTAAATGGTGGTTTTGAAATAAATATGGATTATAATTCATGGGTTAAATGATGATTGCGATGAATTGATGTTAACATTATTAACAGTTATGATCATAAATGAATTTTTGAATAATAGAAATAATTAAAGATCGTAACTAATATAATGAACATCAATTAATTGATGAAATGCCTAAGAGAGGCATGAAATGTGATTAATTGTGATAATTGACTTTGAGGAAGTCAAATCAGTCAAGTGTGTTGAACTTGATTGTATGTGCTATACGTGTTGAAACTAGTTGTATATGTATTTTGCAACTAGGTGGTGGTAGTGGAAGTCAAACCACTAGTCATAGAGCAGGAAAAGAGCATGCAGTTGCTAATATCTTATCTGATCAAGGTAAGTAATCCCACAACTATGACATCACATAATAAATATTGAATTTGTTGTTGAATGAATTATATGATAAATATGGCATTGGTGATAGGGGAACGTTGAATAATAAAAGTTCAACAACCTATAATAAATCCAATACTTTGGTAAATAATAGTGTGGGAATTCTATGATGGAAGTACCGGTGGGTGACCATCATAGTAATTTGATTGAATTAAATATGACTCCACAATGGTGGATAGCCAGAGTGCTGGCAATTGTCTTAGATGGAAGTACCGGTGGGTGAACATCTTAAGACTTGAATTAAATATGACTCCCCAATGGTGGATAGCCAGAAGTGCTGACAATTGTCTTAGATGGAGGTACCGGTGGGTGAACATCTTAAGACTTGAATTAATTATGACTCCACAATGGTGGATAGCCAGAGGTGCTGGCAATTGTCTTAGATAGAAGTACCGGTGGGTGAACATCTTAAGACTTGAACTAATTATGACTCCACAATGGTGGATAGCCAGAGGTGCTGGCAATTGTCTTAGATGGAAGTACCGGTGGGTGAACATCTTAAGACTTGAACTAATTATGATATCACAAATGTGTTAATAGTCAGAGATGCTGACAAATAACTATGGTGGAAGTACAGGAATGTGAACACCATAGTGAACTTTTGATTAAACTATTGTGAGCAATAGTTGATGATTGGTAATATGATATTGTTATATTGTGAGAGTCAATTCGAATATAAATGACTCAATTTGAATATGGATTGTGAAAAAAATGTATTTATACATTTTGTTGTTGAGAAACCATTGGGGTTTACTTACTTAGTTCTTATGAACTAATGTGAATTATTGTGTGATGTTTGTAGGTCAAACATGATGGACCTGGCTGTAAGGATCGAGGTGGACTGTGAATCGAACAAATGAACCTTGTTGCAAACGTTTGAAATTTTGGTTTAAATGTACTTATGTAAATAAGTATTGTAAAATGTGTGACACGTTTACGTTTGCGTTGAACTGTTATTGGTATACATACTTAGAGAATATTATTATACGCGTAAACCATGGGAAGTTTAGTTGTAACTCAACTAAACAGAATCAGAGAGTTTATCGCAGATAAAGACACAGATAATGATTTACTGGTTGAAATGGAAAGGAGTTGGGAGTAAGTTGTGTTTGGTTGCGAAACATAGTTAAGGACACATGGTCATGGTTTATCGAAATAGCGGTGGGACGGTGGCTGGGCCAGTTGCGACTGACCCTTACATATGCCCTATACATATGCATATTTCGGTCTATCATGGATGTGTCAGTAAATTGGTTTAGTGGGTTTGAATTGGGGTTTTGATAATATTAAAGTTAATAAAATAAAGGAAGCTTTATTGGAAATGAATACTCGATGGTGAAGTTACGAGCATAATTTAAACGCGAATATTAATTCAAAAATATTAACTTAATGAAGATATTCGCGTGGGTGACGATTCACACGAATATAGTTATTAAGAATAATATTCTGAAACAATATTCCATAAATCGTAAATCGAATCAAAATACGATACGAGCGTTGGATTCGCAAAGGTGACGATCTTTACGAATACGTACGCGAGTAACGCGTTTCGACGAGATAATGTAATAATATTTAATGATAATGAAATAAGAAAAATAAATTAAAAACATTTATTAGTAATCACAACCTAAAACATAATCGAATAAACCTTTTTAATGAAATAAATGAATTATCGTAAATTCAACGGAATCGTTTTACAAAACGATTTATTCAAAATCATTTTATTTTGACAAAACTTATTTATTTAAAAGTTTTACGTTTTAAATATATTTTAAGAGAAAACCGAATACTTTTATGATTTTATCGCGATAAAAACGAGATCGAACGCGGGGAAATGGAGCGCGAATTCCTCATTTTCTCAACACACTCTCTCTCTAAACCTTGATTTTCGTCACCTACAAACACACCCAACTTCTCTCTAGCTTTTCTTCTTCAATTCTTGACGGATTTTCGAGATCTCGGAGCCTAAACGACCGGGGAATCAAGGAGAACAAGAAAGTACGAAGAAATCTTGCATTTGATCGTTGATTCGAGGTGAATCTGAGATTTACTTTTCGGTTTTTAATAAAAACTTGATGTGTTTATGGCTATCAACTTTAAAAAGATTCTAGGGTTTTCTACCTGTTAATTTGAGTAATAACGATCTGTGAGAGCTTGAGACGAGCCTATAATCACATAGGAGCTGATGAAGATGAAGATGAACAACAAGGTTCGTTCGAGAGGCTGTTCGAAGCACAGGTTTGCCGAGGTCCAGGGTTACCGAACCTAAAGGGTTTCGCCTCACTTAGCTATGGCCGAACCTTCTGTGGGTATACGAACCTAGTATGCTGGCCGAACCTTCTGGTTCGTGGAACCAGCCCAGCCTCACGAACCCTAAGCACCAGCCGAACCCTAGGTAGCTGGCCGAACCACTTTACCTCACCGAACCCTAGCCATGCAAACTAATTCAGTCGAGGATGTTATTGGGACGAACCTTCCTTCCCCTTTAGCTACGAACCTAATACATGTGACGAACCTCTTTTCAGTCAGATGAATGCACCCTAGCCGAACCCCCTAGGATGAACGAACCTATGGTGGTTTAAGCCCATTTAGCCGAACCTGGGTTTGGGCCGAATCCCACCAGCCGAACCTAGGCACAAAGTGCCATTGGTTCGCTGCCTACAAGGGGAACACGACCTAGTTTCAATTAACTAAGAGATTAAGGGTAAATAAGGGACATGATTTTATATACATATACGCATATATATATATATAGGGTAAGGAGTGAATAATAACCCACCTTAATTGCGGTAACCCATTAACCCTGGCAAAAAACGCTCAAATCGCAAAAAAAAAATTTTCATGGTTTTTTTTATGCAAAAATAGGGGGCTCCTTTTTTCCGTTCGCTAATTCACAAGCGTTAAAAAGTTAAACGAAATGTAAGTTTGCGTTACACTGCGAACATTTATTTAAGTGTCGCAGTGTAACGCAAACTTACATTTCGTTTAACTTTTTAACGCTTGTGAATTAGCGAACGGTTAAAAAGGAGCCCCCTATTTTGCATAAAAAAACCATAAAAACTTTTTTTTTGCGATTTGAGCGTTTTTTGCCAGGGTTAATGGGTTACCGCAATTAATGAGGGTTATTATATGATCCCTTTCCTATATATATATATATATATATATATATATATATATATATCATGCATGCATGGGAATTAGAGTACCACCTTTTCTTAATATCATGACGTTTAAATTATGAGAATGACTCAAATATAACCTCCTTTTAACTTAAATTGAATATCTTTTTATGTAATAAATTAGACTGAGGTGGTCAACTTAATTAATCATGCATGTATGTAGGAATGTGTGTATGATAAAAGTTACTAAATTTTAAACATACACACCCATGGGAACACAACTAGGACATCACAATTAGTTATCGTTACTAAAAGGTTAAGACTAACAAGTTTGAATTACATTAATATGATGAACATTCAAGAAACCTTAGTTGTTACATTATAGATTGGTCTAAATAAACTAAGTTAATACATACTATTGAATTTAAAATAAACTTATATGGACATTAATTGAGTATGAAACACATATACTCATGAACATGAAAAACACGATAATTACAGGTATTTGAGTGGTTGTGAATTTGTATACGCGAGCGCGCATTCTACGAACACACTGATTCTAAGGACTCAGGTGAGTTCTCATAACATCCCTTTCTTTTAAACTATTTTGTTTTTAAACTCGGAGGTGAAGCATGTATACCAATTTACATATTGACTTGATAACACAGGGATGGCACTTATTTGCTTGTATGAGATCCATAGTTATGGATTGTCATATTCCATGAGTTGTTACTAATGACCTTGGTCATCTGTAATGACTGCATGTATTGTCACTATTCCATGAGTTGAAGCTTATGACTTTGTGTCATTCGCGACGACTGCATGTATTGTCACGTGGATGTTTCCACACTCCGTGTATTCGTTGTGGTTGATTTCGGTCTTCCTCAATGTTTGCATGTATTGTCACGTGGATGTTTCCACAACTCCGTGTGTCGTTGATATTGACCTTGGTCGTATGCAATGATACATGTATGGTCACTTATATTAATTGAGAATATTGATGGATTGTGATTGGTTGATTGAACATGTGAATGATTATCTATGATTCATTATTATATGTGATTATGTGTTTGAATTATGTGTTAGGATTGTGTATTTGAATATTGTGTTGAATAATCTCACAGATGCTCATACGGATGTTATCAAGGGAATATAAACTCTTCTAAACTCTTGTAAAATATTTTAAATATAAAACTTATGATTACTCACCAGCTACTTTGTAGTTGACACTTGATTTTCACATGTTTCAGGTAATGAAGCTAAGTAGGTTGAGGAAGAAGGACTCATCCTTTTGGACATCATCATATAGGATAATATCATGGAGGTTTTGAATAATATCATATATATTATAAATCTGAAGAAAGATAACACCATACCCCTTAGATGTAGTAATGTTTCACCATTACAATCTTAGGTATGATATTATTAATTTTCTTCAATCATAATATAGGAGACATAAAAGAAAGAGAGAGATGACATCATATCTTGTGAGACATAGGGATGAATCAACATCACTAACCTCAAGTATGATATCATAAAACTTTGGAATTGTATAAGAAAAGTATTGAAATCATTTTGATTTGATTAAAATTCTTAAGGAGTAGTATCCAAGATGGACGCCTTTCTGGCTTATTAGAATTTAATGTTGTTTGCAAAATATAACATGCTTTGGCCTATAGGTAAAATACTCTCACTAAGAATCCCCATAAAAGCTAGACTGGTCCCTCGTCAGGGATTATGAATCGCTTTCCTAGACAGGATTCTTAACTACCAGTATTCACCCTTCCAGTTACTACATGCTCATTTAAACAAATTTAACTCTAATGAGGTTTTAAATCAAAATTGAATAAATAATAGAATCACAAATAAGCAAGTCATTTGAACTCGTTTGAAAACATAAGGAATGAAATTCAAAATTGAAAATCGGGTGACATATTAGAATCATTTTATTTGTAAGGTGTTTGGTATAATATGCTTTGGCCTATAAGAGATTGTACTCTCATCTCGAAAGTCCCCAGGAAAGCTAGACAGGTCCCACAGTACTTCGAGGATTTATATGAATAGCTTTCCTAGACAGGAATTCTAACTAACGGTACTACACTCTTCCAGTTAGTACATATCCACCTCACAAACTTAATTCTAACGGGATCCTAAAATCAATATTGGAATTCCTATTTTGTTTAAGGAATAATATTAGGCATTAAGCCTAATGAGTTTGAATTCCTAACATCTAAAGATCGTTTGTGCGTATGAGTTTGGAATATATTTCACCTAAAAGCAAATGCTAAGGCAATTGCTTAAACTAAGTAATCCCATGACATAAAGTAACTTAGTCTAAGGCATTCCTAACTAGTGCAAGCAGGGCATGTTAACACTATGGCACTCCTCTATGGTAACATGGATATGACACACAAATTATATATAACACAATAAGTAATGTATAGCACAAAACACGTAAGCAACTAATAAACAAACAATAGTAACATAAGATTCTAATGTTTGGGTTAGCTTAGTTATAGTCTAGACCACCATTTTCTAATAACCTAGATCCCTATAACCATGGCTCTGATACCAATCTGTCACACCCCGACCGACGGCGGAACACGCCTGGGCGCGACGACGACTGTTCATTATCTCACGGTGCTATTGTTATAAGTTTCAATATTTAATGCATCATTATTACAAAACCTGCACATCATTCATTGAATAATAAACATACATTACATGAATTTAATATTCAAAGTATTACAGTTGAAACTCTAAACATTGTTTTACAATTTAACTAGGTCTACTAACCAGTAGGCTAGGCTAGGAATGTTTGGATAAACCGGAATCGATTTAAAGTTAATCAGACCGCTAAAATTAGCCTCAAAACGATATGAGCCCTAATTTGAATCTCAACCCAATTCGTTTGATCCTGAAATCCTACAAGTTCAGAACGATGGGGCTTTCTTTATACGCTTAAAAACGAGTACAATGACGCTAAGAATTACCTGGAATGACATAGATTCAAAGGTGTTCGAGTTGAGGACAGTTCTCGGCTGATCTTGAATTTGTTCCGACTCCAGTTTGCTTTTGAGCGTGGTTTTTGCATTCAGACACGTTCGTGAGGAAGCCAGGAACATAATTTGATGTTTTGATTTGATTATTATAGTGATTTATGTTTGTGTCGAATTTCAATTTCGAGTGTATCATCTTCGAATCAATTCCTTTGTTTACGGGATTTTTTTATAGAGTTTACTTATTGAGAGGGATTCGGTGGTTCGAATCCTTGCCTTATTTATCATCAATTCGAACGATTAACGCGTATGGAGAGCTGGCAGGTGTTTGGGTCGCATATGGGTCGTGGGGATCCGATTTGGGGTTGATGGGTTAGAAGGAAGAAAGGAATAAGGGTTTTATGTATTTGGCCCCTGCACTTCAATTCTTTTCCTGTTTTTGTTTTAAAGTTTCACTACTCTCTAATCCTTTTACATTTTAACCCTCCCTTTTAGACCTTTTATTATTTTAAGTTAAAAGTTAATAAAAAAAATTATAAAACCCCTTTTTTTGTAGCCTAAAAGTTTATAAAGTCTTTTAGTAAATATTTTTAATATTTATTAATAACTCTTTTAATGTTTTATGATTAATAATATTAATATTACTACTATGTATGATAATGAAATTTTAATCTTGTTAAGAATCTTATTCGGTTATTTTCGTTATGAATAATTGTTATTTATTGTTATTATTATTTTAAGTATTACAATTACATAATTACCTTAAATATCTTTTCATTATCTGTTGACATATATAATATATGTGTGTATATATAATTTATTAGTACTTTAATTTAACGTAATATGTATGATTTACATAATAGTTTTGATGAATTCTTTTAATGTTGTACTTATATACACATATTTATGACATCTAATGTTCATTGATTATCAAGAGACTTTGTTTAATTATCAATCGAACATGACAAAGTTTTAAATCGACATGTAGAAACCCTAAGGATTACAGGAATAGCATGGGTGTGTTCGATTGCAGCTCGTCCGAATAGGGCTGCACGAGTGAAATGGAGGCCGAATGGATGCTCCCACTCGCATGGACTTGATGACCGAATGAGCAGCCGGACGAATGGCTGCTCATGGGGTTCCATTCGCATGAAGGATGTCCATTCGTGTGTGATACTCATTCACATCCCATGAACATTCGTCCTAAAGCCAAGATCTCATTCGGACAGAGATTACCATTCGTATCATGCGGTCATTCGCCCCACAACTTGAGGATTTCATTTTTGTGATGATACTCATTCGTTCCGCATATCTTTACATCCTAAAATTTGTAAATAACACCTTGAACCAACTCCATTTAACAACATGCATTGAGTTAAAGGTGTTAACTAGTTTTACTACAAAGTTGACAAAGTGAATTACTAAGTGAAACTAATACCATCTAAACTCTTTCGTAAGATGTAAATGAGTAAGTCTGTGACTTATTATTTATAGTAACACATTCAAATAATGATAACCATTTTAAGTTACTAAAAGAGTAACATTCAAAGCTTTAACCTATAAGCCTAAGTTTTGCACTTAGAGAATAACAAGGTTTTCAAACTTGACCTAATGTTGATAAAGTTGATAGAGATAAAATAATATGCTACGCTTCACCTAATTGGTTAAGTGATAGTATGGTCTACCATAAGTGAATTAGGGCTAAAGAAACCACAAAGACTTGTAAGGTTAACTCACTTTAGGGTTAACATGTGAAATAATAACTTATACTTATACATTGCAAACAACATGGAATTAAACACAGGATCGTGAACTCAACATCATAACAACAACGAGCGTGTGCATTTTGTGATTCTTAGTCAACCACATCAACTACCAGGTGAGTTCATACGCCCCTTTTCTAAAGTTTTGATTTTAAATTGCGGGGCTGAGAAACATGCTATCTTTTTTATTTACTTAAAAGTTTTTAGTGCATTATTTCATTTATTATATGACTTAGATAATATAGATTTTATCTTTATTATTAAATTTCATTATCATGTATGCTTGTGTGTATATGAGATTAATCTTGTAACACTTTGTTATTGTTACAAGGATGAACAAGAGATAACACTGAGACATATGCAAGTGACATGACGAATGATAATCATGATAATATAATTTCATGAGGATGATATCATTCACCACATTTGTTAACATCGTTTCATAAGACTAATTCTTATAACACATTGTTAAAACTATGAGAACACATAACACTGAGAACATGTAACATTGAGACAATAACATTTGGGAACACAATCAATAATTACTATTAAGAATGTTTGTATTATATCACAACAATCATGTGTTCATGAGTTTATGTCCAGTTTTAAGTCCCTTACAAGTGAATCGTTTACCATTGATTTAGTGCGACTCAACCGACGATAGCTTAGTGGTACCATAGGTTTGACAAACCGCCGGCGATTGAGGTTGGTACGTTGATCGTATTTTTATCATTCATCGGTATCGTATGACCGGTAACAGGGCTGCATCAGTCAGGTTTGGTAAACGACACATGGCAGTATTAATCTATAGAAACTAATTATAATTAAATCCTTCGATTCTATTAACTGGTAGACTGAGAAATTGATTTTCTCTCAAGTCATATTACTAGTAATAGTTTTGTTGAAGGCAATAAATTTATGAGAACACAAATGGGATATGGGTAAATGAGAGGCATTGTGGTCTGATTACGTGAGGTCCACAATGGGTCCCATATATGCTCTATACATTTAGGCCAAGTCCAATACCGATGAGTTAACTAATACATCTTTAATTAGAAGTAAATTATAGTTAACCCCCACTTGAGAGAATAATTATAAGGATAAGACCTAATAAATTTGTTTTCCTTATAACACTGAGGGATTATCATTATTTATGTTTTGATAACTTACTTCCCTCATACTCTTTTATTCTATACATATAACACACCACGAGTAATGAACACAATTTATGGGTGAATATCAATTGGGATAAACACATGTGAGATAGAAATGGGTATTCATAGTTGTATTGCAAGTGGTGTTGAATTCTGTTAAGTATGTGGTGGGATGTCGGCTGGGGTTTGCCCCCTACGTTTGCCCTATATATAAGCATGCTTGATTTGGATGAAATATTATTTGCAAGTATAACTATGAAGAGGGGATTGTGTGAGACAAATGAGACAATTATCAATAAGATTTGTGATTGTGAATGACAATAAATCAATTGTTTTCAATTACTAAACTTATGAATTCACCAACCTAGTGTTGACTTTATTAAATGCATGTTTTCTCAGGTGACGAACATGTCTAGTCACCAGACTCAGGATGCATTAGCTAGTGGACTTTTATAGTGGACCTAGCTACATTTTGTGTGCATAACTTTTGATGACATATTTGGTGAATCACTTTTGTAAATCTTGTGCAGATACAAGATAGAAATTTTATGATTCCTTTGGGTAGATTTACTTAGTTAAATTATGAACATGACAATGTAATTTAACTTTGTAATTCTATACCAATGTCATTTAACATTTCTCATTATATATCATGTGCATTGTAAACAATCTGATCATATCGATTATCATTACGATATCACGCCCCGAGAACCTTCCGCCGACGGGAAAGTCGATTTAGCCTGTCGGCTCGGGGTGTGATAGATACTTTTATGTTATATTTTAAGGGGAAAAATAGAATATCCTGACCCGATTAACTAGAAACCCGTTCGAAACGCCCCTGCTGAGCCCTAGTTGTTTTTTGTTTATCTAATGAAATCATAAATAATTTTTTAGTTGGCGATTTAAATTCAAATAAGTTTCGTTATAAATTTTCTATTCACCTTTACTATAGGCATGATTGGAGTACCGATTAAAAAAATAACAAATCGAATACAATTTCGTAAAAAGTAGTCACAAGATTAACAGAAAACATAGGCACATAGTTGTGGATGATAAGCTGATAGCGATGGCTTGAGTAAAAAAAAATCCTATATAATAACGTGTATTAGTTAAGTCTTTGCAACAATTATGCATCTTTATGTATGAAATGATGTTTCGTGGTTACATGTGTTGGCGTTGCTCTATTAATTGTTCCACTATCTTGTGTTAATACTATGGGAGTCTTCTTATAGAAGGTTCCCCTCCAGATGTTGAACATGAAAATGATCATGATTATGCTCGTCGTTTCTCACTTACAACTTTCGATTTTTTGTTCCTAGAACATCTAAGGGTGGCTATGTTTTATGTTTGCGACCACGATCACATACAAGAATATATCTTTTTTAGCAAAACACAATTTTTTTTCGAATGTATTGTGACTATAATATTACTATTGTCAAGTACTCTATTTTTTACTTAAGCCATCAACTATTCATGAGACAAAGTAGTAGAATAACATTATTAAAAAAAATGCTTATAAAATTAAGAAGATGCAATTGAAGAAAATGCCATACCTGGTTGGTATCTCATGAAAGTCGCATTACAAGTTTCGTTAGCATATTCATAACCACTTTTTTGTAGCTTGAAAGGTTCACCACCTTGTTGTAGGTTTAAATAGACGAATCTGTAACCGCCTTGTTGTGTGTATGAAGGTTTATATTCGGAATCAAACTTCTGATTGTTTTGGTAGACGTAAAAAGGTTCAATGTAACGCAGTGGCGGAGCTTCATCACCAAAAGTATATGGGGGACGAAACTTTTTCGGGCGGGAGAAATAAAAATTTTTAAAAAATTTTACACTACGTATCGGAAATGTACACTACTACACAAAAAAACAGGGGGCGGTCGACCCCCGGTCCCTACAAAGCTCCGCCCATGAATGTAAGGTACTTCATTCAAATGTGGAAGCTTATTCTTGTGATGAGATTCAATGTTAGACTCCTCATTCAAATCTTGCAGCCCTGAAAAACCTACTCTCTTGACAAGATTGAACGATAGACTCTTAAACAATTATAGGATTAATATTTTGATAAATATAAAATAAATAGTTCATAAAACGATATACGTGATTAGTATTATTGTCAACAAAAGAAAGTTAACGTCCCAAACGCTATTGCCAATAAATATGATTGAATATTAAACATTGAATGAATATGTGATTACACATATTTGAATGTGAAAATATATCATGATTGTTTGATATGTGTTAGGTTTTGAAAGAATCTTATATCTTGTCAAATAATTTGTTTATGCCAGTAAATTTCAATTTTGTAATCTTGTATGGGTCGTATAAAATTATACTCAATGTATAACATCCAACTTACGATTCATATAAGGCTATACATAGAGTAGTACTTTTTTTACCTGAAATCCTAAACTACTACTTTATATGAGTGTCAAGTATACATCACACATATTTTTATACGAGACGTGAATGTTGGATCGATTCCTTTGGTTTAGATGTAAACATGAATACGAAACAGTAATGAAATAGAGATTAGATGAAACCTGTGAATCCAGTGAATGCGTTGTTGATTCCATACATGATTCCAGTGATGACGATCCGATCGGTTCCCGTTTAGGGTGTATTTGAGGATGAATGAGATGAGAGAGAGCTCGGTTATGGAGGTCACGTTTTCTCTAGGGTGAGGAGAAAACGATATGATGTTAATGATGAGTCACAACGATTAGGAGCCTAAGTCTCTTTATATATACACCCAAGGGGAAACCCTAATTAGGATAGTAAGGGTAATTACGTCCATCATATAATTACCTATCTAAATGGGTATTTAATTAATTGATCAATTAGATAAATAATCATAAGGGCCATATTGTAAATATTTAGTCTTACCGTGAATGATTGGTAACCTAAATAACTCTTAGACCGTGCGGTATGCCCCTTGGGCGGGGCGGGCTGGACGTGGACGGGTGGTGGAACACCGCCCCCTTGGGCGTTTGTGGCTTGGGCGTGGCCACAGCCACGCATCTCCACTTCGTTTATTTTCCAATTTTCGACCGTGGTTGTGGTGGATGACTTGGGCGTGGTCAACCAAGAGGCATTTCCACCACAATTAATTGAGTGGGTGGTTGTGTGGGATGCCTACGTGGCGCCTAGGTGGAGTGGTTGAAACCATGGAGCATACCCCATGGTCTTATAGCTCTATACAACACGTGTGACCATGATGATAACATGGTTTTTCAGAGTTATTGGAGAGACTTGGCAGCTATACGAGACGTATGACAGATTGGCAGCCAATCATAAGTCAGAGTTGCTTAAAATTATACGAGATAGTATAAATGTGTATTAAAATATGATTTGGTGTGAAAATAACAATAATCCTTAATTATTTGATTGCTATATGTGATGAGACTCTTTAGTAGATTACAATCTAGAAAGAGGCATAGTCAAGTTGCAAAAGATTCACTTTATTTAAATGCCTCTTTCCAACCGCTTTCTATAGAATTATTTCACACAAAGTAATTTTTATCATATTCTTTATATCCATTTTTATCATTAAAATTTAGAAAAATCTTTAAAGCTTGTTTTAATACACTTTTAGAGTATTCAAATCAGTTTTTTTATATCCGTTCTTATCTTTAAATTTATGAAAAATCTAAAAAAAAAAATTCAAATACACCAGCTCGATTGCTATATGTTGGAGGATTGATTTTCTAATTTACTTCTTTTCATTTTTATTCAGATTATATTGCTTGAGGGATTGAAATTGTTTAAATCCTTGTAAAAACCAAGAAATTTGCGGTTGAGGAATTGAGTTCTTCCAAAATTTAAATCATACGAAGAAATTTATGATTGCGTGTTCTATACGTGTGTGATTGGTGTGGGGAGGAAGATTCTTAAGTTGTGTAGCTAATTTCGATCTAAATTCTAGGCATTTGATTAGCAGAAGTGAAGCATTTTTATTCTTCAACGTAGACTAGTCACTTGATAAAGACATTGCCTGTTCGAAAATATTCTTTTGGGTTTAAATCCAAGTATAATGAAATACAGGGAGTAATTTAGTAGTATGATATTATAATTGTTCAATAAAAAAACATTTATATTCAAAAGTGTTACTTACTTTGTTGTGGTTTCTAATGCTATTAGGAGTTATTTTTAAGTTTTTTAATGATCATTAAAATACTACTCCCTCCGTCCCTCTTGAAGTGTCATAGTTTGAAAAACACGTATATTAAGGTAGATTGAATGATTGTATTTTTTGCTTACCAAATGACAATAATGCCCTTAACATATATGAAAATATCAATTATGTAAAAATTTAAACAAATTTCTGGTGGGCCCACTAAGGGTAAACTTGGAAATTGGCTAATAAATTTTAAAAGTGAACATTTAAAATGGGACAAATAAAAAGGGAATCTGGACACTTTTAATGGGACGGAGGGAGTATCTTTTAATGGTTTATAGGTGTTTAATTATTAAGATGTAACCTTAACTCTGAATGGTTAAAAAATTATCTTTTAATTATTCAAACATAAGATATCTCTTAATTATTAGAGTTACAAACCATTATAAGCAATGTTTTGAAAAACCGGACCGACCGGTCCGGTCAGGGATTCTGAGCCGTTTTGGGTGAACCAGCCGGTCAAACCGGCGACCGGTGGTCGGACCGGTTTTTTAATTTTTTTTAATTTTTTATTTATATATATTTATAAAATGTTTATAAAATCATCTAGTTCTTAAATCCGATACGACCGGTCTGACCCGTCGGATCTTTAACCAGTAAAGAGACTGGTTGGACGTCCGGTCCGGTTATAAAAAATTGATTATAAGATATCATCTTAATAACCATTAAAAGACTATCAAACATTCTCGTTATATAATGTTATTAAGATTCAACAAATGAACAGTTATGACTTTAGCTGCTTTTTAACATGTCCTAATCAAAAAATAAATAAATAAATATAAATTTTAGACCCGTGAGAAGAACATGCACCCATATAATTTTGGCATATTTTATTGCTTTTTTGCAGCATATTTTTTGAAGTAAAACTGTGGATATTTTATTGCTTTTCAGTCCTCACCAATCTGATAGTTTATTTGTATCAACTTGAACTTGAAAAAGATGAGGTTTAACACGAACCTCAAGTGCAATCCACTTGCAGCTATGGTTAGTTTGCTTCACAATGGCTACAATTATTGTTCTTCTATATCACAATGGAGTAATGGACACCTCGTCCACATTTATACTCTAAATGAACCAAACGTTATGCGATCAATATTCGTGAATTATTCGGATAAAGAGTTCGTTTGTTTAATAAATAAACGAACACGAATAAAAAATTTCGTTTGTTTGGTTAAATGTACGGACTTGGACAGAGGTTGTGTTTGTTAATTTGTGTTCGTAAACGTTTGGTAATGTGTTCGTTTTATTTATCAAAAATGCATGTGTTGTATATTTTAAATTTTTTATTTTCACTTTAATGCCATAACATTTAAGCTAAAGTTCTAGCTATTTGTAATTTGTATCTATATAAAAACATAGAAATTTGAAACTAAAAACTTTGAAACATTAATTTAAAATAATTTTAATTACAATTATTACTTTTAACTTTTGTTTTGTTTTATGAAAACTATTTTTGAATTTTATATCAAGGGTTCAATTTTATATTTATGTAAGTGATTATATCTAATACTTGAGATTTAGAAGGTTGCTTTATATTTTTTAAATAATGTATATATATATATATATATATATGTGTGTGTGTGTGTGTGGGGGGGGATTAATGGAAGTAAAAATAATCCTCTTTATTGCGTTAACCCGAAATAATCCGTCAAGATCAAACCAAATCTTTGTTTTTTTAACATCATTGTAAACACATTTAGAACACTCTTATTTTATGAGTTTGCGTAAAATAATCAACGTTTGAAAGTTAACATCGTTGTAAGTTTTGGGTCAATAACACTTACAGTGTTATAAGTTAAAAACTTACAATGATGTTAACTCTCTAACGGTTATGAACTTACGCCAACTCATAAAATACTTACAATGCTGCGTCAAAAACTTACAACGATGTTAACTATCAAACGCAAACTCATAAAATAAGAAGTATTTTAAATGTGTTTATAATGATGTTAAAAAAAATCAAAGATTTGGGTTGATCTTAACATGTTATTTCGAATTATTTCATATTTAGTGTGTTATATTTTTACACGTGCTCAGGATTTGATTTTGTCAGTCTGTTTTATATTAATTTGGATCACAAGTATTCTAGTGTTATTTTCTATTAAAAACAAGAAAAGAAACCTATTATTTTTGGCTTTTTGCGATTTAAGTTTTCTTCGATAAAGCCCTTCGTCCACACCTTCACTGCTCATGATTTAACTCTGTCGGTTGAAATGTGTGTTTATATCTCACCTCTTATCAGTTAAGGCTACGTTGAATCTATACGCAACACAAATATGATATTTCAAAACCACATATTCAAACTATGAATTTTCTAAATTTGGATAGTGAATTTAATATATGAATCTGTATCCGAAATTTTGTATTCGTATTTGAATGTCCAAACATATATCTGAATTCAGAAAAAAATATTAATTATTTAATAATTTTAGAAAAAAATAAAAATTAAAAAAATAATTCAAATATTTGAAGTGTCCAAAATTTCTGAAAAAAATTTATTTCAAATAATTATTATATCCAAAAATATTTTAAATAATTATCTGAATCCGAACTTTCTGATATCCGAATTCTCGGATCTTTCGAATTCAAAATTTCAGATTCAGTTTCATATAAGGATATTTTTTTAACACTAACTTCATGCATTCATTTTATATTCACACTAGTTCAAATCACTTGATGGTGTTGCTTGTCGACAAGCAAGGCCTGCCATGTGGGCGACCGCCCCAGACCCGACAATTTAAGGGGCCCGAAATTTAATATATATATATATATATATATATATATATAGGGGAAAGATCAAATAAAAAGTATATTTTGCCTAAGAAGGCTAAAAAGGATTTTTAGAATCTCAAAACCCACCCAAACGAGCTTCGATTGAACTCATTTTGATGGCATTGTAATCGTCTCATCGAACCCTACAATATTAGCTTTTAGCTTTAACAACTAGTTTTAGAATTTAGATTTTAGGGCTTGATTTTTAGCTTTTAGGTTTTATCTTTATGTTTAAGGTTTGTTTTTAAAATGTTGGTTTTAGTATTTGGGTTTATTGTTTATGATTTTAGGTTTGGGTTTTAGGGTTCGACACGTCGGTTCCAATGATGCAATAATGAATTCAATCGGAATTTGTTTGGTTCGGTTTTCGAGTTTTTAAAAATCCTTCTTAGGCAAAATAGACCTTTTAGGGGAACCTTCCCTATATATATATATATATACAAGAATTTTATATAAGAAATATATAACATCAATGTTTAAAATGGTGAATGAGCGGTCGGGGAAAGGCAAACCCGACCTCTATCCCGGGCCCAAATTTTTTAGGAGGTACAAAATTTTGATATATATGTATATGTAGAGAATTGGTTAATGGTTTATTCGGTTCGGTTTAATTGGTTTTCAATTTTTTCCCTATCCAAAGACCGAACCGAATTAGTTCCGGTTAAAAGTGAACAAACTGATTAAAAATCAAATAAACCGGCTAAAATTAAACAAACCGAATTCCGTCGAATAAACCGATTAAAAAGCACATAAACCGGTTAAAAACCGATCTGAATAAATTGAATTCAAGCTCATATATTATTAATAAGATAATAAATTCAAATTTGAATTCAGTTTAACAGTTTAACCAAACAAACCGAATTCAAAAAAATTTGGAACAATAACCGAAAAAAATCCAAAATTTGGAGTGAGGAACCAAAACAAAATCCGAATTCAAAATTCGGTTCTGTTTTCAACTTTTTTGAACACGCCTAATCTAATATTTGAATTCACTATAGGGTCTTTTTTTCTGTTTCGTTTTGATCACCTTAATTCTTGAGGTCGCCTCTAAAAGTGTCCTTTTTTTTTCTCGCCCCAAACATCAGAATATTTTTTGATTCTCGGGGCCGGCTCTGTCAACAAAACATGGGTTTCTGTCTTGTTATAAATCAAGAAGTAAAGAGGCATAAGATATATTTTATTCAAGTAAGTTCATCTAATGATACTAAGATATTGAATTATATTTCTTCTCGTCATTAAGAGTTAAAATGTTATTGTAGATATTTGATATAGATTTAAGAATAAAATAAAATAAAAGATTGTGTGTGCCTGTCATAAAAAATCCATTTTCTACTCACGTATCATTTTTAATTGTCTTAAATTTACAAATCTTGAAGAAATATAAAAGTAGATGTTACTACAACCAAATCCGGTTCGGGTCTTGTTGGCAGGTTGGACCGAGCATAGCTATCCAGAGCATGGATCCTAACTGCAACAACATAGAAAATCTACGTTAGAGAGCCCGAGGGGAAGATCCCCGAGGACACTCCGACGCTCAAGTCAGTAATCTATATAAGATGATAAGATGAATAATACATAACAAGTAATTATAAAACATAAAAGATTAGAGAGTAGTGGTTGCAAGGAAGAATGCATGGTAGTGTTCTCATAATTCCAGGGTCAGAAACTTGCTAAGGTCTGGCTAAGGAATTCATGTTTATGAGAAGGAGTATAGTAGAGAACGGGAAACAAAGAGATATAACTCTTGAAGAAAGAGAAAGTGTCGAGAAGCAAGGTGTGGTTTCCTTGCAAAACTGAGATAGATGATAGTGTGGGAATGCCCCGTTATTTATAGAGGGAAGAAGTTCACCTCACTTTTCTTGCTCAAACTTTCTAGCTCGGCTAAGTGACCTGAACTTTGATAAGGTTAGCAAGGCCGATCAACAGTGCAAGGCATACCTACATCATCACCCCCCAGTCTAGTGTGATGTAGTTTTAGCTACATTATACTAGACTCAACTCATACTTTTCATTGCCTTAAAGTTGTTTTTTTTGCGAAGCCTCGGCTATATTACGTTTTAAGAGGATAAACTCCATCGTTGCAAACTTTGATTTATCACATCTAAACTTTCTGAGTTTTTTGATTAATCAATTTTTCCATGATTGATTTCTACAAGATTAACTCTATCTTCTTTTTTCCTTACGAAAGTTGTAACTCGATCCTTCGTTATGAGGATACATAGGGCCTTGAGCCTTTTTTTATCCTGCTTAAACAAGGCTTCAATGTAATACTAGGTTGCCCGGGTGAGGCTAGGCAAGGCTATCTGATATGACAAAGCTTTCAAGATCAGATTAGGCATGACTATCTGATATCACAAGGCATTCCCAGATAATGTTGATTGATGAGACAAGGTTCGTTGGGTAAAACCAAGCAAAGTCGCCCTACAAGACAAGGCTTCTCGTCGTTAAGAGTTAAAATGTTATTGTAGATATGTGATATAGATTTAAGAATAAAATTAAATTTAAAGATTGTGTGTGCCTTACATAAAAAATCCATTTTCTACTCACGTATCATTATTAATGGGAGCTGTTAGGGAGACATTAGGCCCGTTCCTTGAACACCATCTATACGGGCCGTATAGCCCAATACGGGTCGTATAGGATTCTGACAGACACATCACATCATATCACAGGTCTGACATGTTCGAAAGACGCCAACCATACGACCCGTATAGACCTATACGGCCCGTATGGAAATTAAAATTTGAAACGCGTGCCAATCATTTGGGTTCTCGCCAACCATACTCGATTTGCGTACGAATACCTACTACATAATGAACGTTGAATTTTAAGTTTTCTTAATTCAATCTATTACTCGTTAAATATTACTTATTTGTATTTCTTCGAAATCGTACTAAAGGTTTAAAAATGTCGATGGGAAACAACTTCGGAGATGAATACATGTGTGTCTATGAAACTGATCAGGTAATAAGATTATTTGTTTTACAGTCATTAGTTTATAAAATCTTAAACATTTGTTGTTTTCAGGTATTTACTGGTCCTGATGAACTGGTTGAATGAGCCATTGCCAGAGGGCTTGAAAACTGTTATGTGTTAGTTAGAGGTCGAAGCAGAACTAATGCATCCGGAGATGTTATTAAGGTGTGGCTCAAATGCGATCGTGGTGTGTACAAAGGAGAACCAAAACTTAGACGTACTGGTTCAAAGAAGACCGGATGTGAATTTGAGTTAATTGGAAAATATGAGAGGAGTTGCGGTGGTTGGAATTTGCGTGTGGTTAACAGTGAACACAACCAACAAAAGGCTGAACAACTAGGCGGTCATACTTATGCGATGAGATTGAACGAAGCTGAAACACGTCTAGTTGGGCAACTGTCAAATCAAAACATGTTGTCTCGTGACATACTTGCAGCTGTTGTGGATGCCGCCAGTTCCTGCTCCACAGCAGAAGCCACAGCCGGGGGCACAGCCGCATGTACAACAGCCACCACCAGACCAGCCGCCACCACCACCACATCATGTCGTTGTTCGTCAGTCACAATTGCATCCGGCAGACTCGGCGATCTTACACAAGCATTCGGCACGCCTTGATTGCCTAGAGTGGATGATGCGGTGGGTGATGGAGCAGTTGGCTGCTGCTTCTGGTGTTGATGTTCCTATCTATTCCGGACCGGTACATGATCAGGATGTATGCATTTTTTTTTCTTTTTGTTGTATTTTCTTTTTCTTTTTTGTATTTGATGTATGGACACTAATTATTATTCGGATGTATGTATTGTTATTTCGTATGTATGTTGTGTATGGTGTGATTGTTTTATCTTTTATTATATAATTAAAAAATGTGCGTATCTGTGAAATGAAAAATCGATAGTTAACAATTTTTTTTAAAATAAACGTTCAGATAACTATTATTTTAAAATAAACGTTTAAACATGATTACGTTAAAATAATTTTCAAACAAAACATTTAAACAATATCACATGTATATCTCTTTGATAAAAGCGATTATATATACCGGTTATAACAATAAAATTACGAAAATTATAACTACTTATTTAAAAAAATTGTTACTTAAATTTAAACGTTTAAACATCACGATGTTAAAATATTTGTCAAACAAAACAAGTAGACAATATAATTAAATAATCACGTGTCAAATACTTATTATTTTACAACTAAACGATTAACAATGGTTCCGCTTTTCTTTCGAACAATTAGACGATATTATAAATTAATTAAACACGTATGTGTCGCATTCACGAATACCGGATTTCAAAACAAAGTACGATTAGATGATATTATAAATAGATATTATTTTATAACTTAAAGATAAAACAGTTAGACGATATTATATAAGTAAATTAACGTTAAATACGTACGTATACCGGATTTCAAAACAAAGTACGATTTTATAACATAATTACGTTACTGCCCGTTGTTATTTTACAACTTACCGATTAAACATGATTATGTTAAAAGATATCTTTTAACCATTTAAAACTCTTAGACGATTACGATGTCACAAATAAGTTAAACATGTACGTATATCGGGTGTAAAAACAAAAGTTGAAAATTTTCAACTTTCTATACTACTTGTATAGGCCAATACTACTCGTATGTGGTTTGCAGCCGCCAGACATCTGATTGACATATTCTGACACATTCTGACATCTATAAGGCCTGTATAGAACCAAGTGGTGTTAACTGATCTGCAGGTGGTGTCCAAATAACCGAACCCTTATTAATTGTCTTAAATTTACAAATCTTGAAGAAATATAAAAGTAGACACGTAAAGATGAAAATGTTATATTTTCAAGAGATGAACATGAATACAAAAAGAAAAAGAAAACTTAAATAATAGCAGTCAAAGTTCTCTAAATATTTTATTAAAGTCACCCGTTTTTTTTGTTTATTTAAACTCATTTAATTTTCAATTGGTATTCACTTCTTATGTAATATGTTTATTGATGTTTAAATATTTTCAATATAAAAAAGGTAAATAAAATATATATGAATAGTTGTTATATTAACAAATTTCTTTTATCATTAATAAAAAAATAAATTAAAAAAACATCATTTATCTATATCATAAATTACAAATTTCATTCTTAAACTTAAATAATTATATTGGACGGGTAAGGTTATAGTAAAAAGTCTTAAAATGGTTAAAAATGTGATAAAGATTGTAGGCTATTAGATTTATAATTTAATGGTTGAGATCAAAGTTGTATTAAAAAGTTAGTGTAAGGGTATTTTAACCATAAACACTTATGTTGGCTTTTTAACATGGTCCTCCCATTTTTTTAAACGACCATCATGATGAATATATAACACAATGTCATGAATATAAAACACAATGATCTAAACATAAAACACAATAACCAAAATGAATTTTTCAAAAAAATAAGATAAGTTATGTTTTATAAATTTATGAGTTCTTAAAACACAATGGTGAAATAGCTTTATTACGTACTTAAATACATAAAACATAATAAATTAAATAACAACAATTTATTGAATTCATAAAAAAAACAATAACAAAATAACATAATACGATATAAAAATTAAAACACAATAATAAAGAAATACTAGCTTTGGACCTGTGTAATACACAGGAATGTATAATTAGAATTTTATTTCTATTTCTTTGTTATATTAACACACATTGAAAAGCATTTCAAAACAAATTTTGTGGGTATAATCAAGAACACAAGATGCATTTAAAAATGTTACAAAAATGCTTATAAAAAGGAAAAAAGAAATTAATCACCTGTGGTGAGAATTCTACACTTGAGGCTTAATGCTTCCTAAATTACCATCTTGGATCATTTCAATCTATAAATAATAGCACAAATCCAACACCAAATCTCAATTTAATGACCAAAATCAATAACAATTGCAACAAAGTTAAACTTCCCACTCTCTTGGTAAAGAATTATTGTTTCAATTAACTATACAGACAAACATTTGTAAAAATAGGACATAATTAACATTTCATAACTAACATTAAGACATTAGCATATAAATACAAAAAAATAAACTAATATGAGGAATACAATTGGAGTCTAAATTTAAACATTGTTGCTATATAACTTTGAAAGCTTCCATTTTCGGCTTTCCAATTCACATGCTTCATTCTCTCACAGTAGCACCTAAAAGTTTAAGCTTTTAGCGACTCATAGCAAACAAATTCAGGAAACAATAAAATGAAATTAAAACTGAGAAAAACAAATTTATTTCTAATATATGGCTAATATGGAAAAGGAAGCTTGGATTTTAACAGTTAATAAACCTTATGCAAAACATGATCAGGAGAACCATGAAGCAAAGGCCTTTGTACATCATCATCAAGGATTTCCTTTCCTGCAAAGTTGCAAAAAATGAACAAAAACTTATATTTAGGCAAATAATATTGATTATAAAATATTTTTTTTGAATCTATCAAATTTAGTCAAGATATATGTGTCATAATGTATACCATACGCAGTGGCGGACCCAGAAAATTTTTTCATGGGGGGTGAATTTTTTTTATGATATTTAAAGATCGTTATGTAATAATTTTTTTTTTCCTTTTTTGTTTAGATCAATTTAAGTTGAATCAGGTCGGAACATGTTAAAAAAATAATCAAACTAAATTCACATATACGTCTAAAGTTGTTTTTATGTCTTGCAAAATAGGTTAGGTTGAATTAGGTAACGGACCAAACAGGTGCAGGTCGGGATGAGTGCGGGTTAAGATGAGTTTTAAGCAAAATCAGTTTGGATTTAAATAAGTCATTTTAAAAATATCAATTTTGTTAAAGTTAAAATGAATTGTAACTAAATAAATAGTTTAATTAAATAATTTTTTTAGTGATTTTCTTATCAAATATATTATTGATCATTCTTATTCATTTGAATCCATTATATGTACATTATTTTTACTTTATTCATCTTGACTCGTATTGTGATATGTTGTTACCCATTTCAACACATGCATTCTATGTTATAATGTTAATCATTTCAACCCAAAATTCAATAATTATTTACGCATTGATCTTAGTTACGAGTTGAAATTTTCTGGCCTAGATGTCTAATGAATTTTATTCTTTAAATTTATCTAAAACAATATACATGGAGACTTTTTTAAGTAGCTTTTTCTTCAAAAAACTAGTATAATTATCACCTAAATTATCATCACAAGTCCAATTAATCAAATTTAAGGGGCGATTGCAAAATATTAAGGGGGTCGGTCGGGATTTTAACATATATATACTACTACGAAAAAAAATTCAGGGAGGGCGGCTGCCCCCCCACTTCATAGTGTGGGTACGCCACTGACCATACGCTAAGAAAAAGCATGCTTGTGTGTAAAACATCACCACATACCTTCTTCATGCGCAAGTTCTTTCCAAGCACTTAACACCAAATAACCACAGATAATATAGCACTAAAAATCATTAAACAATAAAAAGTTTTCATTTTTATAGTTCAAAAATTACATTTAACTCAGTGCATCATACCACACAATTATTTAAAATACTCACCACCAGATTGTCCCATGACACATATGTAGCATATGTAAATATGTAACATGCGTAACAAACTCTATAAGTGTGACACCTCGTATTTTCCAGGTCAGCATTACTTTTATTATAATAGTGATTTATATTATTATTTCATACGTGACACTAGAATTAAGTAATTTAGTATGACACGTGACACAACAGTCCAAACGTGAACAACTGAGCGATAATTTATCAAATTATCGGATTACGCACACACGAGTCTCGATTAACGAACGTTGGTGAAATTTAACGAGCTAAAACGTAATTGAACGATGATTAAGCTTTATACGAACCCATAGTAAGCTAAATTATGATTAAAGTCACAAAACGATATTCACAAACGCAAAATAATCGAAAAACGAGCTTAAACAACAAAATTGGGCTAATTGGGCTCATTCTGCAAGCCAGGCGGTACGCCTAGAAACAATGTTTGGACCTAGGCTTTACGCCAAGCTCCATGTAGTACGCTTGGAGCGATACTTCCACTCAGGGCGATGCGCGCGGATCAACCAGATGCCATCCGAATTAAAATAATCCAAACGGCACGCCTAGCCCGATGGTGGCTCGCTAGGCGGTACACCTAGAAGTCGCAGATGCCAAAACCATTTTAACACTCAACCTAGCTCACTTCTCATCATTTCTATCCTACAAATTCGGCCAGAGGACCTCCATCTCGAGCAAACATGCCTGTTAACCCATCATTTTCACCAGAAGACACCATCTTGAAGCATTGGAAGGCATTGGAGCTTGGAAGAGAAGCTTGGAGCTTGTCACATCAACACCACCACTTGAAGCCACTAAGAGTTCATTCCCAGCCACTTATGGAGCTACCAAGGACCTGCACAAGCTTCATCTCAGGACTTTTGAGCTGTGTAAGGTAGTTTTGTAGCCTATCTATATCAATCTTGCACCTAAAACCCAGATGCACATCAATACTCACACATGCAAGCCTCTAAGGCCACATGCAAACACCTTGACCACACAAGCACGAATTTTGAACTATGTAGATCTGTGATTTATGCTTTGTGCTACTGATTTGATGATATGGGAATGATCCATGATGATTTTGTTGGGATTTATTGGTCATTTTGGTCATAATGTTGAAAATAACCATTTGTAGTTGCATGCATGTATGATCTACATAGATTTAGATGATTGTTGATGATGAAATGTTATTATTGATGATATTTGGGGCATTCTACAAGGTCTAATATGATTTTTGTTGTTAAAAATTGACTATTTGAGAATATTACTATATTTAGTAACTTCTATGTTAAAAGACGTTGTTGTATGATGGAATAGGAACATGCATAGGTTTTGGGATATTAATTTGTGATTAAGATGATTATTCTTGACATATTGGATGTGTAAAGCTCACTGTATAATGTGATTTGAGACATGTTACTATTTTTAGTAACTTTAATGTTACAAAATAATGCTAGATCATGTATTAGGGAGATGTGTCACACCCCCAAATTCCCACACGCAGTGTCAGTCCACGTGGGCGTCACGTGGCCAGAATCACAGCTCAAGGTCATGTAGAACACCTCTATATGCGTTTACAAATATACTGTTTGACACATACACTTAACAAAAATAGTTTTCAGCGGAAATTAAGTAGTATTGCAGCGGAATAAGTAATGTCATAACATGCGGCGGAAAATTATAAGTTTAATACAACATTGTCTTAAACAGAATGAAAGTTAGATTGTTTTCAAAGGACACAACAAAATGCATGATGGTCCTAATGCTCGGTTCCTTATGTGTGCATTCCTGGATGCCCATTATCCTGTCAGTTACCTGAGAATACAAGTTTAAGAAGTGTCAACACAATGGTTGGTGAGTTCACAGGTTTTGATATACATATAATAATAAAAGTGTGTCATGCTGTTTATCAAATGTTAGTATCGAGCCCTAGGCTCCAAGTGTCAGTGCGTCACTACCGAACTAGACTTGTTTGTCCTTGCCTCCACTGTGTCTCGTGCACACAGTAAGTTAGGTCAGAATTTCATGGGTTATGACATTCAGTCAATATTGTGCCCCGTGGGGTTAGTCACACCCAAATGGATCCATTCAAATCAACCACGTTGTTCGTACATTAACGGTAAGACTTTGTGAGGGCTTGTTACGAGTTCAACACTTAATGTTTGTCCAATAAACCAGCATACACAATAAAATGTTTGTCATAGCATAAATGTTTGACTCGATGTGACAAGTATTCTCCCCCAATTTAAAAGCGTTTGAAAAGGAGTAAAGAGGGGCCGTAAACTCACCTTAGTGAAATGAACGTAAGTATGCGTAAGCTCCTTGAGTAACTATACGTCGGTCACCGGCAACCTATATCGTATACCGTAAGTGAGTTTGTGAAAGTGATCGTGCTAGTGTTCGTGCTAGTTCTCGTGTTTGTGTCCAACAACCTTCGGTTGTTCATGTTTGTCCGTGTCGGTCCACAATGACCATGTTTGCTCATGTTGGTCCACATTGACCATATTTGACCAGTTTGACCAAGTTTGACCAGAGTTGACCGTGTCAAGTCAACGACCCGTTGGTGAACCGTGTGACGGTTTGTGAATCGTGTAGCAATCGTGTAAGTGCTCGTCGTGTGCAAAACGCGTAAGTCGCGTCTATGGACAACTTACTATTTATAGTAAGTTTCCATTTATGGAAAGTTCACAAAGCATATCGATTTTATAGTTCTAGCATGCTCACTAGTCCTACGTGATCATGTTAACACATAACACATCATCATACGGATTCACATAAGGCATTTACATCATGTTTGCACATAAAAGTTTCCTAAAATGGAAAGTTTCCATTTATAACATACGTGACATCGGAAACCATCTAACTTAGTATCTATTCATCATGTTATAACATAATAAGTCATTTAGCATGCTCAAATCACATGACATGTTTACAAATTGGTTTTTGTAGAAATAAAGTTACTATAAATAGTAACTTTGTAGTTTTAACATAAAAATGACCATCTAAGCATTCCTAAACCATCCTTATGTTATAAATCATCATAATAACCAATCTATCATCATTTAAACATGTCAACATAACCCAAATCATCATCTATCAACATTTCATCAATAAAAGTTACTAAATATAGGTTTCGAGTGTTGTGCTACACAATGTGCTAGACGTTCACCAACGTTCGTGTGTTTTGACACGTGTGTGCTGTTTGTCGATAATTCCACGAATTATCTTGTTGTGTGTCGGTGTTCGTACTGTCGTGCCACGTGTCACACTAAATTAAATTAATTCTAGTGCCACGTGTACATAAATCATTTAAATAAACATTTAAATAAATAATAAGCTAACCTGGAAATTACAGGGTGTCACATCATCCCCTTGTTAGAAAGAATTTCGTCCCGAAATTCAACTTGTGTTGCGAGTGTTTGTCTGTTCCGCGAACAGGTGTGGGTACTTCTTTTTCATCTGGTCTTCACGTTCCCACGTGAATTCCGGTCCTCGTCGCGAATTCCATCGCACCTTCACTATCGGTATCTTGCTGAGTTTGAGTTTCTTGGTTTCCCGGTCCATAATTTCCACCGGTTCCTCAACGAAGTTCAGTTGTTCGTCGATTTGTATCTCCTCAAGAGGAATGACAAGTGTCTCATCAGACAGCCACTTTTTGAGATTCGAGATGTGAAACACGTTGTGCACACTGCTCAGCTCGTCTGGCAGGTTTAGCTCGTAGGCCACAGGGCCTATTCGTTTAGTAATCTCGAAAGGTCCAATGTAACGAGGGTTCAACTTTCCTCGTTTGCCAAACCGAATGACTCCCTTCCAGGGCGAGACCTTGAGTAACACTCTGTCTCCCACCTGGAATTCTAACGGTTTGCATCGTTTGTCGACGTAGCTTTTCTGTCTGTCTCGAGCCGCTGCCATCCGGTTGCGTATTTGCACGATCTTCTCAGTCGTCTCGTGCACAAGCTCTGGACCGGTCAGTTGGCTGTCTCCAACTTCCGCCCAGCAGATGGGTGATCGATACTTGCGTCCGTAAAGTGCCTCGAATGGTGCAGCTTGGATGCTAGTGTGGTAGCTGTTGTTGTATGAAAACTCAACTAATGGTAGATGAGTCTCCCAGCTACTGCCAAAATCAATAACACATGCCCGAAGCATGTCCTCCAGTGTCTGTATGGTGCGCTCACTCTGTCCATCCGTCTGCGGGTGATAAGCGGTACTCATGTCCAATCTCGTGCCCAAAGCCTTACGTAAAGATTTCCAGAAATGCGACGTGAATTGACTGTCGCGGTCAGATATGATCGAGATTGGCACTCCATGTCGAGTGACCACTTCCTTCAGATAAATCCGAGTGAGCTTGTCCAACTTGTCAGTCTCCTTGATGGGTAGGAAATGTGTAGACTTCGTTAGTCGATCTACGATAACCCAGATGGTATCGCAACCACTTGCCGTCTTAGGCAGTTTAGTTATAAAGTCCATGGAAATCTGCTCCCATTTCCACATTGGTAGTTCTGGTTCCTGAAGTAACCCTGATGGCTTCTGGTACTCAACTTTGACTTTTGAGCACGTTAAACACTTACTCACGTAAGTTGCTATCTCAGCTTTCATGTTCGGCCACCAATAGGTTGTCTTCAGGTCGTGGTACATCTTGTCAGAGCCCGGATGTACGGAATACCGGCTCTTGTGAGCTTCGTCCATCACTACTTCTCTCAATCCCCCGTAGCATGGAATCCAGATTCGATCCATTAGGTAATAAGCTCCGTCGTCTTTTGCTTTCATGTGCTTATCCATGCCACGCATGGCTTCAAGAGTGAGATTTTCAGTTTTCAGAGCTTCCTGTTGTGCATTTCGGATTTGATTTGGCAGTTCAGAATGGATCGTGAGTTGTAGGGCACGCACACGTTTTGTTGTTTCCTTCCAGCTCAACGCGTCAGCCACTACGTTTGCTTTGCCTGGATGGTACTTGATGGCGCAATCATAATCGCCAATGAGTTCGACCCATCTTCGTTGCCTCATGTTTAGCTCCTTCTGGTTGAAGATGTGTTGTAGGCTCTTATGATCGGTAAAGATAGTGCATTTCGTGCCATACAAGTAATGTCGCCAGATTTTCAAGGCGAATACCACAACTCCCAACTCAAGGTCATGAGTCGTGTAGTTCTTCTCATGCACCTTCAGTTGTCGTGAAGCGTATGCTATCACCTTTTCGCGTTGCATCAGCACACAACCGAGTCCTTGTTTCGAGGCGTCGCAATACACCACGAAATCGTCACATCCTTCCGGTAGGGATAGGATGGGTGCAGTGCATAGCTTCTGTTTTAGCAGGTTGAAAGCAACCTCTGTTTCTCTCCCCAATCGAACTTCTTGTCTTTATGAGTCAGGGATGTCAGTGACCGGGCAATTCTTGAGAATCCTTCAATGAATCTCCTGTAGTACCTGGCCAGACCTAGGAATTGTCGCACCTCAGTTGGAGTCTTGGGTGCTTCCCAGTTCTTAATGGCCTCGATCTTAGCTGGGTCTACATGTATCCCTTGCTCGTTGACTACGTGTCCAAGAAATTGGACTTCGCGAATCCAAAAATCGCATTTTGAAAGCTTGGCGTACAACTGCTCTTTCTGCAACAATTCCAAGACTAGCCTCAGGTGTTCAGCATGTTCTTCCCGATTCTTCGAGTAAATCAAAATGTCATCAATGAAGACTATTACGAATTTGTCAAGATAAGGCTTGCACACTCTATTCATGAGATCCATGAATACAGCTGGTGCGTTGGTCAGTCCGAAGGGCATAACCAGGAATTCGTAGTGTCCGTATCGGGTTCTGAAGGCAGTCTTAGGAATATCATTCTCCTGTATCCTTAGTTGATGGTAACCCGATCTTAAATCGATCTTCTAATAATAGCTTGACCCTTGCAATTGGTCAAGCAGATCGCCTATTCGTGGCAATGGGTATCGATTCTTGATCGTCACCTTGTCCAGTTCTCTATAGTCGATACACATACGGAATGATCCGTCTTTCTTCTTCACAAACAAGACCGGTGCTCCCCAAGGTGAGAAGCTCGGTCTGATAAATCCCTTGTCTAACAGTTCCTGCAACTGGTTAGACAGTTCCTGCATCTCTGTTGGTGCTAGACGGTATGGAGCTTTAGCAATCGGTGCTGCTCCTAGAGTGAGGTCTATCTAAAACTCGACTTGTCGTTTCGGGGGTAGTCCAGGTAGATCCTCGGGAAACACTTCAGGAAAGTCGCGGACTACAGCGATGTCCTCAATCTTCCGTTCCTTCTTCGGTTGTTCTTTGATAAGGGCTTGTATCGCCGTGTATCCCTTCTGAAGGTACTTGTTGGCCTTCATGCAGGACATGATGTTTAGAGGTACTCCCCGTAGTTCTCCCTGAATCGAGATATGTTCCCCGTTCTGCAACGTCACTCGTACGATCTTCTCGTTGCATACAATCTCGGCTTGGTTAGCAGATAACCAATCCATTCCAACGACCACATCAAAGCTTCCGAGAGTCATTGGCATCAATTCGATTTCGAGTTCGTGATCCGCTAATACCATGACGCATCCTCAAAAAACGTGTTGTGTTTCAATCAATTTGCCGTCAGCTAACTCTACGGTATACTTATAATCTAGTGGTGTTGGGGTAATATCTAGTAATTCACTAAACTCACTAGATATGAAACTCCTATCGGCACCGGTATCAAATAATATGCTAGCATAGACATTATTTAAAAGAAACGTACCGGTCACAATGTTGGGGTCATCCTTGGCTTCCCCCGAGCCAATCACAAAAGCTCGACCCTTGGCATCTCCTCCTCCGGCCTTCTTCAGCTGAGGGCAATCCCTCTTCAGGTGGCCCGGCTTGCCACATTCATAACACCCCTTGAGAGTGTTATGGTTGTTGTTCTGGTTGAAGTTGTTGTTGGTAGGGAACTTGGATCTACAGTCCTTGGCCATGTGACCATGTCGCCCGCAGTTCAGGCAACGATATCGCTCGCATTGCCCGAAGTGGTGATAAGAACACCGATTACATAGTGGGTATTTCCCTTGGTACACACCCTTTCCCTTGTCATCGGGTTGGGTGGCAGTGAAAGCTCTGGCAGGTGCAGATCGTTGTTGTTGTTGGGGTTGATTTGATTGGTGCTGACTGGGTTCCCACTTCCTTTTCTGGCTCTCTTGAGGCTTCAGGTGTTCGCCTCGTTTGGGTAGCTTGCCCTGAGCTACAGCTTGATCAGTCAGTTTATGAGCCAGTCTGATCAGAGGTTGGATAGTGGTGAGGTCAGACGCAGTCACCATGCTCTGAATTTGCTCGGGCAGCCCACTGATGAACTGCTCGATCTTCTTGTATTCCGGCGTCACCATTGTCGGGCATAGCTTGCATAATTCGTGAAATCGAGTACAGTGTTGCTCGATCTCAGAGCCCACCATCTTCAGCACCCAAAATTCGGCTTCCAGCTTCCTAATTTCGTCACGAGGACAGTACTCCTCTTGCAACAGTCGGGTTAAGTCAGCCCATGACATGGAGTTGGCACCGTCCAACCCCAGGGTTTGCACATGGGTGTTCCACCATGTGAGGGTTGCTCCCTCGAGTGTACCGGTTGCGTACTTGACCCGGTTCTCTTCCGCACATTCGCTCATGGCGAACACCGATTCCACCTTTTCCACCCAACGGAGCATCCCAACTGCTCCCTCTGTCCCTTTGAACTTGTGTGGGTGGCAGTTCAGAAAGGATTTAAATGAACATCCCTTGTTGTTGTTGCCTTGCGATCCTGTCAGTCAGAAACCAATGTCGTGTGTTAGAGCGTGTCAGCTATACTAGGTTAGTCACGTTAGACGAATGCTAGTACCGTTGTTGTTTCCACTAGTTTCGCTGGTCAACCAGCATTTTGATCGTTGTTGGTGTTGGTCCACAATGACCGTGTTTGCTCATGTTGGTCCACATTGACCGTGTTTGACCAGGTTTAACCAAGTTTGACCAGAGTTGACCGTGTCAAGTCAACGACCCGTTGGTGAACCGTGTGACGGTTTGTGAATCGTGTAGCAATCGTGTAAGTGCTCGTCGTGTGCAAATCGCGTAAGTCGCGTCTATGGACAACTTACTATTTATAGTAAGTTTCCATTTATGGAAAGTTCACAAAGCATATCGATTTTATAGTTCTAGCATGCTCACTAGTGATACGTGATCATGTTAACACATAGCACATCATCATACGGATTCACATAAGGCATTTACATCATGTTTGCACATAAAAGTTTCCTAAAATGGAAAGTTTCCTAAAATGGAAAGTTTCCATTTATAGCATACGTGACATCGGAAACCATCTAACTTAGTATCTATTCATCATGTTATAACATAATAAGTCATTTAGCATGCTCAAATCACACGACATGTTTACAAATTGGTTTTTGTAGAAATAAAGTTACTATAAATAGTAACTTTGTAGTTTTAGCATAAAAATGACCATCTAAGCATTCCTAAACCATCCTTATGTTACAAATCATCATAATAACCAATCTATCATCATTTAAACATGTCAACATAACCCAAATCATCATCTATCAACATTTCATCAATAAAAGTTACTAAATATAGTAACTATGTCAAAATGACTATAACCAACATCTAAATGATATTCTTAAACTTCTAATCATCATTTTATTCATCAAACAACATATTAACATACATGCATGCGCACCATTTCATCCATAACACCAATTTACAAATAAAAAGTTACTAATAATAGAAAGTTTCATCAAAACCATATTTTAACCATTCTAAACTAAATCAAATCATGTAGTATGCTCCCAATATCATCTTTGAACATACCAATATACTCAAAATCATTCCAACAATCATGGATCATACATGCATGGCAATATTTCAACATGTTATATACAAATCATGAGTTTCATCAATATCCAACATTATAGATCATCATAAATCACTCAAATATCATCATAGATCCTCAAGAAATACATCTAAATCATCAAACCCAGATCCTAATCTCATGCATGTGCACTATAGGTGCTTGCATGTGAGATTTACACATGCATGTGTGTGTAATAGTGTGAAAAACGAATTTTAGTCATGAGAACTACCTCCAAAGCTTCTAAGATCTTGAGATGAAGGTGAGAACAGCTTCTAAAGCTTCTGGACAGCAAGGATATCCAGCAAATCGCAAGGTGGTGGTGGTTCTTCGAGCTTCCAAGTGAGAACCAAGCTCCAACCTTCCAACTTAGAGCTTCATAGTGGTCTTCAATGGTGGAAAAATGGTTGTAACAGGTGTAGAAGACGAGTCTAATCGAGAAATAACTTGTGAAGCCGGAGAAATGATGTTAAAGGATAGCATAGGCATCATTAGTCTTGGATTTATAAGATTTTGTCCACTGGGCGGCGTTGCGTACCGCGATGGGGCTTTCAAATCTTCTCCGCGTACCGCGGCGGATTTCAGGAGTCAAACCCCCGCGATGTTTGTCGCGCACCGCGACCATGAATCTTGTTGGGCCATCGCTTACCGCGATGGGTCCACAGGGAGCCCAATAAGCCCAATTCAATGGGTTTGCTCCGTTCGTCGCCGTTTTCACGTCTACGAACTATCGTTTGGCTTCGTTTGAACTTCGATGTGTGAGTGTCTCGTGAGGTTTCGAGTGTTGTGCTACACAATGTGCTAGACGTTCACCAACGTTCGTGTGTTTTGACACGTGTGTGCTGTTTGTCGATAATTCCACGAAATATCTTGTTGTGTGTCGGTGTTCGTACTGTCGTGCCACGTGTCACACTAAATTAAATTAATTCTAGTGCCACGTGTACATAAATCATTTAAATAAACATTTAAATAAATAATAAGCTGACCTGGAAATTACGGGGTGTCACAAGATGCATGTGCACTAAGATGATGATTTATGGTTTATATGATTATTTTGATATATTGACTAGTTAAAAATCTATGTAAAAAGGTATTTGAATACTAGTTACTATATTTAGCAACTTTTTGTTGCAAATCAATGTTGAATGATGATCTAAGAATCATAACTATGCTTAGATGAATATTTGTAACTAAAGTGTTGATTAGTAATGTGTTTATTGATTTGATTTGGTCAAAATGAGCTTATGTACAAACTTACTATAATTAGAAACTTTTTAACGGGAAGTATGCTTATATGACTATGTGTGATTAAATGCTATGTGATAACATGAACATATAAGCTAATTAAGCATGCTAGAATAAATGGAAAGTGAATTTTATGTGAGCTTGCTTTAAATAGAAACTTTCCTAAAATGGAAACTTATATAAATAGTAAGTTATCCCGCAAACATAACTTATGTGCTTACACGTATCACACGACACTAAACGCACGTTAAACGATCACTTAAAGCAAAACACGTCACCAATGGGTCGTTAAGTCAAACACGGTCAACATGACCATCACAACAACTTAGAGTTGTTTGGACATGAAACCGGTCTAGTGAGACCAACACGAACGTGAACACGAACTCATGACACCTATGTGATATAGGTAACCGCTAAGGGAGAACACAACAAAACGTTCACAAGAACAACCGCACTGCTAAACTCAGGTGAGTTTACAGCCCCGCTTTTACTCTTTAACTGTTTTTGTTAAATTTTTGGGGTGAGAATATTATGCAACTATTTTGGATGTATGACTGGTATGTTGTAAAAAAAAACCTTTTGAGTGTAACTATATCGCCACAAAAGTCCTCACAATACCCTTACCGTTAGTTGTGTAACAAATGAGTCGTTATTACGTAGTACTACTGGGTTTGACTAGCCCCACTCGACGACAATGGTGACTGGAGGTCACGACGAGTGTAATATCGATTTATTGCTGGGTTCCGCGATTACCCAGGGAGGCAAACAACAGTCAGGTTTCGGTAAGATAAACAGACACACTCGGGATCGTAGATCCAACAAACTTAACATACACAATATATATTTGTTTACTGCTTTTAAACTACTTAAACATGTGAACTCACCAACTTTATGTTGACACGTTTTCTCATGTATTCTCAGGTAACTGAACGCACAATGCTAGGATGCACATGGAGTAGGACTAATGAGGAGTATTAAATGTATTCTAACTTATATTTTAAACATTATCATGATATTTTATTTTGAACAACTTAGTCTTTAGACAATTAAATTTCCACTGCTAAACTTATATTTTCTGCTGCAAAACATTTAACTCATTCCGCTGCTTTATTAATGAAATTTGAATTTACTTACAAAACCGTGTGAATGTACAACTCATGTAGAGTCGTTCTATATGACTGAGAGCTATGATTCTGGCCACGTCACACCCAGCGGTCTGACACCGCACGTGGGAATTTGGGGATGTGACAATAACCTCAACGTAACTTCAAAGAAGGTAACTCACATTGGCAACGCATTGAGGCACAAGACCTGATAATATAACTTCAAAATACCCATTCTTTTAACATTATCTGATAAACTTCCGTTTCCATTTCACAACATGCCTTTTTATCACAAAATGTCCTTTTTGGCCATTTCATCTATTTTTTCTTAATAATTAAATGTTCCAAACAACCTCAAACAAAAAGTACATCCGAGCACCATCTTATACCACGTGTTTTATAACATCACACATTTACTGTCACAACACACCAAACACCCTAGAACATAGATGCAACAATGTCTATTTCACATTTATTATTGTTGGAACATTGAGAATCACAAAAGTTCATCATGATACTCTTTTTTTAAGTAAATAAATACCTTTGCAAAATCTTCAAAGTTTCCAGAAACAAGCCTGTTTTAAGGCTTCAGCAGCCCGAGATCTGCAAAAAAACTAAAATCTGAACATTGGTTTAATCTATAATCCATAAATGTTAGAGTAATATTTATAACGCCAAAATGAACATTGTCACACACCGACCGGTGACGGAATATGTCGGGGCATCATTTGTACATGATTGTTTAGAAGCCCATGATTTCAAATTCAAAGTTCCATACCTAAAATGCTAAATTACAATGTCATTAAATTGCAAGTTCAAAGTTAAATACAACATTTTAGAATTTAAACTAAAGTCTCTAATAAAACTACCTAGGTCCGTCTCCCTATACTCTTACTTAGAATCTTCACTTTAACCTTTCACACATGTAAAGTAACTGTCAACTAAACGAATAGTTGGTGAGTAGTCACATGATTATAATAGTATAAGTTTCAAAATATGCAAACCTAAATGGCATTGGGTATGAACATTATATTGTGAATGAAACAAGCATGTGTAAAGGGTGTACTGTCCCTTTTTAACACGAACAGCGTTACGCGAAGAGAGCGCGACTCTCTTAGGAACTAAGTACTACAATACGTGCAAAGAAGCATATGAGTAAATAAGTATACAAATAAAAGATCAAACACATAATAACAATCCAACTACAAAGCATTATATAGTTTGCATAAGTTTCAACAAATAGTATAAAAGTTCAAGCTTTGAATAAGGACATGTCACACCCCGAGTCGGCGGGATAGGATCGGTTGTCCCGACGGGCGGAAGGTTCCCGGGGCGCGATATCGTGAGTGATAATCGTGATGATCAGATTGTTTACATTGCACATGATACAAATGAGAAATGCTAAATATAATAGAATTACAAAGTTAAATTACATCAGTATTGTTTATAATTTAACAATGTAAATCTACCATCAACATCATAAATTTCTATCTTGTATTTACACATGATATACAAAATAATTTGTATAATGATGTCTTCAAAAGTATGCAGGTCCAAAATGCTAAGCCTTCTATCTGAAGTCCTAGTCCAAAAGAAATGACTTCTTAATTGACCTGTTCGTCACCTGAGAAGTCATGCAAAAACAAAGTCAACACATGGTTGGTGAGTTCATATAGTTTAATGATTTGAAATTGATTTGAAAACCTCTTTCGGTAAAGACCCTAACCTCATTAACTCCACATGTAATATCCACATCGGTATGCTTATATATAGGGCATATGTAAGGGACAAGCCCTAGCCAACATCTCACCACATACTAACATGCATATGACACGGTTGTTAATGATAATTAAGCATTTTTACCCAACACCTCTGATTTAGATTATGCTATTGAAATCTGATTTGCCTTTGATTCTCTTGAGTTCCTCATAGATATATGATTTCCCAAAAGTAGTGATAATAGTAAAATGTCAAATATTTAATTAACTAATCAAATAAAACATTTAAATACAGCTAAGACATGATGATTGGGTATAGTTCTACTCAATCAATTAGACTTAGTTGTTGGTGGTTGTCCAAGTTGTAACCTCTCACACGTGACCCATGTCAGGCATAAATCACAAGGAGTACACCTGAACTGAGCGGGATTTTAATGTTTTGCCCGTTACAGCTTGACCCAATGGTCTTCTGCATCTGAGTGGGACTTTAATGTTTTGCCCGTTACAGCCTGACCCAATGGTCTTCTGCATCTGAGTGGGACTTTAAGGATATCCTGTGATTCTTGATCTCTTGATTCTCTTGATTTGACTTTGAGATTGATTTCATTTGATCGTTCATGTTATTGCCCGTATAGCCTGACTACAAGAGCCTTCTATACCTGAAAGGGACTTTATATGTGTGTTACACGTGGTCTTGATTTCTTATACAACTGACATTCACCTTAACTTGATATTAATGATTTCATTAGATCATAATGATTTCATTGTTATATGATTCACACACATTTATGATTTATGATTCTTTGAGTCTCTTGATCTTTAGAATTTCTATGATTCACAATGATAACTGGTTCTTGATTTTGATTCTTTGATCTCAGATCCCACACTGAGATATGATTCCTTTGTATATGACCTTTTGATTTAGTTCCTTTGATTTCACTTTGAGTTTAAATTCTTGAATTTGAACTTGATGGACTAAGGGTTTATTTAAAGTTAAATTTAAGGTATTACTCATAAGAGTACTTAAATTTATTTGATAATTTGATCTGTTTAGTAATTTCCTAGACAGGAGTCTAGGAGTATCAACAAACATATATATGTAAAAACATATAATAAATAAAAGCATTTAAATAAACAGTTTAAATAAAAACAGTTTACGCATGCTTCTCAGCCCCGCGTTTAAAAACAAAAAAATGTTTAGAAAAGGGGCAATGAGCTCACCTGTGTTGCTGTAACAGCAAGTACCAGATCGTCCGGCAAGTCCGTACGGTACGTGTACTTTATACAGTAACTATGTGTACTTATACGATTGTAAACAGTACTTGAATTAACAGGATCTTAAATACAAGAAATCGTTGTACGTATTTTCGTATAAACTTAAATACATTAAGTACAACGTACATTTGGAACATTTGTTATGTTTATTAAGTGAAAACTTAATTACAGATAACACAACAAATCATGAGAAACAACGATACTCAAACGATATTCAGAAACATATCGGTTGCGATCTGATGTCCACAAATGACAGGAATCAGATGACCGACAAGTCAGTACAATAACAAGGTGAAAACAGGATGTTTAGTTGAGTCCGACAGTGAGGAAACACAATCTAAATACAATTACAGTGTTATTTCAGAATAACGAACTGACAGTGTGTTTGCGTGGGTGACGATTCACACAAACATATCTGTGAGTTCAGAGTTCTGAAATAATGACTGGAAAGTAGAAAACAAAAGTCAGAAATCAAAACCATTGTCGTATTCATTCGGGTGACGATTCGAACGAATTACGCGCGAAGGTGACGCGATCTGACGAAACGAAAACGAAAACACGACACGAACGAAAGTAATTTAATAAAATAAAATAAATAACATTTTACAATTTTGAAACTCATCAAAATAATTAAAGTAAACTCTTTTTAATTAATTCCATTTAAATTACGCGTAATTTTCCGGAAACGTAACGAAAACGCGAACCGAGCGACGAAAACGAACCCGAACACCCTCGGGGTATAAAAACACTTAAATGAGTAAAAATTACTCATTTCCCACTTCATCTCCTCCACCAAAACCCCATTCCCGGTTTTGAAAACCCTAGCCACCTCCAAACTTCTTCTCTTCATATCTCTCTCATTTCTTAACGAAAATCGGTGATTCTTGCGCCCACGCGAAGCCCTCGACGAGCTCTACACGAAAGTACAACCGATCTAGAGTTTACTCCACTGAAAAACGAGGTAACCAGCTTCAAAAACCACGAAAACTAGGGTTTTCACCCACCTAGTTCGACCCTTACTTAAAACCGGTTCTAAACCCTTCATCTTCGAACCATAGGACCACGAGGACCAGTCTTAGCACCTATAACCTTCGAAGCCACCTGGAACCTTGAGATGGGAGTGACCTAGGCAAAGCCTAGTTCGGCCGAAGGAGGCGCCCAGATGGGCGGAATGACCAGTGGCCTTAGCCAACCGAAGGACCCCCATTCGCCCACCTCCATACGCCGGCCATCCCCATTCGTGGGTCACCATTCGGCCTTGACTCATTCGAAGGGCTAGCCATTCGCCAACCATGTGCCTCATTCGAACCAGCAGCTCACTCGACCACAACACCATTCGAGCCTCCTCCATTCGCCAGCTCATCTTCATTCGACAACCACAGCCCCATTCGGCCGACTCACCTCACATTCGGCAACCCTCCATTCGCCACCCTGCAATCATTCGTCATCCATGAACATCCAGCCACCCTTTTCTGGTTCAGCCTTCATTTGGCTTGTACACACCCTCACAAATGGCTGGAAACCCTAGTGGTCAAGGAACCCCAATAGGACAATCCACTTGGCCCAACAACAGGCCCAATTGCATTCTGGTAGGCCTAGGATGGGCCCAACAACCTACTGTTTAGGCCCATGTGTATCTTGGCCCAAATAAACTGTTCCAGCCCAGTAGCCCTAGTAGGCCCCAAATATTTAACCAAAAACCTTGTTGTGGCCCATATTCATTAGATAACCAAGGACAAATGGGCCCACGATCGATTTCAGCCCAAGGGAACCAGGCCCAGGTTGGCCCAAGACATATTTTACTTCAGGCCTTGATGGAATCCAAGGGGCCCAGTAAAATCATCTCCAGGCCCACTGTTTTTGGCCCAAGGCCACGATTTTGGCCAACAGCCCAATTTTTAGGCCCACAGTTGTTTCAACCCATGTAAGCAAGGCCCAGCTTAGCCTATGGACTATTTTGGTGAAGGCCCGAGACAAAACTCATTGGGCCCAGCAAAATCATCCCGAGGCCCACAGAAAACTGATCCAAGGCCTATTTTGAGGCCCTTGTCCTCATTTTGGAGCCACTTTGCTAATAACTTGGCCAACAGCCCATTTCTGGCCCACTTTTGAATCCTACAGCCCATTCTAACTATAGGCCCAACAAATCTTGACTGGGCCCACCTTTGGCCCAACAAATTCCCTTGTGGCCCAATAGAGGCCCATAAGAACACTTGAATTCTAGGTCTTGTAACATTTGGCCGGGCCTTTGTATTCCATTAGTCCAAATCATTGTCCCACACTTTCAAATAAGCCTCACCATCCTCAATTGTTCAAGAACTATTCCAAGGCCCATGGATTTGGGCCCAAGGCCCAACTTGTTACACAAAGGCCCAACAAGTAACTTGGTCACATTGTTCGGTCCATATGCTATGATTAAGCCCACATGGGTTCATTACATTTCATAAGATCAAAATAAGATATGTCAAAAGAATGTTTGCTTAATTAATTCATAATTATGCAATAAATGTTCAAAATGTACAAGATCAACAAAGACGAGTTGGAAACTAAGTACTAAGTCTTTCATCAAAGCAAATGGCTTATAACTAATGACAAGATGATAACTTATAATGTCATTGACTTGAATCAAACATATGGGACCGAACAGGGATCATGACCAAGTCTTACGCGTATTAGCCAACTTTAGGGCTAACACGTACATTTACACACACAAAACCCTACAAAACTTATACTTACAAGTCTTAACAACGTGAAATCCATACAGGAACGTGAAAACAAACCCAATTACAACACAGAGCGCGTGCATTCCTTTGTTTAAGCTAAGTCAACTCAACAGCTATAAGGTGAGTTCATTGCCCCTTTTCTAACATTTTTGTTTTAAAACGCGGGGCTGAGAAGCATGCGTAAACTGTTTTATGTAAATTGTTTACTTGAATGCTTTTATATGTTTTACATGTATAAATGTTATCCTAGACTCATGTTTAGGTAACTGTTACGTACTAAAGAACTATTTCAAAGAACTATTTTCAAAGATCTCTTTTCAAAGAACTAACGGTCTATTCTCAAAGAACTAACGGTCTATTCTCAAAGAACTAACGGTCTATTCTCAAAGAACTAACGGTCTATTCTCAAAGAACTAACGGTCTATTCTCAAAGAACTATTTTAAAGGTGTGATGTCAAAGAACTAACGGTCTATTTCGAAGAACTAAGTACAAAGAACTATTTTAAGGGGAAATCTGGGAAATGCTCAAAGATAACATGTGCCAAAGAACTAAAGAACTAAAGAACTATGGACGGTCTAAAGAACTATGAAAGCCTATATATCAAAATATGTCCTAGCTAGACTGATTGATTATAGGTCACATGTTTGATGATATTTACAGCTCTCCTTCACTACTAAGTACCTTGATTGACAGACTAGTCTACTCGAGTTGACCCAAGGCCCCAATCATTAGGACTTAGATTTTATTGAATGTTTATTTATTTATTTACTTAAACATTTATGACTGTTTATACAATTACTGTGGTTGATCATGTTGTGAGATGAACTTGTGAAATCAACATGGATTTCAATTGATTGTAGACACAGGGACAACAATAGAAGAACTTATGGAATGGTGTTAAGGGTAAAAATGCTTAATTATCATTAACAGCAGTGTCATATGCATATTAGTATGTGGTGGGATGTTGGCTAGGGCTTGTCCCTTACATATGCCCTATATATAAGCATACCGATGTGGATATTACATGTGGTGTTAATGAGGTTAGGGTCTTTACCAAAGAGGATTTTCAAAACATTTACAATTCATAAAACTATATGAACTCACCAACCATGTGTTGACTTGATCTTTTTGCATGACTTCTCAGGTGACGAACAGGTCAATTAGGAAGTCATTACTTCTGGACTAGGACTTCAATTAGAAGACTTAGTATTTTGGACCCTGCATATTTTTGAAGACATCATTACACATACTATTTTGTATATCTTGTGTAAATACAAGATAGAAACTTATGATGTTAATAGTAGATTTACATTGTTAAATTATAAACAATACTGATGTAATTTAACTTTGTAATTCTATCATATTTAGCATTTCTCATTTATGTATCATGTGCTATATAACAATCTGATCAATCCGATTATCATTCACGATATCGCGCCCCGGGAACCTTCCGCCCGACGGGACAACCGATCCTATCCCGCCGGCTCGGGGTGTGACAGTTGCTGTGCAGTGAATCACAAAAGATAATGCGCGCTCCTTGAATGTTGCTTATGTATCTTTAGCACCTGAGTTGTTTTAAGAGATTCGAATACGATAAGTATTTATAACAGACGTTGGGTCTAGGGTTTAGTCTCGGTGTGCAACTAAGTGTCCTAGTTTGCTAAGGCGTTTTTCTAAGATTTCATCTAACTAGTCTAATCCAGTTACCCATTTATAACCCTTATCCCATGATTTTCATTTAAGTTCTTTAATTAAAACATCTTTAGGTTATCCATTTTTTATATTAAGGGTTTAGAAAACATAATTTATTATAGTTTAACAAATTTTTATAAATCATTCCCTTTACTAAAACATAATTATTTAAAAGATGAATATAAATAACATGATGAGCTTAAGTTAAGCCCATTGGGCCAACCTCGGCCCATTAATTGACTTTGAATCTTTGAACGATTTCTTGATATTTCTAATGAATCACTTAGGTTGGTTTCATGTCCTTAATAGATTTCCTAAGGTGTAAGTGTTAATGGTCATATCAACACTTCACAACCGTAACTTATTGTTTTCGGATTCACACGATTATTTAAAAGAACTTTAGTTTAACTCCCATTGTTACTATGATCCTTACTTGTTCTAATGTCCTATGGTGAAACTATATCCACTCAACTCATCTTGCATGAAAGTAGAAACCCTAATCTCATCCCATGCGCACACACATGATACCCCCATGCATGCAAGCACCCACATAAAGTTTACGTAATTCACCCTTGTCCAACCTGTCATCCCCTCTTCTTCTTGATTCGTTATTTCTTGACCTAAAGGTTCTTAAACCGAAATAGTTGGGCTTAGGAGGATCATGGCCGAATGAGATCACTTTGGTCGATTAGGGTTTGCCGAATGAGCTTTGGCCGAAACAATCCAGCCGTATGGGACTTAGGCCGAATGGTTTAATAGTGAATGGGTACGACCGAATGTGACCTGATCGAATGAAGGGTTGGCCTGTATGGGTTGTTGGCCGAATGAGGCTTAATCCGAAGGAAATGGCCCGAATGGAAACAGGTTGAATGACCTAGGCTGAAAGAGAGGGTCTTGGCCATTCGGCCGAAAGGGATTGCCGAATGAATGCGTGTTTGAATGGCTAGTGGAGACTGAGGTTAGGCCGAATGAGGGTGGGTGCCGAATAGGTGGTGGCCGACCGAGTGACTAGGTTCCAACGAATGTGATAGTGGCGAATGGGTCCTGGTTCGGCGAAAGGGAGCTGGCCGAAGGAGGGTTTGGCCATTCGGCCACCTGATGACTTCCATTCGGCCGCAACGGCTTCATGTGTGCCAACCCTTGATTTTCAAGTTAACCCACCTAAAAACGAGATAGGGTTTGTTCCTACATCACTCTAATATGTTTTCGTGCAAATCCTAAGGATCAAAGTGGGTTATAAACGGTTCCAAGGAGATTCGAACCTAAGGGTTTTAAAAACCCTAAAACCGAAACTAGATTCGATCTTTACCTCGAATCTGATGGATCCAAGCCCAGATGTGTTGTACTTTCGTGATCTATACGTGATGAGGGTTGCTTTGACACCAAGAACTCTCGAAATGGTTGAGATGCGAGCAAGAAATCTTAGAGAGATGATGGATATTCTAGTGAGAGAAAACTTGAGAGGAAGATGAACGAATTTGGGGAAGTTGGGGCTGGTGGTTGTGGGTTGTTGAGGAAGTAATTGCCTCATTAAATGAGGGGAAAATAACCGGGTTCATTCGGGTTCGTTCGGTTTCGCGTGGTTTCGCGCAGAAACGTCGATTTCTCGCCATTTTCGTAACGAAACGATCCGGTTTTAAAAGTAGAAGTTATAAAATTATTTTAGGTTGTGATTCCTAATAAATTAACTAAATATCTTTTATTTATTAAAATTTTCAGAAATAATTAATTTACGGTTTAAAATCGAATCGTACAGTCGTCGCGCGTATTCGTTCGAATCGTCACCCGTACGAACACGACGATAACTATACTTTTCAATATTGTTTTCTAATTATCGGATATCATTCAGAACGTTAAACTTCCAGATTTATTCGTACAGATCGTCACCAATACGAATAATCTGTCGGTTTAGCATTCTCGTAACGACATCCATGTTGTTTTGTTCTGTAAAGCCTCGCATACGTTTATACATAATAAAATCCTAACAATTAATCACATGATGGTTCTGTGTTGCCAGATAATTATCTGACTCAAGAACCATTGCCCTGAACTTGTTTCTCTGAAATGATTATGACTTCACTGTTTTGATAACATGAAATGAGCATAGTATATGATATGAATATGAACCCACACTGAAATGTATAAAAGTTGTACCTGATTACTGTTCCTGTACTGTTTAAGATCACTGTTCCGGTGACGGTTCCGGCACTGTTGTTACAGTCTCCCCTTGTTAAAGAAATTTCGTCCCGAAATTTAAGAATTGTTATCGGGTACATCTTCCTCTTCAAACAGTTGGGGATACTTTAACTTCATGTGATCTTCACGTTCCCAAGTAAACTCGGGTCCGCGTCTTGAATTCCAACGAACCTTTACAATCGGAATACGGCTTCGCCTCAATTGCTTGACTTTGCGATCCATAATCTATAAAGGTTCTTCGATAAAGTGTAGCTGGTCATCAACTTGAATTTCTTCGAGTGGAATGACGAGTGATTCGTCAGCAAGGCATTCCTTTAGGTTCGAGACGTGAAACACGTCATGCACACTACTGAGTTCATCTGGTAGTCTCAGTCTATACGCCACAGGACCAATACGTTCAATGATCTCGAACGGTCCCACGTATCGTGGTGCCAATTTGCCTTTCTTTCCAAAGCGTACTACACCCTTCCATGGGGAAACCTTTAACATGACACGGTCTCCCACTTGGAATTCCAACGGCTTGCGCCGTTTGTCGGGGTAGCTTTTCTGTCTGCTCCTTGTCGCTTGCAGTCTTCTTTGAATCTGGGCGATCTTGTCAGTGGTTTCCTGAATAAGCTCTGGCCCAGTTATACGGTTATCTCCCACTTCAGTCCAACAGATCGGTGATCGACATTTCCGACCATAGAGAGCCTCGAATGGTGCACATCCGATGCTACTGTGGTAACTGTTGTTGTAGGAGAATTCAATCAGTGGCAGATGAGAATCCCAATTCCCACCGAAATCCAACACACAGGTTCTTAACATGTCCTCTAGGGTTTGAATAGTACGTTCGCTTTGACCATCCGTTTGTGGGTGGTAAGTTGTACTCAGATTTAACTGTGTCCCTAGAGATTTCTGCAGTGATTGCCAGAACCTGGATGTAAATCTGCTATCTCTATCAGAAATAATAGACAATGGCACACCATGGCGCACCACTATCTCATTGATGTATAATCTTGCCAGTTTATCCATCGTGAAAGTCTCACGCATAGGCAAGAAGTGAGCAGATTTTGTCAAACGGTCAATGATCACCCAAATTGTATCGTGACCACCGGAAGTGCGGGGTAGCTTGGTAACGAAATCCATAGCTATTTGTTCCCGGTTCTGGAACCAACGGCCGAGACTTAAACCTTGGTTTCTTGCACCCAACCCTTGCAACTTAACCGCTAGGCTGTATATGAATTCATTGATGGATCTGGATTCGTAATAAACTTAACCTCTCTTTCTTGTTCTTCCCAAACCGTAAAACCCTAGGCTCAAACCCCTTCGAGTCCGCTTGAATGCTAGAACGTGAGCCTCTAGAATCATAGGGATTTTGATCTAGGCTTAAAATCTAGTTCAATGAGTATAAGGATTACCTGTATGGGTTTGAGGATGAGTGGTTCCAGTTTGTGTTTAGTTTCGACGTTTCTTGGAATCGAATTCGAAGCTCGGAGTTAACTGAGGTGGAATTGACACATCAGGGAGTTTCAGAGAGTTCTTGAAAGTGTTTTCCAGTAACTTTAATTTTGATTTGGTTAAGGGTAATATCATGAACGAGTTGTGGGTTTGCTTAAGGATTCGGTTAAGTCCATTAATGGTGATTAAAAGCGTGACAATCGAATTAAATGTTGTAATCAGGTTCGTTGGAGGTTGATTGGAGTTAAGACTAGTGTGCATTAGAGTTTAATGCTCATTTCGAGCCTCGATGGTGGAGAACCGGTCGGGATTAGGATCGAACGGGGGAGGGGGTGTGGGTGACTGAAACTTAGGAGGAAATGGCAGAACCTGTTCTGCCTTGTGTCTCTATTCGCCCAAGAAGTAAAGTCCTAATTTGCAAACATGGATATCCACTAATTATTTCATAGTTTTTTCACAATCATCAATCAACTCTTCTTTATATAATGTCATGTGATGAATTCCATAGTTATTATAAGTGAGGAAAAATTGCTACATGTACAAAAGGAACAAAGAGAAGAGATATGTTCAATTCTTGTTGAAAATATACCTTTTATTACCTTGGTTTTACTAATATTTAGTTTTGGTTTTATATAGATATAGTTTGGATCAGTTGTTGCCGTTGTAGTCGTTTGGATCAGTTAGAGTAGATAAAGCTAATGGGCTAGGATAGCTTGGATGGGCTGTTGCTTGCTGTTGTTATGGATGGGCTGAGTGGATAAGAGTCCAGCTATGTGGCTGGATATATATACAAGAGAGAAGAAATGAGATGTAGAGATTTTTGTTTAGTTCTTTGAGTTTTTGTTTATTTTTCTTTGAGTGTTCATCATTAAGAGTTTTGATTGTAAAACTCAGATTTAAGTTCGTGAGAAGATCTGAGTTATTTTTGTTGGTCGTGTTTTGAGTCGATCAATAACACTGGGTTTATTGAATATATGATTCATGTTTCTTGACATTGTGTCAGAACTTTGGCTTTGATTCATGATCGGTTTCGTGTAATCATCTAGATAGGGTTGTTTCCTCTTCTAGAACAAACCCTAGGTTGGGTAATCGTCGCTTTCTGGGTACGGCTTCCGCAAATCCGTGACAGATCCGAAAGATTGGCGTGCTGCTATAATTTCAGATCTGAATTTTGACGACGACATATTGTTACAGAAAAGGAAAATAAGCGATTAGAGTATCTTGAAACCTTCCGGTGATTCAGCTTTCTGTTACCCTAAGTGAAGGTATCATGAACTGAATATGAAGCTAGGATGCGTTCTAACTTGAGCGGCTGAGCTCTGTAAGATCTTTCCTTAACTTCTCTATTGTGTGCTTTTATTCCTGATCTGCGTGATATTTGTTGTCTGTGACTGGTGTGTGTCAGTCTTGTGTGGATTTTGTGAACCTGATAATTTGGGGCTTGTGTGTACGAAAATCGCTTGTTGTGACTGATTATTATCAGTTCAGTGTTGATATAGCCTTGGTTAATCCTTGATCTACTACTTTAATGGTGTGAATACCTGGTGCTGACCTTGGCCAATATCCATCTTTGTTTGATTTTGTGTTCAACCAATCACAACATCCAAACAAACCAAGTAATCACAAATAATAATCCACATATGTTCAACCAATCACATCAATTCAATAAGCATCAACCATCATAATTATATCAATATAAGTTACCGCGGAGGACCTCAGTCAACTCAATCAACGGCGGAATCATCGCGGAGGACCGCAGTCAACTCAACCAACGATATTCCTATAAATGTCTTCGTGCACTGCGGAGGACCATAGTCGACTCAACCAACAGTGGAATCACTGAGGAGGACGTTAGTCAACTCACCAACAGTAACTCATTCATAGCGGAGGACCTAAGTCAACTCAACCAATAGTGACTCACGGATAAGTAATAATCCATCTCAATCCATAATCAATAATAATCCATTAATATGAATATCATATGTGTCACCCATGTGTTATCAAAATAATATCTTAAACTGGTATACATGTCCCACCTCCCAGTTTAAAAACAAAATGGTTTTAAAATGAGGTTATGAGAACTCACCTGAGTTCTTAGAATCAGTGTTCTTGAAATATGCGCGCTCGCGTATGTGAAATCCAAAGCACCTCAACAATCTGTAATTATCGCGTGTTTCATATTCATAAGTATCTATGTTTGATCACACATAAGTTCTTCATTTTCGCTTGCCCTTTAATTATTGAGTGTGTGTGAGTTACTTAGGTTTATTATCTACTTCATAGTGTTAATCATTAGAACTTCCTACTCTTATTGTAGGGGGTAGGTTTACCTCTAGTTAGTTTATTCAACTACCATGTAATAAGGTTTAATGAAAGTATAGAAGTTATACATGTTGTAAGGGCAATAACCTTATACACATGTACATACTTATAATGTGCATGCATGCATATCCATTAGGTTAACTATTATAACTTACCTTGTAAAAATTTAACTAAGGTTAGGAAATTAACTTAATTTGTTTTCACAAACTTTTCCAATTTATGTAAATTATAAAGTAAAAACCTTATTCTTATTATAGAAAATGTGATAACTAGGATTGCCCATGCATGCATGAATATATATGTATTTATAGGTGATCTTGCTCCTCCATTTATCCTAAATCTTAGTTTAAAAGACACTTAGGTTTTTGTTAGCCATATTCCAGCGAACCTACACCATTTCCCCCCTAGGTTCGGCTTTATCATAGTCCTCATCCACTAGGTTCATTTTACAGTTTTTAAATGTGTAGAATTCGTTTATAGTACAAGTATGCCACCCGGTTTGTTTTAAGTGCAAAACAAAACGTAAAGCTCGAGATTTACCTCCTAAACTTGCCCAAATGCTAGGTTTCTTCGTGGGTTTGTGTTCTCCTCGATCACATGGTCGCTTGGACACCAAGATCTTGAAAATCCGTTGAGAAACGAGAGAGTTCTCTTAGAGAGAAGTTAGAGAGAGAAGTGGGTGACGAAAATAGGGTTTGTAGACAGAGAAATGGGTGGGAAGTGAGAAAGAAGATGAAGGTATTCTTTCTTATATCCCGTATTGTTCCCATGTGCTCGGTCTCGTTTTTATCGCGCTAAAATTATAAATTGCTCGGGTTTTCCTCGTAAATTATATTTAAAATGAAATACGTTTAAATAATTATGTTTTGAAATCATAAAATGCTTTTAATTAATTTGTTTCGTAAAAACGATTCCGTTTTATCTTGTTAAATAATTTATTTAATAAACCGATTTATTCGTATACGTCTTAGGTTGTAATTCCTAATAAACGTTTTAAACTTCCATTTATTAATTTAATATCGTTTAACATTATTCTGTTATCTCGTCGAAACGCGTTACTTACGTACGTATTCGTAAAGATCGTCACATTTCCGAATCCAACGCTCGTATCGTATTTCGATTCGATTTACGATTTATGGAACATCGTTTCAAAATATTATTCTTAATAATTATATTCTTGTGAATCGTCACCCACGCGAATACATTATTAAGTTAATATTTCTGAAATAACATTCGCGTTTAATTAATAATCGTAACCTCACCAACGCATAACTATTTCCATTAACGCTTTCATTGTTTTATTATCTTGAATATTATATTTTCTCAACCCAAACACCACTAAGCCATATCACTGACACATCCATAATGGACCGAAATATGCTTATGTATAGGGCATATGTAGGAGTAGATCGCAACCTCTCCAGCCACCGTCCCACCGCTATTTCGATAAACTATGACCATGTGTCTTTGACTATGTTTAGTAACCAAACATAACAACTCCATAACTACTTTACATCCCAAACCAAAACCTCGGATTCTCCTCACCAAAGCCTCAACACTGATATAATCATGATAAATCGAAGATGGTTTATGTATAGGGCATACGTAGAGGTCAGTCGCAAATGCCTCAGCCGCCATCCCACCACCTCTTCTATAGACCATCATTATATCCTTGCCTACCTTTGATTATAGAATCCTAAACCACAACTATTCCAAACCAACAATCCATAATACGTGGATTCAACTGCGATAAACTCTCTGGTTCTGTTTAGTTGTGTTTCAACTAAACTTCCCATGGCTTATGCATATAAAATCATATGTTCTCAATATGTATACCAATAACAATAATATCCAATAATTCATAGTAATCATCATTAGCAATTATCATATCAGGTCTTAACAGTACAATTAAACATGTACGGACAACCCGAAATACAGTGATGTTACATATGGAAGGATTTGAAGGATACCTATGATAAAATAGATGGGTATGTGGTATTCAACATCTACAAGAAAATAAATTCTTTAAGTCAAGAAGGACTCACAGTTGCTAAGTACTATCATAGGTTGAATACCATGTGGAAACATCTTGACCAAATCCTTGAGTTGCCTTCCTGCACCTGTAATGTAGCTAAGGAATTCAATGATTTTAATCATCTCATCAAACTTATGCAATTCCTGATGGGTCTAGATAGTGTGTACCAACCTGTCAGGACTAGCCTATTAATAAGAGATCCTCTCCCCACTGTAAAAGAAGCTTTTGTAATAATCTCACTGGAAGAATCACATAGAACATGTTCCTTTCCTTCAAAAAATCAGGTGGCAAGTTTTGTGGCTAAATTTAATCAAGGAAATGAAAGTAAAAAGAAATTTTCTAAAGGACCAAATCCAAATTTCAAATGCTCTCATTGCAACAAGGTTGGACACACTATTGATAGGTGTTTTGAACTTGTTGGTTACCCACCCAATTCTAAACAAAAACCCTCTCAAGGAAGCAGGAATGCAGTGGCAAACAACTATGTCAATAATAATAATTCTAAGTCTTCAACCTATAGTACTGTGAATTCTTTTTCTCCTGAACAGATAGCAAAGCTGTTAAGCCTCATAAATGAAAAGCCAGATGAAGTTATTCAACCAGTAAATATGGCTGGTATACTTAAAAATTCTTTCTGTGGTAACATATATTCATTTAACAACCTTGAATCTTACATGGTTGGGTAATCGATTCATGGGCAAATCAACACATGGTTAATTCCGAAAGTGGCATGATGAATAAAATAGATGTCTCTGATTGTTCAATGAAAGTGACACATCCTAATGGCACTAGTGCAATAGTTTCTAAAATAGGGAATATAAAACTTAATGAGAATGTGACTCTATATGATGTGTTGTTTGTTCCTAACTATTCGATCAACTTAATGTATGTTCATAAACTCGCTAGAGACAGTAATTTTCCAGTGTTGTTTGACAAAACCAACTGTTACATTCAGGACTGTGTCACCAAGAAAACTTTGGTGATTGGTAGGCAACATGATGGACTGTATTTCTGTGATGAGGCATCAAGTAATGTAAAGATGTGTCTTAGTCTAAGTGAAAATGTTGATTTATTGCATTCTAGACTAGGACACCCATCAGATAATGTGTTAAGGGTTCTCCAAGGAACTCTAAGGTTAAAAAATTCCTCTAGGAAGGAAGTCTGTGATGTATGCCACCGGGCAAAACAACACAGGGAACCTTTTCCTTTGACTGAACATCAGTCCAAGGCACTTGGTGAACTTATTCACCTTGATGTGTGGGGCCCTTATAAATTTGCAAGTAGAGATGGATATAAGTATTTCCTTTCCATAGTTGTTTGGGTCTTTCTGTTAAAACAGAAAAGTGAGGTGTTTTTGAATATAAAATTTTTTTTCTTGCTAATAAAGAATCAGTTTAAGACCTCTGTAAAAATTTTCAGAAGTGATAATGGGTCCGAATTTGTGAATCATAATTTTGAAAATCTGTGTTTTGAAAATGGAATTATACATCAAACATCATGTTCATACACCTCACAACATAATGGAATAGCAGAAAGGAAACATAGGCACTTATTGAATGTGGCTAGGTCTATTATGTTTCAAGGAAATATTCCTTTAAAATTATGGTCTGAATGCCTTTTTGTAGAAAATCGGTGAGCTGAGGAGAGACTAACTTAGCCAGGATCAAGAGCTTAGACAAAGCTTTTGGTGTTTTGCTCCCTCTGGAATTTTGCTCTTTAGTTATTTTAGTGTTTAGTTTTCTTAAGTTAGAAGAAAAGAAAGAAGAGAAAACAGTAAGGCAACACAAAAGAAATTCAGAGAAAAGTGTTATCTATCATTCAGTAGATGTTGGGGTATAAATAGCCCCGACACTTAATGTTTCAGGACAAATAGAAGAAGAGGACAAACAAATAAGACTGATGACACTATTACAGACACTGTAGCATCAGAATAGTACAATTGTAAAGTCAACATAGGATCTTTAAAGATCTGAGTTCAGACTTTTGTACTGATGCTAATAAATTATTCTTTCGGAAGTTCTTCATAGGAAACTATCTAATGTAGTCAGTTATCCTAAAGAAGGTTACATTTATTCTTTCATCGGAAGAAACATATGTCTTCTGAAATATTGTTTTTCTTCCGATGTCTTTGGAGGTCTTCCGAAGTAATTGACTTTTATTCTTCGGAAGCAAGTGTCTTTAGAGAGGTTTGTCATTGAGAAGAGTCTTCCGAAACATCTTCTGAAGTATGGTCTTCGGAAGCACTTTTTCTTTTATTTGTCTTCGGAAGCAATTGTCTTTTATTTGTGTCTTCCGAAGGTTCTTATGAAGACTTGTCTTCGGAAGCTAGTGTCTTTTATTTGTCTTCGGAAGCAGTTGTCTTTTATTTGTGTCTTCCGAAGGTTCTTCTGAAGACTTGTCTTCGGAAGCTAGTGTCTTTTATTTGTCTTCTGAAGACTTGTCTTCGGAAGCTGGTGTCCTGCAACATTTATTACAAAGATTATTTGAAAGGTGGTTTTGCTTCGTCAGTCCTTATTTTCCAACACTTTTGACTGCTACTTATCTAATCAACAGAACACCATCCTCTGTGTTAAATGGGAAAACACCATATGAACTAATCTATAAATATGTCCCTAACCTTAATCATCTTCGGGTTTTTGGTTGTCTATGCTTCAGTACAATTCTAAATAATTCATATAAATTCAGCATTCATGCTGAAAAATGTGTATTTTTGGGATATTCAAATGTTAAAAAAGGATACAAATTATGGAGTCTAGATCAGAAAATGATCATTTATTTAAGGGATGTAAAATTTTACGAATCTGTGTTTCCTTTTAAGGAAAACAGAAAACTATGTGATTTTGATTTAGGTTCTAAGTTGAACTTAAATGAATTAAATTTTTTTAACTTGTATGATAATGATGACAATACTCTCGATGATGATGAGAGGAACAATACTGAGTCAGACCATGGGTTTCTACAGCCTGATGGCAGCACTGGGTTAGCTGATAGGAGAGCTGAAAATCAGTTACCCAGTGGACCCAGTACCTACCCTGGCAGGGCAGAAGGTGGTTATGGGCAATTCATAGAAAATAACTTGAGTTCAGAGGGGGACAGGAATCAGCTTGATGAATCTGTAAGTGGACTTAGAAAATCATCTAGAACAACACACCTTCCAAGAAAATTTCAAGATTTCATAGTAGAAGGGAAGGTTAAATATGGGGTTGAGAAGGTGGTAAACTATTCTAATCTTTCATGTGAAAACCTTTGTATTGTGTCTGAATTAAACAAAAGCATTGAGCCTAAAACATACACTGAAGCATCTTGTGATCAAAATTAATTAAATGCTATGAATCTAGAAGTAGAAGCGTTACATAGAAACAATACATGGGAATTAATTGAATTACCTATTGGTAGAAAACCTATAGGATGTAAATGGGTATACAAAATTAAATACAAATCTACGGGAGAAGTTGAGAGATATAAAGCGAGACTTGTTGCAAAGGGTTTCAATCAAAAGGAAGGAATAGACTTTGACGAAACATTCTCTCTCGTAGTGAAAATGATAACAGTTCGTACGGTTATTAGTATGGCTGTTCAACATGATTGGCCACTATATGAGATGGACATAAATAATGCCTTCTTATATGGTGAATTAAATGAAGATGTATATATGTCCTTGCCATAAGGGTTTTATTCAAAAAATGAAACCCAAGTGTGAGATTATTGAAATCCTTATATCTTGATTAGTTTTGGGTTTGAACAAAGCAAATGTGACTACTCTATGTTTGTCTTATCTAATAAATTTGTCTTTGTAATACTTTTGGTGTATGTAGATGATATAATTTTTACCGGAAACTCTCTGACTGAAATTGAGAATGTTAAACAACTGTTACAAACTAAGTTCTTTATTAAGGACTTGGGTTTGCTAAAGTATTTTTTGGGTATTGAGGTCATCAGGTCCTCACGAGGGATCTGCTTATCTCAGAGAAAATATTGCTTAGAACTTTTAGCAGAATTTGGCATGACAAGTTGTAAACCTGTTAATACACCTATTGAGCTAAATTATAATTTGACTGATATGTGCAAAAAGGAGAGTGAATTGCTTACTAATATTTCTGATTATCAAAAATTAATTGGAAAGTTGATTTACTTATCTCATACTAGACCCGACATTGCATATTCGGTTCATTTTCTAAGTCAATTTATGCACAGTCCATCTGTTTCCACTTAAAGATTGCTTAGATATCTTAAAGCTTCTCCTGGAAAGGGAATAATGTTTACAAAAAGTTCCTTTTTTGATCTAAATGCTTACTCAGATGCTGACTGGGGGAAACGCCTTGATACAAGATGATCGGTAATAGTTCTGGGATCCTCTTTGATATACTGGAAGAGTAAAAAACAGAGTACTGTGTCTCGGTTGTCAGCAGAGGCTGAATACAGAGCAATGTGCTCAACAACCTATGAAGTGTTGTGGCTATTAAATATGTTCCAAGAATTAAAAATTGATGTTCAATTACATATGTCATGTTCTGTTCTGTGATAACACATCAGCTATATCTATTTCAGGAAACCCAGTGTTTCATGAAAGAACCAAACATTTTGAGATAGACTTATTTTTCCTTAAGGAAAAAATTGCTGCTGGAGTCACTAAAGCTTTACCAATTAATTCTGATGATCAGATTGCCGATATTGTTACAAAGGGCTTACTAGTTAAATCTCATTTAAAGCTATGTGATAAACTTGGTTTATGATGAGTTTGGTAAATCAAAGTAGGGGGTTGTTGAAAATACCTTATTACTTTGATTTTACTAATATTTAGTTTTGGTTTTATATAGATATAGTTTGGATCAGTTGTAGCCGTTTGGATCAGTTAGAGTAGATAAAGCTAATGGGCTTGGATAGCTTGGATGGACTGTTGCTTAATGCTTGCTGCTGTTATGGATGGGCTGAGTGATAAGAGTCCAGCTATGTGGCTGGATATATAAACAAGAGAGAGAAGAAACGAGAGGCAGAGAAGTCTTATCGTTTGCTTCGTTCATCCAGTGGATTCTCTCATACATTTTTGGGGTTTTCCTCATAGTTCATCTTTGAGTTAGTTCTTTGAGTTTTTGTTTATTTTTCTTGAGTGTTCATCATTGAGAGTTTTGATTGTAAAACTCAGATCTAAGTTCGTGAGAAGATATGAGTTATTTTTGTTGGTATTGTTTTAAGTCGATCAATAACACTGGGTTTATTGAATATATGATTCATGTTTCTTGACAATTCTCACCGTAAGCACTTAGGCTGGAACCGCAAACACCGTAAGAGGAATATAAGACATGATATTTGATTGGAAATTTGGAATGCTACATAGGAATAATTATCATGAAAATAGTTGATAAATTTATAGAACATAAGCCACTGCAAAAAGTAAGAGAACAAAAAGTTCTTCAAAATCTGGAAAACATATCGCCAACGTCAACAGTAAGAGAACAAATAAGCTGCAATAATTACATAGATGGCATAAACCTGTTAACAAATTTTAGCAACCCCGAACTAAACATATAATTGAAGATAAATTACACATAGCATGTCTACATAATGTGATTAAACAAACATTATAAAATCATCAGCTTGTCTAAAACTGTACTTTATTGTTTTACATAATTATTTAACCGATAAGACTACCCACAATGAGGTGCATTTGAGGATGCACTTGATGACATAGATGGTGCATGTGGGGAGTGCTCAATGGAGAGGGAGTTGAGAAGATGGTGCATTTGGCTTTTGCACTTGAGGAAGTGTATCAACATGCAACCTAAATGTGGGTTCCAAACAATAAATATCAAATTTAAAAAAAAAAAAAAAAACTAGGCTCTTTGGCAAAATTAAAAAAAAAATTGTTTTTAAAAAAAAGTTTTTTTTCATACCAACTACTTAAAAAATTATATTTGTTTAAGAAAAAATAGAAAAAAAAAATGATGATGTAAAAGAGAGAGGATGCATGTGAAAAGGATGAGTTGGCGTTAAAAAGATGAGTGAGAATGCATGTGAAAATAATGGTTAAAAAACTGATTTGACAGTGATGATCAGAATGCATATATTAAATGCATCCGCTTGCATCGCAGATAGTCTAATGCCTCAAATGCATATACGTAACCATATAAAATGAAGTTGTTCATACATAAGAAGATACGCAGGTCTTCCTCGGTCTCTCTTGTTGATCCCATACACACACAGCTCATGAACTTTCGCTACAAATCACACAACAACAAACATCGAATTAGATCAGATCCCTCATTCAATTCCCTAAAATCTTTAAATAAATAACGAATTTTACTTACTGGGTCTCGAAGAATCTGGTGAGTTGGTTTGACTCTTGACACAAAACGGTTTCCTGCTTCCAGAATCGTTGACGACAGATGAACTCTTTGCCCAATTAACCATCGTTTAAATATACCATTGCTCTGCATATTCAAAATCTGATTAGATTCTCGTAAATTGTCTACAATTAATGGGAAAATAAATCTTCAAAAAGTAGATGAAACTTACAGTAGAAATCAAAGGGTGTGTTTTTTTTTCAAGAAATGGGTAGCGGTCTCAAGACAGTAAGAGTTTTTTGAATTTTGAATTCTTTTCTGGCAAGGAGAAGCCGGCAAAAAAATGAGTTTTTTGAATTTGAATTTTGAATTTAAGATAAGAAGATGAAGGTTAAATTGATATTCATTGTACTTCAATCTATACAAGTTGTACATCTCTTTTTTCTTAACGGTCAATTAATCAACTGCCGGTACATCTCTTAATTTTAAGAAATTGAATTTTTTTTTCTCCCTTATTAATTACTGATCTATTTTATTTGAAATACAATCACTATTATCTTTCTTATTAATTACGGATTTATTTTATTTGAAATAAAATCTTTATTCAAATGACATCAACAATTGAAAATTGATATCATCTTTGCTGATGAGGAAAGCCTTAGAAATTGATACATCAGCTGCCTCAACTCTCATTTATTAGAAACCCGTGTAATACACAGGTTGGATTTAAAAAATATATATAAAGTTGATAATTCACTTCTATACTTCTTTTACTATATGTACATATTACATTATGCTAACTAAAAAAAAAATGAAAAGGTACATTTATAACTTCAAATCAACAAGTACTTCTTTATATACAACAACTGATATTATAAGAATAGTATGCCTCGTGTAATGCAAAGGAACCTAAAAGGGATGAGTAATCATCCCTGAAAATAAAATTCTATGAAAACTCTGAATTATTACATTGATTTAGTTATGATCTTTAATTGATACTCACAAAATTCACCATCATTGATTGCATCACATATATTACAAATTTAAATCCTTTGTAAATTATGTATTTATTTTTATTTAAAAATATAAAAAAACCGATAAAGCATAAATTTACCATTCGTTAGGAGCTTTTTTTTCCCGGTTCTTCTAGTGGAATTAAATTTTTAGGATTGTCCCTGAACACAAATCAATCGCATAGATAATTCATAAAAAATAACTTTAAGGTTTTATAAGGATATAATATTATGTTCTAAGTTAGAGATGAACGATGCAACCATTTAAACAAAAGGCTTTATGCAAATTATAAGGGCTTCATGTGTAATGTAGGATTTGACCTGCATATTTTTTAGTTTTTGATTAGTGTTCAGAGGGTTGGTTATCAGAAGGATTGCCGTAATGTTTTTGTATATGAACAAAATAACACAAAAGAAAATTAAATTAAATGCATGTGCTCTCAAAATCCAGTAATATAGGGAGAGATGAATTCAAGTACATGTATAAGTGAACAATGATGCTTTATAAATTTTACATTAGCTAAAAAATATGGTAAACAAAGTAGTTATAATTATTAACCTAGAAAATATGGTAAACAAAGTAGTTATAATTATTCAACCAAAAACCAAGATATGTAGAAGTCTAGCCGCTGACTCGCAAGAAGAGACTCCCATGTAATCGAGACCAACATTCATTTCATGACTATACAGGTCAAGAGAAAATTTAGTTGAATTGAAGTGGACTCCAAAACAAATACCACTCATAGAACAAAAGTCCATATAAGATTTGATCCATGTTAATTTTAAATAATGAAATATTGGTTTAACTTAAATAAGTCAATCTACATAGCATTACTATGAAAGAACAATGATCAATACTGCTACATATCTGCTCCAAAGGAAGGGAGATAACGCCCCAACGAATATAGTTAATGGAAGAACTTTAGGCTTCAAAGGAGAAGGGAGATCAAATAAGTTCAACCCCCAATTTTCCAAATACTTGAACCAAAAATTCAATAAATTTGGAAAATTAGAAGAAACATATAATGTAGAGTTGTTTGAATGTACTTACTTCTATGTGCCTTAAATATTCTAGCAACGGTGTTCATCGGGTCGAATAACAGTTTATTTCGAATAACAATTTATTTGGATTTGGAAAATTTTAAGACCGCATTCACGACCCAACCCGAACCGAATTAGAAATATGATAAAAAGATCATATTCTCAAAACCTTTGTGATGGATGTTGCTCTACAGAAGGGAGCTTGTTATTTGAGACGCATAGATGCAGCAGAACAAAAGAATTGACTTTATAGTTCAGATGTGAGTTGTAATAAAAGCAATTTTCCAAATACACGTCTGCCAACACCAACACCAACACCGACACCGATATCAAAACCACATCCGACGCCAAATCCGGTAAATGCTTGACCTACCTGCAAAGTAAACAAATCCAATATCCCTTTCGATATAATACGCTTCATATGTTACAATTACAAGAACCCGCTTCAAGAGATTCAAGCCAATCGATTAAATAGAAGGCAAAACTTAAATTTATAGAACTAAACCATACGGGTAGGGATCACACATTGGGTAATTTGAATTTCAAAATCTTCATTTGGTGATAAAAAGGAAAATAACTAATCAATTGTGAGCCGGTCAAAAAAAAACTAATTATTGGTGTAAACTTTTGGTGTTTTGGGGTTTTAGAAACTTACTAGCCCCGGGTGGAATAATATTTTAGCTGTTCAAAAAAAAAAAAAAAAATTTGTGAAACGATCGTCAATGAAATTAACGCATGATTAAATGATTGATTAATTGATACAAGCTTACCTTAATATGGGCGGGAAAACCCTAGACTAGGAGGCAGCAGAGATAGCCACGTGGACACATTAGCTATTCTTTTATTAGAATAGATAGATTTTTTTTGAACGGCAGTTAAACTGTCTCGTCGTGCTACCTTCAGTTATCCTGACGATTGATAGCTAAGATCGATTCCTCGATCTCCGACCTGAGACACGTGTGCCCCCAGATGCGCGGGAACCGGATGGAATCCGTAAACCCTCGCCCCCCATTAAGTTCGAACCTGGGATTAAAGCCCTGATTCGTTCTTTCACCTGGATATCCATTAAATTGCTCCCAACAAAGTTTGAACCCATGACCTCCACATTGGGAGGGTGAGCCTTTAGCAGTTGAGGCAATTCTTCGGATATTAGAATAGATAAATAGATAGATTACACAATAACTAAAACATTAAACACAATGACCAAAAATAAAGAGATGACATTTGTCAACCTCACAATCATTCTCACACTTTTCACATTATAATCCTTATTTTTTTATGGCAATTTGGATAAATAACCGGTCATAATCAACATGATCATATCCACACCCAATAGGAGAAAACCCCCTAACACAATATGAAACCCATATTTTGTCCATGCCAGGACTTGAACCCGTAATCTCCCCAATATCGAAGTCATATGTCACAATCTCTCAACCACTTGAGCTGAGAGCCATTGATCAATATAATCCTTTTTACTATAATCTAAACGTATATTGAACATCGTTTATAATAATTAGTTATTTACGCTAACAATTTTAACTTTCATATTAAATTTTTCAAAAATAATCATTTTGCCATTATTATGAAAAGGCTGAAAACATACAACTATATACATAGTTAAAGGATATGTAATTTTTTTATTTTTTTTTCTTTTCTTTGAATATTTTCTTTTTCCTTTATTTCATAAATTTTATATAATTTATTAATTAAACAATCAATTCAATTATTTTATAAATAAAAATTATTAATTTAAATTTCTAATTATATTTTAAGCTATATATATAGATTTCTAGTTAAAATTTGCTCTTTATTCATGTCCTTCTGATTTATGAAATTCTTTTGAGCTATTTTAATTTAAATTTTCACTTCCGTTTTGAATTCAAAAATTAGAATTTTTTTCGTGAATTAAATACAAATTTCAATTATATTTAATTGAGTTCTTTTCTATTAATTAAAAAATGAATGCTTTTATTAACAATAAGTTTATAATATTTTACATTAATATTATGGATGTTCATCGATTCGGCTGTCGACTTGTCGGTTTCTTCAGCTTATTGGGTTTGGTGTAATCGACACTGAAAATTTTTTATCCGTGCCTAAATACCAAACCAAACTAAACCAAATTCGAAAGTTTGTTACCCTAACGGATTTCATCCAAATTCAATTTGCTTCTAGACTTGATATTTAGATGCAAAAGCATTTCACACCTGGGTTTGGGTTTATGAATGAATTAGGCAGCATGTACTTTGACATGTTTAGAAGTTCCATAGACGTAACTTGTTTCAAACTCATTATGACAGATAGTTGCGATGTAAACTTTCTGGTTTTGTTAATTAATTGATTAAAACCAACTAATGTCAAACACTAAATTCTTAATAACAACCACCAATTAGTTAATAATTCAAGAATAATTACTAGATGATATTCAATTAAAGTAAATAACACAAATCACTTAATCAGAATGCAAAACCAAACATAGAAATATAACATAAATTTAATTATCTGTCGATGTTTAAGTGTACTAATGGATGATACACAAATAAACGCGCTTCCATCCACTAACCGTCCACCGAGTATGATCAAGTTGATTTAGCCTTGATTATTCATATAGCCTTCAAATCTTGATTCAAAAGGTGAATTGCGAGTTTTGATGAGATTGGGGGAGGGGTTGGAACAACCTCAAAGCTCATTTTTTCGTCCTCAAAACGTTTGGAAAATAGTGTTTTAAGAATCCTTCAAGTATATCTTTTAATCTGAAAAAGATAGGCTTTAAAACCTATTTTTTCGCGTTTGTACGCTGGCCTATCTAATTTACACAACCAATTTTTTGTCATCGATGAAATTTTGGGCGTATCCTACGCCCGTTTGGGTGTAGTCTATGCCCATATTGTGTAGTTTTTCACATGCTGCTAGTTATGAAACTCAAGTTTCATATATTATGATACCAGTAACCCATTTTCGGCTCAATATATGCTCATTTCAATTATGGGCTCTTTCCAGTTGGTTCTAGTTACGTCTTTTAACATTTTCATCCAGTAAAAGCCACCGGCCATCCCTTTGACATGTTTTTACATGCACTTCACAAATTTCTGTCAAGGTATCATTCTTGTATACAAAATGCACATAAAAACATATCATTAAACCCTTTAAGCATACAAAAACCATAAAACCATCAATATCCTAAAAGCAAGGGTATGATTGCATCAATATTCCATGATACGGAAGGTCTTGGTGTAATGCTCAACTTAAATTTTACTCATTAAAGAGATATATGTGAAAGCATAAAGTATTTAGGATTGTAATTGTACAAATTAATATTAACAATGAAAGTTAAGCTAATGTTAAAGTCAAAGTCAAAGAAAAAGCTACAGTTAAAGTAAAGATAAAGAAATAATGTGTTAAAGTAAATTTAAAGAAATAGATGATAGTTTTGCATTTTATTGAAGACATAATGACCAATATTTTAAATGTTTAAAGCATAAAAATATATATTTAGCTATTATTGTTCTTAACAAAGAAAACTAGAACTCACTAAACTGTATTTTGTCAACTTTAATGTATATTAGTTTGACATATACGCTATAAAGGACACCAACTAAGCTCCAACAAGAAGGCTACCCAGACATGATTCCAAAGACTTGACATCCTTTTAATAAACCATTGTTTTAAAATACAATTGAAAATATTTAGTTCAATATCATTGTAATTACTTTAATTTATTTTTTTTGGTAATGAAAGTGCTTTAAATGCTTTTAATTTTATAGTTACTTTCATTTTATAGAAAACTACTCACAATTATTGCCAATCAATTTTGTTTTCTGTTTTTTATTTTTTATAATAATATTAGAAATGTTAACAAAAAGAAAAAAAAATAATAGTATATGTGTGGTTCGTATTATTACATATATGTAATTTGTACGTTACATATATGAGTTACGTATATATAACTTTATAGGTTGCATACGTAAATGAGTTACTTATGCCAGTTATGCGTGACTTCTTTAGTTACATATCTTTATCAAAAATTACTTACAACATGAAAATGAGAAGTTTTCTTAGTTTTTTCTAAAAATAAGAAGTTTTCTTTTGAACTCTTCTCTATATACATATATATAGGGTAAGGTTCCCCTAAAAAGTCTATTTTGCCTAAGAAGGCTAAGAAGGATTTTAAAAAACTTGAAAACCGACTCAAATAAACCCCGATTGAATTCATTTGCATCATTGGAACGTCTTGTCGAATTATAAAACCCAAACCTTAAATCATAAACAAAACCTTAATACTAAAACCAAACTTAAAAACAAATCTTTAACATAAAGATAAAACTTAAAGCTAAAAATCAAGCCCTAAAACCTAAATCTAAATCTAGTTAGTTGTTAAAACGAAACTTAAAGCTAATATTGTAGGGTCGATAAAACGGTTCCAATGCCATCGAAATGAGTTCAATCGGAGTTTCGTTTGGTCGGTTTTGGAGATTTTAAAAACCCTCTTAGCCTTCTTAGGCAAAATAGACTTTTTATTTGATCTTTCCCCATAATATATATGTATATATGCATATAGTTGATAAAATCATTAAACTTAATATGAGATATTAGTTAATTTTTACAAAATTTTAAACCAGCAAATAGACCAAACGTTAAGTAAATCATTCATAGATCATTCTAATAAAAAGTTTGTTCATATTCACCAATTATTAAATTAGCCATTAATTACATAAATAAACATGAAAACATAGTGGTTTGTTTATTTACATTCGTTTATATTTGTTCTTACGTGTGTCCGTCATATTGTTTTTTTCTATTTTACTTAAAAGTCGGTTAGATTTTTTGGCTATTTATCCTATCATAAGCCCAATTATAAACGATTTGATTAGTTTTAAGGGGTTGTTTGGTTGGGTCTGAATCATTAAGTGCTGAACGGTTAAGATGTTTGAATGGTTAAGAGGGTTGAATGATAACTGTTTGGTTGCACATCTGAATGGAAAAAAAAACATTTTTAACAAAAAATCCTAGCCGGTCGTTTAACACAAAATCCAACCCCATTCTCCTCCGCATCTCCTCCCGTTCTCCATCGAACCACCACATCTCTCCCCTTCTCCTCCGCATCTCCTTCGCAGACCAATCGTCATCAGCATAGCATCTCCTCCCCTTCTCCTCCGCATCTCCTCCATAGACCAGTCGTCTTCACCATCCATCCACCGCATCTCCTCCGCCACCCATCGCAGCCCCTTCGTTCGAACCCTAAAACCAAAACGCCTGTCGCAGCCCTTCGATCTTCGGCAACAGATCGCACCTTCATTAGGCACGTGGTGTACGTGCGGTGCGGTTGTGCGGCAGTGGCGGTGGTGCTGTGTGGCGTGCGGTGGTGCGGTTGTGTGGCAAGAACCCATAGGCGGTGGTGGGCATGTTACCAGCTTGCTCTCTTTCTCATTCAGACTCCATCCTAAGTCTGAACTATTCAGACCTTGGTCCCATTCACTCGTGCTCATCTTTAGTGCTTTCTCTTTCTCTCATTCACTTCTTGCATTCACATTCTCATTTTCTTTCCCATTCACCTTCAGACATTGGAACCCATTTAGATGTCTTTTTTTCCCAAACAAACAGTCTGAATATGAACATTCAGATTAATACACATTAGACATATTCGGATCCAAACAAACAACCCCTTATCCTAACAAGAAATTCAATACAGTTTAGGGCTTTAGGCAAAGCCGCTAAGCCTAATATCAATATATCATGATATAATTAAGGAGGAGCGTGGGCCTCTTTGTAATTCCCTTAAAATTCGCATATTTGGAAAACCCATAATTTTTATCCTATAATCTTATATCTTGTTAATATTTTACACATCAACAAAATTTCCCTTGCAAACTAAAAACCCTATTAACAAAATAATAGATCCATTTTGATTCGTTTGTTTAATTAGATCATTTACGTTCATGGACTACTGATTTGTATTTATACTATATAATAAAAAAAATATGTTATATGACTTTATTTTAGCATATTTACATCGCATTTATCATGTGTTATCTTTTAGGTCATTCACGTGTCGTATTTGATAAATTTAAAAATTAATTTCATCTAATATAATAAAGTCAAACTTTCAAATTAAAAAAATAATATTTTTTTTAATACTAATAAAAAATTTAATAATTCAAACTTTTCATTTTCAAACAATAATTTTGAAAATTCAAAATTTCTAAATCTTATTTGTATTAGTTAAAGAAATATGTAAAGATTTATAAAATATACTTTTCTTTTCTTTTATAAAAATGTTAAAAATTATACGTTATTTGTATATCTAGATTTTATTAGCGATTGTTTTGTATTGCTTATTTTTATACAATTTTGTAAAATACATAGGTCAATAGGTTAGTTTTAATTAATGAACACGAACACAGTTAATTTCATAAAAATGAACATGGACAAAAAAACCTTGTTTGATTAAATTCCGTGTTTGATTGTTTGTTTAGCTAAAGTTAAACGAACAAATACGAAAATGTCATGTTCGTGTTTGCTTGGTTCATTTACAAACGTACAATTTTTTTAATGTGTGGACATAATAAAACATGTTTATTTGTTAGTTTTAATTCTAAATGTACGACGTAGGTTTATTAGGACGTAAAAAACGTAATAATACTTCATTACTTTGTTTATTTTTTATTAAATCAGTCTCCCTCTCTCAAATTCTGTCTTTTTGTAATACATAAAATACATTCATCAAACACAATGTATGTGCATATATATATATATATATGTATATATAGAAATGAATTCAATGAGAAATAAAAATATTAATTATAATCACATGATTTAAGAATATGAAACGAACTTTCTTTTACTTTAGTTTTTTTTTAAAAAAAAACTAGTGAATATAAATGGTTACTTTGATTCTCATTGAATATCAACACGCACTAATATATATAATATATATATATATAGGGGTTGGATCCAGAAAGAAAAGATTTTTGTCTAAGAAGAGTAAAAAGCAATAGAAATTTGACACGTGACACAATCCAGTACAAAAAACATTATCCAGTACATAGAAAACAAAAATCCAGTACAAAAAATAAAAATCCAGTATAAAAAAATAAAAATCCAGTACAAAAAAATAAAAATAAATTACAAAAAACACAAAAATCTGGTACAAGAAAAATGAAGAAAAAAATAATCTAATACAAAAGGTAAAAATATAGTATAAAAATAAAAATTTAGTACAAAAAATATGAAGTTGTACGTAAATTATCATGCCAAATTTAAAATTATTATTAGTTCTTACTCTTTTTAGGCAAAAATCTCTTTTTATTTGATCTTTACTCAATATATTATTCATCAAAAGTGCAAATATCTTTACATGTGTGTAACGGATATTTACACATGTGTGATAACAAGACGTGTGTAAATTCAAAACCTAGTAGAAAAAATAGATTTATTCAAAGAAGCAACCAAACAAGCAGAAGACTATATATCATTTTGAAAAAATAAATAAAGTTGTAAATAATTGTTACACATGTGTAACCTTTAGATTCGAAACAACTAAATATGTGTAAAAATAAAAGATATCCCCTCCAAAAAAAATTACAACCAGAAACCAAATCTTGAACCAAAACTGCTTACCACTATTTTCGGCTTTTAAGATGATACACCTCATATATGCACAAGCAAATAGTCAAATACATACTAGAGGGGTGTGCCCAAGTGATGTGACATGTAACAAAACATACTAACAAAATTATCGATAAAACATGTAATCAGGCAACATGTTAATAATTTTTAAAATTAAAAAATAACAATATTACACTCAAATTAAGTAGAATAAGATATTTGTTTTCATAGTGTATTTTTTTTTATAAATATCAACTTATGAAAAAGATAAGTTGTTTAAAAAATCGTGATATGATGTTATTGTAGTTGTTATTATAAGTATTCTTCAATATTAAAAACTAATGGTTATCTATTCTTTAAATTAATCAAAAACATATCATTTAATAATTGTATAATGTGTCACAATTTTTAATTAATTAAACTCATGTAATTTCATATGTATTTATAATTATAATATACGATGTAAGTGTCTATATTATATAACCAAGGGCTTCTAGCCTAATGGTTACCCTCTTGACTTTCCTATGGGAGGTCTTGGGTTCAAATCCAGGCTAAGGCAAATTTGCTGAAGCAAGGTCGGGGGTTTTAGTCAGTTGTGGGGTTCCTCCTAGGGTGAGCCCAGACGTACGCCCCAGAGCGTGAAATCCGATGGGACGGTTGAAGTCCCGTCTTAAGTGTCGTTATACCAAGTCGTTCAAAAAAAATCTATATTATATATAACACGGTAAGCGAGGTAAATTTAATTGCATTGAACATCAAAAGTCATCGTATTCACCTAATTCACATCCTACCAACTTCTGATTTTTTTAATATCCATTGGCTATTGTATAACTTATCCTATTTTGATTCCAAAAATATATATACATATAGAAACACATGTTGGCCTTCACTCTGTGAGCTGCATTGCTCCATTGTGACATCATAACATTTAAAAACTAAATACCTAATATCAAAGTCTTCTAATAAAAGTCTACTCCTAACATCATTTCATTCTCTTTTAAATGTCCATTATAGATATATAAGTAAACATAGTATGATCTTCAAACATTTCACAACTAAAGAAACATGTTGGTCACAGTTCTAGGGTTTGTAATATGGTTGCCCTTTGCTTTTGCATCCATCAACACAACTCGTCTTCCGTCCTATGAAGGTTTGATAACATGTTTGTAACTCGAGAATTGATGTTTCGTGTTTAGTGGTTTATATATTTTAGCCTTTTGTCAGTGGACGCGTTAAGGCAGATCGGTCGCAAGTTGGGTAAAGATTGGGATTTCAGCAAGGATCCGTGTGGTGAATGGGTCAATTTTAATACCACTGGATATGATGATACTGTCCTTTGCAATTGTCCAATAAATGAGACGATATGCCACATCACTAGCATGTATGTTTTTCTTTCCTTGATATCTAAATATTCAGAATTTGTGTGATGTTGTTAATAAGATGTCTCTTTTTTTATGAAGGGGTCTAGAGTTTCAATTTGAGGCACAAATATATGTGGTTAATAGAAATATATTGGAATTGTTCCAATTTGAAAACAAACAAAAAAACTAAGACTCGATCTTACAAACAAGCCTATTAGAGTCTTTTATGCGCAAAATCTTTTATGTTTTAAGCTTGGCAGTGGCGGAGCTTGAACTAAGTGAGAGGGGGACGAAAATTTTTGAAACCCAAAATACATGTTAATTTTTTGAAGCGAGGGGGCGAAACCACTATTTTTAACTAAAAATAACATTTCGATCAAAAAATTAACACTACAGACGGAAAACAAGGGGGACGGTCGGCCCCCAACCCGTAAATAGCTTCGCCCATGAAGGTTGGTAAACACACAATCAAGGTAATCAAGACCAACTCAAATTTGTTCATAATTGACTGGATTTAGGTTGAGCCGAACCAATAACAAACTAAGAGATTATAGATTTGAGTGTATGTGTTATTTGGATCAACTATTAAAGTAAAAGAATATGTAAAATGATTGGTCAAGCCAAGCTTAAACATGGATATTAAAATCTCCCACTTGAAAAGCTCATCACCCTTGTTATTTCATCTTTTGCTATTTGAGTGTTTGTTGCCTTGATGATATGATCACCCATTACATCTTACATTTACATATTTTTTCTGCTTATACTTGCTAAATACGCTATGTGACATTTGTTTAATACGTGGTCAATCTCATATCAAGTCCTCTATTACGCATAGCGTAATGTGAAGTTGCACGTGACAGATTCCATATTTTTCACTATTTCCTCAAGACCAAGAATCAATATATTTGCATGTAATATTGTCAATTAATTATAGTAACTAATACGATAATTCTAAGCTGTTGATGAAAATTCGGTAATTGTTAGTTGCATCATTCTACTAGAAAACATAACACATTTTCATTTAAATATTTAACTAAAGTATATTTCCATATAATATTGCCAATTATAGTATTCAATACGATAATTATCAATTGTAAACTAATTCAATTATTGTTAGTTTTTTAACCACAAAATTAAACAACTTATTTACAAGTAACTGTGCTCAGAAAGACTCAAACCTAATACCTCTTTTAATAGAAGTTAAGGAAAGCATCATCAAACCAGAAACCCCCCGTTCATTTCCATGCACAAGGGTAATAATATGTTACAACTCTTTTATAAAAATTACTAGTGATTTCAATAAATGTACACAAAGTTACTTTAAGAGTTATCTATTTATAGAATCAGTATCTTAAAATACTCGTTTCTTAGACGCTTCCCTCTTAAGACAAGCGTGAAACAATCCGTAAGTTCTATAGGAGTTTCATTAGAGGATCATTTGGTCATTTATGCACAAAGTGGTTAAAGACTATTGTTTTTCTTCAAAAGTTCTATGCAGGCTCTTTTGTATGCGTCATACAGATCATGCACATACATTGTCATCTACAAACTGTTTGTTTTTTCGAAGATGATGCATTAAAAAACCGTTCACGCTAGCACCAGGGAATAAGCTTTTAAGGGACCCGGGGTGCCCTGGCTCCCCTGTTTTTCGCTCAGAAGGGTCGATATAACAGTATTTCGTCAGAAAATCCTTCGGTTCTTTTCGTTTTCTTCCTAAAAATCATTCGCCTCCCTCCGTTTTCATCCTAAAAATCCTTCGACCCCCTCCGTTTTCTTCCTAAAAATCCTCCGACCCCCTCCGACTTTTTTCCTAGTTCTGTCACTGGCTAGCACCACTGTCCACCACCACCACTGTTTGTCACCACCGTCCACCATCACCATTGTCGGCCACCCACCACCGTTAGCCACCCCAATTACCAACCACCAGCACCACCACCGGTTTATTCTAACAGTCATACATTAAAAAACAAACAGTCTTATTTTTGCAGACTGCAGAGATTTGATCCATCTCTTCTTTTACATATGTCTGCAGATCTGATCCGCAGACTGCAGATGTTTTACTTTTTAAAACAAACACCACCAAAGGTCAAATTGCCATTAGTCAACTTAAACCCATGTTTTTCGTAAAAGTGTGTTAGAGACTAGGTGATCGAGCTGAGTCGCCTAGGATTGCTCCCATTTTGATCCACATCTTGGCCGAGTTAAAGAATTTCAATCAGGTTGATTTCGCTGAATATTAGGCCCAGATTCTCTCTTCTAAGTTTAATCATCAGACACAACTAAATTTATACTCAGAATTTTGTTTTCAAAATTTGCTTAGGTCATGACTCATGAAGTGTAGTGAGTGGGTAGGGGTGTTCAAAAAATCCATATCTGAATCCGAAACACGAAATATCCAAAAATCCGAACCCAAAATATTTAAATTCGGATATCTGGAAATTCGGATTCTGATACCACTTTTGAAAAATTTCGGATATTCGGATACTTTTCGGTTTTGGGTATTTTTTCGGATATTTCGGATAATTTTTTTGGATATTCCGGATATTTTTCAAATAGTTTTCAGATATTCGGTTATTCGAAATATATTTTTTAAATTTTTTCAATTTTTTCTTATTTCAGATATTCGTTCGGATATTCGAATTTGAACACCCCTATGGGTGAGCGTCAACACTCACTTTGTAAGTCAACACAAAACATCACTCGTTTTTAAGAGTTTTTTGAACGAAAACAGTTGATTCGTTGGCATGTCTTCGAAGAGAAGTTCGTACATTAACCACACCACTATATCTCACAAAAACCAGGAGAAAACCAACCACTCTGATAAAACCTCTCATAATCAAAATGGGATTCCGAGACTTTAAAAATCCAAATTTTAAGTGTTGGGTCACGTGAACATCTCCCATTACAACACACTATGACGAGCATCCCAAATCAAATTTCAACCAAATTATTTGGACAAAACTTTTAGTTAATTTTCAATTATAATATTTTTCTAAAATCAATAGGCTAATTTAAAAAAATAAATTCTCCAACTGTCCATTTGACCAAACTTTTTTCTCAAAACGTTCATTGACTTTTAGCCTATAGAGGCGCCAGCGCCCGCGCCCGTACTGACATTTTTAAAAAAATCAATTCTCCAACTGACATGTGTCCGCTTACAAACGGAGCCTATCTGGTATGGGAGAAGTGTGGGTAACGCCTACAGGACATTTTTGAAAATGAAAAGTCAAATATATACATTAAAAAAAAAATTATGGTCAAACACACATTTTGAAAATTTTCTCCCAATTTAAAACTTAACTTATCTATACAAAAACCTATTGTGAACAATAAACAGTGTAAGGTACAATAGTTGAATGCAAGTTTTTCTTTTGTTTTACAAATTAGTTTATATGTGTGTGCCTTTGTGAGAACAATTTGCTAGGTTGTCCGTTCCACTGGTTTGGTCGAGAATATTATGGCTTGCTCTCTCATGAGACTCGGTTCGAGCCTCACCTGCAACAACTTATAATTTTTTTTTCTTTTTTTTACCCTACCATGTCTCTTTTAAGTTTTCTTTAATAAAAAAGTGGTTCGTCTCCATCGCAACAACGACCACGCACCACTGGAAACACGTGTGTTGCGTAATATAGTTTAAAACAAAAGTTAAATACGTTTTATTTTTCAAATCTTTCCTGAACATCCCGTTATAATTTTAAATACTACATCACGTGTTTAGTCTCAAACGATTTATTATGTTTTTCACTAATTTCGAAATTAATTAATAAAAGTTATGTTTAATTTTATATTTTATAAAAGTGTCTAATAAAAATGAAAAAAAAATTGATCACTGATGGACGCGCGTGTAATGTGATGAGTGGCGCGATGCACCGTTTCATTCACCGGAATGTTTGTCGTTTTCATCGCCGGAAAATTCGAATGATTTACGACCACCGTCTCTGGAAGATGTCGCCGTCTTCGAAGTTCTGATCTGAGTGAAAACCTTTGCGCAACGAATAGATTGAACAAAAACCTAAGATCTTCAATTGCTTCACCAACCCTAATCGGAACTGACTCACCATTTAGGGTAATCATGATTTTTATTTGACGATTCTGGTCCAGACTTGATGCAAATTTGATCTAATGTCTGATTGAATACATTGAAGTTACACAACTATAATTGAACTCTTGACGATCTAGAATTGATTTAAAATTAGCATTTGAATTAAGAGTTAATTATTAGTTTTTTGGTTTGCACTATGCAGAAGTCTTAAAGGACAAAGTTTAGCAGGCATTCTCCCAACCGAGTTCACCAATCTTCCTAACCTTTTAAATATGTAAACTCCTAAATTGGTTTTGAATACTAAATTATGATTTCCATTGCTTGTATCAGGCAGTTGATTGATCTGTGTGTTTCATTCTTACAGAGATTTAACTCGCAACTTTCTCAGTGGTATCATCCCTCCAGAATGGGGTTCCATGAAGCAAATATTAAACATGTACTTCTTTCTTTATGTATAATCTTTGAGTATCGAATTCGGGTCGGTTTCTTGGCTTATTTTAGTAATTTGTGTTACATGGGTGCCTGCAGTTCTCTTCTTGCAAATCGTTTAACTGGATCAATCCCAAAGGAGCTTGGGAACTTAAGCTCATTGACAACTTTGTAAATACCTCTTTAAATGTTCTATAGTTGTTAACTTATGTTAACTTCATTCTGCTGTTTATGGTGCCAATACTATTGTTGATTAGAACTGTAGAGGACAATATGATGTCTGGAACAATCCCCACGGAACTTGGGAATCTTGCAAGCATTGAGAGATTGTAAGACTTGAATTCTTTTGGTATTTTTCTCTAATGCTTAGTTTAGAAAAGCGCACCTAGTTGTACATGGATAAATTTTGTTCATTGAGAGGTTGCGCATATAACTTTTTAGGTTGTACATAAAGGCTATTTATTTAATCATATACAGGTTATTATATCCAAATTTTGGGTACATCGTGATAGAAATCTATCATACATAGAAAATACCATATAAATACTGTCTTGGCTCTGGGGACCCTATCGCCTCAGTTCACCTCGTGCTTTTTTAAACATGGTTTGATGCTCTTTGTATCTCATTATCCTATTAACTTATATGTGCTTGTTCCATTTTTTTCTTGTTGTAGTTTTCTGAATTCCAACTCTTTTAGCGGAGAGTTGCCTGCATCATTTGCAAAGCTGACCACTATCATGGAATTGTGAGTTCTACTATCTAAATGAATAAGAACTTTCATTTCAAACATAACTGACTGTTTTAGTTTTGTTTCTATTTGCAGTCGGATTGGTGGTAACAATTTCTCAGGGAAGATCCCAGATTACATAGGGCAATGGCAAAGACTCAAGACCTTGTAAGGCATTTTCCTACTGTTCTATCTTTCATTTATCATATAGAAATTATTTTTAATCAAAATTTTGAATAACAGAAGGATTCAGGCCAGTGGATTGGATGGGCCAATACCTCCTAGCATTACCCTTTTAGCAAACTTATCAGACCTGTCAGTAATTCCTCATATATTATGTACTTAATTTGCTTGCAATTGTGATCATTTGTGTTGATTGAATCAATAAATGCAGGAGAATTAGTGACTTGGGAGGACCAGACTCACTTTGTCCGCCTTTTGGTAACACATCTTTGAAGACCTTGTGAGTACTTGAATTTCTTCTTTTTATGAAATATTACGGGTTCCTATCTTTGATGTATTGTAAATTTAATATTGCCAGGATCTTGAGGAATTGCAAGTTGTTTGGAAATTTACCAGATTCTTTTCCTTTAAGTGGTTTGAAAGTCTTGTTAGTAATTTTTGCCTCTCTCTTGAATAATATATGTTATAAAGGAAATATAAGCAATATTACGTTATGATATGATTTGCTTATATTTTGGTTCTATTAATTGCGATATTATCTTATTTCGTACAATCATTGTTTATGTTTCTCTTTTAGAGACTTTAGTTTTAACAAGCTTAATGGTACCATACCAAATGGATTCACTGATCTAAAGAAAACCAGCTACATGTAAGCATCTCATTCTAATGCATTGATATCTCTCATACTTCTAATATTCACCTGGCTGACATTATAATTTAGCTGATAAAGCAGCTTGGAAGCAATGAATTTTTAATATAACATTTCCAATTTTAAAATAGTTAATTTGTGTGACAGATGTCAATATAACTGCAATAATAACTGATCTGATTTATACAAGGTATACTGGAAACTACCTACTAATTATCATTTTTAATTTTTAGCTATCTAACTGGAAACTTGCTATCTGGAACTGTACCTGATTGGATGCTCAGTTTAGGAGAAAAGATGTAAGTTTATCAATTGAGTATGTTTAGAAGTTTTGTTATGCAAATTTGCTTTATTATAATTTATAAATAGGGGTTAGTTGTTGCTGTATTTAGTGTATTGTATGTGTTGAGGTTTAAATATATACAAGAAAGAGTTGATCTTTGTTGAAATTAATATTGTTTTTGTGCGTTTGTATTTGAGCCTGATTAGCGATATATTGTTACAGTGATCTGTCATACAACAAATTCACAATTGTAAACTCGAGTAACTTAAGGTGTCAAATTCGGGAAACGTAAGATCTATCTTCCCTTTCTCAAACCATCATTGTTAAACTCTTTTATTTTTTACTCTATCAATAATAAGTTGTCATCATTTTATAATTTAAGTTGTGTAGCTTAAAATATATTAACATGTTATTTTTTCTAAAATGAATTTATTAAGCTATGAACTCCCAACTCCCAAGTGTTTGTTATTCTATCAGCTAAATCTTGTGGCTTTTGTCGTTTCTTGTAGAAATTTGTTTGCTTCATTCTCAACGGATAACCTTTCGTAAGTTTCTCTACCATGAAATCTTCTTCCCAGATAAACATACAACAATGTTCGTTTCTTTCTGACATACTTTCTTATTTGTATATTTTAGCAGTAAAGTGGTCTCATGCTTGGGGAACAACATTTGTTCGAAGTGTAAGTTAAAATTACACATCACATCTCATATGCTGATGAAATTTGTGACATGTTTATTGTGACCGAGTTAAACACACACATCACAAAACTATCTTGTATTTTCTATAATGTTTCTCTAACTGATGAGAACTAGCTTACAATGATAAACTAACAAATGCAGAATTAAACCTTTTTCTGAGAAAACTATCTAGATTCATTAAGAATTTTGTCAGTTTAAAACTCTAAACGATTGGGCATATACACCACTTTAATTACACACACAATGGCTGAAACACTCATGAACAAATTTTGGCACGAGGTTCTGGTCTTAATATCATTAGTAATTACACAAGAGATTCTTCTAAATGCATATACACCCACATTTAAATTGCAATACTAATCAAGTTTAGCCCAATCACTAGTTCTGGCCCCCAAGTCACAACTAGAGGTGGCAATTTTTACCCATGTCAAAGGAAATGGGTTGGTTTGGGTAAACAATTGTAGTATAATGGGTTGAAATGGGTAACATTATAATATTGAATGGGTTGAGATGGGTAGCACTTGAACACAATGCGGGTCAAGACGGGTAACCAAAAAAGTATGTAAATGCAATATATTCAAACATTTAAGAATGATTAATAACATATTTGATGAGAAAATCATTGAAAATTATCCAAATAGACTATTTGTTTACTTATAACATATCTAAAGTTAAATTAAATTGATGTTTTTTAAGAACAATCCATTTAGACCCGAACTGGTTTTGCTTAAAACCATTCTGACCTGCACCCATCCTGACCCGTTACCCAACCCGGCCCTCCCCGCCCATTTTGCTAGGCATAGTCACAACTCACAACCATTTATTATATTAAACTATCATGAACAAATTATGTGTGTTCACCATGGCAGGGACAAATGTTAAGCAGATCATTTCAAAATCATTGTATTTACGTAAAAAATGTACTAAAATGTTAGCATATTGCCTTATAAAAGATATACAATGGCATGATATCAATTTGCCTTGTATAAAACTTGCTCAATGGAGCATCGAGTATCATTTAAATGAACTTAAAACACAGATTTGAACAAAAATAGATATGTGATAACCTCGCACAAATGACACTAAAACATATATTGAGTCATGAAATATTTGACATTTACATCTTATTTATAGGCGCTAAAACCAACCACCACATAGGTAGTAAAATAACTACCTTAACCGCGAACTAATGGAACTAATGCTAACTACCAACCAGGAAACCATAACTATAATTGTTTTGACCCATATACTTGTGATATGTATTCCACCCACGTGTGACAGGTGTTTTAAAACAAAGTTCGGAGTTAGGTCCTACATTTTTATTAAAATTTAACATACATACTATGTTTTCAAGCAAAACAAAGAGCAAGTATGTTAGTTTACCAACACATACCAAAGCATCATCATCATAAACGTCCTCAGTAGCGTTCATCTGCTTTGAAGTACCTGGGCATTGACTTTTAACATGCTCTACTTCATTGTAGCTCCCACACTTCACAGTCTTCCGAGCCCTAGACGGACTTCTTCCCCGACTCCCACTGTTTCTGTTATTCCCTCTTCCCTTGCCAATATGTAGCATTTCAAAAGATGATCCTGCACGAGTAATCTTCCGACAAACGTCTTCATCTAGCACAATATCACGGATCCCTCAAATGTCATATCAGTGGTCCCCACAGAACTTTAGTCTCGTCATCAAGCTTGATTCCCACAGATGATAATCTGGACAAAATCGAATTCAGATTATTGATGTGAACTGTAACGGAGCTTCCTTCGTTCATCCTTGTCATGAACAATTCCCTCATCAAGAACACCTTATTAATAGCAAAGGGCTTCACATACATATTTGACAGAGCTGACATCATTCCCAGAGCAGTAGTCTCGTGCATGATGTTAAATGCAACATTCCTCGTCAAAGCCAATGTAATAGCTCCTCTCGCTTTCTTGTCCTTTGAGTTCTATGCAGATTCAACATCTGCATCCATCTTCTCTGGTTTATCCTTCGGACCTCCAGCACCATGTCCAAACCTTTCTGACTAAGCAATGCTTCCATTTGCATTTTTCACCAGAGGAAATCAGTTCCATTGAACTTCTCAATCTGAATCTTTCCCTTATCAGCCATTTGAACCTCGGTGACAAGATAAAACCAACAGGAAATACCAACACCTTTCTAATCAATCCAATTGGTGAATACTCCAACCAATCCAAATCTAATCCCAACCGATTAGGAAACCACGATCAATAACGGCTGCAACAGAAACCGAAACCTGCTGAAAATCAACAAAGATGATTCAAGGGTTCAATTTTGTAACCCTAATTGTCTAAAATCAGTCGACAGTATCAGCAAACACGATCTCAACAGCAACGATCCTAGGCTCAATCGGACCCTAATCAGCCTCTGATTAAGAAATTCGAACCTAGTCTTGCGTCAAGCCAGATTCAGTCAACGATTCCAACGGTTTTCGCGAACCAGAACAAAAAAAAAGGCTGAAATTGGCGATGGCAGCAAGAACAAGCCCTAACTGGCGGCGATTCCGGTGGCGGCGACTTCAAGGGGTAACACTAATCAATGGCGATGACGACGACAACTCATGGGGTGGCCCTAATTAGTGACGGCGACGGAGGCGATGACACAAGGAGTGGCCTTAATCTTGGCTACGATCTTGAAGGCTCAAATCTGAACGACGAACTCCAGGTGTTATAAAACCCTAATTCGAAGATTACTGACAACAACCTTTTTTTTTCTTCTTTTCTTTTTCAGCAATCGTCTTAGTACGATGTATTTTAATCTTCAACGAGCCGTGGCTTTGATACCACTTGTTAGGAATCAAGTGGCGCGACGGAAACCGATTAACTCAATACACGCACACGAAAGAAAGAAAAACGACACAAACGATATAAACGTGGTTCGATCGATGTGACCTACGTCTACGGGTTACAATTACATGACAAAGCTTTAAATTATTAACTAATTAGGTTAAACGCCTAATGGGCTAGGATTAGGGTTGGCTGCCCTAAACCTCCCAAAGGCCTACGTAAACGTAACAAAGTTTACACAACCCAATTTAAACTATCAACAAATTACACAAAGTATGGGTTAAACGGCTTCATCTATGTTCGATCCCTTCACAAAACAAGTTTTTGATCATGTTCGCCATCACCCTATTTATTCACCTGAAAAAAAACACCACATTTATATTTACCGTTATTTCATTTGAACTAAGTAAGTCACCCGTCGATGACCCAAACATACATGCTCAATTGAAACAAAATTTGAAAAATTCTTCAACCCATTGGGCATACCATATGTCGGGCGTAACATGAGCCCATTTTGGTTGTAAAAAAAAAGTTGGGCGTACCCCTTTCTCCATTCCAACGTATGATATGCCCGTATCAATTGTACCATACACCCATGTTTTCAGAAAGGCAAACTTCTGTATTATAAGACCCAAGTAATTTTCGACTTTCTAACACAACTAAAATAACCACCTACAATTCAATCCTCCTAACTATATTTTTAAACAATATAATCCATTTATCAGTTATCACCAACAAATTAACAGCCCTTCAATCTTATGAAAGCCATTAACCAAACAAGAAATATTGCTAACAGGTTGTTTCACCCAATGGCCTTGAGACATCCTTTATCAACAAGGAATTCTCAAGTTAGGTATTCACACCACCTGTGATTTATGTAAACTCTACAAATTTTAGCTAGGAAGTCCACTCCACTGGTGAATTGACGTATTTGACGTTCACACCACATGTGAATCGTTTTACCAATTTCGAACCCAACTTTCAAATTGAGGTTCGCACCGCTTATGCATCATTCCAATATCTTTCATGCCACTTGTGAATTAACTTAACTCAACAATATATAAACAACTACAACACATTTTGCATATTATTAGCAATCCTCCATCAAATAATCACCTATTTTGCCAAAAATCATCACACAATATATTTTCCACTTACATTTTAGCTATATTCTATCATACATACAAAACCATTAACATAACAATTAAGCAGGTTGGTGACCTATCTTGTCAAGATGATTTATCTATTACCAAAATCTCTTTTCCGGGTCGTTTAGTTTCACTAACGCCTTCACTACCAGTCTACCACATCCTATTATTTTAACTAACAGGTTTTTTATAGATATTATGATAACTTAGTCGTTTCTGTCATTGTGGTCAGCAGGGAAGAAAAGTAGATGGTTCAACCACGCCCGGTTTCAATTACACCTAATGACCCGTTAACACCCAAATTCCACCTTTTATGGTTATAATACTTAATTCACCACACCAATCCCTTTTTAAATATGTATTTCTTATGTTCCAATCTAAGGTTGTCATTTCATCTAACAAGTTACATACAAAATTTCTTCTGCATATGATTTTCCTTTGATAAACCTCCATCCAATCCCATTTTGATTTTAAATCAACTAAATTTAACATTTTCCTATTTCAACTGAAAAGAGATTTTACATTAACATCTAATTCACATATAAACACTGAATTTAACTTCATATCCCCATGAATCTTACAAAACCTCATTAACACCTTCCTATCTAAGACTCATAAAATGATCTATGAATTGTTTCTAGATGTTAGGTATGAAGATTTCTAACAACCAACACTATTCAAACACCCAATTTCAGATTTTACCCCAATCTCCTCACACCCCATATAAGACCCATAGATTTTATGCACCAAATTAAGAAAAATTACTTACCAATAGGATGTATGTTGCAAGGAAAGTTTGATTATGCTGTTGCATTAAATATTAATCTAATAGATGATGATAGTATGGCCAAAAAACTCAGAAGTTGTAGGTTTTCTCCTCTGATCGTGGACTCCTTGGCTCAAGATCAGTGTTGACTGATTTTGACCAAGTTTTCCCTTTTTAACCCCTTAATGTCTAGTTATGTCTTAACTAGTTAAAACTTAAAATTTAATTTAGTTAAATTAGTTAACTCACACCATTTATTAATTATGATTATTAAACCTTATAAACACTCATCACACAAAACAAAATTAAATTCTCATCAATTATATTCATTAAAAATATTTCTAAAAATGAGTCGTTACAATACTAGGCTCCATTACACATGGATTTATTCCTACCCAAACTGACCCAAGTTACATAAATTCAAGCATTTAGTTTATATTTTCAACAGAGTATAAAACAAGAAATACTTCTTTTGGATCAGATTCATCCTCCTTGTATATTAACTGTGGTGGAAAGGGACTATCGGTTGGGAACAAGGTGTATGAAAGTGACTTGGACCCAGGTAGTCCTTCCCATTTCTCTTCAACTGATAACCGATGGGGGTTTAGCAATACCGGTCACTTCTTGGATGATGACCATCCTGACAGTTATATTTTGGAAAGTACTTCTGGAGTCTCGGTCAACAACCCTGAATTGTACATGAATGCACGAACCTCAGCCTTATCTTTGACTTATTATGGTTTCTGCATGCTAATGGAAGCTACAACGTAAGCCTTCACTTTGCTGAGATTGTTTTTACTAATGATACAACGTTTAGCAGCCTTGGGAGGCGAGTGTTTTGATATCTACGTTCAGGTGAGTTTTCATAGAGATCAATCAATCAATCAATCAATATATAAACCTTAAATGTGTTTTGAATTGCAAAGTTGTGATATAGGATTCTTTTAGAGGTGCTACATGGGTTGTGTTTATGGGTTGTCCTGTCTAACTCGACACTGGCCCAAAATTTTAAGGAACACGACACAAACCTGAAAATTGTGTCAGACTCTTGAACCTGAATATGACATGAATATTTATGGGCTAACATGTAAATAATCTGTTTAACCACAGTTTTTAATTTTTTAACTACTATTTTTTTGTATATTAATACTTTGAAATTAGGATTTACAACCAAAAAGACAAATGCATATTAGCAATTACTTTTGAATTCTAAAATATTATGTCTTTCTGTTTTAGCTTTTAAATGGCAAAAAATTATCCAACCAAGTTAAATCATGTCACAAAACAATTTTTATAAAAAAAACAAACCAAACAGGCTAAACGGCTCTACCAGCAAGCCTGCTTGGTTGACCCAAACATGACTGATTTAGCCAGCTAAATGTGCTAGCAGGTTCAACTCAAAATTGACCTGAACCCATTTATACTAAACTCGAACTCACGAATTTTGTTTAGGTTTGTGTCATGTCATAAATTAACACTTGTAGATTCATTTATTCATGCTAGCTTGTTCCCTTCTGAATGTTGGCTATAAATGGTTGGTACCATGTCAGGATATACTGGTGGAGAAGGATTTTGACATTAGTGATAGAGCAGGTGGGGTGGGGAAAGCAATTGTAACAACTTATACTGTCAATGTTACAACCACCTTGGAAATTAGACTTTATTGGGCTGGAAAAGGAACAATAAATATCCCATCACGAGGAACATATGGTCCTCTTATTTCAGCTATTTCTGTGGATCCAAGTAAGATACTATTTACTTCCTAGGTGTTTTATGATTTCGTATGGTTTTCATTATTTGGAGTTGACTGTATAACGTGTGACAACGATGGTAATTTGTAAAAATGAGTATGGTCTTACTGAAAGAACTTCAACTTTAGTTCATTGTGTGCAAAATAACAATCTACACAAATGCTAGCTTTCAGTAATACAATGTAAGCCTAAACCCTAAATTGTAGTTTTTGACTTCTATTCTTTTTTATTATTTAGATTTTCAAGTTCCACGCCTGCAAGAAAAAGGAAAAGGCGTGTCTGGAGGTGTTGTGGCCGGCATTGTAGTTGGAGCGATATTCAGCGTTGCCCTAATTCTAGGAGTTTTATGGTGGTTAGGTTATTTACGATGCAGGGATACAAGTGGGCTAGGTATTTATGTGCCAGTCTATATTTTTAGAGTTGGCAAGATTGGGTTTGAAATGGGTCAGGTTGGGTTGGGTTGGGTTGGGTTGACCCGCACGCACTTTTATCCATTTAAAACTCAAAGGATTCTAATGTCCCTTGCAAATCGTCTAAAATAAATATGTGATAAACATATATTTGGGCAACATTGGGACCTGTTTGACCCATTCCCCCGTTCAACTAAAGTTTTCGATTTGACCATTTTGAGATCAAACACAACTCAAATTGACCCATTCATAAGTAAAAATGTTCAATTTGCAACTCTAATGTATTGTTCCACTTAATTCTCTCACTATCTTTTACGTGTTCCTAATTTAATAATTTTCTCATCAGATTTGAGTGGCCTAGAGCTTAACACTGGTCAGTTTACATTGAGGCAAATCAAAGCTGCAACAAACAATTTTGATGTTGCTAATAAGATTGGAGAAGGTGGTTTTGGCCCTGTTTACAAGGTAATCTACCACCTAGTATCAAACAAGTTTTCTCCTATGTTGGAAACCAAAAATTGTCTTTTAATGTAGGGTGTATTGTCGGATGGAACCTTAATTGCGGTGAAACAACTTTCTTCTAAATCAAGGCAAGGGAATAGGGAGTTCTTGAATGAATTGGGCATGATTTCTGCTTTGCAACACAAGCATCTTGTGAAATTGCATGGATGTTGTATTGAAGGAAACCAGTTGTTGCTAGCATATGAATACATGGAACATAACAGTCTTGCCCGTGCTTTATTTGGTTAGCTTTTTTCTTGGTGTTTAAAACGAACATAGCAAGTGTGTTGGGTAACATATCAAGATAAAATTAGTTGTTTTAGCATTGGGTTGGTTAGGCTGATCCACTAATTTTTTTTTATTTAATGCTGTAAAATGGTTAAAAAATGAATCATTATCTAACTATTAAACTTAAACAATTTATGACTGTGAGCTACTTCTATAACCTGTTTGGCGTGTCATGTGTTCAATCCATTTGATTCTTTCTCTTTTAGCTATATTTTACCAGAGCCATTTGACCGGTTAGGGACAATCTATAACTCCAATCAACCAATGGGCAAGTAAATTGGTACCTGACTATTTATTTATTATTTTATTGAATTACTTTGTATACTGTGGATTGAAGGGCCAGAAAAATGGCAGTTGGAACTTGATTGGCCAACAAGATACAGGATTTGCATCGGTGTAGCAAGAGGTTTGGCGTTTTTGCATGAAGAATCAAGATTGAAGATTGTGCATAGAGACATCAAAGCCACAAATGTCCTGCTTGATAAAAATTTTGATGCCAAAATTTCAGATTTTGGTTTGGCTAAGCTTGATGAAGAGGACAATACCCATATAAGCACCCGTGTTGCTGGAACTTAGTGAGTCGTTAATTATTTACAAAATAATATCATATTTAATGCATTAACAACTTACAAAATTCAATCATATTTAAAAAATATATCTTTTCTTTACAATTTTAGTGGATATATGGCTCCTGAATATGCGTTGCGCGGTTACCTCACGGATAAAGCGGATGTCTATAGTTTTGGAATTGTTCTCTTAGAGATCGTAAGCGGGACAGCTAACACAGTTGATAGGTTGAAAGAGAATCATTTTGTTCTTCTTGATCGGGTAATTAACACGAACCTTTTTTTAAATTAATCGCTTGCATAGGGGTGTTAAAAGAGTCTTGTTCGAGGATTGATGAGTTCAGTTCAACAATGTGTCACAAATCCTCAAATTGTGACTGACATGAACCCAAACATGTCACATATTTTAGTGGGCTGACATGAACTTGACATGGTTAAAATGAAAAGTTTCATTTTTTAGATATTAATAATCTAAATTTTCAAATTACGAAAAATAATTTTCAAATTACGAAAAATAATTTTCAAATGTATTTAAAATGATTGCATGAAACTAAAAAACACAATGCTAGTTTCTCTTTTGTCTTCCTTGGGAATCCTACAAGATACGTTCGCTCTTTAATTTTTGACATAAAATACCCAGGTTAGTGGGTTTAATAGTTCAACTCATGAACCCACCACTTTGCCTGAACTGTTTAGCTAGGCATTATAGTGGGTTCGGTTGAAACCAACCCCAAGTCCCTAACCCGTTTATACTAAACCCACAAACTTGTCGGATTCATATGGTGTTAGAAATTCACACACCTATGTTTGCATTATACACTTACTCCATATTCTTTTTATCTTTTCATTTTAGGCCACTGCTTTGAAAACTTCTGGTGATTTATTGGAGCTAGCTGATCCAAGGCTGAATTCAGAATTTGATGTCCAAGAGATGATGGTAGCTATAAACATAGCCTTAGCATGCACTGCCATCGCTCCAAACGATAGGCCCACAATGTCATCAGTGGTTAGCATGCTCGAAGGAAGACTAGTGCCTCAAGAACTTGTTAATAAACAAAGTGTCTCGACGACAGAAATGAATCCCAATAAAATGAAGCATTTTGAGAATACGAGTGAGATCCAAACAGAGGAAATGTCATTCCCATACACTGATTCCTCTGTATCCGCTATCGATCTGTACCCAGTGGATAATTTTAGCGCGTATCTACATAAAAGAGACAGTGATGCTGAGAAGTCGCCTTAAGGATGTTTGGTGCTCATGTATCATCGTGTCACACATATTCTCTGTTGTTTGTGCTTATGTATCATTGCATCACGAGTGTTTTTTTCATTCTTTTGTTATGACTTAATGTTTGTATATGAATTATGATGTTACTTGAATAAGTAACTACCTTACCTAGTGTTTGATGAGTGGGGTTTGGAGAGAAAGCCAACTTGGCAACATCAAAGGGAACATGGTTTGTATATGAATTATAATTGCTTGAATGAATCATAGTTGTCAAAGGCGCAAGGCACGGTCAAGACGCATAGTCCGCACCCAGAGCCTAGGCCCAAGGCGTGATAAAAGTGAGGGTTTTTTTAAACTAGGTGCGTACGATAAAGTTATCATTTTTAGATGTTTGACATGTTTTAGGCTTAAATTTTTTTTGAAAATGCATAAAATCTAACTATAGAACAATTAATAATCTAGTTATATAGAGTTTTCAAAATATAAAAATGTTCTTATGCTTGTTTTAGACTGGTTTATGGTTAGATTTTCTTAAACTTTGTTGGATTTTTCAAAATATTGCTAGATTTTCTAGGATCATGGTGGAATCTCGCCGGAAAGTCATCGGAGTACGCCTAGGCTGACACTAGGCTCTTTCATGCTCCTGACATTTTTTTTCACCTAGATGAGCGACTGCTTTTATGAAATTAATGTATGTGACAAGTATGTGATGGTTCATGTCAATATGTGTCCATGTGGTAATGATTGAATGCATATTTTATTTGGACCTGCCTATAAAATCGTGTTTTCAATATGTAGAATTCATAAAAATATGATCAAACAATTTAGTTCATGATAAACAAAATTTTAAATTAAAAATTTGTACATAAAAATGTGGTGGTCTCGGTTTAGGATCATTAAAAGAGATAAATGCATGCTTGCTAGCAAAATTGTGGTGGTGTTATAAAGTGGAATTTGGTAGTTTGTGGTGAAGACTGGTTGGAAGCATACAAAGCTCCATAAAAATTGGAGACATCGTCCCGTGTAAGGCTCCTATAACACTGGTATGGAAAAACATTGCAAAAATTGTTACAATATTCCATTATTTTAGGGTAAATATAAAATACATGCTCAAAGGTAAGGTAGGAAATGGTTTGAATATTGAATTTTGGACGGATAATTGGATAGGAGAAATGCCACTATGTTTCAAATATCCAAACCATTTCAAGTTGAAAGTAAAGAAAAGGTGCAAAGTTTGTGAAACAATAAGGATGATAAATTCGGACATTATCATTTCATGGAACTGGATAAAACAGTTAATTAAATTACTTATTATTTGGATGTATATCTCTTTTATCTCTTACGTAAGTATCTCCTAATATGTAGGAGGTGTTGGCTAGTTTTATGGATCTGCATTGTATAAACTTTCAATCGAATGAATGAAAACGCAAGTTGTTTTGATATCATATTCTTTATGGTATCAGAGCGATCGATCCTAACCTGAAGATCATTAAACATACCTCCGGCGAGATGGCCGGCGGCGACAAAGAATCATCCTCAACGAAGAAGGATGCGATTGATAGTAATTCTCCGTATTACATTCACGCTTCCGATTATCCGCGACAGATGCATGTGAACGATCCTCTCACCGATAGCAACTACAGTGACTGGGTACAGGAGATGAGCAATTTTTTATTCGCAAAGAACAAGATGGGATTTGTGAATGGCAAGATACCGAAACCAGACGAAGAACATGATACATACATGGCATGGATGCGTTGTGATGCTATGATCAAAGGATGGCTGACTACAGCCATGGAAAAGAACATCAGAGGAAGTGTCAAATACGCAAACTCGGCGGCTGAAATCTGGAACGATCTCCGTGATAGATTTGGTAAAAAAAGTGCCCCTCGGGCGTACGAATTGAAACAGAAACTCTCGATCACAAGACAGGATGGTGCCTCGGTGTCAACGTATTTCACGAGTCTCAGGAATCTTTGGGATGAGATCAATTCGGTACTTCCCACACCACGCTGCACCTGCGGAAAATGCGTATGCGAAGTTAGCAAAAGGTTGAGCGATTTTCAAGAGAAAGGTCGTTTTTTTGAGTTCTTAATGGGACTTGATTCGAAGTTTTCGGTCATCAAAACTCAGATCCTAGCCATGAAGCCGAATCCTACTCTCGGGGAGGTTTACAGGCTGGTCTCTGAAGATGAACAACAAAGAAACATAACTACACAGAAGAGATCACATGCTGAGTCTGTTGCTTTCCAAATCTACTCAAAAGTAAAACGTGACAAAGATGGAAAAAGAAACGCAGCAGGAGACCTTGAAAAATGCACGGTGTGTGGATGCACTGGACACAAGAAAGAAGGATGTTTCAAGATTATAGGGTACCCGGATTGGTGGCAAGGAAAACCGAAAACTGATAAGGCAAAACCGAAAGCTGCACACGTCGACTTTGAACCATCTGCAGTGGGGGGGCTTTCGCATGAACAATACCAAACTCTTATGAAGCATTTATCTGAACCTGTGAATACCGAAGGTGAAGTGGTGCCAAAAGCTAACATGGCCGGTAAGCCCGTAGGTGATAATGACAGTTGGATTGTCGACTCCGGTTCTACGGAACACATAGTTAGTAACATCGACATGCTGGAATGTGTAAGCAAAAACACCTATGAGCCATCGGTTACTATACCTAATGGTGAGAGTGTTCCGGTTGAGGCGAAAGGACAAGTGACACTCACTGATGAAACGAAACTAAATGGAGTTCTATACATTCCCAAATTTAATTGCAATTTACTTTCTGTGAGTCGGTTATCAAAGGGTTTAAACAGTGTAATAAGTTTTTTCCCGGATTTTTGTCTCATGCAGGACTTACACTCGAAGAAGCTGATTGGAACGGGTAGATGTGTTCAAGGTCTTTATCGAATGAATGTGGTAAGGAGCGAGAGAAAGGCTATGGCTTTGAAGATTGATGCAGAAATATGGCACTCAAGACTTGGTCATGCTTCTACCTCAAAGCTTAATCACATTGAGTTTCTAAACAATGTTTCCTTTAGTTTTAAGAATAATGTTTGTGATGTCTGTATTAAGGCTAAACAAATGCGGTCTGTATTTCCTAAAGGTTTTATTAAATCTAGTGAATGTTTTGAACTTATACATTGTGATGTTTGGGGTAAGTATCGAAAGCCCTCAACGGGTCGTGCAAATTATTTTCTTACAATTGTTGACGATTACAGTCGGGCATCATGGGTTTTCCTTATTAAACATAAAGATGAAGCGGGAGATTGCCTAATCGATTTTCACAAGATGATTAAAACACAATTTGGGAAACTAATAAAAAGAATAAGGTGTGACAACGGGGGAGAATTCGTTTCCAACCGAATGAGGAATTTTTATACTCAAGAAGGAATATTGTTGGAAACAAGTTGTCCTCATACTCCACAACAAAACAGTGTAGTGGAGAGAAAACATCGTCATCTCCTTGAAACGGCCCGAGCATTGATGTTTCAAGGAAGTCTTCCCAAGAAATATTGGGGAGAATGCATTGAAATGTCAACATATATTATTAATCGGCTGCCATCTAAAGTCATCAGTCACAAAACGCCTTATGAAGTGATTTTCGGTCGAAAGCCTGATTATGATTCGATGAGAACAATGGGTTGTTTAGCATATTATCACAGCAAAGAGACAGGGGGAGATAAATTTGAACCAAGAGGAAGGCCTTCAGTTTTTATAGGCTATCCATCGGGTACGAAAGGTTACAAACTTGTGGACATCGAACATGGGAAAATAATTATATCAAGAGATGTGAAATTTGTGGAAACGGTTTTTCCGTTTTCCAAGTTAAAGGCAGAAATAGAAGATACAACACTCTTTGAAGTTCCTTCTCTTCATGATAATAATAATTTGATGGGAGACAGAAATGTCTTTTATGAAGACACTGAAGTTTTGGAACCAATTCAAGTTGGTGAGGCCCAGCAAGATAGCCATTGGGCTGAACATGCTAGGGATGAATGGGCCAAAAGATCCTCACCAGTGGACAATGAAGGTCACACAAATGAAAATCATGAGGATGGGGTTTTTGTGGAGCCTGTTACTGCTGCAAGAGAAAAACGTACTAAAAGTCAACCGCCACATTTAGAAAAAAAAAAGTTAGTGTTTAACATTATTTTTAATTGTTAATACAGAGATTTGTTATATGAATTTCTCACATATTAAGGCCACAAGGAGTGGTACCACTTTTCCCCACTTTTCCCCGTTGCCACATCAGCGCCACATCAGCTTTCCCCACTTTTCCCCACTTTTCCCCATTTTGCACGGTGTCGTCCCACTTTTCCCCACTTTTCCCCATTTTCAAATCTTATTTTTAATTAATTATTTTAACAACAAATATAATAAAATAAAAAAAGATTCATTAAATTTAAATAAAAAAAAAGAATTCAAAAAAAAAAATACAACTAAAAAAAAATACAACAAAAAAAATAAAAATACAACAAAAAAAAAAGAGTACAAAAAAAGGAGTACAAACCCAATGTGTATTGTCCGCGCCATTCAATCGGACAATTCTTCCAAACCCAATGCGTACAATCTATACTTCCCAACATCCCCGGGAATTTGTGTCTTTCAGAATGCGCTTGGTATAGCAACTGAACATCATTGTAAGTGGGTTTTCGAAGAAATTCTTTTGCATACAAAGAAATAACACCGTCACAAAAATGATCGAAGCTTTCACGCGACGTTCTTTCAGACATTTGTAAATACTCATCAAGAGCATCTGGAGCGTTACCGTATTCTAATTGTCGTATCGCGGACGTGCACTTTTGAAGTGCAGTAAAACTTTGATGACCTCTTGCATCAAACGATATTTGAAAGTATTGATAATTCATTTCAATATCGTCTACGATACGCAAAAATAAATCTCTAGGCAAACGAAATCTTCTTTCAAATAATTCATTGGTGAATGTTGGGTTGGTTTCGGTGTTAAAATAATGATCGACAAGCCTCTTGTGTGATTCGGCACGATCGTCCCGACATATATACCTTTTAAAAACATTGTAACTTTTGTAAACACATATAATAAAAAAATATAAAAAAACAACTATACTAAATAAATGTGTATACCTTCTCGAAGAGGATGCGGTGAATGCAGACTCTTTTAAACTCGTGGCGACGATGGTTGACAAAAACTCAAAGTTTCGTTTTTTGAGATTGATCTCGTCTTCTTCTGAACTTGACGATTTACTTTCAAATGTGGGAAGCTCCAACGTAAATGGATCCATTGTTTTAAAGTTTAAAAAATTTGAGTGAAGAATGAAAGAATAAAATGATAAAGAGTGTGAGATTTTGGTTGGTTTTTGAGTTGTTTAAATAGAAAAAAAAATTGGTTTTTTTTTTTTTTTAAAAAAAATCAACCGTTGTGCAACGGCTAGATTTTTACCTCCCCATCTTCGGCTTGAATCGGTAAGGCCACACCGAACTACCCCACCCCGAATCCGGGGGAGTGGTGTTCCCGATCATCCCCGGCCGGCAAAACCCTTCCCCGAGCTTCCCCCGGCCTCCACTCCGACTCCCCTAAGGAATAAAGAAACTAATGCTTTATTTAGCAGTAGGCTGTATATTACGCAGACAAAATTATTAAAATAACATAATCACGTCTATAGGCTTCTAACATAGTGGTAGTTCCTTCCTTCACTTTTTTTGTGAGAAGTCTTGGGTTGGAGTATTACTGAGAGCAAAAATATTGCTCTAGGTTGAGCCAGGAAATTTCCAAGTTATACGTATGGGTCAGGTCACCACGTTCTGTTTTTTAGGTGAAATGATGATGTATTTGTCAGGATGATCTCGTGTGACGGACTTTTTGCTATTAAAAATTTAATTTAATGATATACTACCGCTCACCCAACTCTTTAGTACCTGTAAACACTACATTTAAATTCACCATTAGTTCATTAGAACTAAGTAAGATTACCCCGTTATTTCCTCAAGTGTATTCCATACCACCATATGGATACACTAATGATGTTTCAAATATAATTTGATAACATTATTCAATCGCATACAACACGATTTACTAACGGGTCGTTTTCACCCAACATCCTGTAAATCTCTCATTCATACGTAATCATTATAATTTAACATAACACATATGTGCACACAAAAATCCAGTTGTGCATCGCATTTCCCAAAAGTCAAACTTAAACAGTTTGACTCTTGAAATTAGATGTCTACACTTTTGTAAATCATCTTTTGTTCACACATCTTGTGAATCTATTACATTAAAGTTGCAAGTCTTATGTTCACACATCATGTGAATCAAAGCATGCATATTACCAATCTAATGTCTACACTCTTGTAGATCATAACCTCCAAATTATGATGGTTGTTTACACTCTTGTAAATCAATTCAATCATTATTACTAGTAGAATGTTCACACCCTTTGTAAATCATTCCACTACAATAACCGCACTAACCATAACCATTTATATTAATTTCACTCAAAACAACAAATCACATATATGCTAAATGCACAAATACTTGTAACGTGGACTCACCCAAACCTACAACTACAAGTTCAATCAAACAGGTAACTTACCTCTATCTGCAAAGGATCCTGCTTGATTATCCTCTCTATTAAAATCTCGTTTTCCTGTTAAACTTTATACGGGTCAACATATGTTTATATCCATTTAACCTTATGTTTGAAATGTTTATATAAACATTTGCCTGAATATATATATATATATATATATATATATATATATATATATATTTCACATACTATACACATCCGACCCGTTTGAATTTGTTTTACATATTTATCATATTTTGTATGATTTCTTATACTGATCACCTTTCACCCAACCTTCAGATTTCAATCTTTATACTAATTTGATCAAATTAACCCATTTGACTCGTTCAGGTTAAACTCATATTAATCTCATCATATGAGTTTTAAACAACTACAACATCTCAGTTTCATCTCTATACATATTTTCAAATTTAAACAATAACAATCACTCCAAATGAGTCATTTTTCTCATCTCACTCTTATGAATCCTAACTTGGGTTCTTTGCAAAAATAATGATCCATCCAACAAGGATTGTTTTAAACATATCAAAACAACTATATACGAATTTAGGATCCCATAACTATTTCAAAACTCAACCCAATTTCACGTTTCTAGAACTCTGGTTCATAACCCCCATCAACTCATTCTATAGTGATTTAAAGATGAGAAAACGTGATTACTTTGGGTGGTTCACGACCTAGTCTCGCGATCTAAGCTCGCTGTCATGGATCATTGCTCGAATCTTCCCCTCTTCTTTTTTTCTCTTTTTTTTCTTCTTTCTTTCTTCCTGTTTGCTTCGTCGATTGAAACACCCTCTTGTTTATTTTTTTTTCTTTTTTTTCCTTTTGCCGCCTCATACTACATAGATATTTGTATTTTTTTATTATTTTTTTTTGTGATGTCTCATGATCCACGTTTCCTTTCTTTTATATATATATATATATATATATATAGGGAAGGGATCATATAATAACCCTTTCTAATTGAGAAAACTCAATAACTCAAATCCAATGGTTCAAATTTCCAAAATTAAATCTAATGATGACATGTGTCACTAATTAATTTTTAATACAAAAGGGCATTATGGTCTTTTGTCTTAATTACAAAAATCAGATTTAATATAAGAGTGACAAGTGTCACACTCTTAAAAAACCATCTATTTTCCTATTTTTAAATTAAAGGTTCCCCCCTTGATTTTTATACACTTATAACTTTTTTATACTATGTTATTTTTTTTATAAAAATTACACCATTAAACTCGTCATATTTTTCTCGTTAATTTCATTATAGTCATGCCAAATTTTTATCGGGGCGTTCGTAATTACACTAACGTAAAAAACATAAGTACAATAATTTTTCTCTTTTTTCAAAAATTTTCCATCAAATTTTTTTTCTCTCATCTTAAATATATATTACAAACTTATTTTTTATTAAAAAATTTAGTTAATTAGATAAATTTATATCAGATAAGATAGAAAGTTAGATAATTGTAACGTAAAATAAATAATAAGTTACAGCTCATTACATCAGCGTAACGACTCGTTACATCAGTGTAACAACTCGTTACATCAGTGTAATTATGAACACTTAGAAAAAATTCAGCTCGTTACATCAGTGTAATTAGGAACACTTTGAAAAAATTCAGCTCGTTACATCAGTGTAATTACGAACACTTTGAAAAAATTCAGCTCGTTACATCAGTGTAATTTCGAAAACTTTAAAATTTTTTGACAAAATTATACTTGAATTAAAGATAAAAATGTGACAAATTTAATGGTGTAATTTTTTTTAAAAAATAATAATGTATATAAAAGTTATGAAGGTTTAAAAAAATGGGGGGTAAACTTTTATTTTAAAAATCAAATCAAGTACACCTCACAAATCTCCAAAATACCCTTAAAGAAATCTCAACCACTCATTTTTCCCAGATTTAATATGGACCACACATTTCAAATTCATTAAATTAAACAACCAATCAAATTGGGTTTATAAGTTACCTCAATTACCATGGGTTAACATTCACATCACTCCTTTCCCTATATATATATATATATAATATATATATATATATATATATATATATATTTATACATCACCCAATATATATATATTTGTTTTGTTGAAGTATCTTTCAAGAATCCACCATTTATCTATCTATTTATTATTATCAATTTAATTTAATTTCTTCTTATTATTATTATTATTATTATTATTATTATTATCAAATATATATATATATATATTTTAATAATTGACCACACATATAGATTAGGATGTTACAATATATGTGTGTGTGTATTATGAAATAGGAAATATACGAATCAGATATTATTACGTAAATATTAAAGACGTTTGGAATGGATTTAATAAAAAAATATTAAATAGTTAGTATAAAAAAGAGCTTTTGAGGTAAAATATGATTTAAATTATGTAAAGATGAATATTTTAAGTAATAAAACAATAATATTATATTTTTACTTTTGTTTCTAAAAAATTAATTTTTACATTTCATTGTAATAACCTATTTAAAAAAACATTATTTTTATATAAAAAAACGTTGTTTAAACACTCTTTTTGTTGAGAAAAATTATTTGTTACAGAACTTTTATTTGGAAAATGTGTTTTTAAATATTAAAAATGTATAACTACTACCATTAGTATTTAATGTAACTGTCTACTAGAAAATAGAATATAAATATTTATTAGAAAAAAAAGGATGTGAGCCAAGTATATGACACATGACACAAGTAGGGTTGTTCAAAAAACTCGCGGCTCGAGGCTCGCTCGAAAAAAGCTCGATACAAACGAGCCAAGCCAGGGTTGGCTCGGCTCGAGCTCGGCTCGTGGCTCGACTCGTTGGCTCGGCTCGTGGCTCGGCTCGATTTTTAGCATATATATATGTATATATTAAATTATACACACACACATATGTTATATTACACACAAACATATAAATATATGTATATAAATATATATACATACATATATATTTAATATCTTATACACAAATTTATATAAATATATATATATATATATATTATGTATAATATATATGTATGTATCTATATATACACACACACATTATATATATACACACATATAGATATATTAAATTATATATATATTAGATTATATATATATATAATGGATTTTATATATATAAGAGATTTTATATATATTTAATTTTATATATTAGATTTTATATATATATTATATGTCTGTTTGTAAAGTGGAGGAAGAGGTAAAAAAAAAAAAAAAACCGAGCTGGCTCGTGGCTCGGCTCGAGGCTCGAGTTTCTTTACGAGCTCGAGCTCAAGCTCGATTTTTTGGCTCGAAAAAATTTTCGAGCTGGCTCGGCTCGGCTCAAAAAGTCTCGAACTCGAGCTCGGCATGGCTCGGCTCGGCTACAGCCCTAGACACAAGTGGCTTAAAAATTTAGCAACGAACTTATTTTATTATTATTATTATTATTATTATTATTATTATTATTATTATTATTATTATTTTTATCAAAATCGGAAGATCTAGGTAAGAAAATTTGGCTACAAAGAACGTGAAGGTGACATGCCTGCATTATTTAAATCAATTACTAGAAAGAAGATTGAGTAAAACTAAGCAGTTAAACAAAAAATTAAGTATATAACAATGTTTTCAAACCGGACCGGACGTCGAACTGATCTTTTTATTAGTCAGCGGTCGAACCGGTCGGACCGAATTTAAGAACCGATGACGTCATAAATATTATATATAGAATATAAAATATAAAATATATTTAAAAAACCCGTTTAACCGCTTGATTTCCCAGTTGGACTAACGGCCCATCAGTTCCACCACCCGATTCCTTAAAAAACAGTTATGAGCCAACCCACCTTTAGTACCGAATCCTGGTTCGGGCTTGAAAACATTGGTATATAAGATGTACACATGTTTTACAATATTTTTATATATTATAATTGAAATCCGTATGATGTTTTATTTGAAATTTGATTGTTATATGTTTTTATTTAATATGATTTGAGTAATAATAACTTCAAAAATCGTGGTTCCTTAGCCTGAAAGAAATTTAATTTCTCTTATAAACGAAATAAATCATGCCATTTTATACCCCTTTATATGTACTTTTTTTTTTTAAAAAAAAATCTTCTTATACATCAGGTTATCAATACCACCAGGAATGAGAAGTGGAAGAGTATCTAATAGACCTTTGTGCCAATAGATGTAATTAAATATAAGATATAATCAGGATAGACATCTCTTGTTAGAAAAAATAAGTGACATATAAGATATAATCAGGATAAAGTTTAGCATTTGTCTTTTCAAATGTTTGAATTGATACCGTACTCTCAAATGTCGCTGAGTTGTTCGTATTTATAAATTAAACATGCAAACTTTGACTACACAATTATAATATAAATTATTATTGGAATGCTTTATACTTGTCCAATTTGACGCCCTATCGAAATAATTTTGACGTATCTAAATAATTTTGACGTCCCCTGACCTGTGCTTTATTTTGGGTGCATTGTTATAAAGATTTCGATATAATATTGTAATTAATGGTGCATCAAACCTAGACCTGATAATTTTGACACAAAGCAAGATTAATGAATAGTGAATTGGTTTAGGTAAACAATTATTGTATTTTAGGTTAAGATAAGTAACTTTTTAATAAAATACGGGTCAAGATGAGTAACTAAAAACTATAAGAATAGAATAAATTTAAATAGGTAAGACTTATCAATAATAAATTTGATGATAAAATTGATAAAAATTATACAAATAAACTATTTGTTTACTTAAAACATATATTAAATTGAACGAAATTGATGTTTTTTAAAAAAGACTTATCCTGACACACACTCATCCTGACCCGAACCCGTTACGACCTTTGCGCAACCCAACTTTAATTTTCTCGCATCTCTCTCCTATTAAATAAATCTTATATTAAATCATAATATTAAATATTAGATATACTTTTATATATTTTAAAATTAAAAAATATATTAATATTCAAAAACATATTAAAAAAATCAAATTATTATAAAATATAAAATTTCAATAACGATATGAAAAAGCTAAATTTCCATCATCTCAATATTTCTTTTGGTAAAAAGCTAAAGTGATTTGAAAAAGGATAAAGATGATAAAAGATAAATTAAAGACCTAGTCGTGTAAAAAAAATAACCCTATAAAACAATAAAAATTATTTTGCAAGTACGTAACATATGTTATTATTAAAATCAAAAAAATTAAAAGCAAAAAAAATATGATAAATACTTATTTTACATATTTTACACTGTTGAACCTTACATATCGTATAATTTTGTAGCATATATATAACATTTACTTATGATTTTTTTATTCTTTTGTTGCAATAACATGCATTATATTTCTTAAAATAAAATATGATTTTTATATCTGACTTTACGAATTTTTTTAACTTAACTAGGTATTTAATATATCATTTCACCACTATTTTTTTAACAACAAACTATGGCTCAATGATATGCCTCTTCATATCTCAAATTGGATCATCGGACCCAGGTGTTGGCAATCGCCGAACCGAGCATATCCACCTGTTTCTTAGAAGGAACCCACTATGTGGTAAAACCCCCTACGGACCGATTTTAACAGAACCTTATAAAGCTTAAGTCTTATGAGAATCATGAAATGTCAATTAAGTTATAAGCTCTTTTGGCATCATTTCGCTAATTTGATGGAAACAATTTTTTTTATTAAAATTTAAATATAAATTAAAAAAAATTACTAGTTAGTTCTTCTTTCAATTTCTCTACATATTTATCCTTTTTTTCCTACATTATTACTTTTTTATATGAACAAACTTAAACAAAAAATTAGCATCCATGAAAGTGGTGTAGTGGTTTGAGTGAATAAGAGACAGCCTATAGGTCTTAAGTTTAATCCTTACCTAGAGCAATTATTCTTGTGGTCACCGACCCGATTGTTTGGACCGCATCTTACATGTTATTCTCGATTAGTCGGGTATCATGTGTAACACCCCGACCGATGGCGTAAACATCGGGGTGACACGAAGTGTAGATTGTCCATAGCTTAGGATATAAAGATGTAAATAATCATAACTAAACATTCAATGCAATATTAATTCAAGCATTGAATACATAGTCAAATAAATTCAAACCTAACTATTACATCATTCAAAATTCAAATTCAAATCCCAATACATAGTTCAAATTAAATAAAACTAGATCCAAGTCCAAATGAATGCTAATTTCCATTTCCACCTGAAACATGTTAAAATCAAGTGTCAACTCAAAGAGTTGGTGAGTTTCATAGGTTTTGACACTCAAACCAAAAGGTTTAATGAAAATGATATAGATAATGATATATGTGAACTCTAAGCATAATGATCATAGTCAAAATGAACTAGCAAGTAAAGCAGATCAACAAATGATAACAAATGATGATTGACCTATGATTAGCATTACTAAAATGCTCAAATAGCAAACTATCACCGCGGGCCTCCCCCGAAGGGTAAATCAAACAACGGTGGGATGGTCGGTCCAATAGATCTATCATAGTCACTAAAATGAATGTGATCAATGCCTATGCTTAGCTAAAGTCCACTAACTATAAGGCCATTAGATAAGTTCACAAGTAAATGAAATAAATAAGTTGCATGTTTCACCCCTAAAACAAAAATAGTAAAAGAGGGGCTATGAAGACTCACCTTAGTGTGTGAGCTAGCCTTTGCAATGTCTTGTCAAAAATAGTTCAAATATGTCCAACACAAATTCAATGTTCACCTAAATAGTTCAATATGCATATGTTTAACAAAACTATGTCATTCTATGGATCTAAGTTCTAACAGGATCAACGGGTTCGATTTATTTTGAATAAACACAATTAGGTTTATTATGATTTAAATGAAAATAATAAAATATCTAAATTACAAATGTTGACCTTAAAGTATTTATTTAAAAATTTAAATATTGATTTAAAACAATTTATTTTGATCATATTTGTATAAACATATTTAAGTATTATGTTTATAACATTTATTATAAATAAATAAGAATAAATAAATAAATAAATAAATGAAATAAAGAATTGTTAATAAATAAATAAATAATTAATTAACTAAATATATGAGATAAAGAGTTGTAAATAAATAGATAAATAAATAACTGAATAAATGAGATAAATAGTTGTAGATAAATAAATAAATAATTAATTAACTAAATAAATGAGATAACGAGTTGTAATTAAATAATTAAATAAATAAGTCTATGAAACTTATTTATTTATTTATGAAACTTTATAAAACTTTGTTAAGTTATTTTATCATTACTATTATATGTAAGTGATTAAGTAAGAACATATAAATAAATAAATAAATAAATATATAAATGAATAAATAAATGAATAAATAAATGATCTAAGAAGTTATAAGTTTATAAAATTATTTATTTATGTAAATAATTAAAATAAGTAATTACATATTAATTTATTTTAAATAAGTAAAATAAATAAATAAGTAAATAAATAATTGATAATAAAAGTTATAATTAAAATTTAAGTATATAACATTTTTTTTACAGATTAATATAATATTTCTAAAAAAAATTTTCTGTGTAATTAAAATTTTTAAAAATGAAGTTTAATAAAAAAAAATGGGCAAAAACCGGTTTTAACCCGGTTAGAAGGGTTTGAACCCGCGACCATCACGCACACACACACATGTATTAACCTGTTGGTCTAGACCTTGGTCTGCGAGAGAGATTGGTTTTTAATTGTTTTAACATAACCGGATTTGGGATCCCCAAATCAGAACCTTAACCATTTGAGCCCTAATTCCTTTTTCCTTCGAATCCGATCGATCAAGGCTCGGTTTGTTAGAAAAATCACGGGGCTTTCATTTGGGGATGAAATAAGAATCAAACAAGCTAAAAATCACTTACTGGTGTTTGCAATCCAATAGTTTTCGAAGGTAGAACAGTGGAACGACCGAACCGGAGGTTGAATGGTCTTGAATCACAACTTCGAGAGCTTGTGCGTGTAGTTTGAGGTCACAGACGGCTTCGCAGGTCTAAAAGGGTTGTTAGGGTCGAATAGATTGAGTTTTTATACACATTCGGTTAGGATTTGAATTTCGGTCGTACGTGTATGTATTTGGAAACGAGATTTGCGTTTTTAATGGCTGTTAATAGCCATTAAACTGATTGGGGATGATTACGCGTATAAAATCGTTGCCTAATTTGGTGTTGATTCGTTGTAATCGAGCTGTAAACGCGTGGATTTGAAAGATGGGTCGCGAATGGGTCGATTTTTACCCACGGATGATCCGGCTGGGTATATGGGTGAGGAAGGTGAGATCTTTGGGGTTTTGTCAACTTTGGTCCCTCCCATTTTCTATTTAAATAAAACTTTCGAATTTGACACTTTTACCCCAAAACTTTTACAAATCATTGTTTTAAATGGTTTAAACTTTTATTTAAAATCCATAATCAATATGAATTGATTATATTTTCATAAAAACATTATTTTAATGTTATTTTAAAATTATAAAATTTTAAAACATCCTTATTTATATTATTTATTTAATTATGATTAAAGTTTATAAAAATTTGTAACTAAGATATATTTGTATGAATTTTTCATAAAGATTTTTGAAAGTTTATAAAAACTTATTTGTTTATTTTATTTAATTGTAAAAATTTCTAAATCTTATAATATCTATTATAAAATTAATTATCTTGTTTTTGTTTGAATTAATTTATCATACATAAATACAACCAATAATGATAATAAAATTCCCAATGACGTCAAAATTGCTTTATTAAATATAAATGGTTGTTACAAATTTCGTAAATGTTACATCATGAGAATCCGGGTGTTTACCACGCTAGTGGTTCCAATTATAAAAATTAAATAAAAAATTATCATGTGAACGTGGTACACTGGTACATCTAATTCTTTGTTATCAAGATGTGACGCTTAGTATTATATTATTAAAAGGGACAAAATCAAATTATTTGAAACTTCATATAATTTAAATGAGTGAACAGCAAGTCTTGGTCTTCGCAGCCAGCATTTATTTCCCAACTGCCACTGATTATTTTCCAATACTTGGATATTTATAATTATACAAGTTCATGTATCACATATGATCAATCATGAAAACATTTATAGATCTATCTACCAACATGTTGTTCTTACTTCTATGTGTTACGTTGCTATCTTCTGCGTTTGCATCGATCGATACGACTTGCCTTCCCTCCGACGAAGGTATATAGGATACGCGCTCGAGATTCTCTTTCGTGTTTTTCGTGTTCGATACTTATAATTAATTTTTATTGCGTATATATATTTTGAGTGGATGAAGCTGAGGGAGATTGGAAGAAAGCTGGGCAAAAATTGGGATTTTGAACAAGATCCATGTGTTGATTGGACAACTACTACAATAGAACACGACAATACTGTATATGCAGCACTGACTTGATATGTCACGTCACTAGCATGTAATTTCGTCTTCCTTCACTAGCTCGTATTCTTCAATTGAATATTACTCACAACAGGTTATAGATCAGTGACACCTTGTTGGTATCACTGTTAATGTGAAAGGTCTTGAGTTCGAATCCTATCTACGATAGGGTAGGAGGTTTTCCTTCGTGTTTTATCCTGGGTGTTCTTAGGTTCGAGCCTGACGTGAAGCGTTAAATAATTAGAACGGTTGAAATAATTATTAATCTATTATGTTTTATCTTCAATCTTATTATTAGTAAAAAAATGGTGAACGCCACCATTATGCGCCTCTCATCAACCGGTCTCACGGCCAACATGAGAGAGGCAAATCACGTGACCCAGGAAAATTCGGTGGTGCCGGGCTTTGAACCCTAGACCTCCATTACAGATTATCATCCTCTTACCACTAGGCCACCATCACATGGACAGTCTTATTATTCGTAGACACATCTTTAAGTAGAAAAAGTTTTAAGTGATAATTTATTTATATTAATCTTAACCAAGAACCTCCTAAAGATTCCATATTCACAACTACTTAGTTTTAAATCAACTAAAATATTGATACGAAAAGTTGCTTCTTAGTGGATCTAAAAAGGCACATAAAAAAACAAGTTTAATATTGAGGATTTTCTTCGAAATTTACCAGTTTTTTTTTTTTTTTTTTATCAAATTTACACTTGGGTAGTGTTGCTCAAGCTCACACTGTCACACACCGGCAATGTTGAACCAAAGTAAGATTAATGAGTTGGTTTGGGTAAATAATAATTATATTTTGGGATGAGATGTGTAGCATAAATGGATTGACATGTGTAGCACTTTAATTGAATACGGGTCAAGATAGGTAACCTAAGACCGGGTGTAGTGGGTACCACGCGCCCCCAGCGGGCTGCCACCCTTCCTCGCATCCAGCGGCCCCCGCTCCCCACTCCCCCCCTCGATCGTGATTGGTGCGTTTGATTATATAGTGGTGATGATGTACACAACGTGGAAGGTTTTTTAGTGGGATGATCATCATGGGGTTTTGAGGTTTTCAATGGGGTGATAACGTGACAGAAATTTCAGTGGGGAAAGATTTCAGTAGGATGACCACTACATATAGTCTAAAAGCTATGAAAATAGAATAATTTCAAACGGGTAAGAGTTAGCAACAATAATATTTGATGATAAAATTACTAAATATTATGTAAATAAACTATTTGTATAGTTAAAACACATTTTAACGTGAACGAAATTTATGTTTTTTAAAAACGACTCATTTAGACCCAAATTGATTTTGCTTAAGACACATCATAACCCAAACACGTTCTAACCCGTCCCAATCCGCCTATTTTCCCAGGCTTACACAAAGTATTATGAAGATTATTATTCTTGGAAACAGGGGCGGTGCTTATTGAGGGCCCGAGGGGGCCTCGGCCCCCCTGTTTTTCCGGCCAGAAGAGTTGATTTAGTAGTATTTCGTCGAAAAAGCCTTCGGTTTCTCTCGTTTTCTTCCTAAAAATCCTTCGGCCCCCTCCGTTTTTCTTCCTAAAAAACCTTCGGCCCCCTCCGAGCTTTTTTTGAAGCTCCGCCACTGCTTGGAAAAGACTTCAATGATATTGTTTGAAAAATAAAAAAATGTGGCTTGAGTCGCGGTCCTCGAGTGGTCCTCCCATTCAGGGGTCGCTGGCTTGCCATGAGTTCGCCTCATCCGGCTGCAGATGTTGCGTTGCTTGTCTTAATGTCTTGCTTATTTTGTTAATTGTTATTCAGTAACTGAATTGCTACTTGTATCTTATCTAATATTGACTATCATTTATGAAAATTTCTAGTTGAACCTCATCAGAGTGCATTGATATAGTAATATGTGAATTATTTGCTTAATTGTTATTTTGTTAAATTGTTATTTTATTTAGCCAGCCGGAGGTGTTGCGTTAACCGTTTGCTTAATTGGTTTTGTTATTATTTAGACATTTAGTAACTAAGTAAATTTAGCGAAGATGCCAACTAGAAATCGTAAAGATGTCAATCAGTCCCACATGTCTCAAGCTCGGATAAAGAATGATGGTTTTTATATTATCTAGGTTAAGGACCTCATTTTTGTTATACGCTTTGGGTCACTAAAAAATTGAGCTAGATCTCTTATAACTCAAGACCAGATGAGTCTAGGGTCCTTTCGGTTTTGTGGTAACTCCACCGCAACCATCCAGGTTTGATAATGTGGTTATGATTCTCGAGTGAAAGGAACTACCTTTGAAAATTGGTCAGTGTCAAAATGTTTAAAAGATAAACCTAAGAATTGACTTTTGTGTTTATTTTATTTATCTATTATTTATTTATTTTGACTCTTTTGCTTATAATTTTTTTGAATGGTTTGTACGATGACATTCAATATGAGATTTCAACCGTTCCCTGAATTTGACGTTCTGGGCATACGCCCGAGCTCACCCTAGAATGAACCCTCTGATTGACCTTACCTTAGCAAATATGTTTCGACCGGATTCAAACGCAAACCTCTCAAGACCCCCTTTGGTCTCCTTTGCTTATTATATTTGTTTGTTTTGCGGTTCGATTGACTTGACTTAATTTCGGGTTTTTGACGCTGGCCCCAATTTAAAATCAACGGTCAATAAAGCCTTCCTCGATTACTATTCCAAGTATTCGCAGACGTCGGTTACAAAAAATTAGGGTTTTCGAAGATTAGGAAATAGAATCAACAAACTTAACGATCCAAAAAGTTTCTTGGTGACAACAGTTAGGGTTTATGAATGATCCTTTGGTTGATATGTGATGCAGAAGCCTCAAAGGACAAAGCCTACCAGGCATTCTCCCACCGGAAATGGCCAATCTTCGTTACCTCCAAAATTTGTACGATCACTTCATTATTTTGTATCTGTTTAATTGAATTCCGTTGTTTGCTTGTGTTCAATCATTAATGTCTGATCGGTGCATTTTGATTTTGCAGAGATTTAGTTCGCAACCATCTGAGTGGCACCATCCCTCCAGAATGGGGTTCCATGGAGCAGATTGTAAACATGTACTTCCGCTATACGTATAATATTTAGCATATATAAAATTTGGATCTTAAAAGTATTTTGTGCTACATTGAAAATGCTTATTTGCAGTTCTCTTCTCGCGAATCGTTTAAACGGATCGATCCCAAAGGAACTCGGAAATATCAATACATTGAAAACTTTGTAAATTTATTTTCATCAGTTCTCATCAAATTTACCGTCATTTTAGCTTTTTTTCCTTTTCTTTTACTATTATTATTATTATTGTTGTTGTTGTTGTTTTTTGTTGTTTGTGACTGCAATTCTATTATAAATTAGAACGGTAGAGGACAATATGATGTCTGGAGAAATTCCTCATGAACTCGGGAATCTTAGAAGCATTGAGAGATTGTAAGACATGGTGTTATTGTAGTGGATGGTTTCTACTCTCATTATGTGATGACTATATACAACTGTTTCATTTTCTATTGCAGATTTCTGAATTCCAACTTTTTTACTGGAGAATTGCCTGCATCATTTGCAAGTCTGACCAGTATGAAGGAGTTGTGAGTTACACTTCCTTGATTGATCCAGTTATTCGTTGATCATTTTTTGGCCAGATGTAATCGACATATATATTTTTGTTTATCAAACAGTCGGATTGGTAGTAACAATTTCTCTGGGAAGATCCCAGATTTCATTGTAAACTGGACAAATCTCACGAGCTTGTGAGATATTTTCTAACTCTTTCTATATTCATTTGTTAGCTATAAGAATTAGATTTATATAATGTTTTTGAATAACAGAAGGATTCAGGCGAGTGGATTGGAAGGGCCAATACCTTCGGGCATTACTCTCCTAACAACTTTAAAAGACTTGTTAGTAATTTCTCATTTTATCAGTTATCTTATGTGCTTGCCATTTCCATCAAGTATATGTGTTTACGTAGTCATGAGGTGCAGGAGAATCAGTGACTTGGGAGGACCAGACATGCCTTGTCCATCCATTAAAAATACGTCTTTTGTGAACCTGTGAGTGTATTGCTTCTTTCAATACTGTGTTATTTGTGTGCTGAAATCATAGATTATTATATTTATCATTTTTTAATAAACCAAAATGTATTAGGCAATTAAAATGATCAATTTATCAATATATCATGCATGTACATGAAATCAATCATAAGTTTTAAACTATATAAGGGCAAAAACTTATTTTTGCAAAGAATGCCAAATCTTTTTGCCTATAGTCATGATCTTGTGTCAAAAGGCTCAAGGATTGGAGGCTTATTATCTTGGATTTAGATAGCATGAATGCATAATTCTTTTTATTACTCTAAACTGTGAAACTATGATTTTCCTAATCATTTGTTGGCTTATGGATCAAATGTCCATGTATAAAAGAACACTTGTGAACTTCCTGACTAGGTGATGTCTTTTAGTGACATCATTAAAAACTTAGTAATGTATCTTAAGTGAATATTTGGCAACCTTTTGTGTTTTACTTTGGAATATCATAAAGGGTAAAGGGGGAGAATAAAGAACATTTGAGAAGGCAATATGATGTTTAAGATGTAAAAGTCATGAAAAGGTTGTTTGTTGAAACAAGATTCCTTGCTACCTTTATGATGCAGACAAATTGCAAATATAGTTTTCCATAAGCAATGAGAAAGAGTGAAATTTATGTGTTATCCACTTTTAGATTATATGTTTGGTACGGTTTTACCAAAATTTATTTAGCATTTAAAAGGGATGATACTCTTAGATGCTACATATTTCTCCTTTAAAAGATCTTCTAAATTCTATGGCATAAGGCAAGGTATGTATGAGCAGAGTAAAAGCGTTGAAAGATGTGAATGGTATGGTGTGTCGCCATAAAAGTGTGTTGTGTCTTGATGCAATACTATGTGGGCCTATGTAAACATGACTACATGAGGGGATGTTGTGGGTGTCTAACTTGTAGAGACGCTAGCGTGACTCGAAGCATGGAGAATCTAGTATCTTCTAGTATCTTTTATTAGTTAATTCTAGTGACTATATGTTGGAGGCAATCAAGGCAGAAGATTAAGTAGATTGAAGTCAAAGATCAATATCAATTAAGACATTTCTTTTTTTTTTTCCTTTAAAATTTTCTCTTATAAATACAGACTAGAATAGAGAGCATAATGTACTAATCATCTTTAGTTTTCCTTTCAACTAATTGGCGCTGACTGCACTGTTTTTGTTCCTTTGATTAATATGTTCTTCTAACATTTGGTATAAGATTCCCTTGCTCAAGGACTAGATAAGACACAACCAAATAAGGTCAAAGATGTTGACCACTTTGTCAACAACCAGCTCAAGAAAAACACCGATTGTTTACAACCATGGGTGATAACCATGATAATGGTGGTAATAGTGGTAGAATCAACCAAAACAATTCTGTTATAGTTAGAGATTGTGGCTCAATCTCGTATCAATGTCCTAAGACTATTGCGTCAAACTACGCATCTTGGACAATCAAGATGGAGTTGATTATGTATTCCAAAGTATTTGGAAGCCATAAAACTATCAAATAACACTGAAGTAGATGCGAAGATTCGGAAAAAAGGCAAGGGCCTTTATTTTCCAGATTTTACTAAAAAAATTTTGTTGCAAGTGGCAAAGCATAAGGAGCTTAAAGAGGCCTGGACTCTTATAAGAAACTCAACCTCGGAGTCGACCGGGTACAATAGGCCTGGATAAAAGTCTGAATCGGGAATTTGAGCTGATGAACATGAATGAAAACAAAAGTGTTGATGATTTGTAAAGCAAGATTGGCACAATTGTATTCAGGTTTAAAATACATGGTTCAACAATTGAAAAAACAGTAGAAATAAAGAAGCTTATAAACTCATCCCCTAACAAGTTACTGCTGATTGTTGTCTCGATTGAGCAATATTCGGATTTGGAGACCATGCCATTATTGAAAGAAGTCGTAGGGTCTCTCAAGGCATTTGAACAACGAATTAAACCATGTGGTCAAAACAAAACCAGTTTTGATCAACTCTTTTCACAAGAACATAATGGCAAGACAAAATAAAACATAATGGAAGGGTCCGTGGCTCAAATTCATTGGCCTACCGTGTTCATGGTCGAGGCTCTGGTACAATCAATAAACGTGGACAAGGAGGGATATTTACTTCAACGAACTATCGTGACCAGGGAAATCAAAAAAAATAGACTAGAAAAAAGATGTTATTGTGATTAGATTTGGCCATTTTGCAACAAATTGTTGAGCCCCTAAAGGAAATGAAGTTGAAGCTAATTTTGCAAAAGAGGATTGTGATCAAACACTTCTGATGATGACAAAGGAAATGGTGCTAACAAATGAAGAAAAAGTATCCCCAGATGCTTATGTGAAAGACAAGAGTGAAGGCGTGAAGCTAATACATGATATGGTGCAAGTAATCACAAGACTGGAAATCAGGAATTCTTTAGTGAGTTGAATAAACTAAAGGTGGAGTTAGATTTGGAGATGGTTTTACAGTAGACATCAAAGGCAACGTTTCAATCAGTTTGCAATGCAAGAATGAAGATACAAAACATATAAAAAATGTTATTACATTCCAGATTTACTCAATAATATTTTAAGTCTCGGTCAGTTTGATGAAGGATGATGCAAAATAATCATAAAAGTTGGATCATTGTCTCTCTACGAAAAATCAGGAGCTGCACTAATGAAGGTAAAAAGAATAGATAATCGACTTTACAAGGTAAACCTCCAAACTACACTACCGATCTATTTTCTTGCTAAAGTAAACGAGAAAGCATGCCTTTGGCATGCTCGTCTTGGTCATTTAAACTTTTATGCCCTTAACAGGCTATCCAGAGGAAAAATGGCAAAAGGAATCCCTTTTATTGATCACCAATCACAGTTGTGTGATGCATGTTTGGTGGGAAAGCAAAGAAGATCATGATTTCCTTCCAAAGACTCATATATTGCATAAAAACCACTGGAGTTGATACATGACGATCTGTGCGGGCCAATTACACCAAGTACTACATGTCTCCATCATTTAACAAGCATATCTTGCTTTTTGTGGATGACTTTAGCGGATATATGTGGGTTCACATAATAAAATTCAAGGATGAAGCATACGATGCCGTCAAAAAATTTAAAAGATCCACTAGAAAAGAAACACGTTACAATGTGAAGATCATAAAGGAGAGTTTACTTCCACAAGATTTGAACAATTATGCAGCGAGCATGGAATCTAATGGTTCCTAGCAGCCCCTTATACACCAGAATAGAACGATGTGGTGGAAAGGAGGAATATAATAGTCCTTGGAACCACAAGGTCAATGATAAAAACTACAAAGATGCCAAGATGGAAGTGGAGTGAAGGCGTAATAAATGTTTTGTACATTCTTAATCAAATCCCAACAAAAGTTGCTGAAGGTATGACTCCATATGAAGCTTTGAAAAAACTTAAGCCAAAGTTAAACTACTTAACCAATGATGTCTTCTCCTAGTGGTAAACATGGGTTCGATTCTTGATCCCACCCAGTTTTTCAGGCTTTCCAACGTCGTGCCTTTGGGCCAGTGTTTGGGTCGGGTTTTCCCCGGGAGTTGATTAATTGGCCGTTAAAAAAAAAGTTAAGCTACTTAAAGATTTTCGAATGCACTGTCCATGTTAAGGTTCTATCAGTCAAACTCACAAAATTAGATGACAGAAGTGAACTTATGGTGTATCTGGGAAGTGAGCCAAGAAGTAAAGCCTATCAGCTCTAAAACCCACAAAGCAAAATGATTGTAATTAGTCAGGACATAAAATTCGAAGAAAAGATAAGTTTTGGAGCTCATCAAAAGAGTTGAAAGAAGATGGAGAGTGGTTTTAATTTTCTATCAAAAATGAAACACATGAAGTGATGTTCTACTCAGCTCAAGCTTCGCCCAACCAAAGAGAGGGATATTATGTTTGAAGTAGCTAACCTTCTTTTGATAGCTCCTAAAACAACAACCCTCTAGACAACATAAGTGGCTCAAACCAATCATTGTTAGGCCCAAACATCTTAATCTGATCGATTGCGTAAAGCCCGCGGTAGCAGCGGAACCAGGGAAAGTATACAGAAAAGACAATTATTTTCTATTAGATTAGTATTAATTAGTCTTAGTTAGTGATCCCGGCTTAGTGAGTCCTTTCTTCAGTGATGAACTGTTGGCGGTAGTCCTACATTTTGTCTCTGTGGACCGAGGAGAAAGGGGGCTTGGCCTAAAGGTTCACATCAAACTAGTGCTAGTTGATGCGAGTTACTTCGGAAACAAATAGACTAAAGTCAAATTCATTTGGGGTATTCTCTCAATTCCAAAAAAGCAACGGGATCAAGTATGAGTTGTCGATCAGAACATATATGGATAGAACCTATAAAGGGGGCTCGAAAAACAAGTAATTTCTGCTGGGCTATCATATTTTTTTTAGGTTCATTAGGATGGGCGCAGTTTCCATCTCTCATTATGATGACACACCTCCCAAATGTTTATGACGTGTGAATGATGTGTATTCAAGAACTCAGTTGCTGCAACAAGTTTTGTTCAATCAACCATATTTTCTATTATTAAATGAGGAACCAACCATTTTAAGTGAAACTAATGATAACAAATAATGGAAGCTAGCTATGCAAGAAGAGTGAAAGTCTATCAAGATGACAAAGGTGACATAACTCACTAAAAAGCTAGACTAGTAGCATACAGTTATGTTCAGAAGCACAATGTTGACTGTGAAGAGTTTTTTTCCCTTCCCCCTCGAATGGAATCTGTATGATCAATTCTTTCTTTGGCTGCAACACATGGGCGGTAAGAGTTGAGTATGTTAGCGTCAATGAACAAAAGGCTGATATTTTGACCAAAGCCCTTCCAAGACTGAAGATTCTGGAGATGAGAGAATTTTTTGGAGTTCAAGAATTAAAGACATGAAATAAGAGGGAGAATATTAGTTAATTCTAGTAACTATATGTTTGAGGCAATCAGGGCAGCAAATTGAGTAGATTGAAGCCAAAGTTCAAATAAGGTAGTCTATCAATTAAGACATTTCCTTTTTCCAGTTTTTCCCCTAATATTTTTTTTCCTATAAACAGAGGCTATAAGAGAGTAAATAATGTACTAATCTTCTTTAGTTTTCCTTTCAATTTATCTGCGTCAATCACACTATTTTTGGTTCTGCAATCATCTGTTCCTTCTAGCATATTTTTGATGTTCGAGTGTTGAGTGACTACAATTTTATAACTTATGCATATGTAATTTCTATCTGGTTGGAATATTTCTTTTATTCATCTTTGTGTTATCGCATTTATTTGTCTCGTATTTCAAATACTTAAAGTAATGTGTTTTAAAGGAATGCAATCTTGCCAGGATCTTGAGGAGTTGCAATCTTATAGGCGAGTTACCAACATTTATTGTCTCATCAGATCTTGTGTTAGTAACTATTACCTTTTCCTCTTATTATCCATGTTCAAAAACAATCATGTATTAATGTGTTTTTTTCTATTCGTCCAAGTTTGTTTGTATTGCCTTCATGCGACTATTTAAGAGCCTTGATGCTTTTTATTCACATTTCACACCTTCAATGTCTATGTTTCTCTTTCAGAGACTTCAGCTTTAACAAACTTAATGGGTCCATTCCACCAAGGTTCAGTGATCTTAGTGGCACAGATAACATGTAAGCATTTCATTATAATGTATTAATTGCTATTTAAAAACATATCTTGCAGATAAAGTATAAGATTCTCAATTTAACTGCATGATTATGCTTGTACTTGTGTCTAAGCAATCTTCCCTTTTGAAGTGAACATACATCTTGCACAAGGGTTGATTAGTTGACACATAAATAGAATCCTCGAAAAGATTCATCACAACCCTGTTTAATTGTTAATTTTAGGGGTGAACATATTATGACCATAACCAGAAAATAATCGATAAGCGTCCCGAACTATAATCGAATTTAACCAAAACCATCTTTAACCAACGGTTATGGTTATTGTTAAGCCAATCCAATAACCAACTTTAACCGAACCGAACTCAGAACCAAACCGATTATTGTATATTTGTCTGTGTTGTTTTAAATATTTGTATGTGTGTCGGTGTGTGTATTTTTAAGAAGTTACACTGCAAGTCAAGTGCAGATGGTAGGCTAGAGCTTTTTATGGGTTAAAGACATTATGAGTCATGTGTGAAACTAAATATTCCAGAAGGTGAGCTAAGCTCACATAATTTTAAACTTTTTGTTCATTTATTATCAACTACTCCAAAGTCCTACAAGCTTCACTTAGAATTCCATTATCAATATATCTCTGAGTCATGGGCTTATCTACAAGATTTGCTTAGCTTGTCAACATTTTTGTTACTTAAACAAAATAGCTGAAACCGAACCATAACCGGTGGTTAGCTGATTCATGGTTAACCGATCAATTGGCTAGGGTTATGGTTATGGATTTAACATTAACCGTAGTATTGGTTTTTATGACAAAAATGGTCATAACCGCACTTAATCGCACCATGTTCACCCCTAGTTAAATTAACTAATAAAGGTAGGACTGAGGAGGAAGGAATTATTTTTTTATCCAGAGCTCTCCTTCATAGTGCATGTTATTATTTATGATTTCTTTTATACCATCAGTATCTGTCTGAGACATTGAAGGTATTGCTAATTTATTGTTTTGACTTTTGATCCTTAGCTATCTTACTGGAAACTCCATATCTGGAGATGTGCCTGGTTGGATGACCACTATAGGAGATAATATGTAAGTTTATCTACTGTTAAACTTACATTAGTTACATAACTTAAGTTGTGTCCATACTTGGTTTTATTGAATTAAGATGCTCCATATAAATCAACTGATATGATCTATAGATTGTGAACATAACAATTGATTTGAATTATTAAAAGTAAAAAAATACCCACATTATTTTGTATGATTGTATAATATATTAATTAATATTGTGAATTTTCTTCCAGTGATCTGTCGTACAACAATTTTACATTTGACTCAAGCTATTCAACGTGTCAGATACGGGAAACGTAGAGCACTCCTCTTTTTCTCCAAGTACTTAAATTTTTATTAAACCCCCCCCCCCCCCCCCCCCCCCCCCCACACACAAAAATATATATCCTTGAATTTTAAGATTTATGTAAGGAAAGCTGCTAAATCACCACTCCATGACGATCTTCGAAATAAGAAGTAATCTTGAGAAAGCTACAGTAATTTTTTAATATAAAGATACACTATCCATTGCTTATATTTTTTGTGAGATGAAGAAACAGAGAAACTAAAAAAAAAAAAGGAATACAGAATTATTATTTTTTTGAATAGGGATAGACATAAGGAATGAGATATGGTGGGTTTCATCAAAGATGATACTGTGTATGATGCTTTGTGTGTCCATGTTATGATGATTTTTGCCTATGTGTATTATATTGTGTTTAATACTGCTCTCAAAAAAAATTAAATTAATTAAAAAAAATCAAAATTTTGGGACGGGGTCTCTCACAAAGCGGCCTTTCTACCACATTTGGGTACGTGTGGATTTCACTGGGTACGTGTGTAAAGTTTGTCGTCATCTCTCCCGACCCCACAAAGTGAGATTTCACTGGGTACGTGTTGTTGTTGAACATATTTTCACTTTTAAGCATAAATGTTTTTTTAACGAGCTAATTTTGGTGTTTCTGTTTTAATTTGTGCAGAAACTTGTTTTCTTCGTTTTCAGAGGATAAAATCTCGTAAGTTTCTCTCCTTTAAATTTGTTATCCAAATAAAAATTTGGTGATGCTTATATCTGCGTGACACACTCTTTCTCCCTTTTTATATTATTTTGCCAGAAAAAGGGTCTCATGTTTGGGGAATAATGTATGCCCAAGAAGTATGTTAAAATTATATTATTATTATTATTATTATTATTATTATTATTATTATTATATATGTTGATGAATTTTAGATGCATTAATGAGTTATATGTATTAGATCTTACCTCCTTGTATATCAACTGTGGCGGAGAGAGACTAATAGTTGGAGATAAGGAATATGCAAGTGATCAGGATCCAGGTGGTGCATCAAGATTCTTTTCAATAGAAGATCAATGGGGATTTAGTAGTACTGGTCGCTTCATGGATGACAATACTAGTGATAGTTATATTGCTAAACTACCTTCTGATTCCTCAACAACGAACATGTCCGGACTGTACATGAATGCACGAACATCAGCCTTATCTTTGACTTATTATGCTTTCTGTATGCGAAGTGAAAACTACAATGTAAGCCTTCACTTCGCTGAGATCATTTTTACAAATGATCAAACATATAGCAGCCTAGGGAGGCGATTGTTTGATATCTACATCCAGGTGAGTTCTCATAAATTTTCCTTTATTATATCTAATATATTAATTAATAGATAACTAATTAACTATAGGCAGAAAGATGGCTGGTCAGGTGGATTGAGTAACAAGTTTAAAATGGGTTGAGGTTGAAATGTTTCATTCTTACTAATGGACCAGATACTTTTTGTGCTTATAATATAATAAAGTTATAAACAGTTAAATGTGCTTATTGGATTACATGAATAGCATTATTATAGTCTTAAGTTTTTCTTTGATTCAGAAGATTTTATTCATTAAAAATGGGAAATATCACCAAATTATACATTTTGACCAACAAAAATAACTTTTGTAACAAAATAGCTTTTGATTTCTCCAAAAATTTATCTCAATCCATTTTTTTTGTTTACTAGAGATGAGATCGGTACCGTCAAAAATACTGATACTAAATTTTTGAAAAAGTGGGTACCAAATACCATACCAAATCTATCGGTATGGTGCTTTTATTTGTTACAAAATTATTGTCTGAAATTTTCTTTCTTGGAAATTCATAATTTTCAAACCTACCTTTTGGTTTCTACGGGCCTACCTTTCTTCACAATGTTACCACTATTGACCATCTTTCTTGGCTCTTTTTCCATGGTTGGATGTTAAACAAAACATGACGAAAGGTGGGATTTAAAATATTCATTGAGAGGTCTAATGGTATTTTCTAAAAAATAAATTAAATGGTTATTTTGGTATACCCACAGTGGTTCAAAATTACAAACAAACTTACCCAATATATTCTCACTCTTCAGTAGAGTCTGCGGGAAAGGATAAAGACAAACTTTACCCCTATCCCAGTTGAGATAGAGAGGTAGCTCCAACGGAGTCTCTAGCTCAAAATTATCATTTGAAGTTAGTCATCCCAACGCTTTTAAGATTATTTTCATAAAATAAGTAAAATAACTTTAAACTTTGGTGCAAAATTGTTGACTAATAATAAATTAGATAAATTGCCAACATCTGACTAACCCTATTTAGTAGAGTTCTTGAATTCTATCTCGGGTATAGTATAATTTAGTTTGAGGAATATTTTAGGAGCATGAGTAGGAGGAGATGGATTTGTGATTAAAAGATAGAAAAAGGCTTTTCATTTTTTCAATGAAATATTGTAACATAGGGTTTGAAATCATTTCTTTTTGGCAGCTTAAGTTATTATTAATTATAAATGATTGGTACTCTGTCAGGGTGTGCGGATGGAGAAGGATTTTGACATCAGTGCCGAAGCAGGTGGGGCTAGGAAAGAAATTGTGAAAAATTATACCGTAAATGTTACTGGTAGTACTATAGAAATTCGTCTCCAATGGGCTGGAAAAGGAACACTAAATATCCCATTTCGAGGGAATTATGGCCCCATTATTTCAGCTATTTCTGTGGATCCAAGTAAGCTATTACTAACTCTTGTGTATCCCATGATTAACGTGGTAATACTGCTTTTAAAATATCTGCATCAGGAGCACATGCATAATGTGATGATAAGATTGCATTTATTGTTTGATTAATTGTTTTAATCTTTTCTTTATTTTAATTATTCAGATTTCCCGGTCCCAAAAGAATCAGAAAATGGAAACGGTGTGTCTGGAGGGGCTGTGGCTGGGATTGTGGTTGGAGCAGTTTGTGCCATCATCCTAATTTTAGGAGTTCTATGGTGGTGTGGTTATTTACGTCCCAGAGATACTACAGAACTAGGTATATACGTGACTAGCCCATTCTCTAGAGGTGGCATGATGCCCAGGGTCAATAGGTGTGATAGCAGGTCAAAACAAGTTTGCGTTAAAACAGCCGGTTCGTTGGGTTGACACTCAAAATACTGTCATTAATATAAGTTATTGTGTCAATTATTTACTCAAACAAAATAGTAGTTTAAATATTTGGAATAAAACGATTAAGCACTTGTATGCATTTAGGGGAGTTCACGAGCCGAGCCAAGGCTCGCTCGAACTCGGCTAAAATTTAAACATAGCCTGGCTCAAATTGTAAACCGAGCCTGAAATCTTGGCTCGGGCTCGGCTCGTTTTTAGCTCGGTTTTTACATTAGAAATCTTATATTTGAATTGCATTCACCTCAAGTCGGCTCGGTTTTTACATAAGAGAAGAGGCGTGAATATGTGGAACTAGGAATTAAAAATATGATGTAGGAATTAGGAATTAGTAGGGCACATGAAAATGGAGATTCATTTCGTATTTCCGTCCTCTTTTCTTTTTTTTATTTTTATTTTTTTAACATAATTACAAAATAACATCAAAGTATATTTATTATTGAAAGTAACCCTATAATTTTATATTTTTGTATAACATGTTGTACAAACAAGCCGAGCATATGAGCCGAGCCAGCCCTGGCTCGGACTCGGCTCGGTTACAAAACGAGCTGGCTCGGTTACAAACGAGCTTTTTTCGAGCCGAGCTTTTTCGAGCCAAGGTTTTTCCTAACAAGTTACAAGCCGAATCCGAGCTTCGAGCTTTTTGGAGAGACCTATATGCATTAAAAGTAGACTTTGGGACTCTCTTGGCCCCTCTCACCCATTGACCTGTTTGCAAAGTTTACATGTTTGGTTCTCTCCTAACATTTTTTCATATGTTCTCAATTACATTTGTGGCTCAAAAGATCTACATGGGCTAGAGCTGCATGGGCTTGAGCTTAACACTGGTTCCTTTACTTTGAAGCAAATCAAAATTGCAACAAACAATTTCGATGTTGCCAATAAGATTGGAGAAGGTGGTTTTGGCTCGGTTTACAAGGTACTCTACAACTTTTTTTTTTCCGTCGCATTCTATTGAAATGAAATGTTACTGTGTTGAAAATTAATTTTGTGTCATAATGTAGGGAGTATTACCTAATGGCACCTTAATAGCAGTGAAACAGCTTTCCTCCAAATCAAAGCAAGGAAATAGAGAGTTCTTGAATGAGTTGGGTGTGATATCCGCTTTGCAGCACCCGCATCTTGTGAAGCTGTATGGATGCTGCATCGAAGGAAACCAGTTGTTGCTAGCATATGAATACCTGGAAAATAACAGTCTAGCCCGCGCTTTATTTGGTAAAACAATCTACTTTTCATTCGTTCATTTCATTGTGAATTTCTTTCCTTCTTTCTTAATATGTTGGATTATATTTATATCGTTCTTAGACATATCAAATCCTTTGAGTAGAGGTGCAAAAATGGATAGATGACACACATTAGAGAACGGGTCAAAATTGGTATATGTTTATAGTTCAAAATTGCTTGGGTTGACCTATACATGTTTTTTTAAAAACATGTAAAAATTGTTTCATATAAATATAGCATGACCTGAATTAACAAGTTCTACACTTGACTAAATATTCACTTATTATTTTGCTGAATTTTGTTGGCCTTGTGGAGTGAAGGGCCTAAAGAATGGCAGTTGGAACTTGATTGGCCTACAAGATACCGAATTTGCCTTGGTATAGCAAGAGGGCTGGCTTTCCTGCACGAAGAATCAAGATTAAAGATTGTTCATAGAGATATCAAGGCCACTAATGTGCTCCTTGATAAGAATTTAAATGCTAAAATTTCAGATTTTGGTTTGGCTAAGCTTGATGAAGAAGATGACACTCATATCAGCACTCGTGTTGCTGGAACTTAGTAAGTTGTTTAGACCATCTTTCTATAATTTAATGTGATTATCACGCTTCAATAATCTCTTGTTGCTTTAAAAATTTTAGTGGATATATGGCTCCGGAATATGCGTTGCGTGGTTACCTAACAGACAAAGCAGATGTCTATAGCTATGGAATTGTACTCTTAGAAATTGTGAGCGGGATGGCTAACATTGCTGACAGAGCAAAGGAGAATAAATTTGTTCTTCTTGATCGGGTAAGTAACATGAACCTAAAGGTGGCAATTAGCATAAATTTTTTAACAAGTTTTTGTCATTATTTTAGTAATTTTTTTAACAAGTTTTGTTATTATTTTAAAAATTAGCTTTTAAAAGGAGGGTTGATACCTCCGAAAATTAACTCTTAATTTTTTATGGAAAAGTTCCTTCTATATAATTATGCAATTATAAAGTCGCTCAACATGTAAAAATATATGAAAATGTCGCTAAACTACTTTTTTATGTTGAAAATATGAAACTTTGAGTCTTTGACTATAATGGACTGATTTTCAATTTTTTTAAGTAATATCTTGTTAACTCTTAAATTGCCAGATTTGATAAAAGTGGCGTTAAGCATGTTGCCAAAAAAAAAGCATTTATACCTTTTTTATCTTGATCTATATTAGATTTAACAAGTTATTATTAACTTTCTTTTATCAAAAATAGTGCATTTCAAATAAGTTTGGGGACTTTAATAAAAAATAGTTTGGTGACTATTTTGTTATTTTTTACAAGTTGAGGGTGTGTAATATGCTTAAATAGTTAAATTAAGTGGAGAGACTCCTTTGTCGAAAAAATAATATATATATTGTTGAAATTATTTTTTTTAGAATTGTCCATCTTTTCTCAAGTTATATCTATTGCCACCACTCATTCGTCTATTCCATATTCTCCAGGCCCTTGCTTTGAAATCCACGGGTAATTTGTTGGATCTAGTTGATCCAAAGCTGGGTTCAGAATATGACATCCTGGAGATGATGGTAGTTATCAATTTGGCTCTGATGTGCACCGCGATCACCCCGGCTGATAGACCAGCAATGTCATCAGTGGTTAGCATGCTAGAAGGACGAATCGTTCCTGAATCATTTATTGCTGAACAAACCATCCCACGTACCGAAATGGATCGTCAAAAAATGATGAAGCAACTTGAAAATCAAAGTACAAATCAAACGGAGGAAGTGTCATTCGCATATACTGATTCTTCAAACTTCTGCTGTCGATCTTTACCCAGTCGATCGTTTCAGCGAGTATCTGCAAAAGAGAGAGAATGATGCAAAGAAGTTGTTGTCTTAGACTGCATAGTCAAACATTTTGCTTATATGGATATATTTGGCTTATTATTTGATATGCATTCTTTCATATTTGTAAAGTTATAACTACTTTGATCAATAATTGTTTTGGATTGTAGGTTGTATTTTGAATTATACATCAAATAAAATGTCTGGGTCCTACTATTTGCTATTTACACCGGCAGAGCAACGAAAATGACACAAAAACTGGTTCCATACCCGGAACCGATCGAAACCCGGATCCGGACCCGATCTATACCCGAACCCGGTCATACCCGGTTCTAACACGAAAAAACCTGGCGGGGCATGTACAAAAGTTTTTTTTAAAAAACAAAAGTGTTTAAAAATTAAAAAAGCAGAAAAATAATTAAAAAATATTTTAAACAATGATATATTAACTGAAAATATGACTAGGTAATTTATGCTTCAGCAAATGATATACATAATATGCGTAAACTGTTTTTTATACATTGTTTACTTAAATGCTTTTAATTATTATATATTTTACATATATATGCTTGTTTATACTCCTAGACTCCTGTCTAGGTAATTGCTATGTAGAATTAACTAACAAGTTAATTAAATTACTCCTACGAGTAATACTTTAATTCTAAGACTCTAAACAAACCCTTAGTACATCAAGCTCAAATTCAAGAATCTAAATTCATAGTGAAACCGAAAGAACTAAAGCTAAAGATCATATTCAAAGAAATCTAATTCAGTGTGTGATCTGAAAACAAAGGATCCTAATCAAGAATCGATTATCATTGTGAAATCTTGGAAATTCTAAAGATCAAATCAAGAGACTCAAGGAATCATAAATCATAAATGTGTGTGAATCATTGAAATAATGAAATCATTACAATCTAATGAAATCATTAATACTTGAGTTAAGGTGGATGTCAGTTGTATAGAAATCAAGACCACGTGTAACACACATAAAGTCCCGGCATAAATAGTAGACTCTTGTAGTCAAGCTATATGGGCAATAACGTGAACTATCAAATGAAATCAAAATCAAGAGAATCAAAGAGATCAAGAATCAAAGGATATCCGTAAAGTCCCGACATGTACAGCAGACCATTGGGTCAAGCTGATATGGGCATCATTAAAATCCTGGCACGCTCAGGTAGGCTCCTGGTGAGTCCTGCCTGATATGGGTCACGTGTGAGAGGGTACAACTTGGACAACCACCAACAACTAAGTCTAATTGATTGAGTCAAATAAGACCCAATCATCATGTTTATATATATATATAACTGTATAGAGTTTGTGATGAGAGATTTGATTTTGCTATGTAACTTATGATTTTGCAAATGATATATAATACCCGTTATCGGAAGTGTACTGTGATAACCCGCCGCAACGCGCGGGTGGGATTAAACCTAGTTATAATCATGGTTGTAGAAATCGCTAGGCGCTAGTCAGGCGGCGAGGTACCGCCTAGGGATTAATCGGGATTAATCAGCGCTAGGCGGATTGGAATTTTTATATGTAATTTTACAAATATATATTATATACACATCAATATCAATAATTTAATATAATACTTCAAATAATTTTAAAAAAATATACTTAAATATACTAAAAAAAGTACTTTAAAGTGCAAACTTAAACACTGAGTTCAATGTTTAGAGATAAATTTCGATGTTAACTGTCTGGATTCGATGTTTCAGAGACATATTAAATATTTTTGGTTGAGAAATGTCTAAATAATCATGAAATTGGTCCCTTTTTACCATAAAAAAGTCAAAAAAAATCAAAAAATTGAAAAAAAAAATAAAAATCTGATCGGGCCGCCTAGGCCGCCTAGACCCCGCCTAGGCCGCCTAGCACCGCCTAGGCCAAAAATTAGACAGTAGATGGCCGCCTAGGCGGCCGCCTAGGCCGATTTTTACAACAGTGGTTATAATAAATGACTAACGTTTGTCGACACATGTTGTAGTTTCCAAAACATTTTCCCACCCAAACGTCTTAACCCTGATTCCCCCTTCATGAAACAGTTAGGGCTGTAAACAAACCGAACGTTCAACGAACCGTTCGTGAACCGTTTGGCGGGAGGTTCATTTATGTTCGTTCGTTCGTTTACTAAATAGTCGAACACGAACAAGAAATTTCGTTCGTTTAGTTAAATGAACGAACACGAACAAAGGTCGTGTTCGTTCATTTGTGTTCGTGAACGTTCGGTAACATGTTCGTTTACGTTTGGTTAAGTTCATTTATTATATTTATTCATTAAATGTGTTTTATATTTTAAAGAGACAACTTTACAGAACTATAATTAATTCAAAATCGAAAAAACAAAACTTTATATTATATAAAAGTTTTAGTGGCCAAAATCGAAAAAACAAAATTTTAAAAAGTTTTAGTGGCCAAAATAGAACAAACAAAACTTTATATTATATTAAAGGTTTAGTGGCCAAAATCGAAAAAACAAAACTTTAAAAAGTTTTATGGCCAAAATAAAACAAACAAAACTTTATATTATATTAAAGTTTTAGTGGCAAAAATCGAAAAAACAAAACTTTAAAAGTTTTTGTATGTAAATAAAAAAAAACAAAACTTTATATTTTATAAAAGTTTTAGTGGCAAAAATCGAAAAAACAAAACTTTACTTTTAGCGGCCAAAATCGAAAAACAAAACTTTATATAATATAAATTTTTGTTTTTTCGATTTTGGCCACTAAAACTTAATAGTAAAGTTTTGTTTTTTTTATTTTGGTCACTAAAACTTTTATATAATATAAAGTTTTGTTTTTTCAATTTTGTCCACTAAAACTTTTTAAAGTTTTTTTTTTATTTTGGCCACTAAAACTTTTATATAAATATAAAGTTTTGTTTTTCTATTATGGCCACTAAAACTTAATAGTAAAATTTTGTTTTTTCGATTTTGGTCACTAAAACTTTTATATAATATAAAGCTTTGTTTATTTAATTTTGGCCACTAAAACTTTTAAATTTTGTTTTTTCGATTTTGTATAATTTTATATAATACTTCAAATAATTTAAAAAATAAACTTAAACATACTAAGACAAATACTTCAAAGTTCAAACTTAAACACTGAGTTCAAAGTTTAGAGATGAATTTCGATGTTAAGTGACTAGATTTGATGTTTCAGAGACATATTAAAGATCTTGGGTTGATAAATGTCTAAATAATCATTAAGTTGGTCCATTTTACAAGAAAAAAGTCAAAAAAAAATCTGACTAGGCTCCGCCTAGGCCAAAACCGACACAGTAGAGGGCCGCCTAGGCCGATTTTTACAACAGCGGTTTTGGTGAAAAATTTAGCAAGTTGGATCGGTTTCTTGTCAACGACGTTTTCATAAACATGTGCCCAAATGCAATATGTAGAACTCTTGAGAGGAAATATTCAGACCATTGCCCTATCATTCTAGTCACCACAAATGTTGATTTTGGTGCTATACCTTTCAGATTCTTTTCTTCTTGGTTCAAATTTTCAGGTATTGAACAAGTTATGATCAATGCTCTTGGTTCAGCAAATACAAAAGATAGACCGGATAAAGTAATTGCCACAAAGCTTAAAGCAGTTAAAGAAGCAATAAAACCATGGATAGCTCAACACATAAAACTAAATAAGGAGAATTCGGATAAACTCGTAAGGTGATAAAAAAATTGGAAGCTGAAGTCGAGGTAAGAGCACTCACAGAACAAGAAATAACTAAATGGGCAGAGGAACAAAAAGAATGGCAATCGCTTGAGTTAATTAAAAAGGAAGATGCTAGACTAAAGGCAAGAGCGAAATGGGCGCTTGATGGTGATGAAAATTCAGCTTTTTTCATGGAATTTTGACCGCAAATGGGTGTAAAATAAATGGGGAATGGTGCACTGATCCAACAATCATAAAGGAAGAGATTTGGTCATTTTTTAGTGCTAAATATGCAGACACACCAAAGAGGAAACCTGCTTTCTCATGTCCCATTCCAAAAAAATTATCAAATATTGAAGCAGAGTCTCTTGTTATGCAGTTTTTACCATGGATGAAGCTAGTTAGGAAGGCAGTATGGGAATGTGGCAGTGAAAAGGCTTCGGGTCCAGACGGTTTCAATTTTGCCTTCATAAAAATTCTGGGATCTTTTGCAAAATGATTTCATGGAATGTTAAAAAGCTTTCACTCAGATGGATGTATCTCAAAGGGGTGTAGTTCATCTTTTATAACACTCATTCCAAAAAAGGAAGATCCTTTGACTTTTGTTGATTACCTGCCAATACGTTTGATTGGGTGTATAAGCGGATTATGGTTCCATCATCTTGGACACTCAAACAATATTTATTTCCAACAGGAACATAATTGATGGTGCTCTTATAGTTAATGTAGTTCTTTCATGGCTTAAAAAAAAGAAAACATAAAGCCTTCTTTCTCAAAATTGACTTCGACAAGGCTTTCGATTCTATTTCATGGGATATCTTAGATGCAATCCTAGGGCAAATGAATTTTCCCTCTAGATGGTGATTTTGGATTCAAGGAATTTTTAAGTCTTCCCGTGCATCGGTGCTAGTAAATAGCTCTCCAACTTTAGAATTTAATTACTACAAAGGTTTAAGGCAAGGGGATACGCTTTCTCCCTTTTTGTTTATTATTCTAATGGAGTCTTTCAGTTGTATTCTTGATAAGGCAATAGCAACGGGCATACTAGAAGGGATTAAAACTCCTGAAAATGGCCCGTGATATCACATTTATTATTTATCGATGACGTTATAATCATGGGAGATTGGTCTAACTCAAATTTTGAAAACTTAAGAAGATTGATGAGGAGTTTCCATATGGCATCTGGGTTAAAAATGAATCTTCAAAAATGCAGTTTGTATGGAGTAAATGTGAAGGAGGAATTGGCAGTGAATATGACAAATAAACCGCATTGTCAACATGGTTCCTTTTCTTTCTCTTATCTTGGGTTATGGTGGGGGCAAACATGAACTTGGAAAGGAATTGACAAACTGTAGTGGATATTTTTTATAACAGACTCTCACTATGAAAAGCAAAACTTCTATCAATCGGAGGGAGAAAGACTCTAATCACGGCTGTCCTAAACAATTTACCGACCTATTATTTCTCGCTATATAAAGCCCCTATGAAGGTAATCGACAAATTAGAAAGGATTAGATGTAGTTTTTTATGGGGAGGTTCAGAAAATCGTACGAAGATGCATTGGGTAGGGTGGGACAAGGTAACTCTTTCAAAAGAATGTGGAGGTCTCGGTTTAGGATCATTAAAAGAGATAAATGCATGCTTGCTAGCAAAATGGTGGTGGCGTTATAAAGTGGAATTTGGTAGTTTGTGGCGAAGACTGGTTGGAAGCATACATAGCTCCATAAAAATTGGAGACATCGTCCCATGTAAGGCTCCTATAACACAGGTATGGAAAAACATTGCAAAAATTGTTACAATATTCCATTATTTTAGGGTAAATATAAAATACATGTTCAAAGGTAAGGTAGGAAATGGTTTGAATATTGAATTTTAGACGGATAATTGGATAGGAGAAATGCCACTATGTTTCAAATATCCAAACCATTTCAAGTTGGAAGTAAAGAAAAGGTGCAAAGTTTGTGAAACAATAAGGATGATAAATTCGGACATTATCATTTCATGGAACTGGATAGGGGGTCTTGACTTGTAAATTAAAAAAGAAGAATTCATGGATTGCACTACATTACTTGCCCCTATGTCCCATGTGTAAAGCTGCAATAGAATCCACTCCTCATCTTTTTATTGAATGTTATATGGTCACATCCTTATGGCAATTAACTTCCCTATGATGCAAGATCCCTCCTATTTATGCATTCGAGGTAAGCGATCTTCTATGTTTGCATAAGACGTTGCCTGTTGATGAAGCAAAGAAAGAGTTGATACACGCAATAATCTTCGTGGTGTTTTGGTGCATTTGGAACATGAGAAATGAAGTGGTGTTCAAAAGGGTAAACCCTTCTATTCACAAAATGATGGCGGAAGCCAAAAGAATTGGGTATTATTGGATCTCAAACCGAGAAAAGCTAACAAACTTAGACAGGTTAGATTGATGCAAATTTGATTTCAATTTGGTGCAACATTTTTGATACTTAGTGTATCTTGTCACTAGCATGTTGTTAGTGGTTTATACCTTGATATAATTGGCCGTTTAGAAAAAAAAAAGTTAGTGTTTAACATTATATTTAATTGTTAATACAGAGATTTGTTATATGAATTTCTCACATATTAAGGAATAAAGAAACTAATGCTTTATTTAGCAGTAGGCTGTATATTACGCAGACAAAATTATTAAAATAACATAATCACGTCTATAGGCTTCTAATATAGTGGTAGTTCCTTCCTTCACTTTTTTTGTGAGAAGTCTTGGGTTGGAGTATTACTGAGAGCAAAAATATTGCTCTAGGTTGAGCCAGGAAATTTCCAAGTTATACGTATGGGTCAGGTCACCACGTTCTGTTTTTTAGGTGAAATGATGATGTATTTGTCAGGATGATCTCGTGTGACGGACTTTTTGCTGTTAAAAATTTAATTTAATGATATACTACCGCTCACCCAACTCTTTAGTACCTGTAAACACTACATTTAAATTCACCATTAGTTCATTAGAACTAAGTAAGATTACCCCGCTATTTCCTCAAGTGTATTCCATACCACCATATGGATACACTAATGATGTTTCAAATATAATTTGATAACATTATTCAATCGCATACAACACGATTTACTAACGGGTCGTTTTCACCCAACATCCTGTAAATCTCTCATTCATACGTAATCATTATAATTTAACATAACACATATGTGCACACAAAACTCCAGTTGTGCATCACATTTCCCAAAAGTCAAACTTAAACGGTTTGACTCTTGAAATTAGATGTCTACACTTTTGTAAATCATCTTTTGTTCACACACCTTGTGAATCTATTACATTAAAGTTGCAAGTCTTATGTTCACACATCTTGTGAATCAAAGCATGCATATTACCAATCTAATGTCTACACTCTTGTAGATCATAACCTCCAAATTATGATGGTTGTTTACACTCTTGTAAATCAACTCAATCATTATTACTAGTAGAATGTTCACACCCTTTGTAAATCATTCCACTACAATAACCGCACTAACAATAACCATTTATATTAATTTCACTCAAAACAACAAATCACATATATGCTAAATGCACAAATACTTGTAGCGTGGACTCACCCAAACCTACAACTACAAGTTCAATCAAACAACTTACCTCTATCTGCAAAGGATCCTGCTTGATTATCCTCTCTATTAAAATCTCGTTTTCCTGTTAAACTTTATACGGGTCAACATATGTTTATATCCATTTAACCTTATGTTTGAAATGTTTATATAAACATTTGCCTGAATATATATATATATATATATATATATATATATATATATATATGTCACACCCCCAAATTCCCACTCGTGGCGTATGTCCACGTGGATGTGACGTGTCCAGAATCACAGCTCAAGGTCATATAGAACACCTCCATATGCGTTTACAAATCCAAAGTTTGACACATACACTCATAAAATAGTTTGCAGCGGAATAAAAGTTATCATATCATATTGCAGCGGAAAATCAAACGTTTGACAAAATGCAGCGGAAATGTAAATAGTTTAACACAACATTGTTTAACAGAATAATAGTAAATTGTTTTCAAAATAACAAGACAGAATGCATGTAGGTTCCTAATGCTCGTCCCTTAGTTTGTGCATTCCTGTCCTCACGCTAGCCACGCTAGTTACCTGAGAATACAAGTTAGAAAAGTGTCAACACAATGGTTGGTGAGTTCACAGGTTTTGATATACATATAGTAATAAAAGCGTGTCATGCTGTTTATCAAAGGTTAGTACCGAGCCCTAGGCCCAAAGTGTCAGTGCGTCACTACCGAACTAGACTTGTTTGTCCTTGCCTCCGCTATGCCTCGTATGCATAGCAAGTTATGTCAGAGTTTGCACGGGTTATGACATCCAGTCAACATAGTGCCCCGTGGGGTTAGTCATTCCCTAATGGATCCATCCAAATCTACCACGTTGTTCGTACATTAACGGTAAGACTTTGTGAGGGCTTAATACGAGTTCAACACTTAATGTTTGTCTAATAAACCAGCATACACAAAATGTTTGTACAGTAATAGATGTTTGACTCAATGCAACTAGTATTCTCCCCCTATTTAAAAGCGTTTAAAAAGAGTAAAGAGGGGCCGTAAACTCACCTTAGTGATGAAAGTAGTAGTAAGCATAAGCTCCTTGAGAAAGTAACGCGTCGGTCACCGGTAACCTATATCGTATACCGTACGTGAGATTGTGTAAGTGACCGTGTTAGTGTTCGTGTTAGTGCTCGTGTTTGTGTCCAACAACCCTTGGTTGTTCATGTTTGTCCGTGTCGGTCCACAATGACCGTGTTTGCTCGTGTTGGTCCTCATTGACCGTGTTTGACCAAGGTTGACCGTGTTTGACCAAAGTTGACCGTGTTTGACCAAGGTTGACCGTGTCAAGTCAACGACCCGTTGGTGAACCGTGTGACGGTTGTGAATCGTGTAGCAATCGTGTAAGTGCTCGTCGTGTGCAAAATGCGTAAATCGCGTCTATGGACAACTTACTATTTATAGTAAGTTTCCATTTTTGGAAAGTTCACAAAGCATAACGGTTTTATAGTTCTAGCATGCTCAATAGTCCTACGGGATCATGTTAACACATAACACATCATCATGCGATTTCACATAAGTCGTTTTCATCATGTTAGTGCACAAAAGTTTCCTAAAATGGAAAGTTTCCATTTTTAGCATTCGTGACATCGGAAACCATCTAACTTAGCATCTAATCATCATGTTATAACATTTTAAGTCATTTAGCATGCTAAAATCATACAACATGTTTACTAATTGGTTTTTGTAAAAATAAAGTTACTAAAAATAGTAACTTTGTAGTTTTACATAGAAATAACAATTCTAACATTTCTAAATCAATTTTCATATTACCAATCATCACAATCTATCTCCTAACAACATTTAATCATGTCAACATAGCCAAATTCATCACCTAGCAATATATTGTCTCAAAAATTTACTAAATATAGTAACTATGTTGTAAAATGACCAAGACATTATCAAAATCACATTTTAAACATTCTAATCATCATATTATCATCCTAGCATCAATTCCATATACATGCATGTCTACCATATCATTCATAACATCATTTTACAAACAAAAAGTTTCTATAAATAGAAAGATTGTCAAAAATCATCGTTTTAATCTTTACAACATCATCTAGTCATGTAATAACCATCCAATATCATCAAGATGCATATTTAAACACTGAAAATCATCTCTATCATCATGGATCATACATGCATGGACATATAACATCATCTATTATCATTTTAAGCATCAAGACTCATACCTATCATCTTAGATCATTATAAAATACCATTACAACATCATAGATCATCAAGAATCATGTTAAAACTAACAAACCCAGAAGTAAAAACTCGTGCATGTGAGCCTTGGGTGCTTGCATGTGAGTTTTACCCATTGCATATGTGTGTAAACGATGTGAGAGTGAGTTTTAAGTATGGAGCTACCTTCTAGAGCTCCTTGAACACTAGGTTGGTGACCAAATCAGATTGAGAGGCTCCTGGAACAACGAATGATGCTGGATTGAAAGGGTGGTGATGGCGTCAAGCTCCAAATGTGGTTCTTCGAGCTTCCAATCTTTGAACCAAGCTTCCACAAGCTTGTTAATGGTTTCTAACAGAGTAAAAATGGTGGTAGCAGAGGGTAGAAGATGAAATCAGTCGACCTATGTCGTGTAAAACCAGAGAAAATGAGTGTGTAGGGTGATGATGAGCTTGGGGAGTTTAAAAAGCTGATTTTGGCGACTCTGTCGCCCCAGGCGTATCGCCTGGCGTGGGGTGAGGTGGTTCTGTCGTTACGCGCGAGGCAGCCGGATGAGGCGCTCATTATTCCATCCGCGCGTATCGCCCCATATCAAGGTCTCGGGTCAGGCGTACCGCCTGGCCCAATTGTCAAGCCCAATAAGCTTGTTTTGTTGTTCCGAGCCCGTTCTCGTCTATTTCTCGACTGTAAAACATCATTCGAGCGTCGTTTGGACTCTAATCGTCAATTATTAGCCATAATTGACTTGCGAAGTGTTTCTGTGCTTAAGTGTTGTGACGTTCACCAACGTTCGTATGTTTTGACACATGTGTGCAGTTTCTGATAATCCCACGGATTATCAAGTCATGTGTCAGCGTTCGTACTGTTGTGCCACGTGTCACACTAAATTAAGCTAATTCTAGTGCCACGTGTACATCAAGCATTTAAATAAACATTTAAATAAATTCAAAGCTGACCTGGAAATTACGGGGTGTCACAATATATATATATATATTTCACATACTATACACATCTGACCCGTTTGAATTTGTTTTACATATTTATCATATTTTGTATGATTTCTCATACTGATCACCTTTCACCCAACCTTCAGATTTCAATCTTTATAGGATAATCTTTATACTAATTTGATCAAATTAACCCATTTGACTCGTTTAGGTTAAACTCATATTAATCTCATCATATGAGTTTTAAACAACTACAACATCTCAGTTTCATCTCTATACATATTTTCAAATTTAAACAATAACAATCACCCCAAATGAGTCATTTTTCTCATCTCACTCTTATGAATCCTAACTCGGGTTCTTTGCAAAAATAATGATCCATCCAACAAGGATTGTTTTAAACATACCAAAACAACTATATACGAATTTAGGATCCCATAACTATTTCAAAACTCAACCCAATTTCACGTTTCTAGAACTCTGGTTCATAACCCCCATCAACTCATTCTATAGTGATTTAAAGATGAGAAAACGTGATTACTTCGGGTGGTTCACGACCTAGTCTCGCGATCTAAGCTCGCTGTCATGGATCATTGCTCGGATCTTCCCCTCTTCTCTTTTTTTTCTTCTTTCTTTCTTCCTGTTTGCTTCGTCGATTGAAACACCCTCTTGTTTGTTTTTTTTTCTTTTTTTTCCTTTTGCCGCCTCATACTACATAGATATTTGTATTTTTTTTTATTTTTTTTTGTGATGTCTCATGATCCACGTTTCCTTTCTTTTATATATATATATATATATATATATATATATATATATATATATTTATACATCACCCAATATATATATATATATATTTGTTTTGTTGAAGTATCTTTCAAGAATCCACCATTTATCTATCTATTTATTATTATCAATTTAATTTAATTTCTTATTATTATTATTATTATTATCAAATATATATATATATATATATATATATATATATATATTTTAATAATTGACCACACATATAGATTAGGATGTTACAATATATGTGTGTGTGTATTATGAAATAGGAAATATACGAATCATATATTATTACGTAAATATTAAAGACGTTTGGAATGGATTTAATAAAAAAATATTAAATAGTTAGTATAAAAAAGAGCTTTTGAGGTAAAATATGATTTAAATTATGTAAAGATGAATATTTTAAGTAATAAAACAATAATATTATTTTTTTACTTTTGTTTCTAAAAAATTAATTTTTACATTTCATTGTAATAACCTATTTAAAAAAACATTATTTTTATATAAAAAAAACGTTGTTTAAACACTCTTTTTGTTGAGAAAAATTATTTGTTATAGAACTTTTATTTGGAAAATGTGTTTTTAAATATTAAAAATGTATAACTACTACCATTAGTATTTAATGTAACTGTCTACTAGAAAATAGAATATAAATATTTATTAGAAAAAAAAGGATGTGAGCCAAGTATATGACACATGACACAAGTAGGGTTGTTCAAAAAACTCGCGGCTCGAGGCTCGCTCGAAGTTCGCTCGAAAAAAGCTCGGCTCGAAAAAGACTCGGCTCGAAAAAAGCTTGATACAAACGAGCCGAGCCAGGGTTGGCTCGGCTCGAGCTCGGCTCGTGGCTCGACTCGTTGGCTCGGCTCGTGGCTCGGCTCGTGGCTCGGCTCGATTTTTAGCATATATATATGTATATATTAAATTATATACACACACATATGTTATATTACACACAAACATATAAATATTTGTATATAAATATATATACATACATATATATTATACATAATATATATATATATATCTATTATTTATATATATATTTAATATCTTATACACAAATTTATATAAATATATATATATATTATGTATAATATATATGTATGTATCTATATACACACACACATATTATATATATACACACATATAGATATATTAAATTATATATATATTAGATTATATATATATATAATGGATTTTATATATATAAGAGATTTAGCAACGAACTTATGTTATTATTATTATTATTATTATTATTATTATTATTATTATTATTATTTTTATCAAAATCGGAAGATCTAGGTAAGAAAATTTGGCTACAAAGAACGTGAAGGTGACATGCCTGCATTATTTAAATCAATTACTAGAAAGAAGATTGAGTAAAACTAAGCAGTTAAACAAAAAATTAAGTATATAACAATGTTTTCAAATCGGACCGGACATCGAACTGATCTTTTTATTAGTCAGCGGTCGAACCGGTCGGACCGAATATAAGAACCGATGACGTCATAAATATTATATATAGAATATAAAATATAAAATATATTTAAAAAACCCGTTTAACCGCTTGATTTCCCAGTTGGACTAACGGCCCATCAGTTCCACCACCCGATTCCTTAAAAAACAGTTATGAGCCAACCCACCTTTAGTACCGAATCCTGGTTCGGGCTTGAAAACATTGGTATATAAGATGTACACATGTTTTACAATATTTTTATATATTATAATTGAAATCCGTATGATGTTTTATTTGAAATTTGATTGTTATATGTTTTTATTTAATATGATTTGAGTAATAATAACTTCAAAAATCGTGGTTCCTTAGCCTGAAAGAAATTTAATTTCTCTTATAAACGAAATAAATCATGCCATTTTATACCCCTTTATATGTACTTTTTTTTTTAAAAAAAAATCTTCTTATACATCAGGTTATCAATACCACCAGGAATGAGAAGGGGAAGAGTATCTAATAGACCTTTGTGCCAATAGATGTAATTATTATATATATTAGCAAAACACCAATTTTACCATAGTTCACCATTTTCACAATCTAAAAGAGGATTTAAACACATTCCAATATCATGTTAGTTCATTTTTTATCACTTGGTGATGTTTAAAACATAATGAATTTAAAATTATCATTTTTGTCAAAAATTAGGTCAATTTTATAAGCAAGTCTCACCCTTTATTCTTGAGTTATTTCCCATACTTACCATTACAAATTAAAATTGTTCAACACATAAACTATGATGTGCCCACACATTGTATATCAACTAACTCATTTGCATGTGGTGGTGAGGACCCATCTACCTGTTTCATGTCTCCTAATTGGTTTAACCAATAACAAATAACTCCTTATCAATGTTTTTTCCCAAATCATTTACCAAGAACACATCCTTGACTCTCCCGTTCATCTCCATCGATCTTTAGTTTTGCATCAGTTAAACTATTACGATTTATCAGTTCAGCCACTTTCTTGGGAATAAATCCTTCAATCTGTCTTCTTTCAACCAAATATCTTCCCAGAATAGTTCCAATTTTTTTTTATTTTTTTTTTGAGAAATTCATGTTGGGCCAAGATAATTTAAAAAGAAAAATATCCTTTTCCACAACCAAGCAAATGTTGGGCTAAGCCCAACAGTAATATGTGTGATATAGTTTCTTAGGGATATACGTTTGAGTCTTGTGTGAAACACCTTATTGGTGTAACTTTTCATATTTAATTACTAGATTATTAACCCGTGTATTACACGGATTGGATATAAAATATTAAATAATTATCAATAAAAATTGAAGAAATATGAAATGTTATTTTGGTATAAAATGATTAAGGTAAATATATATAAGTACTTTAAGTAATAGAGAAATACTTAAAAATTTTAATAACTAAATAATTGTTACTGACCATCCTTAGTTTGTAACAAGTAAGATTTTTAAATTAACTTATGTTGAAAACTTTATATAGTTTTTTCTTTCAAATGCATTCCCTATCATTTCTATAATTTTGGTTTATAAAAAATAATTTTTAAGCCTTTTGTTTTAAAAATGTCATTTGTTTATGAAAATCATGTTGTTTGAAAACAGAGTTTTATAGTTACTTTCATTCTTTAAAAAATCATCTTTTAAGAAAATTTGTTTTCTCATAAAATTTTAATTTTCTAAAAATAATGATTTATGTTTCTTATTAAAAAAAATTATAATTTTTAGAAAAGTTACATATTTTAAAAACTTTTTGTTGTGCGTTTTTCAATAAAAAATATTTTTAATCTTTTTGAAACTATTTTTAATTTTTAAAATGGAAAAAGTAAATAATATGATTAATATTGAAATTATTTATTATGATTGATAATATAACCATTTAATATGGGAGAGGATTAATTGATATGATAATAAAATGCCATGTGGCAATAGTAATCTAAAACTATGACAAGTGGCAACAATTGATTTTTGTTTATTAAGATAGTAAGATTAATTACCAAATATTCTCCCCCTCACATAAACACTATTCCCTTTTTCACACACATCACACACACACACACCCACACACATCACACACACACACACGTATAGTTTGTATCGTGTGAAAACCCGGTCTTAAAGAGAAAACCCTTAAACCCTATCTGGGTCGTTGATTTGAAATCTTGAAAATAAACATGTGGTCTACATTAACCCACATTAAAACTGATTTGTTTATCCAAAACCTAATTTTTTATTCAAGTTTAATGTGTACCACATACTTTATTTTCAAAAGTCCAAATCAATGGTCCAGATAAGGTTTATGAGTTTCTCTCTTATACCGGGTTTTCACATGATACAAGCCCTCACATAATCATTATTCACTACCGCGTCTAAAGATCAAGAGATATATTTCAATACTTTTCAATTAATTTGAAATTTTCGTTTATAACCCTGAACTTTGAACTCTTATTTTTAAAGGCCCCTCTCACTTTACTCACATATTTTTAATGTTCACATGATTTTAACGCGTCATTAGGTTATCTGATAAATGTCATAATTATATTAATTTGATCGCAATGGCCTCATGGAACATTTATATAAATTTCTAACCCAAATGTTCACAGAAATTTTGCGTGTTGTTTACATGCCTATAACGCATCCGTACATTATCGAATATTTGTATCGTTTATATCATTTTGATCGTAATTAGTTCACAAACGATTTAGATTTAATAATTTTATAAACCATGAGTATTATATATACTACATATATATACGATTTACATTTAATAATTTTATAATATTTGTATCATTTATAAATTCTACATTTATGCAGGGCCTTTTTTTTAAGTCTTCTGTAATCACATTCTTTACTATTCTTAACCTTCAACCCTAAGTTTCAAAGCTTACGTTATAGATGTTGTATAGGGTATTTTCGTGCATTTTGTTGTACACGATTTTAACCTCATGTTCTGTTGGTTTTTTTTACGTCAGTATATCAGACCCCGCCGCAACGCGCGGGCCCTGTATACTAGTTAAATATATTTATTTTCTTTTTAATTAGTGTGAACATTAATTTTAACCATGAATGAAATGATGGTTGTTTTCTTATTTTTATATAAGTGACACGTCTACCAAAAGACTTCTTTTTTCTAAGATTTTAGAATAAAATGTTGTCGTAAAATATTATTTTTGGTTAAGTAAGAAGATTTTCTTAGTTATGAGTTTCCTTTAGAGTATGATAAAATGTTGTCGTAAAATATTATTTTTGGTTAAGTAAGAAGATTTTCTTAGTTATGAGTTTCCGAGTATGTGAGTCAAGTCATCATGTTATATTTTTAAGTGAAAACGTGATTTATTTGTGAGAATAACTAGACAGTCTAGACATCTCTTGTTAGAAAAAATAAGTGACATATAAGATATAATCAGGATAAAGTTTAGCATTTGTCTTTTCAAATGTTTGAATTGATACCGTACTCTCAAATGTCGCTGAGTTGTTCGTATTTATAAATTAAACATGCAAACTTTGACTACACAATTATAATATAAATTATTATTGGAATGATTTATACTTGTCCAATTTGACGCCCTATCGAAATAATTTTGACGTATCTAAATAATTTTGACGTCCCCTGACCTGTGCTTTATTTGGGTGCATTGTTATAAAGATTTCGATATAATATTGTAATTAATGGTGCATCAAACCTAGACCTGATAATTTTGACACAAAGCAAGATTAATGAATAGTGAATTGGTTTAGGTAAATAATTATTGTAATTTAGGTTAAGATAAGTAACTTTTTAATAAAATACGGGTCAAGATGAGTAACTAAAAACTATAAGAATAGAATAAATTTAAATATGTAAGACTTATCAATAATAAATTTGATGATAAAATTGATAAAAATTATACAAATAAACTATTTGTTTACTTAAAACACATATTAAATTGAACGAAATTGATGTTTTTTAAAAAAGACTTATCCTGACACACACTCATCCTGACCCGAACCCGTTACGACCTTTGCGCAACCCAACTTTAATTTTCTCACATCTCTCTCCTATTAAATAAATCTTATATTAAATCATAATATTAAATATTAGATATACTTTTATATATTTTAAAATTAAAAAATATATTAATATTCAAAAACATAATAAAAAAATCAAATTATTATAAAATATAAAATTTCAATAACGATATGAAAAAGCTAAATTTCAAAAAAAAAAATGATAAATACTTATTTTACATATTTTACACTGTTGAACCTTACATATCGTATAATTTTGTAGCATATATATAACATTTACTTATGATTTTTTTATTCTTTTGTTGCAATAACATGCATTATATTTCTTAAAATAAAATATGATTTTTATACCTGACTTTACGAATTTTCTTAACTTAACTAGGTATTTAATATATCATTTCACCACTATTTTTTTAACAACAAACTATGGCTCAATGATATGCCTCTTCATATCTCAAATTGGATCATCGGACCCAGGTGTTGGCAATCGCCGAACCGAGCATATCCACCTGTTTCTTAGAAGGAACCCACTATGTGGTAAAACCCCATACGGACCGATTTTAACAGGTTTTAAACCCATGACCTCATAAAGCTTAAATCTTATGAGAATCATAAAATGTCAATTAAGCTATAAGCTCTTTTGGCATCATTTCGCTAATTTGATGGAAACAGTTTTTTATTAAAATTTAAATATAAATTAAAAAAAATTACTAGTTAGTTCTTCTTTCAATTTCTCTACATATTTATCCTTTTTTCCTACATAATTACTTTTTTATATGAACAAACTTAAACAAAAAATTAACATCCATGAAAGTGGTGTAGTGGTTGGAGTGAATAAGAAACAACCTACATGTCTTAAGTTTAATCCCTACCTAGAGCAATTTTTCTTGAGGCCATCGACCCGATTGTTTGCGACCGCATCTTACATGTTATTCTCGGTTAGTCGGGTATCATGAGAATCCGGTTGTTTACCACGCTAGCGGTTCCCACGGTTATAAAAATTAAATAAAAAATTATCATGTGAACGTAGTCAATCTAATTCTTTGTCATCAAGATGTGACGCTTAGTATTATATTATTAAAAGGGACAAAATCAAATTATTTGAAACTTCGTATAATATAAATGAGTGAACAGCAAGTCTTGGTCTTCGCAGCCAGCATTTATTTTCCCACTGCCACTTGCTATTTTATTACTTTGGATATTTATAATTATACAAGTTCATGTATCACGTATGATCAATCATGAAAACATTTATAGATCTATCTACCAACATGTTGTTCTTACTTCTCTGTGTTACGTTGCTACCTTCTACGTTTGCATCGATCAATACGACTTGTCTCCCCTCCGACGAAGGTATATAGGATACACGCTCGAGATTCTCTTTCGTGTTTTTCGTGTTCGATACTTATAAAATTTATATTGCGTATATATATATATATATATATTTTTCAGTGGATGTACTGAGGGAGATTGGAAGGAAGCTGGGCAAAAATTGGGATTTTGAACAAGATCCATGTGTTGATTGGACAACTACTACAAATAGAACATACGACAATACTGTAATATGCAGCACTGACTTGATATGTCACGTCACTAGCATGTAATTTCGTCTTCCTTCACTAGTTCGTATTCTTCAATTGAATATCACTCACAACAGGTTTATAGATCAGTGACACCTTGTTGGTATCACTGTTAATGTGAAAGGTCTTGAGTTCGAATCCTATCTACAATAGGGTAGGAGGTTTTCCTTCGTGTTTTCTCCTGGGTGTTCTTAGGTTCGAGCCTGACGTGAATCGTTAAATAATTAGAACGGTTGAAATAATTATTAATCTATTATGTTTTATCTTCAATCTTATAATTAGTAAAAAAATGGTGAACGCCACCATTATGCGCCTCTTATCAACCGACTCCACGGTCAACATGAGAGAGGCAAATCACGTGACCCAGGAAAATTCGGTGGTGCCGGGCTTTGAACTCTAGACCTCCATTACATATTATCATCCTCTTACCACTAGACCACCATCACAGGGACAGTCTTATTATTCGTAGACACATCTTTAAGTAGAAAAAGTTTTAAGTGATAATTTATTTATATTAATGTTAACCAAGAACCTCCTAAAGATTCCATATTCACAACTACTTAGTTTTAAATCAACTAAAATATTGATACGAAAAGTTGCTTCTTAGTTGATCTAAAAAGGCACATAAAAAAACAAGTTTAATATTGAGGATTTTCTTCGAAATTTACCAGTTTTTTTTTTTATCAAATTTACACTTGGGTAGTGTTGCTCAAGCTCAAACTGTCACACACCGGCAATTTTGAACCAAAGTAAGATTAATGAGTTGGTTTGGGTAAATAATAATTATATTTTGGGATGAGATGTGTAGCATAAATGGATTGACATGTGTAGCACTTTAACTGAATACGGGTCAAGATAGGTAACCTAAGACCGGGTGTAGTGGGTACCACGCGCCCCCAGTGGGCTGCCACCCTTCCTCGCACCCAGCGGCCCCCGCTCCCCACTCCTCCCCCTCGATCGTGATTGGTGCGTTTGATTATATAGTGGTGATGATGTACACAACGTGCAAGGTTTTTTTAGTGAGATGATCATCATGGGGTTTTGAGGTTTTCAATGGGGTGATAACGTGACAGAAATTTTAGTGGGGAAAGATTTCAGTAGGATGACCACTACATATAGTCTAAAAGCTATGAAAATAGAATAATTTCAAACAGGTAAGAGTTAGCAACAATAATATTTGATGATAAAATTACTAAATATTATGTAAATAAACTATTTGTTTAGTTAAAACACATTTTAACGTGAACGAAATTGATGTTTTTTAAAAACGACACATTTAGACCCAAATAGATTTTGCTTAAGACAATCATAACCCAAACACGTTATAACCCGTCTCAATCCGCCCATTTTCTCAGGCTTACACAAAGTATTATGAAGATTATTATTCTTGGAAAAGACTTCAATGATATTGCTTGAAAAATAAAAAATTGTGGCTCGAGTCGTGGTCCTCGAGTGGTCCTCCCATTCAAGGCTCGCTGGCTCGCCATGAGTTCGCCTCATCCGGCTGCAGATGTTGTGATACTTGTCTTAATGCCTTGATTATTTTGTTAATTGTTATTCAGTAACTGAATTGTTACTTGATATAGTAAAATGTGAATTGTTTGCATAATTGTCTTAACTGTTATTTTGTTAAATTGTTATTTTATTCAGCCAGTCGGAGGTGTTGCGCTAACTGTGTGCTTAGTTGGTTTTGTTATTATTTAGACATATAGTAACTAAGCTAATTTAGCAAAGATGCCACGTAAAGATGTCAATTAGTCCCACATGTTTCAAGCTTGGATAAAGAATGATGGTTTTTATATTATCTAGGTTAAGGACCTCATTTTTATTATACGCTTTGGGTCACTAAAAAGCTTGAGCTACATCTCTTATAAAACAAGACCAGATGAGTCTAGGGTCCTTTCGGTTTTGTGGTAACTCCACCGCAACCATCCAGGTTTGATATTGTGGTTATGATTCTCACATTCAATATGAGATTTCAACCGTTCCCTGAATTTGACACTCTGGGCTTACGCCCGAGCTCATCCTAGACGAACCCTACAACTTACCTCAGCAAATATGTTTCGACCGGATTCGAACGCAAACCTCTCAAGACCCCCTTTGGTCTCCTTTGCTTATTATATTTGTTTGTTTTGAGGTTCGATTTGCTTGACTTAATTTCGGGTTTTTGACGCTGGCCCCAATTTAAAATCAACGGTCAATAAATCCTTCCTCGATTACTATTCCAAGTATTCGCAGACGTCGGTTACAAAAAATTAGGGTTTTCGAAGATTAGGAAATAGAATCAAAAAACTTAACGATCCAAAAAGTTTCTTGGTGACAACAGTTAGGGTTTATGAATGATCCTTTGGTTGATACGTGATGCAGAAGCCTCAAAGGACAAAGCCTATCAGGCATTCTCCCACCGGAAATCGCCAATCTTCGTTACCTCCAAAATTTGTATGATCATTTCATTATTTTGTATCTGTTTAATTGAATTCCGTTGTTTACTTGTGTTCAATCATTACTGTCTGATCGGTGCATTTTGATTTTGCAGAGACTTAGTTCGCAACTATCTGAGTGGTACCATCCCTCCAGAATGGGGTTCCATGGAGCAGATTGTAAACATGTACTTCCGCTATACGTATAATCTTTAGAATATATAAAATTTGGATCTTAAAAGTATTTTGTGTTTCATCGAAAATGCTTATTTGTAGTTCTCTTCTCGCGAATCGTTTAAACGGATCGATCCCAAAGGAACTCGGAAATATCAACACATTGAAAACTTTGTAAATTTATTTTCATCAGCTCTCATCAAATTTACCGTCATTTTAGCTTTTTTTTCCTTTTCTTTTATTATTATTGTTGTTGTTTTTTGTTGTTTGTGACTACAATTCTATTGTAAATTAGAACGGTAGAGGACAATATGCTGTCTGGAGAAATTCCTTATGAACTCGGGAATCTTAGAAGCATTGAGAGATTGTAAGACTTAGTGATATTGTTGTGGATGGTTTCTACTCTCATTATGTGATGACTATATATATAATTGTTTCATTTTCTATTGCAGATTTCTGAATTCCAACTTTTTTACTGGAGAATTGCCTGCATCATTTGCAAATCTGACCAGTTTGAAGGAGTTGTGAGTTACACTTCCTTGATCGATTCAATTATTCGTTTATCATTATTTGGTCAGATGTAATCGACATATATTTTTGTTTATCAAACAGTCGGATTGGTAGTAACAATTTCTCTGGGAAGATCCCGGATTTCATTGTAAACTGGACAAATCTCACGAGCTTGTGAGATATTTTCAACTCTTTCTATATACATTTGTTAGCTATAGCAATTAGATTTATATAATGTTTTTGAATAACAGAAGGATTCAGGCAAGTGGATTGGAAGGGCCAATACCTTCGGGCATTACTCTCCTGACAACTTTAACAGACTTGTTAGTAATTTCTCATTTTATCAGTTATCTTAAGTGCTTGCCATTTCCATCTAGTATACGTGTTTACGTTGTCAAGTGATGCAGGAGAATCAGCGACTTGGGAGGACCAAACATGCCTTGTCCATCCTTTAAAAATACATCTTTTGTGAACCTGTGAGTGTATTGCTTCTTTTAATATTTTGATATTTGTGCGTTGAAATCATAGATTATTATATTTATCATTTTTTAATAAACCAAAATATATATCGCAATTAAAATGATCGGTATATCAATATATCATGCAAGTACATGAAATCAATCATAATTTTTTTAATAAACCAAAATATATTGGCAATTAAAATGATCGGTATATCAAGAATTTTCGTTCATACCAAAATATATTTGGCAATTCATGAACCGTTCGTGAACAAGTTAAAAGTTAAATGAACGAACACGAACAATGGCTTATTCGTGTTCATTCGGTTCGTTTACAGCCATACTCTGTCCATGTTAAGGTTCTATTAGTCAAACTCACAACATTAGATGAGAGAAGTGAACTTATGGTGTATCTTGGAAGTTAGCCAAGAAGTAAAGCCTATCAACTCTACAACCCACAAAGCAAAATGATTGTAATTAGTCACGACATAAAATTCGAAGAAAAGATAAGTTGTGGAGCTGATCAAAAGAGTTAAAAGAAGATGAAGAGTGGGTTTAATTTTCTATCAAAAATGAAACACATGAAGCGATGTTCTACTCAGCCCAAGCTTCGCCCAGTCAAAGAGAGGGATATTTCAGTTTGAAGTAGCTCACCTTCTTTTGATAGCTCAAAAAACAACAACCCTCTAGACAACATAAGTGACTCGAACCAATCATTTTTAGGTCCAAACATCTCAACACATGATTCAATCAGTACAATCCAATTCATCAGAAGAGGGCCCATTTTCCAGCTCTCATTATGATGACACACCTCCAAATGTTTACGACATGTGAATGACGTGTATTCAAGAACTCAATTGTTGCTACAAATTATGTTCAATCTACCATACAACAACAACAACAACAAGCATACCCATTCAAAAAATCCCACTTATATGGTTTGGGGATAAAAACACACCTTACCCCTATCTACAAGTAGAATAGAGAGGCTGCTTCGTAAGAGTCCCCCGGCTCAGAGTTGTTCAATCGGACCATATTTTCTATTATTAAATGAGAAACCAACCAATTTAAGTGAAGCTAATGATAACAAAGAATGGAAGCTACCTATGCAAGAAGAGTGAAAGTCTATCGAGATGCCAAAGGTGACATAACTCGCTAAAAAGCTAGACTAGTAGCAAAGTGTTATGTTCGGAAGCACAATGCTGACTATGAAGAGGTTTTTGCCCTTCTCGCTCGAATGGAATCTATTTGAGTAATGCTTTCTTTGGCTGCAACAAATGGGTGGTAAAAGTTGAGTATGTTAGAGTCAATGAACAAATGGCTGATATTTTGACCAAAGCCTTTCCAATAATGAAGATTCTGGATATGAGAGAATTTATGAAGTTCAAAAATTAAAGACAGGAATTAAGAAGGAGAATATTAGTTAATTCCAGTGACTATATGTTTGAGGCAATCAGGGCAGCAAATTGAGTATATTGAAGCCAAAGGTCAAATAAGCTAGTCTATCAATTAAGACATTTCCTTTTCTAGTTTTTCCCTTAATATTTTTCTCCTATGAATAGAGGCTATATAAGATAGTAAATAATATACTAATCTTCTTTAGTTTTCCTTTCAATTTATCTGTGCTGATCACACTATTTTTGGTTCTATAATCCATCTGTTCTTCTAGCATCTTTTTGATGTTCAAGCGTTGAGTGACTACTAGTTTATAACTTATGCATATGTAATTTCTATTTGGTTGGAATATACACCAAGGGAGGCTCAGTAGTTCGCTTGACTAATTTATTTTTATCATATTTCTTTTATTCATCTTCGTGTTATCGCATTTATTTGTCTCGTGCTTTAAGTACTTTTTAAGTAATGTGTTTTTAAATGAATGCAATCTTGCCAGGATCTTGAGGAGTTGCAATCTTATAGGCGAGTTACCAACATTTATTGTCTCATCAGATCTTGTGTTAGTAACTATTACCTTTTCCTCTTATTATCCATGTTCTAAACAATTGTATGCAATGATATAAACCTGAAGTTATTTTTATTTTATATTGGTGATATTAAGCTATGAAACCAAAAAAAAAGGAGAATCTAAGTAACTTCGTCATTGGATTTTCCATCTCTCTCTCTTATTGTGAATCTTTACATGATGCTTGATTACTTGTTTTTTAAGGAGATACATTTGTTTACTAAACTTAAAGGATAAATACATACTAAGATAGTTGGAACAACCAAACCTTATATGACAGAGCAAAACTGACTAAGAACCATCAAACTTTTGATAATAGATTTGCTTTATCAAATTTTTTTTTTCATTTTAAGAACTACAACACTAAATCCTTATGTGTACACAAATAGATCATAATCCTAATACCTATAGGACATGTAACTTGTTACCAAGTTTATTTTATGATAAGTTAAGTACAAATAAATCAAAAGTTATGAGTAAAGTAAAAGTTAGGAGTCAATAAGTCAGCAGTCAAGGTCTAAGCTTAAATCGAGCATTGCTTGATTTAAACAATCAGTTATGTTTTTTTCTTTTATGCTTTAGGGGCTGTATTTCCTTTATAAATAGGGGTAGAATAAAATGCAAAGGGCCCACTTGTATTTGTTTTTCTAATAAGAATATGTGTTGATTGCTTGCTTGCTTTTTATTATGCTCTTACTATTTTATCTAAGATTCTTGACTATGTATTTACCTTATAAAAAACCTATCTAATTATTAATTTATCTAGAATTTTGAGTCCTGTATGGAATTTTACGCCCGCTTGCAAGTCTGTTGTAGGCAGATTGCATTCTTGAAGAACAAGTTGTTCGCCTTAATTTTACCTCTATATATAACATTTATGCAACTATAAACATGCACAAAATCAAATAAATAGTATACCTCTCTCGGCTGACGTGGATGCAGCTCAACCGCATCAGTCGAGTGAACTGTATTCATGTGTTTTTTTTCTATCCGTCCAAGTTTGTTTGTATTGCCTTCATGCGACTATTTGAAAGCCTTGATGCTTTTTATTCACATTTCACACCTTTATTGTCTATGTTTCTCTTTCAGAGACTTCAGCTTTAACAAACTTAATGGGTCTATTCCTGAAAGGTTCAGTGATCTAAGTGGCACAGATAACATGTAAGCATTTCATTATAATGAATTAATTGCTATTTAAAACATATCTTGCATATAGAACTGTTTATATGCGTTACAGTATAAGATTCTCAATTTAACATGATTATCTGTGTCTAGGCAATCTTCCCTTTTGAATTAAATATACATCTTGCACAAGTAAGGGTGATTAGTTGACACATAAATAGAATCCTCGGAAAGATTCATCGCAACCCTGTTTAATTGTTAATTATAGGGGTGAACATATTATGACCATAACCGAAAAATAACCGATAAGCATCCCGAACTATAATCGAATTTAACCAAATCCAACTTTAACCAACGGTTACGATTATAGTTAAGCTAAGCCATTAACCAACTCATCCAGTTACGATTATTGTTAAGCGAATCCATTAATCGACTTTAACCGAACCGAACTCAGAACCAAACTGATTATTCTATATTTGTTTGTGTTGTTTTTAATATTTGTATGTGTGTCAGTGTGTATATTTTTAAGAAGTTACACTACAAGTCAAGTGCAGATGGTAGGCCAGAGCTTTTTATGGGTTAAAGGTATTATGAGTCATGTGTGAAACTAAATATTCCAGAAGGTGAGCTAAGCTCACAATTTTTTTAACTTTTTGTTCATTTATTATCAGCTACTCCAAAGTCCTACAAGCTTCACTTAGAATTCCATTATCAATATATCTCTGAGCCATGGGCTTATCTACAAGATTTGCTTAGCTTGTCAACATCTTTATTACTTAAACAAAATAGCTGAAATCGAACCATAACCGGTGGTTAGCTGATTCATGGTTAACCGATCAATTGGCTAGGGTTGTGGTTATGGATTTAACCCTAACCGTAGTATTGGTTTTTATGACAGAAATGGTCATAACCACACTTAATCGCACCATGTTCACCCCTAGTTAAATTAGGTAGGACTGAGGAGGAAGGAATTATTTTTTTATCCAGAGCTCTCCTTCATAGTGCATGTTATTATTTATGATTTCTTTTATACAATCAGTATCTGTCTGAGACATTGAAGGTATTGCTAATTTATTGTTTTGACTTTTGATCCTTAGCTATCTTACTGGAAACTCCATATCTGGAAATGTGCCTGGTTGGATGACCACTATAGGAGATAATATGTAAGTTTATCTACTGTTAAACTTACATTAGTTACATAGCTTAAGTTGTGGCCATACTTTGTTTTATTGAATTAAGATGCTCCATATAAATCAACTGATATGATCTATAGATTGTGAACATAACAATTGATTTGAATTATTGAAAGTAAAAAAATACCCACATTATTTTGTATGATTGTATAATATATTAATTAATATTGTGAATTTTCTTCCAGTGATCTGTCTTACAACAATTTTACATTTGACTCAAGCTATTCAACGTGTCAGATACGGGAAACGTAAGAGCACTCCTCTTTTTCTCCAAGTACTTCTTAAATTTTTATTAAACCCCCCCACCCCAACACACACACAAAATATATATCCTTGAATTTTAAGATTTATGTAAGGAAAGCTGCTAGAAGTAATCTTGAGAAAGCTACAGTAATTTTTTAATATAAAGATACACTATCCATTGCTTATATTTTTTGTGAGATGAAGAAACAGAGAAACTAAAAAAAAAAGGAATACAGAATTATTATTTTTTTGAATAGGGATAGACATAAGGAATGAGATATGGTGGGTTTCATCAAAGATGATACTGTGTATGATGCTTTGTGTGTCCATGTTATGATGATTTTTGCCTATGTGTATTATATTGTGTTTAATACTGCTCTCAAAATAATTAATTAATTAAAAAAAAATCAAAATTTTGGGACGGGGTCTCTCACAAAGCGGCCTTTCTACCACATTTGGGTACGTGTGGATTTCACTGGGTACGTGTGTAAAGTTTGTCGTCATCTCCCCCGACTCCATAAAGTGAGATTTCACTGGGTAAATGTTGTTGTTGAACATATTTTCACTTTTAAGCATAAATGTTTTTTAACGAGCTAATTTTGGTGTTGTTTCTGTTTTAATTTGTGCAGAAACTTGTTTTCTTCGTTTTCAGAGGATAAAATCTCGTAAGTTTCTCTCCTTTAAATTTGTTATCCAAATAAAAATTTGGTGATGCTTATATCTGCATGACACACTCTTTCTCCCTTTTATATTTTTTGCCAGAAAAAGGGTCTCATGTTTGGGGAATAATGTATGCCCAAGAAGTATGTTAAAATTATATTATTATTATTATTATTATTATTATTATTATTATTATTGTTATTATTATTATTATTATTATTATTTATGTTGATGAATTTTAGATGCATTAATTAATGAGTTATATGTATTAGATCTTACCTCCTTGTATATCAACTGTGGCGGAGGGAGACTAGTAGTTGGAGATAAGGAATATGAAAGTGATGAGGATCAAGGTGGTGCATCAAAATTCTTTTCAATCGAAAATCGATGGGGATATAGCAGTACTGGTCGCTTCATGGATGACAATACTCGTGACAGTTATATTGCTAAACTACCTTCTGATTCCTCAACAACGAACATGTCCGGACTGTACATGAATGCACGAACATCAGCCTTATCTTTGACTTATTATGCTTTCTGTATGCGAAGTGGAAACTACACTGTAAGCCTTCACTTCGCTGAGATCATTTTTACAAATGATCAAACATATAGCAGCCTAGGGAGGCGATTGTTTGATATCTACATCCAGGTAAATTTTCATTATATATATCTAATATATTAATTAATAGATAACTAATTAACTATAGGCAGAAAGATGGTTGGTCAGGTGGATTGAGTAACAAGTTTAAAATGGGTTGAGGTTGAAATGTTTCATTCTTACTAATGGACCAGATACTTTTTGTAACAAAATAGCTTTTGATTTCTCCAAAATTTGTCTCAATCCGTTTTTTTTTGTTTACTAGAGATGAGATCGGTACCGTCAAAAATACTGATACTAAATTTTTGAAAAAGTGGGTACCAAATACCATACCAAATCTATCGGTATGGTGCTTTTATTTGTTACAAAATTATTGTCTGAAATTTTCTTTCTTGGAAATTCATAATTTTCAAACCTACCTTTTGGTTTCTACGGGCCTACCTTTCTTCACAATGTACCACTATTGACCATCTTTCTTGGCTCTTTTTCCATGGTTGGATGTTAAACAAAACATGACGAAAGGTGGGATTTAAAATATTCATTGAGAGGTCTGATGGTATTTTCTAAAAAATAAGTGGTCAAATTAAATGGTTATTTTGGTATACCCACAGGGGTTCAAAATTACAAACAAACATACCCAATACATTCTCACTTTTCAGTAGAGTCTGGGGGAAAGGATAAAGACAAACTTTACCCATATCCCAGTTGAGATAGAGAGGTAGCTCCAACGGAGTCTCTGGCTCAAAATTATCATTTGAAGTTAGTTATCCTAACGCTTTTAACATTATTTTCATAAAATAAGTAAAATAACTGGTGCAAAATAGTTGACTAATAATAAATTAGATAAATTGCCAACATCTGACTACCCCTATTTAGTAGAGTTCTTGAATTCTATATCGGGTATAGTATAATTTAGTTTGAGGAATATTTTAGGAGCATGAGTAGGAGGAGATGGATTTGTGATTAAAAGATAGAAAAAGGCTTTTCATTTTTTCAATGAAGTATTGTAACGTAGGGTTTGAAATCATTTCTTTTTGGCAGCTTAAGTTATTATTAATTATAAATGATTGGTACTCTGTCAGGGTGTGCGGATGAAGAAGGATTTTGACATCAGTGCCGAAGCAGTGGGGCTAGGAAAGAAATTGTGAAAAATTATACCGTAAATGTTAATGGTAGTACTATAGAAATTCGTCTCCAATGGGCTGGAAAAGGAACACTAAATATCCCATTTCGAGGAAATTATGGCCCCATTATTTCAGCTATTTCTGTGGATCCAAGTAAGCTATTACTAACTCTTGTGTATCCGATGATTAACGTGGTAATACTGCTTTTAAAATATCTCCATCAGAAGCACATGCATAATGTGATGATAAGATTGCATTTATTGTTTGATTAATTGTTTTAATCTTTTGTTTATTTTAATTATTCAGATTTCCCGGTCCCAAAAGAATCAGAAAATGGAAACGGTGTGTCTGGAGGGGCTGTGGCTGGGATTGTGGTTGGAGCAGTTTGTGGCATCATCCTAATTTTAGGAGTTCTATGGTGGTGTGGTTATTTACGTCCCAGAGATACTACAGAACTAGGTATATACGTGACTAGCCTATTCTCTAGAGGTGGCATGATGCCCAGGGTCGATAGGTGTGATAGCGGGTCAAAACAAGTTTGCGTTAAAACAGCCGGTTCGTTGGGTTGACACTCAAAATACTGCCATTAATATAAGTTATTGTGTCAATTATTTACTCAAAGAAAATAGTAGTTTAAATCTTTGGAATAAATGATTAAGCACTTGTATGCATTTAGGGGAGTTCACGAGCCGAACCGAGCCGAGCCAAGGCTCGCTCGAAGTCGGCTAAAATTTAAAACGAGCCTGGCTCAAATTGTAAACCGAGCCTGAAATCTTGGCTCGGGCTCGGCTCGTTTTGGCTCGGTTTTTACATTAGAAATTTGATATTTGAATTGCATTCACTCAAGTCGGCTCGGTTCGTTTTTGGCTTGGTTTTTACATAAGAGAAGATGCGTGAATATGTAGAACTAGGAATTAAAAATATGATGTAGGAATTATGAATTAGTAGGGCACATGAAAATGGACATTCATTTCGTATTTCCGTCCTCTTTTTTTTCTTTTTTATTTTTTTAACATAATTACAAAATAACATCAAAGTATATTTATTATTGAAAGTAACCCTATAATTTTATATTTAGTATAACATGTTATACAAACGAGCCGAGCAACGAGCGAGCTACGAGCCGAGCCAGCTCGGACTCGGCTCGGTTACAAACGAGCTTTTTTCGAGCCGCTTTTTTCGAGCCAAGGTTTTTCCGAACAAGCTACAAGCCGAATCCGAGCTTCGATCTTTTTGGAGAGACCTATATGCATTAAAAGTAGACTTTGGGACTCTCTTGGCCCCTCTCACCCATTGACCTGTTTGCAAAGTTTACATGTTTGGTTCTCTCCTAACATTTTTTCATATGTTCTCAATTACATTTGTGGCTCAAAAGATCTACATGGGCTAGAGCTGCATGGGCTTGAGCTTAACACTGGTTCCTTTACTTTGAGGCAAATCAAAATTGCAACAAACAATTTCGATGTTGCCAATAAGATTGGAGAAGGTGGTTTTGGCTCGGTTTACAAGGTACTCTACAACTTCTTTCTCAGTCGCATTCTATTAAAAAAAATGTTGCTATGTTGAAAAATAATTTTGTGTGATAATGTAGGGAGTATTATCCTATGGCACCTTAATAGAGCGAAACAGCTTTCCTCCAAATCAAAGCAAGGAAATAGAGAGTTCTTGAATGAGTTGGGTGTGATATCCGCTTTGCAGCACCCGCATCTTGTGAAGCTGTATGGGTTGTATTGAAGGAAACCAGTTGTTGCTAGCATACGAATACTTAGAAAATAACAGTCTAGCCCGCGCTTTATTTGGTAAAACAATCGACTATTCATTCGTTCATTTCGTCGTGAATTTTTTTCCCTCTTTCTTATTATGTTGGATTATATATATGTCATTCTTAGACATATCAAATCCCTTGAGTAGAGGTGCAAAAATGGATAGATGACACACATTAGAGAACGGGTCAAAATTGGTATATGTTTATAGTTCAAAATTGCTTGGGTTGACCTATACATGTTTTTTTTAAAAAAACAAAAAAAATGTTTCATATAAATATTGGAGTAAAATATCATTTTAGTCCCTGTAGTTTCATAACTTTTGTCATTTTAGTCCAATAGTTCAAATTTTGCAATTTTAGTCATTATGGTTTTATTTTAATGTCAATTTGGTCATTATGGTTTCCATTTTATTGTCATTTTAGTCCAATTAAATTTAAACTTTTGGACTAAAATGACAAAAGTAACCAAACCACAGGATGAAAATGACAATAAAATGAACCATAATGACCAAAATGACAAAATTTAAACTATTGGACTAATTAAAATGGCAAAAGTTGCCAAACCATGAGGACTAAAATGATATTTTCTCTAAATATTATTTTTCAGAGGAACTCTTGTTACCCTCCTTAAATCCTACTATCAGGTGGAAATGTGGAATTTTACTGGTTTGTTTGTATTTTTTATTTGTTATAAACATTTGGTACGTCAAAATTATCTACTCTAATAGAGTAATATAGCATGACCTGAATTAACAAGCTCTACACTTGACTAAACATTCACTTATTATTTTGCTGAATTTTGTTGGTCTTGTGGAGTGAAGGGCCTAAAGAATGGCAGTTGGAACTTGATTGGCCTACAAGATACCGAATTTGCCTTGGTATAGCAAGAGGGCTGGCTTTCCTGCACGAAGAATCAAGATTAAAGATTGTTCATAGAGATATCAAGGCCACTAATGTGCTCCTTGATAAGAATTTAAATGCTAAAATTTCAGATTTTGGTTTGGCTAAGCTTGATGAAGAAGATGACACCCATATCAGCACCCGTGTTGCTGGAACTTAGTAAGTTGTTTAGACCTCTTTATAATTTTATATGATTATCACGCTTCAATAATCTCTTGATCCTTTAAAATTTTCAGTGGATATATGGCTCCAGAATATGCGTTGCGTGGTTACCTAACAGACAAAGCAGATGTCTATAGCTATGGAATTGTACTCTTAGAAATTGTGAGCGGGATGGCTAACATTGCTGACAGAGCAAAGGAGAATAAATTTGTTCTTCTTGATCGGGTAAGTAACATGAACCTAAAGGTGGCAATTAGCATAAATTTTTTAACCAGTTTTTGTCATTATTTTAGTAAATTTTTTAACAAGTTTTGTCATATAATTATGCAATTATAAAGACGCTCAACATGTAAAAATATATGAAAATGTCGCCAAACTACTTTTTTTTTTGTTGAAAATATGAAACTTTGAGTCTTTGACTATAATGGACTGATTTTCAATTTTTTTAAGTAATATCTTGTTAACTCTTAAATTGCCAGATTTGATAAAAGTGGCGTTTCAAATAAGTTTGGGGACTTTAATAAAAAATAGTTTGGTGACTATTTTGTTATTTTTTACAAGTTGAGGGTGTGTAATATGCTTAAATAGTTAAATTAGGTGGAGAGACTCCTTTGTCGAAAAAATAATATATATATTGTTGAAATTATTTTTTTAGAATTGTCCATCTTTTCTCAAGTTATATCTATTGCCACCACTCATTCGTCTATTCCATATTCTCCAGGCCCTTGCTTTGAAATCCACGGGTAATTTGTTGGATCTAGTTGATCCTAAGCTGGGTTCAGAATATGACATCCTGGAGATGATGGTAGTTATCAATTTGGCTCTGATGTGCACCGCGATCACCCCGGCTGATAGACCAGCAATGTCATCAGTGGTTAGCATGCTAGAAGGACGAATCGTTCCTGAATCATTTATTGCTGAACAAACCATCCCACGTACCGAAATGGATCGTCAAAAAATGATGAAGCAACTTGAAAATCAAAGTACAAATCAAATGGAGGAAGTGTCATTCGCATATACTGATTCTTCAACTTCTGCTGTCGATCTTTACCCAGTCGATCGTTTCAGCGAGTATCTGCAAAAGAGAGATAATGATGCAAAGAAGTTGTTGTCTTAGACTGCATAGTCAAACATTTTGCTTATATGGATATATTTGGTAATTTGATATGCATTCTTTCATATTTGTAAAGTTATAACTACTTTGATCAATAATTGTTTTGGATTGTAGGTTGTATTTTGAACTATATACATCAAATAAAATGTCTGGGTCCTACTATTTGCTATTTACACCGGCAAGCAACGGAAATACCACAATATCAACAATACAAATCAAGAAATGAACCCGAAACCAGTTTCATACCCGGACCCGATCTATACCCGAACCCAGTCATACTGGTTCTAACACGAAAAACCCTGTCGGGTCCTACCCATATACACCTTTCAAATTTGAGACCGGTTCCAAGCCGACCCGAAAAATTGTGTTTTTTTAAAAAAACAAAAGTTTTTTTAAATCAAAAAAACAGAAAAATAACTAAAAAATATTTTAAACAATGTTATATTATATGAAAATATGACATTCAATAGTGTGTTAAACAAAATGTTTAATAACAAACTTCTAAGAAAATTACAGTTTAAAAACGATATTATTGCTTGATTACTTAAATTCTTGCATATAAATAATTTCAATGATTTATTAACTCAAATAATATTTGATATTTTTAAATATTTATTCATAACTCTTTAATATTTTTTTTTTAATCTGTGTAATGCTAAAGACATTCTTATAAAGTTTATAAAATTAGTTATTGAATTTATCTTCATTAATTTCATATGTATTATGTGTGTGTATATGGGTTTGAATACTTTTGAAAACCCGATCTTAAAGAGAAAACCCTTAAACCATACGTGGACCGTTAGATCAAAGTTATTTTAGATTTTAATTAATTAATCAAAAAAACATGTGATCCACGATTAAAGTTGAATATTTTATTGAGGATTTTAAGAGTAAATTTACTCTTTTACCCTTTAACGAGTATAATTGACTTTTGTCTATCTCTCCTCTCTCTCTCTTCGTCAGTCTCTCTCTCTCTCTATATATATATTTGATTTCTAAAATACTACACATGTGTAGTGTTTTATTTAGGTTAAAAATAATATTTTATAAAATATTACAACTACAAAAATGTATAATTTTCATACAAAATAAAAAAAGTCTTATTTTTTTAAGAAGCAAAAAATCTGCACATGTGTATCAACTATAATAAAAACATTACACATGTGTAATTTTATACAAGAATATCAAAATTACCAAAACCACACTACAAATGTGTAGAATAAAAATGTGCAAATTCTACAACAGACAATACACCTGGTCTAAACACTACTATAAGATCTGAAAAACTGCACATGCGTGGTAATAAATATGTACAAGTTTTACTGCGTAAAGTACACTTGGTCAAGCAACATCTATAATATCTGAAAACTACACATGTGTAGTATTAAAAAATGTACAAGTTTTACTGCATAAAGTACACCTGGTCAAGTAATACCCATAAAATCTGAAAACTACACATGTGTACAAAAAAATGTACAGGTTTTTTAAGCACAAAGTACACATGGTTATGCATATGTTTGAACCACCACCATGACTACCACCTCTTGAAACCACCACCACCGTCTGCCGGTCACCACCACCATCCGCCTGTCACCACCACCATCCGCCGATCAACAACACACCACCATCGGACCACCACCACCACCATCAACAGAGAACAACCACCATCGGACCACAACAACCACCACCACCGACAGAGAACTACCACCAACATCATCGATTTAGAGAGAGAGTAGAGAGAGAACGACCCTACCACCATCACCACCGCCTAAACCTGCAGCTACCGCCTGCACCACCACCCCACCCGCCTTCCATTTTCTGGTGAGAGCACCGTTCATCACCACCACTGTCTAACCCACGACCACCACCGTTTTCATGGTTGAAGATCTTCATCTTTGAAGATGGAAGAAGAGAGAGAGAGGGAGAGAATGGAAAGAAATGAGAGAGAGAAATGGGTTTTCAAAATATGGAGAGAGAGAGAGTAATATATATATATATATATATTTATAGGGGATTAATAAAATGAAAACCTTACTTTAGTGAGAAAACCTTGAAAACTCATGTAAAACAAACGTATTTTTTTTGAAATTTTTTTACAGGTTTGTAACATTATTGGACACATTTTTACAAAAAAAAAATCAAAAAAGCGCAGAAAAAATATCTTTAAAAAATATATTTTATAAAAAATTTTTACGTTGTAAAACATACGTAACACTGCGTCAGATCTGACGGAATTTTATTACGTTTTTACGTATGTTTTAAATTTTTTTAGTTTTGTTACGTATGTTTTTACACGCGGTTTGCTGGGTTTTCACAAATAAAAGTGATTTTCAAATTATCCATACCTTACATGTATGTATATGAGATTGGTTAAAGACTAAAATGCCCTTTTCATTTAAATAAACCATAAAATAAAAAAGTTTGATCTAAGGGCTGATATATGATTTAAGGATTTTCTTTTTAAGATCGGGTTTTCATTTGATTCAAATCCTATATATATATATATATATATGTGTGTGTGTGTGTGACAATTGCAGTTGAGAATTATATCATCAATGAAATGATCACAATTGGTCGTTTTAGAAATCCACGTTGATTTGACATTCGTAATTATTACAGATTAAAAGTATGCGAGAAATGATGAACGTGGGCGAAAACCGTGTACGAAACGGAGTTCGGGAGTGCCCGGAATCGAAAAACGAATAAAAATTTCTAAGTATTGAACAATTGGGCTCGTCGCCGTACGCTAAGGATGGGATAAGGGTTCTCGACGATACGCGATGGAAAAAAATATCTGAGATTCTCCGGATTTCTTCGCGGTACGCGAAGCCTTCTTTGGCTCCTCTTCGCGGTATGCGACGGATGAGGCGGTGGTACAAGTTGGTTTTCTTCATCAAAATGCATGCAGATTATCTCATTTTTTCTTTCTCTCGAACTCAGACGCACACCAGACGAAAAACCATCCATTTTTACCATCCAAACTTCAATTTCAAGCTATCAAAACCTACAGATCGCATCAGGGATCATATTTACAAGTTCTGATCATTGTTGTGCAGCCAGATATCCGTCTGATTAGGTAATGATTCGTTTTTAACCTTCTAGTTTGATTATGATTGATTAGATCTTGATTTTGAACGTAATGACATAGTTAGGATTGTTGATTATTGCCTAGATGATGGCTAGGATTGATTATAAATGAAGAACACGATGTTTTAACGGTTAAATCCTTGTTTTGATCCATTGTAATGCCCGGTTTGCATGAAATCATATCCATGATTATAATGGTTTAAACCATTTGATTATGACAATGTAGGTGATTAGTTGATTAATCTTTGAAATGCAAAGGTTAAACCCAAGTGTTTCAAACTAATCACAATCATTAACATACTCATTGGAATGATTATCTGATGTGATTGATAACAGTCAAATTAGTATGTTAAACATGGTTATTAAACTTATTCTAATGCTACATTGTGATATTTCATGATATTTGGGTAATCAATAACAAATATTGATCATTTCTAAGCCATTAATCTGTCTAGAAACCGTTTTAGCATTATAATCAACAACATTAACTATTTGGTTAATCCGAGACTATTTTGATTAATCAAGAGTGTCATCAACCTTATATTAGGAACCTGAATCAATGTAGGTTCCTACATTATCATACGTTGTATGATATAATACTAAAGTAACCAATTAAACATTTAATATTGGTTTGATGACTTGCAACACAATGTCTTTGACATTGAACGTTCAGAAAGATCTAATCAGTGAATTAGAACATCAATAACTCATTAAACATAAATAAATGCATAATCACCCCCTTTATTATCAGTTGAGAGGTATTCTGCTGCTTCTGTATTATTAGGTGAGTTTCGTACAACCTTTTTCTTTTTAATATTTTATAAACATCGGGGTAGCGCTGTAAAACTTTTCAGAACTATATGATATGTATCACTGTTATCTGCGTGATTTCATGTGATTGTTGAGAACTTATGGATTTCATGGGATTTTGCCTGTAGAACAGAACATTATCACAGAACTTATAAGACCTCATTTCTGAACTATATCTAGTAAACCCATGTAGGGCCGAACAGAAAACAATGATAGTACTATCGGTTGACAACCCATTTGCCGGGAGCTTGCAACTCCCCTTGGTGTAAATGTTTGTTATCTGTTTCCAGAACTTCTTAATGTAGTGATAAACATTAAGACAATGAGGCACCAAGATATTTACCGACGAGTAGTATCTTTATAGAACAAGAACAGAACGTCCGAAAGGAACTAGATATTGGTCCCATGGTTATCCTGAACAGAACATTTTGAGAACTTGTTTAACATATCATATTGTGTAACATGAATTGTATGAACTCACCAGCTTTGTGCTGACGTTTCAAATTAAAACATTTTGCAGGGTGTAACACCCCGACCGATGGCGGAAACGTCGGGATGCCACGAGGGATGTGTAGATTGTTCAAAAGCTCGTGGGCATCTAAATCAAATCATCATATATCATTCAATCAACCAAAATAATTACACAAAAATCATGTTCATCATGAATTAAGTACATCAATTACACAAAAGAATTAGCTAAATTAACTCAACCCTAATCGCCAGAATTTTAGTTAATTAGCTAAGTCCAAGATCCTATATGATGATGTCCAAAATAGAAGAGATCATCCTCTTCATCCTACTTGTCTCCATCACCTGAAACATGTAAGAAATCAAGTGTCAACTACTAAGTAGTTGGTGAGTAATCATAAGCTTTTATACTTAAAAATGTTTTAGTAAAATGAGTTTAAAAGTTTGTGTTTTAAAAATAGTTTTATAAAATGTTTTGTTTAAAACGAGTATAAGACTTATGATCTTCCTGGGAAATCCATATGAATACCTGTAAGAGATAATCCAACACACATCCACCAATTCAACAATCAGACATTCAATCAACACAAACACATAATCACATATTTAATCATTCAAAGTCAATCATAGATAATCGTAGTTAATCATAGATAATCAAACCACAAACCAATCAACCAATCTCAACATCAATATTCTCAAATAATGTCCGTGACTATACATGATCATTATGTAATTAACATAAGTTAAAAACATGATCCATGGAGTGGTAGCTAACCACGTGACAATACATGAAGTCAAAGCAATTAACCGAAGTCAAAGGCAATGATTCACAGATGTGGAAAACATCCACGTGACCATACATGATATCAAATCAATTAACCGAAGTTAAGAGCGATGAATCTCGGAGTTTGTGACAATACTTGTAATCTTTGTTATTGACCGAAGTCAATAACAATGTTTACATGGATATAAGATAATAAGAGATAATCCATATTAAATGATAATTTTATATTGTGAATATCATATTGATAAACAGGTATTAACCTTGAGTTATCAAAATAATATTTGAATTTGGTATACATGCTTCACCTCCGAGTTTTAAAACAAAACAGTTTAAAGAAAGGGAGGTTATGAGAACTCACCTGAAGTCCTTAGAATCCGGGTTCTCGTATTATGCGCGCTCGCGTATGTAAACTCAAAGTAATGACTCAACAACCTGTAATCGTAGTATGTTTCGTGCTCATAAGTGTATGCGTTTTATCTCAACTGATTAATCATAAGTATTTACTTTTATTTGTTAGGTGATACATTAATTTAGTGTGTTTAAGCTAATTTAAGTTATAAACACCAATCCTTAATAGGTGATCATCACTAAACATATCTTAGACTTGTAAGTTTTTAACTATAAATTAAGAATGTTTAATTGAAGACTTGTGTGTATGATCCCCGTTTGTTAACAAAAGTTATTTTCTTTATTCATCCTCATCTTTAAAGACACACATGCATGCCCTCAATTAATCAACCACCATAATTCAAATCATGTAATTCAATTCCATATTAAGAAAAGTTTATATTTAAGTTACTTTTACCCAAGTTTTTACATCTCATAATGAGATTTCATAATTTAATATGTATAGTCAAATAAAAAGGTGGTGACTATTATCATTCATGCATGCATGCGTATTACATATTGTTCCCATATCCTTAGTTTCTCCTTAATCTCTATCCATCACTTAAGTTTAAATTTTGTTGCAAAATGGGCAGCAAACCTATGTCAAAACATAGCTAGGTTTCGGCTCAAAAGGAGGGTTCGTCCGATACTGCAGTGACTAGGGTTCGGCCCTCATAACAGTAAAGGTTCGGTAGGGTTCGTCCCTCCCATGTGATCCCGGCTTCATCAATTTCGTGGCTTGTGCAGGTGGGTAGCGACCTAATGGTTCGCAGCACAATGGTTCGCTGCTCCCTGGAGGTTCAGTCTCCTAGATGTGCGGTTAACAGGTGCAAAGGTTCGTGGGTCACCATAGTTCGCCCCTAGGTAAGAAGGTTTGGCCTAGGAAGCTCCGGTAACCAGGGTTCGTTCAAGCCTTAGGGTTCGGCTAACCCAAGCTTGTCTAGTAAGGTTCGTGGCTTAAACCTTGCTGCCTAAGGTCGCCAACAAGACTAGGTTCACCCAGCCCTCAAGGGTTTGTGTGAGGTGAAAGGTTCGGCCAAGTATGGCCAATGGTTCGGCCATAGCAGTAACGAACCCTGTGCCTCCTTTGCTACTCATCATCACCATTTACAAAATACTAACCCGGTTTATGATTCTCCCATGACTACACTCCTTTCTAACAGCTCGTTTACAAGGTTTCTGAAATATAGAAGTTTGTTTTAAGTGTAAAACTAACCCGGTTGTTACTTTAGAGAGAGAGCCGCAAGATAGTGACTCGATCCACCTTCAAATCTCGATCCTTAGCTTGAATTCTTCGTGGGTTTACGATCCCTTTGATCACACCAACGTTTAGGAACAAGAATCAACCAAAATGGTTGAGATTTGTGTGAGAAAAGTTAGTGAGAAGTTTAGAGAGAGGGAGAGTGACGGATTTTAGGTTTTAGTGAGAGAGAGAGATCTAGCAAATGAAGAAGAAGGAGAAAAAAAAGATGGGCTTTTATAGCCCGGTCAATTCCCGTGTGCTCGGTCTCGTTTTCATCGCGATATTATTTTAAAAACATTCGGTTTTTCTTTGTAATAAAATAATTTTAAAGAAATCATTTAAATAAGTGTCTCTGTTTATTTTCGTTAATTAATTATTTAATTAAAGCGTATTGTTTGGATTTGTTTTATTTTAGGTTGCGATTCCTAATAAATATTTTTTTAGTTTTGATTATTAAATTAATATCGTTTGATATTATTTAATTATCTCGTCGAAACGCGTTACTCGCGTACGTATTCGTAAAGATCGTCACCTTTGCGAATCCGACGCTCGTATCGTATTTCGATTTGATTTATAATTTTTGGAATATCGTTTCAGTATATTATTCTTAATAATTATATTCGTGTGAATCGTCACTCACGCGAATACATTATTAAGTTAATATTTCTGAATCAACATTCGCGCTTAAGTGATGTTCGTAACCTCACTTTGCGTAATTAATTCCCATTATATTAACTTTAATTTTATCATTTCCCAGACCAAAACCCACTAAACCCCAGTCACTGACCCATCCGTGATAGACCGAAATATGCATATATATAGGGCATATGCAGAGGTAGATCGCAACCTCCCCTACACCGTCCCACCGCTATTTCGATAAACCATGACCATGAGTCCTTGACTACGTTTAGTAACCAGACTCTAACAAACTCCCAGTTCCATCCCAAATCCATTCTCAAACCAATAATCAGCATAATGTAACTGCGATAAACTCTCTGGTTCTGTTTAGTTGGGTTTCAACTAAACTTCCCATGGTTTACGCGTATAATATGTTATAATCATGTATACCTGCAACAGTGATAATATCAGTAATGTCAATCAATAATTTATATAATCATTAATAATTATAAATCTCCGGTCGTAACAGTACAATCGTACGGATGTACGGACGTACGGACAACCAAAAGTACAGTGATGTTACACAGGGAGACAGTGACAAACGGTGAGGATGCACTTCAAACCACTTGTAATTAAATAAATCAGATAATGTAATAAACTTAGTATATATATTGTATTGTTGGTTGTAAACACGAAAATCTTGTAATGTATGTATTTTAAGTTAATCTGTGTGTTGTGATACCGGATCAAGTAAGTCACACCTCATCTCAGAGACATCACCACTATGCTTCAGCAACCGTTTCAGTGACATCATCAACAGGTGACGAGAGGTGGGGGTGTGACAATATAGGATTGTGATCAAATAATAACCCACTTTTAGAGCAATAACCCATATAACTTTGACAAGATGAAGCCAAATCTTGAAAAAAATTTTGAACATCATTGTAACATATTTAGAACACTATGTTCTTTTTTGAGTTTGCGAAAATTCATTACCGTTTGATAGTTTACATCGTTGTAAGTTTTGGGTCTAAAACAGTTACAGTGCTGTAAATCAAAAACTTACAACGATGATATCTATTAAACGGTGATGAATATTCACAAACTCATAAATAACATAGTATTCAAAATGTGTTACAATGATGTTCAAAAAAAAAATTCAAGATTTGGCTTCATCTTGGCAAAGTTATTTGGGTTATTGCTTTAAGAGTGGATTATTATTTGAACACTTCCCTATATATATATATATATCATTTGTAACTTAGTATATGTATTTTTAATAAAACTTATTATACAACATATAATATATGCAAAGAATTTTATAAAGTAAATTTAGATCAATGGATATTTATATAAAAGTATTAGGGAACTTTTATTAATTATTAAACTAGACTTTTTATAATATTTTTATATGCAAAAAGTCTTATTAAATATCTTATTATCATGATAGAAATATATAAATGTTCAAATCTGTTAAATCTTAAACCCTGAACTAAGTTATATAAATTTATATGAAATCACCACGATTACATGTTTAATTTTTTTATAAAAAACGTAAAGGTTACATTTGTTTATTCGATCATTGTAATTGAAATTAACTGTTGATTGATGCTAGAAATCATCAATGTAATCATTATTGATGGTTTAATTCACTTGTAACAATGTATAATTAGCGGATTTCGGTTTCAATTTGATGAAGGTCAAATTTTGACTTTCCAAGGTCAAAATTGATAGTTTGATGTAATTACACACTTAGTCCTTGTTGTTTTGATGGTTATACACTTGTTTTGTTCGATTTTAGCCCCCCTAGTTTGACATTTTATGATTTCATGTAATTCCGTTAACTTTTGGTTAACAAAGTTAACCCGAAATGTTGGGATGTCACATGTTTCATATAACTAAAAATTGATTGAATATGGGAAATAGAAAATTATCTTGATGAGAGGTCCATAGTCATTCATGAAGTCGGCTGTAGTTATACTCATGAATAACTGGAGTTGCAGAGTCTATCATAACCAACCACATATAGAGTGAGCAATTCGCGGTCCAAACCCGCGAGACCCATGCACCCGACCCGCGGAACCCGATTAATACATTTCAAGGTTTGGTTACCAGTTCTAGTTTTTTTATTTTTTCGCTTCTCGGGTCGGTCTGGTTCCGACCCGTCGGTTATTACCAAACCCGTGAAACCCATAAATTTAAATTTAATATACCTGGTTTTTCTAGGGAGTTAAGGGTTTAATTGTGAAAATTAGGAATGCCGATTCATATACCATTGCATCATGTCTTTATTTGTTTAAAAACTAGGAGAGTAAAGGTTTGGGCAATAATAGTATAATACTATCTCCTTCTTCTTCATCTGTTTAATCGTGAAACAAAACCGATGTCTTCATATTTCTTGGAGACTGCCAGTTGATCATCATTTACAGCTCTTCATCATCAAAATCATCATCTTCTTTCAAATTTCAAAGAGGTACTTCTTCCTTTCAAGATTATTATAGAATACATCTAATTGCATACTAGCTTGATTTTAATGTTTTGATTAACTGATTCTATTTATGATTATCAGATTGTTTAGAGAAATAGACAAATATTTTTTCATACTAGCCTGCTTGTAGAACTCGTTTTAAGAATTTTACTTAAGACTTCCCTTTTCATATAAAAACAAAAAAGCAAAAAAAAAATGTCATCTTTGACCTTTACGTTTATTGAACCCTTTTTTATTCATTATTGGAACTTATTATCACAAAAAAAAAATCATCCAAACATTAGTTTATATATGACGTTTAGTTACATGTGGTATATACCATGGATAATGCCTCATCAAATGATGTGGCGGTCAGAGAATTGAGCACCAGGTTACCAAATTTAGTTCGAAATGGCAAGTATCTACATGTTAGATGTATTCCTCACATTATCAACTTAATTTGTTCAAGATGGTTTGAAAGCACAAGATTAAATCATTGAATGTGTGTGCAGTGCAGTGCAGTGAAATATGTAAGACAATCACCGACAAGGCTTGCAACATTTAAGGTTTGTGTTAAAGAAAGATCGATAGATTCAAAAGCTTTATTATCCCTTGATGTTTGTACAAGATGGAACAACACCTATGGAATATTAGAAAGGGGCTATTAAATTTGAAAAAGCTTTTGACTCATACGCTTTGAAAGAACCAAATTTTCTCAAAGACTTAGATGTAATTCCTATGCAAAAGAAATTGTTGGTTTGCTACAACTTTTAAAAGATAAGACAGTAGAGGTTTCTTGCTCTACATATGCTATATCACATGAATTGTATCCTCATATTATGGATATAATCGAAAACTTAGAGGAATTGTATAAAAAAGTAGTCATATCTTCTTGATTTTAAGAAAATGTTATCGTCGATGAAAGATAAATTTAAGAAATATTTTGAAAGCCGAGATGCAGTTACTAGTAACGAACATTTTTTTATCTTCAAAATTAGTATGATATTGCAATAGAAAAAAATTGTTTTCTTAATTCATTGTGTCTTTTATGTAGATCATTGTGTTTTTTGTACAAATTATTGTGTCTTTGTCTTTTGACTCAATGTTGTGTTTTTCTGAATATAAGACACAATGATGTCGCATAATACCTAATGTTAGCAAGGATGACATAATGACAAGTATTAATAACACAATGATCTTTTATAAGGCACAATTACTTGTAATAAAGACATAATGACGAGTATGAACAATTTTGTACATGTTATTGTGTATTTTGTGTTTCTTCTCAATATTGTGTTTTCATGAACAATTTAAGACACAGTGATGTTACAGAATAAATAATGTTAAGCAGAATGTCATAATGACGAGTATAAATAACACAATGATCTTTAAACAAGACGCAAATATCGGTAACAAAGACACAATTACATTTAAGAAAAACACGAAAAGAAATTATACACACGTTTAAGAGAAGACATAATGGCAATAATTAGACACAATGAGAAAAAATTTCATTTTATATATATCAAATTATACTCAATTTAATAATAAAACATATTCGTTTTTATGATATATATTTTTTTAAAAATATAATATCGTATGTAAAAGTTATGAATGTTTATAAAATGCAGGGGAAAGTGATTATGACATGTGTTTATAAAATGCGGAGTAAAAATAAACAGCAAGAGAAAAAAAAATTAACTTCATGAGATGATAACATGTGTTTTACAATGTTTTTATTTATTATATATGTATCATATTGTTTTTGAAATTTGATTGTTATATGTTTTTATTTAATGTGATTTAAGTAATAACAAGTTCAAAAAACATAGAACCTAATATTGGAAAGAATATCTGGCAAATTTAGCCTAAAAGTTAAAACTTGACCCTTGTTTTTTAAGTTCAGAGTTCAAATCTCACTGCTGACTCTTTAATGGATACCAGATGAAGGAAGAAATCATTAGTTTAATCTCGGGTTCTGAATCAATGAGGGCGATGTTTACCTATTCCACGACGCATCATGGGGTACGGTCTCACGGTCAGCGATCGAGTAATCGATCTTAGTTATCAACCATTACGACGGGACCCTCTGCCTTAAAAAAAAATACCGGAAAGAATTTTAATTTCTATATCTTTTAAAATGAAATAAATAGTCATTTATAACTCTTTATATGTAACTTTTTAATTCTTACACATCAGCTATCAAGACCACCACGAATAAGAAGTAGAAAAGTCAAGAGTATATAATAGACCTTTGGGTCAATAGGTGTAATTAAATATATTTATTTCTTTCGGAATTGTTTGAACATTAATTTAACCATTAATATTAATTTTAACTATTAATGAAATATTGAAATGATGTTTGGTTTCTTATTTTCGTACAAAGTGACGCAACCAAAGGCTTGTAGTCAATGACTATGATTTAATCTAGTTGTTGGAGGGTATTTTAGTAATAACTATTTTTGTTGATTTTTTATAAAATTTTCTCGCCTTTTTTAAACGTTTATAACTTTTACATACAAATTATTTTTTGAAAAAAATACAACAAAAACGAGAATTTTTTATCTTCAAAATTAGTATGATATTGCAATAGAAAAAAATTGTTTTTTTTAGTTCATTGTGTCTTTTTATATAGATCATTTTGTTTATTGTACAAATTATTGTGTCTTTTGTCTTTCTACTCAATGTTGTGTTTTTCTGAACAAAAGACACAATGATGTCGCATAATACATGATTTCAAACAAGGATGACACAATGACGAGTATTAATAACACAATGATGTTTTAAAAGCATAATTACCTGTAATAAAGACACAAGCACGAGTATGAACAATTTTGTACAGGTCATTGTGTCTTTTGTGTTTCTTCTCAATATTGTGTTTTCATGTACAATTTAATACACAATGATGTTGCAGAATAAATAATGTTAAGCAAGAATGTCATAATGACGAGTATAAAAACATAATGATCTTTAAACAAGACACAACTATCTGTAAAAAAACACAATTACATTTAAGAAAAACACGAAAAGAAATTATACACACATTTAAGAAAGACCTAATGACAATAATTAGACAAAATGAGCTGAAAAAATTTCATTTTATATAACAAAATTTTTACTCAATTTAATAATAAAACATATTCGTTTTAATGATATATTTTTAAAAAATATATAATATCGTATGTAAAAGTTATGAACGTTTATAAATGCGGGGGAAAGTGGTTATGACATGTTTTATAAATGCGGAGTAAAATAAACAGCAAGAGAAAAAAAAAATAACTTCATGAGATGATAACATGTGTTTTACAATGTTTTTATTTATTATATACGTATCATATTGTTTTTGAAATTTGATTGTTATATGTTTTTTATTTAATTTGATTTAAGTAATAACAACTTTAAAAAACATGGAACCTAATATTGGAAAGAATATCCGGCAATGTTAGCCTAAAAGTTAAGACTTGACCCTTCTTCTTTAAAATCAGGGTTCAAATCTCACTAGTGACACTTTAATGGATACCAGGTGAAGGGATAAATCTTTTGTTTATCTCGGGTTATGAACCAATGGGGGCGAGGTTTACCTATTCCATGGGGCTCTCATGCATCACGGGGCACGGTCTCACGGTCGGCGATCGAGTAATCGATCTTAGTTACCAACCGTTACGACGGGACCCTCTGCCTTTAAAAAAAAATACCGGAAAGATTTTAATTTCTAAATCTTTAAAAATGAAATAAATAGTCATTTTAATAACTCTTTATATGTAACTTTTTAATTCTTATACATCAGATATCAAGACCACCACGAATAAGAAGTAGAAAAGTCAAGAGTATATAATAGACCTTTGTGTCAATAGGTGTAATTAAATATATTTATTTTCTTTCCGAATTATTTGAACATTAATTTTAACCATTAATATTAATTTTAACTATTAATGAAATATTGAAATGATGTTTGGTTTCTTATTTTCGTACAAGTGACACATTAACCATAGTATCTTCTTAACTTTTTAATGATATGTATTTGGTTAGAGTCTCTTCTATTGGTTTCGGTTGAGTAATTGAGTTTTTTAGTTGTGAGTTTCCTCTAAGCAGATATAATCTATTTATCAAGATGCTTCCAAGTATTCGGTCGCTTGTTGTTCAAGGAAAAAAAAAAGAATTGGGCTGTGGTGTTAGAAGTAAAGTGTAACGTTTGTTTTTAATTATTTCAAATGTTTAATTGATAACGTGCTCTTACACGCCGTTGAATTGTTCGTCGAGCTTTCCAAACATGCAATGCTTTATACTTATCAACTTGTGTTTGGTTTCTTATTTTCGTGTAAGTGACACATGTTCAAAGTGCTTTTAGCATAACGGTATCTTCTTAACTTTTTTAATGATATGTATTGGGTTAGAGTCTCGTCTTTTGCTTTTAGTTGAGCAATTGAGTTTTTTAGTTGTGAGTTTCCTTTGAGCAGATGAATAATCTATTTATGAAATGATTCCAGGTAACCGGACGCTTGTTGCTAAAAAAAGAATTAGGCTGAGGTGTTAAAACTTAAAAGTAAAGTTTAAAGTTTGTTTTTTATTATTTCAAATGTTTGAATTGATACCGTGCTCTTACATGTCGTTGAATTGTTCGTCGAACTTTCCAACATGCAATGCATTTATAAATTAAACATGCAAACTTTGGCAGCACATTTATAAAATTAAATTACAGCAATGTTTATCAAATTTGACGCCCTACCGAAATAATTTTGACGTATCTCAATGACGTCTCTTGATCTTAGCCAATGACGGAGCTTGGAAAAAAAGTCGAAGGGGGCCGAAGGATTTTTAGGAAGAAAACGTAGAGGGCCAAAGGATTTTTAGGATAAAAATAGATGGCCGGGCGAAGGATTTTTAGGAAGAAAACGAAGAGAACCGAAGATTTTCGACGAAATACTATTATATCGACCTTTTGAGTGAAAAAACAGGGGGACCGAGGCACCCACTTTATTTGGGGTGCATTGTTATAAAGATTTCGATATAATATTGTAATTAATGGTGCATCAAATCATAGCTATCTATCTACCTATACTAATAAATAAAGATTTAGTAACACATAACATGTTTTTAGAGTTTTTCAACATTTATTTCTCTCTTTTTTCTCCTATTAAATATCAAATATTAAACATACTTTTAATCATTTTCTAAAATAAAAAAATTAATACATTAAAATATATTAATATTAAAGACACACTTTTTAACAAAAAATTATTATAGATTATAAAATTTTCAATAACAATGATTTGAAACATAATGTTTAAAGAAAAATAAATTATAAAAAAAGTTAGTGTTTAATACTTAAACGATTTGGTCACGGCAACACACGTTAACGTAAATCTGTTAATGTAGTTAAGTCAAATTATTTGAAACTTTGAATATTCAAATGAGTGAACCCAAGTCTTAGTCTTCCCAGGCAGCATTTATTTCCCAACTGCCACTGATTATTTTCCATACTTGGATATATACAATATTACAAGTTCATGTATCACATATGATCCATCATGAAAACATTTATAGATCTATCTACCAACATGTTGTTCTTAATTCTATGTGTTACGTTGCTACCTTCTGCGTTTGCATCCATCAATACGACTTGTCTCCCCTCCGACGAAGGTATATAAGATACGCGCTCAAGATTCTCTTTCGTGCTTTTCGTGTTTGATACTTGTAAAATTTATATTGTGTATATATATATATTTTTCAGTGGATGTACTGAGGGAGATTGGAAGGAAGCTGGGTAAAAATTGGGACTTTGAACAAGATCCATGTGTTATTGGACGAGTAGTACTAAAAATGACACATACGAAAATAACGTTACATGCAGCACTGACTCAACATGCCGCGTCACTAGCATGTAATTTCCTCTTCCTTCACTAGCTCGTGTTCTTTAATGAATATTACTTACTGACAACAATCAGTAACATCATTTTTTACTGTTCATGTGAAATGTTTTGAGTTCGAATCCTATCAATGAGAAGGCATGAGGTTTTCCTTCGGGTTTTCTCATAGGTGGTCTTAGGTTCGAGCCTCAAATGAAGCATTGGTAATTAAAACGGTTGAATTAGTTATTAATCTATATATTATGCTTTATCTTCAATCTTACTATTAGTAGACGCTATCTTTAAGTAAAAAGTTTTAAGTGATAATTTGTTTGGATATTAATCTCAATAAGAGGCTCCTAGAATTCCATATTTACAACTACTTAGTTTTTAATCAACTAAAGTCTAAAATGCTGCTACGAAAAGTCGAAAAGTTGCTTCATAGTGTATGCACATAAAAACAATTTGAACAGGGCACTCTATTTGAACATATCATGCAGGTTCAGTTAACACACACTGTCACCGGTACTAGTCGTATAGGCTAATACTAGCCATATTGATATCAGTGATGTCAAGATTATGTTTGGCTATGGATACCATACGATAGGTATGGACTAATATGGATCATCATGATTAAGTGATTGAATTCTAGTGATTTTAAAGAGATTTTTTAAGGTGTTCAACTCTTAGATGACCCGTATACACCTATAGGGCTGTATAAATAAATCTATATTATTATATAATACATATAGAAATGATACAATGATCTTTTTGTTGGGAATTCTTGGTTACTTTTTATTTAATGAATTTCAATTAATCGCATTAATTGAAAAATCAGTTTTCATAACACCGGATTAAACTATCATATCAGATCGACACAGCGGAAGCATTTAAATTTTATAACCTTTCGATTCGTAATCGAACCAATTCCCAAATCAGGATTCAGTTACAAATCGTTTAAACAACAATTAAATTAAATAACACAACCATATGGGTTTTAAAAATCGACCTTTACGAAGCGGTTCCAATCCACACGATGGATCGGCAACGGTCTCGCTAGTTGACTCACTACGATCACCCGAGTCCGGATCTCGTCCTACGAAACACCGGATTGGACCAAAACTGATTTTGGCTCGTTCGACTCTCGATTCAGCCCACGGCTCGCTTGGGTGGCTCACGATCGGCTCAAGAGTGGCTGGCCCCTTGCGGCCCTATGGCAGCCCGATGTGACCTTGGTGTGGCCTGGTCACGGCCCTGGTGCGGCCCTGGCTCCGGCCTGGCTAGGTGGCTCGGTGGTGGCTGATTTCGACACCCACAAAACCCCAAAGGGTGGTGGTGTGGTCGACGGCTACTATGGTGAGGGAGAAGGAGAGTGAGTCAAAGAGTGGTACATAAAATGTGGGAGGTTGGATCTACTTTTAGAGTCAAAAGTAGATACACCTTTTTATGATCTAGGAATTTACCAATTCAAAATTGGAATTCTCACCTTTTACTTTTCATTTTAAATTAAACTCTTTTAATTTAGGTAAACTCTTTTAGTAATTAAACCATTTAATTACTGCTCTTCAAATATTACTAACTAACAATTATTTAGTACCTCATTTAATTAATAATCCCTCATATAAAGTTCAAAACTTTATTTGTTTAACGAATTAATTATCTCTATAATTAATTTCCACCGATTATTATTTCATAAATAATAAAAGCCAATTCGATAAAACCGACAATTCGTGATCGTATATTATGTTTAACAATTAAACATAAAGTCGTTGCCTTTCAAAGTGTAACTCTTTGGATCATACCTTTCATAGCAACGTTGAACTTATCGTTAATCGGACATCCAATATCCAACACTCTTACCAAAAACTCTTAAAATTAAGAGTTTTACAACTCTTAAACATAAAATACAACAAACAAAGCTTTAAGAGCCATAAATTAAATGGTTTCTTTTACTTTTAGTTTGTCCCACATTGATACATTTAGAAAATAGAGGGTCATATAATAGCTGTAAAAAAACTCTCTCAAACCAAATAAATCACTTCTCACACTTTTATCATAATAAACTTTTTAGTGTTCACAATCGTGTGTGTATATATATATATATAGCAATAAACCCGAATAACTTTGTCAAGATGAAGCCAAATCTTGGATTTTTTTTTTACATCGTTGTAACACATTTAGAACACCATGTGTAACACCCCACCGATGGCGGAAATGTCGGGATGCCACGAGGGATGTGTAGATTGTTCATAAGCTCGTGGGCATCTAATTAATCATCACATAACAATTAATCAACAAATTAATTACATCAAAAATCATGTTCATCATGAATTAGTTACATCAAATACACAAAAGATTTAGCTAAACTAACTAAACTCTAGTCTCCAGAATTTCAGTTATTTTAGCTAAGTCCAAGACCCTAAGTGATGATGTCCAAAAGATGTAGAGCTATCCTGCTCAACCTACTTCTCCTCGTTCCCTGAAACATGTAGAAAATCAAGTGTCAACTACAAAGTAGTTGGTGAGAAATCATAAGTTTTTATGTCTCAAAAATGTTTATAAAAATGTTTAAGAAATTTTATAAATGATTTATAAAAGTTTAAATTTTCCCAAGAAAATCCACATGTGCACCTGCAAAATAGTCAAACTCTGCCAGATCCATCAAACACAAACATTCAAACAATCCAAGCAATCACATACACAATAATCACAAATAATTATCCCAAATGTTCATCCAATCACATCAATTCAATCAGCATCAATCAACATAATCATATCAATATAAGTTACCGCGGAGGACCGCAGTTAACTCAACCAACGATATTCCTATAAGTGTCTTCGTGCACTGCGGAGGACCGCAGTCAACTCAGCCAACAGTGGAATCACTGAAGAGGACGTTAGTCAACTCACCAACAGTAACTCATCATCGCGGAGGACCTAAGTCAACTCAATCAACAATGACTCACGGATAAGTAATAATCCATCTCATTCTTAATCAATAATAATCCATTAATGAATATCATATGATAATCCAGGTGTCACCCATGTGTTATCAAAATAATTTTTAAATTGGTATACATGTTCCACCTCCGAGTTTAAAACAAAATAGTTTACAAAGGGAGGTTATAGAACTCACCTGAGTCCTTAGAATCAGTGTTTGCGTAGCACGTGCGCTCGCGTATACAAAATCAAAAACACTCAATCAACCTGTATTTATCGTGTATTCGTATAAATATGTGTATTTTATTTCGATTAAACATCTGTAGGTGTTCCCTTTTAAATCATTAAGTGTTTAGTTAACTTAGTTCATTTATTCTAAGTTACATTATCACTCCTAATATTTTATCACCCTCATCATACATTGTAATTTAAACTTGTCAGTTTTAATTATCCGATATATGATGATTTTAATTAATATAGCAGGATTTACAAGTTGTAAAGATAATGATCTTGTACACTTGTGTATACCTTGTATATACTACATGCATGATTAACTTATTTGATCACTTTAATTTAGTTATTTAAAATCCAATTCAAATTCTAAGAGATTATATCTAAGTCTTAGCATCAAAGGTTCCCATAAATTAAGGTTCATATTATTAAGAAAAAGGGTGGTGTCTAAAATTGCTTATCCATGCTTATCCAATTTAATTGAACCACTTACACTTTCTAGGTTGAAAGAAGTTAACTTTTTAGGCTCCAAAAAATTCACCTTAGTTACTTATATAAAAATGTTTTCAATA